>OW052076.1:2500000-5000000 GCA_932526445.1 Phragmatobia fuliginosa | reverse complement strand
TTACACTGTTTATGATTTCATATTTCGACTTTTATTTAATTTCTTTTTTTTTTATAAACTGTTTCAGACTACAACGGGAGAAGGATTTGATAAAATAGTGAAAAGATACTATGAAGTGAGATGATCATCCGCAGATAACTTTTTCACATTAAGTGTTTGTAAATAAACAATTTTTCTACGATTTGTTCGTATTTTTTTAATATAAAGGTTTTTTAATAAAAGTTATATAAACCTGCAGGAAAGTTGTAACACTTTCTCTTAAGAAAGGTTACTCCCCGGGTAGCTAATGTCAGAGAGCATGAATTAGATGGGCGCCTTGATCTCACAGAAGATTGACCTGGTGTGCCTTGCAGTGATTCAGGGAATTCAAAGAAAAACCACTCTCCAGTTTCACACAAATATATTCACATATGAGATACAAAATACAATTAGTAATACATCTAAAAATTTAGTAAGTATACAAAGTTATGTAGGTGGGTTGCTCAACAAAAAGATGATCTATTTGATCCAGGTTATTTTAAGCTGGCCCCTTCCGTAGGTGGTAGTGAGAGTAGAACTTCACACCCAGTAGGCCGGATGCAAAGGTTCGTCAGCCCGATCTCGGAAGAACCGATGAACAAAAAAAAATAAGTTATTAACCAGAGGTATGTCAATTAAATTGTAAAAAAAACCATACGTGATCCCGTGGCAAGTCAAGGATGAGCGTGGTACGTGCGGATGGTCTTCCCACAGACCGTAGGCCTCTGCGAGCTAGTTCACCCACACAGAGTCCAAGAAGTCCTCTTTGGCAGGTGATATGCTACCGCGGAACTGGCGGCTCTCGAGACTTGTCACACTGTAGGCCCGGCAAGGAAACTGAAGTACAGATCCTTAGAAGGATATTTGAACAAATCCTTTGACAAAATCTTGGTCAAAACCTTGGACCCTAGAAAAGAAGTTAATCATCCTAAGCAAATAATCTCGCAAACAAATACACTGAAGAAATACAGTAAAAAGAATTCAAATTCTCACCACTTCAACAGCGGGGCAGATCAGCAGAGATTTCTTCACAACTATTTATTACGACGGGCAGGATCACAATATGTTCACAGCGAGACACAGAATAGTCCTTTGAGGAACCAATACTGGCTTTTATATTCTATTTCAAGGACTTTTCTGGAATAAAAATCCCACCCTCTTACAAAATAAAATAACCTCATACGATTTCCAAAGACAAACCAGACCACAGATTAAATACGCACCATAGACCTAAAAATCTTTTTGGTCAAAACTTGTTTAACGAATGACATGAACGCCACCTCTCGCTTCGTTAGTGAAAACAAATCTAACATGCAGTTGGCAGACAGAGGAGAAAAAGTCACGGTTTGCCAAAGGTGGCGCTATAGGTACATAGAATCTGTTCTGAATACTTGGTTATCCACTCGTAGAATTAAGGTTAAAAAAAAAGATGTTACAGTACCCCCTCCCCCGTGAAATTTCCTGAGCAGGGTGCGAAGGAAATTAAAAGATTGCCTATGCAACAAAAGAACAAAAAAACTAAAAAGTTACAAAACAGTATGGCTAAGCTAGCAACACCCAATAAGACAGAGATTCCATTTCAATACCCGAAGAAACTCAGGTTACTGCACGCCTTACTATACGGAGGACAAACCGAAGAGAGACGTGAGCTGTGAAGAAAAGCGCACCTTGTGAAGCAGCGAGCCTCATAGTGACGCAGGAGACACAAGTACAGAAGCAATACAAGGTGGATCAGGAACAGAGAGTGGCTCCTCCCCACTATACTTCAGAATATCCTTGATATGGTAGGCACCTAGACTCCTACCATCCAGATCAGACAATTCGTAGACTAAAGGCGAACGTTTCGCCGTTACTACGCATTTCATAAATTTCGGGGCTAACTTGGCTGTGAAGTTTTTATCCTTGTTAGATAAGTAGTGCGTTCTCTTGTAGACCAATTGTCCAACCTTCAAATCTATATGTCTTTTTCTGAGGTTATAGTATTTTTCATTTCGCCTGTGAGCCACATCCAAGTGTTTGCGCACTTGGGCGTAAATACGATGTATTTCCTGCAACCTCTCTCCGAAAGGCTCAGGACTATCGACGGAAATACAGTTGGGATGAGCGGAAATCTCGTCCTGTCTGTAGAGGATACCGTCTCCTATGAATTCCCTGCCATGAACAAGAAAATAGGGAGTGAAGCGAGTTGCCTCGCTTACTGCAGTATTTAAGGCACACTGCAGTTCAGCAAGGTTTTCGTCCCATTTCCTGTGATGAGACTTCACATAGCAGGAGATCCCTTGAACTACGTTGCGTATGGCCCTCTCTGCCTGGTTAGTCTGCGCATGATACCTTGGATTATAGTAGACGTTGGGCACACTATATTTCACTAAGAGGTCCTTGAATGGTTTGCTCACAAACTGAGGGCCATTGTCCATATAGATTGTTTTGCAGACACCATGTACTAGGAAGACATTCTTCTCGATGAATCTCGCAACAGCTATGCCTGTAGCAGTCCGTATAGGATACAACATGACATATTTACTGAAGTAGTCTGAGACCACGATTAAATGTATATTTCCCTTGCTAGAGGTAGGGAATGGGCCCAAAAGGTCACAAGAGATGGCTTCGAAAGGTTTCGACACCCGTTTTGGATTTCCCATGAGACCAGGACGGGCAGTGTTCACAGGTTTATACTGCTTACAAATTTCACACTTGCCCACGTATTCCTTGACGCTTTGATACATCTTAGGCCAGTAATAGTTGAGAGCCAGTCGTTTGTGGGTCTTCCAAACGCCTCCATGGGCACTCATGACGTGGTCATGGTACTTGGTGAGCAGGGAGGCTCTGTCCTCCTGAGGTACCACTAGTTTCCAACTGAAATCAGATGTCAAGGAAAATTTATTTCTTGACAACCTATATAGTGCACCATTACGAATGTCGAAGTTCGGTAATTTTCGTGGGTTTTTTAACACACTGTTAAAAGTATGGAGATACCAAGAATCTTTGGTGTCACTGGTATGCAATGCACCAATCTGTATTCGAGACAGAGCATCGGGAACAACATGATCCTTACCCTTCCTATGCTCTATGTCGAAGTCAAACTGACTCAACCTCATGCTCCAGCGCGCGAGACGACCAGTCGGATTCTTTAACTTGTGAAACCACAATAATGAAGCGTGGTCCGTGACTACGGTGCATTTCTGACCTTCCACGTATTGTCTGAACTGTTCTAATGCAAAGATCACAGCTAGCAGCTCACGTTCAGTGGTGCTGTAGTTGACCTCGCTCTTGTTAAGAGAACGACTGCAATACGCGACCGGGTGTTCGACACCCTCATGTGTCTGTGTGAGGACCGCCGCCACCGAGTAGGAGGATGCGTCACTAAGAATCCTGAACGGTAAAGAATAATTAGGCATTTTCAAAATAGGAGCAGAGACCAAAGCGGACTTCAAGAGGTTGAAAGACTCTTCCGCTTCGGGTGTCCACATGAAAGAAACATTTTTAGAAGTTAATTTGCATAAAGGTCTGCTAATCTTAGAGAAGTTGTTGATGAAACGTCGGTACCACCCAGCCATGCCCAGGAAACGCTTCACCTCTTTAGGATTGGAAGGAGTGGGATAGTTGAGAATAACATCAACTTTACCCGGGTCAGTCCGAAGGCCGTGTCTATCAACAAAGTACCCGAGGTATTTTAGTTCGCTTCGGCAGAAACGGGATTTTTTCATGTTGATCGTGAGGCCGGCCTCTCCGAGGCGCTGATGGACTCTATGTAGGAGATCCACATGCTCCTCAAAGGTGCTGGACACAACGATGATGTCGTCTTGAAAGGCGAAGACCCTGTTGTCAAACTCTGGGCCGAATAGACGGTCCATGAGGCGCTGCATAGAAGCAGAAGCTCCGACGAGCCCGAAACACATCACATTGAACTGAAACAAACCCCGTCTAGGGACAGTAAAAGCAGTCTTCTCAGCAGATTGTGGTGAGTCAAAAGGGATCTGCCAATAGGCAGCACTTAGATCTATAGATGATAGATATTTGGCATTATTGAGATGGTCTAGGATTTGATTTATATAGGGTAAGGGATATGCATCACTTTTCGACACGGAATTCAGCTTCCTAGAATCAAGACAGAGTCTTAGGTCACCATTCGCTTTCTCCACCATCACCACTGGCGAGTTCCACGCAGACTGAGACGGGGATACTACTCCCATCTCCAACATCCGGTCCAGTTCTTCTTCCAGGGCTTTCTGTTTACAGGGAGAGAGCGGATAGTACCGTTGCTTGATTGGTTTGCTGTCACCCGTATCAATAACATGGTGCACAAGAGATGTACGGCCTAGACCTACTTTATCAGTATTGATCGTTTCGAATTTGTCAATAATGTTGTTTATAATCCGCTTTTGATCAGCCGACAAGTTGTCGTAATCCTCCAGACCATGGTTAAGCGCCAGTGATTCCACAGGATTACAATCACTAAAGTGGGATAGATTGACATCCCGAGTGGTCAATCTGTTTCCCAAATGAAACTGATGCCAGAAGTCAACGCCAAATATCATGGCGGTAGTAATGTCTGGGACAACATAGAATTTAATAACTCTGACAACAGAATTATATTCAACAGGAAGTGAGATACAACCCATACACGACAGACTAGAGCCGTCTGCTGTAGATAAACTAAAGGTGGGGCTGATGCCTTCTAGCTCAAACCCTAGTTCCAAAAAGATGCGGTGCGAACCCTTGCCTAACACAGAGCAGGCCGCACCTGAATCTAGTAAGCCCAGAACATTTAAGTTCAGGACCTTTACCACTAAATACGGTCTAATATCATTATCCCGTTTATTAAACAGGACCTTACCAGAGTAATTACCAGACAGAGAAGGAACGGACAGACCGACTGGTAGGCTCCTTGCAAGGCCCTGACTTACTCGTTTTTTGGCGAGACGTTACATCGGGGACAATCCGGGATTCTGACACCCTTTCGACCACATCGGAAGCACACCACCTCTCTCGACTGCGTGCAGCGTGCAGCAAGATGGCTGCAATCTCCGCAGCGAAAGCACTTGGGTTCGCTTGAGGTGGAGGGACCGGAAACCGCAGACACCTGTCGAAAAGATTTATGAGAGGATTTATTCTTAGTCGGATGTAAGTCAGAGGTGATTTTCATTTTGTCCAGAGCCGGTTCGTCAAATGCCTCTGCCCTAGTACGAGCAAGTTCAAGACGCCTTCCTAATCGCTTTAGATCTAATATGGACCTTACGTCATGCAGAGCTAATTCCTTCATATACTCAGGTCGGATGTTGTGCATCAGAATGTCCAGCTGCTCCTCGCTAGGCATCCTGCACGAGAGTCTGGCAAACATGGCCTGCAACGTGGAGATGTAGTTTCCCAACGTTTCGGATCGGGCCTGCGTACGCTGTCTGATTTCCTTTTGGAGACGATAGTCGTAGTCGGGGAGATCGAAGTTCTCCCTCAACTCCTCCAACATGCACTCATAAGAGGTGAAATCCTCCTTGTTGGTACGAAACCAAGACAGAGCTGGACCCTCCAACAGGTCAGAGAATGCAATTAGGATTTTCTCCTTAGTGACCTCACGAGCGCATCTAAGCTCCTCTAGTCTCTCAATAAAAACCCTCACACAAGAAGAGCCATCAAATTTTAAGTTGAAAGAATTTAAGTTGATGGGTCTATCCTTGATCAGTAAGGTTGGGGCTGAGTCGTCAGCAGCTACTTTGGGCTGCATCGAACGGTCTCCTACCCTCTCGGGAGAGGTGAGCTGTTCATTAGCTACTTTAGCTGGAGCTGCTTCCTCCTCCAAACCATCCGAGTCAGAGTCAGTTTCCGCTTCAGACACGGACAGCACCTTAACTAACCGATCCCGGATACCAACCAGTTCAGGGCAGTCAAGACCACACCTCGCCAGCCTGGCTAGTATATAATTAGCTCTGAGAGTCACTTTACGGCGAATAGATTTATTGGAAACAAAGTCACCTGAGGAAAGAACACCCTCCAGTTCTTGGACCTTAGGCTCGCATAGAGGCAGTTCCGAAGCAGCAGAGGCAGAAGAGGCGATACTGGGCTTTAGACTGCCCCGTCGGCTGAGCCGCAAAGCAGTTCGCAACTCACTCCTTAGACTTGCCACAGTGTCATCCGCGCCAACTGAAATCCCCATGGCAGACAATTCATTAATGAGTTCATCCCTCTTCAGGTAATTAATACACCCACTCAACTGGGCCATGATGAAGAGAAAAAAAAAATTTGAAGTTCTAAGTTAACGTTCCAAATTAATAAGATTATAATGTTGTTTCAAAGTTAAGGTACAAAGTTAAAATACCAAGTTGATATACTAAGTTAAGATTCACAATTATAATTCAAAGTCTAAGGTTATTTAGTGTCAAGAACACAACCTAAGCCTGCAAAAGAAAATCTAGGTTGATTACAACAATGTATATATTAATTTATGTGCAGATATTACAGTTCAAACAAACAAGTAACCAATATGTTGGAAGTGTTTATATTGGTAAATGAGTTTAAATGTAATTCACAAGTCTATGTTCTACAAAAACAATTCTATAAAACTAATTTATATTAGTTGGTTTAAAGTTCTTCAAAGAAGATTCAAAATGCTAATTTTCAAAAATAAAAAATAGTTGCAGGTATTTATTCCTGCTATATAATGCAGATTACAATAAAGTTTCTAAATTCCACAAAGAGATTCTAAATGCTAATGTTAAAGTTTAAAATTAATTGCAGGTACTTATTCCTGCTTCTTTATGCAGTTAACAACAAAGTTTCTTAGTTTTCTAGAAAATTCTTATTTATAAACAAAAGAAGGGTAAGTTTTATTCGAATTTAAGTTCTGAAATAAATTTAAATTATTTTACAAGATATTAGGCACACAATACACCCAATATAATCAAGTACTATCGTAATAAAAGGTTTCACTGATTGCTACAAAGTTTTATAGTTAAAATTTCAATATATTAAGAATTTAAATTGTTCAACACAATATAAGGAATACAATATCCTTATTAAAACTAGGTAATATTGTATTTGAATTGAGTGCTTGCTATATAGATAACAAGCTCACAGGACACTCACTTATTTTGTAAGTAGGTACTCTAAAAAAGTGATGAAAAAAAAGTTTTCATCAGATATTAACAATATCCATAGAAAAGATATAAGTCTAGATATAAGGAAACTATGTCCTTGTTCTAATTAAGTTTTAAAATAATAACCCAAGTGATAACTTGGTGTGCACTGCTAGCACAACTTATTTCTACAAGTAGGTACACCTAGAATGTGGTGAAAAAAAATTACCCTCACTTATGTGACTTTTCTTCAACACACTAGAAGGGACACAAAAGATATATAATTGTGTGAAACTGAGCAAGACAAAACAGACAAAACACAGAAACACAAAACACAAAGTACCAAATTAAAAAGCCAGACTTACCAAATAATTTGCAGTAATAAAATTTATGTTAATTTTGAATTTAGTGTTTGCATGCCGCATAAGAGGTGGTAAGATGCGCTGAAAAAATGCAAACAAATGTTAATTATATGCGTACTGCAAACGCAAAACCAATTAACGTCCTGGGACGTATCGGACGGATGGTCTCTTTGAAAACCCACTTGAACACCAGCAAAGCACACACTAAAGTCCGGGTAGGTCGCCCCACGTTGGGCGCCACTTTGTAACACTTTCTCTTAAGAAAGGTTACTCCCCGGGTAGCTAATGTCAGAGAGCATGAATTAGATGGGCGCCTTGATCTCACAGAAGATTGACCTGGTGTGCCTTGCAGTGATTCAGGGAATTCAAAGAAAAACCACTCTCCAGTTTCACACAAATATATTCACATATGAGATACAAAATACAATTAGTAATACATCTAAAAATTTAGTAAGTATACAAAGTTATGTAGGTGGGTTGCTCAACAAAAAGATGATCTTTTTGATCCAGGTTATTTTAAGCTGGCCCCTTCCGTAGGTGGTAGTGAGAGTAGAACTTCACACCCAGTAGGCCGGATGCAAAGGTTCGTCAGCCCGATCTCGGAAGAACCGATGAACAAAAAAAAATAAGTTATTAACCAGAGGTATGTCAATTAAATTGTAAAAAAAACCATACGTGATCCCGTGGCAAGTCAAGGATGAGCGTGGTACGTGCGGATGGTCTTCCCACAGACCGTAGGCCTCTGCGAGCTAGTTCACCCACACAGAGTCCAAGAAGTCCTCTTTGGCAGGTGATATGCTACCGCGGAACTGGCGGCTCTCGAGACTTGTCACACTGTAGGCCCGGCAAGGAAACTGAAGTACAGATCCTTAGAAGGATATTTGAACAAATCCTTTGACAAAATCTTGGTCAAAACCTTGGACCCTAGAAAAGAAGTTAATCATCCTAAGCAAATAATCTCGCAAACAAATACACTGAAGAAATACAGTAAAAAGAATTCAAATTCTCACCACTTCAACAGCGGGGCAGATCAGCAGAGATTTCTTCACAACTATTTATTACGACGGGCAGGATCACAATATGTTCACAGCGAGACACAGAATAGTCCTTTGAGGAACCAATACTGGCTTTTATATTCTATTTCAAGGACTTTTCTGGAATAAAAATCCCACCCTCTTACAAAATAAAATAACCTCATACGATTTCCAAAGACAAACCAGACCACAGATTAAATACGCACCATAGACCTAAAAATCTTTTTGGTCAAAACTTGTTTAACGAATGACATGAACGCCACCTCTCGCTTCGTTAGTGAAAACAAATCTAACATGCAGTTGGCAGACAGAGGAGAAAAAGTCACGGTTTGCCAAAGGTGGCGCTATAGGTACATAGAATCTGTTCTGAATACTTGGTTATCCACTCGTAGAATTAAGGTTAAAAAAAAAGATGTTACAAAGTCACCTTATAGACCGTATTTGCCGTCACCTTCAACTCACGAGTCACAAGTGCCTTGCCAAATTTTAAAAAAGGATTACGCTCTTTTCCTATCGACACATCTTCTTAGTCTTTATTCCCAACAATTATTTGGGGTCGGCTACTAGTTCAACCAGCTTTACTTGAATGTCAGTTTTTTTACGGAACGACTGGTATCGGACTTCCGCAAATTGAATCCTCCATCCTTGGTTTAACTAGTTGTCAGTAATATTTTAGGGAACTGACTTCTCAATAACGAATATATGAATATTTACGACTTCACATCCCCACATCAATATCCTTTAATAGTCCACAGCAGGAGATGGTTTCTCTTTACCTTACCACGCTACGCTGGCCAAACCGGTTGGTTTAGGGTTTGTTGCAAGTTTTCCTTCCCTCTGCAGTGATATGGCCCTGGATAATTTTCTCCCTTATTCGCCTCTTACGACACCCACGGGAAACGTAGGGTTGGTCCGTCCGTTTTAATCCGTCACCACATATATAATATATTATGATACAATCTATTCTTGATATAAAAATCGATGGGCAAATTATATGAAGTTGCCAGATCCTACATCCGATGTGGATGTAGGATCTGGCAACTTCAAACAACAGCCTTCAACAGTCCACTGCTGGACATAGGCCTCTCCTTAGAAAGGAGGTTTAGGCCTACTATACCACACTGGTCAGACGGGTTGGTAAAGGGTTGTTTCAAGTTTTCCTACTCTTTGCATTGATGTTGTCTTGCGTAGTTTATCCCTTAGTCGCCTTTTACTACACCCGCGGGATGAATAGGGGTGGTGACACTCTGTATTCTTAATCCGTCACCACACGGATATCACCACACGGATCCTACTGGCCTGATGGAAAGCAGGAGTAGAATAGCAGATCACCAAACTTTATTGCAAATGCAGACAATGCAACATTGTGACCCCTACTATGGCGGCTTGTTGAGATGCTTCTGCATCATAGGGCATTATTTTACCGTTATGGGCTTACCCGCTATGTTTACTCAATCGTTATCAGGTTAAACAAAACAGATGTTGTGCTCTACTTACTCATGAGCCTGTTGATCCAATAAGAGAACCTGAATGCAAAGCTAAAGGTCGTGGATTTTATTATAATAACAATAATTATTATTATTATTTTTGGTATTTGTTGAAACCTTTGAAACCATTGTAAAAGTTGTCTTACCAGCAATACGAGCGTAAAATTAAACTTATAAATTGCCTTGTTATAATAAAATAAACTACCTAATGTAATTACATAGTTTTTTTAATTTTTCGTAATTATTTTGAGAGTAAAAGACCTTCAAATAAGAGTCAAATTCATATTTATCTAAACAAATAAATAAAACTGAAATGCCTAGTTGTAATTTCAAACTAATAGTGTTTTACTATGTGCATATGAAAGTATAAACAGGATTTACATTAAACAATATATTTTCCAAAATCGTGTCTAATTGTCTGTTTGTTCCGGGTAATCTTTGGAACAGCTGGATTGATTTCGGCAGGAATTTCAAATTCAGATTGCTGATGTTATAAGGAGTAATTTAAGCTACTTTTATGTTAGAAACTATCTGTACCCCATAGTGATAATCATTTTTGTTGTGAAAATACCTCCAAAAACGAAGGTAGGTGTAGCTAGTAAGGAAAACAATAAAATAATAGTAAAATAACTAGATACATAACGAGAAGCATCATTATATTCAATTGTAACGTGACTAATTATGACAAATTGTATTTATATATTCCATGTATATCAATACAATTGTATGTAATATGTATAGAAGATTACACCAAATGTAATTAAATAATTTTATCTATAAGTATACGAAATTTTGTTTAGTTTGGGTCTAGTTGTCTAATACAACTATATCGTTTACTTAAAATAAAATATTTTTTTGTACTCTATTACATTAACTCAAGACACACAACACACAATTTGTCTAAAATTGTGTGTAGTGGTACAATTAAATATTGATAAGACCTGAAGTTGATAAGCTATCTATCAGAGATATAGGTATCAGAGAACATAGTGGTGCAGTCTCCGTATACTGTTTGTTAACGTTGGTGAAATGGAGGAGAGTTTAGGCAAAAACTATGTTCTCATAAACTCTGAAAATTTGGAAGATTTTTTCATTTTCATAGGTAAGTTTTGGCTTTTCATTTCAAATAAATATCTTGGAATCGGTATTTTTCTATTCGTATCATAATCTTACAGGTATTAATTTTGCACACCGTTTGGTATTGGATATTTTTATTGTGCATACTTTAATCAATTTAGATAATATGTATATCAAATATTTCATTTAAATTTTAAAGTAGCAAAATTACAAGAGCGCATTTGTCGAGTTTTATTGAACTTTTTATCACTCATGTACAAGCTCTGCTTAGTTTGGCACTAGATGGCGTTGTGTGTTAGATGTTGGATGTTAGAAATGTTAATTTATTATTATTTATTTTATCGATAGGGCTTAGTACATTTACCTAATTGTAATTTATTTATCTTTAACGGTAGAGATACGTATAGTTAATATGGTAACAGTTAACTCTTAGTCCTATCAGTTATTCTCTCCGGTCGGGCTGAAAAAATTGGGTTAATTTTTTTTTTATAATGAACAGTGATTATACTTTTGGATTTTTTAAATGTAGCAAAGCAGATGCTCAATTTTAGTGCAGACGTCGATTTTTAGGGTCTTTGGCTTTACAACTACCTTGGACTGATTGTCAACAAAACAAATTCAAACTAAATAACCGCAGCACCAAAAAAAAACTCAGCTCAATCTGTTTAGAAATCATAAATAAAGTTACATTTAATCCTACCGGTGGGAATAACTAATAGAGCTGAGTGAGTTATCCCCGTTTAAATTAAAAAAAAAACTTCAGAGAACCTTAAAAACATGGTTGAAAGAAGACGTTCGTTTTTTGACGACGTCGATTTTAATCTGCCTAACTCAAGAAGGGTTTGTGTGAATGAATGTACTTTGTTATATTTTATTCAAGTTCACTGTAATTAATAAGACCTACGAAATATTAATCAGAATTGTATTTTTTTCCAGGTGTAGGTTACATTGCACGCAAAGCAGCCGTAACCCTAAAGCAAACAGTTCGACTAACCCGTAATGAAGATGGAAGTTACAAGTTCGAATTCATATCCCCAATGAAGATTTACCACTTTGTATTTAAACCGGGAGAGGAGTTTGAAGAAGTTAGACCAGATGGAGTGAAGGTATAACACTTTCTAAAGCCAGGGTAGAAGGTTCATTTTACTCCTTCGGTGGCGCAATGTAGAAAGTTACAAATAGACACTCCAATTTTATTATTTGTATAGATAAATACAAATGTTTTAATGTAAAAACTACTGGCAAATAAATATAATAATACTACATTGTCTGTATTCGAAACGAGTATGGTGACCAACTACTCTTGGATTAAATATAATTAATAAATAAATAAATATTTCGGACATGTTACACACACAACGCTATCTAGTGCCAAACTAAGTAGAGCTTGTATTTTAAGTATAAAATACATAAATATAGGTACTTTTTTTTCGTAAGTCCCTACTAATATTATAAATGCGAAAGTAACTCTGTCTGTCTGTCTGTCTGTTACGTTTTCACGCCTAAATCGCTGAACCGATTTTGATGAATTTTGGCATAGATATAGACGGAACCTTGGGAAAGGACATAGGCTACATTTTACTCGGATAAATGACATACACGCGGGCGGAGCCGCTGGCAAAAGCTAGTACATACATATTCTAGATAGAAAACACCCAAATCCGAAATAAATATTTGCGGATCACACAAACATTTGGTCCGACCTGGGAATAGAACCCGAGAAATCAAGCAGAGCAGTCGCATACGCTACCACTGCGCTGCCGTGACAGAGGTTTTCACGTTTTCCATCAGGCAGAGTAGAGACACTTTGGTGCTTAAGACTAAAACCGTGAAATCAATCTGATAGAACCTGCTGCTCGTTCTCCTTTTTTTTTTTTATTAGTTGCCAAAATGACTCTGCCCTGCCTGATGGAAAGCATGAACAGAATCCAGAAGTAGAGGCCACCATCCTCACTGCCACAACGTACAGTGCAAGCACGGTGACCCACACTATGGCGGCCTAGTAAGATGCTTTTCCCCGCTTGTAGGTCCCGGGGTCATAGAAGGGAGGAAACACATGCGCTGGTAGAGAGTTCCAGGTTTTAACTGTTCGACACAGAAAGGAAGAGCCGAACCGTTTAGTTCGAGAGTGTATGTCAACCACTCTGAAGCAGTAATCAAATAATTTATGTTCCAGTTGACATCCGTCGCAACGATAGAGGGAAACACAATGACACACACACAGACAGATCCCAACGGTAGAAAATGTACACACGTCAGGGAATTTAATGGTGACAAAATGATTACGGTAAGTTATCCCTACTAATAATATACATTCGGAAGTAGCTTTGTCTGTCTGTTACGTTTTCACGGCTAAACAGGTTCGGATGAATTTCAGTATAAATATTTTTGGACGGATTTTTATTTTTCCTTTAATAATTAAATTATGTTGTCTATTTTCTTTTTAATTCCTCGTATATCAGTGAATTATTAAAAAAAATTAAAGCGTTTTGTTAAAAGTTCAAACTTTAAAATCCATCAAGATCATAATGTTGAATTATTACTTCTGTATCAATTCCTTACTAATATATTATAAAATAGCTCTGTCTGTCTGTCGTACTTTCACACCTAAACCACTGAACTGATTTAAATGAAATTTGGTACACCGATAGTCGATAGCCTGAGAAAGGATATAGGCTACTTTTAACTGCGATAACAGACATCCGTATTTCCGGGTCCGGTCCGGTCCTTTATTTATTAAAATATTTGATTGTTTCAGATTACAACAGGGGAAGGATTGGAGAGAATAGTTAAGAGATACTACGAGGCGCGATGACCGTCGCTGATGACGTCACAATAGCCTAGTCAATACTCTATTACAATAAGATCAATAAATGTTATATATTTTGTTATACGTTATATCTTAAATACACATACATCTATACGAATAAATAAAATTGGAGTGTCTGTTTGTAATATTAAAATAACCGCTTTTTACTAAATACATATGTTTTGTCTGTCTGTATGTTTGTTCCGGCTAATCTTTTAAACGGCTCGACCAATTTTAACAGGACTTCCACTGGCAGAAAGCTGATGATATAAGGAGTAACTTAGGTTAATTTTTTAAAGACTAGCTTTGCTTCGCGGCGTTTCTCGCGATTTTAAACAACAACCGCGGGCAACAACGCGGCACTCAGCTAGTTATAACTATAGTGCTATGAGACGGCTTGTCCTATTTCTATTAACAATAAGCGATGTCTTCAAGATAACCTATACATAGAAATGTTAGATGAAAATGAACAGTATCTGGAGGTTTAGTCGAAATATTTCGAGTACCGAAATAAATATGGAAGAAAATAATATGATTTTTAGGTTATTTGACTGTGTTCAAAGACTTCGAAGGCATTATTATCATCAGCCTATCGCAGTCCACAACTGGACATAGGCCTCTCCAATTGCACGCCACTTAGTTCGATCCTCTCGACGGCTCGCATCGAAGGCATGTAGGTATTTAATAAAAATTCACTAACAAATTCTGAAGCATTTTTCCTGGTACCTACTCAAAATGTCTATTATTTTTTACAGTTTTATGAAAAGCGTTATGGAAAATACGTGGTGAAACTAAGATTTTTGCTTAAAACTTACACAAAGAACGGCTTAGTAACGCTGTCTTTGCACTTCGTACAAAAATATTATTATTGAAATTTGATTTAATAATAATTAATCTGTCTTTATTCTTAACTAGCCGAGTCCCGCGGTACCTGCAGAGCGAACCTTGTCTATAGAAAATAGCCTCAGTTGCTATCTACCAGAGAAAGTACCGTTAAAATCGGTAAAACCGTTCCAGAGATTTGCCGGGCCAAACAGACAGATTTTGATGTTAGCATCGTATATACCTACTTTGATATGCATTTAGTAAAAAAAATGTTCATTTGATATGACATACAAACACTCCAATTTTGTATATTTGTATAGATTGGTCTTCCAAGAATAACTTTGCTATGAAAAGATTAGCTTTTAATATCAAATGTTGTACTATTTTCAATTATAGAACAGAAAGAAATTTTTAATATTTACATATGTTTGGTTACTGCCTAGTTGGTCTAGTCGTTAGCGTATGCGACTGCTAATCAAGAGGTCTCGGGTTCAAATTCCGGGTCAGGCCAAAAAGTATTTTGGGATTTTCTTAGGAAATTCCTAATAGCAGCCCGGAGTTTAGAAGTTTGGCGGTGATTCACGCCCGTGTCTCGGAGAGCACGTAAAGCCGTCGGTCCCGGTTGTCATGAAAATCTATGGCAATCATTATTGGGAAGTCAGTGTCCTCAAATATACTGACAACTAGTTCAGTATTCAAGATTCAGTTTTCCCTTAGGGTTGCGGAGGTCCAATGCCAGTCGCTCCGCGGAAAAACTGAAATTCAGGTAAAACCGGTTGAACTAGTAGCCGACCCCAAATAAACTTGGGAATAAAGGCTAGGAAGATGATGTTTGGTTAGAGACGTCGAGTTACTCGCACTAGTAAATACAAGTAAGAGGTTTGCGACTTTGTCCTACGTTAGTCTTTCTTATCGTACACATGACAACAAAATTGAATTCCACTAAATTACTACCAACTAAGTAGAACTGCCATAAAAGAAATCAGATGAGTATAGTACACTTAAGTGACTATTGTGTAGTTACTTCGGTCAAACTTTTATCGATATGTTTGGGATAGTTCGATTTTACTAGATTTTATAACGATTATAATATTATAGTAATTGAAAATGCTTGGTAGGTTCAAAACCATAGAACCTGCAAAATCCACATGATGTTAAAAATGTTATTGAAATAGGTACATATATTACTTTGGACTAAATTCATGTGACGCTTTTTTAAATAATATATTCTATATCGTCCTAATACTTATAATATTATCGGTGCCATGTACTAGTCTCCATCATCTTCCTAGCCTTTAATCCCAAGTTTTTTACTGTATACGGGACTTATTATACCGGGTTATACCACTCGTGGTCACGGGTAGTCTGATGTGAGCTTAGCCGTTCGAAACGTTCGAAATGTCGAAAAGAAGAAAGGTATCGTAACCTTTTTAAGTTTATCGCGAAAAAGTCCCGTATACAGTAAAAAGCCTAAAAACAGTTTATTCCCAAGTTTTATTTGTTACTAGTTCAACCAGTTTTACCTGAATATCAGTTTTTACACGGAGCGACTGGCATCGGACCTCCGCAACCCTAAGGGAGAAATGAAATTTGAAGGTTGAACTAGTTGTCAGTATATTTGAGGGCACTGATTTCCCAATAACGATTGCCAAAGTTGTTCATGTGCTAGTGTCCCTTGCCAGTAAAAACAGATTTTATCTCAATAAAATTAATAGGGTCCAAACACAAGAGAATATTTAACCATAAATCCCAATTTATCAAGTATGAAACGAACGTTTGCATAATCAAATTTCAACCAACTTAATCCTCATATCGACTTTCACTCAACATGGTTGGCGGCCCTTATCGTGAGCTAACAACCCAGAACATTCTCTCCAGGGCACTTTCCAAAACACGATTCCCTATTCCATTAGACCCTCTCAAGTTATCTCGCGTTATTTACATCGCCTGACCGTACTGTCTTATATAGTCGACCCCTTATGTGTCTAGTATATAAGTGAGCAATGGTTCGTATGTACTTGTTTATAAAAGTGATTTTGGCTTGGTGTCGGGTGAATGTGGGGTGGGTTGGGGTGGTGTAGGGTGTCGCGGTGTCGTCGCTATGGCAACGGCGCCCGGACGCCGGATCCCGACGCCCGCAGTGTCGGCCGCCGCGCCCGCGCCCTCCGCACAAGTGACACGCGCTGCGAAAAAGCACAACCACCCCGGCCGACTAGAGTATGCAACTTTTTGATTCGCTCAGGATATTCTCAACATGTTTTATATTTCTTTTTGTTTATGTTTCTGGCGACTTCGGCTTCAGGTATGTCGGTTATAATGCTGATGTACCTACCTATAACGCCAAGCCCTTTAAGGTGTCGAAGTTGTCGCCATTACCGAAATCGGTCGGATTATTATTATTAAGCTATATTACTGTAAAGTTTCATTTATAAAGTAACAAAAACAGTGACTGCACGGTTGGCCTAGTGGTCGCCACGCCGCACCAAATGTTGTGTGTTCAAATACCACACTTTGATTAACAAATTGTTGCTCTGAGTCTGGGCGTTCTTTGTGTCCGTTTCATGTACGTTTATAAAGTCTCCCGTGATGCAACATGTTTATTCCTAATGAAGGAGTTGACTTTATCAAAAAAATTATAAGAAGATTCTGTAGTGAGGTATGTTGTCCGAGTGGCAAAAAAATATTAGATGCTAAAAAGAGTCTGAAAAACTGGAGCTGGAATACCTACAGATGCTTAACTAGTGACTACTAGTTAAGCATCTCATTAACAGTATATATACCTAGTTTGAACCAAATCAATTCATTAACCTTTGAGTTATCGACCTGCAAACAATTAAATCGGGAAATAATCAGCCAGTATGGAGAAAATTGAACACCGCGCCGTTATTAAGTTCCTTACCAAGCAAGAAAAATCAGCTCAGACGATTTTTAAGAGCTGTTAGCGGACTACGGGGACTCTGCCTCTGGCAAAACCATGGCATACAAGTGGCATGGTATTTTTAAACAGGGAAGAGAGTCCATTGAAGACGACCCCCGCTCTGGACGGCCAATCGAGGCAACCACGCCGGAAATCGTCGAAAAAGTTGAAAAACTTGTATTGGAAGATACCCGACTAAGGAAGAAGCAGCTCGCAGCAATAGTGAGAGTATCCGAAACAAGTATATTAAATGTTCTACATCATCATCTTGGGATGACTAAGGACAGTGCAAGATGGGTTCCGAGAATGCTCACGCTACTGCAGAAACGCGAACGCGTCGAGTGTTCTCGCTTGTTTTTTTTGGAGCTCTACAGAGAGAGAAAAGTAGAAGTTATGGACCGGATTGTTTCTGGAGATGAAGGGTTCATCGTTATGAATCTGAATCGAAGCAAGAGCCGATGCAGTGGCATAAAAAGGCACACAGCTTCCAAAGAAGTTTAGAGTGTCACAATCGGCCGGAAAGATCATGGCGACTGTCTTTTGGGATAAAAAAGGTATTTTACTGATCGATTACAAGGATCGTGGTGTTACTATAACAGGACAATACTACGCTTCTTTATTAGATAGATTGAAGGAAGCCATCAAGGAAAAAAGAAGAGGAAAGCTATCAAAAGGTGTGCTCCTTGTGCACGACAACGCTCCCGTACGTGCCATGTTGCGACGGCTGCCATTCACCGATGCGGCTTCGAACAGCTAAACCATCCACTCTACAGTCCAGACTTAGCCCCTATATTTTATTATTTATTTCCAAAAATGAAGAAAGAGCTGCGTTGAAGGAAATTTGACGACGATGAAGAAGTCAAGTCGGCAATTTCGACCTATTTTGACACCCAAAATAAATCTTTTTTTTTTGATGGCTTAAACAAATTATTTGAAAGATCTGAAAAATGTATTAGAGTTAAGGGAGAATATTTTAAAAAGGAAAAATAGTTTAGTGTTTAATTTCAACCCCTTCCACTTTCATTCCGTGAACTTTTTGACCTCCCGTCGTACATACATCTAAATTCAATTTAAAAAAAATTGTCTGTCTGATAACTATTTTTTGGAACGGCTATAGATTTTGAAGGAACTTTCACTAGCAGATGATTTAAGAGTAACTTAGACTACTTTTTAAGACTAGCTTCGAACCGCGGTGTTACTCGCGGTTGTTGTAAAGATACAACTTCAACCGCGGGTAACAGCGAGGAGTGTATAGACTATCTAGTCTTAAAAAGTAGCTTAGTTACTCTTAAATCATCTGCAAGTGAAAGCCTGTCAAAATCGGTCCAGCCGTTCCAGAAACCGAAGACCGGTAACCGAAACAGACAGACAAAAATTAAAAACAAAAATATTTTTTATGTGAGTGCCATTTAGTTTAAAGCAGTTAATTTGAAATTAGAAACAGACACTTAAATTTCATTTATTTGTATGGATAAATTACATACAGATACAGAAGAAATGATTCTGGACATCACACTTATATTTGACCTCTGTAATAATCGAACCCATTACCTCTGTTTAGCAGTCAGAACCACTAACAAGTAGACTTACGGACTCCGCCTCGGACTAACAGATGACGATTTTAAAAGTATATATTTTACAAGTGTATAAATGCAATCATGGTCACCTTAGCCGCCACCCTTCGGGTCGGGTCGATGTGGCAGTGGGTGGGGGGTATCGCACCTTTTGTTTAGGACCCCCCTGCGCCCCCTCGTTCATTTACTCGCGTCCCGGTCTCAAATGCTGTTTGCAAACGGTTTAGGTGGCTAAATGTAGAAGGGAAATGTCACGTTTTCACTTTTTGTGTACCTTGTGTGTATTATACTTGGTAGGTATGGATTTGGGACCTTAAAGTGGGATCTTTTGTAACCACTTTTGCCTTTAATTGTATAGATTTTATGGCCTTTAATTTTTGATTGAACATTTTTATAGTATACCTATATAGGTGATTTTATAAAGGAATTTCCTGAAAGAAGAACGGGCCGGTTTGACCGGGGCGGTACTACCATCGCATCGAAGACCAACCTAAAATGAGGCCGGGATACTGATGCAGAAACATCTCATTAAGCCGCCATAGTGTGGGTTATTATGCTGAATTGTATGCACTCACAATGAGATTGCCACTACTCCTGGATTTTACTCGTGCTTTCCATCAGGCATAGTAGAATCATTTCGTCAACATCAAATAAATTTAAGAAAATTAAAGGAAGGTGATGAGATAGATAGATAGATAGATTTTTCTAATTGCGAGTACCTGTAAATGGCTTTGTTGTTAACTATGTTTAATGTTTATTTTATAATATTTAAGCTGTTGGTATTCCGAATAAAATAAAATAAAATAAAATAGATTTACAAGAGAAATTGTATCCCCTGAAAATTATGGTATTTTTGTGTATTTTATTTATATTGTGAAATTATATTTATATCGTATCGATGGAAAACTATAATACCTAAATAAAACAGTAGGTGGTAGGCTAAGCAAATTTTGATTCGAATAACTAATCACAAGACTGTGTCAGAACTTTCACTTTATAAAGGTTGCGTTTAGTCAAGACAACGAAAATGACGCATGTTATTTGCAGGTTTATTTATATGTACTTCATGTTATTACCAGATAGAATTAAACTGCCGCTAGTATACTATAAACCTGGTCAAATAACAAAACTATTTATTTAAACTAAATAACAATCTGTCGATATTTTTTCAGTATTTCAAACACAGAGGTTTTGCGTCGAGCAGGTCTGCCCGGAGTGGAAGCATTGATGATGAGGCAGCAGTTGAGATGGACCGGCCACGTGTCACGCATGAGCAATGACAGGTTACCAAAAGCTGTCTTCTACTCAGAGCTAGCTTGCGGAAAGCGTAGACAGGGTGGTCAATACCTCCGGTATAGGGACGTCCTCAAGCGTAACCTCCTTGCTTGTGGCATACCACCAGATGCCTGGGAGCGGTATGCTAGTCTCAGACCCGAATGGCGAAGGAGGGTCTGCTCGGGTGTCGAGGAGTTCAAGACCGCCCGGGTGAAGGAACTTGACGCGAAGCGTCAACTGCGCAAAACCAGACCCAAGATCTCGTACCACTATACATGCAACTCTGACGGGCAGCTCTGCTGTATGCGGTGCAACCGAACTTTTAAAACTAAGTTCGGCTTTGCTAGCCATATTAGAGCCCATCATAGGGAGAACCCAGGCCGAACAAGAGGGAGTCGCCATCACCGAATACGGTGTGGATATATAGATAGATTTTTTCAGTATTTTTCTAAATAAGTAAAATTCATAACATCTACACCAAAGCTTAGGTTTGTACCTTTTATACAAAATGGTCGAACAATCCAATTCATATTTTAATTAGAGTGGATGTTTTATATAATAGGCAAAGTTAGGGAAAGTAATTAATTACTTTACCTATCTAGGTATTCTGTAAACAAAAAGAATCTTTACACCTTTTATTATTTTAGAAAAAGGCATAACGTATTTGGAATAATTAACATTAATATGTAAGATATTTTATTAGAGAGTTCTATGTCCAGTAGTGGGCTTTGATAGGCTGATGATGGTACTATGTCAGTACCGTAAAATGAACAGTCAGTACATTGTGACACAAAGTTACACAATATTACAAAAAAATGTACAACAAAGTTAAAAACATGTAAATTCAACTACACTACATCAAACATTACCAGTAAATATTTTGACACCTCATTGTACAAAAGTTTACTTAATTATAGTTCAAATCAAAGATGTTAATTTAAAAAAAAAAACATACCAAACGGTCAAACGGTCAAAAACTGCCTCGTTGGTCTAGTGGTTAGCGTATGCGACTGCTAATCAAGAGGTCTCGGGTTCAAATCCCGAGTCGGGCCAAAAAGTGTTTTTGGGATTTTCTTAGGAAATTCCTAATAGCTGCCCGGAGTTTGGAAGTTTGGCGGTGATTCACGCCCGTGCCTCGGAGAGCACGTAAAGCCGTCGGTCCCGGTTGTCATGAACATCCTATGGCAATCGTTATTGGGAAGTCAGTGCCCTCAAATATACTGACAACTAGTTCAATCTTCGAATTTCAGTTCTCCCTTAGGGTTGCGGAGGTCCGATGCCAGTCGCTCCGTGGAAAAACTGAAATTCAGGTAAAACCGGTTGAACTAGTAGCCGACCCCAAATAAACTTGGGAATAAGGCTAGGAAGATGATGATACCAAACGGTCAAAGTCGCACCATTACACGACATGTAGTATTTTAATAAATCATCGTTATAGCAAAATAAGTTTCTGAACACGAAAAATAATAAAGAACATTTTACATATCTATTGCACTAAGTAATTACCTACTTGGGTATCAAGCAGCATTACTGAAACAAGTTGATGTGGCACTATAAACAAAAACAGAAAATACAACCGGCAATAACAAAACGTAAAAATAAAATACTATCACCAAATTGTACATTATATTTACAGTAGTACTGTTACCTTCTATCCTTATTTCCTCATTCTAAATAGCCTGTCAAAACCATAACTCTCCTTCGGCTTTGCCGTAGTTGGATAAAAAGAGTACATTTTTTTGTCAAGTCTCAAATAAAATCGATCGCATGGTACCCGGAGCGCTGGTGTGAGGCCCCGCCTACAATTCACGCGCAAGGTGACGATTGGACGAAGCTATGCACACACACACTTATGTTGGCCATGCGTATTTCTGTCACTGGCATGACTCACAGGTACGCTGACATTAAAAATTAATGTGTACATAAATGAATGATTAATTTCAGTACATACGTAAGTTGTTTTGTAGTGATTGTTTTAATGAAGCGCGTATTACGAAGTGTTAGGTGAAGTAATATTTGTGTTGAGAACTTAGACTAAGGCAGTTCCGAGAATCATATCTAAATTGAGCAATTTACCGGGAACCCGTATATCAACACTCACTGGTGTATTTCGAGAAGCGTTTTTCTCTTTCTTCTTTATAAAAAATCTATTGTTTTGATTTACAATCTATTAAATAGATATATTTGTTTCTTTTGCTGGTTTTTTTTTTCATTTCTTATTTATTAACGTTTACAATAATAATTAGGTAGGTAGAGGAACACAATAATAACAACTTAAACCATCACGGTTTATACTTAAGTTATCTTCATTGGGTCTGTCCATGTTATACAAGTGAAAACTACAAAAATCTCAATTACCAAAATAAAATAGGGTTAACAATAACGAAGTACCCACACACCTTATACATAAGTGTAAAAACAGAATGTATTATTCCTAAACACAACTCAAGAAATATTGTTTTAATTTGAACTTAATATTTTTCTGTGATAATTTACCTATTACATAAATCTGAGGGTAAGTAATTAATAAGTCGAGGTACAATGTATGCGGTAGTTCGCCCGCGGTACGTATTATTGGTATGCACAGGGTGCTCTAAAATTTCTCTTAAAGATGTTATGAGTTTAGCTGTACAATACATGTAAAAGGGACTCTTCGATGGTACATACGTCCAGTGATGTAAATGACCGGCAATCTTGACAGAATGAAGATTTCTCAATGTATTATAGTGTAGGTAAGGTAGGGTAAGGTAATATTTGAAGAAAAATATACACCCCTAAGGATGACAATTAGGAATAGAGATTATTACACTGCAATAAAATCATATCGAATTCGTAATACTCAGAAATCAAAACGCTTTTATTTCAATTAGGACCAACTCTAGTTGCTCACGTCAATGGAGAAGAATCGGCAAGTAAGTTTTCTATATACAAGTACTATACATACATTAGTTTTAAATATACTTTTGTTCTGATTCCGTGTAAATAGAGTAGAAATTCCTGATTGACCTTGAGGAAGGTAAACCATGTCCTGTCCAAGTACAATTTATTTAATTCTGTAACGTGGCTAAATAGCTTTAAGCATACGTTAACTAAACGCCGTTTATTGCGGTAGGTAACATAAAAACTATCTCAAATCTTTACATGAAATCTAACGCCGATTGCATACAATCCGGCAAGGGAGCATAGTGGCAGATGCACACTTGTAACAAAGGCCTAACATTTGTACTCGTTATATTAAAACTTGTAATACGCATAATGGCGTTTTGTTAGCGCCCTGATCGACAGATCTGATAATTTAAATATGGAAACGCATTCGGGCAGAATGAGTTTGATGCCTTTGCGTACGATTGCGTTGTTTTTTTTTTCATTTAGTTGTTAGCATGTGTATGCGGTAGTCGATGATTGCTCGAGCGTGTGAAAGATGTTCGAATTTATCTTCCGAATAAAAAAATAACTACTTTGATTTTTCATTAAAAGTCACATCACATTACATCAACAATCTGAATTGGTCCACTTCTAGACATAAGCATCTCCTTAGAACTGATGTTTCGATCTGATAGACATACTACGACGCCTACGAGTACCTATAGGGATCGTTTCAAGTTATTCTTCTGTTTTCACATTGCAGTTGTCTAGCGTAATTTGCTCCCTTGGTCGTCTCTTCAAGTCAATCTTGTATTTTTTTAAAGAAAAGGCCATTGGAGAAAATCTTTCTTTACAATTAATTATATATACAAGTTTGACATCTAGGCCAAAATTTTCGTTTACTGAACGCTTTCTGTCGCCAGCTTCGTTCTTAGAAATAAAGTGAATAGGATAAATAGAAGAGATAACTAGCAATTCATGATTCGCCTTTATAATTCAAAGCTACGTCAATAGTTACATAGTATGTATTAGTAAATAAATATTTTTCTAAGGCTAAGTAAGTAAATAGGGACAGATAGGTACCTGATTATAATAACAATAGAATCTCTTTATATTTCTATTTTCGAAATTTTTGTATGTATACTTGACACATTTTTATTTATATGGTGACCAGCCCTCCACTCCTAGCCAAGTTGTATTTTTATTCGTTTTCCAGTCTATTCTATTTTTCTATACTCTTGTTTCATTGGCTAATAGGTATTTTGTTTTGTTATTGTGACTGAGTGACATTAGCCAATGAATAAGAGAACATAGAATAGAAACCAAAAACCGTCAGCGTCCGTGTCCGCAGAAACATATAACTCAAAAAGCCTATAACCTATAACTTATTTTGTACGTCGCCGTGGTTAGAATCATTACTTACCAAATTGAGTTTTGCTGAAGAGCTTTTCAGGCGTGACCTCGGTCTTCTCGGAGGTTTGAGTGGCTATGTAGTCGGTAACGTCTTCTCTCTTCAGTTCAGGATATCTATTGAAGTAGTCTTGTGTGTGATTTTTTGCTGTTGTCTGAGATACACGATCTGTGGACAAATGTTTTGTCTGTTAGTTCTAGCTGTTGAAGTATAATGTCTCCCTTTCTTTGGGCTGTAGCTAGCCTTAGCCGTTTTGTAAAAAGAAAAAAAAAATCTCAATACATTGTTTTAGGAAAGGAAAAAATTTATGCGGTTAACATATGCGACTGTTGATCAAGAGCTCTTAGATTCGATTCATCGAACAAAACTTTTTATTTGTTACAAGGAAATCATTTAACATCAACACATCAATCCTAGGCAAATTTGAGCTGTTTGCCTTAACAAAGCCTGGTTCCATCGTTAGAGATGTGTTGTAGAGTCACTAAATCACACTTACCAGAAGCTTTTAAAGGCTGTTCATTAAGCCACGAAAGTTGTTACTGGCACTGGCCCACCAGGCATGATCACCTCGCTTGGTCCGAGGATACTACCTTTGTGTTAGAGGAACTCAATCCACCTGTTCCTCCACAAGTTTTAAGTAATAAAATTCATTAGTTTTACCTATTATAACGCTATACCTCAATGAACATCAGAAGAAAACAACGTTAGTCTTACTTAGCTTAAACTAATAAAAAACTATCCAAATGAATATTTATCTACAAAACACAATGAAGAGTGAAGTAAGTAAAGCTTGTTTACATATCTGTGACGTCATGCGCTGTGGTTAGTGCTTCAGTCAAAATAGCCAATTGTAGTATTTTTGTCTTTTATTTTATTAAAAATATTAATAATCTCGAATTTTTATATAAAACTAAATCAGTATTTTAAATTCTTTTGATATGTATTTTTCCCTGAAACCATTTAATTTTGGATTAATTGATACTGTCGACACACCTATTGTTTTTGGGAAGTCAGTCAAATAGAGTGACAACTAGCAACAAAAATCTTCGAAGTCAGTTCGTCCTCAGGGTCGCGAAGATCCGATGCCAGTTGCTTCGTGGAAAAACTGGTGTACAGATAAAATTGTTTGAAATAGAAGCCGACCCCAATTATTGTTTTTGGACATTCGCGACCTTTACACATAGTTATGTTTTTTTGCTGTAAACGGAACTTATTCAAGATAACACTCTATCCGTGACCACGAGTGGTATAATAACCCTTCGAAACGTCATGACCTTTTTAGGGTTCCGTAGCCAAATGGCAAAAAACGGAACCCTTATAGATTCGTCAAGTCTGTCTGTCTGTCTGTCTGTCTGTCTGTCTGTCCGTCCGTATGTCACAGCCAATTATTTCCGAAACTATAAGAGCTACTATTAAAATTTGGTCAGTCGATGTATTCTGTGAACCGCATTAAGATTTTGACGTAAAAATAGAAAAAAAATATTACGTTTTGGGGTTCCCCATACTTGGAACTGAAACTCAAAAAACTTTTTTTCATCAAACCTATACGTGTGGGGTATCTTTGGATAGGTGTTCAAAAATGATGTTGAGGATTCTAATATATTTTTTTTCTAAACTGAATAGTTTGCGTCAGAGACACTTCCAAAGTGGAAAAATGTGTCCCCCCCCCTCTAACTTCTAAAATAAGAGAGTGTGTCTAAGTGTCACTAAGACAAATGGTTAATAGTTTTAGTCAAGCGTCGATAGATGGCGTTATGCCCATTTTCTGTATGTCGCAATTTTTTGTCACCGAGACTAGTATATAAGCTCGAGGAACATTTGTTCAATGACGATTCCACACCCAATAAACATTTAGTACAGAGTTCTAGTGTTTTATTGTGGTTCACACCTGGCAGACCCTTGGAGTCGTATTCATGGTCCTTCGACAGCCGGATTTGGTGTGAAGGTGTTTTTTGATAAACAAGTGGTGGTAGTGAGGGCCACCCGATCGTTAGGACTGGATAGTGGATTGCTATCTAGAGCAAAAGCCACAGCGACGCATCGTGACGCGACGTGACGTCAAAGACGTAACGTCATAACCGCGACGTTGGGAACGTGGAGGATCCGGCAGGGAAGCTGGAAGGAAAGGTTCCTGAAAGTAACCGCGGGAGCACATGGTTGTCAACGTGCAACGGCAGATGGCGCATCAAGTGTGGTGCAGGGACGATTGTCAGTGAAGTATAGTGATGTGAAACTGTGAGTACATTTTAATATATTTACAATAATAACAGATAACAAGTTTAAAAAACATAATGCAGAGAAAATTGAACTCTAAAGTTACTAGAAAATTAACTTAGTGAATTTATTGTCATTCTTGGTCTTATGTGAAGTTGAAAAAACACTTTTGATTTAGGGACTTAGTAAAATATTGTAGTAATTTGTATGTGGTTAGGACTTGTAATAGTTTTAAGTGAAAAGTGGTTGAGACGAGGAATCTATGCCCGATTTCACTTAGATTTATAATATTGTAAAAACACTTAGAAAAATTCATTCAATTTGTGGTCTTGTAAGGACTTTATTTAGATTTTATCTTCTAAAGATATATTGATTACTTGTGAAATTTGATTATTTGGTTTAATATCCATTTTGTTTTGTTATAAAAATGGAAGCGTTATACAATGTACAGGAGGATGTTAAATCCAAAATATCTCGAGCAAGGACAAACTTTAAGAAAACTCCTAAAGAGAGACTTACTAGTTCTTATATTGAAACACGGCTAGAAGCTTTGGAGCAACAGTGGCAGTTGTTTGACAGTAACCATGTTAAAATAATAAGTTCAATGCAAAGGTCTGATTTAAAAAGTTCTGAGTTTTTAAAAAATGAGGTCTATGATACAGTTGAAGATTTGTACATTCAATTTAAAAGTGATATGAAAGAAATGTTAGCTAATTGTAAGTTAAAAATTGGTGATAGTCAGAAAGCTGTTGTTAATACAGAAGTAACTAGAATAAGATTACCCGAAGTTAAGATACCTATATTTTCTGGGAAATACTCTGAGTGGCAGACATTCAGAGACCTGTTTGTAGGTTTGATCCATAAAAACAACAGTTTGGACAATGCTCAGAAGCTTTACTATTTAAAGGGACACTTATCAGGGGAAGCTCAACAATTGTTACAAAATATAAATATTACGGCAGATAATTATAAGAGCAGTTGGGCAAAGTTAGAGTCAATGTATAATAATAAAAGGTTTTTGGCAAATGGGATTTTGAAACGTTTACTTGATCAAAAAGGTTCGACCGCCGAATCAGCGGTTGAAATTAAACGATTGATTTGTACCACGACTGAGTGCCTAGAGTCCCTCAAAAACTTAGGAATAGAGATTGCTTCTTGGGATATTATGATAATACATTTGATAAGTGCCAAATTGGATAGAGAAACCAGGAAAACTTGGGAGTTGCTTATAGCGTCAGTACCGGGTGACGAATTGCCAAAACTTACTGATTTCATAGAATTTTTAACTGGTCGTTTTCGTGGTCTAGAAAATATAGAGACTAAATTAAATACTACTAGGAGTTGTCGGTCATTTCATGTAGTAGATAAAGACAGAAGGGAGTTAATCTGTGGTTATTGTTCTGGTTACCATAAAATAACAATTTGTAAAAGGTTCACAAGGGAAAGTAATGACACTCGTCGTAATTTTGTTCAGGAGAATGGATTGTGTTTTGTTTGTTTAGGTAATAGTCATTCGGCTAAGTATTGTAGAAATACACTCAGATGCCATGTTTGCAAAAAACGCCATCATACCTTACTACACCCTAGTGGTGGGTCTGGGTCTGTTAGTGAGAACTCTGGTGCAGTTCTCGTGAATGGGTTGCCGACGCCTGCTGATACGGTAAGGTTGGTTGAAGACACATCAGTAGGTAAAAGCAAGGCTGCTACACAAGCAGAGGGGTCTAATAAGCACGTAACTTCATGCCATTCGACAGGGTGTACAGATACAGTACTAATTCCTACGGCATTAGTTGAAGCCGAGTCAAAGCATAGAGTTTATCGGGTCGTACGTGCTTTAATAGACCAGGGATCACAAGGATCATTTATAACTGAAGCTATGGCTCAGTATTTAGGGTTGAAGAAAACTTCAACAAAACACTTGGTTTCAGGTTTAGGCGGTAGTAAAACGGTGACGTCGAATTCCACGGTTACGGTTAAGATACGTTCTAGAGTAGATCCGAAGTTTAACCTGCAAGTAAACGCGTACGTATTGAAATCGATTACTTCTCTTCTCCCAGTTGCTAAAACAACTAGGGTAGAATGGGATACACTCGATGAAAATGATTTCGCCGATTGTAATTACCATAGCCCTAATAAAATAGATGTTTTATTAGGTGCTGAGATATATAGCCAAATTATTCGTTCTGGCATCAAGAAGGTTGGATCGCTAGTAGCGCAAGATACTGCTCTTGGATGGATTATTTCTGGAGCTGTAGAGAGAACTGATACAAGCAATATCAAGTCGGTTTCTTGTATTACTGCTATGCACACTCACGTTTTAGAAGATTCGTTGCGAGACGAGGTCGTTGTGCAGAGCTGCACAGTGACAACGGCACAAATTTTGTAGGTGCAGCTCGTGAGTTGCAAGAGCTCTTTAACGAAGAGAAATCTAATTTTCTCCCGGAGATTGCAGAGGATCTCGCAAATAATGGGGTTCAATGGAAATTTATCCCAGATCACAATCCTAATTTTGGAGGTTTGTGGGAAGCCGGGATAAAATCCACTAAACACCACCTGAGGAGAGTTGTTGGAAATTCAACTCTTACTTATGAAGAGTTATCGACAGTGTTAAGCCAAATCGAGGCATGTCTTAACTCTCGGCCACTCTCGTATTTGGAAGAAGAGAGTGAATTGTTAGTGCTAACCCCAGGCCACTTTTTGGTAGGAGAACCTCTCGTATTAGTCCCTGATAGCAACTTTGAAAGATCCAATATTACCAGTCTCAGACGTTGGCAACTTACTCAGAGAATGGTTCAAGACTTTTGGCGACAGTGGTCACAGGATTACTTACATAATTTTTTGCAACGTTACCGTTGGGCATATCGGACCCCAGAGCCATCAATAGGAGATGTAGTGTTAGTAAAGGAGGACGATTTACCTCCCGGTAAGTGGTTATTAGGGAAAATCGAACAGAAACATTCAGGTTCTGATTCAATTACACGAGTGGTTACTATTCGGACTGAAAATTCCCTTATTAAGAGACCAGTTTCAAAGTTATGTGTACTTCCTGTGACTGAGTAGTTTATTCGTTTTTGTAATTTTTTAGAATAAAGAGGATATCATGAGTGACGATATTACTCGTATATAGTTTATTGTGTTTGCAATGATTAGATGTACATAAGTTATTATGATTATTGTCGTCTGTATAGATTTAAGGATTCACCTATTAATCAGATTGTTTTTTTTTACGGATTACCAGCCACAAATGATATGCAGGCACAGTGCTTATATTGTTACTTTCATTACTAGTTATCTCACCTATTTCATGGTGGGCGGCATATTTAAAAGGACATTAAGCAACATGTCCTTGGTGGGCGGTATGTCTAAGTGTCACTAAGACAAATGGTTAATAGTTTTAGTCAAGCGTCGATAGATGGCGTTATGCCCATTTTCTGTATGTCGCAATTTTTTGTCACCGAGACTAGTATATAAGCTCGAGGAACATTTGTTCAATGACGATTCCATACCCAATAAACATTTAGTACAGAGTTCTAGTGTTTTATTGTGGTTCACACCTGGCAGACCCTTGGAGTCGTATTCAGAGTGATAAAACTAAAAAAAATATATGTTGTACATTACCATGCAAACTACTAACGAAAATTGGTTTGAACGAGATCTAGTGAGTAGTTTTTTTTTAATACGTCATAAATCGTAACACGCAATTTACCTTTCATCCAATCAATACACTAGTATAAAAACATCGATGAAAGTTACAACGAACTACAAGAACTTTTATATGATGTTACTTGCTGATACGGAACCCTTCATGGGCGAGTCCGACTCGCACTTGGCCGCTTTTTTTATTTTATCCCAATATTATTGGGATAAAATAAAGACTAGATGTAGTAGTCGAACAATTTTTTGTGAAACTTAATAAATATTACATTTAAGTTCACCTTAAACATTATTCAGATACCCAAAGAGATATTAGATAAACAACTTAATAGTTCTAAAGTTAGGACTGAATAAATTGAGATTTTTGTATGTTAAATTGTTATACTTAGTTGTTTAGTGTACTTAGCGAGATTAATAATATGCCTTTTTGTCTACTCCTACGAGCACTTAACGCTTATTTAACAAGAAATACCGATGAAAAGTGAAAACCATTAACAAATGAAAATACGAATACAACAAACAGGAAAATGTTAAGTACTGAAAGGAAACATCGAATGAGAATTAAAAACTGAAAATTTAATACTTCCTAAAACATCGGACGGAAACCACTAAACGCCCCCACCCTTCAGCGTGTCAACACAAAGAATTGTAAAATCCTTGCAATTTGTACCCTCTGGTTCTGGCGGGTACCACGTATATACACTTATCGATTTATCGCAAACACGATTCGTGTTTTAAAAAGTCAAGTAAAAACGTGTTACGCCGTTCTCGCATCTGTAGCGACGGGGCCATGGTTCAATTTTTGTTGATCCCATTTCAGTGTATAGGATCTGCCAGTTTGGCGGCAGTGTGTAAAAACGTCGTCTTGTCGTAGGCACGCCGCCCCTCCCTCGGCGACATTTTTACAAGAGTGGAGAGAGGGGGCCACCCGCGAACGCTCCCGTCATTACGTTGTCATCCAGGGCTCCTTTTTGCACGACCACGGCGCGAGCTTGGGCCGCGACAATACTGTTCACAATTTTTATTCTTTTCGAAAAGAAAATGCAAAAAAAAAATAGGCCCGCAGAGGAAAATGACGAACAATGCCGCCCTTCGTCGAGATTACCGCCATCAGAAAATGAATGCTTTGTTAGGTCCAACGGATGTTTTCAGTTGTTACTTGTTACATTAGACTTGTCATTTCCATTACACGAGCCCGGCTAGACATGAAAAGTTACCAAAGACTATTTACGTTTCAATTTTGGAAAACGTCAAGACCCTTTTTGATGATAACAAAGATTTCTACAGAAATTCGTAGGTACCTTGTATCAGTATATCTTTCAATCTTTTTAGATAACAAATACCGGTTTTTTAATTAAGGCCGTATACAAAATACATAAAATGTAGTTCGTTGAGAACAAAAATGTTGAGAAATAACTATTAAAGTGAATTCACAACGCTGAGGGATGCTACTCAGACCTTATGTTATGTCGCAGTACTACATTAGGGAGATATAGCCAGACTTGATTTTAACATTAAAATAATTATCTATTAATATCTTCCTAACTTTTTAGACTCGGTTTTTAGGATTAACTGTTTGCTTGCATAAAAAGTGAAAACTGGTTTGGTAATGACAATATTGAAATATATACGTAGCTAGATGCATTGTATTTACAATGTACATAAATACTAATATTTAAGACCAGTTACACTATAGGCCGACCGTTTATCTGAGTCCTCGCCTGCGGTAACAGATAAACGGTCGGCCTATAGTACCTGATAAAGTTTCAGATATTTATCTGTCCTGTACATGGAGCAACACGTTCCTGATTAAGGCGGAATGCCTTTGTCTAAGCGTAAGCCCATAGGGACATAATGCATTACACTGTCACAGAATGTGTTGATGTGTAAATGAAATTAGGATTTTTTGTTTTAATTGTTATGTGTGAGTTCATAGTGACAGACGATGGTTTTTATGTGTGAGTCGAAAATGTATATGTGAAGGTTTCCCCTCCGGCAAAAATGACAGACTATGTTGCTCTATGGCCCTGTAACACTATACCAGTTATACAATATAACAGTTGCTGATTTACATTTTTCAATCCAAGACTTGTAAAAATCGAAATCTATAGTTATTTGATAGATAAGTTTATAATAACGCTATCCGATACTTTATCAATAAGTGTTGGTTAGACTTGTAACTTTAGAAGTTTGTCTACTAATTGTTGTAGTACGTGCTACCTTTTGAAAATACGAAATACGAAAGAAAAACTTAACATGCTAATTGTTAAAATAGGACAGACTTCGTGAGAATGTGAGCTTAAAAATTACAAACCAGCGATATAACTTAATTCATAATAAATGTAGCTTTATTTATTTTCAACAAACATATTTCTGGGCTTTTTAACACTAAAGTAAGTTTTACCAAAACAATTATTTTGGCAAGTATTTTATAGATTTTTTGTCTGTGTCTGAAGAATTGCTAAAATGCACACAGCGTATTTGGCAATCTCACCGACGATATCTCACAAATGAGATGAATCTAAAATTCTAACGACAGTATCAATCAAATGTTTGAATTCATACAAATCGTGCTAAAACTAACGTTGTCAATGCAACGTTCACGTAGGGAGGCTGTCAAACTTATTACTGGAAAGTAAGCTTATTATTCTAACTAGGGTTCATGATTTCTCGAGCTTTTCAATTTCTCGGATCTCGAGAATTCTCGAAGCTAATTTCTCGGGTCTTCTCGGGTTGTCGAGAAATTTACATTTACGTACGTTTTCTCATATTATTTGGTTGCAATAACCTTAACAAATTCAATGGTTTCCCTCTCAAATAAAATTATCAAATTAATTACAAAACTTTTATTAATTATATTCAAAAACATTAATCTAAATAAGCTAATTCAATTAAAAAAAACACCCAATGATTGTATCGGTGGAGTTTTAAAGTTTAGTTTCTGTTGCTGCATACTTTCATACCCAGGCCTTTTTTTTTCAGTGCACTCACACCTGAACTTGTAGATGCTTCAGATTCGGATTGCGGGCATTTAGTAATACTTACTGACTTTAGGCACATTTGCTAAATATCTTACCAAACCGCTAGTATTTGAACCTTTACAAACAATGGTTTTTTGGCACTTTAGGCATTGCGCATTTGTAGATTCCTTTTTTTTAATATTTTCATATTTTTGATGCTTTCATCTTTACTGTTAAAGTGACGTTCAAATTAATAATAAGCCTATTGAATAGTATGTGATATATACAAACACACACACACACCCACACACACACACACACAACACAACTGGCAATATGCGTCTCACAAATTTAAAATGACACATTAATTAATTTCAAATTACTTACATAAGAAAAACATAAGAATAATTAACAACTAAGCTTGTGTCATGTTGTTTTACAAAAATAGGAAATGTGAGTAGATTATGTAGTATAATTAATGTATCGTTAGTTATTTTATGTATTAAAGTTTGACTAAAAATAATAGAAAAGAACACGTAGGTACTCGTACCTAGTAAAATTTAAGATCATATTTAGATTATATTATTTATGAAAATAAAAGAAATAATAAAGCCATGATGTGTCAATCAAAGTGGAAATACTTACCTGTTGAATTTTAATTTATCACGTAATCTGTGAAACACTACGTAAACTATCGTGTAAAAACGACGCCGCAGAGCGCTTGCAGTGCATGAGATCAATGTTTAAGGGTGCCGCTGCGCTTTGGCCCGGGCGTCAAGCAACTTAACAAACGGTAATTTAATTTCTATATAGGTACATGATTTCTCGAGTTCTCGACTTTTCTCGAGCTTGATTTCCCGGGAACAAAGTCCAACGATTTCCCGGGAATTCTCGGCTCGAGAATTCCCGGGAATAAACCCTAATTCTAACAATCAATCCTGTTCAATTTTCATAAAAACCGATGCTAACGAAAATGAAAACAAAGAAACCAGACAAAATCACACCGAAGAAACTACAAGTTCACCGACGTAAAAAGACGAATCAAATGTTTGAATACGACGGTGATATGATTGGCGGCGAAGTGCGGCGAAACCAAAGCTTTGTGGCTGCACCGATTTGTATGAGTATCGCGTTACACCACCTTTATATAGCACGCTTTCATATTTGAGAAAAGACCTAATCCCTTGAATAGTCTTTGAGTTCGCCGCCTTGATTGGATCAAAAGGATTAGGAATTTTAGTTCAATGATTAGATTTATTCAAAATACTTCTAGTATCTTAGAATCTTCATTATTATACGTCTAGTATCTTAGAATCTTCATTACTTTGAATACTTTAATTGTAAAGCTAACTATAGGTAATAATACAAATAATATTTATTTCCAAACAGTATTTGTACAAAAACCATTTACAACATACAAAACATTTCAAACATTTCTTTAAATGCGCTACCTACATACTTAAGTAAGGGTAGAATTGAACTCTGGTACCCGTGATAGGATTCAACTTGAGTTATGGGTACCAGTGCTCTTCCAAAGTTTGGTCAGTTAGTAACATATTCTTTAAAACGAGCGTGGTAGCATCTTTTAAGGGTTTTAAAATAAATATATAGATGAAACAATTCAAAATGTGTGTGTGTGTGTGTGTGGTTGTGCGTAAGTGTGTGTGTGTGTGGTTGTGCGTAAGTGTCTATGTATGTCTGTTATATGTCTGTTATGTGTCTATGCGTGCTTATTTAAAAGGTAAGGTTGGTAAGAAGATTAAAACGAAATGTCTAAATTATGGCGATTGGTTACAAAAAACAGCAGACCGTGCGCTCCCGTTGCCGTCCACAGCTTCACATAGGTCTCTGTCTATGTCCTATGTCCAGCTGTGGACTGTAACAGGGCTGATGATGATGATTTCTGAACAGAAAACTGTTCAAATAGAAACTCAGTAAATAGATTAGACAATTATGTTCTACTAAGTACGATGCTAAATTTGTATTGAGCAATATAACCATTTGATAACCTAGAGTGTTGCCTTTACGTACTAGGCTATCAAAGTTTCAATATCTTTATAGTCATTCAAAATAATTTTATACCTTTATTGAATAACAAATGGTTATTTTTGAATTTAAAGGTGATTTGACTACGAGTTTGAAATCAGCCATAAATTTAGTATTGATCGATGCTGTCAAAGGCCTTTGAAAAGTCATAAAATATTTCATTCGATTTTTATTTAGTGATGGCAGTTTTTTAAGAGCTCGAGTTTCCGTGCTTGATGTACGTTATCGGAAAGCGATCGTATCCGTTAGATTTCGTGTCGAGCGCGATACAACCCTTTATCTAGATCGGGGTAGGTAGTCCCGTCGCCGGTAAGCGCCGCTTCGCATTTCATTACCACAAAAATTATTCAATTATTCATTCCAACAGGCCGATACAACAGATCATTGATTAAAAACTGCTTTCGCCTGGATTGATTTGGTTTACATCCGAATAGACCTTAATGAACTTAACCTTGAGAATTTTTGCTATATGGTAATGTAATAGGTTTGTTTGTGCAAAAACTCATTGCCTTTTATTTATACATTATTAACAACATTAAATATATTACCCAATATATGACTAGAACGGCAAACTTAATTTCGAAAACCTACTTAGTGTAGTAACTGTTTTTAGACTTTCGCGACTTTTTATACATACTCATGTTTTTTACTGTATACGGGACTTTTTCGCCATAAAATTAATAAGGTTACGATACATTCTACTTTCCGACGCTTCGAACGGGTTATACCGCTCGTGGTCACGGGTAAACTGTACTACTTAGTGTAGGTTTTTTTGTTTGAGTAAATATTTTACCGTCTCTTAAGTTCTAAGTTTTATATGTTTTCTAAGCTATATTTCTTCTTTATATGCTTGCTTTTTATTGACGTAATCATACGATGTGGATAAAAAATATTAATTCAGTTCTATAAGTTTTGCTCATATGAGTTCAGAAATATATACTAAACGGAACTAGAACAACGCCCTCAGAACAATACATAACTTGAAGAAAATTGATAACCCATAATTTTAGAACAATAATTGAAAGGAACAAAGGCAACACGTAACAGAGCACAAAGGTAAGGAAATAGCCAGTTTCAGTAACGTGGCGTACAAAAGGAATAATATTAGGCGACCACAATGGAGCCCTGATGCCGGCAGCCGAATAAAAAACGGATGTGTCAATAATTAACTGAGTGTTCGGTAGCTAGTCGCCGGCGGCCATCGATTCTGTGCTTTACTGAGCCGGTTTATTAAAAAAAATATAACGAACGTGTATTGTGCTTGGACAAAGGGGCGAAACTTTCGCTTCAAGCTAAAACGGTGGTATGTTTTTGTTGGGGTGAAAAATATTACACCCTCGGGCGTGTATGTGTTTGGGCGGTCGCACATAGCCGTGGATGCGTACGTAAAAGGGCAGCTTGTAAGCTCTAATGGAAATGTGAATTGGCTATTAGTAGGTACTTATTACCATGCGATCAGCATTGCAAATTGCTAAAACGTACGTAGGATATAAAAGTGGTAGACTTGAAAAATAGCTACGCGACCGTTAGTCATCTCTCATTTTACAGTGTTATATTTTATTACTAATCTTTATAATATCGCCAAGTGACTCTCCCCGTATTATCTTCGGTTATTTTTGTAAATCGCGAGCACCTAAGGCCACGGAGCGAATCTATAATAGTCTAAAAAAAATTGCCTAAGTTACTTCTTATGTCAGTGAAAGTCAAAGTCGGTCTAGAAATTAGCCTCAACAAACAGATAGACAAACAAACATTTTAAAAATTGCTTTTTTGATGTGAGTACCTACTCTTCTCTATTCTTTAATGACTTATAAAACGTGAAAAAAGACATGTAGTTTTTGAAATGGCTACAATTTTTTACGATTCTTCTGTATGATGATGCAGAAGACTCATAAAACAAGCTGATGAACTTAATACTATCTCATGAAACTAACGGCGGTCAGACTCTTATCACAGTTAATAAAAGACTTTTCTAGTAACTACGGTACTGTCAAATAACGCACTTTGTGCTGTTAATTCTAAAGGCATGATTTGTTATCAATAAAATAAAATCTTATTTATAAAATCTGTTTCAAGAATCTCCAAACGAACATTCAAGAGAGCTACCAAATTAAAGTACCTAATAAAAAGAAATTTAAATGCCAACAGTTTTAAGTACGAAAATTTCCACGGCACCAATTAAATGGATAAGTAAGGGATTCTGTGAAATGGACACTCGTCGTGCCACCAAATAAGCTCCTAGGTTAAAATCTCTGAAGGCTAATTCTTGTAGGTCGTAAAAATTATATTTCGATCTACTTTCGACCTCACTAAAGTCAATAAAGGTATTCTCCTAGTACATATAACATTAACTGTAATGTGAAAACATATTTACCATTATTAACAGTATTTAACAGTTCAATGCATTGTCTAGCATTCCAGCACCTCTAAGAAATTAGGTAAACGGGTTGGTATGGGGTTTGTTTCAAGTTTTCCTTTTCTTTGCAATATTATTCTGCGTAGTTTGTCCTTAAGTCGCCTCTTAAGATACCCAAGGGATGAATAAGGATGGTGACACTGTATTCTTAATCCATCACCACGTACATCGATATCAATTGGATAATATGGTATTGTCACCGAATGTTGAAAAAAATTTGACTACTAAAATTTTGCTAGCCTCAATCCTTTCTTATATTATAATTGCGAAAGTAACTCTGTCTGTCACGCTTTCACGTCAGAACTAATGAACCGATTGAAATGAAATTTGGTACAAAGATAAAAGCTGAGCAAGGCTTTTTAATCGCGATAACCGACATACAGGCTGGTGGAGCCGCGGTCAAAAGTACTGATATTTTTAGAAGACATTGATACTGGATTGTATTTTTTGTTAGCAAAATACCTCAATCAATTCATAATTCAGTCTCTTTAAAATCACATTTCGGTATATGAAGCCGTAAAATTACGAGAATCGACCTTCTGGTAATACGAAACACTAGTTGGTGATTCGAATAACAAGAGAGTAAGGCAGGGTTCAGAACCTCGGGCCGAGCGGCGACAGAGCCGAGAGCTCGCTAATTGCCACTTGAGCACCAATTACGACGACGATATGCCAACGATGCGCGGTGAGGTCTTGCCTTTTGTGCCTTTATAACATAAAATAATGATGGCAAACGTGAGTGAACAAAATATAGGTATAAAAATAAGTAGACGATTGAATCGGTCCTTCATTTAAGAATATGTTAACTCTCTGGTAATGACGACTCGACTTAACAGTTTTTTTATATCAGTATAAATGCGACCTAATTTTTTATTTCATTTTGTGATGTATTTTCATACATGTTATAATCGTTAATTTGATTGATACTCCCCCAACCCGTTTGGCATGCGTGATATAGTAAAACCTCCTTCCTAACGAGAGGCCGAAGTCCAACAGTGAAGTATTAGAGACTTTTGCTGATGACTCTTTAAGAAATATTACCTTTAACTGAAATCCTACTATGAATAACAATGCAGTAGAATATCTTTTACGATTTCTTACTAAACGATACGACGAGTTATATTTTTCGCATTAGATACTTTTTTGCTAAAGGTATGCTTTATTTATAATTAATTTTACAAGAAGGAACATAAAGACAGACAGACGGAGTTAATTTCAAATTTATAATATTAGTATAGATAATTATGTCGACGCCCCCGTGCAATAAGTCGGTAATCGAAAAAAGCAAATTTTACAGGAAAAATAATTTACTGTTTTTCTTGAATAACTTTCTAACCTCTAGGAGTATTACGGTCATTGATACATCAAATGAAAGCTATTTTTTTATGAAATCCCATTTTGTCATCTGATTTAAATTATATGCTTCCTGTCGGCTGCAATGTGAAAAAATTTTTTTACAGTATCGAGAAAAGTTTCATTGTTCTGCAATGGTAACTTACGGGATTACTGTGGGAAATTTGTGAAGAGTGTTGATTTGTAACAGCATACTATCGACTTTTATAACGTTTATTCTTATTATAGCTTGTGAATGTAATATATCGTAACCAAGTTATTCTAGTAATTTTCCGTATGCAAGAAATACCGTTATAATAAAATACAGTACTAAATAGAAAATTTAACAACAACTTTTTCATATTACCGCTCAAAACAAAAAGACCTTTGAAGAATAATTAATCAAGGTTTTTCTTTGAAATAAATAATTAATTATGAGTTTAATCAATTTGGAATACAATTTACGTAAATTATAGCTATTACAACTATATACATGGAATAAAGGAAACACTTTTAAAGTATTGAATGAGAAGATTAAACGAAATCAGTGTGAAATTATAAATAAAAAACAATAGAAACATAAATTTGAAAAATCAACATTTATCTTCTGCATTTTTATCTGTTGCATCCACATTTTCAGTAAATGATAACGAATCATAAAAGGAATGATAAAATCGTTTGATAGCGCCACTTTTACATAAAGTCATTAAATCTGTGTGTAAGGCTTTGGTGATCGGAATGGGCTGGTGGTAGGCTTGTTGCAACTCAATATTACGTGGAACTATAGGTGTGATTTGTGTTCGTTTACGCCCTCGCCGTCTAATATTTAAAGAAAATTGTGGATTAGTATCAAGTTCGGGATATACGTCTTAATTGTATTACGTAAGTTAAGTACGTAAAATTGTATCTAAAAACCAGTTTATTTTCCTGCAAATGTGTCACTTTAACCTCCATTACGTCCGCCAATTATTAGTTTCTACAAGTTGTTAAACATCATAGATATCGAATTGTTCAAGTTCTTTAACACAATACTTTTCGCCAGTTACTTTAGGATTAAAATAATGTTATATAATTGGTCGGGAGTATGTACCACTTTATTCTTTAAGTTTCTTTCAACGCCTGCATTCATAGAATCTCCCTCATTCTCGCTGTATCCCGTTTCGAAAAACCTGTGGGTAATAGAAATGCCTAGTAATTTGGCAGAAAAAATTAAGTAATTTGGAAAAGATATAAAGCAAAACTATATCTATTTTTATTGTGCCCATAACATCCATCAGAATAAAGTAAAAATGTGGTAATGCCATTTTCGTAGTTAGTTTTAAAAAAATGTAGCAAAGCGCTACCTATTTATGTACTACCTCTTTTTGCTATTTGGAAGTGCCATACATAACAGTAGCCTTTTTTTCTAAGAGCGTTAAAAACTGTGAAATTATATACAGGATATTTATGCTTGTAGTGAAATATACCCACTTCAGATTGTGGTATAAGTACTTAAAACTTTTTGTAAATCAAAAATTGCTACCATAGAAATATTTTTATCAGCAGTATCTATTTCACCTTTCTTAATTTTTGTAATAATCTCTTTTCTTTCTAAATGGCATCAATGATTTTCCTCTAGAACACGAAGGGCATTGATCTTTTTTTGGTTTTAAAAATGAGCAGTTGTAATTTGTATTAAACACAGTTTCATATTGGCGTTTTGTAGCCATTGTAACATCATTGTAATTTTGAATTGCAAACCACTCAGAGTAAAAGCGATATATTTTTGAAATATTTAAATGTTCTGAAAAATATTCCCGCTTATATGTTTTCCGAATGTAGAGCGATTCTACTTTTAGAAACAGTTCAATATACGTTTTAATACTTAACTCTGTAGCTGTACTCATTTTCTGAGGTCTGACATCGTGAACTCCCTTGTTATCTTTGAAACCCTCATCTAATTTTACCTTTTCTAATGCTGTATACACTGAAATAAATATGGAGTGTGCGTTTACCGGAAATTATTGCAAATTATTCAATACAATAACCCAGTAACAGCAACTTACAGAATACCGAAAAAAATAATACTTAGGTATTAATATGTAATGATGTTTTTCTCGTCATTAATTTATTTACAATTTCCCTACAACAAAATGGCTATTGCAAATATCTCCGAAAATGTAAGTAGGAAAATTATAACAAAAATTCACAATATGTATTCCGACTCAAAGATTACGATTTTAACATAACAGCAAAAAGTCCATAATAGCACATTACCGACTTGTTGCAGGGGGGCGTCGATGTGTTATTGAATATGATGTGTTGTGGTTATGATTAGCTCTGGACTTCTATATTTTAGTACGTGTGCATTAAATGAGAAAACGTTAGTGTTATGATACCTTAGGACAATTTAAGTTACATTAGATTAGAACTGCCAAATAGAATGCCAGAATCTAGAATATATGTAACTACAGTACATTAATAGTCTGCCAGCGAGGATTTCTAGTATTTAAACATATGTTACGTACATACATATATAAGGGTTGTACACCCCTTTGAAAATAAAGGCGCGCTTAATTCTTGTACTAAGTCGTAGGCTAAGTTAGAGGGTTGGGAATGAAGAGCGAGCGAATGTGAAACACTCGAGCTGAGCGCGGATTACGCAGCGAGAGCAAGCCACTTTTTACAGTACGATTCGACAAAAGATGTCGTTATGCCGAGTGCTTACGAACGTGAGCACACTGCGTGCCACTCGAGTTCCCTCTTTTATAATACTTCGCGTGTTTTCATATTTATGTGTTAGTCTTCTTATGTAATGCGCAATATTTAATATTTTTACGTGTGTTTCAAGTTACAAGTCCAAATGGTTTGAGATCTTTTCTTGAAACTCAATAAATTTGCTGATAATCAAGGTTTCTATCTAAATTATGACGTACCTAGTACAACAAAATGTGTTTCTTAACTTTTTACTGTGAAGTTTGATGATATCATACAGATTACTCACATAGATATGATAGATAAATAACCTCATTAAAAATTTATTGTTGACCAGTTACTGTCTTTCAACTTGTGTACTTAGTACATATTTGTAAGTCTGTAAGTAAATAAAATTCGTGTAGAGAACTGACTGTTATATTGTTTTAAATGTATAAAAGTAGACCTCGTACATAAGTATTTTGTTTCAAACACCTCTGTGTAATGTCGAACGTAACAATTTGCCATTATAACATTTTCATTTTGTTGTGTGTCAAATGTCGGAATAATTTGTCTAAGTTTTTAGCTGTGATAAATTATCGTTTCCATTTAATTAAGTTCAAAAATTTCGAAAAATTATTAGTTTTATATTTAGTCACAGGTCAGATATTAACTAACTTATACATAGTCATACTCTATGATATCTCTATTTTGTTCACTTTACATAAACGTCATAATGTTATGGGTCATCTTCTGTTCTATTCTGTTTTAAATACCTTCCTTTGTCACGTATGAAATCTCAATACAAAACTGGTGTTATTTCGCCATGAATAATGAACACAATATAAACAAATCAAAATTACAAAATTATACGGAGCAGTGTTTATGAATAATAGATGAAGCGACAGCGTGAACCCTACATAGGTATCATTACTAGCCTCTTGTGCGTAATTAATCGCTAGGGCTGCCCATGACGAGGCTTGCTTTATTAAATTTTAGCGCTTTCCGACCACCCTTCTCCATCAAGGGGGCGGGGACCCCTACGGGATGAATAGAGCCATCACTTTTACTATTCACTGCGGACGGTGGATTAGTGAGATGAATTTCCTGGTCCCTTAGAGGGTACAAATTGTGCGTGCGCCCCCTACTACTATTGATGCGGATTTGCCACGATTGCGTCGCGATTATTCAGCGTTTATGACGAATTCTTTTGTTGCCGAAATGATAATTAAATATTTGATGTGGATTAAGAAAAACACGATAGATGTAGGAAAAAAAATTAAATTAAAGAGTTTTAACTACGTACTTACATACAATTTTTATTCAAGTATAGGTTATGTTCCTACTAACAGTTAAATATTATACAATATATCTAGTATTATACAGAAATTTGTGTCTTATTTATACATATAAAGGTAATGTATGCCTATATATGTATATCTGTATAGATTAAGATGTAAAACTAATTTACAATATACTAAAGTATTTTCTTTACAACGGAATGGTCACTTATTGTAAAACTGTACCTGTGTCTATATGTAATCTAATGGCTCTAGGCAAATCAAAACCGAAATACTTTGCACTCTTTGGAGGAAACTTTCGCTCAACAGAAAATGGTGCGATATGTAGGTTTGAATATGCAAAACTTTGAATTTAAATCGATTTCCTTCTTACGGTGTCTCTTCTCACGATGATCCTTCTTAATAATAACATCTTTTATACATCCATTATGTATACACAAGTATTTTTGCTAAAGTATTAAACTTTCTCTTTTTAAAACATCTAAAGTTTTAAAAGGTACGAGAGAACTTTACCCTTTGTAACATATGCAGCTAATTGTGACAAGGTGCACCCTTAGGTCGAAGAATGAACATTTAGGCTTATATATTTTGTGTATTATCTATATCATGCCTGCCACGTAAGCAAGAATTGAATTTTTATTTATCGTGTCTAAATATAGTTTAATCGATGCAGAATAATTTGTATTTTGTGTCTACATAAACTTGTTTTTTATTAATGTTATATAAATTAATCCAAATTAATATTATAAATTAAACAAAACTGTCGATAATCGAATGTTGCGATTTTTTAAAAGAAGAACCTCATAGGTAAGATTTGATAAATGTTTCACTCACAAATCTCAAACCATGAAGGTTCTATATCAATTCGAAGTACATATTACAATTAAACGGTAATTTCATACTTTAACCCCTATTATTCAATAATTTTGTTTAAAATATTAACTAAAATAAATAAAAATAAAAGTGAATACACTTACTGGAAAGTCTTCAGGTGCCTTTTTATGGTTACATGCGTACATAGTCTGCAAAACATTGAGTGCTTCATCTGGTTTACTACGAGAGAGCAAAAATTTAGGACTCTCTGGTGCAAAAGTTAACAAAATGGCGGTCAGTCAAAAAATTGTAGCATAAATAATAATCAATAACCTGCCGGTAACGTTACACCTTCTCGAGAAGAACATAGCCTACTTTTCACTACAATAACCGACATACATTCGGGTGAAATGGCGGACACCAACTAGTAAAAAACTATTAAAAACAATAGACATCTTTAGGAACTACTTTTGTTTCGCTAGTTCAAAGCCGTATACCCCCTGACAGAAAAGGTTTTAAACAGTTGACAGTACCTACTGCAAGACACCGTATAGCTTTTGGCTGAGATGACAACACGTTCTGGCCCACACCTTGTTGTTAGCAGTATTGTTTTGTGAATGTTTGAATGTATTTCTCCTCTGTACTAATTATTGTGGGTCAAGAATAAAACATTTTCATTTCATTTAAAAAAAAACTCATATCAGAAATACTGTCCCCATTTTAATTTTGGTCATGGTTTATTTACTACGAGTCTCGCGTAACGGAGATCAGTAAAAAGCTCCCCCGCCGAGGATAAGCGAAGTGGAGCGATAGCGGAGGCATCAATAATTGAATTCACCGAAGGGGGATCACTACGACCCTAAGCCCTCTATTAATTGCTGGAATTAATTCGTCCTTTGCGTAAGGGCTGAACAGTTCGGAACAGGCGTAAGTGAAATAGCGAGTGGATTTTATTTGAAGTCCAATATATTTACACATTAGTATACACGTGCCTGGCAAAATATTCAAAAATATTTAATATCCTACAACACAACTTGTGTCAAACAAATTGAAACAAACAAATGTTAAGTAACGATTTATGAAATACGGTCTGCAATAAAAGAGCTGCTTAGTACAAATATGTATGTCTAGCAGTGGACTACGATAGATTGTTGATGATAATAATATTTTTTTTATAATATATTGATGATAATAATAAAAGTTTTGTTAGTGCAGAAATTATCATCACATATCACATATACTTCATAAACATAGTCCCACTTGTATAATAGTGAAAATCTATTGCTAGTTCTTATTTATATCTGACTTTGAGTCAGTATCTCTAAACTCTAGAGTCTAGACCAACAGCTCTAGCTTTTCAGTTTAACACTCAATTTTATAACCACTCAGACAACATTCTAAACTACGGAATCATATGAAATATTTTTCATCATCATCCTGTGTCGCGGCGGACTTTACAAACGTACATGAAACGGACACAAGTAACACCCAGACTCAGAACAACAATTTGTGGATCTAACAAAGTGGTGTACCATGTGGGATCGAAACTCATAACTCTTGGTGCAGTAGTTAACGGCTGGTGACCGCCTAAACCACTAGGTCAACTTAGCAGTCGGCCAAACAAATCTTGAAACAAACCCTATTCCGAGGCCTGTCCTACAGTGATCTATTTAAGTTAGTTGATAATGCATAATTATTATACATATTATAATAAAACAAAATCCTCTGTCGCGTCTATCTGTTCACGATAAACTTTAAATTCATGCTTTGTTTGATTCTCGAAGAAGTTTTTATTAGTAGATATGTAATTTGTCAAGTTTAAAATGTTTTTAAAATACCTATATCTAGCCGTGCGTAGCGGGTCGCTAGTTAAGGTATAAATTCACAGATGTATCTCAAGTTACACCGAAGTATGCGAGTGGCCTTAAGCCGTGAGGGTGAGCGAGGGTCTAATCGCAATCGATACAGACCCTGATGACTGTAGCAGAATTATTTAATACTTTCCACGCAGGAATTTCTCGTTACTGCAAGATTCTGGGGATCCTTATTAAAATACCTAAGTTTGGATTAACGCGTCACAGTTATTTAAACTATTAACTTTTGGAAAAATGGGTATCCATTATCTTTCTTTCGTGTTTGAATTAAAAAATATTTGATTGAACTCATCTCTGTTATGATGTAACTGATCATCTACATAGTAATGTTATAATCATCAACAACACATAAAGTCTCACTGCTAGGCTTGGGTCTCCTCTCAGGAGAGGCTTAAGGCCATACGTCCCCACGCTGGTCAAGTGTGGGTTGGAGTTTGGTAACATACGGTGTGGCTGCGTAATCTTAATCTTGGACGTTTATAAGCCGCCCGAAGGCCTCCACGACTGTTATTTTATGATAACAACCTGGACCGACTGCTTAACGTGACTTTCGAATCACGGAAACGCTCATAACATATTATGGTCACCCATCTAGGTACTGACCGTGTCGTCTTTGCTTACCCTCGGTGATTGTTTCCAATCACTTAAGGTCGCTTGACTATGAGAGCTTTGAATGTAATAAACGATGTTATAAAAATTTTGCTGATAATAAATGCTTTAGGTGAAATAGGCTTGAGTATAATGTATACATACATCTAGGTATTAACGTATTAATATACTAATGGCCTATGTCCAGTAGTACACTTTCGTTCATTTTCACCAACAACCAATAACTATTTATCGGTTGTTGGTGCAGATGAACGGTCTTTTAGCTTTTTTCTTCAAACGGTTAAGTAAAACTTATCGACAGCAAATAAAACTAAGTAAAGAAATACGTAATTATTCAACTGAATTTCACATCTTTGTTAGTGTATTAAGGATATCACAATTTTACTTTCGTATGTGTTAAGTAGATGTGTTATTTAAGAAAGTTGTACCTAACTTCTGCGTTTGTTTTCCCGACCGTAGGTGTAAAACATTTTTAAAAGTATTCAATTGCTACTATATTACTTTTTATGCTTAAAGATATTGTGAATTTAAGTAACATGACATACAATAGAACAATCGCTACATGCCGTACGTCCGGTAACTTTACAGTTTACGTTCGTTTAATACAGAAGAATCGAGTTTACTTATTAAAATAATTATGTTTAAACGCAGGCTACGAGTAAGTACTTTGCAAACAAACCGAAAGATAACGAAGATCAAAGCAGTAGGCAATTACTTCTTGTTCAAGTTTATTTATTTAAGTTTGAACTATTTATAAGCAAACAGTGCCTAGATTTCCTAGTCATTTCAAGCTTTAAATATAAACAATTTTAAGAATCATTCATATCACTATCACATATCGTATTGCATATCCATTTCACATACGAGCTATTGCGTCGTACAACGCGACACCGTAGGGTGTTGCCCACACCCCTGTCCTGGAAACATACACCCTAAAGAGCAACTTGCGTTTAGATCCCAACCCCTGCAAGGGATTTTTAACTTAGTGACCACATTGGTAAAGTATACTCTGCGGTGTTATGTACCAGTGAGAGGACAGTGTTTTGCGGTGCTTGTGTATATAGAGGGTGCTCCCTGTCGCCGAACAAACATGGCGTCTGCTAACGAGGTTTTTGCGAGAGCTCGTGAGCGATTTCGCGCCTAATTTTGACGTTGTACTTCAGTCATTTACCTTGAGATTTTTTGGTAGATACGGGTAATGACGTAGTTGGCATTAATAAGGCCCGCTGTACTACAAAAACTATGTGTAAAAGACGCGTCTAAAAACAGCATGGCTTTTAAAGGGATCACAGTTCTCTATTATAGTTGTCATTATTACCAATTATTGTAATACATTTGTCAATGACTTAGAATGTAGGTATATCAATACTGAATTAAAGATTTTTTATAATTTAGATGCCGAAATGACTCCATTCAGCTTGATACTCAAGTCCTATTCTTATTGAAGTCAGCCTCAGTTATTCATTCATACAAATATACAATTTAGAACATTTAACTGATGCAGCAATCTTCAGCTTTCATACGCTGTTATCTGATTAAAGAAGCACATAGCCTATACATACTCTATCTAAATGTGTTGTGTATTTTTGTACGTTACTAGGTATTCAAATTTCCTTGATGAAAGACTAGAAAGAACCATCATCATCATCATCATCATCAGCCAATCTCAGTCCACTGCTGGACATAGGCCTCTCCAATTGCACACCACTTTTGGGCTTTTCGAATCCAGCTATGCTTCATCATGTAGAAAGAATATGTACTCCTAATTTTCAGTTTAAAACAAAGTTTCAGTATAAAACTTTATTATGAACTAGCTAGCTTCTATCCCGATGATTATTTTAGTAAAACTTTTTATTTGTCAACCGCTTGCAATGAAACAAACACTAAATGACAATAGTAGTTCCAGAATAGAAGAAGATAATTCATAAGAGATAACCAAATTCAAATCAGATCACAACACATCTAAAGCAGGCACCACGCTATGCGCTATTCGCGCGCATACGGCGAAGTGTGGAGAGCATATTCGTTTCGTTCACTATAAAAATAAAAATCGGCCAAGTGCGAGTCGGACTCGCCCATGAAGGGTTCCGTATCAACAAGTAACATTATATAAAAGTTCTTGTAGTTCGTTGATTAAATGAAAGGTAAATTGCTGTTTACGCTTTATGAAATATTAAAAAAAAAACTACTTACTAGATCTCGTTCAAACCAATTTTCGTTGGTAGTTTACATGGTAATGTACAACATATTTTTTTTTTACTTTTATCACTCTCTTATTTTAGAAGTTAGAGGGGGGGGGACACACATTTTTCCACTTTGGAAGTGTCTCTCGCGCAAACTATTCAGTTTAGAAAAAAATGATATTAGAAACCTCAACATCATTTTTGAATACCTATTCATAGACGTATGAGTTTGATGAAAAAAAATTTTTTGAGTTTCAGTTCCAAGTATGGGGACCCCCAAAATGTATTGTTTTTTGTCCATGTTTATGTGAAAATCTTAATGCGGTTCACAGATTATATCTACTTACCAAATTTCAACAGTATAGCTCTTGTAGTTTCGGAAAAAAGTGGCTATGACATACGGACGGACAGACAGACAGACAGACAGACAGACTTGACGAATCTATAAGGGTTCCGTTTTTTGCCATTTGGCACCGGAACCCTAATGACAATGACACATCTCTACAACACACATATTTGCCTTATTTGATGCTTATTTGTCATAACATTCGTGCGGATGGCATGTTTGTTGTTTGCGCGCATAACTAATATTTGGGCGAATACGGTGTAGACACATAACGAATAGCGCATAACGAAGTGTGGTGCCTGCATAACACATAGACAAAGACATAAACAGACAAACAACTGGTATTTTTGAGTTGTGTTACTTTCATAGTCTATCTTTATTAGTTTTTTTTTTAAATATTCTGAATTTATAGATGTCGACCTCTTGCAGTTGTATTATATCTATGAATCATGACATATTCTTACTATGCACATCTCTTTAAGATGAAAATAAGTCTATTCTACCAACTATATACTATCAGTTTTTGACAGTCATTCTGTTTCATTATTTTTTACTTTACTCTTAATACACGAAATTAATTGATATGATTCGTGTTAGTTATTTGCTGTTTTCTCACATTGCAGGTTAAACTTTATTTTGTTACGAACCTCTATAAAGTTACTCTTACATAGAGCGAGTACCCATCTTCGAATTCAGTTTAACTTATTGTTCTGAGTCTGGGTGTTCTTTGTGACCGTTTCATGTATGTTTGTAGAGTTCTCCGCCACCCAGGATGTATATTCCTAATGTAGGACTTGGTTGTCTTTTTCTTAAAAAGAAAAGAAAGAAAAGTTCGCCCGCAGGGTTGCAGAGGTCCGATAACAGTCGCTCCGTGGAAAAACTTATATTCTGATAAACCCGGTTGAACTAGGAGCTTGATTCGGAAAAAACTAGGGAGTTATCAAGGCTGAGAAAATATATTCATAGAGCGAATATATAGATTTCATATTCGAAAATTATATATTACTAGCTTTCACCCGCGGCTCCGCCCGCGTGTATGTCGGTTATCGCGGTAAAAACTATCCTATGTCTTTTCCCAAGTTCAGTTCTATTTTCATACCAAATCTCATCAAAACCGGTTTAGTGGTTTAGGCGTGAAAGCGTAACAGACAGACAGAGTTACTTTCGCATTTAAAATTTTAGTAGGGACTAGCTGAGTACAGCGAGTATTGTTGTAAATCGCGAGTACAGTCGCGTTACAAAGCTAGTCCAAAAAAATATCCCCAGTATGTCATTAACTATCAGCTAGTGAAAGTCTCGCGAAAATTGTCCAAGTCGTTCCAGAGATAAGACGGAAGAAACAGACAGACAGACAAAAAAATAGTACATTGTTCACAGAGGGAGGAAAGGAACCGATTACTAGCGAGGGAGCAGTTTGTGGCCCGAAGGCGCAGCCTAGGGCCACAATACTCCCGAGGTAGGAATGGGACTTTCACCCGAGTGCTACACAGTGCTTTATACTACACCTGTGAGGAACATTTATAGTATTTATAAAATAAAATCAAAACGTAAGACACCATGTAACACACAATTTAGCTTAGAATTTGACATAATATTTATAAATATTTCGCGCTTCTTTTGTTTTTTTTTATTCTTCACAAAAGGATGTCAGTGGCACGGAGATTCCATATTTAAATTAAATGAAAACTCCTTGGGCAGGCGCGCGCCATAGATAAGATAACACATGAGAAATTAAAATCCATACAACTTTCTCTCCCACTAAAACACGTTAGAAATGGATTTTCATACATTTTTTCCTCCCGCTTATTTAGGTCAAGGAAAAGACTAACTTTCTCTTTTCATTTTCAGGGAATATTGACTACTGTTCCGATCAGGTGTAGTATAAATGATTTTTGATGTACCCGTAAATAACGTTTATACTTTTTTGTTGTTGTTATAATTTGATATTAGAAACAGACACATCAATTTAATTTATTTGTAAATGTATAGACAAGAATTCCAGTCGATGTTTTCTGATAACAGTAAAAGGTTTTACAATATCCTGTAACTGACAGATCAAATAACCCACTGATCAATTTAATAGTTACATTGTTCGAAACCGACATGCGTTTTATACAAAAATTGTGTGATCATCTCTCTATATGTATCGCCCAACATATTTTAATTATTACTCTTAATTTGTATATAGGCGAGACTTAGTAAGTTATCACAATCATCAACAGCCTTCAACAGTCCACTGCTGGACATAGATAGGCCTCTCCTTTGACAGGAGGCTTTGGCCTAATATACCACGCTGGCCTGACGGGTTGGTTTCAAGTTTTCCATCTCTTTATATTGACTTTGTCTTGCGTAATTTATCCCTTAGTCGCCTTTTACGACACCCGCGTGATAGGGGTGGTGACACTCTGTATTCTTAATCCGTCACCACACGGAGAAATATAATAAGTTAATATTAATATTATAGTTTGCAAGTTGGCAAGGGTTATACTCGTTTTCAAGATTTCTTCAGTATTTGAATTGCAAATGTGTAAAAGTCGCAATTACCATAGGTACTTCAACAAACACAGGTCGCTAAAAGAAGCAATCAAAGAGAAACAAGTACATAAAATAGCTCATATACCAAAAGGTTTAGCAATACTTGAGATTCCAACTTAAAGTACGGATTAAAAACAATCGTGTGTTGTGTGTCAATCTTTATGCCACATAACTCAGAACGAATTTTGTACAATTTTATAGAATTCTACTTCATATGTTTCAATATTTGCATAGATTCTATATAATTTAGCTATATCTAATACTAGCTGAGTCCCTGGTGTTACCCGCGGTTATTGTTGTAATGGGGGTAATGCCGCGGAGCGAAGCTAGTTTATAAAATTTAACTTCTCCTTATTTAATTTACCAGTGAAAGTCCCGTCAATATCGGTCCAGTCACTATGGAGTTTTTTTATACTTTAGCCTACCAAAGTAATAAAATAATATTAAATAAATATTTCGGACATCTTACACACAACATCATCTAGTCCCAAACTAAGCAGAGCTTGTATTATGGGTATTATACAACTGATATAAATACATAAACATACTTTTTTTTGTTAATACATACATAAACATAGAAAATATCCAGACTCGGAAACAAATATTTGTGGATCACATAAATATTTTGTTCGACTCGGGAATCAAACCCGAGACCTCTTGATCTGCAGCCCCATACGCTAACCACTAGACCAACAAGGCAGTGACACTACTCTGCCTGATGGAAAGTATAGTCACCTATACCATGGCGGGCTGGTCAGATAATTCTGCATCATTCTTGAGAAAAAAGAGACCTCCGGCCTCGTACTCACCAACGAAATACGACAGCAATAATGTTGTTATTATTAGGATGGTCTTCTGTGTGAGGTTAGTACTACCCCAGTCCAGCCGGCCCATTCGTACTGAAATCAGCGTGGCTCTACTACCTACAGATTACGAATATACCCACAAACTTCCTTTCGCAGCAAAGGCTTATGTTAGTAGTAAACTATTAAGAAAATACACACAAATATGTCATTTTAATGATCAGGCTTGTCGGTAGGCTGTTTGATCTCTTGATAGGCTACGACTCCTACTTCCTCCTAATCTAGGCTGCTTAGTTTTCTTTTGACTACAATTAACATTAAATGACTCGTATGTTAGTAGTAGTTTACAACAAACACTGAGTAATTGCTGACGGTTTCATTTAAAGTCTTTATCAGCGATCAGAGCCCCACTAACCAAGTCGCAAACATTTTTCGTTTTTTATTCTATTTCTCTATTCTCTTGTTTCTTCGATGTTCTCTATTCTCTTGTTCATTGTTTCGATCACGTGATTGAGTGACATTAGCCAATAAAACAACAGAATAGACACATAGAATAGGAAACGAAAAACGTTAGAAACTTGGCTAGAGGCCAAATATAATACTATAAATAGACCCGTAATTGTAATGACAGGCCAAAAAATATAAAACCTGATCTCAGTACCTTAATGCATCAAACCATTTTGTTTCCTGCACTTTTTCACATCATAATATTCTTTTTGATTATGCTACCGCGCTTTTCAAATCAAACAGTTTTTATTTCAAATAAACCAATACAACGGCACTTTTGAAACGTCAAGTAGTCAGTCAGTAGTCAGTCGTGAAGCTGTTTCAATTCGTAGATCCTATGGAGAAGAACAGACAAGAAACTCCATGGACACTTTTATATTATTTTCATAGAGAACTCTATTCAAATCAATTGAGTATATATTATTACCCATCTACTAGAGTAAGCCGACAGACGTAACATAGGGTGCAGAGTATGAGGTGCAATATTGATGCTGCGGGCGCTCGGACTCAGCCACAACTGAGACATCCTCCCCCAAATAAATAAAACAGTGGACTAGTCATACGGTCTGTGTTGTTCAACTCTTGATAAACAGGATTTGGTAGCTTTTGTACCCATAAAAGTATGCAACTACAAAGCAAATTGTAGTTCTATTTTGACAAGAAAATGTTTGAAAATGTGTGTATGTCACAGGTGACCTAGGCCCAGGGGCCTTTATTACAAATCTATTGACACCTCATTCATTAAAATTGGTGTAGTAGTTAAGCCGCTATGGTAAACATACAAAAATACATACATAGACTGCTAAATCCTTTATTAATAAGTACCCTACATTCTGGCTTCGCGGTAGTCGATTAAAAGAAAAAAATATACATCACGATAAGGTAGTTGATATTTGAGCGTTATATATAAGTAACAATATTTCTTTACAAAGTAAAAAGAGCGCACTAAGGACACTAAGTACACAAATAAGTACTTTAAGTAAAGCTTGAGTGACAATTATTGACGTATAATATCCTCCTAATATGTGCTACCATATAAACAATAACACGAAGAAGACACTCGGCTCAGTGAGGCAAGTTATTGCCGCCCAAATCAGGCGGTGCATACATTTAAGTGTGTCATTGCATTTTTTTTTATGGTTTTCTTATGACCGTCTTCGACAACGTCCCTTGAATTTAAGGAACCATTTAGAGAGTTAAGTAACACTTAGTGATATTTTCGTTTTCACAAACCTTTAGGGAACACCTAAATTTTTGTGGGAGTAAGGAGACTAAAACGGACGTAAGACTTGACTGAGTGTAGACAAAAGCGATTATTTTGTAGTCATCGAGTCACAACTATAGCTAAATACCTATTAGATTTTAAGGTTTATTTTTTATTTATTTGGACAACCAACAAGAACATATACCTTAAAATCTAAAATACACAAAGACAGTGGTATACAAACATTGGTGCCGCCTTATTTACAGCTTGTCACGAAAAAAAATATATATGTTATTAGATGGTTGGGAGCATAATGGTCTTCATCATCATCATCAACAGCCTTTAACAGTCCACTGCTGGACATAGGCCTCTCCATGAAAAGGAGGTATTGGCCTACTATACCACGCTGGCCAGACGGGTTGGTATAGGGTTGGTTTCAAGTTTTCCTTCTCTTTGCATTGATGTTGTCTTGCATAGTTTATGGGCTTCCTCTTAATAAATTAACAATAATTAAAAAGGAAGTTCAGAAGATAGTTCCAAACAAAATATTTTTAAAGGTCTACAATTAATAAGAAAATCTAAATTCGCATGTCCTTACTTAACAACGACATTTTTTTGTTAAAGGAAGGAATTTAAAAACACAATGTTGTATTAGGTACTGTTTTTGCTTTTAGGTACTAACCTAATCTTAACTGATGCTTACCATCATAAAATCATAAAAAACGCTCATTTATAAAAAATATAAAAGTTTATAAAAGTACATCAAAAGTAAGACTAGACAGAGTTTAACGAGTAGGACCACAATTAGGACAAAGGGTTAAAATATATAATAGACTTGTAAAAACTGAACAACAAAACCCAAAGAGATCAGTTCAACTCCAAACAATGCGTACAGCAAAGCACCCGAATCTCGTGCAATTGTGTTCAAAGATTTTTAATAACAAAAACGAACTTACTAAACGGAAGATGCTGTTAACATTGTACCAGTATATATTGAACTTCTAAACGAAAGGAAAAACCTCCATTAAGCTCAGACGAAGGAGATAGACCCGGTGTAAAGAAGACCAAAATAAAATGGTCATCGGGACAAATAACATCGACAGAGAGGTTTGTTAAAAGAGCATTGGGTTCTAACAAAACGTTATTAAATCTTATTTTTGGATTGAGGATATTTTCAACTGAGTCCTATTGTTGTGCCCTGGCGCCTTTTCATTGGGTTTATTATAACGATTATTATTTATTTGTATTCCAACAAGTTTTTTGTATTCATTTGTCTGCACCTGGTTAGGTTAAAGTAAACGCGAGAAAAGAAACAACTTTAATTTCTAATATGTATTAGATGTGTATTGGTTGTTATGAAAAATAACATTTTTGCTAGCGGATCTTTTAGGGATCGATAGAATGACCGTACCGAAAGTATTGTGTACCAGTATCGGAACTGTGGGTAAGCGAGTATAAGTCCGATAACGTAATTATTGCTGCCGTCTGAAATCAATATATCAATCTATCATCATCAAGTCCAGTATTATACAAAGGCCTCTCCAGCTCCGGTTGAATTAAAATTCTCCTCTCCAATTTATGATACTACTAACTTTCGCCCGCGCCTCCGCGCGCCTGTATCTCGATTAAGGCGAGGTTTAATCGGGATTTGTCAAAAACACACTATCTTTTAACGTCAAGTGTGAAGTACAGCTTTAAGGTACTGAGATAAGAAAAATAACGTGTAAAGATAAAGATCTACACTACCGCACCTCACCCCTTCTGATTGCCGAATGTCTGCTTATAATCTCGCATTAATGCAGTAAAAAGTATCATGTAAAGTTTCATCCAAAGCCGTCCAGTGGCTTTTGCGTGAAAGACAACATACGCACAAACTTTCGCGTTTATAATACTAATAAAGATTACATTTTACATCCAGCAAGATAGAATATGATTTTTTAGTCAAGCTGATAGAACATGTTTGTTTAGTTTCACAAACTTTCGCGTTTATAATATTAATAAGGATAAAAAATCCTATGGATTTGAGTCTGTTTGTTCCGGTAAATCTCTGGAATGGCGAGATTGATTTTGACATGACTTTCACTGGGAGTAAGCTAGTGTTATAAGACGTAATTTAAGAATTTTTATTTTAGATAAAAATATTTAATATGTATCATAAAATACAACCAATGAATTACTGAAAAAAAAATTCAGCATCTAATATTAAACTAAAATTATTATACAACAAAAAACATAAAAAGCAATAAGTTTGTGGAACTGATATTTAAACACATTACACAACAAAACATTCAATTGAACAACGCCGCATTGTCGTTTCAAACGATTAGCCTCCGGCGGTGACAATGCACCAAAATAGGATGAAAATGTCAAAATACTATCTGTGACAAGGATCTAAAACCGTATTTCAATGTAAAACCCAAAGAATTATGCGAAAATAAACTCTGCGACCTTGGAACAAAGACTAACTTAATGGCAAAGAAGTATTTGTAGAGCAGTACAACTGCGTTGAACACAATAATGAACCGTATCAAGTAACACTAGAACTTGTGCCGATATCATTTGCCATTTTTTTGTCACTGCATTTAATCGTGCAGTACAGGATAACAATGAATGATCGATTGAACTAAGGAATTGTTAGGAAAGTAGGAAGACATTTTTGTTGTTTCTCGCGACTCGGCACACAGAAAGACGTGGATCGTTTCTCCGGAGTTACTTTTTGGTATTTACTTTGCATAACATTAATCACTTTTAGCTTACGCCTTTATAATACTTTTTCTATAACAACATACCATCTCATCTTTTGTTATTCGGTAATTTTTTCTTTGGAATGAGCTTCCTCTCAGAATGAGGATGGATCCAACACTTTTTCAAGACTTCATAAGACGAAAGTGAAGCAGCATCTTTAAAACAAGTGGTAGATTCAACACATCACACATCTACATGACTGTCTCTATAATTAAGCTATTGTATAGCTTTTATAGCGGGCTTTGCGCGCGGCGACCGAATCAAGAAATTCCGTAACGAAAAAACCTAACACCCTAATGAAGGATAGAGAATATGATTATAACTGCAGTGCGACAAGGATGTGGCGGCTCCGTGCTCTATAGGCAGTAATAAATAATTATAATTCCATAAGTTGATAAAAAATGCTATGCAATAGCTTTACCGCGGCAGTCTCCGAGTGCCACACGACTTTTTATTATATCTATTTGCGTATAGTCTCTACCGGTTAGCGTATGCAATTGCCAAACAAGAGGTCTGTGATTTAAATCCCAGGTCAGGCCAAAAGTGTTGTCAGGTTTCTTAGAACCAGTCTAAGTCTAGGGAGCTCGTTTAAGCCGACGGTCCCGGCTGTCATAAACATCTATGGCAATCGTGCTCTCCAACAACAACAATTCTAACTAGGGCAACTATAGAATTCAGTTCGCCTACAGGGTTACGGATGTCCAATTTTATTTTTATTTTATTTTGATTTATTAGGGAAACGGACACAAAATTGAGTGTGAGAGATTTTCTAAAATTATAAAAACAAAATAAAACAAAAATAAACACTATATTACTTGTAAGTAGTTTCGGGGCAAGACAATCGTGAATTTTGTTTGCTGATCACTCCATGGAAAAAGTATGAGAAGGGTTTGTTTTAAATATGTGTTATCATAATATTAATCCAGATTATATACGTAACCTTTATAAATATCTTATTTTATCTATGTAACGCTACTCCAGTGATCCTGTTCTAAGCGCGCCGTTGAAGGAGCGTCTTACCCACAAATAATTGGCCAACAACATCCACTTGCCCGAGGAGATTTTTGGATTAAAGTTTATTACATTGCGAAAAAAGACTACAAGACGTCTATTGTGCTCGCGTTGGCTTTTGTGACAATTCACTATTTTTTAGATTTCATAATCCTTCAAATGTAATTTTACGGGATTAAGTTGCTTTTGACATACAACTTAAATGTCACTTTTCTCTTTATACGTATTCATTATATCCTGGTAGGGGTCGACAGAGGCTAATTAACGCATCTAACTGATTTGTAGGAGAATTACAAACGACGTAAATTACGAGTATACCTATGGAATAATATTTATTTTCGCAAGTAAATCTTTTATATATATTTTTACACGTTAGACTTTACAGCTAGCAGGCAACGGCATTACCTAAGACTCACTCTGGGAAAAAATGCTGAATTATCACTATTTCTTTAAGTCCGTAAGCAATGATTGAGTGTAAACTATGTGTTCGGGTTTTGAAGAAAGGGCTATAGTTTTGAGTCAGTCAGCATACGAACCCCAGTCATAATTTCTCTTCGTTCGTCGTTCTTGTCGACATACTAATCAGAGTCGTATTTGTAGTATATGTGCGTTTCTTGGTAGGTACATATATACGTCTGTAAGTGAATCTGAGAGTGCGTCAAGTAGCCTTATATGAAGAGGGAGTAGGAAATTGATTCACTTCACAGCACTCGATGTCACTCACACTCGGAGGGGACAGAGGACTTGCAATCAATGGCATGACGTCTCGTTTCAAGAGGGTACCTACGTATACGGGTTTATTCTAAATTTTTAATTTGAGAATCAGTCAGCGTTTTATTATAATCTAAAGTAGTATTTTAAGTTTCATATGTGTCTGTGTACTTGTTAATCCATATCTATGGCATACCTATGATGTCAGCATAGAATAGGCATACTTAACTTCTTGAGATTGTATTAAGCTAGAATTCAAGAAACTGTAGGATTGTTAGACCTTTATCGATGTTCGTTATAGTAGATTGGTCAGTGGTGAGATTATTACTCTCACTGAAAGTTAATTGTAAAGTTAATTGTAGTTTCACAATGTTAGTTACCATACTCCGGCGAAACAGCTAAATCGATCTTTATGAAGTTTTGTGTTTATTTAGTAGGTCTGAGAATAGGTTTTAAACTATTTTTATATCCCTGGCTAGAATAAAACGAGCGCGAGCGGAGAGGAGTAATAAATTAAATCAGTGGTATCTCTTTGTCTAAATGTGATGAACTTAAGAACTCCTAACGGTTTTTGTTATGCTATAAAACAAAAACAGGTACCAATGAAAAAAAAACAATTTTATTTAAGTTTGCTAAAATATGACAAATATTTTCGAAGATATTAAACAACATCGACGCCAAAATTTTGGCTGAAGCTTGGTGAGTGTAATAAAAGATTAATTTTTATGCTAAAAATGCTAGTGACAAGTTGGAAATTAATAATTGCCACTTTATCCAATGACCCTTTTCTTATAAGATCTGCTTACATAACTCACTCGTAATGCTATAATCTTGCATTACGAGTGAGATAAGTTAATATTTTTATATCATTTCATTTCTCATATCTTTTAATGTATCCCCGAATATATTTTAATCACATTCAATAAATATAAGACAGCCAAAAAATTTGAAAGTATACAAAAACGTTTCGTTTGATTTCTCGAATTCTTAACTGAGTACCTATTGTTAGTTCAATCCTCACATTTGAGAAACTTTAATGTTTCTAGATTAACAAATTGCCGATCTAAATCTGGGTGTTATTTGTGTCCGTTTTATGTACATAATATGTATTAGACACAAGAATAAAACAAATTCTCGTGTCAAATACATTATTATGCAGATGTATGTAGATAGTAGTCAACACTTCCACGCTTTACTAAGATATTACATAAGCACATGTTTTCAAAAACTACAAAAGGGATTATTTATACAGTCCTAAAGCACTCTTGAATGTCATTGTCCCCGTGATGTGGATCACAATATACAACGCCCTCTGTCGTCCGTACTAAATAAATAGTCCACACGGTCCTACCCATTCTATTTCATATGAAACATCAAAGACATATGAGGTTGACACTAAGCGCTTTTCGTGTCACATTCCCCCTTTTTGTCCCTATTATAATATCTTAATTCACACCCCTAGCGATTTAACACATTCACGCTATAATGAACTTTAAACTTTGTGAAGTACAGTTGAAATTTGAATGGTTCTATATGTTCTTTTACATGCAAATTCGATAAAGAGTTTCATTCTAGTTTATGTTTTGTGCCGTACGGATAAGGTTCACATTCCTGTCTATCATCGAGTCGTATATCAGGGGTGTGCGTACTTTAAAGCAACGTTAAGCAGGGTTGTCGGTCCGCTTTGTAATTAATACATAGCTTGGCGCCATTGATATGCCAAATTGCCAATTGTGTGCCAACAAAGGACATTTTTATTTGATAGGGGTGCGTGTTATTATTGAAACCGTTGAATTATAGTCGTAGATATTATTCTGAATTGATGTTTCTTTATTTTATCCCTACTAATATTAAAAATTCGAAAGTATCTGTCTGTCTGACTGTTACGCTTTTCAACCACCTTTTTGAATGAATTTCGGTATAGAGATATAATATTAGACTCCATCGTGTGGAATCATTAGATATGCCTTTTCAAAACATTGAGAGGTTGCTACTACTATTTTTTTACTAGCTTTCGTCCGCGGCTCCGCCCGCGTTGTTGTTGGTTATCGCGGTAAAAAGTAGCCTATGTCCTTTCCCAAGTTCATCAAAATTGGTTCAGTAGTGTTCAAAGCGTAACAGACAGACAGTTACTTTCGCATATTATTATACAATATTAGTAGGGATTTAGGTTTCTGCTCCTGACTCTGAGCTATTCAACTTTAAAGGGCATGTTTTATGTTAAAACATGGCGCCAAAATAGTCCATTTCCAAGAACTTTAAAGTAAAACTGTAACTGCTTAAATAACTTTGTGAAATATGCTTACTTTGAAAACTTCGTACAAAAATAAGTAAACATAATAATTATCTTTATATTTCGAAAGAAATATTTATTTATCTATTGGGCGTTATTTTAAATCCACATGCCTTTATGGGTGACTACGGAATCCTATTATATGCATGCCTAATTATCGTAATCACAACACATATTTATGCAAAGTTTCACCTTTCTAGCACCAACCGTTTGGGCGGTAGGTCGAGGACGGACCGACGGAGATGACGATACCATAAGGGTTCCGAGTCATGAACTTCAAAACCCTAAAAATCTGTTAATTTTAAATTACAAACATCACGATGCATCACGATGCATATGATCAAAAAGAAATGAGCTTACTTTTCGCTTGTAAATAGCAAACACTAAAATAAAATGAAACTATTGAAAATTTAAAACAGTTGTAGATAATTTAAAAGAAAAATCAAAATCGATCAAAGTGGTGTGCAATGGGAGAGTCCTATGTCCAGCTGTGGACTGAAATGGGCTGATGTAGATAATTTAGGAAGGTAAATGATTTGAGAATCATCATCATTCTCATCAGTCTATCGCAGTCCAGTGTATCTATCTATGTCTATCCTATCGCTCTCCAATCGCACGCCATTGGTTCGATTCCCGTCTTCTTGAATTCCTCTCCTGTCAGTCATCTTGTACATTAATCATCACTTCATTTGGCCTGTGGACGTTTAGCCCTACGGTTATTGATTTAAGAATACAATTTATTAGTTACGGTTAATAATGTAATAACGAGAAAACTAGAAAGGTTTAAAACACTATAACTCAACTACGTTATGAAGGGTTCTAAAAGTACGAAATAAGAAAAAAATTCAAGTAGAACTCCAGTATTGCATATGTTTAACATGGTTTTAAAAGTGGGATCAATCTTAGAACAGTGGAGTTGTAAAATCACGACTAAAAACACTCTCAATCGAGTTGAAATTCATATTAATATTGAACCGACTTGTATGACATGGCCATTTCTTTGATTCTTGACAAAGCCTACGCTACTATTTATCGCGATAACAAAAAAATATACACTCGAACGCCCACGACTCTTGGGCTTTTTTAATTTTAAACTAGCTAAGTCCCGCGGTGTTACCCGCGGTCACTGTTATAATAATAATAATAATAATCCGTCCGATTTTGGCCCTGTAGACCATTTCGACCCCTTAAAGGGCTTTGCTGATGCGCCCGGAGATGGATTTTCGCAGCAAACTCCCTTGCACAGTGGACAAGTGAGATTACCGCTGAATGGCGGCGAGTGGACGGGATTTAAGTTCATCGCGCTTGGCGTCCAGGTCAGCTAAACGCTGTTCCTCAAATTCGCGGATTTGCTTCTTTACAATCTTGCGCAATTCCGGTCGCTGTGCTGCCAAACTCTCTCTCCCAGCGAGAGGGTTCTATAAATCGCGAGTATGAGTACACCTCTATTACTACTTATGTCATCAGTTTTCTGCCAATGAAAGTCCCATCAAAATCGGTCCAGCCGTTCCAGAGATTACCCGGAACAAACAGACATACCTACAGATAGACATCACAAAAAAAATATGTTGAATTTTTGATGTAAGTACCGTATATTTTCATATGTATGTAGTAAAAAACTAGTTATTATAAAATAGTTATTTTGATATTTCATACAGACACTCCAATTTTAGTTATTTGTATAGATCCCTACTAATATTATAAATGCGAAAGTAACTCTGTCTGTTACGATTTCACGCCTAAACCACTGAAGCGATTTTGATGAAATTTGGTACGAAGATAGAACTGAACTTGGGAAAGGACATAGGATACTTTTTACCGCGATAACCGACATACACGCGTGCGGAGCCGCGGGCAATAGCTAGTGTATAGATAAGTAAGTCCTAATCAAAATCGGTTTAAAGATTTAGAAGTTATAATTTTATTATTCATTCATTCTATTCGATTTATATCAATTCAAACCCCACGCGCGATGACACTTTGTGTGATTCACAATTTGTTGTTCTGAGTCTGGGTGTTATTTGAGTTCGTTTCATGTAAAGTCCCCCGCGATACAGGAATTTATATTCCTAATGCAGGAGTTCTTTGAAAAAGAAAAAAATGGCTGGAGTGTTTATAAATTAATTAAACTTTTAAATAAGAGGTCACAATATAAAGCAGAAGAAATAAGTGACGTTTTTTAATCGTCCTTTGGTCATGCATGAACGTAATACGTCATAGTACAGACAGTCAAACATAGATGGCGTTTACTTCAATAAAACTAAGGGTTGCGAAATTTCGTATTAGTTCTACGTTAAACGAAAAGATGGCACCCTAATCAATTTATAATGTGCTCTACCATTTCCCCGACAATCTCTTAACTAGCCATATCTATACACTTCAGTACAAATAAATAAAATTGGAGCCTGTTTTTAATAGCAAAATAATAACTTTTTACTAAATGCCTAAGTATGTATACACAATCATCATCAACAGCCTTCAACAGTCCACTGCTGGACATAGGCCTCTCCTTAGAGAGGAGGTATTAGCCTACTATACCACGCTGGCCAGACAGGTTGGTACAGGATTGGTTTCAAGTTTTCCTTCTCTTTGCATTGATGTTGTCTTGCGTAGTTTATCCCTTAGGCGATTCACACACTGCCCCGCGCTCCGTCGCGTAGCGCGGAGTGGCAGATTTTAATATTGTATGCAAATACATCGATTAGTATAGAAAACACGCCAAGTCCAACACACCAAAAACGCGCTACGACGCGTGAGCGCGTGCCGCTATCAGATTCGGGATTGGCTGCCCGCGGCTACGCGCGTGGACGCGTCGCCAGTGTGTGAATCGCCTTAGTCGCCTTTTACGACACCCGCGGGATGAATAGTACGTACACGATACGTATAACAAAATAAAAAAAAAAAATTGTCTGTCTGTTTGTTGTGCCTAATCTCTGGAACGGCTGGACTGATTGTAACGGGACTTTCACTGGCAGATAGCTGATGAGATAAGGAGTAACTTGGGCTTAATGAATTAAGAAAAATATTCGCGACTTTACGACATTCTATTCAAGCGAATCGCTCGATGTTGTATTAATAATTGTTTTTAGACTTTCGCGACTTTTACATATTAATATACTCATTTTTTTACAAAGAGAGACTTACAAAATCAATTTATAAAAGCTGTTAAATTGGAATTACAATCTGACAATTCAATTGTATTTATTTGTGGAGATAATAATATAACATCGAGCGATTCGCTTGAACAAAATGTCGCGAACTCGCGAATATATCTTTATTTAATCTTGATCTTAATGCTTCGTGCGATCGTTGACAGAGTTCGTTCTATTCCTCCACAGATCTCCAAGTTTCTAATATAAATTGAGTGCCGCAGTTACTCTCAGTCTTAATGTCAATTAACGTAATCTGATAGAATACATACACAAAATTTGTTGACTTAGAAATGACAATTAGGTGTATAAGTATAAGAAAAATTGGCCCAGAGCGTGTCAGGCCACGCATACAATAGGTTTCCGTAGACATCCACAATGACACGATTATTTAAAATCATGTCCAATAGATAATTGTTATGTTTACTTATTATTTTTATTCGACTGCACGGTTGGCCTAGTGGCATAAGCGGTCGCCACGCCGCTTCCTACTGCGCCAAGTGTCGTGGGTTCAAATCCCACGTAGGACAACACTTTGTGTGATTCACAATTTGTTGTTCTGAGTCTGGGTGTTCTTTGTGTCCGTTTCATGTATGTTTGTAAAGTCCCCCGCGACACAGGAATTTATATTCCTAATGCGGGAGTTGTCTTTTTAAAGATTAAAGATTTTTAAAGATTTCTTTATTTTTGTACGAAGTTTTCCATGTGGCTGCGTTTTACAAGTTAGGCCCCTAGAACTCCTGAAACCTAAAAGCCGCTATAGTTTTCCTTAAAAGTTTAATATAAGGACTATAATTTTTTTACGATTTTTTGAGTTTCTTTAGCTTGCAGTTTTGCAGTTTGGAATAAAGAAGACTCAGACTCAGAACAACACTCAGCGTGGTACAAAATTTGCAATTTAGAGTGACTAGTTACAAATACAATTTAAGGAACTTAAGGAACTGTTTTAAATCACAGGCAGAATCGCGGAGCTCAGATAGTCAAAAAAAAAATTGCCTTAGTTAAAAGCCCCGCCTTTAGTCGGAACAAAGAGACGGACAAACCTAATAGCGTTTTTGGTGTAACCTATAGATTTGTAACAAATGTTATTGTTGATATTGTTCATTAGTAGTTAGGATACCATATTGGTGTATGCTCAAACCGATTTTAACAGTCTTATCATAATAAATCAAGTATTTTTTGCACCCTATATTTTCAGATTACTAGCTGATGCCCGCGACTCGGCTCGTCCTATTCATATATATAAAATAGTTGTTGGCCGATTCTCAGACCTACTGAATACCTATATACCTAATTTCATAAAAATCGGTCAACCCGTTTCGGAGTATGGTAACTAACATTGTGACACGAGAATATTATATACATATAATTAAGGCTGGCATCGGCACCTATGTATTTCTACCATAATTTTGCACGATTTGGAATATTTTTGTAAGGTGGCAACACCAGTTAGTAGTTAATGTATTTATAATGTAGCAATAATAAACGTGGATTCGTCCCTTTTTCTGTTCGAGACACCACGGTGGCCGTTTCATTTAAACTCCTCTACCACAATCACAGTAACCCTATTCAAGCCACGCCGCCAATTATATAAGATAAGATTATATTCGACTAGCTTTCGCCCGTGGCTCCACCCGCGGCTCCACCCGCGTGTATCTCGATTATTGCAGTTAAAAGTAACCTATGTGTTATTCTGATATATACGCTACTAGCTTTCCGCCCGCGGCTTCGCCCGCGTGGAATTCGTTTATATCGCGCGACACGGTAAGGTTAAACAATCTTAAATGATTTTATGTTTGATAATAAGGAACTTCGACACAAACTTTCGTCCCCTATTTCAAAGTTTTCAAACCCTTCCACCTTTATTTTCGCGATAAAAAGTATCCTATGTCCTTTCCCTAGTTCAGTTTCTATCTTCATACCAAATTTCATCAAAATCGGTTCAGTGGTTTAGGCGTGAAAGCGTAACAGACAGACAGAGTTACTTTCGCATTTTTAATATTAGTAGGGATAATTACTGTAAGTTTCATCACTTCAGTATTTGTTGTGTGAAAGAGCAACAAACATACATACGTACATACTCACAAACTTTCGCATTTATAATATTAGTAAGGATTAGATTTTACATCAAGCTTAAAGAACATGTTTGTTTGGTCAAGCTGATAGAACATGTTTGTTTAGTGTCGCTACTCGACACTAGATGGCGTTACTATGTTCATTTTATCATTGTAAAACAGAAAGTCGAGCACAACTTTATGTAGGACAATCCCACGAATTTAATTAGCTTTATAAGTTTAGTAAATAGTAGAAAAAATAATTAAATTTTCATTTTATTCAGGCATCTAATGATTCGAAAAGCATATTTGAGGATTAGTCGTCGGTGATTATTTAATTCATTGTACTTAAGACTTGGTTTCTTAGCGTAGACAAGAAGTCAGTATATATGAAAACCAACTAGTTTTTACACAATATCAATATTATGAAACTGTTCCGTTACTGACTGACTGACAGAAAACGCACAAACTTGGCGCAGGAAGCTGAGATTTGGCATGTGTGTTCCTTCAAGAGCGTATATGCGAGTACTAAGAGAAGATTTTGGGAAATTCCACTCCGAAGAGGGTGAAAAAGGCCATCAAAGTTATACAGAATAATACGTAGGCGAAGCCGCGAGCAAAAGCTAGTGTATAATAAAAAAAGCGGCCAAGTGCGAGTCGGACTCGCCCATGAAGGGTTCCGTATCAGCAAGTAACATCATATAAAAGTTCTTGTAGTTCGTTGTAACTTTCATCGAAGTTTTTATACTAGTGTATTGACTGGATGAAAGGTAAATTGCGTAAATTTATGACGTATTAAAAAAAAACTACTCACTAGATCTTGTTCCAACCAATTTTCGTTGGTAGTTTACATGGTAATGTATAACATATATTTTTTTTAGTTGTATCACTCTCTTATTTTAGAAGTTAGAGGGGGGGGGACACACATTTTTACACTTTGGAAGTGTCTCTTGCGCAAACTATTCAGTTTAGAAAAAAATGATATTAGAAACCTCTACATAATTTTTGAACACCTATCCATAGATACCCCACACGTATAGGTTTGATGAAAAAAATTTTTTTGAGTTTCAGTTCCAAGTATGGGGACCCCCAAAATGTATTGTTTTTTTTCTATTTTTATGTAAAAATCTTAATGCGGTTCACAGAATACATCGACTGACCAAATTTCAACAGTATAGCTCTTATAGTTTCGGAAATAATTGGCTGTGACATACGGACGGACAGACAGACAGACAGACTTGACGAATCTATAAGGGTTCCGTTTTTTGCCATTTGGCTACGGAACCCTAAAAAGCAATAAACAAGCGAGATAGTTTTTGTTCCTGCTCAAATGTGTTTTACAGAAAATTTACTACAACGACACGCAAATTGAAAAGTCATTGAAATTTAAAATCAATTTTTGTAACTTTTTTTTAAATCTTTATTAGGCTTAGACATAAAAAATGTATGCTACCTATACACTCTCGCAGTATCTATACAAATAAAATAAATTGTAGTGTCAGTTTGTAATTTCAAATTAACAGTCCACCATTAAACGCATATGAAAGTGTATATACGGTACTTACTTTTTATCTAATATGTCTGTCTGTCTGTTTATTCCGGCTAATCTCTGGAAGGCCTGGACCGAATTTGACGGGACTTTCACTGGCAAAGAGCTATAGATTTAAGAAGTAATTTAGACGTTATTTAAAGACTCGCTTTACCCCTTTTTTTACTCGTGGTAACAATACAACCCCATGTAAAACCACAAGGCACAACTAGTTGTATAATTAAATTACGAATAAGTTCCTATTAAAACATAAATAGTGCATTTGATAGCTCTCAAATTATTAAAAAAAAACAATAAATTTAAAAATCGAATACGAATAAAGATCGTTTAAAAACTCCCACGATAGAACTCCGATGTATAAATAACAGAAAAACTATAAAAGTCGCCCCTCTATATAAATCAAGTATCAAAAAGGTACCACAGAACAAGTAGAATTTACATTAACTCGTTATAGGAGGACATTTTTTTAGAAACAGACAATACTAATTCTATATTTAAGGCAAGTCACGAAAGGACTAATGCAAACCCATCACATTAATAGATTGACGTGTTCGAAACTGTAAAATTACCATTTCGAATGCGATTCGAGAAAGAAAATGGTTTAAAAATATGTCCGCGGCTTTCTTGTTGGGTTCTGTGGATTAATTTTTTTATGGAAAAATTTAAGTTTTATTTTAAAACAAGCTTTTGGCCTACGTGTATGTCGGTTATTACTATAAAGAGTAGCCTATGTACTTCCTCAAGAATCAAAGTAATTCTTTGGTAAATTAAATTTACATCGGTGCAGCGATTTTGCCGTGAAAGCGTAACAGACACATACAGAGAAAATGTTTAGTATGGACAATGTAGCATTTATTTTACTAGCTTTAGTAGGCCTTGCCTACGTATTACTATAATGTATAATTTTGATTGTCTGTTTTACCCCATTTCAACATTTACGCCAATGCCCCCTTGTATCCATCAAATAAATCCAAGCTCTCCCAATATTTCTGAAGTGTACAGCAATTTATATATAAACCAATTTTCCAATTTTAAAAAGTGAATGCCAGAAGACATTATATTGTCCTTCTTTTTAAGAATTACAATAACAATTATTATGGTTATTAATACTATAACACTTATCCCTTAACCTACGTTTGCCTGCTCATCTCTAACATGTGTTCTTAAAATTTACAACTACTTGAAAGGGTGTGCATGGAGGAGATTCGACGGCGAGTTCTTCAAATAATCCTGTCCTATTATGCACTATTCAAATGAAAACCAAAGATTGACCCCTCAAGATATTCACAGCAGTTACTGGATACTATGTATCTACTCAGCGGATTAACCTCTACTAACTATTATATTATCTTTTTGGTGCTATCTACGGACTTGCGGTTATACATTTGACACTATTATATCAACGTCTTAAAATGTACAAGTATCAAAACGAATATAGAGAAGTGCAACAAATTATTTTGTAAATAAACTTAATTCACATAATAGTTACATTTATCATAATTACATGTATAATAATTATTTGCATACAACACCCCCAATTTTGTGAACGCATTATTTCATTGTTTAATTCACGTAGATTTCATTACTTTCATAATAACAATAATTTGTACTTTTCTTTCATCTTTGTTTATTTTTGATTTGACGTTTGTGAGTAAGAATAAAGTAGCACAGATTATGATATAAATCATTCACTCATATCCGTTCGGATACGTTGCTCGTAAATGTAATACAATCCTTGCATAGAGGTGAGTCTGTAATGTGCCGATATTCTCGTTGAACTATCATAAGCTGTTTTTGTTTTTCACTTTATTAATTCTTTTGTTTTGTTTTACAAGTTTTTATAGTGATGTAAGCTGGCGGGTGGTGCAGAGACACAAACGGTGCATCAGGTCATCTATCCCTAATATAATTACTATTTATATACTTAAATTTAATTTATTTTATTGATATATTTATATTTATTATATATATTTTTCTACAGTTTATTTGTGTTTATGTCCTCAGATAGTGAATCTTATATCTCTGCTTGCGAATCTGATACCCCTTTTAGTGAAGAAAGTTTCTGTTCCGTAACAGATACTCTCGGTGGTGTTCTACGCAACAAATTTAATAGTAACAAAAATGGCCACCTATTTAATGTGTGTCATCTAAATGCCCAAAGTATTCCTAGCCACTTTGATGACTTGTATGAGGCGTTTTAGAACACCAACGTTCATGCTGTCCTGATCTCCGAGACTTGGCTCAAACCGCACCTTCTTTCCACTTCTTATCCCCTGCCCGGTTTTATCCTCATCCGAAATGATCGGATAGGGAAGGGGGGAGGTGGAGTAGCTATTTATCTGCGCAGTGACTTTCCTTATCGTATCATTGCTCTTTCCTCTTCTAATTATGATGCTGCTGCTGAATTCATATTCTTAGAAGTTTGTGTTAAGGGTGCCAAGGTTTTGCTTGGTGTTGTTTATTGTCCCCCTTCTATTGACTATTTCACTGATTTCGAAACAGTTCTTGAATCTCTGGGTGCAGAGTATGATCATCATGTCATCATGGGCGATTTCAATACCAATCTCCTAGCCCAAAACTCCAATCGTTCCTGTAAACTTCAACTTCTCCTTGAATCGGTCAGCCTTAATATTTTACCACTACATGCCACTCATCACAATAAGGTTGGCGAAGACACTTGGCTTGACTTGATTATCACATCCAATCGATCCCTTGTTTCTTCTCATGGTCAACTTGACGCTCCTGCTTTTTCACATCATGACCTGATTTATCTCTCCTATATCCTCAAATCTCCAAAGCCCGAACCTAGGTTTCTGAACAGGCGTTGCTTTAGACAAATTGATCTTAATAAGTTAAGTGATGATGCATCACAGATCAGCTGGTCATCTCTGACTGATTCCACTACTGTTGATGAGAAGGTGCAAGTATTTAACGAAGTAGTAACCAAACTGTACGACACTCACGCACCGGTTAAAAAGATTAAGTTAAAACGACCGCCAGCTCCCTGGATGACGAGAGATATACAGTTGGCAATGAGACACCGAAATAGGGCCTTTAGTGCATACAAAAGAGACCGTATCGAGAGCAACTGGCAACTGTATAAGTCTGCGCGAAATCGATGTAACCAGGTGATACGGAACGCTAAACGCCGCCATATTCTAGAAAATATTTCCTGCTCCTCTCCTGCTGATATCTGGAAGTTTCTTGGAACCCTTGGTATCGGCAGATCGCGATTTGTAGACTTTCCAAAATCCTTAAGCCTCGATTCCCTAAACCAACATTTCACCACTTCTGTCACCTTGGATAGTTTATCTGAACAAAATACTCGTAACTACATCAATAGTCTACCGCGTCCTAAGTTAAGCCCTTTTCATTTCAGTCCGGTTGCAGAAGGAGAGATTAAGAAGATTATCATGTCTATCGAATCCCACGCGGTTGGTTGTGATGGCATTAGTCGGCGAATGATAATCACATTACTAGTTCATCTCCTGCCCGCTGTCACACATATTGTTAACTTCTCCCTCATGTCTGGCACATTTCCGTCTTTATGGCGAAGAGCATATGTGCATCCTTTACCTAAAATCCTGAATCCATCTCTCCCTACTCACTTTCGTCCAATCTCTATCCTTCCCTTCCTCTCCAAAGTGCTAGAAGCCTGCGTTCATAAACAGTTCTCCGAATTCATTTACAGTAATAATTTACTCAGTCCTTATCAGTCAGGTTTTCGACCAGGTCATAGCACAGTTTCTGCCCTTTTGAAAGTGACTGGCGATATTAAGGCGGGGATGGAGAATACTAAGGTTACCACCGCAGTATTGGTAGATTTTTCCAATGCCTTCAATACCGTCAGTCATGAACTCCTTCTTGCTGTCCTAACCCATTTCTCGGTCTCTCAGGAAGCACTGGACTGGTTTTCCTCTTACCTTCGGGATCGCCAGCAATTAATTAAAATGGATAATTCCTCCTCTAGCTGGAGTAGTCTTATTGCTGGCGTACCTCAAGGCGGTATTCTTTCACCTCTCCTATTTTCCATCTTCATTAACTTTATTACCCTAAGACTTCAGTGTTCCTATCACCTGTATGCTGATGACTTGCAGTTATACTATCAATCAGAGTTGTGCAATGTATCGTCCGCGGTTTCTATAGTAAACAGTGACCTGGCAGCCATTAAGCATTGGTCCGACATGTTTGGTGTGTCGGTTAATCCAAGCAAATGTCAGGCTATAATCATCGGGAGTAACCGTAATATGAGGCAGCTCAACTTTGCTTCACTTCCACCACTTACCTACAATGGCATGATTATTCCATACTGTAAAAGTGTCAAGAACCTCGGATTATACATTGACACAACTCTCAGTTGGCAGAAACAAGTTGCATCGGTTTGTCAGAAAGTCACAGGCTCTTTGCGCGCCCTTTATAGGCTTAGGAATTTTCTTCCATTGAAAACTAAGGTAATGCTTGTTCAGACCCTTATATTCCCAATAATTGACTATGGTGATATGTGCTACTTTGACCTGAATGCAGATCTGCTCAATAAGCTTGACCGTCTTCTCAACAATTGCATTCGATTCGTTTTCAATTTACGCAAATATGATCACGTATCTCAGCAACGCTCCCAATTAAATTGGTTTCCAATTCGCATACGCAGACAGTTTCGAGCTTTAACAACCCTATACTCTTTACTCTTTTCTCCAACTTCTCCTTCCTATTTAACCACTCAACTTCAATATTTAGGTACAAACCACTCTAAAAACCTCAGGTCTTCAAATAATCTACTTCTTCACTGTCCCACCCACCGCTCTGATTTCGTACACTCCACTTTTCTAATACAATCTGTACTGCTATGGAACGCGCTCCCTCTCGAGATCAGGATGGCAAAAACACGACAAAGTTTCAAATACCTATTGCGGAAACACTATCTAAACTCATTGTCAGAATCATCATAATTTTGAAATCTCCTTTTCTAAAATTATAATATAGTATCTATTTTTAAATTGTATTGTATGTATGTATATATTATGTATTTTATGTATCTATAAATGTAAGCATTTATAATATATGTTTAATATGCGTATATATAATATATGTATATATATATTTTTTCTTTTAAAATTACAATTTTAATTTCAGTGCATCTACCATGTCTGGCTCTGCATCGCCCTAAGGTCGACTGGGAGAAAATGCCTACGGCATTAAGTCCGCCTTTGCTGTACTTTAGCATAAAGATTTAAATAAAAAAAAAAAAAAAAAACAAATCACGACCGTCATTCAGTCTCGTTCCGTACAATCATCAATGGGATCGTGGAACAAGTAACCCTAAAAAAATAAATAGATTCGTGAAATGAACGATTAGCAACAAAAGCGCCACTGCTCACGGAACGATCGCCTTCGGTTCCTAACTATAATGAGTTGTGAACCGCTCAAATAGATATACAATCACGTTCGAAAACAACATTAGTTTGATTTTAAAGTCGTTCGGAAAGTTTTTTAACTTGACTTTCTTGGAAACTTACGAAAATGAAACTGAATTACTCTATGACAGGTTTACCTACTTAATAGTTAAAAACAATAACTAAAGATTGTCTTTGACTATGAGTTATGACTAATTCTGTAGGTACCTTAGAGGTATACAACATTAAGAGGCTAAAGTCAAATTTTACAGGAGAGGCAAACATGCGCGTAGTGAAAAATTTTGAATGTAATTTTGAGAAAGTTATAATAAGGGCAGAGTAATTAACTTAGCTATATTCTTTACTAGCTTTTGCCCGCGGCTCCGCCCGCGTGTATGTCGGTTATCGCGGTAAAAAGTATCCTATGTCTTTTCCCAAGTTCAGTTCTATCTTCATACCAAATTTCATCAAAATCGGTTCAGTGGTTTAGGCGTGAAAGCGTGACAGACAGACAGACAAAGTTACTTTCGCATTTATAATATTAGTAGGGATAATAAACAGAGGGAAGTATCATGAATTACAGATAATTACGATAAATGTATCTATTATTTATCTAAGTAATTAACCCTGTTAATATTTGTGCAAGTAATGTTATATACCGTTGTATTTCCTTTTATCATAGGCGACGTAGGACTAAATACTTTATACCGTCTGTAGTACTGGTTTTTGCGATTTTAATGGTATAATAAACGTTATTTCTACAAAATGTGGAGTTACTATTGTCTAACTCTGAGGTACAGAATTATCGGCCTTGTTTTTTTTTTCGATATAATTTTACTAGTTCGCTTGTTTCATGGAAATGGCGCTCATGTTTCCGTACGACGCGAAGATCTAAGTTATTCTTAGCAACTTTTGATAGAATGGGTAATAAAATAATAAAGAATATATGAAAAGTTGTAGTTATTATATAGGTATAGGTACAGTAGCACCTATATATTTGTTTCTAGAACTGTAAACAAAGTTTGCTGGTAAAGTTCTTGTTTTGTAACTTAACGTGATTTTACTTTTGAAGAAGTGATGTATAGTGTAGTGTAATATTGTTAAATCAACTTGCTTGAAAATGATGTGCTATTTATTACTGTAGAACTATTTTTATAAACATAACATATGCCTACAAATAAACACACAACACACACATAAATAAGAAAATCATAGAATAGTTTTCTTCGTTATAATTATGATAAATATTGAGCACATAATAAATAATTACTTAATATATCTTTTGTATTTTTTTTTGTATGTTCAGAGATAATTTCGTCGTTTATGAAACGATTTCAAAAATTATTTTTGCATTGGAATGGGCATAATTTACATGTGGTCCGATTTCCTTGGGGTCCCCCAAGGAAATCGAGGGAACTCCTCAAATATCATAGGCACAATTGTCGCGATTTGGGTACTCGGAATAGTTTTTCATTGAAGTCGGTTCCTTTTTGTTAAAATTATTATTAGTATCGCTTCGTTAATGTTAATTGTAAAGTAGGTATCTCTCAAATAGTTCCGAGTTCAATTTTATTTTCATCAAAGGATGGTCTCTCACTAATAAAATCCTATAAATGCGCAAGCAACTCTGTCTGTTTGTATGTCGCGCTTTCACGCTGAAAGTACTGAATCGTTTTAAATGAAATTAGGTATACATATAGTCTGAAACTTGAGAAATTACATGAGCTACTTTTTATCACGATACCCGACATACACGCGGGCGGAGTCGCGGGCGAAAGCTAGTATCATAAAAAGTACAAATAGCATAACAATTAGCTAAAAATCATAGTCCACAAGCTATGTGCTGATGAAATCAAAGATTTTACGTTGAAATAGGAGCAATGTGACAGTTTTTTCTTTCAAAATACCAGTTAACAAAGCCTTTGAAATACGCCATAACAAAAAAAAATATTCCACCTTTTATCAAAACCTATAAACAACCCAATGAATATAAAAACAAATTAACATTCATGATTTGAAACGATAAACTGTATTATTCTGTAAAAATTCACTCGAGTCTCAATCACGCTACAACCCGTAGCTAAAAGACACAGAAATTGTGACTTTAAAACATATTTTAACGTTCATCGGCGTTTGTATAATGAGTGGCGACACGCGATTATTGACTATCGAATTTATTCAAACATGTAAATTATGTGATAATTGTGTGTGTGGTGGTTTAAAAACGGAGATTTTATTTAGGTAAACTAGCCAACCCCAAATGTAATCTATAAGAATATTCATGTTTTTACATTTTGATAATATTAATAATTTTAACAAAAAGGAACCGACTTCAATGAAAAACTATTCCGAGTACCCAAATCGTGACAATTGTGCCTAGGTATGATATTTGAGGAGTTCCCTCGATTTCCTTGGGATCCCATTATCAGATCCAGATATGGTGACGATGGGACCACCTGTAAGCTACGTCCATTCCAATGCAAAAAGAATTTTTTGAAATCGGTTCATAAACGACGAAATTATCGCTGAACATACATAGAAAAAAAAAAAAAAAAAAGATTCCGAAGAATTGAGAACCTCCTCCTTTTTTTTGAAGTCGGTTAAAAAGGTTACGATACCTTCTATTTTCCGACGTTTCGAACGGGTTATACCGCTCGTGGTCGCGCGTAGACTGGTACGGACCACGAGCGGTATAAAACGTTCGAAACGTCGGAAAATAGAAGGTATCGTAACCTTTATAATATTATCGCGAATAAGTCCCGTTTACAGTAAAAACATGAATATGTGTAAAAGTCGCGAAAGTCTAAAAACAGTTATAACAATATTATAAAGCTGAAGAGTTTGTTTGTTTGGTTGAACCACAGAATACTTAATAGTACCAGTACAGAAGACTCACTCCGAAAAGTAAATTAAAGTTATAGATACCCTCGCTGTCAAAAGATTAAGTTCAATTCAGATCGCACAGCGCCGAATCACTATGATTATATTTACCTACAATTGCGTCTCTTTCTATCGTGTAACTCTTATCTGTTCTGACGATGTCTGTTCGACCGGCGTGTCTGACCCGGCCGACTATACCTAAACTGCGGAGTGACACCCCCCTGGTTGAACGCGCTAATCTCAGATACTACTGGTTTGATATTAAAAAAAAACAGTGTTAGATAGCCAATTTATCGAGGAAGGCTATGTGTTATATATCACCACGTTAAGACTAACAGGACCCGAGTACCAATGAAGAATGTTTTAAAATCGGGGTCTATTTTTCCTCTTGAGAGCTTCCGCTGCGTGTGCTGTGAATCCCCTTAATAAAAAAAAGTCCGTCAACTAGTCTTGGGAATAAAGACTAGAAAGATGATACGAAGATGATGAGAAGCACGATCAGAATGTGCTCGTTATCATCATCAACAGCCCGTTGCAGTCCACTGCTGAACAAGGCCTAATAAGGCGCATCACCGAGCATGGTCTGCTGATTTTGCATACAGTCGCCGCCGGCCCTTGTTTCGTAGCATTCATCAATCAATCATCAACTTTAATAGTCCACTGCTGGACATAGGCCTCTCCTTTGAAAGGAGGTTTTGGCCTACTATACCACGCTGGGCAGACGGGTTAGTAAATGGTTTGTTTCAAGTTTTCATTCTCTTGGCATGTTAGCTGCTTATTTTGTTCCTTTAGTCGCCTCTTACGACACCCATGGAATGAATAGGGGTGGTGACACTTGTATTCTTAATCCGTCACCACACGGACATATGTACATTAGATACTTAGTGAATTTCTGAAATGCCTACTTATGTATTTATGCAAAGATGTACGTGCGTTGAAAAATTAAGTGGAGATCTTTTTAGCTGTATCTAATGTCATATAGTTCACATTTTTTTTAAATCAACCTTTATTTTCTAGGAGTCCTTACGTGTATAAATACAAAGCAGGTATAGTATTATACACATACAAAGATCGAACTGCAAAGATTACGATTTACAGCTACCGATAAATCGAGAAGGGAGTCGAAGTGAATTTATAACGGATGCTACGTAAAATATTATCCACGTTACAATCGGTTCGTAATCGAGCGATTTTTATTTTTATTCTACGGTTCACAAAGTAAATGACTGTTTAAATATTCAAAATTTGCCTACCCCTTTTATTGTCACGGCACTGGCTGACTTCCGTGAGCGATAAAACTATGCCTCTGTCACACGACTAATAGAGGTGCGAGATTTCAATTGGTTTTATATTTTATATTATATAATTATTATTCTTGGTAGATTTTTCAAATCAAATCATTTATTCTGCAATTAGGTTACATGAACACTTTGCAAGTTAAACTTTTTTTTTGAGCAGATGAGTTCGGCCTTTCCTAACTGGACTAGTCCTGAGAAGAAAGTCCAGACAATATTCTTAAATGCGATAATTACAATTGTCACAATTATAATATTTAAAGATATTATTTTTAAAGTTGTCAACAATAGCAACTATTTAAAACAAATGTAAATTTAACTAGAAATCATCGTCATTCAACTGTTCACAGAGCACATATCAATCAAATTAAAATTGATACTACTAAATAAAGAAGTATAAAACAAGTAATATAACAATAGTAATGTACAGTGCAAAATTAACATCTAAGGACCGTAAAATTACACACAAAAGATGATAAATAATTGCAAATTATCATCAGCGTTATAGCAGGGCGAATCTGAGCCTACAATTGACATATTTTATAAAACATCTATTGGCTCAACTGGTACAGGCAATATTATTAAAAGTTGTTAGTAAATGAGATCGCAACCATTTTTATGTTGCCTAAATGTACCTGTCAATTAGGTTAGCAACACTTTTCTCTCTTGGCTCTATGGCTGCAATAAAATACACTCAATATAATTAGTTATACCGTTTTGTTTTAATGATTTCGACCTCAAATAACCTTATTATTTTTATTTTTTGAAGGAAATAAACTGATACAGAATAGAGAACAATAATATAAAAGTAAATTACAAATTATCCAAAGCAGTTTCCACATATTCATTTTACATTTCGCGCCAAAAAGAAGGAAAATCTTTTTCTATAACTATAAGAACAAAAGAAGAAGATTTGGGTAATAAAAAGTGTAATCGGTGCACCTAAATATGGCGCGTTGCTCATCAGTATATTTATCGGTAGGACATGATACGGCTTGGGTTGGAAAAATGCTGTGTTTCGACATCCATCATTAGCATACGGGCCAACGCCGGCATTACAGTAATGGGATGTTACGAGCTCGTATGTTTTGAACTATACATAGTATTTTCTTGTCTTGAAATTGTGGGAAAACTGCGGTCCAGTGCGTGTGTAACGCGCTTCTGTTTTATAGTCTCACTTCGATAGTTACATTGTATTGCACCTCCAGTATGAGGCTATAATTGACGTCTTAAAACTTATGCGTTAGGTAAATTTGCATGTAAAAAGTTACGATAATAAGTTGAGCTGAGTGATCTTGACTGCTAAATCAGTGGTATTTGGATCGATTTTTGCAGTGAAATCCTTAACTGAGTGTAATTTTAGAATACAAACCACGTGCCAGTTGGCACTTAATTAGCTTTGGTTATTTTGACTACTCTATACAAGATGACAAGCTTTCGCTCGAAGCTCCACCCGCGTGTATGCCAGTTATCATTGTAAAAAGTACCTTTGAATGAAATTTGGTACACAGTATGTCTTTTCTCAGGCTCTAGACTGTGTACCAAATTTCATTAATAGTTTTGGCGTGAAATCGAGACACAGATAGATAGACAGAAGAGAGCTTTAGCATTTGTTATATTAGTAAGGATTGCAAGGATAAGCTTATTTTTGTCATCATCATCTGTTTCTTTTTTTATCATTATGTTTCTTTTGCATACACACGGCTTGGAAACAGCTAGGAAATGACACAAGCAGTAACTTAAGCTATTTATTAGCCTAAATTCGCTCCGCGGCGTTACTCGTAGTTACTACAATAACCGTGGGACTCAGCTAGTTATAAAATATAACACACTTTGATATTATCAATCAATATAGCGATGTCAAGCAACCGATCACCCCTATCGAAGTACAGAGCCGCCGGAAACATACAAATCGCGGTGAATGATAATCAGTACAAGCGAGTATTTTCTATGCAAATGAACCGTCGAAGAGCTACGTAGCGGCAATAATCGGCCTGGGGCGCCGTAAATATGGCTCACGATACTGCGACATCGGTGGCAACTCTTGGAGGGAATTAACGCGTCGCGGGAGGTAACCGATCCTGGCTGTGATAAACTCCGAGTAGGTAGGGTTCAACCCACGCGATTTTAAATAATAATAATAAATATTTTTTGGACATCTTACACACTACATCATCTAGTCCCAAAGTAAGCAGAGCTTGTGTTATGGGTACTAAACAACTGATATAAATACATAAACATACTTTTTTTTGTAAATACATACATATATACCTAGAAAAACATCCATTGTAGATCACACAAATATTTGGTCTGGCCCGGGAATCGAACCCGAGACCTCTTGATCAGCAGCCGCATACGCTAACCACTAGACCAACAAGGCAGTCAATTTTGCTTTAGACTCATCCACAACATTCACTCAAACAAGTTATTGATAAGTTTCTTTAAAATATTTTAATAATAGAGCAAGTTTCTTATCTATAATAGATGCTAATAGGTGATGATTAATTTTAATTAATATATTATGAATTAGTTCAGACGCTCGATTATTGTTATTTTTCTAAGTTCACATAACAGCATTACTTTTGTAAAGTTAGTGTAAAGCAAAAGTAGCATAAGTTACTTCTTATTATAATCAGTTACTTGTCAGTAAAATTCCCGGTATAATTAGTAAAGCCGTTACAGAGATTAGCCGGAACAGAGGGACGTATAAACAGACGAATAATAAATATATTTTTTTTTTTTTATGTAAGTACACAAGTATACAGCAGATACACCTGTGTAGGAATAGAAATAGTTAGAAAATTACTGACAGACTTCTTCTTCCGAGCCTTTATTCTCAAGTTTATTTGGGGTCGGCTACTAAGTTCAACCGGTTTTACCTGAATATCAGTTTTTCTACGGAGCGACTGGCATCGGACCTCCGCAACCCTAAGGGAGAACTGAAATTCGAAAATTGAACTAGTTGTCAGTATATTTGAAGGCACTGACTTCCCAATAACGATTGCCATAGATGTTCATGACAACCGGGACCGACGGCTTTACGTGCTCTCCGAGGCACGGGCGTGAATCACCGCCAAACTTCCAAACTCCGGGCTGCTATTAGGAATTCCCTAAGAAAACCCAAAATCACTTTTTTTGGCCCGACCCGGGATTTGAACCCGAGACCTCTTGATTAGCAGTCGCATACGCTAACCACTAGACCAACGAGGCAAAATTACTAACAGGCATTGCAATCTATTTTTATAGAGATGAATAGATACATCTAGATGCTAAAATAATATAATCATCATCAACAGCCTTTAACAGTCCAATGTATGACATAGGCCTCTCCTTTGAAAAGATGGTATTGGCCTACTATACCACGCTGGCCAGACGGATTGGTATAGGGTTGGTTTCAAGTTTTCCTTCTCCTTGCATTGATGTTGTCTTGCGTAGTTTATCCCTTAGTCGCCTTTTACGATACCCGCGCGGGATGAATAGGAGTGGTGACACTTTGTATTCTTAATCCGTCACCACAATAATATAATAGATAATCGAATTTTTACACAAATATACTTGTCTCTGTCATTCATTTAACTAAATAGTTTTGTAAACATGACAAGTCTAGGCATCTGCCTGTGACAGACAATACAATTACTTGGGCAATGATCAGAATTTGATTTGAAAGGAAAGGGTAAGAAGTTATTTAAATACACGTTCATTTTAGTTTATTTTTTACAGAATATTGGGACGCAGTGGTAGCGTATGCGAATGCTGTGCTTGAGGCCTCGGGTTCGATTCCCGGGTCGGATCAAATATTTGTTTTGTAATTTGGGTGTTTTCCATCTACATTTATTTACAAACAAAAATAGTATGTTTATGTATTTATATCAGTTGTCTAGTACCCATAGTACAAACTCTGCTTAGTTAGGGACTAGATGGCGTTGTGCGTAAGATGTTCGAAATTACTGAATTTCGATAAATAAGACAAGTGACGACGCTGTTTATTTCATTATATACCTAATTGCCATTTTTAAGTCAACATAATTTGTGTATGTATTCTATCAGATTACGATAATTGACATTAAGACTGAGAGTAACTGCGGCACTCAATGTACGTTTGAAACGAGATCTGTGGAGGAATAGAACGAACTCTGTCAACGATCGCACGACGCATTAAGATCAAGATTAAATAAAGATATATTCGCGAGTTCGCGACATTTTGTTGAAGCGAATCGCTCGATGTTATATTAATATCTATGTAAATAAATACAATTGAAGCGTCTGTTTCTCATTTCAATTTATCAGCTTTTATAAATTGATTTTGTAAGTCTGTCTGTCATCTGTTTGTTGTGGCTAATCTCTGGAACGGCTGGACCGATTTTAACGGGACTTTCACTGGCAGATAGCTGATGAGATAAGGAGTAACTTGGGCTTAATGAATTAAGAAAATATATATTCGCGACTTTACGACATTTATTCAAGCGAATCTTTGAATGTTATATTGATATCTATACAAGTAAATAAAATTGAAGCGGCTGTTTCTAAATTCAAATTAACAGCTTTTACATCAATTTGTCTGTCTGTCTGTTTGTTTCTCCTAATCTCGACAAAGGTTGTACCCATTTTGACGAGACCATTTTGCACTGGCTATAGGTATATACTCAATTTCCGTATGGTTAGTTTCTAAAACAAAAATCTCTTCACGAAACAAGCTACATTGAAAAGTACTGTTTTATGCATATTATTATCACATTATTGATTTTTCATAAGACAGGTCTCAAGCTGTAACTTGGTAACTTATTGATTACCCTGAGATGTACCCCAATCATGGGGTTAGGCAGGGGGGACTTCAGATGTCGCTGATGCGTTCCTGGAGCTCCTCCAGACTGCCGAGGTAGGCCGCCGCGGGGTTTAGTGGGTAGACCGTTCGCCGGGAGTCCCACACATGCCCTTCGTCTACCCCACGGAGGGTATGGTGCGATTGTGCGAAAAGCGTTCCCCGCGAATAAAAAAAAAAGGTCTCAAGCTAAAAGTCTACACACTACCTTCTTTCGCAGGGCACCTACAAGATTATAAACGTATCTACAAGACACGGACACTTCAAACAGTAGCTTCGTGACAACAAATTGTGTGTGTACAACAAAATGTACATCAATACACATGGTAGTCACACGATTCGTACCCAAATACAACGGAATAGGAAGCGACAAGATGACCGCTTAATCCACTACTCCATTCGTGCAGTCAATGTTACATCTGTTTTGAAGGCACCTAACAGCTTGACAATCTTGGTACCAAAACGCGTAACAACGGTCGCGTACGCGTTGTGGGTTCCAAATTCAATTTGCCAAAAGGGTTGCCAGTTACGCGGAAACAAAAAAATGCGGGAAGAAGTAAATTCATTCGGCAGTCATCGTTGAGGGGTTAGGAGAAATTCAAAGACATGTCTGAGGGCGGTGTCGTGTCACGACTGGGAGGTAATTGATGCGTTCTGGATTAAGATGGCTTTTTAGGTGTCGTCGAGTGAATGCGATAGGGGTGGGCGGTACTGTGAGTTGCGTTGGTACTGTAAACATCGGCGTGATGGATGAGGTACAAAGTGAGCCATTATTTAAGACTAACGTATAGATGTGATTTATTTTACTAACAAAAACAATAGAAATAAAATGTGTATTTTTTCTAGTTAAATTTCTTTCGGTAAATTCGTTAGTTCAACAGGCAGTTGTCTGTCTAGCGGCTAGCGTATGCTACTATCAATCAAAAGGTTTTGAATCCCGGAGTCGACCTAAAAGTTTAGGTTCTCTTTAGACAATTCTTGATATCAGTTTGGAGTATGAAAGTTGGACAATGTTTCACGTCCGTCCCTCTAAAAGTATGTTACTAATTCAACATTCGAATTTAGTTCCAACTCAGAGTTGCGTAGGACCTATAATAGTCCCGTGAAAAACTTATGTTGAGAGGAAAACCAGTTGAATTTGTTGCAGACCCATAATAATATAATCTTAGACATAATGAAGGAAGATGATATTTTTAGTTCTCTTCTCTGCTGGTTCGCAAGACGTGACGATTAAATTCATGAAGCCAATTTTATCAAAGGTTTTACGAACCCGGTTTATAGTTTTTAGACCTTTTCGTTTTTTTTAGTTCATTACTGTCTGCTCTTCTGTCGATTCGAACATCTAGAATAAAATCTTTTTTTTTATTTAACGCCTGCCTGATTTCATTAAGAAGCAGGATTATGTTTTAAAGTTAATAAAGTTTTTTTTTATATTATAGGGGGCAAACGAGTAGACGGATCACTTGATGGTAGGTGATTGCCGCCGCCAATGACACCCGAAACAACAGAAAAAGATTTGGAAAAAAATTGAAGGTTTCGCAAAACGTTTGAATAACTCCACATTTGTATAAGTAACACAGTGAGTACACACTTAAGACCTACCACCACAAATTAAAACCACAAATGAAGAAGAATTTATACAAGGATAATTCATGAAAACACGCAAAGCGCTTAAGGGTATCGTTTCCATAATTGCTCGAAAAAGCACTTACGGTTATGACAAGAGAAACAAATTAATTCATTATTTGACAGTAAAAAAAATATCTCAGTTTCTTAATAAATCAATCTATAGAGAAACCGAGTAAAGTTACTAATACGATTATTTATTTTCGAGAAAAAAATCATCAACAGTGACTAAAATCACCGAAATCGACCTTTTCTGTTTGGAATCAATCTAGTATTATGTTGCTTTAATTGAAATAAATATTTTATTAGTTGCAAGAAAAAAGTACAAAAAAGAGATTAAGCATTTAAGGTTTCTATTAATTCTCACCAGAAAGTCATAATTTAATCTTAAACATCATTCATTTTTAGCGGCAAAAGTTCCATACATTATAGTATGGAGAAATAATTTGCAATAAAACAGAGTTCACGCGATCCAAAAATTCAGTGTTCTCCGAATATTCAAGGCGAGCGCACGCTCGTTTTTAGCTCCACACGCACTGTCACGCACACAGAGATTTGATTGTTTATATACGACGACGTGACTGTGTGTAACTTTTGATAATATTTGGTAGGTCTGAGAATAGACACACCAATCTTTATATTTTAAATTATTATTAACCAACTTCAAAAAAGGAGTATTATTTGTGTTTTTTTTATTGTACATTCATTGATTACTCTGTCAATTGTGGACCGATTATTAAAATTCATTTTATATGACTGCCTCAGTGGCGCTGTGGTAGCATATGCGATTGAGGCCTCGGGTTCGATTCACGGGTCGGACCAAATGTTTATGAGATCCACAAAATTTTTTTTTTTAGGTGTTGGCTGTTTTCAGTGTTAGTTCATAGGGAAACCCTAAAATTTTATAAGCACGTTATAAATAGTTATTATATATTTTTTTATTTTGTAATGCTATTCCAGACGCAATATCTGAGCTGGTAGCCATCATTTCGTAATGATGAGGGCAGTAGTAGCGCATGCGACTACTTTGCTTGAGTAAGGATTCAGGTTCGATTCCCGTGTAGGACCAAATATTTGTGTGATCCGCAAATATTTATTTCGGGGTCTGGGTGTATTCTATAGGTAAGCAACAAAAAAAGTATGTTTATGTATTTATATCAGTTGTCGAATCAATAATATAAGCTCTGCTTAGTTTGGGACTGGATGATGTCGTGTGTAAGATGTTCGAAATAGTTGTTTATTTATTATTGTAATATATCATACTGCCTTGTTGGTCTTGTGGTCAGCGTATGCAACTGCTAACCAAGAGGTCTAGGGTTCGATTCCCGGGTCGGACCAAATTTTTGTATGATCTGCAAATATTTGTTTCGGAGTTTGGGTGTTTTCTATGTATAATATGTATGTATTTATAACAAAAAAGTATGTTTATGTATTATAAACTGCGAAATAAATATTTGCGGATCACACGAATATTTGGTAGATGATATTCTGTGTCATTCGTCTGAAATATTTATTTATTGTTATTTATTATAAACTAGCTTTCTGCCCGCGGCTTCGCCCGCGTGGAATTCGTTGATATCACACGACATGATAAGGGTAGATTAAACAATCTTACCTGATTTTATGTTTGATAATAAGGAACTTCGACACAAACTTTCGTCCCCTATTTCAAACCCTTCTACCTTTATTTTCGCGATAAAAAGTACCCTATGTCCTTTCCCAAGTTCAGTTCTATCTTCGTACCAAATTTCATCAAAATCGGTTCAGTGGTTTAGGCGTGAAAGCGTAACAGACAGACAGACAGAGTTACTTTCGTATATGTGTGTTACCTTTAGTCGTATCTTTCAAGATGTTCAGCTGATGATGGAAAGTAATACTACTCAATGGTTTGGTCTTGGATGATTAGTATTTCACTTTTATACGTATGTATAAACCGCTAGTCGTATTTATGTTTTACTAGCTTTAGCCCATGGCTCCGCCCGCGAGTGTGTCGATTTTCGTGGTAAAAAGTAGCCATGTCCTTTCTCGGGGTCCCATATATCTCTATACTGAAATTGATCAAAATCAATTCAGCGTTTTACGTGTGAAAAGGTAACAGACAAACAGACAGACAGAGTTACTTTCACATTTATTTTAGTAACATTATTGCGTAAATAAGCCGTTTGCATTAAATATATTAAAAAAAAACACAGTCCTCTGCCTCTTCAACCTGTCTATTAAACTCAAAACATAACGTAACTTAAAAACTACTGCACCAATTTTCATGATGTTTGCAGCAATGGATAGATTGGTTTTAAAGGAGGGTATAATTTGTCAAATTTTAAATGTTTTTTAAATGCCTATAAGACCATGTATCGTTAATCACACATTATATTATTTTTCATATTACATTATACGGCCAATTACGGGTGCGACCTGGATGAACGCTCTGACGTATTATAAAATATTTATTTAAATAATATTGTGTAATAAACAATTTTATTCTACATATTTCATGTAGAATAAAATTGTTTTAAATGTCTACAGTATTTATTATGATAAGGATTAATATTACATTGTTCCAAATTACTTTGAAATTATTATTCACAAATAAAATAATAAAGAAATATTAAAAAAGTATAATTAAAAAAGTATTACTGTAGGTTATTCCTAATTTATGTAACTCGTAAACTTTTGTCAATATTGGCTTTATTTATGTGTTCCTTTAAAATAATAAAATAACATTAATAAATCTTCTTTAAAAGGTAACCTTAATTATGATGAAAACCGTATTTAAATACCTTGCGTATTTAAAACGATCTGAGTTGACAGACAATGCACGCGAGCAAATTTATTTTATACTGTGTAAAATTATTTTATAATCTTTGACCATTCGATTGGTATACAGAAAGTATTATGACTTTCTGTACTGAATGAATCCTACGGGCTTTACGTTATGGCAAGATACATTGCGTGCGTTGTAAGACATTAAAATACGTTCTACAAAGGCGAACAGTTGATGGATATTTAACATAAGCAAAAAACCGAAAGTCGGTGATTGCTTGCTACGGTATGTATGCGACAGTGCGCGATGCGTCTGTGTGCATGTAAAATATGTATGTGGGTGTTCAATCACAAATTCTCACGCTTGGTGTCGCGGGCCTTAAGTAAAGCATGCGCGCTCAGACAAGGGATCAGATGACTTAGCCAATATTGCTTTTAAACCGACACAGTGACACGAGCACGAAAATTATTAGAAACTTCTAATAAATCTGTAGGATTTTTTGGACATTATTCTGCAAACAGCTCTATAAAAAAGTAAAAACTGTCAATGTCAAGTGACAGACGTGTTTTCCCGCGATCTATTTTTGTGGTATTCGCAAAACGGTAACATTTTGATACCAGGATATTTGTACTTACTAAATAGAAATAAATTCAATAAATATTACATGTATTTTTTTCAATTCAATTCATTTCATCAATTCGTTACAATTCAAATTACTTAAAATAGTATCGGCAAGTTATTAGGTACAACAGAAGAAAGAACTATAAAACAGTAACAATTGCTTTGCAAGAATAACTCCTTACAAGCAAAAATTATTTTTACTTCTATATTTGTCGCAAGCTATAGGTACATAAGACAACAAAATACATTTCAGTTTGCAGTAAATGGCATTAGTAGGCCATACTTCACCTTCACAAATGTACAAACTGCATTCTCAAAGATTTAGTTCAGAAAGCTTTACAGCATAACTCATTTCGTTGTCACAGTTCAGCAGGTAGCCGAATATAGGGTGCTGTCAAAACTTTTATTTAGACTGCCGTGTTTCAGACAGAGCTCGCGATTGAGCCGTCAAAAGAGCTGACACGAAGAAAATTGGGCGCGAAATTTCGTGACCAAAAATGGTGACGGCTGTCTCCCGCCAAAACCATATGGCGCGGTCGGCCGTTTCTCACCAAATGTCTGCAGTCTTTTAATACGTCAAATTCTTTCAAACTTTTGATGTGAAACATCTATAGCCGCACGTAAAACCGATTTCTGGCGTGGCGACGCATGCCGTGGCGACGCGTCGCCACGCTATACGATGGTATATATATACAGTCTATATGCAGTAGTGTGTACGGTGTGGCGACGCGTCGCCACACCGTACACACTACTGCATATAGACTGTATAGACTGTAGACTGTACTATTTTAATAATTAGTAATATTTTATTTTATCATTATGACATATTTAGTTCCTATTACAATATGTTCTTTTCTGCATATTACTTTTACAAAATAATGGCGATGTTTCACATCTGCCAGGCGTCCCGTGACGGCTCACATTTTTTTCTAGTTTTATCGTAGTTGTCTGATAATAATATGCTGTGCGTTTCCGTGATTCGTAGATCACGTAAAGCAGTCGGTCCCGGTTGTTATCATAAGAAAACAGCCTTTCATTCATTATCCTATAATGTATTTCCAATTGTTATCAGACAACAGTGAAGTCTGCATTGTATGCACTCACAATGAGGACGGTGGCCCCTACTCCTGGATTCTACATAGGTTTTCCATCAGGCAGACTAAGAGTCACTAGTAGGCAATGATATTATATAGATTTATTTTATAATATCATTGCTAGTAGGCTTAAATTTAAATAAAAAGAGGCCAAGTGCGTGTCAGGCCACGTACAATGGTACGTGGGTTTAAATTCATAGATAATTGATATGTTTACGTATTAATGGGTTAATTTTGTATGACATTTTCCAAGGAAGCGCATTTTACAAGTTAAGTCTCTCCTGAAATAACAAAGTCATCTAATCCCTGTTTTTAAACTTTCGCGACTTTTACACATAGGTACTCATGTTTTTACTGTAAACGGGACTTATTCGCGATAATATTAAAGGTTACGATACCTTCTATTTTCCGACGTTTCGAACGGGTTATACCGCTCGTGGTCACGGGTAGACTGATGTGAGCTTAGCGTCGCCTAGAAGGTATCGTAACCTTTAATATTATCGCGAATAAGTCCCGTTTACAGTAAAAACATGAGTCATCTAATCCGTTATAGTTTTCCTTTATATTTCAATAAATGGACCACCATCACGAATTTTTCCAGATTTTTTGAGCTTGTCGCAAATGGATACTTAAATCAAAAAATCATCTTAGAATCCGTTTATTGTTTTTAAAAGATCTATCAAATGATACCCAACACGATGGGGTAGCCACGAGAAAAAATAATCATCCCCATTTTACGTGTAGGGGAGGTACCCCAAATAAAAATATTTTTCATAATTTCATAGTAGCACTTTCCCGACGTAACTACAACATATATTCGTGCAAAGTTTCATTTTTCTAGCACTTACCGTTTGGACGGTAAATCGAGGACGGACATGACGAAACCCTAAGTAAGATAATTTCTATCTAAACACTCGAGTTTTAAAATTTTACGCAGGTACCTACTGCATTTAAGCGAGACCTGTTTACCTCTAATGTAGTTGATTAAATTATTACAAAAACACCTTCAAAATAGCAGCTAAAATGCTAATCTTATTGTTTATTATCTCTGCTCGCATCTATCGACATGTGTCTTGTGCTCATTAATTATTAAATATAATGATAGTTATAATGCGAGAACAATTTCTTTAAAGGTCAATGAACATGTGTTAACACGACGGGTGTGAAATAGTCATGATCAATAATAGGCTATGGAGATGATAACAGAATGAAATTTACGGCGATATTTACTCTACAGTTACAATATGTTCATTATCATTTTTGTATCAAGACTAGAATAAGATGAGCAAAAAAAGGGGCCAAGTGCGAGTCGGACTCGCCCACGAAGGGTTCCGTAGAAGCAAGTAACAGCATTTAAAAGTTCTTGTAGTTCGTTGTAACTTTGATCGATGTTTTAAAAATAGTGTATTGATTGAATGAAAGGTAAATTACGGTTTACGATTTATGACGTATAAAAAATAAGTAGTAACTAAATCTCGTTGAAACCAATTTTCGCTGGTAGTTTGCATGGTAATGTACATCATATATATTTTTTAGTTTTATCACTCTCTTATTTTAGAACTTACAGGGCGGGGGGGTGGGGGCGTCACACATTATACCACTTTAGAAGTGTCTCTCGCGCAAACTATTCAGTTTAGATAAAAATGATATTAGAAACCTCCAAATTATTTTTGAAGACCTATCTTTAGATATCCCACACGTATGGGTTTGATGAAAAAAATATTTGAGTTTAAGTTCTAAGGATTGGGACCCCAAAATTTATCGTTTTTTTTTATTTTTGTATAAAAATATTAATGCGGTTTTTGCCATTTGGCTACGGAACCCTTAAAAGGAGTTTTCGAAAAAAAATAAACATATTTAGTAGATACCTATATATTTAGTACTACCTCTCCAGGAAATAAGCGTGTGTGTGACTTTATGTGAATACAAGTATTGGCTACATTACCGATCACAAAACAGGGCGGCGAATACCTCCTAACTTTCTCACGATAATTTCAACAATATATTTCTATCCGTAGATCCAGTCTCCCCGTGACCTCTTACCGAGAATACTCCCAAATACAATATAAATCAATCTAATATTACTGTGATTTTTCTTCGCTTTCTTTGTTCTATACTTTCTTATATAACAATCAGATATTGCAACATTCAGGTTACGCAATTCATCCCTAAGTAACAATTACGCAATATACAAAACAACATAGAAACAACCGATAAACCAACTTGATAATTGAAACGTTTGTAAGGCAACCCCTTTACAAATGTTTCTCAATACTCGTTTACGTCATGACTATTTAAAAATTGTGTTATGTTATGCAAGCTTCATTTAATATCACCAAATAGTATGATTTCCTTACTAACACTGTCGGGTTTACACTGCAAAACTATTTAACAATTACTCAAATCGCGACAATTGTGCCTATGATATTTGAGGAGTTCCCTCGATTTCCTTGGGATCCCATCATCAGATCCCGATATGGTGACGATGGGACCACCTGTAAGCTATGCCGAATCGAATGCAGATAACATTTTTGAAATAAGTTCATAAACAACGAAATTATCGCTGAACATACATAAAAACAATCACCTATCAGTATGAACTCACACAAATAATTATAACAAAAAATTCAAAACTGTGTATTGTATATGCCCATTTTGAGCTTATGCTTTGACAGAGATCAATGCCTGCGTATGGTAACTGCCTATCGAGTTGTTCTATGCAATAATGTGATCTAAGAAACAATCAATTAGTCGTTGGTATTTCGAAAGCTTTCTCAAGCCATCATCTTCTAATAACTGACCAATAAAGAGTATCTATCAAATAGCTAGGTATAGAAGATTACAGTTTGAGTTCGTGAGCGATGAGTGAGTTTTCCCTGTTTATGATTCCTTAGAAAGTTGTTAAAGGGTTAACTTATCGAGTTCGTCATTTTAGTATGGTAATATTTTAGTGTAGCTGAAATTTCGAGTGTGCACATATTTCGGTGTAAAACTGCATTAAAATAACATTCTGATCGTACGTTCCGGAGAAGTGTGTTAGTGAACATTGTTGACATTTGTTGTTAACTTCTCAAAATAGGTATAAACCAGTGTACTGTAAGTTGAACTCGCCTGTAAAAAAAACTTATGTGAACGTTACTGTTTGTTTATAAAGCGTCGAGCCGACCCATGCGTGCTGAAATCAGCGCGGCTCGCCTGTAATTTCAGAATAATATATTTTCACTTAAACGTATTAAAGAAAAACGGTACTTATGTAGTCGTAAATCAAAGACAATATAGGCATTACTAAGGCTACTTTTATTCTAGACTTGCTTCACCACGTGGTTTTACTCGCAGTTGTTGTGATGAAGGTACAACAACAACCTCGGTTGGTCGGTACGCGGGTGGTTGGTAGCTAAAATTATTAATACAAATATGAGTTTGTTTTGTTTCTCCATTATTCTTTTATGTTCGAACGGCTTAACTGATAATCACGAGATTTGACCTACACGTACATACATTCACGATGACTTCATCGACATAAAAAACGGCTGATTATTTAAAATTATCTTCAAATAATATCAACATTTATGATAAATTATAATAAACTGTATTCTGTTCTTCTTAGCTTTTATATTAGGGATATTTCCAAACTTTATTATAACATATGGAATTTTGAGGATTTAAAATCCTACGAATTATTAGTTACTCCTTTATTTTTTGAGAAGGAAAGGCGATCGCATGCAACGAATGCATTTGATATTGGTAAAGCGCAATTTTCGTGTTAGGCTGTTGGCGATTGTGGTGCGACAGAGTTCTATGATTTACGTGTACCAAGCCTACTAGACGCCAAGACACGCGAATACTTGTGATCAATTGTCGCTTTTAGCTTTCAAACCGAAATATTTGATGTTCTTCGTCGTTTCAGTAGACTACTTCTTATGTCATCAGCTGTCTGCAAGTGAAAGTCCTATCAAAATCGTCCAGCCGTTCCAGAGCAAACAGACAGACGACAGACAGGAAGGCAGACAGACAGACGAAAAAACAAAAAACCTTTTTGATGTGAGTACAGTACTTACTTTGATGTGTTTAGTATAAAAACTGGTAATTTGATATTACATACAGACACTCCATTTTATTTATTTGTATAGATTTTGATCAGCAGTAGGTATTACAGTAAAGTACAGGCTTTGACTGGTTAAAGATCAGACGGCCAAGTGGGTGATGTGTAAGGTGAGGTGAAGTTAAGACATAGAGTGTATCATTTAAAAGATAAATACCACTCATAAATAGGTAACCCTTAATGATATTTTCATTTTCACCAACTTTTAGGGGAGACCTAAGTACTTAGATACCTCTTAAAGTAAAGCACTTAGTAAGGAGACAGCTTACTAGGTGCCTTCTAACGAAGGCAGTCTATAAGTAAAGAGAAATCTAATCCCTTTTTAAGTATAGTTAGAAGAAACAAGCATAAATGGCTCCTTATTTGTATGTCATTAAGTTATTAGTATACATAGTAGTAAATTAAATAATAGATTTTCAAAAAAGAGATTTAAAAAGCACTTACTGCATTCGGACTGTTGCCAAGCTAGCACACCGCACAAAAGAGCCAGTGTCTTGCCAGAGCCTGTTGGACTTTCCAAGATGCAGTTCTTTGACTCCTTGATGCCTTGGATGATCTACAATATACATTTCTTGAATCAGTGAATCAGATAATGACATTCTATACTCCATAGATGAAATCTGGTGTTTAAAGTATAAAGTGGCCAATAAAAATGTTTCGTTTTTACGAAGGCATGAGCAGAATTCAGGAGTAGGGGTCACCAGCTTCAAGACCCACACTATGGTGGCTTAGTGAGTTGCTACTGCATCTGGGGTCTCACCCTCACCAATGAAATATGACAGCATGAATGCTATCATTTTAGAATGGTCTTCTGTATGTAGACAGTACTGTCCCGGTCGAGACGGCCCATTCATGCTGAAATCAGCAAGACCCTACTACTTTGAATTCTACATACTAACACAGTTGGCCTGTACTATTGACACCACCTATATAATATTGCATAATCTGCACTCAATTGAATGAATATCAATAAATAAATATATTATATATAGTAGAATGGTTACTACCATTCTACCATATTTACTGCACTACCTGCTACTGCACTACCATGGTAGTACTAGTAGCAGACCCCAAATAGTCTTGGGAATAAAAAGGGTCGGAAAAAGATGAATATGGTAGGATTTAGAAAAGAGTTTTTTAAACAATAAGGATATGTATAGCTTTGATAATTCTCTAGTTGATGACCAAATTAGTAAGGCAAGATGTTTCCAATTCTGTATAATATTTTTATTTGTGTGTGTTATAGAGGTGAGTAGCATTTGCAAATTATTTTCTATTAGGAATCTCAATAAAGTATTTTGTATTATTTGTGCTTGCCATCAGGAAGGATTTGCCAGCAGTGGACATCTCTGGGCTGAGATGTTGATGATTCAATATTAAAGGTGGCAAATCCAAACTATGCTTCAGGAACTGAGTATGATTAATTATATGTATTAATTCTTTTTCTCAATTAAAAAGTTCTATGTTCATTCTAGTATCCAGTTTAAATAAAATTTTATAACTATCAGTTTAATAGATTTTGGCTTTACAAACAAACTCATATTGAGATTTATAATATTATTGCTTTGGTGGTATAGTGGTAGCATATGCAACTGCTGTACGACCAAATATTTGTCTCGGAGTCTGGATGTTTTCTATGTATAATATGTATTTATTTACAAAGAAAAAGTATGTTTATGTATTTATAAAAGTTGCATAGTACCCACTACACAAGCTCTGCTTTTAGGGACTAGATGGCGTATTGTGTAAGTTGTCCGAAATATTTATTTATTATTGGAATTACCTTAGACATTAACGCTATTTGGCTGCCATACGGAGTGACAGGAAAAGAGACATTAACACCTCCAATCCATAAAGTTTTATGTAGAACTACAGGCAGTGGAGTCTTCACATCATTAGTTTGACTACATAGAGGAAACAACACTTTTACAGCTGCTTTTTTCTTCTGTCCTCTATTTTCCTTATTCTCATTTTTATTGGGAAACAGATTAGAAATGGCATTCTTTTTCTGAGTAATCGCTACTTCTGGTAGGTCATCCTCGATAGTTACGTCACAGGAAGTCTCCGAAATACGAGAGGTTGAGGGTTCTTCATCGCTACTAATTGATATTGGTCCATAATCATTGTTCGCCGTTTTAGAACACTGTAGTTCAGTGAAACTTTCATCGTCGTCAGATATTTCGTACGTATTACTCATTTAAAATAATGTGTTATATTTTAAAGAAGGCAAACTAATTTTTGTTTATTCACTTATAATACAGTATGTTCCCGCGCTTTTCGAATTCCCTATTTTCGGTTGTATAGTTGTTAATTACAGTATATTCAGCCGAAATTTGCTTAGATACTTGCTTAGAAATTAATTGAATGTGGTCAACGCATAAACTATGTAATTAATAAAGTTTTTTATAGATTCAATACACCATAATAAATATCAGCTGAAGATTCATACTGTCACTTGTCAGTTTGACAGATTGAACTATTTTCAAATAAACTTAGCGTTCCAGACTGTGTAAAATTTGATAAAAGACAAACATTTGCACTTATAGTGAATGGAAGAAACAGTAAGTTTTCGAATGCTTTTCGTCCCACTTACATATTTTTTTAGAGTCACTAACAGGTAAACCTCTGTTAAGTTCATCTGATGTTCAGAGGAAGGTTTGATGTTTGTGGTGATGTTACAGAAATAAACGTTAATAAAGTAGGAAGCTGTTTTATTTATTATAGACAGTTTTTCACAAGGAAACATATATAGTTTTTATATAACAGTAAAACAACAATATGTGTTGCTTAGCAATGCAAACATAGAGCTCAGATGATCATAGATAGTATGATATGCATACTTCACATTCCCAGTAGTTTTTCAGAATTTGAGGATAAATTCTTCAATCCCACTCTTGAACATATGTTTTGCAGTCTGGGACCAAACAGTGGTTTGGTTAACATGTCAGCCAATTGCAGTTCTGAAGAAACTTGCTGAACTTCAAATTCTCCATTGCTAACACATTCTCTAATGAAGAAATGTTTCAGTTTTATATGTTTCGTGCGCTTGTGATATTCATACTTCGGGTTATGCGCAAGTTTCACAGCTGATTCGTTATCCAGATTCAATACTGGTTTCCCGACTTCAATCAGGTTGTTGAGTAAGCGATTCAACCACAAAATTTCTTGTGCGGATTCGCTTGCTGCTATTACTTCGGCTTCAGTTGAAGAGATGGACACAGTCGTTTGTCTCTGGCTTCTCCAGCTAATAGCAGCTCCAGAAAATAAGCACACCATTCCAGATGTGGATCTTCCGGTAGTTTTGTCTCCTGCATGATCAGAGTCGCTGTAGCAAACTAAATGTGAAGGAGAATTTTTCGTAAAAACGAGCCCGTTCTGTTGGGTTCCTTTTAAGTACCGAAAGATGCGTTTTACAAGCAATACATCCTTCTTAGCAGGTGCTGCGAGGTTTCTGGATGCGACACTCACTGCATATGAAATATCAGGTCTTGTGCCTACTGATAGATAAGCCAACGCACCCACGGCTTGCCTGTAAGGAAAGTTTATTTCCATATTTTCCTCTTCCTCCTCAATTTCATTTTCTTTGACAATTGGAGTTGGAGCAGACTTACAATTGGTCATTCTATATTTTTCTAAAATTTTATTAGTGTAGGCCTTTTGACACAGTGTGATGTTGTCTTTTCGCACGTTGACTTCCATTCCAAGGAAGTACGAAGCAGGTTTTGTAGTAATCTTGAATCTTGTTTTCAATTCATTGATAAATTCGGTTCCTGCTGTAGCTGTGTTGTACAGTACGAGTCCGTCGTCAACGTAAAGACCAATGAAAACTTTGGTTCGTCCTTTGATTCGAATATATAAACATGGATCCACTTCACACTGTTGAAAACCAGATTTCTGTAGGAACTCAGCAATACACGTGTTCCAGCAACGCGGTGCTTGTTTTAGTCCATATAGGCTACGTCGTAATTTACAGACTCGTTTCGTACCATCCTGATAACCGTCAGGTTGTTTCATGTAAATTTCTTCATCAACCTCACCGTTCAGAAAGGCAGTCGATACATCAAATTGGTAAAGTTTTAGATTTTCTTGAGCAGCTATGGCTAACAATGCTCGTACTGTGCTCATACGGATCACTGGACTGAACGTTTTATCATAGTCCACTCCAGGTTGTTGGGAGTAACCCTTGATTACCATTCTGGCTTTAAACCTTTCGACAGTACCATTTGGGTTCATTTTTACTTTGTAAACCCACTTACATGGTAGGGCTTTTCGACCTTTGGGCAAGTCAACTAGATCCCAAGTTTGGTTCTCTTTAAGTGAAGTCATTTCACTGTGCATGGCCTCTTGCCATTTTTCTTTGTCAGGAGATTGCATTGCCTCTTTGAAGGTTACAGGCTCTTTAGGCTTGTATAGATTCTCCACTTCCTCGGCCGCTGCTAAAATAAAATCATCATAACGTTTTGGAGGTGTGATTTTAGATCTGTCCCGCAAAGCCATTGTACCAACTGTGGATTCCTCTTCAACGTTGTTCAGAGGTTCGTTACCGTTGAGTAAATGTTGTTGTGAATATTCATCGTTGTTTTGATCAACAGCGCTATCTTTTTCATCGTCGTCAAGTGCTATAGTCACTTGTTTGCCTGATGTTTGTTGAGATAATGTTTGATCAAGTTGTTTATGTAAAAACTCTTCATCACTAAACTGACTTGAAAGTTCATCTCTATTAGTTTCATTGTAAAACATTGCTTTCATTACTCGAACATCTTTTGACACAATTATTTTGTTCCTTGAAGGTATGAAAATTCTGAATGCTTTCGATGTTTCAGAATACCCTGCAAACATTCCAGGAATTGCTTTTGGCGCAAATTTGTGATTATTAGTACCTTTCAACAGAACAAACGTTTTGCAGCCAAACACGAACAAATGATTAACACATGGTTTTCTACCGATCCATCGTTCAAATGGCGTCTGATTCTGAATGGCGCTATTTATACTTCTGTTTGATAAGTAGTTTGCAGTAAAAACTGCTTCACCCCAGAGTTTCATTGGTACCTTTGCATCAATCATCATTGCTCTCGCTTTCTCAATGAGGGTACGATTTTTACGTTCAGCGATTCCGTTTTGGTTTGGGGTATAAGGCGCGGATAGCCTTCTCTGTATTCCGCAACGTTTTAGATAGGCATCAAACTCCTTATTTATGTACTCAGTACCATTGTCCGATTGTAGAAACTTAATTTTGTTGCCTGTGTGCGTTTCCGCCAACTCCTTAAACTCTTTGAATTTTTCTAATACATCGCTTTTGTTTTTAATTAAGTACACTCGACTGTATCGGCTATAGTCGTCAATAAAAGTAACAAAGTACTTGTTTCCGCCTATTGTGGGCGTTCGTATAGGTCCACATACGTCACTATGAATGATTTCTAAGCATTGTGTAGTTCGTTGAGTTGTATTATTACAAGGAGCGGGTACTCGATGCAGTTTTGCTTGAATGCAGATCTCACATTCAGACAATATTTCCGAAGCATCAAAGTTCAAGCCAATTAAATTTTCATTTTTAAGTGCAAATTTTAAATCTTTGGCGTTCATGTGCCCAAGCTTTCTATGCCATTCATAAATGTTTGATGAATTCGTTTTCTTTTTAGTAGTTGAAACAGTGTCAACTGATTCATCATTATCATTAGCTAGATTGGTACACTCGTGTTTGTAAGATTTAACGTAATAAAGACCATCTACTTTTTTAAATGCAGTAAGAGTTATTCCATCTTTCGGATTATTAATAGTCGCTTTATTCTTGGTAAAGACGACTGTACATCCAGCATCTGTTATCTTACTGACAGACATCAAATTAGTACACAAAGTAGGTACGTACAGCGTCTCTTTGAGGTGTGTACATGCCATACCATCACCGTTTTTTGATAGAAAAGAAACTGTACCCTTTCCTTTAATGTCAGCAGTATGCTCTTTAGTTGCAAAATTTAGTTTTCTTGATGATTTCTCTATGGACGTAAATAAATTTCGTTGATATGTCATATGAGATGTACAACCACTGTCCAAGACCCAAATGGTGTTTTCAGGCTTCTCATTGTGTGTGAGAAGGCACTGCGTAGCATAATTGTTCTTTTGGAAATTGTTATATTTGTTTTTAGGCTTATTACCATTCTTTTCTTTCCAACAATTAGTACAAATTTTGTGGTTTTTGCTTTTAAAGATGTTACCTCTTCGTTTGCAAATTTTACAGGATGCGTATAATGCTTCTTCATGAAAAGAGGTTTCAGGTTCGTTACTTATTATACTGTGACGAGCTTCACATTCTTCTATTATTTTAGTTTTAAGCTCCTCTGGCTTTGGAAGATTGTCCCGTGACTCAATAGCAACTCTGAAGTTCTCATATTCCGTCGACAGACTGTACAACATCATAATTGTTAACAAATCCTCATTGATTATCACGTCCATGTCGGCCAATTTGTCAGCTGTGTGCATGAACTTATTTAGGTGACCGCGTACATCGTGTCCCTCTAATTTTGTTAGGATTAGTTGCTTTAATAGGGATGCTTTACGTGCAGGTCCCTTACTAGCATAAGTGTCTTTCAATTTTTCCCACAGTGCTTTTGCTGTTGTGCAATTTTTTATTTGTTTTAGCTCAGAAGGAGATATTATTAATATTAATTCAGACTTCGCCTGTCTGTCTCCTTCTTTTTCATCTGCAGTAGCATCAGCAGTTAAAGGAACTTCAATGTGTTTCCATAATTTTTGTCTAACAAGAACGGCTTCTGCTTGTATCACCCATGTGTCGTAATTGTCTTTTGTAAGAGACTCAATTTTCGTTTTCGACATTTTCTTTATGACAAGGGATATTTTTACTTACATTCATCGACATACGAGGAAGGTTTGATGTTTGTGGTGATGTTACAGAAATAAACGTTAATAAAGTAGGAAGCTGTTTTATTTATTATAGACAGTTTTTCACAAGGAAACATATATAGTTTTTATATAACAGTAAAACAACAATATGTGTTGCTTAGCAATGCAAACATAGAGCTCAGATGATCATAGATAGTATGATATGCATACTTCACAACCTCCTTACGTACAAAGAAAAAGCTTATGCCTAATAATGGACTATTAAAAGCTGTAGATGAACTGTAGGTATGATAATCGCAATACAAACGTTAAGTAAATACATTATTATCTAAATATAAAAGTATATCTTTTGGGAGATACAATAAAAGACAAGATAAAGATCACACACACATTTTAATATTAATTTCAATATCATTAACATTCACATGACGGCACGACAATAACATCACTTTATATGTGTGTGCAAAATCCATTTTTTATAATATGATGAAGGAATAGATTATCTTCTTGATTACCATGAGATGGTATCTTTTATCTGAAAAAGAGATGTGAATGTAAGTGCCAATTTTTTTATTTGCTGACATCTTTTCTTATAAAAATTGGCCAAGTACGTGTCAGACCATGCATAGAATAGAGTTCCGTAGACACCCATAATGGGATGTGGCTTTAAAATTATGTCTAACAGATACTTAATTGTTAAGTTTACTCATTATTTCGTTAATTTTGTATGAAGTTTCGCAAGTAAGCATATTTCACAAGTTGGGCCTGTAGAACTCTTGAACTAGCAAAGTCATCTAAGCACTTATAGTTTTCCTTTAAAATTCATCACATGGGACTACCATAATGGTTTTTTCAGAATTTTCAAGACAGACGCTTAAGATAGTGGAGGGACGCCCTTTTTTTGCTTGTGTAAACCTCCTAGAGCCGTCACTCATCCCGGGGTTTGCGGCGGAGAGTAGTGTAGAAATCAAACCGACTAAAACCACACGGTGTGCCACTCTACCACAATAGGAGGAATGCTCAAAGTCGGAATAAACATTTGTGGATCAGAACCCACAACACTAAGCGCAGTAGAAAACGCCGTGATGACCGTTTTGACCACTACGCCGTATGTACAATCGAAATTGAACTGACAAAATTATTGTTTAATCCATTATAGAGGAGGATTTTAAAAGTATGACAGTTTCTGCACAACTGGTATAATGTCTAGCGTGAAAAGTGCCGTGGTGTGACCTCGTGGCGTTTATCGGCGTGGGGATTGTCGCACTCTATAACATGATTGCGGCTATGATAAGGAGCGAAAGCGCGTGGAACTCCGCCGTGTCCTGCTGTGAGCAAGCTATGCTAGCCAAGGAGATAGCGGAGCGAGACCGGGAGTGGTTCAGAACTCCACTGGTCCGTGAGGCGCGTGTACAGGCTAGATACTACAGTAGACTTCTGAGTCTCCGTCCTCCATAAGCGGAAACATGGGTGTTACAGATAAGACCATCTGTCACCCTAGCTGAAGCAGGAGGCGGTAGAGGCGGGAGCGCTAAAAAGAGCGTTCACCCTTTCCTTTGGGCAGGAGAGTACCCACACATCTACAAACCGTTGGTGGCCTGGGGTACGTCGGGGTTCCAGCGATTTCCTTTCGATTACCTGGTTCTTCGACTTGCATGCGGTTTTTGGTCGGTGCGAGTCCGACATAACCACGAGCTGGTGGTATCTGGGGGGACCTCCGCACGAAAAGAAAGGGGTATGACAGTTAAAATCAAGTTTTGATGTGAAACATCTAAAGCCGCACGTAAAACAGATTTCTGGCCTGGCGTAGTGTGTATGGTGTGGCGTACACGCTACTGCATATAGACTACTATTTTAATAATTAGTAATATTTTATTTTATCATTATGACATATTTAGTTCCTATTACAATATGTTCTTTTCTGCATATTACTTTTACAAAATAATGGCGATGTTTCACATCTGCCAGGCGTCCCGTGACGGCTCACATTTTTTTTTGATAATAACTGCATCTTTTTCCTTAGGTTTTCTCTATAAATTAGGGTGTCACAATGTTAGTTGCATATTCCTCCGAAACGAAGTTCTTCAGTAGGTCTGAGAATACGACTAAAACTATATAAATAGAGGTGATACTAGATAATCAAGAATGAAATGGACGCGAGCGTTAGCTAGTAATAATTTAATTTACCAACTAGAACTAAAATAAAACATTTTTGGGATACGTACTTATCAGCGCAGAGAAATATTTGGTTAAATAATAATAAATATTATATAATAGTATATTAATCTTCTGCGCTTCAGTTAAGTTTCATCTCCTTGGTGATCAGGATCTACCGCTGTCTTACTTTGGTGGTGGCGGCAAATTGAATACGTATGACATCATCGAAAACGCTACTGCCCAACCTAACCAACACATTTTACAGGTTTATATGTAAATTTTAGATATATCTTGATATTACTTATAACATTTGTCTCTTATACTATAGACGATCAACGAGTGACAAGCTAATCAGTTACTTTTTTTCCTAAGAAGAATAATTATGTATTGTCTATATTTCAATATAAAACTTTTTTTAAATCTGATGAAAATTAATTTAAAAAATGTGTAAAAAGTACCTAAAAGTTAAATTATATTACTATTTACAAAAACTTTTAAGAATGAAGAAACACCTAGATTTGAGATTCAGTAGCTTACAGCAGAGGCAAATTTTATTATAAATAAGTTAGACTGTGCTAAATGGACAAGATGGTTCTTGGAAAATGATGTGTCACAAAAAACGTCATCAAAAATAATGTCATCACTTTGCAGGAATACTCGTAAGTATGAAAGAAAATAGTTGTCTTTTCTATAATAAATAGGTGTATATTATATATACAGGCGAAATAATTCATGTTCTCCTGTGACCGGTGTCTCAGAAATTCTACTATAAATAAATAAGTGTCCCATTTACATAAAGAGGGTTTAATAATGGAGATAGGAATTAAGGTTTTTGCAGTTCAAGAAGACAAACTCATTAATGAATTAGGTATGCAGCTAAACGTTATAGGTAATTAGGACGTTAAAATCGAATAAAGAGTCTCAGATATACCTATAGCTTTACTTTGTTTCACTAACAGAGGTAATTAGATCCTAAAATTTCTGTAGATAAAGTTAGTTGGTTCAAGTAGAAAACCCATTTTATGTTTATAAAAGTTCAATTATTGTCTGACTGGCTTTGTAGTGAATGAAAGACTTGTGCAAAAATTATTTATTAAAATATTTAGACGAAGTTTTAGACTTTAGGAAAAAACTTCTTGAAAAACCATATTTATACACATTACCCTTCAACTTGTTATAGATATTAGGTGGGACAATAAAAATGCACAAAAGTATTTTATTGTTCACCCGCCATTAACGCTTTCGGTATTAGTCAAAATGTCTGTCTGTATTGAGTGTTGCTGTTACGATGCAAACTCGTCCCGCCAAAATTTCGGCGCCATTACACGAGTGAATTGTCAACGGAGGTTATGGTGCGTTATAATTTGGTTTATAACCCGACACTACGCTGTTTAAGCAGCGCAATTAGTGAATATGTCATGTTTCTTGCATTTAGTTTATGTAATATTTATATATGGAGGGATAGACGTATTGCAAGCAAAGCGTAGGCAATAATTATGTACAAGTTCTGTTTTTTGTTACGTACCTCTTTTTACTCGACTACGGCAAAAGCAAAAGGAAGGCTAATACTTTTGGCAATTCATGTCAAAAATGTTTGCAACCAAGTCCAATCCTGCGGTTAAGTTTTCCAGCCAAAACTTGATCTGGTAGCTAGCAGTTGTCGGGTGAAGACTACTGTTACGAACGACCAGTTGATCTGCCTTACTTTTGATTTTAATTCCGATCGATCGTGAATAGACATGTGACGTTTCGTACTCTTGAATTCGACACTACATAACTATTTTCTCCGTAACTTGAAATTGGTATTGCATTCTTATTGGATTGAGATTGAATTCAAGATTGGTATTGGTCCTGGTCGTCTAGTACACGAGGTCCCTTAGTCTCTAGTTACCAGTGTCGATTACGCTGATAGTTATCTCCATTTCAAAACTTAGTAGATAACGTTCCTAAACAACGGAATAATCTTATTCAGATGTTTAGGTACAGTCTGAAAGAAAGATGAGATGTAAATCAGAATAGCAATAAAATAATAAACGCATAAACAATGTTAAACGGAATGGTTGTGTTAGGGATGGCACCCCGTCACCCCATTTTTCGGGCCATTCAACAGTTTACGTCCGCGTTTTAATACGATTCCTACAAATTGGTAGATGTCATAAATTACAGTGTGAAGACGCAGAAGTCGTTCCCCTCGCTTCGAGTTCGTGGGACGTTCAGATTGTGATACCGAATGTTGTTTATTAGCCTTTCTAATTTGTTCGTCAATTTTGTTGATAAAGAATATCATACTATCTATAATGAGGTTTTATTTTGGAAACATATTCAAAATGTACTAATAACTTATATTCTATCAACGAACCGGTACGTAAACATAACAATTTTAAATTCACGTTCCATTATGGATGACTTCGGAACCCTTTACTACGCTTGACATGCACTTAGCCAATTTTTATACTATGTATAAAGATAGATTCATTCGAGTGATGACTAGTGATGAGATTTCAGAAACATAATTTTCACATCACAAAGGTCTCTAAGTTTAATAAGTATGTAGAATATTAGTGTCATAAAAAAAGGAAATTATATTATTTTACCAGATACGTTTTTTACAACAGTAGACGACAGATAAGGAGGCCGTTAAAGAAACCAGCTAAAACTGTTTGCGATGCTCCCCAAACCATTACAGCACCGACCTCAAACATGAAGCAAGATGATGATGTTAATGAAAATAAACACAGCCAAGTCTATATTTATACAAATAATTATAATTGGAGTGTCTGTATACAATAACAAAATAACAGTTTTTTACAAAATGCAAATGAAATCTTATATTGGATGTGTTTATGTGTGTACAACTTTTTTGTCTGTCTGTCCGTTTGCCCCGGAATCTGGATTTTGATGAAACTTTCACTATCAAAAAGCTTATGACATTAGGAGTAAATTAGGCAGTTTTTTTTTCACTACCTTCGTTCGCGACGTTTTTCTTGATTTATAACAATAACCGCGGCACTCAGGTAGTAGAAATATTGCAATTAATACATCAAAATAAATAAAGTCAACAATTGAGAACATGTAGAATTCTCGCGACCAAAAACTGGCGCGTCCCCCCCAATTATTGACATGCTTTACTGCCGCACTATCTGAGGCGCGCTTTTATCAGCGTATGTCACATCCATCGATACTACTACCGACTGTGCCTCACTAATAACCAACCTAAACTATACCTTCTCCCCTTGTAATAAGAGCTTTAGAGAGAACTAGTGTAGCACTTTGTTATTTCTAGTTAATTTGATGGCAAAACTTTTCGTATCGAGCTCATTTATACTTCTGAACACTATCAGTGAGGGTTCACGCGGATTCGACGGCCAATGGGCCCTCAAGATTGATATCTTTAAGTAAACATATCACTGTCTCCATTTGTTTACGTTTTATGTAATTTGGAAGACGATATATCGAGTTTGTTAATTTGATCGTTAATCTAGTGTTGGGAATTAAAACCGCTGTTAAACTGATAAGCAAAACTCATTTAAAGTTTATTTGAGTTGTTATAGATATGTTTATCGACTGCCACGTTGGTCTAGTAGTATGCGACTGTTGATCAAAAGGTCTCAGGTTTATAACCCGGGTCGATCCAAAAGTGTTGTTGGGTTCTTGTTATAGGAAATTCTTTATAACAGCCCGGAGTATGGAAATTGGGCGGTCATTAACGCGCGTGCCTCGAAGAGTACGTTAAGCCGTCGGTCCCGGTTGTCATGAACATCAATGGCAATCGTTATTGGGTAGTCAGTGCCCTTAAATATACTGACAATTAGTTCAACCTTGGAATTTCTGTTCTCCCTCAGGGTTGTGGAGGTCCGATGCCTGCCGATGCCGATGCCAAACTCCTCTACTCCGGGCTGTTTTTTAGAATTTCCTGTAAGAAAAACCTAACAACCCCGGGATTTGAACCCGAGACCTCTTGATCAGTTGTCGCATACGCTAACCACTAGACCAAACAAGCAGTAATTTTCATTTTCATAACATCAAACAATATTACGAATTAATATACATTAGAAACTAAAAACGAATTGTTATTCTTACCCCGAAGGACGTTGTGTGCAAAATAAAACTCTTACGCTTGTAATGAAATAAAGTCTAATTGATAATCTTGAAGTTGTCTCTTAATGTTCTTTTTTCAAATACCTATTGACATTAAGAGTATTCGATCACAGGATTGGCTGTGTGTGATCGCGCTCGTCTGTTGTTATTCAGTTCACCAATCACTCGATTCAGTTTGCGCGGCCGTGCGTTATAAATCGACTAAACTACCCCAAGTCCGATCGTTACTGTACCGTAAACTTGACTAATTTCTTTGTTGTTAGGCACACGCATCACATTCGTAATCAGTAACTTCTTTGTCACATATGTTTTTTTTGCAAACAACGAGAACTTTTATGTTTTTTACTTTGAAATGTGTTTTTGTTCTTCTGCAAGTTCCAATATATATCTTATACAGAATCTAAATCGGTTTTGCCGTTTATGTACCTGTAAAAGCGTAACAGACGGATAGAGTTAAATTCGTAATTTCGTAGGACTAACTGTGTCTCGCGGTTATTGTTGTGAATCGCGAGTAACGACGCGGGACGAAGCTAGTCTAAAAACAATTAGCTTAAGTTACTCCTTATATCATCAGCTTTCTGCCAGTGGAAAGTCCTGTCAAAATCGGCCCAGCTGTTCCAGATATTACCCGTAACAAACAGACAGACAACAAATATAAAAATTGCATTTTTAGTGTAAGTACATTATATACTTTCATAAGCATTTCGAGAAAATCTGTTAATTTGATATTACATAATTCAATTTTATTTATTGGTATAGAGTATAGATCAGTTTGATCCCACTACTTCAGTTTTTCTACTCTCTTTCGCCTTTCTTACACCTCACACAACTTTCTTATATAGAAGGAAACTCACTTAGCAATATAAACTCCGAAACTGTAAAATCGTATCTTGACAACAATATTTCTTATAATGATCGTTTAGTGCCCTTTCTTCCTGTAAGACTTGGGAGGGAGAGAGGGGTTGCTTGGAGCTTCAATTGGCGACACATTGTACATGTGACCCTCTGTGTTATGGCTGTCCATTGACATCGGTATGAACTCTTGTTGTATCCATCGCATAAGTGATTGAATTTTTTTTCCTATATTTTGATTATAAAAACAGTGATTTGAACGTTAAAACAACGGGCCATACTTCATGGCATTTGTAGGAATTAAAACCGTTTTTATGCAAGCGTATAATTGTGTCCTTATTTATTACAATTATTGAAGTGTCACCTGCATATGTGGTGTAGTAAGAAGCAGAATTACTGATACCTACTGAACCCCAACGGTTATTGCTCACAGCATGTGTCGGGGACAGAGGCGGTCGTCCGGAGGGGAGGCCGACTGTTGAAGCGACATTGTTACTTGCCACTGGCTACATAAAGACACACAAACTTTGCTTATTCCTTGTTGGAACGAAGTTCCTTAGGGCGCATTGCGAAAGGGGGCTAGACCGAAAAAATTGTAACGACACTTTGGACTTACGGACGGAAAACAAAGGATAACGCGTCGACTAAGTATCAGAAGATTCCAGGTTCGAATCCTGGCAGGGTCGCGTAATTTATTGTATTTTGTTAGAAATACAATTGTTATTTTTAAATGATTTTAATGCTTCATTGTTAAAATATTTAAATTATATATTGAAACAAAACTACACTTTTTGCTATTTGTCAATATTATAATCATGGTAAAAGAAAAAGTTAAAATATTTCACACAAATATCATAAATTAGTAAATCTTTTACAGATATTTTTGCAAGAGGACTTTACAGCTAAAAGGTGCCGACATTTCCTAAAGCTCACACTTCAAAGAAATAAAGACCAACTTCGTTCTCATTTTTTTTTGATTATTATTTATATTACACCTAGCTTTTGCCACCGCTTTATCCGCGTATGTCGATTATTGTGGTAAATAGTAGTTCCTCAAGAATCAAAGTATCTTAATTCATATTTTAATTGAAATCTTTGCAGCGGTTTTGCCGTGAAAACGTAAGATACAGACAAATAGACAGACGGACTGAATCACTTTTAAATCCCTACTAATATGATAAATGCGAAAGTAACTCTGTCTGTTACATTTTCACGCCTAAACCGCTGAACTGATTCTGATGAATTTTGGTATAGAGATATATGGGACCTCGAGAAAGGACATAGGCTACTTTTTACCGCGAAAATCGACACACTCGCGGGCGGAGCCGCGGGCAAAAGCTAGTTTAAAATATTTTAGTTAAGTAAGTCTCGATCCACATGTGATGTTCTTTGCATTGTAATCACCAGCTGCTATAAAAACAGTGACCAAGCGGTTCACTACGATTTGAGGAAGGTGGCTGGCGGCGAATGGATGTTGAGTACCCAAGACAGAGATGGTTGTCCCTCCTTCGTTCAGCAGTGGATGGTGGCTGGTAGAGTAATCATTTTCCTTTAGATTATGTTTTGGTGATGTACGTATAAATTTCATATTTCATTCACTTTTGGAAAAATGTTATTTTTTTTTTGTTATTTTTTTTTTAAATTAATGTATTGTCATCGGTCCTCGTAATTTGTGTTAAACGAAATCTGGCCGTTTAAAGTGGGTCTAAATCGCGCCCAAAGGAGTCGGTTACAAACATACAGGTGAAGCTAATATAAAGCGTGTAAAAAACAACTCTCGGGTCGGGGGACTTTCCAAACCCACCTGAAACAGACACGAAGAACACTCAGAATATTGTCCCATAACGTTGTCCCATGCTTGGGATTAGAACCCACAGCACGTGGCAAATTATACATCGTCCCCTGCCGGAAAACCAAAAATCGACTTCTTGTATACGGAATCTAGTGTGAACAATCTTCTACGGTATATTTTCCCATGTAATTATGATTCTGCTGTGTTCATGACCAAAGTAGACAGTTTCTCTAAGATACGTGCTATCTTCGTCTTTATCGCAACTTTTTATCAGATTAGTTAGGAGACAAACGTCTTTTTAATTACTTAATTTAAAAAAGTCACAATATAAATAAGTAGCCGTAGTCTCACTAGAATGATGATGTTATTCTTTTTAAAATATTTGACATCTGACTTAGCGCCATCTAGGTAGTTTCATAAGTAAGGGGCCATCTATTAATCATGTGATCTGTTTTTTGGCATTTTAAACCCTCCCTCCCCCTTGGTGATACATGTTTGTTTAGTACATACAAAGATTTTTTTTTAAATATGTTTTCGTGCGACTACCGATTTGATTTGACGAGGCCTTTACTCACAGATAATATAGTTGATGTTAAAATGGAATAACTTAGGATATTTTATTATAAAAAAAAATATTTTAAAATAAAATACATCGATACTTTTTTTTCTTCTCTTCCATTATCTTCCTCATCCATAACCTGGGCTCCCACTGCTGGGCTCGGGTCTTTCCTCTAAGCTCCTTCAACTATACTTCACGGCTGTTATCTTATGATGACAACTGGGACCGACTGCTTAATATATCATGCCACAAACAGTCACCCATCAAGGTACTGAAAATCGTTGCTTCCCTCGGTGATTGTTTCAAATTACCTTAGGCCACTTGTCTAAACATACATATTATACATAGAAAACACCCAAACTTCAACACAAATATTTGCAAATCTTATAAACATTTGTTCCGATCCAGGAATCGAACCTAAGACCTCAAGGACAGCAGTCGTATATGCTACCACTACGCTAACGAGGCAGTCAAATATATTTTCAAGGTAGTAGAGCCACGCTGATTTCATCACGAATGGGCCGGCTGGGGCGATACTACCCTCACATGGAAGACCAACCTAAAATTACAGCATCTGTCATGTGCCACTACAGTGTGGGTCACCATGCAGCATTTTTTTTTATATAAATCCTGTGTCGCGGGGGACTTAACAAACATACATGAAACGGACACAAAGAACAACAATTTGCGAATCACACAAAGTATTGTCCCACGTAGGATTTATACCCACGACACTTGGTGAAGTAGAAAGCGACGTGGCGACCGCTTAAACCACTAGGCCAACTGTGCAGTCGCTCGTCTGTACTCACAATGGTGGATAATCTTAGATTGTACCCATGCTTTCCATCAGGGAAAGTAAATTCACTTTGGTAGGCTTGAATTTATAAAAACATTGGTATTTCATACAGAGTTGTAGCGACAGTGTGATCTTAAACCGTAATCACTAAGTTTTTAACCCTGTTCTCACTAAGAAACTATTCAAAAGATTTAACAGTTATCGCCCAGAACGGGTGTAATATACCGCGGGAAAAGATGTGGCAAAAAGTTGTAGAGCGACCACAATGCAACGAACAGAGTTCCCAGTAGTGCTAATGTAATGGAACTATGCTAGCGAGGCTCGAAATATGTTGTACACTGACGTGGTAAGGAATTTGTCATACTGATAGCGGGAAAACACAATTAACTATTACTTAAACAATTATATTAAAACTAGCTGATGCCCGCGGCTCCGCTCGCGTCCTAGGGGTATGAAAAATGAATGTAGGCCGATTCTCAGACCTACCCGATATGCTCACAAAATTTCATACAAATCGGTCCAGCCGTTTCGGAGGACTATGGGAACGAACATTGTGACACGAGAATTTTATATATAAGACGAGAATTTTATATATAAGATGTCACAAGGTAGAACGTCCTAGTAGTAGATAGTAGCGAAATAGTACTGTTAAGATATGTATACCATCAGTGTAGATATGAAGATATTGAACATTTTTCAGTATTGATTGCGTAATAATTTTATACACAAGTTGTAACTACACGGGCGGACTTAATGCCAAAGGCATTCTCTCCCAAGCGAAAGAAGGCAATATCCATTCAATTATATTTTATTATTTTGTTTGTGTTATATAGTATTAGAAATAGTAATAAAAACCTGTAAAGAAGACTGAAGAATTAAGTGCATTAATTTACATGGAATTCGCTGAGTAAAGAAATATACATATAAAGAGGTGCTGCTTTAATGCTGTATAAGTTATATCACGACTACAAACCACCAAGATAAGTACTAGTTGTGTGGTGCTAACCACACAACTAGTACTTATCTTTTTTAATTTTGATGTTTTTATTAATAAAATTAGTAGTTTTTGCCCGCTAACAGTGAAACAAATGCCTTAGCGAGGTGGTTGCACCTGCTTTCGACCCTGTAGGTCGGCGATACCAATTCTCACAGATAACATTCCCTTTATTGCTGTTATAATTATTTTCATTTGGTCACCCTATCGAATGCGAACTCAACGCATCATTGGCTCGAAAAAAGTTAGTTCTTCGGTGCAAATGTGTCCGTTTGAGTGTTTTATTAATATGACGACGTGGTAATAGGCTTAATGATATTTCAATATTCAACGACGCGGATTTGTTTAGTATTAGTTAGTTATTATGCTTATGTTGGATATAAGAAGGGTAATAATTAAAAAAATATTTAAGTAATTATCCAATTAATTGTGAGAGTCGGTTTATTTACACATGGAATTTTTAGTGTTTTCTTATAAATAAGATCGTTCAAGTAGCGTAGTGTTTAGCGTAAGTAGGCTTTACTTACGTATAGTTGGCTATACAGCAAAATTCTTTTGTTTACATAATTTAATTTTACACGCAATAGGGTTGCCTCTTTATGAAAAAAATTTCTACTAATTTGTAAAAAATAGACTATAAATTAATAGAATTAATAGATATTGACCCATTCGGTGGTCTGGTCATTTTGAATGGTGATGCTAATCATAAAATTAAGTCCAGCTAACGAATTAGGCCTCAGTTGAAGGGTACCATACTCCATGTGAAAAATCTTGTTCGTCATATTTAGGAAGGTTTATACAGGTACGTAACCATAAAAAAGTAGCGGTTTAAACACGAAATATCTTAGGTGGTTTTAGTTTTTTAAGAAACAAATACTCAAAATTATAAATAAGGGAAAAAATAATTGCTTTTTAACTTAAAAGCTGCTAAAATGAATCTTCTCGGCCTGATGGAAAGCATGAGCAGAATCCAATGTGGACAAGATAGCATGATGGTGACCCACGAATATATTGACATACCTAATGATTAAAGCCTTCTAGTTTGTCTGTTGAATGAGACTACATGCATCAGAGTATTTACTTGCGTTAAAAAAAGTTTTAATATTTATCCGGATCTCTTTAAAACGCCTATTTGAAAAAGAAATAATTAATATTTTATACCGTATTTTAGAATCGTAAGAAGGAAAACTTGAAACAAACCCTTTACCAACCCGTCTGGCCAGCGTGGTAGAGTAGGCCAAAACCTCCTTTCAAAGGAGAGGCCTATGTCCAGCAGTGGACTGTTAAAGGCTGTTGATGATGATGATACCGTATTTTAATTAGATATATATTATTAAGTTTACATAACTACGTAAAATTTGACTGCACTGTATGAACTTTAATCCACTGTTAAGCAGCTTCGTTCATACTCCTTTCAATCTTTAACCATCAATATTAATATATGTAATTTAATCTCTATACGTAGCTTCCATAAACCTGTTTTAAACTTCTGCTTAACAGTTTCGTGCACGAAAATGACGTCCCTCACATTAGGCATAATAGCTGATGCGTTTGCCTTATTTAAAAAAAACAAAGTGACACTGACAGACACAGCTCGTTAGGTGGTGACACGATATTTTTCATTTTTCACTAACTTTTTCTGTTTTGAATGATTAAAGCATTTTTTTTCAAAATAGGGCTGTGAACATTTATTTTCAAAGTATCGATTTATCAATGTGATTTAAAAGTAGTGTTGAGACAGAAGAAAGTGTGTGGCAGAGAAGAGAGAGATGGGTTTGATACTGGTCCGTGATTGATCTGAACTGGCAAAGCTTAATTGACAATAGTGTACCGGGATTGCATAGTAGGAGACCTCCCACATGTGCAAATAATAAACTGAATTTTCACTTACAATAGTAGTTAATATACTTAACAAGATGTAATTTTGTATTCACACTAAAAAGAGATAGATAATGTTAAAATAATCATCAACTTCATTTTTTGTTGATTTTAGTAAATGGGGAAAAAAAACATCGACAGTCGATAAATGGGCAAGCTGACAACGATGAGGTTCAAACGTCAAATGAACAGCGCCCCCTGCCGGCAGATAATCACATCGCCATTACGCGCGCACACACGCGAACTCACAAACTTCCGAATTATCAGTTTGTTTCGGGAAAGTTCATCATGTGTTGTTTATAGCCTCTATTAGTAAACTTTGTTTTTTTTTTGTTCTCTTTAATCTATATCACTTTGTTTCCTTTTTGCGGAAATAATATTCTTGACACGAATATGTTTTTGTAGATACTTAGATATGTAACGTGTACTTAGAAATTACTCATATATCTCTAAACCTAGAAGTAATAGACTTGATCTTGCTGAAATCAGACTGAATCTACTATCTTGAAACAAAAATTGGTCAAGTGCGTGTCAGGCCACGCGTAGAATATGGTTCCGTAGTCATTCATATTGGTACGTGGATTTAAAACTGTGTCCATTGGAAAATTGTTAGTACGTTTACATACATAATATTTCGTTATTTTTGGAACGGATCATTGGACGGTGGAAAGTCGACTTTCCACCCAAACGGTTAGTGCAAGAAAGATGAAACTTGGCATTGATATGTATTTTTATTACGTCGCCAAAATGATAAAATAAAATAAACAATAATTTTTTTTTGGGATAGCTCCCCTACACGTAAAGTGGGATCGTGTGGGATATCATTAGATAGGTATTTTATAAGCATAGAGAGATTGCTCAGACAATTTTTTGATTAGGGTATCCGCTTGTGAGTTATTCCATTTTAAAGCGTATTTTTTTTGTAAAAACAGGGCGTTCTCCGTTCTTCTCTCAATCCAAAAATCTGACGGACATGACGAGACAATAAAAGTTCCGTGTCAAAAACTACGGAATCCTAAAAAAACACACAGAAATACTTTTTTGGTGTTAACGTTCATTCAAATCGTTTTTTTGGAGAAGAACCGACAAGAAAGATTATATTTTTTTTAAACTATAGATTGTTATTTTGCAAATGATGATTATTGCTAATGACTGCATAGTTTTTTGTTAGGCAGACATGATATCTAAAATTTACACATCACTGCGTGTCAACGAATCACTACCTGTTTCCTGTATTTTTGATAAACTTTCTAAATAAGACAACTTCTTGCAATAAGAATATATTCCTGTGTTGCGGGAGCTTTACAAAAATACAAGAAACGATCACAAAACACACCCATACTCAAAATAACATTTTGTGGATCACACAAAGTGTTATACCGTGTAGGATTTTAACCCAGAACACTTGGCGCAGTAGGAATCGGCGTGGCGACCGCTTAAACCACTGGGTCAACCGTGCAGTCGATAAAAGATGATAGGTATGTCACTGTATTAGTAGTCAAGTTTAGAGCTTGTTAGTCTATGGCGTTTTCGAGAATTCTTGGAGTAGCTTAGTCTGTCTGTCTATTAAGCTTTCAAGGCTATAGCGCTGAACCGATTTCGATGAATTTCGGTATTGAAATAGATTAGATCTTGAAGTACGACGTTCTTTTTGCTGCTTTATCCAATATACACGCGGGCGGAGCCGAGGGCAAAAGCTTGTTTCTAATAAATACTACTGAATGTAGTGTTCCATGTACTTATTTATCGGTTCATAGACCACCACTATAATAATTCTTTGTGCTCACTCTTTATAGAAAACACAGATTAAAATCGTACATAATATGTATTTACAAACAATGGCCCACAGTCCAAACAGAAATCGATATAAATTATACGATAATCGATAGAATTCGGACATTAACCGAATGGGTATCGAATGGTTATTGCGCCCACTGTATTATTGTACACAATTGCGTTGGACAATGCATTGTGGACAATTTAATGAGTTGAGAGGCGCCAAACAATATCATGGTCACCGTAAGGTGGTCTAACTGATGCATTTTGGAATGAAAGAGGATAGGGTGACCATCATTCCAAAATACATGAGGTTATTCTATAAAAGAAAAGATTTAAATTGAAAAATATAAACAAGTAAATATTTCGGTCATCTGACACACAACGTCATCTAGTCCCGAACTAAACAGAGCTACTACTATAGGTACTGGACAACTGACATAAATCCATATATACTTTTTTTTGTAAATACATATTATTTACTATTATTACCTCCAAAACGAATATCTGTAGATCATAAAAACCTTTGTTCAGTTCAACCTAGAATTTAATACGACACATCGGTCGCATACACTACTACTACGCCAAAGAAGCAGTCAAATGACTCTACTCTGATGGAAAGCAAGAGCAGAATCAAAGAGTGGTCATCATCCCACTGCAAATGTGAACAATGCAGCATGGTGACCCAGAAATCAATTGACCTGGTAGTATTTGTCTGTTGAATGTGGCTTCATAATCATGCATGTACGTGTACGTATTTACTTAAAGGCCGCTGCATAGGTGACGGGATTTTATACGGACGGAACGGGACGGCAAGTTTTGCAAGCATCGTTTCATACAAAATGTATAAGGAAATGCATACTTCACGGAGACACTGACGGGACGGGAACGTGGCACGCACGGGACGAGCTAAATATCGTCGCCGACGATGTTTAGCACGTCAATAGCAATTAAAGCCAATTCTTGAAAAGAAAAATCCATCTTTCCTTGTTCACAACAATAGCACGTTAGATCCGAGTCACAGTCACGGTGCGTATGCATTTACATCACGTCCCCGTTTATAACGAGGCAACCACGTCTACGTCCCGTCCGAGGTAATATCTCGTTACGTATGCAGCGGCCTTTAGTCTAAATCATGGTCACTATAGCTCCGTTGAGTGTGTATATCCGTGACAATGGCGTCTGTCCGTCACAGCACTCACGGAGCTATTATAGCGCGCAGTCACGGCACATCGATGCGTGTCACTTAACTTAATAAAAGGGGACCAACTTGATAGTGACCAATTTTCTAAATAGCCAAACACATGAATTTTGTTAAAATATAAAACTAGCTTTATATGAAATTGTATGACCTACAGCCGTACCCTTACAGTGACCTAAGAGGTTATTAACATCTCATTTTCGTCATCTAATTACTATTTTAGTATGCCCACGTGTATTCAAACATTATTTGTTATAAAAGTGGCCAAGACACGTGGTCCCTAAGATTATGCCTCAAAATATGCCTATGGTTATTCTTTATGTCGTTAACCATCAATCAGTGAAAGTACCGTCACCATCGGATTACCCGTTTTAGAGATTAGCCAGATCAAATATACGGGCAAAAAATTTGATACCGCTTCTTTGATGTAAGTAACTATATACATACTTTCATATGCATTTAGGGCCACGGCAGACTAGCTACTTTTAGCATCGGCGATTGGCAACTAGTCGCTTTTTAGAAGCTAAATACGGCGACCGAACGCTCCACACCGCACACATAAAAACGTCAAACGCGGCGATCGAGTCGCTTTTTAGAAGCGCGACACAGCAGCTGAACGCTACTCTCCGCACTATTTCGGATGCCGGTAGCAGCGATTTGGCATCTGAGCAGTCGCTAAAACGCGCGTTTCTGATACCGCGATCGAACGCAGGAAGTCGCTAAAACGCGATGCAGCATCGATGCCGTCGCCAAATCGCCGATGCTAAAAGTAGCTAGTCTGCGGTGGCCCTTAGTAACAAATTCTTAATTTGATAATACAGACACTTCGATTTTATATGTTTGTATAGATACTGGTATACATGTTGTTGGTATAGGTACTAATATAAAGTCCAAATTACAAGGTACGTTCATCTTCTTCCGAGCCTTTATTCCCAAGTTTATTTGGGGTCGGCTACTAGTTCAACCGGTTTTACCTGAATTTCAGTTTTTCCACGGAGCGACTGGCATCGGACCTCCGCAACCCTAAGGGAGAACTGAAATTCGAAGATTGAACTAGTTGTCAGTATATTTGAGGGCACTGACTTCCCAATACGAATTACAAATTACAAGGTACGTTATTATATGGTATTCAACGAGTATGACATATGTTACCTGTGGCAATAATTCCGACTCTACACGTCAGTGCAAAATATATCACTTCCCATTTAATATGAAATCGACAGCATTTGAACGGAAGGGCATTAGTATCAAAATCGCATTACTCTTCGAGCAGTGCTGGACGACTCATAAAATATTTCAAGACCAATGTACATTGAACCCCACATTAGCGAAAGCGTCCCCCTTTTTGACTGTAATTGTTTGGTATCGGAAGGGTGAGGGAGTGCAAGTTGTGTTGGAAACTGATGGTCAATGTTCAATTGATATTAATGGCGTCACAACACCTGGTCACTACCGATCACACAAGGCTTACATGGTCAATTGAGACGTTTTTCTTGCCATTACGATCATAAAGGTTATGTCGTTTGTGTTAAGTAGAAATTTAAATTTTAAAATGGTAGTGTTTTGAATTTATAACCTGGCAAGTTTTTTCGATAAATGGGGAATGTTTTACGTTTAAAAACGGAAATTCATTTCCACTTTATGTATAATGTTTATATTTTGATAATAAATTTAAGCTTTTCTAATAAGTAATTTAAAAAAAGCGGCCAAGGGCGAGTCGGACTCGCCCATGAAGGGTTCCGTATCAGCAAGTAACGTCATATAAAAGTTCTTGTAGTTCGTTGTAACTTTGATCGATGTTCTTATACTAGTGTATTGATTGGATGAAAGGTAAATTGCGTGTTACGATTTATGAAGTATTAAAAAATAACTACTTACTAGATCTCGTTCAAACCAATTTTAGTTGGTAGTTTGCATGGTAATGTATAACATATATTTTTATACATTACCATGCAAACAGACAGACAGACAGACTTGACGAATCTATAAGGGTTCCGTTTTTTGCCATTTGGCTACGGAACCCTAAAAAGGGCTAACTACAGTGAAATATCTTGTAATATTTTGATCAATTTTTCCAACTGAAAATAATTGAAGGTGAAAATATTTTAGTCAATAATTTCAATACATTTAAAAACAACTATGGTTTTAACGATATTTTTTTTGGAAAAAAACTCACAGGCGCTACCTGGGAGTTTTTCTCCAAAAAAAAGGAGAAGCATGTAAACAATACCTAGTAAAGTGCTACAAATAAATGAGTATAGCCATTACATTAATGGTGTGCTAACATTTCATGGCAGCTGTGTCTCTACCGACCCCTTAGAACTACTTAATCAATTATTAAACACTTTTTGTATCGATAGGTGTCGTCAAAAGAAATCTTCTTATTTTATGCGATGGCAACCAGACGAATAATACCTACATATCAGCTATGTCTAATAAGCTAATTCTAATGTCAAGGAAATAAACCGTTCAGTTATAAGGGCTACAAGTATTCAAGTCAATTATTGATAAAAATAGTGACAATATGTGAATGAAAAAAAAACGATGAAATAAACGATTTTCTTGTTTGTTTTTTCAACCGATGAAAACAAGCTTTGGCACGTGGCGATTACAATTGACACTGTTTGACTTAGACTAAGAATGACCTAGACCGGTCATATGCGTGCACCCGTAAGGGATAGCAACAAAGTACATTAAATATTAATGTTGCCAGGTTAAAACAATTCCCCTTTAATAAGGGAGAATCGTTATTCCGTTTACTGTTCCAAACGTCTTAAAAATCTGTCAAATATGGTTAGATTAGAATAGAAGGCCTTCAAAACGAAAGCTGAGGATGTAACCGGGATCGAGATTGATTACATTAAAAAAAATCATTTTTTAGAAGGTTATAGTATTTATTGGCCCTTAAATAAAATAAGTATGTTGAAGAAATTAGTTTATTTTCTTGTCTCTTTAGTTATCAGCATATTTTTGTACTGTAATATATACTTACGTTCAAATATTTTTACATATAGCTTTGCTATTGCCCAACCTTGTCGTCCACTAGCCTTCAACCACATTTTACGCACATTTTCATCTTTTGGAAATCTGGAGGACAATAAAACACAAATCAAATCAAATCGAATTAAATTTCCTCACCATATGGGGTAATTTCAAAAGGCTGATGCGTTATCCCTAAAATGCTGGTAACCTTGCAAAATTACCTTCACACATTAATGGCCATTCAAACTTTAGCTGTGACAACCTACGCAATTTGGTCGGATAATTACAAAATTTTCACACTTTAAAAACTAGTTTTTATCACTTATTTTCAATTTATTCTGCACATTAACAAACAAAAATTTATGTAATTAATCGTAGTTAATATTAAAAACAATATTATGCCGATAAAGCGGATTTTTTTATACTTACGTGTAAAAGGTTATGTTTTCACATTTACGTTCACTGCGGCTTTTGCAGCCGACAACACAACACTGTACCATAGTTTTTAAAGTATCTGGGTTAAAAACAATTAGATACACTTGAAATCACACAGTAATTCCGTCAAAAACCCTTATTTTCACACCTGATATAATTCCCGCTTTGAACATTGTTTGACACAAAAGTTTTGTGACAAACCTATACGGCGATAAGGACAAAAAATACGTATCTCTATTTTTCTCTAACACACTGGAAAATGGTATCGTTATCTCACTCTCTCGTGATAACGCTTGTTGGCATGTCAGGTCTTGGTCATTCTTAGTCTAAGCTGTTTGATGAATTAAAACGTCACAATAACGTTGACAGATGTCAGTTTCATCAGTTATAACCTTTTTTATAGTCGTCACAAAATAAGAGGACCGTTTTGACATTTGTCATTTGACATGCCGCATGTAAGAAATTGAAAAATCAAATTCATAATCCTATATAATTACTATGTTACCCATACACTATCACAACGCGTATCATAAATAAGCATCAAGTTTAATTTGATATTGAAAAATTGCACTCAAAAACACGAATTAATCGTATTAGTTACGCCACGATGACAAATGTCAAACCGGGCTTCTTATTTTGTGACGACTATAGTAAGTAGAAGGCAAAGAAGATAATCAATTAATTTACTTAATTTCTTTGCCTTGTTTGGAATATGCAAGGTATTTTATATATACGCTTCTTGACTCCGTTAGTACTATAAAGGTTATATTTTTCAGAATGTTAGTAGGTTTCTATTTGTAACGTATCAGTTATCACTAATTACACTAACATACTTACATAACTTTGTTAGTTCAGGAGTTATTAGCCTAAATTGGTGAAATGCGCTTACTTGAAGACTTCGCATAAAAACAGTAAGTAAACATGAAAATTATAAAAAAATTTGGTGACTACGAACCCTATTCTATGCGTGGCCTGACACGCACTTGGCCGATTTTAATTTTTGTATCTCTGTTTCTTACCCATAACATAAAAAACGAAGATTACCCATCTTTAAAACGATTTAATGGGACTTTCCCTTGGAAATCATTTTTAGACTAACATTGCTCCACGGCGTTACCCGTTGTTTATAATAACAATCGCGGTTAAATAAGTACTACGGGATTTAGCTATTTATGGTATAATCGTAGAGAAAGTAAGTACCTAACACGTGTAAAGTAGGGGTAGTTGGTAGCAAAATATATATCAATTAGGGTAATATGCATCGCCAAACACACACTGAACAGAGTCCATCGCTTACATCTGTCACACGCATGAGATTTGGTCGCGATTGTTTATTCCGAGCCACTTATTTTTCTTCACTGCTTCTAGTTTCATATAAGACAACTGTTTCGTTAATTATTTAAGAAAATTTATTCGAAATTAGTTGTATTCAGAAACGTTGTGGGACATTTTAATTGCAAAAAGTATTTAAATACTTTTTTATGTTTTGTGGCCAGGCGTACCTACCCAACTATTTTAATTTTTTATCTAGATAATAGTGATTTTTCTTTTTTCTTCAAAGACATCTCCCGCATTAGGAATATAAATCTTGTATCGCAGGGGACTTTACAAACATAATTGAAACGGACATAAAGAACACCCAGAACAGAACAGCATTCTTGCTGTCGTATTTCGTTGGTGAGTGTGAGACCGGAGGCCCAATCATTCTGCATCATTCTCCCGCCCTTCGAAGGCCGGGAGAATGATGCAGAATAATCTAACCAGGCTGCCATGGTAGGGGTCACCATGCTACATTGCCTACCCTCACAATAAGACAATATGCATGGTGACCCCTACTCCTGGATTCTACTCATGCTTTCCATCAGGCAGAGTAGAGTCACTTTGGCAGGCTTAAATATATAAAAAAAAAAAAAAACAACGATTTTTGAATCACACAGACTTGAGATTTGAACCCACGACACTTGGCACAATGGAAAACGTCGTGGCTGCCGCTTAAACCACTAGTCCAACCGTTATCGTAAACTAGTTCCGATACTAGTCAAAGTCTAGTTACTCCTTAAATGTAGAGAAGTTGAAGTTAGTTGCGATCTTGAAAGTCTTAAGGTAGTTTTGATCTGGAAATACTAGGTGGTAATTTTTTCTGCAGATGTTGAGACTTAATCATTAGCAATGAAGCAGTAAAAGTCCCATCAAAATGGGTTCAGCCGTTCGAGTGATTAGCCGGAACATACTATACAAACACAATAAAAAAAAGATTAAAGTAGGTACCGCACTTACATATGCATGTAGTGGATAGTTGTAAATATTAAATTACAAACAGAGAAAGTAAAGTGTATAGATATTGTACTTATATTCTGTGTTGTATTACAGATGTCATTTAAAGTGAGCATTCGCATGGTCAACTCCAAGCTACTCGCTCCATCACTTGCGTCGCGTCACACACACCACACGACATTAGCGCTATGGGTTGCCAGCATTCGAACTGATTCTACCATTCTAATTGTTTTTGAGAATACATATTTATATTTCTTAGGTTTTCTTCATAGTCTCATCTAACTATAGATAGTAGTCCTTACTAGACCTTATTTATACATATAGGTACAGTTGGAAAATATGTTACAAGCTGAGTCTCACGGTTATTTTTGAAAATTGCGAGTAACGCCGTGGAGTGGAGCTGGTCCAAAAAAATTAATAATTTACCAGCTCAAGTTACTCCTTATGCCATTAGCTAACTGCCAGTGAGTTATGTCAAAATCTGTAAAACCGTTCTAGAGATTACAAATATAAACAAAAGAAACAAATTTTAGTACAATGTACGTAATAGGATGGCAACACCAGAATGTGTCGCGGACACATGCGGCGAGTAGCGAACCGAAAGAGTCAATAAGGGCGGGAAATGAACGAGGGTCTGTTTGACCGACCCCGAGTCGGCCAGTGCGACGCAATTATATTAAGATTACATATTTATCTCTTGAGACAGAACGATTTCTTATAGGGGTGGAGTGATCCATCTAGAGATGATAGTACCTCTTAGTTCTGTTGGTATCCGCGAGCTGGGACAAGTACAGGACAGGTATTTGAAATGCATATACCGGAATATTATAGCGTATCATTTTATTGATGACATTATGTTTGCTAACCATGTTGTGACTGAGTGATGGGTTGCCATGCCACTTTCTACTGCGCCCACTGTCGAGGGTTCAAATTCCACGTGGGACAATACTTTGTATAATCCAGAGATTGTTGTTCTGAGTCTGAGTGTTATTTATTTGAATTTAACTGTCTAAACTTATCAATATTATTCACAATTCAATTCAAATAAAAACATCATGTTGTACTAATATAAATTTAACTTTTTAAAATTATTTTAAGTAATTATGGCACTTATAATATATGGGACAGTTTGGATTAACATTAGTAATTTAATCATACCGTAACACCTGAAAGTCTGAGGGAGGGGGGCGAGTATATTTAGATAAAATTTTAATTACATAGGTCATACAACTGGTCACAGAAGCTGCTTTTTATAACAAAAACATATATAAGTAATAGATATTTACGAGTATTTGAGTATTTTTATTTTATTTTATTTCATAAGATTATTTGAGGTCGGCTACTAGTTCAACCGGTGTTATCTTAATATCATTTTTTACACGGAGCGACTGGCATCAGACTTCCACAACCTTGGGGCCCTGAAATTCAAAGGTGGTACTAGTTGTCAGTATATTCGAGGGCACTGACTTCCCAATAACGACCACAGATGTTCATGACAAACGGGGCCGACGGCTTAATGTGTTATCTAAGGCGCCGTCATGAAAAAGCTTTAATAGGCTTTAATTAAGAATTTGAGTAACAACACAACACATTATGACTCGACCCGAGATTTGAACCCAAAATCTCTTGGTTAAATATCTAAGAACGAAGTATTAATCTAAAGTTTAGATAACTACAGTAGATGATAATCAACACTTATTCTTATTATAACGCAAGTTACTGGTATATGCTTATTTTTGTAAGATTTAAGATATATTTCAACAAAAAATAGTATATTTACAGCTCTATAAATATGAAAGCAAATACGTTTGATCCCTAATATTGATTGGGAGGTCGGCAGTTCCGGATCTTATCATTGTTTTAAATGTACCCTCTGAGATACTGACCTTTCGTTACGGGGCTCATGAGCTCGATCACATGGTGTACAGCATCCACGGGAGATTTCCTAAAATACCATTAATAAAGAGATTTGGGTGAACAGACGATCGGTCAAGGGATAGGGCATGAGGTTTTTGTGTGACATTTAAAATCCATACTAATATTATAACTTTGGAAATAACTATGTCTGTTTGTGTATTACGATTTCACGGCTAAATCGCTGCTCCGATTAGTATGAAATTTGACAATGAATTTAGATTCTTGAGAAAGGACATACTCTAGTCTTTACCGTCATAAGCGACTGATACGTGGAGCCACAGGAAAAAAATAGTGTCTTTGCTCTCGCTTAAAATTTATATTTTTAAAGTTAAATTATCTCAGTTAAAAGACGACCACTAGACATAGGACATTCCCTAAAGCTGTCTATAACAGCCAGTCTTGAAAAGTCTCTAAAAAAGTTAGTAATACTATTAGTCCCCAACCCGCACTCGGGCAGCGTGGGGACGTATGGCCTTAACCCTCTCTTGAGAGAAGACCCGAACCTTACAGGTAATAAATTAGTAATAATTTTATTAAACGATTGAAGGTAACAGCCTAAAATTTAACAAGAAATAAGATTACGTAATTATCTGAAGTAAATATTTCATATTCTCAATAAATTATAACGAGTTAAGTATTTTGTTTCTACGGTTTCTATTTGCTTACAAAACTTTTGGGGAATTTCGAAAACAATGAAAAAAAATTGAATGAAATCAAATTGTTTCTTTGTTCTAATACCAAAAAAAATGTAATGCCGCAAAACATGACGAAACCGTTACTGAGTTTCAAACTTTTATAAAAGATGATTGAATAACGTCAATAAGTGCCACAGTTGAAAAGTATATTTAATTTTATTACGCATTATTCTCTGATGAAATGACTTTGAAAGTAATTTAAGGTTTCTGCCCACATACCCGGTTCTTATGACTTCTAAAAAAATAATAAAGGGACTAATATGTAATGCAATTTGAATTTGATTTATTTTAGATACGTAATTTTTTTGTTTTATTATTTATATGGTTTACGAACATCTGTTTACACTCCTAAATGAACAATTAATGGTTGTACATAAAATTTATTACATAAAGTGTAACGAATAACAACAGATAAACACAACATATCGAAGAATAATGTTCCGAAAAGAAATATATGTACCCTGTGCTTACAATAACGATTCTAAATTAAATGATTGGGTAAATACAAGAAAAAAAAAAAAAAAAGAATCAATAAAAAAACAAAAATGAACAAACAAAGAGGTACACAGAAAGAGATCTCAACCACATGCAACAAACAAACATTTTTGTGGAAATAATACGAAAAGTAAGACCACTGTGACTCTACTATATACACTAGTCTTATTGTGGCATTAGATTACAGATTATCTCTTTCATTCAGGATTGTGAGTCATAATTGAGGTCTATGCAGTCACTTTAAGTTAAATTGAAATAATGTTAATAAATATTTATTTACTTAATAATATCACACGTCGCCATCAAGCTTCACATTAAGCATAGTTTGTACTACGAAACCTAGACTGACTGATGGAACACTTTTATACTATTTTTTTGTAAATACATACATATTATACATAAAAAACACCCAAACTCCGATACAAATATCTGTAAATTTGGACAACATTTGGTCGGACCCAGGATTTTAATCCAAGATCTCAAACACAGCAGTCGAATACACTACCACCACTGCGCCACCGAGACAGTCTGAATGGTGATGGTAATGACCGATGAGATTTACGACATAATGAGTTCTGAATTCAAACGTAATAGCTACTATTAAACTCTTATCAATATATCGATAACTATTACCCGATTTACAACTCGTATCGATTCATAATCGATTCCCACGACTGACGGAGGTGGCGAGGTAATATTTTGTCGCGAAGTACGCAGTCAATTGGAACGCATCGAACGACGTTTTGAATGTTCAAATTAGGAATGTAAATGTTTTGAATTTAAAACAAAAGTCGTTGGCTAACGTTAAATACAGCCAAGCTTTCGATAGACACTTTCATTGATTACGCCGAATATCTATCGAAAATTCATCAAATACTTGTGTATGAATGATACTAACTTCTGAAATTGTTTGTTTAATCTTAAATCATGGAGAGTAATCATCACATTCACAAACATAAACATACAGAAACGTTAAAGAGACTATTGGTCATTTTCACCAATTTAAGAGGCCTCTTAGAGTTTTCAACAATCTTTAGGGGACACCGAAGTGCTTAGTCCTTCAAGATTAAGGGTATACCTACGTTTTACGTTAAGGTGTTCCTATATAGTAAAGAAAACTGACATTCATGTTTATGAAATCTATAATGTAGACCTCCTCCTACACGGCTGTGCCGATTTTGTTGTAATTTTTTGTGTGTGTTCAAGTGAATTCGAGAATGGCTTAGATTCGCGATTGCACCTGGTAGGTAGCGTACACATTAGTTCTTCAGATACTTTCATCTTTAGACAATAATATAACTTAAAAAGTGACAAAAAAATATAAAATCACGTTTTTAAATAGAAATTATACACAGGAAAGAAAACCGTGCGATTCTATTGTCACACCGTACACTTAACTGTGACGGTATGTGGCAACACCGGTCATGGTGCGTACCCCGTGGTGTCCGATCTGTAATTACCACGTCGCTTGACGCCGGTAACCGCACCACTTACACACCCGCTAATTATATATTGTAACAAAGAAATGAGTCAATTTTACTTTGGAATATTCTAGATGTTAGGAATAGAGTTCAAATCTATACAAATGAATAAAATGGAAGCGTCTGTTTGTAATAAATGAACAGTTTTTTTGATAAATTCGTTTGAAAGTACATACAGTACTTACATCAAAAATCTATTTCTTACACTTTTTCTGTCACACACTTCATCGTTTGTTTCGGTTAAAACCTCTTGAATGGATGGACAGATTTCGACGGGACTTTCACTTGCAGATAACTGATGACAGAAGGAATTACTAAGGCTAATTTCATTTAATTCCCCATATAATTTTGGAAATATAGGGTACGATGAAGAAATGTGGTTCGTGTTTCCCTACTAATCGAATTGGCAGTAACAGTGGGATTCACTTGTGTGTGTATCTAGCGATCTGTCTGTTTATTCCAACTAATCTCTGGAACGACTTGACATATTTTGACGGGGTTTCCACGCAGATATTATATAAGGAGTAACTATGGATAATTTTTAGACTAGCCGCACCGCGGGAATCAGCTACTAATAATCACCTATGTTACTAAGAGAACTCTTAGAAGCGCATCATCTAACAACCATATATGGACAACTGTGGAGCCGCACTTGGATAAAAATTGCGAACACACACGATGCAGCACCGCCCCAATGTACTTTTTTACCTCATGATAATGTGTTAAACACAATTTCTGTGTAAATTCAATTATTCATTGCGCTAACATGGCAAATTGCTTCACAATCAATCCTTTGATCTGACATTTTCACATGGTTTTGTTATGTTACATCGTTTATATTCAACCTATTATGACGATTCACAGCAAAGCTATTGGAGACGACCGTTTATTTTTTTAAATCTTAAAACAAAAAATATGGAATTCGTTTTTACTAGATGTTAACAATGCGTATTTCGAATATATGGAGAGTTCTTTGAGTAGGTAACTTATGAGTGATGACGTATTTTATGAAATGGAGTATTGATTTTACAACTTCCGCATAACCGATATTCTTGTATCGCAAGGGATTTTACAAATATACCTATTATAAATAGGACACCTAGACTCAGAGTCCTGAAACTCAACTCGAGGTTAGGTTTCAGGCCACAACATTCAGCGCAGGAGAAACCAGTGAGATGAATGCTTAACCAACACATCACGGATTTTGAGTTTTAAGGCTGCAGTCGATTCGATTGGATCCGTTTAGACTCTGCCCTTAACATAGTTCCACTAAAATAATTCATCATCATCATCATCAACAGCCTTTAACAGTCCACTGCTGGACATAGGCCTCTCCTTGAAAAGGAGGTATTGGCCTACTATACCACGCTTGCCAGACGGGTTGGTATAGGGTTGGTTTCAAGTTTTCCTTCTCTTTGCATTGATGTTGTCTTGCGTAGTTTATCCCTTAGTCGCCTTTTACGACACCCGCGGGATGAATAGGGGTGGTGACACTCTGTATTCTTAATCCGTCACCATACGGAGTCTAAACTCGTTTAATCTACTCTAAAAATAATTCACTGGTGTTAAATCACACGATCACACTTAACCGAATTTCGTGAAATTATGCGATCGGGAAATTTTGTTTTGGAATAAATTGATAGTTTCATTGGCTGTGTGGCACCACCCTGTGGAAACCACATGTCAGTGATATTCACGTCATCAATAATAGGCCAAAATTGAGTGGTTACCGTTACCGCATTTCCAGAATCATCTTCCAAAAAAAAACGGCCAAATCATGCCTCCAGACCACATAGCGTACCATACAGTGACACGTTGAGCATGCAAAGGTTTCTCAGTAATTGCTCTTGGATTTTCAGATGCCCAAATGCGGCAATTTCGCTTGTTGACGTACCTGACAAGTGAAAATGGGCTTCGTTTGAAAAAAGGATTTTTTCAGAGATACCAGAGGGTTTTTCCTGAATGAATTGAGCAAATCTACAGCGATGTGATTGGTCGGTCGGCGTCAATTCATGCACCAGTTGAACCTTGTAAGTTTGTAAGACATCAAAGCCAAATCCTTACGCAAAATTAGCCATGTCAAAACTGTCATACTGTTGGTGTTGCCCCAATTGAAAAACAAAATTCTTGTTGAAAACCCCACTACTATTCATGCTGAATGACAACTGATACTGTACTAGACAACTAATATAAATAACATATGGTTCGACCCATAGAGATAGGCCAATAAATATCAATCCCATTGTTGGCATTCAGTTATTTTTTTAAACAATTTTCATTGAAGTATTTGATAATTGAAAATCTAAGAATTATTATACTGTTATTACACATTGTAGTGTTAATGTGAGAATGAATTGAGGCAAGCAGTGAGCGTAAACTGGTGTTTTCTATGTATAATATGTATGTATTTACAAAAAAAAAAGTATGTTTAAGTATTTATATCAGTTGTCTAGTACCCATAACACAAGCTCTGCTTAGCTTGGGACTAGATGATGTTGTGTGTCAGATGTCCAAAATATTATTATTATTATTATTATTAAACTATTTTGAATTAAAATTTTACTTTTATCAAATTAATCTTAGTATACATGTAACTCGTCGCCTTTATAACATGAGTTTAAATATTTGAATTAAATGAATTATACCCAACTGTGTCATTAAATTCATGACAAGAATAATTATAACTCAATAAAACAATTACCACATAATGACTACCTTCCATAGTAAAAAAGTAAAGATGAACGTAACGGCGACTCCATGGCATTCTCTGTCCCTAGCAATGCAATAAATAGTGTACAATTATAGGTTATAAAACGTTCTCTCCTGTTAGCGTTAAATGAGAATTGACAAACGCTATATTGTGTCGGAGTTAATGACGATACGCATAAAAACTATTGAGTGTCATTAAATTTTATTAATATTATGAAAAGGGCGAACTAATTCATTTGTTTTTCTAACAATTTTTGTTGTTATTTAAATTAGATGTATAAATAGCTAAGAGTGTTTCATTTACGTTATCAAAATATATTGAAATATCCAAAGCACTTAAAGTTATACCAAGTGTTGAATATTATTTTTGTCATCATAACTGAGTATTTTATGGTTGTAATCATTTACAGATTGCAGATGCTTATGATAATTATTTCTTCTTATATGTATGATTCTAGTGGCACAATGTTAGTGACATACTCCTCCGAAACGGCTTGATCAAATGATTACATTTTGTGTGTTTATTCAGGTAATAAATATCGGCTAGTTTTTATTATTTTATTTTTGATTACACTCTACCTAATGCTACTTAAAGTACTTAAATACTTTAACCTATTCGAAAGAGTTGATTGCTTTCAAAAAGTGAATTTAAAAGTTCCTGTTAATTCCTTCTCTTTTCGTTAACTTTTGGCTTTCCATACATTTCTATATCTGCTCATTTTATTTCCAAATGTTCGGTTAGTGGCTATAGCCTTGCCTCCTTATCTAAATGTGTCTAAATCATAGCCAAAAATGTATGTGTTTTACTTCAGCTTCCAGAGATGTTGAATAGTTTATCACAGTCATCATTGAGAAACTTTAGCAGTCCAATCGGCCATAGGTAAAGGCCATAGTTTAGAGGCTTGGGCCCTTGGAGATAGTGAATATAAATATGTTTTAAGGGAGTTGAGCCACATTGATTTCAGCACAGATGCGTTCTGAAGTCGTATTAGCCGACTCGACCAAGTGCTACCCTCACATTGAAATATAGAAATGATAATTCGTGCTGTTATAACAGTATTATATATATAATATATATATATATATATATATATAATACAACAGTATTTCGTTGGTGAGTTCGATACCGGAGGCCCCATGATGCAGAAGCATTTCACTACGCCGCCATAGTGTGGGTCACTATGCTCTTGGATTCTACTCATGCTTTCCATCAGGCACTCACTTCGAAAGGCACATATAAAAAAATCGTGTTACTTGAAAAAAAAACTTGTTCGATAGAAGCAAGATTTCTCAATTGCTTAGTTTTTCTTAATAACTTTTTAATTGTACCAAAAGCAAACACGATTGCAACCTTTATAAACGTTAAAATATTTTTTTAATGTTCTACACCATTTGGTCCCATACGGCAGGAATAAATAATGGCGGGTTCACATTGTGCGCGGATGGCGACAGATCGCACCAATTTGAATATTAATAGTGGCAGCCACGCGTGAAAACTGACTACACACGGACAACGCTGAATAACTTTTATTTTTTACTCTTGTCTACTAAAAGTAATATGTGGAAACGATTTTAATTAAGTATACGACCATAATTTATACTTTTCTTGTAATTTTTTCTTGAAAGATTCATAATAACTGTCTTTTTCTTATGACGTGTTAATGTATTTACTAATGTCACGAGGATTGTTTAAACAGTAATTAATTATAAAAAAATAAAAAAAACTCCGTCCGTGTGATGATGGATTAAGAATACAAAGTGTCACCACCCCTATTCATTCCATGGGTGTCGTAAGAGGCGACTAAAGGAACAAAATAAGCAGCTAACATCACTGCCAAGAGAAGGAAAACTTGAAACAAACCCTTTACCAATCCGTCATGCCAGCGTGGTATAGTAGGCCTAAACCTCCTTTCTAAGGAGAGGCCTATATCTAGCAGTGGACTGTTAAAGGCTGTTTGTTGATGAAACGTAAAAACTCGTATTTGCGGTTAGGTTTTGTATAAGAAGAGACTTGAACTTTTGATCGACTGGTTAAAATTACTTAAATAATTTATAGGAATATAAATACAGTTAAAATTACAGGTGATTGAGACTTAATTTGTTTTAAGATGCACAAACTCAGATGCTTTAAAAAGAAACAATCTTTAAAAAAAACCTCTTTCACACCATTCGACGAGCCGTGTGTCCACGAAACAAGCGGAGCGTACAGACCGCGCCTTATATTGACGATGCATAAATCAAACGTTAATAAATATTCGTGCGTTTCCTGCGTTCCACCACACTGTGCACACACTGAGCTCTCTCTAAGTGTTTCACGACCAGTAACATTGACGCCCACTGTGCCGTGACCTCATTACTACCTAGGAAATGGGTGTTTACGCCTTTGATACTTCGTTTTAGGAAATTATATGTTATCGTTGTAAACAGAGTCTTCTGATTTTTAGGTAGGAAATTAATTCAATTCTTTGTAGTTAAAAAAATTGCTATAGTAAGTGCAGATATTAAGTGTTATAAGGGATGTTTTTATAACCTTCGTCGATCAGCCGGGGTTAAAGATATCTGCTCATTACACTAGGCTCTTCATGTGGCTACTTAAGGTTAGGCGTATGAAGTGCCACCACCCTCGGATGTTGCAAGAGGCGACTATCAAACTACTTAGGAAAATATTACTGCAAAGAGAAAGAAAATTTTGAACAAGCCATATACCAATCCATCCCCTGATACAAATGTAGCTTAGTTTGAGTTCCACCAGCAAATATGTAGGAATTTCATTGTTCACAGTTCAGATCACAAAATTGATCATTTCATATCAATATGTGGTCAACGTTTGATAATATACCATTTAATATTTGTCCACGAATTATATAAGCGTCTTAAACTTTAGTAATTAAATGATTAAAATGCTTTTTTTAAATATAGTCATTAACGCCTCCCTATTTTCTTAAGTATCAGGCTCTGGCTAGTTAGGGACAGACAATATATATATTTATTCCTAGCTTATTGACTCTACTCTGCCTGATAGACAGCATGAATAGAATCCAGAAGTAGGGGGTCACCATCCTCATTCTGAACCCAGACAATGTAGCATGGTGATCTACAACATGGTGGCCTAGTGAGATGTTTCTCTGCATCATTCTAGCAGAATGATTGGACCTTCGGTCTAACACTTACCAAAAAAATACGACAACACGAATGCTGTCATTTTTAGGTTGGTCTTCTGTGTGAGGGTAGTTCTCAGTCGAGTCGGCCGATTCATGCTATAATCTGTGTCTTCCTGCCTATGTCTGAAATGGGTATTTTATTAGCGTGAATGTAATTAGTGGTTGATCTAGTGACTATATTATCACAATGTGAGTGCGACAATTGCCGTGAGCGCATAATACGCGAAGTGTCCGCGGTGCGTGATTAGGTCGATTCGGTGGCGCGTGAATATTGTCGTATTGTCGCTCCGCGCGCGCCGTGACGACTGCGTGGCCGCGCCTTGAGGCCGATCAGCGGTGCCTCACACAATGTTTATTCACTACAGTTATTTTAGTACTTTGTGATCAATTCTCAAGCTAAAGTCCTACCTTCTCATCTGGTTAATTTTTCATTTTATTTTAAAGTTCCAATTGTCCCGTCTTATTTCTAATTAGCGACGCGGTCCAACTTCGTACGAGTTTATAAAATTTTCGAATTTCCTCTATTATACTAAAATATATCAATACTTATTTATTTCTTTATTTTAATATTCATGTATTACACATATAAACCTTCGCCATGAATCATTATTTTATTAATGGCGATCATGCTCAAATCTTATTAAAATCCATTGAGTAGTTTAAACAAACAGACAGCGGAAGCAGCTCTATTTTATACCTTGTAAAGAAGTACCTGGCTGATAGCAACCGGCTTTGCCCTTTGAAAATTAAATTTATGTCAAAATATTGGCATTTAGATGAAACGGTTCTGCGTAATTCTATGGCATGAATCATGTAGTGTCTCTTCTTCAGTACCCCGTACATGGTATTTCCATCACCAGTTTAGAATAATCACTTAGAAGCTAGTAGAGCCACGCTGATTTCAGCACGAACGGACTTGCGTGATCGGGAAGGTAGTACCTTCTACCTCACACAGAATTCTACCTAAAATGACAGCCTTCGTGATGTAGTATTCCGTTGGCCTATATCTAGCAGTGGACTGTTAAAGGCTGTTTGTTGATGAAACGTAAAAACTCGTATTTGCGGTTAGGTTTTGTATAAGAAGAGACTTGAACTTTTGATCGACTGGTTAAAATTACTTAAATAATTTATAGGAATATAAATACAGTTAAAATTACAGGTGATTGAGACTTAATTTGTTTTAAGATGCACAAACTCAGATGCTTTAAAAAGAAACAATCTTTAAAAAAAACCTCTTTCACACCATTCGACGAGCCGTGTGTCCACGAAACAAGCGGAGCGTACAGACCGCGCCTTATATTGACGATGCATAAATCAAACGTTAATAAATATTCGTGCGTTTCCTGCGTTCCACCACACTGTGCACACACTGAGCTCTCTCTAAGTGTTTCACGACCAGTAACATTGACGCCCACTGTGCCGTGACCTCATTACTACCTAGGAAATGGGTGTTTACGCCTTTGATACTTCGTTTTAGGAAATTATATGTTATCGTTGTAAACAGAGTCTTCTGATTTTTAGGTAGGAAATTAATTCAATTCTTTGTAGTTAAAAAAATTGCTATAGTAAGTGCAGATATTAAGTGTTATAAGGGATGTTTTTATAACCTTCGTCGATCAGCCGGGGTTAAAGATATCTGCTCATTACACTAGGCTCTTCATGTGGCTACTTAAGGTTAGGCGTATGAAGTGCCACCACCCTCGGATGTCGCAAGAGGCGACTATCACACTACATAGGAAGACATTACTGCAAAGAGAAAGAAATTTTTGAACAAGCCCTATACCAATCCATCCCCAGATACAAATGTAGCTTAGCCACCAGAAAATGTGTTAGAATTTGATTGTTAGTGTTCACATCACAAAATTGATCATTGCATATCATTATGTGGTCAACGTTTGATAAAATGTCAAATAATATTGGTACAGGAATTTCAAAAGCTCCTTAAGCTTTAGTAATTAAACGGTTAAAACGCTTTTTTACGATATAGTCATTAACGCCTCACTATTTAGCGCAGTGTCAGGCTCTGACTAGTTCAGGATTATATATATTTATCCATAATAAAGTCACTCTACTTTGCCTGATGCATTTATAGAATCCTGAAGTAGAGGTCTCCATCATCGCTTTGAGTGCAGACAATATAGCATAGATACCGGGTGGTCATGGACATGGACATGGTGGTCTAGTTAGATATTTCTGTAACATTCTTGCAGAATAATTGGACCTCCCGTCTAACACTTATCAACAAAATACGACAGACTGCCATTTTTAGGTTTGTCTTCTGTGTAAGGGTAGTTCTCGGTTCAGTCGACCGATTCGTGCTAAAATCAGGGTGTCTCTCCTACCTATGTCTGTATCACGTCTAAAAGGGACATTTTATTAGCATGAATGCAATTAGTGGTTGATCTAGTGACTACATTATTGTCACAATGTGAGTGCGACAATTGCCGTGAGCGCACAATACGCGAAGTGTCCGCGGTGCGTGATTAGGTCGATTCGGTGGCGCGTGAATATTGTCGTATTGTCGCTCCGCGCGCGCCGTGACGACTGCGTGGCCGCGCCTTGCGGCCGATCAGTGGTGCCTCACACAATGTTTATTCAATACAGTTATTTTACTTCTTTGTGATCGATTCTCAAGCTGAAGTCCTGCCTTCTCGTGTGGTTAATTTTTTTTTTAAGTCCCAATTATCCCGTCTTATTTCTAATTAGCGACGCGGTCCAACTTCGTACGAGTTTATAAAATTTTCGAATTTCCTCTATTATACTAAAATATATCAATACTTATTTATTTCTTTATTTTAATATTCATGTATTACACATATGACACCGACAAATGACTCTCAAGTTCAAAATGACACTAGCACACATGTCAACAAAAAGAACAAAATATTAAAAACCCACTCTTCAATACGTAGATCTAATAGCGTTTCAGAAGGAGTCTTGAAGCCAAGCATGCTGAACTTCCTAGTCAACAAAAAGGCCAGTAACATAACACTAGAGCAGGAAAATAGAGAGAAAAACTTGTAACAATTAAGGCCCTCCTCCTTTCACACAAAAATCTATACAGAACCACAAAATTATATAAAAACAAACTACAAACATCTTCCAACAAGGTTGGTCACCGTGGAAGAGTATGACCGAAACCCTCCAAAAATTCTAAAAACTAAAACAAAAAATAATAATTTAAAAATTGCAACTTTTAACGTCAGAACACTCTCGACCACGGAAAAATACACTGAACTAATACATGCTATCCGAAACATGAACATAGACATACTCGGCCTAGCCGAAATAAGAAGAACAGGGTGTAAAATAGAAGAACATAGTGATCACATACTATGCTACATGGGTGAAACACCCGGTCAGTATGGTGTGGGATTTCTCATTAAGAAAGAGTATAAGAAAAATATTAAAAATTTTAACGGCCTATCAGAAAGAGTTGCATTAATTCAACTGGAATTTGGCGATATTGAGTTAGCCATAATTCAAGTCTATGCACCGACAACAGACTCGGATGAAATGGACATAGATTCTTTTTATCAAACTCTACAAAAAGCTCACAGTTTACTAGGAAACTGCAAAAATATCATGGTAGTAGGAGATTTCAATGCCAAAATAGGAAATCCGAAAAACAACGAAAGCCTTATCATGGGGAAATACGGCTACGGGAAAAGAAACACAAGAGGAGAAAGACTAATACAATATGCACTTGAATATAAACTATTCATCATGAATACTTACTTCAAAAAGAAAAATAACCAAAGATGGACCTGGATTTCACCAGACGAAAAAACAAAAAATGAAATAGACTTTATCATTTGTAATAATCCTAAAAATATTACAAATATAGAGGTTCTAAGCAACGTAGATTTTCCATCAGATCATCGAATAGTAAGAGCAACACTTGTCCTTAAAAATCCAAAAAAGTGTAGAAAACATTTCCAAAACTCGGTATCGTCGCTGAAAACAGATGAAGAAATACAAACATACCTTTCTAAACTGAAAACTAACATTACGGATCTAACCTACTTTGATGAGAATAACTTACAAGAAACTTACAATAAACTCGAACTCTACTTAATTGACAGCACAAAATCGGAGACTGCAAACAAGAACAATGATCATACTTGCCACTTTTTCACCGAAACAACCAAACTTTTGATCCAACGGCGTACCAAACTTATTAAAACAAAAAACAAATCTCACGAAATGAAAAAAGAACTATCGATCCTGTTTAAACAAACTAACAAATCAATAAGAAACGACTACAAACAGCACAGGCAAAAAATCATTCAAAATAGCATAACTCGATTTAGAAGCGCCAAAAGAGCTTACAAGCTTTTAACTACTCATACAGACTGGATCAAGAGCTTAAAGAATGGACAAAGAGAAACAAAATCAAGAAAAGACATAATATCATGTGCTACAAACTATTACAAAAATCTATACTCTACTGAACCACATGTGAATAGTTGTTGTTTAGAAACTAACATTTTACAGACAAACATTAGTGAAACAATTATAACAGAACGAGAAGTCTTAGAACATATTAATAAGCTGAAGCGAGAAAAGAGCCCAGGCCCCGATGGTATAAAGAACGAGTCATTGATAGAAAGAGCAAAACTACTAGGTAAGCCATTGACACATTTATTTAATATGGTTCTAAGCACAGGCATAATACCAGAGCAATGGCAAAATTCAGATATAGTACTGCTCTATAAAAAAGGAGATCCACTGGACATCGCAAACTACCGACCAATTAGCCTGCTATCAAGCGTGTATAAGTTGTTTACATCTATTATACATAGCAAAATTGGCTCAATAATCGACAGTGAGCAACCAGTGGAGCAAGCAAGCTTTCGTTCCGGATTTTCGACTATAGACCACATCCATACGCTTGAACAAGTCATTGAAAAATACTCCGAATTCAACAAAAACTTATATATCGGATTCATCGATTACGCAAAAGCATTCGACAGTCTCTCTCATAACTCTATATGGCAAGCTCTACATAACTGTAACATAGACCCGATCATCATCACAACTATAAAAAACATCTATAAGAATAGTGTGAGCAGAGTGAAGCTGGAATCTCGAGGTGACAAGATCAACATAGCCCGAGGTGTCAGGCAAGGAGACCCACTGTCTCCGAAATTGTTTATAGCTGTCTTGCAGTGCATATTTTCCAATTTGAACTGGATCTCTGATGGCATCCCAATCAACAACGAACGTCTTACCCATTTGAGATTTGCGGATGATATCGTATTATTTGCTGAAACTCACAAGAAGCTACAAAATATGATATCCGAACTGAACACAGAAAGTAAACACGTAGGCCTTAATATGAACCTTAGCAAAACAAAAATAATGACAAACGGAAAAAAAGAGAAAATCATGCTAGACGATGTTCAACTTGACTATGTAGACCAGTACGTATACTTAGGAAAGCAGGTATCGTTTTCTAAAACCAATAATGAAGACGAGGTCAACAGAAGAATCACGTGCAGCTGGAATAAATACTGGGCTCACAAAGAAATACTAAAAGGTAATTACGACCAAAATACAAAAAAGACCATCATGGACACCTGTATCCTGCCTTGCTTGACCTACGTCTCCCAGACGTGGACGTTCACAACAAAAATAGCAAATAAAATAAGAACTTGTCAGCGAGCAATGGAGAGAAGCATGCTACACTTAAGGAAAATTACAAAAATTAGAAGTGAAGAAAAAAGACAAAACTGACAGATGCGTTACACCAAACATTAAAACTAAAGTGGAGTTGGGCCGGCCATGTAGCGAGAAGCGATGACCAGCGATGGACTCTCAAGAGCACAAAATGGATCGGCCCACAAGGAAAAAGAAACGTGGGCAGACCACAAAAACGTTGGGCGGACGACATAGTATCGGTGGCAGGGAAAAACTGGATTAGTCTAGCTCAGAACCGAGAGAACTGGAAGAAATTGGAGGAGGCCTATACCCTATTAAGGGGTTCCTATAATATAAAAATAAAATAAAATACACACTAACATTAAATTTATTTAGCTTTAAGTTACTAACATAGGTTAAGAATCTATAAAACAATTTGTACTACATACTTTTAAGGTTTATGGGAAATAAAAAGGCTTTATTATTATTATTATTATATTATATTACACATATAAACCTTCGCCATGAATCATTATTTATTTATGGCGATCATGCTCAAATCTTATTAAAATCCATTGAGTAGTTTATACAAACAGACAGCGGAAATAATACGGTTCTGCGTAATTCTATGGCATGAATCATGAAATGTCTCTCCTTCAGTATCCCGTACATGGCATTTCCATCACCAGATTAGAATAATCACTTAGAAGCTCCTTTCAAAGGAGAGGCCTATGTCCAGCAGTGGACTGTTGAAGGCTGTTGATGATGATGATGATGACTTAGAAGCTAGTAGAGCCACGCTTTTTTTAGGGTTCCGAAGTATATCACTAGGAACCCTTAAAGATTCGTCATGTCCGTCTGTCCGTCCTCGACTTACCGTCCAAACGGTAAGTGCTAGAAATATGAAACTTTGCAAGAATATGTGTTGTAATTACGTCGACAAAGTGCTACAATAAAATTATGAAAAATATTTTGATTTGGGGTACCTCCCCTACACGTAAAGTGGGGATGTAAATTTTTTCTCACGGCTACCCCATCGCGTGGGGTATCATTAGATACGTCTTTTTAAAACAATAAAGGGTTTCTAAGACGTTTTTTTGATTTAGGTATTTGTTTGCGAGAAACTCAACTTTAAAGGGTACTTTTTTGCTAAAACAGGGCGTCCCCCCCCTCTAAAAGCTAATCGGCTGGCTCGAAAAATCTGAAAAAAATCTGCTGGTGGTCCATATAATGAACTTTGAAGGAAAACTATAACGGATTAGATGACTTTATTAATTCAGGAGTTATGGAGACTATACTTGTAAAATGCGTTCACTTGGAATACGTCATACAAATTTAACGCATTAATACGTAAACACAAACATAATAATTATCTATTGGATACGATTTTAAATCCACGTACCAATATGGGTGATTTAGGAACCCTTTCCTGTGCGTGGCCTGACACGCACTTGGCCGATTTTTTTCAGAACGAATGGACTAGCGCAATCGGGAAGGCACTACCCTCATAGTATACATTCTAAAATGACTACCTTCGTGATGTCGTATTCCGTTGTTTGGAAAGAACTTCACTTGCAATAAGCGCACACCATGCTTCATTGAGCACATTCACAATGATGATGACACTACTCTTGGCCCTTACTGGCATGCAAGGACAGTGATTTTATAGGCTTAAATAAAAAAAAAGTATACCGACGAAATTCGTGATACGTCACAATTATGAAACAAAATTTTAGAAAATAAAATATTACCGCATATAATTAAAGGCACCTTAGATATATCAATAACAGAATCTCTTCAATCTCATGTTTAATTAAACAAGTGTCAATACCAATAACCACAACAATAAAAGACATTCTTCCGCGAAAATTCCCCCCAACCAGATATTTAATTTTGATATGAAAGCCACCATGACGGGCTCGTGTCGAATAAATCTTTTCCGTACTATCTCCTGGCCAATATCGTCCTACAATATTAGCCGTTGCGAATTCTATCATAAGGATTTCTTCTATAAGATTACCAGATCATTTTAAACTTTATGTTTTGACCTATAGAGATTGATTTCGATAGGCAGAAATTTATATAGTCTTGGAGACGTTGTTATTCAAAATTATGTCTCGTTATCAGAAAAGGTAAGTTTGAAATTCGAACGGTCATTCTAACGGCCAGTATGAGTTATAACTTTGTTGAAATATAAAAATATTCTCTATTTGGGTGTAGTAAAGTTGACTTTGCATTGTCTAGTCGCTTGACCGGTCTCTAGGGATCCTAAGGGCGTTTAGTCACGGTTTTATTTGAATTGGCCAAATGTTCAGCGACAAATATTTGGACATTTATTGTGGTACAGTGTTGAATACAAAACGCTGGTTGTATTTGATGTGCCATAGACTACGATTGGTCATGGCAGATTGTGGTCACCGAGGGTGGTAGGAGCTAGATTGCTTCTCGTAAAATAAAACGCCGATTGTTAGATAGAATTATTTGCTCATGGAATGTGGTTAAGGGGGATTGCAGTGGACTTAAGTATATTAATTCGTTGTGTTCAAGTTTTGTTTGAAAAGAAATGTTATATCAATTATTATTTTTTTACTTATAAAGTAAAATTATACTAATAAGATTATACAGATAAAATTTGGAGTTTTTGAGGTTGTAGTGTGTAATCTCTGATTCTATTGAACCGATTTTAAACAACTTTTAAAACGATTTTAAAGATCATCAAAGCTACATTATTTTTAAGTGTCATTGAAGAATTATTACTACGGGCATACCCTACCCATACTAAATATTGAATACTTAATTTAATTGAAAAACCTGCCTGTTTTAAATGGTTACCTTCAAAATGAAGAATAGTGGAGATCACACAGCACTAGTAATAATATTATTGAGTTGAACTAAGCACAGCTAAGATTTGGTTTAAAATCAGCAGTAGGCAAGTATTTTCATAATTTCTTGTCAATATATAGCACAAGCATAGGTAAACAGTACGCCGCTTTAAAGATATTAGCTGAGGACCCAAACAAAACGTCTTAGCGAAACCAAATCTCAATAAAATTGGATGCACAGGCAGTAGACAGCGGAGCGTGACAATTTTATCGCCGCGTCGCCGCTGCCGCGTCAGGACGCCGCCAAAAAATAAAGCAAAACAGTGACAATTGGTGCATATCCCCGACGAATTATCCCTATTCGGCGCCTTTGTCCAATTGAAGCCTTTATTTCGCCATTTTTGCCGTTTTTCCATTCTCATTTGGTTATTTATCTGGTCTTTTTAAGCGAGGACAATGAGAAGGCCTCATTATACCCTCCCGAGTTAGCACGCGACCCGATACTAAATCTCTTGGAGGAATTTTAGCGAATTACGCGCTTACACCGGCCGTTTTTTCCAAGTGATTGATTTGAGTAAAAATTATCTACTTTTTGTTTTTTCCGGACACTCGACAGTGTTGCGATCGATTTATTTACGTACTTGTGACGGATTGAATTAATGCGTCGGCGGTGGTTTAAGTACGATTTGTATTGACTGCGGCTGTGCATGCATTGCTTTTTAATTTAATTGCAAGTTACTGCCCAAAGGTCTCAGATTTATGTTGGAGATTAATGGGAACTATTGAAATCTATGTAATATTTTTAGTATTTTTATTTTCATGTTTAAAATCTTGCGTTGCACTTTGTAACATGCAAATGAGGAAGTGCGCGTTCTTTTCGTTATGACCTTCTCAAAATGATATGTCAAATGTTCTAACATCATAATTATGCTGTTAGGCTGGAGAACAGCAAAGATATGTAGTTATTCGTGGTTTTAACGCACTAATACTTGGCAAAATATGGTTGCGAAGTGCATACTACTTTATAATCGATTAATCGGGAAATCAAATTTCAAATCTGGAGAATGTATGTTTGTAATATTAGATAAATGTATACGAAAATATACAATAAAATGTATACCTACATTACATGTAACTTAACATTTATAAAGGTGCAATATATTTTGACTGCATTGTTGGTCTAGTGGCTAGCGTATGCGGCTGCTGATTAAGAGGTCTCGGGTTCGATATTCAGACCATCTCGGGTCAGATCAAATATTTGTGTGATCCACCAATATTTGTTTCGTATTCTGGGTGTTTTCTATGTATAATATGTACATATGTATTTACAAAAAAAGTATATTTATGTATTTATATTAGTTGTTTAGTACCCATAATACAACCTCTGCTTAGTTTGGGACTAGATGGCGTTTTGTGTAAGATGTCCAAAATATGTATTTATTTATTATTATTTATTTTGCACATTGCCTACAACAGCTCTAAAAATAGAAAGCATTCATTTTATATCATACAACTCCCATAACATCTTAAATTCTTTTCACCCTCACCGATGCTGAATCAGATTAGCGAAAGTGAGAGACAGGATCTGAACCGATACTATTCGATAAGAGATCTTAACACGCATTAACATACAGAAACAAGTATCGAGGTCGCGGGACCATTAATTAAGTCTATCTCTTGATCTGATCGAGATCGGGAGCGCTCGGCAATTCTCGGGAACTGTCGGAAATAGATCGGGCCACCCATCGTCGGCGAACGTGAATTGACTATTGTAAGTAATCAATGGTTTGCCTTGTGTGAACAGAAGCAAGTTTTTGCTAAAGCATCTAACCTAACCTGGAGATAATGACAATAAGAGAGGAGGGGGATAGTGCATCGTATACGCAGTGCAGGATAGGGCTGGATAACATTTGAATCGTATACTTTGAAACCATCTGTCTCATCAATAACCCATGAGGTCCCACTGCTGTGCTCCTCTCTCAGTAAAGTCATCTTGCCTTTGGATGCTTTTAAGCCACCCAAACGCCTCCAACTAAGCTTCACGACTGATATGATAACAACCGGGACCGACTGCTTAACGTGATCAAGGAAACGCTCATAACATAAAACACAAACGGTCACCCATCTAGGTACTGACCGCGTGGTCGTGGCTTACCGTAGGTGATTGTTTCTAATCACTGAGGGCAACTTGGATATTAGACTTATGAGAACTGATGTTCTAAATCTGAATTATTTCAATAAAATCATTATATTATCTCTTTGGGTTACTGGTGGTGGATAAGGTCGTGGATTCGATTGCCACTTGCCATAAAACAAACAATTGCGTGATGTGCACGCTCAAGTCAAATCTGTCAAATCTTTAACAGATAGTCTTTTAAGAAAAATAACATCTGTTATGGTAAGTATGACAGATGTTATTTTTCTTAAAAGAAAAACATTAATGACAAAATTGACCCCATTCCGCCTGATGGAAAGCATAAGTATAATCTAAAGAGGGGTGGTTACCAAAGTCTTTGTGAATGCAGACAGTGAGAAGGTGACTTTGGTGACCCACACTATGGCGTCCTTGTGAGATGATACTGCACACACCAACCAACTAAACACGATAGCTGTGGAATCTGTAATTATGAAATGGCCAATTTTTTTATTTATTTTTTATTTATTAAAGCCTACCTAAGTGACTCTAATCACCTGATGGAAAGCATGAGTAGGTCTCAGGTCTCACACTCACCAACGAAATACGACAGCGAGAATGCTGTCATTAATAGGATGGTATTCAAATTTTTTGCCTGGGTTAACTTGAAAAATGATTGCCTCTGTGGTAAAGTGGTAGCGAATGCGACCGATTAGTTTGGGTGTTTTCTATGTATAATATGTATGTATTTACAAAAAAATAAAGTTTGTTTATCTATTTATATCAGTTGTCTAGTACCCATAGTACAAGCTCTCTCCGTCTTCTCTTCGCTCTTTTTTTATATTTAAGCCTATTAAAGTGACTCCACTCTGCCTGATAGAAAGCTTAGTAGAATCTAAGAGTAGGGGTCACTATCCTCAATGTGAGGGTAGGCAATGCAGCATGGTGACCTATACCATAGCGGCCTGGTCAAATGTTTCTCATCCGGAGACCGGGAGAATGATGCAGAATGATTGGGCCTCCGGTCTCACACTCACCAACGAAATATGACGGATAGAATGCTGTCATTATTAGGATGGTCTTCTGTGTGAGGGTAGTACCTACTGCCCTGATCGAGCCGGCCCATTCGTGCTGAAATCAGCGTCGCTCTACTACCTTCTAACTCTGCTTAGTTTGGGATTAGATGACGTTATGTGTAAGATGTCCGAAATATTTATTTAAAAATTTATATAAGTATTATATTTATCCCACGTTTTTGGAAATTTGCGACATAAGCGAAAACCGATCTAATAGGTTACTACAATATTGTAGTACTCTAATAGATCGGTTTTAATATTATTTGGTTATCTCGGAAATTTCCAAAAAACGTCATCCATAATGCATGACTACGAGAGTATTGAGAACTGCACAGGATGTCTATCTAAATTACTGACCGATTAGTTTCTTAGTAAACTTGGTTTGTATGCAGACCCCGCCATCTTAGTCAGACACAATTGTGCCACAAAAAGTGGGATGCAATAAATTAATGCATTGTTAGTAGGACGATTTTGCAAATACAATTTGAGTTGGAACAATGTTGTTTAAGCTAATGTAGGATGTGATCCAGACAGGTGGTCTGGCATTTGTAGGGTCACGTTTTGAAAATAACATCCGAAAAATTTAAAAAATATTCTCATATTGAGTTGAAAAACAAAATAAGTTGACTGCCTTGTTGATCTACGGATTAGCATGCGGCTTCTGAGGTCTTTGGTAAGTTTGCGTGATCTGCAAATGTTCGTTTCGGAGTTTGGGTGTATTCTAGATATATGTAATACTAGCTTTCGCCCGCGGCTCCGCCCGCGTGTATGTCGGTTATCGCGGTAAAAAGTAACCTATGTCCTTTCCCAAGTTCAGTTCTATCTTCACACCAAATTTCATCGAAATCAGTTCAGTAGGTTAGTCGAGAAAGCGTAACAGACAGACAGACAGACAGACAAGAGTTACTTTCGCATTTATAATATTAGTAGGGATGTATGTATTTACAAAAAAAAGTATGTTTCTACAAGCTTTGCAAATATACTTTCATGCCTCTGCTAGTGAAAATATATCAACAGTACTTGCATTTTTTTTTATTCTGTCTGTCTGTCTGTCTATTTGACGGTATTTTCACTGACAGATAACTGATGATATAATGAGTAACTTAGGCTTCTTTTTTCAGACTAGCTTCGGCCCGCGGCGTTACTCACGTCTGTTGTCGTAAACAACCACGAGTACCTAACTTCGCAACAATCATCGCTGGTTCCTTACGTAGAATAGTAAGAATAATACACCACAGACACACAAGGCACATGTAATCGGTACTCCATCTCACGTTGTACAAATGTGAGTGTTCAAAGAGATGTGTCACGGTGTGTCGTGACGTGAACGCTCTCCTGTGACACATCACGACTCCGGAACGTGCTTATGCCGTGTTTGTTTTGAATACCCTATCAGAATATTGTTCTTGTCATCGGCGTTATATTTGTTGAGGACCATAAATTGGACAGTATAGCGAAAGGTGCCCTCCGTCATTTTTAACCGACTTCATAAAAGGAGGAGGTTCTCAATTATTCGGAAACTCTTTTTAGTCTTCTAAAATATCATTGTTGTGTAAAAATACAACAAAATTCACGTTAATAATTTAACCTTAGGCCCTGTGCAAATAAATAGCATTGAAATGTGTGTTTGTCATTTCAAATTAACGGCTTTCCATTAAATGCACATGAAAAGTACTTACATTAAAAAGTCAATTAATGACATTTGTCTATCTCTTACTTTTTCTGGAACGGCTGGGCCGATTTCAACGGAATTCTATGGTAGATAGGTGATGATACAAAGATTAACCAAGACTAGTATTGCCCAAAATAAATACCTTAATAAGGGAGTATACACACTTCAGTACTATTTCAACCGGTTTTACCTAATTATCAGATTTTCCATGGAGTTACTGGCAACGGCAACGGACCTCTGCAACCCTGAGGGCGAACTGAATTCGAAGGTTCAACATTCATCTAAAAGGACAAAAGGTCAGTTTAAGACAAAATGACTCTACTCTACCTGATGGAAAGCATGAGTGGAACCCAAGAGTGATAGTAACCAACCTCGATACAAACTAAACTTCACGATGGTTATCTTATGATAACAACCGGGACCGAATACTTAACGTGACCCAATTACGGAAACGCTCATAACATATTATGCCACAAACGGTCACCCATGTAGGTGCTGATCGCGCCATCGTTGCTTACCCTCGGTAATCGTTTCCAATCACCTAAGACCTGGCTATGAGCTTTAAAGAAGTTATTAACTCTATGTAATTAAAGTACAAATTTGATTGGCGATGATGGCAAATGGCTATAAAGCAATTGTGTCATATATTATGAATACGGAACCAGTCGATATCGCTCGACAAATTGAGTTTAATAGTGGTCTCATCGTTATATCAATTAAGTTGCAAATAATAACATTGTGGTTGTACATTATTTATTAGTTAAGCTTTAATCGCGGTTTGACTCGTAATGGTAGATAATCGGTTAATTTCAAAAGGTTTCTAACAGTCTTAGAGACTATTATTTTTGGCACGGTGGGCCTAGTGACTTAAGCGGTCGCCACGACGCTTTCAACAGCGCCAAGTGTCGTGGATAACACTTTTAGTGATTCACAAACTGTTGTTCTGAGTCTGGGTGTTCTTTGTGTCTGTTTCATGTATGTTTGTAAAGTCTCCCACGACACCGGTTTTATATTCCTAATGCGGGAGTAGTCTCTTTAATAAAAAAAAAGAATTGTTGCTTTTTAATCAGATGTTGTCCAATATTTCATTGGTATCAATTTATAGTCGTCACAAAATAAGAAGCCCGTTTTGACATTGGTCATTTGACAACTTTGTAGTAAGAAATTGAAAAATCAAATTCATAATCCTATTTAATTACTATATTACCCATACACTATCACAACGCGTATCATAAATAGGCATCAAGTTTAACTTTATATTGAAAAAATGCACTCAAAAACACTAATTAATCGTTGATTAATATTCACGATGACAAATGTCAAAACGGGCTTCTTATTTTGTGACGACTATAGTGCTAGAAATTTCTGTTCTGACCAAACTTACTCTTTGTAATATCGACTATATACCAGTAAAAGTCCCGTTAAAATCGGTCCAGCTATCCCAGAGACTACACTGAACAACCAAACAGATAGACAAACAAAAATAAAATAAATAAAAATATATATACATTTGAAAAACTGTTAATTTGACATTTCTATACATACTTACTATAGTCGTCACAAAATAAGAAGCCCGTTTTGACATTTGTCATTTGACATGCCGCATGTAAGAAATTGAAAAATCAAATTCATAATCCTATTTAATTACTATGTTACCCATACACTATCACAAAGCGTATCTTAAATAAGCATCAAGTTTAACTTGATATTGAAAAATTGCACTCAAAAACACGAATTAATCGTATTAGTTACGCCACGATGACAAATGTCAAACCGGGCTTCTTATTTTGTGACGACTATAACATGCAATATCTATGCTACTATTAAGTAGCATAGATATTGCATGTTATAGTCGTCACAAATTAGATATGATAATAGTAAGAGACATCAACTGGTCTTATTAAAGACCAGTTGATGTCTCTTACTATTATCATATCTAATTATCATTACAGTATAAATGAATAGTTATAAGGCCTTAATATGGTTGATGCTAGTGGCAAACAAAAACACTGGTTTTCTGAAACACTCCTCTTCCTAGCCTTTATTCCCAAGTTTCTTTGGGGTCGGCTACTAGTTCAACCAGTTTTACCTGAATTTCAGGTTTTCCACGGTGCGACTGGCATCGTACCTCCGCAACCCTAAAGGAGAACTGTTCGAAGATTACACTAGTTGTCAGTATATTTGAGGGCACTGACTTCCCAATAACGATTGCCATAGATGTTCATGACAACCGGGACCGACGGTTTACGTGCTCTCCGAGGCACGGGCGTGAATCACCACCAAATTTCCAAACTCCGGGCTGCTATTAGGAATTACCTGAGAAAAATCCAAAAACACTTTTTGGCCCGACCCGGGATTTGAATTTAAGTACTGGTTTATTATTCTAACATTACTTACTAAGGTACGAATATAGTATATATATGTTTTGCTCTTACAGCTACATTATATATGACGGAACGGTATGCCCGGTAATGTTTTTAAAACAGTGACGTCACTACTATTATTATTATTGGAGTATTTCATTTTCAGAAATAACTTAAAATAAACTTTACTTCAACCAGAATTCACTTATAATGAGTATTGATTACAAAGCTTCGAATATTTCACAATAAGTTAGATGTTTGCTATCCGAGCGCAGCCAAACGAATCCTCACTCCGCTACAGCGGGTGGCTTTTTATAGGCATTGTAGTGGGGCGGTCGACCGTTGCGTGTTGTTTACGTCAATAGAACACGTGCAGCTATGACGTAGTTCGTTGAATGTTGTGTTGCGCCGATACGACCATTCTGACCGGCAGTGCGCGCTCTGCACTAGCCGTGTTGTTGATGTTTTTCCGATGAGTTTATCTGTAAAACGTAAATGTTTTTCTTTGATTTGGCATCTGTGTACCTTTAATTATATTGACGTCTACACTGTGGTAGGTAATGAGTATAGCGTACTATGTGTTGTGACGTACTCTGTGGTACTATGTGTTGGCGTACACTGTGGTACTATGTGTTGGCGTACACTGTGGTACTATGTGTTGGCGTACACTGTGGTACTATGTGTTGGCGTACACTGTGGTACTATGTGTTGGCGTACACTGTGGTACTATGTGTTGGCGTACACTGTGGTACTATGTGTTGGCGTACACTGTGGTACTATGTGTTGGCGTACACTGTGGTACTATGTGTTGGCGTACACTGTGGTACTATGTGTTGGCGTACACTGTGGTACTATGTGTTGGCGTACACTGTGGTACTATGTGTTGGCGTACACTGTGGTACTATGTGTTGGCGTACACTGTGGTACTATGTGTTGGCGTACACTGTGGTACTATGTGTTGGCGTACACTGTGGTACTATGTGTTGGCGTACACTGTGGTACTATGTGTTGGCGTACACTGTGGTACTATGTGTTGGCGTACACTGTGGTACTATGTGTTGGCGTACACTGTGGTACTATGTGTTGGCGTACACTGTGGTACTATGTGTTGGCGTACACTGTGGTACTATGTGTTGGCGTACACTGTGGTACTATGTGTTGGCGTACACTGTGGTACTATGTGTTGGCGTACACTGTGGTACTATGTCGTGGCGTACTCTGTGGTACTAAGTTATAACGTACACTGTGGTACTGTGTTGCGTAGAATAGGATTGTAAAACATAACCTGAGTTCCTGGTTTTTTTTTTTTTCTTTCTTTCTTCCTTTCTTTGTTCTGTTGCATTGGCTTATGAAGTGGATGGTGTAGGCTCAATAACCGATACTGGAGTGTAGTCTTCTAACGCCGATACGGTTCCTGTAGCTTTGCACTTCCTTTAAGCAATCTGCCAACCGGTGCATTCAGGTCGCAATTCCCTTGTATAATCAGGTTGTTGAGCGGAAGTAGCAGGACACACGCCTCTGTGTGCTACTCTGAAACAACATTTAACAAACAGCATCACATAGCTCTGTCTGTCGTGTCATTGCACCAGTAAATCAAGAGAATAATAGATAGCTGTGATCACGACAACCTGCGTCATCCGTGATGTATGATCATGATCACCCTAGAGTGATACACCACCCAGGTAGAGGCACCCTAGTTAGCCCATCATTTTCACGCATTAATTGCGTAGACCCAAACGATTGCAAACTATGAATGTGTGACACTGATACACTTTCTCAAAGCTGTTAAAACAGAAGCCCATACTCTCGTATGTACTCTCAAAGGCCTAAACACATCTTCTCTCGAAGTGGGCTGAGCACGCATCCAGCGTTCATTTCCTAGACGGCGAACAGAACAAAGGTTATACTTCTCTCAGATAGTGAGTAGCCAGCAGGTTGCGCCTCGCACATAAGGCGAACGGGCCGTAGGTCATACGTCGCGTAGACGGTGTGCAGACCGTAGGTCCGCACCTTACCAGGCGGTAAGTAGATCGCAGATCTGCGCCTCACCAGGCAGCAGCAGACCGCAGATCACAGCATGCGCTCAGCTCGGTAGACAGCGAGAAGACTGAAGTTCGCCGCTGAGTTAAGCACTAGGCTGCTTACGATCACCGTCATTAGTTGAAAGGATACTGTAGTACGCAAACACTCGAGCATTCTGTCGGGAAGGAAGGATTAAAAAATAACCAGCACTGGGGTCATTATAACGAAAGAATTTTAAACTTGGCCCAGAAAATAGTCAGCCAGGTACAGACTTGTACTCTCACACTGTAGTACGCACTGACTAGTGCTTATACCTTTTATAAGCTCGGCCTTCACTGATATGAAAATATGATTCGAACTTACCAGTATAGCGCCAATTACAACTCAGAAACCTTTCAGTAACCTCACTTCATTACCCTATCGGTACTGGTGAACTGGATTACATCTCCTTTACATTGAACTCTGTTGTTCCCATATAAGCACGGATGCATCTTCTATCGTTTGGAATGTTTCTAGCTGGAAAGAAAGCGTTATACCCACGAACTTACCGAAACATAGTGAAGTACCCACATTTTTTTTTTAAATTTAAGTATCACACGTTTAATAACATTTCTGAAAACAAAAACGATTTAAATTCGTTTGCAATTGTTACTCAAAACCCGATATAGGCTGCATGTCGCTTAATTTACGATTTCTATGTTCCGACGTTGTCAATTAACTTTCCATTTTATTTTTCTTGTTGTTGTCGGCAGTTATTTATTTCAAAAACTTTAACTATCGATTTGAATGAAGAAACACAACGAACACTGAATTTAGATAGCGAACAGTCTAGAACACATGGTAATCCCAACTTCTGATGACGGAACGGTATGCCCGGTAATGTTTTTAAAACAGTGACGTCACTACTATTATTATTATTGGAGTATTTCATTTTCAGAAATAACTTAAAATAAACTTTACTTCAACCAGAATTCACTTTTAATGAGTATTGATTACAAAGCTTCGAATATTTCACAATAAGTTAGATGTTTGCTATCCGAGCGCAGCCAAACGAATCCTCGCTCCGCTACAGCGGGTGGCTTTTTATAGGCATTGTAGTGGGGCGGTCGACCGTTGCGTGTTGTTTACGTCAATGAGAACACGTGCAGCTATGACGTAGTTCGTTGAATGTTGTGTTGCGCCGATATATATATTCTAAAACTATCGCTACAATACTTCGTAATCGCGACTTCATCTCAACAAGATAAAGAATGTCCGATTGCTACGTGATCGATATCACATGAGTGGACATGCTTATCTATTGTATATATTCTATCAATTACTATAAACAATATAATGACGCAGGAATAGTAGGCTCACATGTAAAGAACGAAAATCTTGCGAGAAACGTGAGAAACAGTGACTCTTCTAAGACTAAAACAATTTGCAGCTGATATGAAAGTATTTAAAGGATTCTTTTTAAAGGATTGATGTTGAGCCCTTAATGGTGATAAATAGAGGCAGGCTTAGTGGCAATGCTGAAGCCTCAGGATTAATTGCTGTGTTGCGGCGGAAATCGCAAGCCTTTGAGCGTACTTAGAATGCGCAGTGATTGGATATGGAAGATAGTTATTATGATTATTTAACCAGAAATTATATCAGTTAGGTTATCGTAAAACCTTTTATCTATATCTATACATAGAATAAATAATAGAATACATAGAATAGAATAATAATTCTTACTAACACTAATAATCTCCTTTAAAAATAATTGTCTACTCGTATTTGTTCCGGATAATCTCTGGTGGTAAAGCCGATGACCTAGGGACTAACGCAATTTTTGTAATGCTAGCTTCACTCCAGGGCATACTCACAATTAACAACAATAACCGCGAATAATACCGCGGGACTCAGCTAGTTCCTAATATATCTTTAGTTAGTTTAGTTACTTATATATAAAAAAAGTGTCTGTCTATCTAATTATTCCAGTTAATTTCTGACTGTACTGATTTTAACGGGACTTTCCTTAGTAGATAGCTGATGATATATGGAGTAATTTATGCAACTTTATTTTTGACTTGACTCCCTCGTTGGTCTAGTGGTTAGCGTATGCGACTGCTGTCGGACCAAATGTTTGTGTGATCCGCAAATGTTTGTTTCGGAGATAGGGTGTTTTCTATGTATAATATGTATGTATTTACAAAAAAAATGTTTATGTATTTATATCAGTTGTCTAGTTACCCATAATACAAGCTCTGCTTAGTTTGGGGGCTAGATGGCGTTGTGTACAAAAAAAAAGAACTAGTTTCTCCCTCGGTAGTTTCGCTCCCTGCAGTAGTACAACGACCACGGGAAATACTGGGAGGCTCATTTTAAATAAATTTATAATCATTACAAAACTGTGCACTAACACATATAAAAAAAAGCGTACTAAATATATGACATTCAATTAGTGGTAATTCTTTAAGACTAACTTCAACTCGATAATTACAAAGACTATCCAAAACTTTAAAATCTTTGGTCGCACAAACGCCTGTCCTTTCATTGTCTCAGGTGATTTGTGGCAACACTTGATTCAGAAGTGTGTGAAACAAAAATACACGTTCCGCCCACGAAAGGCAGAGACAACAATACCAAATAACCGTAACAGTTAATTATAATGGACCACTCTAGCTTGTTAGGAGTATTTTTTCGATTTTTTTTTGCGGTAGAAATTGAAATACCGTAAATACCTGTTCACGCCGAATTTATAATTGACATCTGAGTTAAGGAAAGGTTTGTTTTGCCTTCTTTAAATAAATTAAGGGTGTTGGTGGAATTTTCGGGTGCATGGACAATTTTTTATAGTTTTTTCCAAGTCTGGCTAATAAGCAGCAGCAACTAGCAGTCACTCTTAACATCTTCAACCTATGTCATCTCTATAACAGAAGGAAATAATAATAAAAGTAATTAAATAAAAAAATAATACTTTGGAAATCTAAGTAGCATACAACGCCATCTAATAGGTTTTGTATGCAATAAGTGAAAGTATAATGACAATGCTTATTTTTTCAAACTTTTTTATTTCTGTTATTCGAAGTAATCACCCATGCAATCGACGCATCTTTGCCAACGCATTGGCAGTTTATTGATGCCCTTCTTGTAAAAATCAGCTGGACGGGAGGCAACAAACTCTTCAAAGGCATTTTGTACTGCCTCTCGGGAATTGAATTTTTTACCCACTAAAAAGTTGTCTAAAACTAAAAATTGTTACGTGGGACGAAAAATGGATTCTGTTCGACAATCGAAAGCGCTCAGCAAGTTGGCTAGACCCTGGTCCAGCACCAAAGCAATTCCCTATACCAAAAATGACCCCTAAAAAGGTGATGGTCACTGTTTGGTGGTCTAGTGCGGGTGTGATTCACCACAGCTTTTTACAAAACGGCATGATCATTAATGCAGATATGTACTGTGAAGAACTGGAGAGAATGATGGAGAAGCTTGCACATCTGCAACCAGCTTTGGTCAATCGGTCGTCCCCTCTGCTTCTTCACGACAACGCGCGACCCCATACTGCGCAACAGACAGTCTCCAAGCTGCAAGATCTGGGGTTGGAAGGCTGTAGGTAGAGTATTTAATTTAATTTAACATATAGTTTGAAAACATTTAAATCTAGCTGATATATCAAATGTCTTTATGTCAATCCTTAAAATTGTAAAGAAATATTGTATTCCTATATTCAGAAATACGTTCCAGGTTACTAGTTCTAATGAACTACGCTGATTTCGACACGAATCGGTAGCCTTGACCGGGGCAGTACTACCCTCACTCAGAAGACCGACATAAAATAACAACATTCGTGCTGTCCTCATAAATAAATAAATAATAAATATTTCGGACATCTTACACACAATATTATCTAGTCCCAAACTAAGCAGAGCTTGTATTATGGGTACTAAACAACTGATATAAATACATATACATACTCTTTTTTCTGTAAATACATACATATTATACATAGAAAACACCCAGACTCCGAAACAAATATTTGTAGATCACACAAATATTTCGTCCGACCCGGGAATCGAACCCGAGACCTCTTGATCAGCAGCCGCATACGCTAACCACTAGACCAACAAGGCAGTCATGAGAAGGATGCAGAAACATCTTACCCAGCAGCCATGTTGTAGGTCACCATGCTGCCTTTTATGCACTCACAATGAGGATGGTGACCCCTACTCCTGGATTCAACTCATGCTTTCCATCAGGCAGAGTTGAGTCACTTTGGTAAGCTTAAATATATGTAAAAAATACATTTAGATTACAGTTCATCGTCACCTTAGGAGGCAGATCACGTGGTAAAAAGATTAACCCGAAGTAAAATTACACTACACATGTAAATATTAATAAGTGCAACAAACAATTGCTTTTTTGTAGTCCATTTACTTGAATAATATTCTGCACTGGAGTAGAGTGTAGTTGCAAATGCCAAGTGCAGCGAAAAATGTTCTTTTTTTCATTGTTTATGTCCATACACCTCGTGAATAACAAATGAACAAACATATTTAACATTCACTTTCCGTGTAGATTATCACAACGCCTTGCTGTCTAAACTCACTGAATTAATATAGTTTATAGAAATGTTTGAGTAAACAAATATATTTTATCTGTGGTGTAGATAATGGGATCATCGAGTATTGTTGAGTGTGCCTTCATAAAATTTAATTAAAAAAAAACTAGTGACAAATTCTTTTGCTTTTGCTTTCGTTACTTACTATATGTGTTTTTTTTTAATCAATTTATGTGAATACAATTTACACCAATCTTGGCGCTATATAATAAACTAGCTGAGGCCCGCGGTGTTACCCGCGGTTATTGTTGTAAGTAAAGCCGCCGAGCGAAGCTAGTCTAAAAAAAATAAGCCTAAGTTACTCCTTACATCAGCCGTCTGCCAGTGAAAGTCCCGTCAAAATGGGTCCAGCCGTTCCAGAGATTAGCCTTAACAAAAATAGATTTTTGTTGTAGGTAACGTTAATTTAATAAAACGGTGTTAATTTAAAATTACACACAGACACTTCAATTTTATTTATTTGTATATATTAGCTGACCCACGCAACTTTATGTGAATCTTCTACGACCAGTAGCATAAACAAATCCTATTAATATTATAAACGCAAAAGTTTGTGAGTATGTATGTTTGTTGCTCTTTCACGCAAAAACTACTGAACGGATTTGGATAAAACTTTACAGTAATATAGCTTATATATCAGAATAACACATAGGCTAATTTTTACTGCAATAATCGAGATACACGGGCGAAGGTGATTATAAAAATACATTATATCGTAGATGACAAAATGTATCGCTGTTTATCTCCTGTCAAAACTTCACAGATTGCTATGCATAACACACTTGCATAGCAACCATAATGATATACGCGGGTAACACCGCGGGGCGCAGCTAGTTTATTATAAAGAAGATTATTGCGAGTCAACCTTAAAAGATAGGCACGATATTACGTGTTGTCGCGAACATTTTCCAGATTATTAAATGAGAAAAAATATTTGATACATCTTTTTTGCGAATCTTTAACTGTTTACCTACGCAGTGAAAGCTCATCATCATCTCAGTCCATCGCTGCTGGACATAGGCCTCTCCCATTGCACACCACTTTGATCGATTTTGTGCTCAAAGCTCTGACGCGAAATATTTTTTACCCTTTTTTTGCAATATTTTTTATTGATATAGGGCTCCATTTGGATATAGTATGATGATATATAACCTTCCTGAGATTAGCACGTTCAATCAAACAAACTACAGATTTATAACATTGAACTAGCGATCCGCTCTGAATTTGCACAGGTGGACAGTTATAACCTATTATCACGGATAATATAGCATTTTTATAATGATTCCTTTCTGCCTGATGGAAAGCATGAGTAGAATCCAAGGTGATTCAGTATCATTGGGCTTCCGGTCTCGCAGTCACCAACTAAATACAACAGTACGAATGCTGTCATTCTTAGATTGGTCTTCTGTGTGTGGGATCGTGCCATCTCAGGTAATTACGATTAAAACCCAAACATTTCTCATCGAGTAAACCCTAAAAGCTCGAGGAAGGTGCAGGTGACTGCATAATTGGCCTAGTTGTTTAAGAGTTTTACGATTTATAGATAGATTATAAGGTTTGATAATTATTAGTTCTTTTGTCTATTAGCACAGATTTTGACATTGTCAAGTGGTGAGCTGACTGTTTAATAAGAAATGACAGTGGGATTGGCTTAGTTGTAAGCGGTCGCCACGCCGCTTTCACCAAGTGCTGCGGGTTCAAATCCCAAAAGGGGCAACACTTTGTGTGACAAATTGTTGTTCTGAGTCTGGGTGTTCATTGTGTCAATTTCATGTATATTTGCAGAGGTAAATAGCTTAGTTATCGAGGAAGGCTATATATCATTACGCTATGACCAAAAGGACCGTAGTGACGACACTAAATATTGCCAAAACGGGGGAAAATTATTCCTCTTCTTCTTCTGCTAGTTCCTCTTCAATCTTGAAGGTTGGCCGTCAGCTTCCTGTACTCAAATTAAAAAAAGATAAAAATCCTCGACTAATTGGACCGATTTTCACAGACATACACACTCACATACACACACAAACACGTCAAACTTATAGCACCCCGTCGTTTTGGCGTCGGGAGTTAAATAGTATGTCATGATGAAATAAACTAATATTCGCAAATCGCAAATGTGAGCAGTGGGACCGCGGCCGCGCCTCTATACGTGCGGGGTATTATCTGCCATCGGCACGTGACTGTTCTTCGCAGGTGTCATAAAATGTTGCCAGTAAAATTTAAACATCACTGGTTTATGTTAAAGGTGTGTCAGCCCTGCATTCCAGTGGACATGCTCACGTATTCACTTATAGGATTTTTGTATTAAGTTCTAGCGCCATATAGAGTTTCTGTTGACTGATATGAAAAATTAAGAAAATAACCTCGTTTTTTTTTTATTGATAATTATTCAAGACTTTCGAGACTTACGTATTGCGAATAAGTCCCGTTTACAGCAAAATAATATTTTTTGTTTTTTTTTTGGCACTCGATAAGCTTAGTTGTGTTAGCAATATTGACTGTGATTGTGTACTTTTTAGGGTTCCGTAGCCAAATGGCAAAAAACGGAACCCTTATAGATTCGTCAAGTCTGTCTGTCTGTCTGTCTGTCTGTCTGTCCGTCCGTATGTCACAGCCAATTATTTACGAAACTATACGAGCTATACTGTTGAAATTTGGTCAGTCGATGTATTCTGTGAACCGCATTAAGATTTTTACAAAATTTTTGAAAAAAAACAATACATTTTGGGGGTCCCCATACTTGGAACTGAAACTCAAATTTTTTTTTTTCATCAAACCTATACGTGTGGGGTATCTATGGATAGGTGTTCAAAAATGATGTTGAGGTTTCTAATATCATTTTTTTCTAAACTGAATAGTTTGCGCGAGAGACACTTCCAAAGTAGAAAAATGTGTGTCCCCCCCCTCTAACTTCTAAAATAAGAGAGTGATAAAACTAGAAAAAATATATGTTATACATTACCATGTAAACTACCAACGAAAATTGGTTTGAACAAGATCTAGTGAGTAGTTTTTTTTTAATACGTCATAAATCGTTACACGCAATTTACCTTTAATCCAGTCAATACACTAGTATAAAAACATCGATTAAAGTTACAACGAACTACAAGAACTTTTATGTGATGTTACTTGCTGATACGGAACCCTTCATGGGCGAGTCCGACTCGCACTTGGCTGCTTTTTGTAAGATTCATTCTATAGGTATTTGGCTTTGGGTATACTTGAACAATCTTGTATATATAATAATACTACTACTATAATACTAACTACTACTATAATAATATATAATACTTGAACAAACAATCAGATCAATAAAGTGACATGATTCGTAGGTACTGTCGTACATCGTTGGTGAATGTGAGACCAGAGGCCCAATAATCCATAGCGGGGGCATTGTCACCATGCTGCATTGACTGCAATGAAGACACACTACTCTTAAATTCTACTCATGCTTTCCATCAGGCAGCTCAGAATCTCTTTGGTCGGCTTAAAAATATAAAAATAACTTTAATGTAAAAAGCGTGGGGCTACGTTATTGAAATATTTTCAGAAAGACCCCACCCTTTGTTACATTAAAATTATTTTCTGCGTTTTAGTTTAAAAGCGTGTTTTTTTAGTTTTTTAAAACTATTTTTTTAGAAAGACTAAAAAAGACTAATTTGATTCTTATATTTTTTTAGTTTTTTTTCAAATTAGTGTATTGTCATCGGTCCTCGATGAATCTACAAAGTTCGATCGAAATCTGGCCGTTTAAAGTGGGTCACCCAAAGGAGTCGGTTACAAACATACAAACAACAAACATACAGGTGAAGCTAATAAAAAGCGTGTAAAAAGTATCTAACCCATAAAAAAACTACAAAGCCTACACTAACATCATCAGAACTATCATCCTCGAAGCATGAATGGGTATCGCCAAAACCAGTGCGTAATCTCTCTCGTTAATCAATCTGCCGTGGCCTTACTGTTATCATAAGTACATCGGTGAGGCGTTTTGCGTTGCACCTCATTCAACCGAAACTAGTTGAGCATACAGAATACGTAGTGGGCGAATAATCTGATAGTAAGGCAATTACGTACGTGACACCTCTGGGACAGCGGTACTCAAAGAATTGGAAACTTTTATGTTTTAGGCTCATTACATCGCGTTCCGCAAGTGTCTCGTGGGAACAGAAAGGCTTAACGCGTTCCTTTACTCAAATGTCCCATGGGACTATCGGAAAATGTCTATCGAGCAGATATTTCCATTTCCAAAACGTCTCTTTCACAGAATTTTGTGACTGCCTCGATGGCGCAGTGAGAGGGACTGCTATGTTTAAGGTCTTAGAACCTTTCACAGAATTGATAATTCCTTGGACGCTGTTTGTGCCATAGGCTCAATTTGTTGGCCAAAGTTGAGGTTAGATAGCGTTGTGTCCGAAATATTTATTTTTGGTTTTTAACAAAAATTATTTTTTTTTAAAAGGAAGTCTAACTCGTCTTTTTATTGCATTATTTAATAAAACAATGCAACGGTAGTTCTGACGGTACCAGAACCCATTTATAGTGAATGATACTTAGTAGAAAATATAATATAATTTATATAATGTAGGGCAAAAATTGTATAATAACCACCTTATTAACCAATTAGAACCAATTTAAGCTACACTTTATTAAATTGAAATCATTTAATGCAATCCATATTGCACATTAATATTTGTATCTGTAAAATCTGAAAAATATTCACCTCCGAAACTTTGAGAAGCTCAGTCCATAAAGATCACATCTAGCGTCGCAGCAGAGTGTTGGGAGAACCACCAATTACTTCGTCGTGATGCCTACCCTGTTATATAGTAATTGTGTAAAATAACTTTACGGCGACACTTAAGATCTTAGATTTCACTTCTCATAGTCGTGTGTAGTGTTATTACGACGAGACTTTGGTTTCACCATTGTCATAACTTTTGTTTTAAAATAAAAGTGTAAGTTGACATCTCTAACATGCCATCGCAAACTAAACAAAAGCTGTGATATAGGAATCAGACGGCTGATAAATATGTTATATATCCCAGAAGATAAGAATACAACGAAACACAGAGACCACAGTTGGGATCTACGAAAAGTTCGCGTAGACCCCGAAAGTGGGGTCTCGGGGTAACTTTTCCAGTTTTAAGATCTGTCGAAGTTGAAAGCAGTGTTGGTTGGTTCCATTGCGTCGTTATAATCGTTGCAATGTGTCTCTTTGCAGCAGTAAAGTATAATATTGTACTATTAGTCAGTTTCGGTCTCGTGACTCCCATGATACCTCCCTAGGGTAGTCTTCTCAGAGTATTAGAAGTACTCGTATATTCCCTGTCATAGCTCTGTCATGTTTCTTTTACACTCTAAATGTAACGCTTGAAATATACGGCGGGGACACGCGAGTACTCAAAATATAATTTTAAGCGTGAATTCCGATGTCTGCCCAGACTTTGAGAGACATAGAGCTTCTACTCTTGGATACTGATCATGTTGTCCGTCAGGGTAAAGTTACAGGGTAGGGTAATCTCTGGAACGGCTGGACCAATTTTGATGGGACTCTCACTGACATGAAACTGATGACACAAGAAGTAACTAGTATATATTATATTATTTTGGTGTATAAAAAGTGTGTTGGTCACGAACGTAAGACGCTCGCTGACTTAGGAATAGTTCAAAAGAAACAATTATATTTTGTCAATAGATTTATCTATATATTTTAATGAATAATTTTTAATTACAACTGTCGCAGAGGACCATCTCCGCCCTTGTCACAAAGCTTATTAGTTTTTTTTGTAGAAAAATGGCAAAAACAATTCTTATTGCAATCAAATCACTGTTTACCTATACGTGTAAGTAAAAAGAACTTGTACAACTATTATCAAATATTTGCGGCTTAAGTGTTATGAATTCCTTGAAAAATTATATCATTTTATAATTATAATTATATATTTTGTATTTTTAACTACAATATTTATTAACTATATATTACAAATTTTAACTTATAGTTATATTTATCAATCGTTAATTGCGTTTGTCGGATTGCTGCTTTCACAGAAATTGATATTTTAAAGGTCTACGCCAATCAAGTAAAAGTTTTTATTACCAACATATTCAGCTTTATTCCTCCTACAATTAAAGCACATTTTTGTACATCCAATTGAGAGTAACATACGACTTTATACACGAAAGCAGTAATCGGACCCTCGCTATCTCACAGCACAATTGACAAAACATATTTTCAAAATATGTCTATTTATTAGTAAACACGTAAATATACCTTACAAATTGTATTTACAAAATAAAGCAATATTATTATAATAATTATACTTTAATTATCTTCGAAGTGGGTAATGAAAATTAATATTTTTGAAACGACTACTTGCAGCGGTGACGTCTTTTATAAACATAAATATCTCAATTTTAAACATTTCTAATAATAATTATAATAATTTAGAATAATAATTTTACAATATTTTTCAAGCCCTAACATTTATTTATACACACGAATTGGATAACATTGCTAGCGAAACAAGAAAGGCTAATTTTATGTAACATTGTTTCGGTACTGAATAAAATGGTTTGGTAACAAGTGGTTGTCAAGTTAAATTTATTAATAGTGTCGTATTATGAAGCGTACAGGACAATTATTGTGTGAAGGTTTCTTAGATTATTGTAGAAATTAAAATAATTTCAAAAATAGACGATTGAAATCATTACGGACCAGTAGGCTTAACAAACTGTAAAAGGTACCACCTCTCTCTGGCACAATCACGGATAAATACAAACAAAGTCGTCACAGCTACAACATACTACACGAAAACAGAGTATTATTTTAAAACTATTGCTATTGCAGTGTTGCTATGATTTACTAATGTGATAGTTGCATGGTCAATACGGCATCGACACATCTATGAATGGCTTCTCAGGGAACACCATTTGTGACTTAGAAAATTGAATTCAATTACAGACTTATTTAAAGAACTTTTCATTTTGGTAATAAAAACAGAATTAGAATTACTTTGTAATTATATATGTCAATGAGACTTCAATGGTATAAAAAAAGTAAAAACAATAACGTCCACAAAAGAAGTCCCTGTAAGTAGGCAACGTGTGGATGCCGTTCGTCCACTGCCAACCTGACATCTCGTGTATGATTCTAATGTAAGCTTAACTATTTACAATCAGTATACGAATATCGACCCGAATAGAACTCGAAAGAAAAACAAAATAGGAACGATATAAAATGTCGCCCGAGGCGAGGGGCCACCAGTTAAATACACGGTATGTACATCGCGGGGGGAGTCAGTCCTGGGTTTCGACGTCTAGCCCGTTCACCATACGCTCGATGCTCTTGAGGTCCGAGGCGGGCGGAGTGGCGGGGGTCGTAGAGCTGGGCTCCGGCGGAGGGTCGGCCGACGCAGCTCGCGTCGGCGGGGAGCCGGGCCGAGCTCGCGCCGGGGACGAGCTCAGCGACCGCGCCCGGGGGGCTACCTGCTCGAAGGCCGAGCCCAGCCCGGGCAGAGCGTAGGGAGCGAACCGGTGCGTCTTGCCGAGCGACGCGTGCATACCGGGGGTAGGAGGTGGCGGCGGCAAGGAATACTGCTGCAGTAACGGATGCAAGTTGAACAGCAGACCTGGAGGCATCTGGTGAGGCGGGAAGAACGGAGGCGGGTACAAACTCGGTGGATATAAATACGGGAGGAGAGGGGGTTGCACTGGCGGGCCGAGGGAGACGTCGGGCGCCGGGGAGGGGCGCGAGGGGCCCGGGGGAGGGGAGGGAGCTCTCGCACCGCCGGAGCACGACGAGTCTGATCCGGCTTCTATGCACTCTTCTGCTCCCGAGTCTCCACCGGCACCGCTCGAGCTGAACCACGCTGAAAGAAAAAAAAATCGTTAGCAACACACATTTAACATTTAGTTTGATAATAAGTTTTATATATTTGAAACGTTACATATGTAAATATCGTGTCCAAAATTTAGTTAAATAATGGAACTTGTATTTGTTGTTTTCTTCTGTAATACATCGTATACTTTGTGAACTGTATCACGTTCGTATTTACTTAACAGAATTCTACAACATGATGTATGACTTGGTTACGTACTTGGTACGTAAAACATCAGAAGTAAATGGAGAACTATAATATAAAAAAAATAACTAAATCATAAAATAAACATAAAATCAAACACAAGAAATCATAAACTTTATAGGAAACTAAACTTATACTAAGAGTAAACTTATATCAACTTTTTTTAGATGTATAATACTTACAAGTGGTATTGTGGTGCGTCGTAGACGAAGGAGGGGGCGGACTGGAGGGTCCGCCGACGTCGAGGGGCCGTTCGTCATCATCGTCGCGTGCGTCCGACCGCGCAGTCAGCAGCGCCTGCCTGCGGTACACCGACAGACTACTCGTGTTATCATCTTATCATCACAATATTTAGACTGTTACATAACTACTAGTGTCTTGACCATCATCATTTCTATCATGACTCATGACAATAACTTTTCTATACAAATATCAAGCACATCTGCTTCTCTAGCCAAGTCGTATACCACAAACGTAAACTTTAAAAGAGAATTATCAAATGGAACGACGTCTCGGAACCATAAATCACATGGTCAAAACAAATGTTTACTAATATTACAAGAGAATAAAGACGTTAGCGATTGTAGAAAGAAAATCGACGCGAAACAGGAACAACTTGATTAAGTGAATAAAATTGTTCTATAGATAGAATTAATGGAATATTTAAGTATTGGGTACAAAATAACTGACATTACTACGTACAGAAAGTCTTCCTGTGGAATGAAATTTAGTTAAAAACCGACTCTAACGTCTATGGAAAAAAGTTCCACTAGCTTTGAAATAAAGTTTGTTGGTATAGTTTGCTTACTTTACTTAAACGCAATGTAGTCTCACACTGCGTTTCGGAAATGAAGTTCTAGGCCTAAAATATAAGTTCTGATTTGATCTGATAGATATTCCGCTGGTTTATCACCAAGTATATCCGGCGGGTGATACCGACTGTGAGCGGTGTTTGAAGATGCCCAAAACAAAAAAAAAACTGTAAGTGTCAAGGCTTGTAAAGTTTTAGTTTGGTAAAACGCGCTAAATTCAAGTACTACTGGTACGAATTCAACAATACTTTCAGTGTTGGACAGTCTTTTTATCGAGAAAGTTATACCTATAATATCAAGTTAAGATCAATAGAATCCTAATATCAATGCAAAGAGTTTGCAAGATCGGGGATTTGTTTTACTTTTGAGAGATATAGAACACGTTGTTATTTTTCGTGAAAAAAATATCATGTCATTCCAATTCAACGTTTTATGCTAAACAAAGATCAAGAAAAATAGTTTTAAAATGACACCGGTGGGGTGTGAATCGTCTGACATTTGAGGTAATGGCCCGACTCGACCCTCGTTCCTCGCTAAAGGTTAATCATCTTCTAATGATGGTGAAATTCGAGACACCATCCCCTATAGTGTTTTATCTAATACGTTTTAAAGGTGATCGAATTTTTCGTAAGTAATTTTCCAATATTTTGACACCATTAAAGAACTAAAGAACATTAAAGAAGTACGCGATGCTAGATTATTTTTTAAATATTTTATAGTTCTTTCTGTTTAATTTTTGGTTATCAGTAACTCGATTAGTAAACAGCATTACAATACGGGTAATTTGGATTATTTTTGAAAATATAAAATTTATAGATAACGCATTTTACTAAATAAAGGTTTTGGCATTAATAAAATGTAGTAGAATGATATCGGACGGTCAGATTTGTAAAAGAAACAAAATAATTAAAGTTTATAACTTTTTCATATATGTGAATGCCAAAGTGATTCTACTCTACCTGATGAAAAGTAGGAGTAAAATTTAAGAGAAGTGGTCAACATACCCAACGCGTATGCAGATAATGTCTGCACCATTCTGCAACAATTCAGCTAAAAACTGTTTTCGTACGTACACGCGCATTTGCATAGATAGTACTAAATCGAGGTTATCATATACTTAATTTAAAGAAGGGTTGACTGGAAGTTACAATACAACAGAACAGTCATTTCATTATTTTCATTTTAAAACGTTACAATAAGCTTTACCTGATAATAAAAGCGAGAAGGCTAGTGGAACTCTTCTTTGAACTTTTTTTAGTAACCTATTAAAGCGTGTTTAAAATATTACGTGTCTACATGATATTGTATTTATTGTAGAAAGGAAAGTGTACTGAAATGTATTAAGATTGTTGGAGGTGGTGCTTGATGGTAACTTCTTTTAATATACAGCACTTGATAGTCATTTTAAAACGAACTGGACTCTGTCAAAAATATTGGACTCTGTCAAATAAATATCTTACCTTCAAAATACCGTTCACTCTTGATAAAGACAAATAATGTCCTATTTTATTAGTATTAATATGATATGTAATAAGCATTTCCGTGACTCGGAGGTCACGTTAAGCAGTTGGTCCCAGTTGTTATAATAAGATAACAGTCGTGAAGCTTAGAGGCCTCCGGGGGGCTTAGAAACATCCAATGACAAGATTACGTAGTTACGTTTCTTGCCAGTGCCCAATCCCCACTCGGTAAGCGTGGGGACATAGGGCCTTAACCCTCTCCTGAGAGGAGACCCCAGCCCAGCAGTGGGACGTTATGGGTTGTTGTTGTTATTAGTATTATAAATGCGAAAGTTTATGAGTATGTTAGTTACTCTCACGCATGAACAACTGAACAAATTTATATAAAACTTTACATTAATATAGCTCATACATCAGATTGACTCATCAAATACTTTTTACCACGAATACGACGCGGATTCAGCCGCGGGCAAAAGATCGTAACGTATATTTTAGCTACAATCCCACACATGATTTTGTCTTTGAGCCCAATATAAATGAAAACATTTCGTTCCATCTAATGTCAACCACAGACAACACAATCAATTCTGTACAGCCAAACGGGTACAATATTTAAACCACAACAAAAACAAAAAAGATAAAAAGCGTCAACCCAAACGTTAAACTCACCCTAAAATGTACAAAAAGGAGAGCAATTATTTGCCTTCTGTCGCCCAGAACAAATAACTCTTTATCATCGCATTGTTTTACTGATCCCTAAATATGGCCGACCCGTCTTTAAGCAGAGGGTTCCGCACTGAATTCATTTTATTAACTCGTCTCATTGTCAACTGATAGAATTTAATTTGTGCCACCCCTTGGGTTTCAGGGCTGCCGAATGTTTTTTGGTTGAATTTTTAATTAGTTTTAGCTATTTGTTATATTAATTAATAAGTAGATGGTTCAGTATAGGTTTTAGGTCTAGTAGCAAATTATAAACCAGCATTCAGAGCTCGTGTTATGAAGAGATTACGAGTTAAGTTACTACTTAGTATACTTACTTAAGTGTCATTAATACAACATAAAACTTAAGATACTCAAAATAATATTATACTGAAACATTCATCCTATCTGTAGTATATTAGATAGATAGGTAGAGATACTTTAGAATTCATTCTATCTATTACACTTTCACATCGAAACTGCTGTACCCATTTTAAATAAATTTAGCATGGAAATTACTTAGATTTTTGAGGAAGGATATATGGTACGCTGCTTTATTTTGCGATAACTAATGAATACGCGGGCCGAGTTGAGGGCAGAAGCTACTATAGTAGATTATTGTCTAAAAAGACAAAACAAAACACAGGAAAACAAGCTATGCAGTTTGACTGTCTAAGTCGAACTGCGGATTTGTTTTCCTATTTGCGATTGTCAGGAATTTTGGGTCTTGGGTGCGATTCCTAGTTTGGTAGGAAGTATGTCTGATCCATATCGTGAAGTAATTATAATATGAGTATGTTTAGCAGTTAAATATTTGATTATTAAAGCTCTGCCTAGTATCAGATCAAACCACCATATGTGAGGTTTTTCCAGTCGTAAAAAGTAATTAAGCATTCATGAATAAAAAATGAAAAAAGACTAAAATTAAAAAAATAACAAAGAAGACTTAAAAACTTGAAAATAATAAGCATAAAAAACTTTAAAATTTAATTATTACTTTTTCGTGATTTGCCAGCCCTGAGTTAAACTGTTCGCATTAGGGCGCTCACGTTACATTGTAAACTCGCTGCAGGGGTGGCCTGCCTTGTAATTTCGCCAAATTTTTATCCCTTAAAACGATGCGGTTAGTTTGGGGTCACAGGGGGACATGAGCTTCTATTGCTATTCTTGCGACGGCGGTATATTAAGTAGGTGTCTTGATTGTTGTCGGTTTTAACTTGATGGTTTTGTTCGACTGTTTTGTTTTCATTTATAACTACGACTAATAAAAATTATAGGTAGTAGAGCCCCGCTTGTCCGTGTGGTGACGGATTAGGAATACAGAGTGTCACCACCCCTAGTTTTGGACTACTATAACCCGTCTACCCAGTGTGGTATAGTAGGCCAAAACCTCTTTTATAAGGAGAGGCCTATGTCCAGCAGTGGACTGTTGAAGGTTGTTGATGATGATGATGATTGATGAGCCACGCTAATATCAGGTGGCCTGGGTCAGCTCGAACGTGGTACTGCCCTCTCATAGAAGACCAACCTATAATGACAGCATTCTTGCTGTCGTGTTTTGTTGGTGGGTACGAGACCTAATGCTCAATGATGCAGAAGCATCTCCGGAATGTAGGCAATGGGCATTCGGAATGGGTATTATGTCCACTACTCTTGGATTCTACTCATACTTTCCAACTGGCAGAGTAGAGTCACTTATGCAGGTTTTAAATTCATAAATAAGAGTTTTTCAAATGTGTGTAAGACCTCTGTGGCTTCGGAAACAGTCGTCTGAAATAGGAGTGGGTAAGTACGGGTAAGCAACTATTACAAAGACATTCAGACGGCTAACAAAACCAAACTAACGTAATCTAAGGCCTTTTTTAATGGGTCCTGTCTTCACTAACTTATGTTGAGGTACATAGGGAGTCCTGGACCAGGGAGCCCCGGTGCCTGTGATCTTTAGTTGAAAATTTCTATTAGCGGTAGCTGTCAGTTACCTTTTTTTTGACTGTGCGGAAATCCTCCGGATACCACCAGTTGGTGGTTATGTGGAACTCGAACAGCTGTCAGTTACCCTCAAAATGTCTACTAGATCCCCCCCTAATACTTTCTTAAATAAAAAGAGAATTATAGAAACATAGTAAAATTAAGTTTAATATTTTTTTGTACTAATATAATTCTATGTAGGTAATTCTTTTTCATATACGTATGTATGTGTGTATGTATAACAACATACCATCCTCTCCACACATTTATAATTGACCTTAAAGCAGATCGCATCGTAATTAGTACCCAGTTACATAAAAGGGCATTCTCACACTACGGTGCGTGGTATCAAAGGACAACCTTATAAAGGTATAGATACACTGGAGGTATGGCAAGAACGGTCGTTTGTACTTACTGGGAAATATTAGGGTTGGCAATGTTTTTTTAATGTTTAATTAGCATAATAATTACTTGAAATCTTGTAAGGATTGCAAAAAAAGTTTTTGTGATGTGTCATAAAATAAATTTAGATTTTTAACAACTTTTTTTATCTTCTTCTAACAGGGTGGCATTTAGTTATGTGTTATTACATATTTAACTTCAAACTTATTGGTCAACATGAGCTCGTAGTTAATAGGAATTCGCTTCATACTATGCACGAAAATGGCAAAAAAAGTATTTTGCAATGAAAGAGTTTGAAAGAGAATGTCGAGTTATCGACGTAATGCAGAAAATTCATTGCGTTGTGGAGATATGGGTACCGTGTCTCTCCAACACTAAGGGAGGGTCCTTCGACCAGGCGAGGTGATCGTGCATGGCGGGTCACGGCCCAACATCAAAATAAACCCATTTATTGGTATTAAAAATGAAATAATAATAACAATAATAATTTATTGTCCAATATAGATTTTTAACAATTTGATAAGTTTATCAGATCATTACATTTTACCTATATTTTATTTTACCTTATAAACTTCCTTGACTCATAACTCTAGTTCACCTATAGCTACGACAAACTTTTCATTTTGAATCAATCTAATATTCATTGATGTTTCCTGACAGCCCTACAACGGGACGTGACGTATGCGCGGCATGTGTTCGCACCGTCGGCTTTTCCGAGCGCGGCGTTTGTCAAAACGCTCACGTTTCCGCCACTTCCGGCCGCCATTTTATGAAGATTCGTCCGCAGCGTCCGGTGCCCGTCGCCGTCCGGTCCGGACGGACTGTCCGACAATGTGTAAGCATTTAAGATGGCTTCCGTTGCCGGATCGTCATCGGTTCGACTGCGGTTTTCAGTTGGAATTATTTGTTAGTTTGTGTGTGCAGCTTTAGTTTCAGTTTGGCAATAACAAGAGCTGTCTAATCCATTTTGAAAACCAATACGAGTACATACCTTTTATGAATAAAAACATTTGTTTGCAAAGAAACAATACTTATCTAAAGCATTCAGGAGGCATTTCCAATGCATGCATATAATCAATAAACTATTGTGCTATGCACAGAACAAGAGAATAATGAGTTGAGAGAGAGAAAAGAGGAACAAGAGAACAAGAAAATTGGACATTTCTAAAGTTTATGTAAACAATAACAACCCATAATGTCCTACTGCTGGGCTCGGGTCTCCTCTCAGAAGAGGGTTAAGGCCATACGTCCTCGCGTTGACCGAGTGCGGGTATGGGACTGAAATGACACGTTGTGGCTAAGTAATCTTATCGTTGAATGTTTTTAAACTAACTTAATTTAACAACCGGGACCTACTGCTTAACGTAATCTCCAAATCACTGAATCACGGTTTCCGCGATTCGGCATTATACATCGCAACTATATTGTATTATATTATAAATTTATGAAACAAAAACGAAAAATTTCAATTGCACAAACAAGATGGCGCATTTCTGGAACTAATTCACTTAACGATGCACAAAACAGATCCGTATCAACAACTAATTGAGTTCTTGTTCGAATTTCAAATAACTTAGCGGAACCAACCCACAGTCGGCGGCAAATTATACAGCGAAAAAAAAACGTAAAGCTGATTTTATCGCGGAAATCCAATTTTCTTCCTTGCACGCCAAAGACGCTAGAAAAAAGCGGCAAGAATGACTCCACCATTTTAGCCGTTACCCACCATGTTTAAACTCCGAACACGAATAAGGAGGCGCCCGATTGGTTTAATTTGAATTTGGAACGGCGCCGGGACTACTACCGTCCTAATTAATTCTGAAGATCCACAGATACCTACTATAATTCAGTTAGCTTTTAACTTTACTTAAATAGTCCCAGTTTGCGTCGCCATTAATCTTCTGACCACCTACCTAGTGGAGTTTAAGAACGATTTTTACCGTTGCTAGTTTACAAGGCAATAAATTAAGCAATTAAGTATTAAAATTTTGGAAAGGGTCTATTATGGGAGTAACGAACATCTATTTTGTCGGTACAATATTTTTAAGAGCCCCTTATAAAATATTGATTGATAATATGTAGATACTTACCTTATAATTAAACTGTGATTCTGACTTACTCAGTATGGCTTTTTATTATTAATGGAGCTAGACCATTCTAGATTTTTATTTAAATACTTAGGAGCTGCCGAAATAGAAAGTTTTCTCAAAGATTTTTCTGATACAACAAGCTGATGCCCGCGGCTCCGCTCGCTTCGTAGCGGTAAGACAAATAGTTGTTTGAAGATTCTTATACCTACCCTATATGCACACAAAATTTTATACAATTCGGTCCAGCCGTTTCAGAGTCTTAAGTGCTCCGGAGACAGTCATTCGCAATTGTCAATTTGAAGCCATTGTAATTCGCAACTACGTGATTGAAGGGGAATGATGGAAGTTTTGATTGAAGCCCATTGACAATCGTGAATGTAGTAAAAAATTGAACGTCCTGTTGTGCGATTCACCGATTTCCGTCATTCGCTAGTCGAGAAACATAGCGGACAAGTCGCGTCACGCCAGAAAATATTCATCATTCGCACCTTCAATTGAGACGGTCAATGATGTAAAAATTGACAATTGCGAATAACTGTCTCCGGGGCACTACATATTTAAATAAAAATGATATCTTCCTGCACTACTCCTCCACATAAACTGTAAGTGCAAAATTTCATACTCGTCTGTCTACAATTCTCGTAAAAAGGTGTACAAAGTTTTGCATCGTATACTATACCCGTGCATATATATATACTTACTATGCCCGTAGGACATGTTCTGCCTAGTTTCAGATCAGATAGTTCAGATAGTTCAGATAGCTGAGATATAAAGAAGGAAATACAATAAAAGGTCTTATTTATAGAATGATGATGGTCGACACTAGTTCTCAATATAATTTTGAATTTGGTATTTTATGATTCTAAGAAAGTCAAGGGTTAGGTACTTACTTCTTTTCCCGTTTGCCAGCTCCGGTGTCCCGGAAACCTTTCGCGAATGGATTGTTGTCTATCTTAAGTTGAGTTATCTGTTGGAAAGGGAAAAATATAAAATTATATTTACTAGTAAAAAAGCGCATCAAGTAATCGGATGACGTTGTGTGTAAGATGCCCGAAAAAAAATCAATTTCTGCATTAGCAAATGAGTATGATGACCACTTATTCTTAGATTCTACTCATGCTTTCCATCAAGTTGATTAGAGTCACCAGAAAATATTATCGTAACCCTTGAAAATCCATTGATCTATTATAGTACCGTTAAATAATGTAAATTACGATTTATGTATCAATTGTGGTAAAAATAATAATTATGTGCACCATCATCATCAGCCAATCGCTCAGTCCACTGCTGGACATAGACCTCTCCCATGTAATAAAAAAATATTTCTCTTATAAATTTGAGCATAAAAATATAAATCAATAATTCTTATCTGGCCAGTTTCTGGGGATGAATAAATTAGTTTTCAAAACTGTAACTCATGGTCGATTGAGAAGGCAGAAACAGAGAAGGCGTAATGTATGTAGGTACATGCTAATGCTGTCCCTTGCCCAGGGTTGGCAGTGACAATAGAACACCGTTTAAAATTAGATTCTAACCTTTTTATTCTAGGGTTACCAGTTAACATTGAGTCACTTACTTTTTCATTCTGGTACGCGGTGACCGCAATGAATTCCGTCTCCTTGAAGACGTACGTCCTGAAGGTAGAGTAAGGCAGCTTCAGGATGTCGTTGGCTCGCACCAGGTGGAACCGGGGCTGGTACTTGTGCATCGAGTTCAGGATCGTCTGTGTAACACACTTCAGATAGCTTAGGGAATGGTCGTACAACGAAAACGGTTATTATGTATAGATAGGTTTCCACGTTTGCGTTTTTTATCCTTATATGTATATTTTAAGATATGCTGCAACATATTTCAACGCCATTTAGCGAACATAACCTGTAACCCATAGGAAGTAATGGTCCTAAATCGCGCAATTAAAGTTCTTACAATTAGTGTCTGATTAATGTTGGTTTACATTGGTTGCTGGCGGATTAAGAATACGGACTATTTCTATCTCTATAACCAATATTAACAATATTTATTTCGCAAGTAAATGTTTTATCTACAGATACGTCGGGCTAGAAGACGCCGGCATTTTCTATAACTAAAATCTTCCGAAACAATCCAAATAGGTGTCTTTGTTTGATAAACACAGCATGCAAATTAAAATGCAAATTTCCTAACACAGTGCAAAGGAATAACAGATAATAACATTTTTTAAGGCTTGTAACATTTCCTAATGTCAATGCCAAATGACGTGACATTGCTAAATTGATGACGTGTATTAACACATGCAAAAATAGTGGATTTTTTATTGAACGTTCAAGTTACAAATAGTAATATTCATCTCCTTAAATGAAATATCATCACCTTTCGGATTATGACCCTCCTGACCCTCCTGCACATGGCAAATAACACCATTCCTCTTCAATTTCGAACATTAATATTTGTTATCGTATTGAAAAATGTACGTACGAGTAATATTAAAGTAGTCTTTCAGAGATGAAAATATAAAATCTGTAAGTAATTTAAGCCGTTGAATAATTTAGATTACTTCGATCGGTTTTTATTTCAGGTTTTCGTTCATAATCAAAGTTGTATTAATTTTGCATCAAAACATGAATCTCGGTAAGATTCCTGAACTCCTCCTCTACATAAACTGTAAGTGTACGAAATTTCATACTCCTCCGTCCACTCAATTTTCGTAAAAAGAGGTGCAAAACTTTTTGTTTCACGTATTAATAAATGGATTAAACAAGTATGGGTACTAATGTTTCATCAATCATCATCAACAGCCTTTAACAGTCCACTGCTGGACATAGGCCTCTCCTTTAAAAGGAGGTTTTGGCCTACTTTACCACGCTGGCCAGACGGGTTGGTAAAGGGTTTGTTTCAAGTTTTCCTTCTCTTGGCAGTGATGTTAGCTGCTTATTTTGTTCCTTTAGTCGCCTCTTACGACACCCATTTAATTACTGGGGTGGTGACACTTTGTATTCTTAATCCGTCACCACACGGACAACTAATGTTTAATGAGTTCCAAAACACTAACATTTTACATTTAAGTTTTATTGGTCTGTCTGTCTGTTTGTCCCGGCTAACTGAACGTCTGGACTAATTCGATGATGGTTGACGAGACTTTCACATAGGCAGAAAGCTGATGTCATAAGGAGTCAATTAGGCAATTTTTTTTAGAATAGCTACGCTCCACGTCTTTACCCGCTATTTACAAAAAAACACCATGGGACTCTATTATAAATAAATCACTAACAATCACCTTGATTAACTGGATGCGAGAAGCCGAGGATCGAACCAAGTGGCGTGCAATTAATAATAATAATAATAAATTAATAATTTGGACATCTGACACACACCATCATCTAGTCCCAAGCTTTGTGAATCACACAAAGAATATTTGGCATCGAACCCGAGACCTCTTGATCGGCAGCCGCATACGCTAACCGCAAGAACAACGAGGCAGTCAAGATGGAGAGGCCTATGTCCAGCAGTGGCCTGCGATAGGATGATGAATCAACTTGATAAAATTTTCATATGTAAAGTATATTATAAAGCTAGGAAATCTAGGAAAAGTTTTAATAGACGTCATTGCTAGCGTGCAAAATAACACGTATTATTTTGAATCAGCATTTAGCGTAGCACAGACATCGAACCGACTGTTTTTCCAATAATAACCAGTCTTTAATACTGGCAGCGATTCACCCCATGTCATTAGAGGTCATTATTGCCTGCGCCTATGAATGATGCATGAACGCACAGCGATCTTACCGCCCCGATCGTGGTTAAAGGAAACGAACCTTAAATTGCAAGGATAATTATGCGATCGATGGCAATTGTTGGCGTTCGCTACGGTTATATTAGAAATGTTATTTTTTTACATTTGCACTCGGGTCTGTCTGGGTTTTATCTTTATATCTAGTGAGTGTAAGTGCTTCTCGACTGTAAGACTGGTTATATATGTTGGACTCCCGCGTTGTACGTTGTACGATCGCGAGTAACGCCGTATAAAGCTAGGCTAAATTATATTTAGTATATTTAGTAATATATATTTAGTAATTATATAATATATTTAGTAATTATAAATTTATATTTAGTAGTAAAAAAAGATACAAAATTAAAAAAGATTTATGTTTGTAATTAAAATACGTGCACAACTTCAGACCAAGCTTCAGTCGTTTCCGAACTCTACAAAATCACCGTTAATTTCATACTATAAATTGACTATTTATGTTGCTTACAACACCAAAATTCAACTGTCATTTGGCGACAGCAAGTAATGGCTCATTATTTATAAGCAATTGGACAACTTATAACCGATTTAAGTTAACAAAATATATCACTATTGTAATGAACACCTAATACTTTTAACAAAGAAATACTATTTCTGTACATTTAATTCAAAAGAGCTGTATTTAATTAGATTAAATTTATACAAAGCCTACATTATCGCATGTATTTACATGTTTAATTATGTTTATTTACAATTTTATCAACATTAATCTATTTTTGTACACAAATTTTGCATAATTTGACACTTAATTTTAATCAACTTGCTTTTTGTTTACTGTATTAAGGTAAGGTTATAGAGCTTAGAGTTTTCTATAGAACTTTCGAGCAATTGTTTGCACTTACATAAGACACTCAGCAATATAATTTTCTTTTCATTGCCTTTCCATATTAGATACAGTTATATTTTTATAAGCTCTGAATTTTCCTATATTCATGTCTACTTATGTATATACCCAGTTTAATGTACCCCCAAAATTTCCCGTGTCTAAGACTCAAAGTGCCTGATTCGGGGTAATAAGCAGGTCTCCTATAACTTGACCAGAGAAATCATGCGGTTATTAGTTAACTTATTGTCAAGAAAATAGTGCTAAGTATGTCTCATTAAACCAAAACATACTGAATTTTTTTTCTGAAGGTTTTTACTTCATTCGGTAAGGTACGGTTACGGTAAGGGTAATTACCCTTCAGTAGAAATGAAGTTCCATTACACGTAACACAGATGAGTATTGAAAGGTAAGTAACCTTAACGTTCACCTTAAATAACAAAACGTTTTATTGTTTCAAGAATGTATTTCTAAACGCACAATTTTGGACAAATTATACCTCAGCGATCAGTTGTAAAAAACTTGGTCACGGAGTGCCCCGCCTCGTATTAATATTAGAGGAGACACGGGCCTCGTACGATATTCAAGCGAAGTGAACTGCATACATGTTGTAACACTCGGATCCACCCATGAATTACGGTTTGAAATATTACTTAACACGGTACCCCTTGACGGGTTAGGGTTGGCAGAACTTTATTTTTATTTAATTTTTTGATGTGAAACATCTATAGTCGCACGTAAAACAGATTTCTGGACGCGTCGCCACGCTATACGATGGTATATATATACAGTCTATATGCAGTAGTGTGTACGGTGTACACACTACTGCATATAGACTACTATTTTAATAATTAGTAATATTTTATTTTATCATTATGACATATTTAGTTCCTATTACAATATGTTCTTATCTGCATATTACTTTTATAAAATAATGGCGATGTTTCACATCTGCCAGGCGTCCCGTGACGGCTCACATTTTTTTTATTTAAAACCAAATAAGGAACGTGTGCTAGTACTATACGTATACTGGACGTGTGTAGACGAAGGTTTTTTTCTGCATATACCCACTACGAATATTATAAATACAAAGCTACGTAAAATACTATAACAACGTAATACAAATACAATACAAAATACAAATGAAACTGAAAAGCTTTTAAAAGAAGTATTGATCCAAGATATAGATGTCCTACGTAAAGTGCCAGATGAAAAAAGCAAAAGAGGTAATATCAAGGCTATTATACTCTTATGGTACTCTCGACTGCCTCGTTGGTCTAGTGGTTAGTGTATGCGACTGCTGATCGAGAGGTCTCGGGTTCGATTCCCGGGTCGGACCAAATGTTTGTGTGATCCGCAAATATTTATTGCGGAGTTTGGGTGTTTTATTTGGGCGTATTAAAAAAAGTATGTTTATGTTTTCATATCAGTTGTCTAGTTACCCATAATACATGCTCTGCTTAGTTTGAGGACTAGATGGCGTTGTGTGTAAAATGTCCGGAAGTGTCCGAATTTTTTAGATAATATATTCAATGTTCCAAGCTTCCACCTACGTAGACATTACAATTCATAATTTAAAAAAAAAACAACATGAAAAGCCAAAATAATTACTTTAATACGAGTGGCAACCCTGGAATAATAAATAGACAGTAACTATCCGGTGGTCACCAAATTACACGGTGCGATGTCACCCTAAGATGGTCCCATGCATAATTGTGAATGTGTGGTCTCACTTGGTCTATAACTCCGCAATTATGGACGTTTTTATTCGTTTCTTTTTTTCAAATGGTATTACTTATTTATGTAACTTCTTTGAATAGGTGTTTAAATTCTACTACAGTTAGGTAAAAAAAAAAACAAATGACGATTCTTTAAAATAATATTCACAGTTCGAAAGTCGAATATCGAAATCTGTGTTGGGCTCTGCCAAAGGGATTCACGAAAATATATTTTTTTTGGTTATCCAAACAAGCGAGTAAATGTTGTCAATACAGCAAGAAGTGGCAAACTTGTCATACATAAACTTTAGCTAGTCCATGGTTGAATTGGGTAATTTTTTTTTTTAATTCGAGAAATAGTACATTGTTCACCGAGGGAGGAAAGGAACCGATTACTAGCGAGGGAGCAGTTTGTGGCCCGAAGGCGCAGCCTAGGGCCACAATACTCCCGAGGTAGGAATGGGACTTTCACCCGAGTGCTACACAGTGCTTTATACTGTACTACTACACCTGTACTACACCTGTGAGGAACATTTAAAGTATTTTTAAAATAAAATCAAAACATAAGACACCGTGTAAGACACAATTTAGCTTAGAATTTGACATAATATTTATAAATATTTCGTGTTTCTTTTGTTTTTTTTTTATTCTTCACAAAAGGATGTCAGTGGCACGGAGATTCCATATTTAAATTATATGAAAACTCCTTGGGCAGGCACGCGCCATAGATAAGATAACACATGAGAAATGAAAATTCATACAACTTTCTCTCCCGCTAAAACACGTTAGAAATGGATTTTCATACATTTTTTCCTCCCGCTTATTTAGGTCTAGGAAAAGACTAACTTTCTCTTTTCATTTTCAGGGAATAATGAATACTGTTCCGATCAGGTGTAGTATAAAATATTTTTTTTCTAGGAATACTTAATATAAAAAAATATGTTGTCTTTTAGGTACCCATAGTACAATATCTGCTTAGTTTGGTTCTAAATGGCGTTGTTTGTCAGAAATTCGAAATAATTACTGAACTAAAAAATAAAAAAAGAGCCAGTATCTTGACAGTTTTAAAATCTGCAATTTGGAAAAGGGTTGAACAAAAGAGCAAATGTTTTTTTTTATAATTAAAGCATAGATAAGTTGAAGAAGACAACGGCACAATTCATATTGCGTTCACATACCATCTAGATATGCGCCATTGTTGTTTCTAGTTGTATTGAAAAATGCGTATTTGTATGCAAAACTGACATTGGTATTCTGAAACCGACATCCACATAAATCAATATTCATGTTTATATTTGTATTTTGTTGTAGTTTTCTGTATTTTAATGAATCAATATGAATGAGATATGCGGCGATATCCATTGATTAAAGTCATAGACTAAGGAGGTAGGTACTTATTATGCACCAAATACAGTAGGTATAAATAACCAGATTACTTTTCGAGTTTTTTGTTTTGTCATAAAACATTTTTCTAATAAAACTGTCAACATTTTACTCTTTGATTTGAAAAAGCTAAGTTGAAATATTTCCCTCTTAATTTATTTATTGCCATAGATACCAAATAAAAAGAAACATATCGACTCAATAGATATACCTACCTATCGACAATCACTTTTCCTTGAACTATGTCATTGTAATCAAGAAAGATTGATTTATTATTTAATAGTTCCACTTAATGGGTCTCTCCTTGATTATTATTGCCCCGTACTTTAATTAGACATGCCCCAACAACTTTAGAAAATATCTCCCTTCCAGATAATCGGTAAATAAACATCATTGTTAGTCGATTTTTTCTTAACAATATACTAAATCATTTTTTGTACTAATAATATAATTACTTCAATGTAAAGCGACTGTGGCTCATAATGTATATCTAATTCTAGAAACGTAATTTTTTTTAAGGCAATACTATAAAAAGTATTATGCAGAAAACATCATTATTCAAAAAGCACAATTTTTTTTTTTATGAACAAGTAAATACCTACTATGGATTAATTTAAGAAAAAACTTAAAGCAAAAAGTTAAAGATACCCGCCATCACTTTAGTTTATGGTTACTTTTTTCTATGCTCTTGTTTGTGTTACAAACGTTTTTATTAACTAATTGTGCTCCCCCACAGTTCGCGTCTGTACATTAAGGCAATTGATTTAATTTGATTCAAGCAATTGATTATGACAACATCCGGTCACTCGGATTACTGTTTGTTTGTGTGAGATAATCTCTGAAACCACTGCGTTGATTTTGAATATTTAAGCTTTTGATGCGAGATAGATTATCTTGTGGGTATAAAAACTAATGAGGCGGTTTATTAACTGGTCATCAAGAGCCACTTCCTCGAGTGTCGTAAGTTTGATTCCCGCTTATTAAAATACTTTTAAGAGTTACAAACAGCTTTTATGTGATGTGGTTTAGTTTTGAGACGGTTATGGCTAGTTTAGCAGAAGTATTTGAATATAATAATGATTCTGATAAAATAACTTCTTGCACTTGACTGTCTGATATAAAATGCTAATCCTAAATAGCTGAGCGTAGAAACGAAACATTATTTCTTAATCTCTTTATGAAGACATGTCTGAGAATTTATATAGTACTCGTATTGTTTCTTAATGCTTGTTAGTCAATCTATTTTTAGTCGATTCCAAAAAGACAGTCAAATCTTTAATCGATTAAAATTACCATGTTCTAAATTCCTCTCACTAAATACACATCAATAGAGAGACCCCGTGATGTCGATTCGTATTTTATTATCTATGACCATCTGGATGCCGTATGTTACGACCAATTAGGCAGAAAATTAATTTTGTAGCCTTTTTTGGAATATATTAAGTCAATATTTGCATGTCTTTTTTTATAAATATTTATGGTGTTTATCAAAATTTGTAAAACTGTTTCGTTATTGACTGACTGACAGACAACGGACAGTAACTACTGTGTGTACCTTGAGTAGCGTAAGCGAGCACTAAGAGAGGATTTCGGAAAATTCCACACCTAAGGGGATGAAAAAGGCAATCAAAGTTAGATAGTTAGCTGTTTTTAATAATCTAGTTTAAATAAAATAATAAAAAAACTAGTTTTTAATATTCAACATAGTTTAGACAGCTTTTTTGATAATAGCTGTCAATATGATAAATAGTAACAGGTAATTGGATTGGGTTTAGGAAAGATTTTGAATCGGTATTAACCTGGACTTAAAAACTAACCTGACCTTTTAAGAAACGTCAGGACACTTCACCAAATTCTTCAATGGGAAAACAATAAAGTAACTACTTGAAGTATCTATTTTGACAACCTCATCAGTACTTAACGAAGGCATTAACAACCTTTTTTCTTAAACTAACGAACGACGAGGCCATTCCAACAGCGATAACATTAAAATAAAATTATAGTTGTAAGTTGCGTCGAGTTTAATTACCGGTCTTTTATTCGTTCGACCAATTTCTTTATTTTACGGTTGGACAACAAATTTATATGTAAATCGAAGGCGCGGTGGTCCGGCGCCATATCAATGCATCGAGAACGTACCGATTAAAAGTAATTGCTCCCCTCTAGGATAAGTGACGACATCTCAGGTTATTATTCCATTTTTGAATACGTAAAGTAAATATTTCAAATTTTGCGAAGATGTTGAATATTTTTTTAATTTTGTTACCTAATTAAAATCTCGCTGTGTTTTACAGACTTAACTCGTCCTCTGATTTTATTTTTCAAATTTGTATGCATTATTTTAGTATCTATGGTAGTAATACTAATGGTATAAAAATTTACTAGGTATTCCACAATTCCCATGTACGTACATAATTATGTACAACATCGGTTTTACCTAAACTTATTTATTTTTAGAAACCTGTTTATATAGGTACGTGTTGCTGACAAGATATTAATAGGCATCTACATGTTAATGTGATAAGTTTATTGATAAATTAGGTAAGTGTCAATTATGGTCTACAAATACCTACCTATCTATGTTAGGTATACATAGATTGCTATTTGCGGTGTTCGTTCGAAATTATAACTTATACAAGAATATTGGAACAGTTCGGGTATTACTCTTTTTAATTATATGTAGTTTTATGTTTGTTTAAAACTTGTAAAAAGAAAAATAAATTTTGTGATTACGCTACTCTCCGCTAGATGGCAGCGCTCGATGGATTCTATGTAATATCGTCTTTTATATAAGATTCGTGTGTGATTAGTAGTGTCAAACTGTGCAAATATAGTTAACAAAACTGTAGTTTTATACAAATATAATGAAATTCGTGTCTTTTATTATTTTTCAATTGTATTTTTTTATTATATTCTAAAGTAGAGGATTGGTTATTTAATGACATCTTGTAAGAGTATGTACCTAATTTATAAAATAAAATAAAAAACAAATGGTAACCTATATGTCCACTTCAAAACTCATAATTACATAAATATAGTAAAGTACATGATCGTATTGTAAAGCCGGTCGTCTCCGCCGCTCGGTCGCCCCACACGCCCGCGTCAAATGGCTAATTCGCGCGGCAAACATACGCGCCATAACTCATATCAACTAACCAATCGCCGGCGGAGCGCACACACATACACCCTTCTCACTCTAACCTACCACAAGCCAACCTTGTTTGTTTTTCTTTTTACTTCCTTTGAAATCTTATTTTGAATTTTATCCCTGCAGGGGCGTGGATGTGCTGCACATTACTGCTCTCTCCAATGATCTGAGCGTGACTGCCATCTCCGTCTAGCTTTTTGTAATTTTAATTCGCAGAACGCTGTCGAAACGTGATTCGAGTTGATAGAAACTTTTTTATTGTCGATGTTCGGAATTCGATGTTGGAAAGACGAGATTTTGGCAAAGCTAATGCAGTATTGATCGAATTGGAATGATGCAACATGTTTTCGTCCGCAGTGGTATATGATATAGGTGTAGCGCCACTTCTAAATTCGAAGGGACATTCCGAACACAATTCCATTAGAGATGAAATGAGACAAAAAGAAAGAGTCTTCAGCATCTTAAGGGGATTTGTTAATACAAAGTATTTTACTTCTGTTATTTGCAGGACGTTTAAAAACAAATGGAATCTGACACAACGCCATCTATTTTCAAACTAAGTAGAGCTTATTACGACGGCTCGATTGGCTAATATGCCTAATATTTAGTGGTATCTATACTTTTTTTGAAAATACATCGACTTACCTAGTGTAAATAGGAAACAACGAAACTCAGAAACAAATATTTGCAGATCACACAATCATGAACATTCCATAAATTTGATTTGATTTGAAAAAATGAAGATTCCATAAATTTATGGTAATATACGAAAAATAAATCTAAAAACAATTTGTTAAGAAGTGGTAGACAAGGCACACAACGCTAACCAAACCTTTGACCAGATTATTTAGGGACTTAGGCAATAGACGTCTTAAGACTAATTTCTGTGACTAGTTTTTAATATTTTTTTTATTATTATTTAAGTCTACAAAAGTACCTACTCTGCCTGATGGAAAACATGAGTAGAAACAATGAGGATGGTAACCCCTACTCCTGGAGGTCACCATCTTCATTGTGAGTGCATACAGTGCAGCATGGTGACCCACACCATAGCGGCTTAGTGAGATGTTGCTCCATCATTCTCCCGTCCTCCGGAATCCGGGAGAATGATGCAGAAGAATTGGGACTCCGGTCACAGTGTGTTCCTGTTTTTATTTCCTTCTGTGTGAGGGTAGTATTGCACCGGTCGGGCCGGTTCATTCGTGCTGAAATCAGCGTGGCTTTACTAAAATGATTTCCTTAGATCCTATAAAAGTGGGACCAGGGAACTCCACCTCAGTATTTACATACTCTTATGACGGTATTACAAAAATAACATACAATAAAGCAATTTATTTAATTGCTACTTCAAAAAGGTTTGGTTTCAAAGTATAACACTTTAAAAAAACGTAAGCTACGAGTATATAATACGAAAGTAACACTGTCTGTTACGCTTTCAATTTAATTCAGCGTGAAGATACCCATGCAATCTTAAGAAAGGTTATGCTATTTTTTGCCGAGTTAACCAACATACACGCAGGTGAAGCCGCGAGCAAAATCTAGCTAAAAATACATAATTTGCTAATGTGGTAAAATGGAACACTTCTAAGAAGACGAAAATATAATAATATGGTAAACGTCAGAAATATAAATCTAGTCAAACATGACGCGCGAAAGTAGCGGCAGGACACCTGATCCTGCTCCACCGACAAAAGCCAAGACAAACCAGAGATTACGCTTCAGAGGAGCCGACGACCAATATTTGCGCCCAACTGTTGACAAGCAAACCGACTTAGTACCGAACAAATAAAAGGGTTTCACTAATGCCCTTCGCGCCACAAAAAGCATGAGCAAATATTGGATCAAATGCAGCAGCAAATGTTTGGTTAAAGGATGATTTTTGGAGCAATATCAATCAGTGTTTAAAGTGTGAAGCTTCCATAACGATTCCATAAATGAAAATAGCTTACAAGATGACCTTAACTCCGTATCAGTATGGTGTCGAAATAATAATATGTATCTGAGAATCCATCTAAATGTTTCCATATTAAATTTACCCGGAAAAAACAGTTCTTTGGCTCGGCTTACAAAATTGATAGTAAGATATTGGAAGAAGTATCAACGATTCGTGATTTGGGAATAGTACTTGATGGTAACTTAAATTTTATTTCTCATACCGATAACATAACTGCCAAGGCCGCTAAAATGGTTGGGTTCATTAAAAGAAATTCTAGACAGTTTAAAAAAGTAACTACTAGTCTCCTATTGTATAAAAGTCTTGTAAGAAGTGTTTTAGAATTTTCTAGTGTCACTTGGAATCCTTTCTACTCGAATCATTCCCAACGTATAGAATCCATTCAGCGATCTTTTACTCGACATCTATCCTGGAAGCATGGGTTTGGGCGAAGAATTTCTTACATAGATCGATTAAGAAGATTTAAGTTAGACTCACTTGGCAAGCGTCGAAGAATGGCTGACTTAAAGTTTTTGCATGGAATACTAAACGGGAAAATATCTGACTCTGACTTATTGGGGAAAATAAAGATAGGGGTACCATTTAGACCTCCACCACTTCGACAACCTATTACAAATTTGTTTGTTTTGCCCAGATGTCGTACTAATCTTGGAATGAATTCACCAATTGTAAGAATGTGCAAAACATATAATTATTTTAACGGGAAGCATTTTGGCACTGTAGATGTCTTTTGTGGAAGGGTATGCCCTGAGTCGACTCCTTTATGAGTTGTATCTCTTGTAATAAGTACTTTGTTTTTGGTTTTTTCTTTTTCATTATTTTGCTGTTTTTTTTTTATTTTTGTATAAGAATGTAACTTGGAGATTCATTTATATGCGAGAAATAATCGCTAGGGAGGAAAAAAAAAAAAAAAAAAAAAAAAAGTAGGTATTAGTTGTAAGTTTGTAATGTTAATGCCTTTTTGAAACTCGCATTGGTAGTTTATATATTAATAAGGAGTGGCAAAAGCTGTGGACACATATTATTTATGTATGTACTGGATTCAAACATTATAAAACTAGATATTAAGATATTTTGTACTATACATTGTTTGTGTTCCTTGAAATAAATAAATAAATAAAAAAAAGCTTCACAATTCAATTTAACTGCTTATGATGCTAAGAAAGAAATTATTAGTTAGGAAAATTGAGCCTCTCGAAAAAGAGTTCTGAATTTAGAACGAAGTTTTAATACTCCTAATTGTAAACATTATATGCAAATAAATCTTAGAAGTAAATATTGAAGTTTTCCAACTCTTCCCAGTAGCTAGCTAAATTAAATTGAAAAGGTATGTATGCCAGCCCTAAATAATCTTGAGAATAATAAAGGCTAGGAAGATGAAGATGATTATGACTACTTTAAATGAGTAATGACAACAACGCTAGAAATACTTGGAGCCAGTGTGCACGCTAAACATTCTCAGTGGCTACTGAATATCATTAGGTCTCGTTTGATGTGTTGTGAATATTCCATCAATAGAATTTATGGTTATTGAGTTAATTACTAAATCTGCAGTATAAAATTTGGCTTATGACGCCCACGGAAATTTAAATTGTTGTGGAAAGATCTACAAATGGCTGAAAATAGACAGAGACAAATAAGCGCAATGAAAGCCAATCATTAAAGTCAGTTTCACTTCAGTGATTTTGATATAAATGACGTAAACACAGTCAAGAATCATAGTGGAGACAACAGTAAATAATTTTAAAATATACATAGATTATGAACAAGTATTAGCTATCGAGTCTTTGGAAACAATAGACGCTACGTACCTATGTATAAATACTTAAAACTATCGTACTATTAGTGTACCATAATTGTTAAAACATTAATATATACTACTACTACTAAAAATATGAATGTATAAGAAATTACACGTTAATAAAATTATGAATTAAGATTACGGGTACATAAAATATGCATTTTATTTCTAATTACCCTTGCGTTATAAGTTAGTATCGGTGCATAAAAAACAATTTTCTACGTTGTACCTCTGTCTACTCCATCCTTATATGTATAATCAACTATAGTAACTCAACTAAACTTAGAAGTCTATGGTCCGCTGTGACTTCAGCTACCAGAGGTTCAATTATCTCTCCTCTCAACTGTTGACTGTTGAATTGACTGTATGTGATTATAAATATCATATTTCAACTAAATTTTGTATCAAAGTTCTGCAAGTCATGTTAATACTTTCTTAATACAGAAAATATATTTTAAAACATTTTTGAGATCGACGGTAGGTACATGTGAACTAAATATGCAACGAATGTTTATTACTAGAATCTATTAAGATAATTGCTTGCATTATTTATACCTATACCAAAACTTTCTATAAACAACTCAAAACAATATAATTAAAAACTGCCAGTTATCAAACACCACAAATGTCCACAAAAACTGACACCATTCATCTTTGACTTCGGAGGTATCGTATGACCGGAAAACAAAGAGAACGTACTAATATTTGTTCAATGAATTCGGGTATTTTTAGTCAAAGCTACTTACGGCTCCCTGGTCTAGTAGTAGTCTGAATGGTTTAGAATTCGTTGCATCCATACTGTTCATGCTAATAATATAAATTCGTGAGTAACTCTATGTGTTGTGCTTTCACGAGTAAGCTGATGCCCCGCCGTCAATAAAATGTTGCTTGAAGATACTTTAATTCTTAAGGAAGATCATAGGCGCTGGTGGAGCCACTGGTGTGTTAGTGTTACATATTTAGCAAGATAAACTTCAATTAATGATATTTACGTGTAACGTGATAAAGTAATTTCTAGAAAACAGGAGTCGCAGACTGACTAAGATAAAACTTTTAAGCTGCGTTTGTAACTGAAGCAAACTTACGTATATTAATCTCACAATTTATTTTGCTTCTTTAATCCATGCATAAACCCTATTCTACAAGATCAAAGGAGTTCTATATACCGATCCAGTTATTATTAGGACCCATAAAATGTAAAAATACTTGCTCATTATTCTGTTATGAAGTTAAATGAATGATAAGAATATCTGCAACAAGTTTTGCATCGTACAGTTATATGCTGTGAGTATATAATCCGATGTTACTTATGATATACCTGTGTAATAATCTGCGCCAAGGGAGTTATCAAATGAAGACCTTGTACTATAGGAAAGAGAAGTGATTTGGCTAAAGCCTTTGCTAACTCTTTACACCCCATTATTATTAAGACTAATACAATATCGACAGCTAGTCACTCGAAATGTCATCTTCTATTAGATTTTTTCTTGTTTTTCTAAAACAGTGTTTTTGTCTTATATTTTTATCTTTTATTTCTTTCAAAATGGAAGTAGTTCTCAAGTTGGTAGTATTATTACTTTTACTAGTTCAAATCTTCGTTTTCAACCGATGTGGCAAAACTCTTTTTAGTAGCGAGGTTACACTTCCCATTTCAGTCTTATTGAAATTTGATGAAAAATGGTAAACTAATATAATCTAGAGATGGAAAAATGTAGATTCATTGTATGGTTTTCCACCTTTAGGGAACCTATAGTTTGATACAGTCGATCACGAAGTAATCAGCAGTTAATAATTAGGTAGAGTTATTGCCCTATTAGAAAGGCTCAGTTCCTATGATAAACTCAGATCTTGAACAACTGTATAAATTATTTTTTCAATACCTATATTTTTACTAGCCACTAAACCGAAAAAGAATCCTTTTAATTCTTAACTAAGCTCGGAACAATCGGAATCGATCGAAGTGTAAAGCTGAACGTCCACCAAGAATCCAATAACAAATATAATTGTTGAACGAAGTGCGCGCCAGTACAAGTCTTGGGCGGCACCTGTGTCGGCGAGATGAAAGCGGCATCGCTTTGTGCGCGGGCGCTGCCGGCAAATATTTATTTTAATTTAGTGCTCGCCGACGATCGGTCGTTAATCGCTAATGGATTGGCTCCCGAAGACCAAGGCGCGTATGAATTTGGTAGTTAATTTGGCATAGATTAATTGTTTGGTTCTTGTTACATTTCTTGTTTGAATTCGTATTTTGACAGTTCATTTAGAAGTGGGAAAATATTTATTGGGGTTTTTCGAAACTATCGTTTTTCTTTCTGTATTTTGATGTCTGTTTTTTGAAACCTTTAAATTTTGTAAGTTTGTAAATAATTCGAATGGGTTGTTACGCTTCAAGCATTGTTCTAGAACACTTCACTGAGGGATTTTATGGCAATTGTAATGTACCGGTTTAAACTCATATAAAAAGCGAGAGTGAGGGGCATAGACGCATACGTACAAAGCTTATTTATTACATTAATTTTCAAACAAAACTACATTGTCTCTTAACCTTTTCCCAAAGCTATTAGCTTAGAGGAAATAGAGTTAAAAGTGTATAAAATTATCTATTTCACGAAATAAATTGTTCTAATTTATCTACAATAGACAAATATTTATCCATGGAAATATAAAAAAATACTTATATTTCAATAGCAAAGTAATGGCTATTGACACCAAAGTTACTTGGCCGCTTAGAGATATTCGGTAACCAATGATATTTTCGATTTCTTCAAAGTTTACGGTACGCTTAAACATCTAAAAAAAAATCAGTCTTTTAATACCCATAGTACAAGCTGTGGTAAGTTCCGGACTAGATTGCGTTGTGTGTAAAATAAAGTTTAGGTATGGAAACGGATGTTTCAGGACGTCATCCCACAGGAGAAAATTTATGGGCTATTTACGTTAGGGGGCGCCTAACAAGGATTTTTTTCATATTTAAGCCTACATAAATGACTCTACTCTGACTGATGGAAAGCATTAATAGAATCCAGGAGTAGGGATCTCCATCCGCATTGTCAGGGTAAGCAATGCAGCATGGTGACCCATACCATGGCGGCCTGGTCGGATATTTCTGAACGATTGGGCCTCCAGTCTCACACTCACCAACGAAATACTACAGCAAGAGTGCTGTCATAATTAGTATGGTCTTCTATTTGAGGGTAGTACTGCCCATTCCTTCTGAAATCAGCGTACCTCTACTACCTGGTTTAAGTAAAGTTGGTGAAAATGACCATTAGTCCCTTAGTCTCAGTCTTTCGTAGTGTCAGTCTAGTCTCATCTAAAATGTCCATTAGTCCCTTAGTCTCAGTCTTTCGTAGTGTCAGTCTAGTCTCATCTGTATGTGTACGGCTACTTTCGATGCTGACTTTGAAATTCTTGCATACTATTTGAATCAATAATATTCTATGACAAATTATCGTCTTTAGTACTCTTCTTCTTCCTAGCTTTAATTATTCCCAATTTTATTTAAGGTCGACTACTATTCCCTAATTTTAAATAACAGGGACCCACCGGAGTATGTGAGTGAAATGCTTTTATTTTTATTGGAACGCACCCGTAATAAATTAAAAAGAAACTACTTCATTAGTTCAGAATTACTTTTAACAGCTGACGGACCACTTACAACACAATTATTATCACATTGTACATAATTAATAAACAGAAACAAAGTACCTACCTACTACAGACCAATTACTGAAATAACTCCTCAATTGATTTATAACACGTTAATTAATAGATCGATACCATAGATAAAACGATTTTATAATGTGATAGCGCCTTTATTTAAAAACTTAAAACTTGCATTAGCATAGAAAAGTAATTATCACTCTTACCACTAAAAAGATAAAGAATAACTTCGAATGCAAATGAGGTGTTTTACAATTACTTACGTTCGCGCGTCGATCGCATAGTTACCTTTTTCGCCGGCAGGTGGCGTTGTACAAGAGATCATATAATTTTATAAGCATTGAACTTTTTTTCAAGTCATAAATAATTATAAACTGACGTTTGTTTTGTGAATAATCGTTGTTTGAATTTGTAATTGTATTTTTACGTTCGTGTGAATTTTAATATTCAGTTAAACTTAATACACATTTTATTGTCTGTGTACTTACACTCTATAATCTATGCAAACATGATTGAGACACAAAGTAACATAGGTACCAGTTTTTTTAGTGTCATTTACTATGTTACCTACTTATAAATATCGTAAACTTGACAATGTCTTTTTTTTTAATAACTTCTTTATTATTTTTTATAAACCTACCATAATGACTGTACTCTGCCAGGAGTAGGGGTCACCATCCTCATTGTGAGTGCACACACAGCATCATGGTGGATGACCCACACAGGTGACTCACAAGGCCAAGAGAATGATGCTGATGAAACATTTTGTTTTGTGTCGGGGTGTTCTTTGTGTCTTGTTCATTTATGCGCGACACAGGATTATATTCCTAATGCGGGAGTCGTCGTTTTTTTAAAAAAATGTTGTTTTATTTTTAGGTGGGTACGTGTTATAACCCCGACTGCTTTTGTAATATTATGTAACCCTCTGAGTCAAATTCAAATTCTAATTACTGTACATCTTTATAATATACACTGACAGTCACTTCTTTGTTACCGTAATGGTGTTAAAATCTAACGATTCCATTAACACATTTCGCATTAAAATGTGGATCAGCAATAGCACCTTGCAATTATTCCTCTACAAACCATTACATCCAGACCCTCATCGTACTACACAACATTCAGCTGAATAGCTCTTCTTAAAATAGATGCTAAAGCCCAGTAAAACTAGAGCTCACTTTTCTTGGATTTTTTTCTGTACGAGAGCTCTTATGTAAATGGATGTTTAATCATTTTATACTTCACTTAGTTGAAAGCCTTTTTATAGTTTTACGCTAAGAGTTAAGAGTATTCAAGACTGTTTAATGATAGAGGGTATCAGAGTAAATTTAAAATCATAGTTTCCTAGATAGAAATGATAATGAATGGCGCGGAAAGGGCTTTTTCTAGTTTGTATTGAGTAGGAAGATATATTTATGCATATATGTTCAAGCGATATTCATCCCGCGGGTGTCGTAAAAGGCGACTAAGGGATAAACTACGCAGGACAACATCAATGTAAAGATAAATAAAACTTGAAACCAACCCTATACCAACCCGTCGCGGATAGTGGATGCAGCACTATGTGAAATCATACAAAGCAAAATAAAATCCGTTGCGTGCGGTGCGTGCCGTGCGTCCGGCACGGGCAAATGGACGCGCACCTTAAAGAAACAAAATAAGCAGCTAACATCACTGCCAAGAGAAGGAAAACTTGAAACAAACCCTTCACCAATCCGTCTGGCCAGCGTGGTATAGTAGGCCAATACCTCCTTGTCAAGGAGAGGCCTTTGTCCAGCAGTGGACTGTTAAAGGCTGTTGATGATGATGTTCAAGCGATAGCCTAGTAATACTAGTAGCCGAACCCAAACAGAACAGGGAATATTATAGGCGTAGTACAGACCTCTTTGATTAAACTATTGACTTAATCAACCATACTAATATCCCTACTAATATTACAAATGTGAATGTAAGTTTGTTTGTTACGCTTTCACGCCAAAACTACATAATGAAACTTTATACACATATTCTTGGGGGCATTAGAAGTAAACAAGCACACTATTTTTGAAAAAAAAAATACGATTTATTTGACCTCGATAACTGAAATAGACGCGGGCAGACCCGCGGGCGAAAGCCTATAAGATTATAAATTCGAAACTAACTAACTCTGTTTGTCTCGTTACATTATCACGCTAAACTACTGAACTAATATGGATAACACATATCACCCAACGAGATAATCTGTGTTGAGAATGACGGATAAACGGGCAAAAAGGTTGAAGAAGCTGACACGGGCAAAAGGAGGCAAGATGTCAGTGGTAGCTTTCTGCCGCGGCTCCATACGCGTGTTTATCGATTATCGCGGTTAAGTATGTCTATGTCGTTACTCAAAATCAAAGGATTTTCAATTTCATCAGGAAGGATTTTAAATTTCATCAGGAAGGATTTTAAATTTCATCAGGAAGGATTTTAAATTTCATCAGGAAGGATTTTAAATTTCATCTAAATCAGTTGAGAGGTTTAGTCGTGATTGTGTTACAGAGAGACGGATTTACTTTCGAATTGATAATATTATTATTATATTAGAACGGCTGATGGTTTTTTAAAGAGGTACTATGTATTTTTTTGCGTATTATATGAACCCATTTATGATTTGGTTGTATGTCGTTATTATTCCTAAATATCTGCTAAACATATTCGATAGTTTTCAGTTGTTAAGTTAAAACTCACATTACGTTCAAATTACTTTTCTATAAAGATTTTAGTTTTGTGTGTTTTATGAAATTTTATAATCATGTTAATTTTTGAAGATTTTTTTAATCTATACCGAATAGCTTTTTTGCAAGAAAGTTTTATTTATTATATCTGTTATAAATTTAACGGAACCTCAAACAGGTTCAATTTAATCTATATTTTAACAGTGTTTTGATACTAAATAAAGATAATAGTTAACGTTTGAATATAATGTATCTGGTGATAACGACGTAATTATTACAAGACAAGGGCAACACTAAAGTTGTTAAGTTGCCATAAAAAACCGAACTAGTTAAATACACATCCAACCTCATTGGCAGAATTACCATAGATTATACACCCAATTATCTATGGTACAACAAAGCCATTAAGCACATGTCATTTAAATAAAAAAGAAAAACAAACAGCTGTCGAAGAACACAATATAACTATTTATTACTAATTCTTAGTTAGTTTTGTTTCTAACTAACCAGTAATCATTTCATTATAAACCTCGTTTTTACGCTAATTCTACGTAACCATTTTTTTAACACATTGAATATCACAATGCTAGATGATTTTCTACTTTATGTCTTTTGCAACAAGTGGTAAATTGCTTGTATTTAAACTATGAACAACGTAAACTGATATTAACCCGAAGTGAACTTTATTTAGGGGTGCAATAAGGTTTGTTTTTTGATTGAAAAGGTTTTATTTAACAAATATTTGTGTTGGGAAATGTTCCAGTCCATATAATTAGGTTGCAGACACCTCAGCGTGATGATGACTGGCGCCTCAGGCCGGTAGAGTGGCCATGACGGATTTATAGGACTTTGGGATAGAACTTGCTAATTATCTTTTTAAAATTGATTTTTATACATTCTGTTAGATATATTATAGTTATGTAAGGTTTATCAAATATACCGACAATAGGTCATCTCATTACCATCGGATGGCAAAGGGTTTGGAAACAGGCACTTCAACGCTTCCTACTGTGCTGAGTTCTATTCTTACATGTGACAATACCGTCTATGATCATCAAATTGTAGTCCTAAGTCTGGGCGTCCTTTGGGTCCATCTCCATCGTTTGCCAGTTCATTTATATGAAATTCAAGGTCACATCATCCCAGCAAAAGCCTTTGACAGACCACTGTTGGACGTAAGCCTCTCTTTAGCGTAAGGTTTGTTCTAAATATTCCTTCTTTTTGCAGTTATGTTGTCTTGTCCTGCGTAGTTTGTTCCCTTAGTCACCTCTTACGACAACAATTGCATATCATCAATAACCCATAATGTCATGTTGGGCTCGAATCTTCTGTCAGAAGAGGGTTAAGGCCATACGTATCCACCATGGCCGAGTGCGAGTTAGGGACTGACAAGACACGTTGTGGCTACATAATCTTACATTAATTAAGCTTCACGACTGCTATCTTATGATAACAACCGGGACCAACTGTTTAACGTGACCTTGAATCACGGAAATGCTCATAATATATCATGCCACAAACGGTCCCCCATCTTGGTCTGACCGCGCCGTCGTTGATTACCCTCCTCGGTGATTGTTTCCAATCACCTAAGGCCACTCACCTATGATCCGTTTTATTTCGCATATTACGTTAGTATATATTCTATAAAGGCTCTATCTGTATACTCCAGCAAAATGTCTACCTAAATCCACATAGTCGCTGATTGTGTGGTCTTCCTACATAACAAATTAGTTTATGATCACCTGATCTCAATCAGAAGTTTAATGACGATCTGCGTAGCGAAACGTACCCTAAAATTATCCTTAAATGTCCATTGCCCCGGGTAAGATATTACGTAGGATATCTCAAATACGTCATTACCGGATCTGTTACATTTTTACGTGTAAGAATTAAATTCAGTTAGGTGTAAGTGATTAGAGGATTGGAGAGGCCTATGACCAGTCGACTGGACTGCGATAGCCTGATGATGATGAGGTGCAAGTGTACTACCCTCACATAGAATACCAACCTAAAATTGACAGCATTCATGCTGTTCTTCGTTGGTGAATGCGAGACCGGAGTCCCAATGATTTAGAAGCATCTCCCTTAGCCGCGATAACGTGGGTCATCCTCCTGTATTGTGTGCAGTCACAGTGAGAAAGGTGACCCCTACTCCTGGATATTGCTCATGCTTTCCATCAGGCATATAGAACAAGAGGTGCATTTAGTTTTTAAAATACTCCACTCACAGGCGGATTAAGAATACCAAGTGACACCATCCCTGATCATCCTGTCAGTGTTGTCAGAGTCGATTATGATAGCAAACTAAGTAAGAAAAAAAACCTGAAACAAACTATGGCAATTTTGGTTACTGTGGCATTAGTCAAATTAGTCAAGTCGATAGAGTGCTAAAGACTATTGAAGATGATAATTGGTTTTTAAAATAAGATTTTAGAAGCTGTGGGAATGTGATACAGTGCCAGGTAAAATAATGTTTGTGTGTTTTTTTCAGAACAAGTGCGTTTTTGTTGTTATTGCCTTTTAAGTGCTTCTCTAGAATAAATGGATGAGCTCCCGTATAATCGTAATTAGGTACTCGTTAAAAAGAAACGGAAGAATCACCTGGAAACAATTTCTTGTGAAGCTATGGTATCTTTTCCACTAATTCACAAACATAATGCTACCTAGATATAGGTCATCACGGCAAAATCGCTGCACATGGAGATACTTGGAATTTTGAGGAAGTACATAGGCTACTTTTTATCGTGATGATAATGACATACAGACGGAGCCTAGGATGAACCTTAGTAGGTATGTCAAAGAATTTTGTTCCACCTATTCGGTCTGCAGTTGCATGGCGTGCCCCACACAATCGAAAAAGAAAAAAAAATAGGTCAGATAGACCCATACTAATAGATTACATTCGGAAATTAAAAAATAACCGTCAAAACATATTTTCTAGTTACGCCCATACGCATAAAGTAGTTAAGCTAAGTATTTTGGCGGCAAAAAACTAATGCTCGTCATAACGGCAGATGTTAATGATTCTATTATTTATGGTAGGGATCGTAGACCCTACACAAAAACATACACATAAACTATTTACATGTAGACCTGCTGTGTGAAGGTTTCATAGCGTAAAAAAAGAAATTGTTAGGTGAAATTTAAAAAGTAAAAAGAGGCGGCAAAATAATTTTAGTTTAAGTCATAATGGTTGCAGACTAATTGAATAAAAACCTTTGGTAAGTGATAGACATTTTCAAAACTTAGAAAATAAAATACAGGCGACTTTTTGTTAAGCCCTTTCGCTAAATTTCAAATTTAGAACAGTTATTTGTTTTTAAAATGGCTTTGTAACTTGGCCTGAGGCGTGTGCGTGTTACGAAATTGGGCATTTATCTTCAACATAATTGGACAATGACTTCATACTCGTCATGTGTCGTGTTAAAAAAAAACATAATTATCAAAAATTTAATATGACACATTCTGTTATTATTGTATCTGACTGGTGACTGAGGTAAATATGGACGAATATATTCTTATGTCAAAATCTGTTTCAGAAACAAAAGATATTTGATTGTTAAAGGTTTCACATGTAACTATTTTTTTTTTCAAATAAAATTAAAAGGTCTACTAACCAAGTGATCTGAATGGGGTTCTCTGGGTGCACTAGGGGCCGGGTTTGGCCACAGCAACTTTGACAACATCCGTTGACTTTGGCAATAGATGAGCTCCTACGAAGGAGAAAAACGTACTTTAGTGTGTGAAAAATTAAGGCTTTTATCGCCTGACCGTTTTAAAAAAGCTGCTTGAGCTCTACCGGCCGAACTGTGCCTAAGCTACAAACAGGGATCATTTAAAAAAATCAACATAAAAAAAATACAAGAATAAAACTATTCGTAATTTAAATGATGATGGTATATTTCGAATCTCCACAGAACTTACGTGTCTATGAATTTGTTGTCTATCATTGGAATAATTTTTAAAAGTCGAACACATAAAAATATAAAAGGCGGGATATTAGCGACCTTTGACAGACAGTTTAAAGATTGTCATGAAACAAACAAATTAAAATAAACGAAAGAGTTTCTATATAGGAACTATAATACTAATGGGAAACTACTAGCGTGCTTTTTGCAATACCATCGGCTTACTGAATTGGTATGTAGATATCTTTAGAGTTTAATTGTCTGGAAGTTACATCATCCGGATGTTTCACCATTTTGTAAAACGTATAAGTATTCTATAAGTCAGGTCGTAGAACCACGCTGATTTCAGGATTACCAAGGCGGTACTACCCTCTCACAGAAAACCAACCTGAAATCACAGCATTACTGAGGCCGGAGGCCTAATGATGCAGAAGCATCTCAATAGCTAGTGTGGGTCACTAGGCTGCATTGTATGCATCTACGATGAGTATCGTGACCACTACTCTTGGATTCTATTCATGCTTTCTATCAGGCAAAGTAAAGTCATTTGGGTAGTCCCATATTAAAAATGAATAATCAAAATAATATATCATCATCATCATCATCAACAGCCTTCAACAGTCCACTGCTGGACATAGGCCTCTCCTTAGAAAGGAGGTTTTGGCCTACTAAACCACGCTGGCCAGACGGGTTGGTATAGGGTTTGTTTCAAGTTTTCCTTCTCTTTGCATCAAATAATATATGAATAATAAAAAGCCCTAGTAAAATTATAAATGCGAAAGAAACTCTGTCTGTCTATCTATTACGTTTTGACGCCTAAACCACTGAGCCGATTTTAATAAGTTTTGGTAAAGAGATAGATGGAACTTTGGGAAAGGATATAGGCTACTTTTTACCGCGATAACCGACATACACGCGGGCGGAGCAAAAGCTGGTTGCCTATAAAAGTCAAATTAGGCTAGTTAGCTCACATTATGTCAAAAAGTCAAAAGCCACGTAGTTATATGCGACAACGCGGAGGGTCGTCTTAAATGTTTCTTAGAAACAATTCATAGCATAACCACGCAGGTCGAGTGTTCTCAATGAACGATATTATTAATAATAACAACACGTTTTTACGGAGCTGCGCCCGCGCCGACGGCGATCGCAGTTAATGTTGTTACATAGATACTCAACGTGTGGTCGGACTTCATAAAATTGATTTATTAAAACCAGCTCAGAGGCTTATTGAGAATGTTGGTTATTTTAATAAGTACTCAGTAAATAATACAGGTTTGCTTCATAATAAAAATCTTTGGGTGTTCCGTTCTGATTACATTTAGCGAGCGATTAAAAAGTTTTCAATTTATGTCGTTATTTAGTTTTACATTTTAAATATTGCTCAGAATGGAAGGCTTAAATATTTTGTCAGACATTTGACATGTTGTGTTAAGTGTAAAGCCATAATTCTAAATTTGGATCCAAATACAAAAAATGACTAATTCATAAATGCACTACAAATACCAACAACTACTTCATTGAGACAAACCTGTTTAGAATACTAAATTTAAATGACTAACCAAAATAGCCCCGAAAAACCAAACAGACTGCTTACATCCATACAAACTGAGCACAAAACTTATAACTTACAATTTAATTTATAATATTTCCTCATAAGCCCAAAGGTTGGCGTCCGCTGAACGTTAAAAAGTATAACGAGATGGTAATAATAGGTCGTGTTGAGTTCTCGCCTGCAAAACAAACATTGGACAGAGCAGTGGTGCAGAGTGCTAAATTACTTTAATTATAGGGAAACAACTTGGCCGTCGGTTTTGATTTACGTGCCCACTTCGTTTTTTGAATTTTGATGATGTTATACGGGCCATAGTGTAGATATCGTTTGTTTTTTTTTAATATTATTTAGTTTGTGGAATTTAGTGATTGTCTTTTAGCGTTTTTTATGCACGTGTCTTTCTACGTATCTATATTGATATTTTAAACGTTGTCATTTAATTGCTAAATGTTTGAGTGTATTTTATCTATAATATGTATATTTGTATTTAGAAATATAATGTACTAAATAAAAGTATGTTATCAGGCGTCTGGAATTCATAGTTTAGTCTTGCTCAGTTGCTTATGAAAGAGTTGTATCAAAGTATTATTATATTTTTTAAAAGTAAATATTACATTGAGCATATTTTTGAGAACATAAAATTTTGTAAAACTGTTTCAATATATCATTATCGAAGTGTATTAAAAGTAATTGTTTCTGTGCGAAATTAAAACATTAACAATTCTATCCTTATGAATATTTACATGTGGGTGCCAGCAACTACATCCTACATAGCTCCAATAAGTTTTAAACTTGTATCTAAATTAAATGTAGTGTTGTGTGCGAGGGCGTTTATTAACGGACGTATAGATTCATATCTACCTGATACAGCCGTCAGGTGTAAGAACTTAGCTTACACTCCTACCGATTACGTTCATGTAGAAAATATATCGCAATAAATCTTGGCATACAAATATTGAAATAAATAATTAAACGTTACGGTGTCTGTCACGTGGATATTCTGGTTTGGAATAATCAATAATAATTAGTATTAACATTTAAAAAGTCTACCACTAACTTTTAATTTTATGACAAGCGTTTGAGACTTATTAGTACAGTTTTATTAAAGCAAATGAATTGAATTTGATGGTGAATATGATTTATTAGATGAGAATAGTAATTATTACTGAAAGTTAACAAAAAAAATGAGTTCTATTAAAAATCTCAGCTGTATTTCGTGCATAGCGTATAGTTTTTAATGAGGACTGTCACAAGGGTTGACTCTAGGCCCTATATTTTATTGTATAATACAAAACTGCACAATACATTTTTTGATGTTATTTTCTTTGATTCAATCTAAGTAATATGAAATAAAATTGCATTTCATAAACACTAATTCCTTTTGCCTGATATCCCATCAAAATAATTGGACCACTAGACCAGTGTAGCATCTAGTAATACCTAAGTAAACACGATTTACAATTTAATTCTAAGACATCAGATTTTAATTTACTGTTCTTCGAGTAGTGTTTACGCGAAATTGTAGGCCTCGGGAGCGAGATAATGTGTACTCACAGTAGCCTAGACAAGACGGACGTAATAGTGTTTTACGTTTACCTCACCAAGATAAAATTGACAAATGGTTGACAAAAACCATATCATTATAACATAAATAATTTTATGATAAGAACTTAATCAACAGCCGATCGATGCGGGAGTCGAGAATTCGAAAGCTGTAATTAGAGGCCAGTTGTAGTAAATATGAATGGAGGCGCCTGCGTACCTTTACACGACACAGCGCCGCAGGCACCACTAAACATGTCCAGACCTGCAACACTATACATGGATCAAAGACAATAAGAAGGTGCGCTATTCATGAGAAACCAACAATAAGGTCCCTGTAATGATATACTTTTTTATTCATCTCAGCACGACATCTAGTTGAAGTATCTACGATGCCATCGAAAGATATTGGCCAATAAAGGCAAAGCAAAGACTTATATAGCCAGCCCTCCACGGCGACGAGCCGCCGACAGAGCGAAAGATCAACGCTAATTAAGCACCATAAAACCGAATATCGTTCTCATACCATCGTTACCTTTCACCGTGGCCGACAACGAATTCTATCGAAGACGAGCTGAGAGGAAAAAACGAGGAATTACCTCACATACACGAGCGAACAGTACGAGTCTCGTAATAGATTAATGATATAGCCTGCGAGCTCTGTATTTAAACGAAAATCGTGCGGGGACCGGGATGTGTGGGGAGTGAATGTGCGCGCGCGCCGCCACCCGCGCGCCGGCGATGGACCCTCAGCGTACGAGCGAGACACAGCGCAGGCGCCGGAGGCCGGCCCTCCCCGCGCCTCGACCGGCCCCACGCGCTCCTGCTACACACCTCTTATTGAGAAATTCCCGAGATGATGCATAACTCTCGTTTTGGTTATTTTATCCCTTGTTAACAACATTACCGATTCGGTGACCAGACAGACCCTTATTTTGTCTGAGCCTGCTTAACTGTTTGACTTGATTTATCATTGTATTAAGCCTTTTGATGTTGGCGAATTAACCCTTGGCGATTTTGAGTTAATATGATATGTATATCTACTTCAATCCAAATTTCTTACTGATGACTTAACAAGAAAGAAACTTTAGAAAGAACTATATCTTTACATTCAAAAATTGATATGTAAAAGAAACTACGTTAGAATCACACGTAACTAGTTGTTAGATATTCTTATAAGAACATTACATCAAATTATTCCGTAAGCTGGTAAAACACCAATTTCTTAGCGGCCAGTTATGCTAATAAGACATGCTAATTCTCAAAACCAACAAACGGGGAACGAAAAAAAAGAAGCTTTAAGCTTGAGGTCAAAAAAGGAACACGAAAGCAGACAGGCGCCAGCCAGCAATTACGGGCCACAGTGGCCCAAACCCGCTAAGGAATGCATCAGCCTTTCTAGCTAGAACTTTTTACTGTCTAGATTGTTCGACGAATACTTTGTTTGACAGAATGAGAGCGAGATATTGTTCATTTAAAAAAATATATGTTATAAAGTAATAGATAATGAGGTACTGTTTTTAAAAGTAGTTTATGGTGGTTTATATTTTATCTTAACTTTTTAACTTCTATTTTTATTTGGATTTATAAATATTCGTGTGTTTAAAAAAAATGAAACAAATATTTTTTAGTTTTTAGAAGAAATATCACACAAACGTTTTTACACATACCTATATTCTAACTCTCATTACTATAGTAGGGTTGTTCCGCAATCTTTTTGAACGAGTATCGATTCGAATTACGATAATGGGCATGTAAATTGTTCTTAGAATGGATTAGGTACTAGCAGGTAGTGAGTGAGTGAATTGGCAACTTCCGAGTAAACACTGAGGTATTATTCTGTATGTCGGTAAATAAACAAGAAATTGGATTATTTGTGCCATATTATACATCTTTACCTATAATAAAGGATAAATAAGGTTTTTCGAATACCTAAAGGCTATTATTTCGTTACTGAACTATTTGAAAGAAATTATTTTTGATCAGATAATTTTATATCATATCTACCTATCTTTTTTAAGGGAAGTTTTTTTTTAATGATGAAGGTGTAATTACATTAAGGTGTTTGTAACTTAGTAAAATCTAAGGTGCGCAGGTTAACATGGCAGAGTTAAGCCATCCTAGCCAGGCTACGGATGGGTGACCTTCCCTATCTTGGAGAGTACCTAAGTACGTTAGCCAGTCGGTTCCGGTTACCATATTATGAACATTTTTGGCGATTCGACAAGTCTCTCTGCCTAGACCTAGACCTATATAATATATTCGTACGTATAGTCGACTCTAAAACTAGTTTGCGAAAATGCTCGGAGAAGCAAGAAAGTGGTATCCCATCCAATAAAAACGTATTTAAAAGTAAAAGGGTCTAAGTTCCTACTCTATAGAAAGTAGAGTATCAATAGTTTTGCAACTGGTTTACAAACGGCCAGTACTGCACGTTCTAATCCGGTAATTTAAGCGTAGGTAGGCGGGACCGGACAGCCCGTGACGTCACGCGAAGCGACCAATCACAGAACGCTGATAAACTGATTGTCACCCCTGTCAATAGACTAATAGAAGCACTTGGGTGCAGCACTTCGAATTTTAAATGAATTATGAGAACAGACTTTTTCTGTTTGCTTGAATAAAAGTAAATACTCGATATTCTATCGTTAAGAGTTCTTTTAAGTATCAAAATATATCTACGAAATATACTCGAAATATTTGCGATATTTTTAGTAATGTATGTTGTCCATCTGTCGTCATTGTGTGCATTATTCAGTAACAAGTACTATACCTGTAAAGCATACAATACCTAAATAAATCAAAAATTATTTATCGATAACGTAAAATGTAGTTATTGCCAATTCCTTTTCTTATTTTTGTTTCCATTGAAAAAATACATTTTCTAGAAGTATTAATTTGTTTGTTAAAAACTGTAACTAGTTTAGCTTAATTTAAACTTAACCTATATCGACAAATATTTAAATATTTAAAAATCCACGTGTCTAAGAATGCGAAATTTGTTCAAAATTCTTATAAAAATTCTCCTTACGCATTAACATATATAGATTATAGACGCCTATCAATGAACATCTTAAAAATATCAACATCATTTCGTGTTAATAAGTGAACGAACTCATAAAACTACATTTGAAATACGATTCGAATGATTTGTCTATGGCCCTAGCTTATAAAAAAAACAAACTTCATTTTCTATTGAAATATATCAAGCAATTTAAAATAGACTTTATCACATTGTAATAAGACTCTTAGGCAAAATTTCACCTCAATTTAAACCTGCAAAATATAGTTTTAAAACTAGGGTGATTTATTAGGGTGTTGACACAATGGGTGCAAGGATTAGTCTTATGCTATTACGTCACAGTAATGGCGGATATTATTAATAATAATAATCGTGTTATTCTTCTCTAAGTGTGATCATAAAACGAAAGCGATTGGTTAGTTTTGAATGGGGTGTGATGGGTTTAAGATGGAAATATGATGGGGTAAAGACTTTTTTTCTTTGAAGACCAGGTGCCGGAAATTTTGATTACATATTATGTACAACATCTACTATATCGAATGGTAAGTGATTCTGACTGCTAATCCAAAGATCGTGTGTTCGATATCCGGGACATAGATTGTGTGTTAATTATGAAAATAAATTATGTGTATTGGAAACACTTATAATATATGTATGTTAATCAGCAGTTTAGTTACCATAGATGAAAATTTATTTAAGTTTACTTTAAGCTATGGTATAAAGATACTTTGATACCATCATCATCATCACCTGTTATTTTCCACTGTTGGACATAGGCCTCTCTCAGGGCACACCACGGAGCCACACAGACTTATTTAATTTTCATTTTTTATTCCATCAAAGTTACATGTAGGTTCTCAAAACCTTGACAATCCCTTTGTCGCTTCTTTTATAGTTAAATACTAAAACGGTAGTTTAACGATAAAAATACCATAAAGTAAAACATTCTCGAATTGAATTTTAAATTTCGAATAAACCAATCAAGTTTCCCTCCATTCCAAACTGTTTTGTATTATCAGTTGTCACTCGTAAACCGTCGGCTAATCTCGGCAACTTTCGGAAGCGCTTCAATTAACATTAAAACGTGTTCAAAACCCGCCTATTAAATAGATAACGGTGCGATTCTGGTGGTCTTTTCATAAAAAACAACACTACCAACTTTTTTATACCAATGCGGTAACAAATAAGTATACGGCTCACTGGATAGTTTTCCTTCACTGTTTTATTTGAGGTCAGAACTGTTTATAAAGTGGTGTGTTATCTAATCTTTCCATTACACAGATTATGCTATAGAAAGATATCAATCGAAATAACCTTATAGATTTGAAGATTATGCGGCTTTATGAAGGAACGTGGTTCCCGCCAAAACTAGACCGTGGAGATGACAGTGAATGTTTTAAAAATAATGAGGCCATTTAAAAAGCGGTTGGCTTTGACGTTCTAAATTTAAATCTTGATGACATTTCCGATTCTGTAACTACTGAACTAGATAACAGTGCTATCACTTCTTTGCCTATCTAAACTATGGTGCCTTTAAGATTAAGTTTCAAGTTGTCTGAAATGGGTATTGAACCTGGTATCTTACCAGAGTTAAACGTTAGATAATAAAGTATCAAAATATTGCATTCCCTTTAATAACTATTTCCAGGCACCTCTGGTTAATAAAGTGATACCCGTGCCAACTTACAGTAGAGAAGACTTGATAGCAGTTTGTAGAAGTCTCTTTTGCTAAGGTTTTAACTTAATTTTCAATCGATTTTACTTGATTTTAAATTTTTTCACGGAGCTACTGGCATCGGACCTGTGCAACCCTGAGGGCTAACCATGTTCAGGGGTGGTAATAAGTATCAGTACATTTGAAGATACTGACTGCCTAATAACGATTGCCATAGATGCTCATGGCAGCTTAACGTGCTCATATCAAGTTAAGCCCGAGTTAAGCCAAAAGTGTTGTGAGGTGTTTCGTTCCAGAAATTCTTAAAAACAAAGCCGAAATATGGAACTTTAGATTTCACATCCATGCCTAGAGAGCAAGTTAAGCCGCCGGTCCCGGTTTTCCCGGGATCCCGGTCATAAATATGTATGACAATCATTGCTTTAAAATCTTCTATCAACTAGTTCAAACTTCGAATTCAGTTCACCCTCAGGTTTCCGGAGGTCCGATGCCAGTTGAATGAGGAGCCGACCCCAATTAATATGGGGTATAACAAAGGTTAGAAGAAAACATGTTATTTACATAATACAATGCTAAATATCATGATAAAAACGACCCTATTGATTATTAATAAGTCTATAAAAACAATCGATAATTACAATGTGGTTGTTCACAAGTACTAACTGTTCTTTTTTTTTTAAATATTACGTATTTATGCACGTTTTTGTTAATGCATGCGGGCTTCAAGGGCTCGGCCACCATGCGGGCTATACGACTACTGCCAAAGAATAAAATATTGGCTAACACTAATAGACAGGTAACACCTTTGTTCTATTTGTGAAAAAAAAAGTATTAAAAAACAAAACCATAATTGTTTAAACTGTTGCTAGTGGAGTTCTAACGGTAAATTCTCTTTAGCACTTTGAAGAATGAGCTTTTATCCTGTAAAAGCATGCAAAATCCTTCATGTCTGAGGTAATCATGTTCGGCGTTACGTTCAGCCCGCACTGAAATCGCACTTGCCGTGACGTTGGAATTAATAAGATATAAACTTACACTGGGCCCTCAGACGTCTATTAAAATGTGCCAGAGGCTTACCGAAGACCCTCGCCTTCGCGGCTTACGAACCGTGTAGTGAAATATATACCTCATCATGGTGATAATTTTGGAAGGTTAAAACTAGTTTATTACTTATTTACTCATCACTTTTTCCACTAGCGCTGTCCCGAATTTATACGGGTCTTAATGGTTTCGACAATATTTTCGATGGGATACTAGTTACTACACAACGAATAATATATACCTAAGTAATAATAAAAATCTTTTATTTTCTCTCTTACACAGAAATTTTATAATTTTGTCATCTTAAATTAGGTGTTACATTTCAAATAAGTGAAATTGTGCGTTAGAATGGTACATATATTATCTAACTTTAAAGAAATACAAACTTAACAGAATGATTTCTACCATCCATTAAGAATTACAGAACAATATATCTACTGCAGATACCTTACCAAGAATCCCAGGTAGAAGCAAGACTCGATTTGAACTAATAAATATTCAAATGTAATCGATTACGGATTTCTGAATGATGTTGTCCCTAGTCTCGGCGAAACCTAATTAAATATACAACTTTATTAAAAGTATTACAAAATAAAGTACAACATTACACTTCTTGAGCTATCTGCAGTAATATTATGGCTTTTAACAGTAACATAATGAACATTGCGATAAGACAAAACGATCCTTATAATGAAAGCTGCAAGCCGCTCGCAAAACGACAATCATTTTTCATTGATTTTATTGTAGTAATCATATCAAAGAGTATGAGGTGTTGGGGATCAGAGGTGTCATTGATTTTATTTATTCGAAAAGTGACTTTTGATAATATGTTGTTTGTTTAAACTTTTGACATTTTGGGTTTGGACTTATGGTGACTTAAGATATTGAAGACTAAGGAAATGTGTTATTTTGAACTAGTGGTCTATAGATTTCTTGGACCACAAATGCAAGCGCTAAGTATTGAATACGTTACCTTTATACGATTTTATTTCTCTATCTAAAGTGAAGAGTTTTAAGATTCTATTCTCAAATATCGTTTTCTAATAAAAAAAAAATATGACGTAGTTTATCAATAATAAATAGTGTCATTTTTAAGAAACTGGGTATTAAAAAATAATTAATTAAACACTCTTTTAAATCTTTTCTACTGTCTATGAAAATTACTTAAGTACCAATATACTATACGATATAACTTGAGTATCAGAGAGTCTAAAGTATATGCGAGACTTGGCTTATACCAACACCTCGCTCGCAGACTAATTACCACATCTACATATTTCCAACTCATTGATGTCATTCAACGAATAAAATCAACCGTATATACGTTCGGCTCGTTTGTTCGTTCAAAGGAGGCCGATTTGTTTAGTATAAAGACCTCTTTATAGCTGTGTATCGGCCTCATGTGAATTTATTATTGCGATTCAATTATGGTACAATGTTCGGTCAGGTTTCGCTCCTTTATGGAGTGCCGCTTCTGTATTGTGAGGCGTTTTAGTATGTGCTCTCAGTGTGTCTAGTCTGATAGCCGCGTAAGTAGTATGAATGAAAATGTTGATATGTTTCAAATTCGATATTAACCTGTTGCAACATCCTGTTGTATAGCATGTTAATATATTCATTTAGAAAAAGTCGCTACTGCAAGCAAAAGTGAACCTTATTAAAATATTTATTTCTTTCAGTTATTCAGTTAATAAATATTGTTGAAGTTTAGTCTAAGACAGAAAAATAGGGCAACACAGGCCTGCGGGCCATAGGGGAGTAGTTATAGCTTTTTTCCGATATAAAACAGTTATTTAAGTTAAATCCTTACACCTCACAGAAAATTATACCAAAAAACTCAAAATTACACACACAAATACATAGATCGGCATCCTAACAGTGTAATGCATAGGCCCATTTGACATCCTACAGTTGCTCTGTGCTGATAAATTACTCTAATATTACTATAATGGCATATTGCGATAAAAAGTTCATAAGGCCTAGAACTGCGTGAATTGATATCTGTCATCTTGGCCGGATGTCACATTTAAAATCAACAGCGACAGATGTCACTGTCAAAAGTGGTAGGTGCGTAGAATATATGTTTAATTAGAGTTAGATGAGAGTTAAGCTTAATCGATTAATTAAAAAATAAATAATGATACCATAAAGAGTCGATCTTTGAATATTTATGTATGATAAGTACTAATTCGAACTTTAATAGTGTTGATATACCATGAACACAGGGTACTCTAAAGCTGCAAAGATCTTTTGGCACGTGGCCAGAGCCCAGAATCAGACCTAAGGCAGCCATTGTGAAAGATCACTTCAGGGTTGCCAGGATAGCATTTTACCCCTTCAACGCTCATAACGAAGTATACTGGCATAGACACGTCATATATCCATCTATCTTTACATTCCAGAGATAGGCAGAGATAAATTAAATACGGCTTGGGCCGAAACACCGCTGTTGATATCAATCAACAGGGGAAAAAATAATAAGAAAATTTATTTAAAACTTACGAACTCATGAAACATAATGTCTGTACATTTTTGATATCAAAATCCTTTTGCAACTGAAATCTTAACTTAATTAAACAGTGGGTGTTTTAACAAGTTCCACTAAGGTGGCGACCCTTGGTGGAACTAAATGATGATCATAATCATCAGATCGTTCAAACCATTGCGTGACATAGGCCTCTCCCAAATACCACCACAGTGTCACACACCACAATAAACATCCACCACAAAAGCTTTAAATACGACAACACGCGTTTGTATTTCGTAAGCCACTGCAACAAAATAATAATAACAGCTTTTAATTGCAAAATATCGGATTTCGTTCCTTTATACGTAAGCATATAAACGCGAATATTATTGTTCCCCATAATATCGTACAATAAAAGCACCAAAAAAGACGAATAAAAAATAAGTGGCTGCAAACTGCAGTTTGTAAGTATTAGTAACCTTTTTAATTAAAAAAAAAGGTTTCTGTCAAACGGCTACCGGTATTCGCGCTTCAATGACCGAAACAGTTTTTATCTGTGCTTTATAAAAAAGTAAGCATTTATGGTTTATTGCTTCATTCTAGAATTGAAAGTACTTCGATTAAATACTAAGAAAAATATTTTAGAATTAGCTTGACGTCGAGACCTCATGCCTTCATTGATGTTCAGTTGAGAAATTCGAGCCTACCATGCCACGCTGGCCAGACGGGTTAGCATAATTGTCTGAGTCTAAGTTTTTTATTGATTCAAAAATCTTGAACTCTGCAGTTCATGTGCTAGGTACTACTTTTCTGAAGAAAGATTCCAATGTCAGTCCCTTCAAAATTGAAGGGACGTTTTAATTTTACAGCTAATACGAAGCAAGATGCATTCCCTATCGGTCTGGAAGCTAGCTATGGTATGTTCTCTTCTTGACTTTACGCCATAGTTCCTATGATCTCTCTCGCTTCTTAACCTCACACTGCGATCGTTAAAAGCAGATCAATAAAAAAACTATTCTTCTATAAAACAGTACTTATTTATATAGCTTCCTTGAAGACAGTGCATGATAGAAAGCATGAGTAGAATTTAAAAATGGTGGTCGCCTACTCGTTGTTAATTCAAACAATGTAGCACGGTGACCCACACTATGGCGGCCTATCATATCCTTCTGTATCATTGGGCCATCATTATGTTATCTTAATATATATAATAATATCTTAATATATAATTGTTTACCTTGTTACGAAAATATTTACTGACTTAGTAATTATACATTTATATAAACTCATCATCATCAACAGCCTTTAACATTCCACTGCTGGACATAGGCCTCTCCTTTGAAAGGAGGTTTTGGCCTACTATACGCTGGCCACACGGGTTGGTAAAGGGTTTGTTTCAAGTTTTCCTTCTCTTGGCAGTGATGTTAGCTGCTTATTTTGTTCCTTTAGTCGCCTCTTACGATACCCATGGAATGAATAGGGGTGGTGACACTTTGTATTCTTAATCCGTCACCACACGGACAACATATAAACTCATCTCTGTTAAAGGATTTAACTTGAATAACAAACTGAAATATCACCTAAGTAATGAATAGGAGATATTATGTCAAGAATGTTTGTAAGTCAAGTCAAATCAAATCAAACGATTTTTATTTCAAATAAACTACTACTTGACTTGTCAAAAGTGCCGTTGTATTGACAACGGCACTTTTGAAACGTCAAGTAGTCAGTAGTCAGTCATGAACACCAATTCGTAGATCCTATGGAGAAGAACAGACAAGAAACTTCATGGAAGTTGTTGTTTCTACTTAATTGTGGGTGAAGTAATGCGTGAAATCTTTACTGTAGTTGGCAACACATCGTCTAAGAATTTATGTCAACAATGGTAGTACGCATGCGCAATTACTCGGCTAGGTTGCTTGTTCAATTTAATCAGAGATTTAATTCTCTTTTATTCTTTAGTCTCAAATACTCTAAATTGATTGATTTTTTAAGTTTTTAACCCCCGACGCAAAAACGACTGTGTGTTATAAGTTTGACATGTTTATGTGTGTGTGTGTGTCTGTCTGTGGCATCGTAGCTCCCGAACGGATGAACGGATAATTTTGATTTTGTTTATTTTGTTTGAAAGGGAATGAGTCGGGAGTGTTCTTAGCTACGATTGATGAAAATCGGTCCAATCAGTCTGGCCTTTTCTAAAGTTAAAGTTTATATTTATTAAAATAGTAATTGAAGTTACTTTTGCATAAAGTGACCTTAAAAATATATTAAAAAAATTGTTAAACGAAGTTAGGAAAATAAATGGATATGGCAAAATTTATGTATTTTCTTCCACAAGAATCTTCCACAATTAAATAGATCTTGCTTATAACAAATAATTTTAGCAGTAGATAATGCCTAAGAGTAGTAGTATAGTAACAGTAGTTTTTGGTGTCCGTAAAGGCCTATGAGCCTATGAGAACATATTGTGCTACAAGCATGTAATCGAATTTCGCCTTGGATGATAATGAATTAGGAATCGTCTGATAAATACAGAAATAGTTCAACGAATTTATGGTCAATTTTATAATATATAAGGGACTTTACAAAGATACAAGAGACGGTAACGAAGAACATCCAGACAAAAATAAACTATTTGTGAATTACACAAACTGTTGACTCATTTTGATTTTGAATCCACTATACTCAGCTTAGTAGAAAACGGCATGGCAACCGCTTAAACCATCAGACGCAATTCAAATTTGTAAAAATTTTTCAACAATAGGTATGTTTATTAAATAAGCAAATGTATAACATCATACATTCTAAGAAAAGAAGTAAGTTCCAAATGGTTCCAATATGGCTTTTAGAAGTATTTTCATAAAACATCAAGTGCCGCATCAACCCACAAACCGATCAGTATTCGTACATCAGGCCGCATTAGCCATCGGGTGACAAAACAAATGAGTGTTTTAGCGGTATCTTGGGCCTTTCATCTCGCCGCGGTAGCAGGACGATATACCTCTTTTATTGTTCACTAATGGCCTGATAGGACTTACGAGGTGGTCTCCTTTGCTTTATGCTTACTTTTTTAATTCCGATATTGTTTTGAGTAGGTAAGTGAGCTTTGACAGATAGAACTTGGCGGGGATATTACTTTTTTTTTATTTCGGATCGCCATTTTGTATTTCAAGACAGTCATGTTTGATCAAAATATAATTTATTTTATATGTCCCAATTTGTAAACCAGACTGATGGTGAAGTGGTTAAGCGGTCGCCGTTTTCTGTTGTGCTGAGTGTTATAGGTTCGAATTCTACAGGGGACAACACTTTGTGTAATCCATAAATAGTTGTTCTGAGTTTGGGTGTGATTTGTGAACGTTTCATGTATTTTTTAAAGTCTCCAGCGAAACAGGATTCTATAATAATAATTATTTGATCTACTGCTATATCTTGTCTACTCTTAATTTCAATATTTTCTCAGTTTTCTATTTCATACCTAAAGTACCGGATTTGAGTGTGTAATTTGCCTCTCTAATGCCTATCTATAATAATATGGAGTATGATTTACCCATGATAGAAGCTCAAAGGACCATTCAATTTCTGTTGTACAATTATTTTATTTTTCAAATAATAATGGCAACGTTATAAATTAAAAAACAAAACACTTTTTGCCTCAATGACAGTAGCATCAATTATACTACAGTTTTAAAGAAAAAAAATTAACATCATAATAACAGCTCTATAGTTTTCTCAGTGCGACACACTCGACCACCAATAGGCCGCGATACGCGATAACTTGTTTGAATCCAACTTTTTATTGAGCCTTATCATCTTCTTAAAGCTTACTCACTCACACATACAAATGTAGTTTTATTTCTTTCCACCTAACTTTGTTCATTACACCCACACATAATCGTGAAATCATTTTGCAGCTATTTAGTGAAATAACATTCGAAATTGAACCTTACACCATTTTGTTAAGAGTGTTAGTATATATTTGCGGTTTATAAAAGAATTTGTAAAAGTATTTGAGGAAATTTTTAGGATGTTTTCTCAAAAGTGATGGTTAATTTGTTTGCCGATTGATATCACTTAATGTACAGGTGTTTTTGGTGCTGCAATATTTGGCGTCCATTTTGTATAATTTCTTTTAAAACTATTTACTTATGTAAAAATAACGAAGTATAATAAAAATATAAATCTATACCTATATATGTATGCAGATGTGTTGTTTACATACCAATGAACCACAGCTATATACCTGAAGAAATGAAATTATTCTTCTATGATATACTTTGAGTATTGTTTGCTTTGAAAATGCAGTTTTTTTTTCATGACCACTTGATGGTAAGTGACCATAGTTACCCAAGGACACTCCAAAAGTTAGAAATGCGTAACTGCCTTTTGAGCTCTAAAAAGAATGAAGAATTGAACTCATTAAGTTCACTAGCATTTTAGTATACATATTATTTTATTAATAATTTTAACAAAAAGGAACAGACTTCAACGAAAAACTATTCCGAGTATTATACCCAAATCGCGACATTGTGCCTATGATATTTGAGGAGTTCCCTCGATTTCCTTGGAATCCCATCATCAGATGCCGATATGGTGACGATGGGACCACTACGCTCATTCCAATGCAAAAGTAATTTTTGAAATCGGTTCATAAACGACGAAATTATCGCTGAACATACATAAAAAAAAAACATTCCGACGAATTGAGAACCTCCTCCTTTTTTTTTGAAGTCGGTTAAAAATAAACTTCAACCTGTAATACTTTTAAAAAGTATGTAATTTTCAAACAAATGTAAAATAAAAATTAAATTTAAAAATGGAACTTCATTCGAATAATTGAAATATCAAAATAAGAATTATTGTATGACGCGTCGGCGGGACCACCAAAGAACTTTGCAGATGACATCGAACCAATGAGTTTCAATACCTTGGATCATTTTATGGTGTACGTGCTTACATGGAATGTCACTTCGTTCGATACTTTTAGTCGATTATTTATCTTAAAGGGATTAAAGAGCTACCGGTCTTAGGCGATATCGAGTTGTCGACTCGATTATTGATTGTGCTAATGGAAACACGTGGTACATGGAAATTTGTTAAGTTTTACTGCCGTGGGAGATTTTTTTATAGATACTTTTAATGATTGATTTAATGAATAGGCGTGATCTCTATGTGTGGTATGGGTTTTAATGTTTATTTCTTGAATATTTATTTTACACCAGTACTCATATTAGTAGCTGTAGTCGATTTTAGTCGACCGAAATTGGTAATATTACTACGGAGCTAATAACACTTAGTGGATGTAAATGTTTTCAAGGTGAATATTAATCATTTAGTTAATAGTTTTCATAAGCAATAAAGCTTCAAATCAATATTTCGGCCATAGCCTAGTACCAAGCTCTGCTTAGTCTGGGACTAGTCAGAGCTTGGTACTAGACAACTGATATAAATACATACCAATACTTATTTTTTTTGTAAATACATACAAATCACATACAGAAAACAGCCAAACTTCGAAACAAATATTTGCAGATCATACAAATATCTGGCCCGAACCGGGAATTGAACCGGAGACCGTAATCACAGCAGTCGCATACGCTCCACTGCGAAACCAAGTCTGTCTTTTACTAATTTTATTTATTTTGATTAGATCTAGATTTTATTAATCTAACTGAAAACGAAAGATCAAACTAAGCATCTGTAAAATATGAACCAAATTGAGAAAGCCTCGCTATAACACTTATTTTGTTAAAATAATACTAAAGCCAACTTTTTATACTATTTTTTTATTATAAACATTTTTACTCATTTTTGTGTCAACATGTCTAACACAGTTAGCAATTATTGAATATATTTGTCATAATAAATTTTGTGTGTAGAGGTGACCTGCTCCTCCTAGATGCCCTGACCGCTATCCATCTCCCGCCCGCCCACGCGTCGTTAGCTGGGCGCCGCCCTACACCCGCCCTACGTTGACAATGAGCCTTTCACCAAGAGTTATATCAGACAAGGGATTAGGTGGAACATTATATTATATTTCAAATTTGATAGTGAGTATTTATCATAATACCTAGGTAGTAGGTACAGCATTTTTTGCTACCTATGCTATAATAATACTGATATTTTTAAAAGAACAAAGTTGTTTTCATAAATTGACAACCCTAAATTAAAAAGGTTATTGACCCTGCTATTATAATATTACTTTTACAGCTATGAAACTGTAGTTATCTGAAGGATTGATTGTTCGTAAACGAGATAAACACAAAATAAAATTTAAATTTAAACAGTAAAAACAATTATTCTAAGTTAAAAAGGTAGGTACTTTTTCGAGTATATGGTATGTATAAAGATTTGTGTCAAATAGCGCAATAAAAATTTCGTTCAATTGATATCAAACACAAAACGTATCCAAAGTTCCCGACACTCAGAATAAGTAAAATATACAAAATATTCGCGTTCTCTTATATTATTGGCAAGTGTCGCGAAGTATTTCTTTTTGACTTTTACGCGTTGGTTTTCTTACTTAGGGTTGCCACTTGTCAAATATATTTTTTTCTCAATGAACTAACAGAGGAATCTCAAATCTCATGAAAAATCATGTAGAATAAGTACGGAATATTCGTATACAATAAGCTAACACTAACAGGAGACAGTCCAGTCGATGAGTACCTACCTAGTTGGTACTATGGTGTGTGTAAAATGCGCTTACGTTACACTGAAGTTACCTTATGTAGGGCGTGAAAAAAGATCTCACTAGGCCGCCATAATGTGGTGCGCCATACTGCTTGCATTTGCAGTGAGTATGGCGACCCCCACATGTGGATTTTACTCATGCTTTCCATCAGGCATAGTAAAGTCACCTTGGCAGGCTTGGCTATATAACATAAAAAAACCCTTATCATGCCCTAAATACCTTCAAAGTTATCATTATATTTGAGAGCTCTGCCTCCAAATGAAGATTTCCATAGATGATGTTGATACCCGGTTCTAACACAAAAAAATGCCTGTCAATAAACATGAAAAATTAAAACAAAAGAAATATTATATTGACAAAGGAATTTTGCCAACCCTAAAGTCAAACAGGAATATCAAATACACTTGCCAGTAAAGTATGCGAGAAATGTAAAATTGACGTTTTCACGTCTCGGCAGGCAGGTGTGAGGGCAGCTCAATAGAAATAGATGCGATACAAACAAACATTTTCAAATATAAAAGGAATTTACGAGAGAATAACGGAATTCCTCACATGGTAACGAGGGGGCGGACTTCGAGTAGAAGACAACGCGATTCGGAGTTTCACACGTATTTATTGCATACCATTATGGTGGAAGGTTTTGAAATTGTTATAGTAAGTGGCGTTAACTGTGAAGTTTTCTTAAATGACAGAAGTGCAAACGAGCAGACAAACACCGTCCATAGTCACCTGACAACTATATACCTCAAGATATAGCTTGATTGAACTCTGCGACAGCTGTCATTAGTGTCATTTTAGAACTTAGAAGAGACATTTTAGGTTTGAATTTTATATTTATATTGTATTGCAGTTTATTTGTGATAAAACTGACATGTAAATAATGAATATATTATTATAATCATCATCAGCCTATCGCAGTCCACTACTGGACATAGGCCTCTCCTAGTGAGTGAAAAAGACAACTGATCTAGTTTCAATCTAATATTACCTGTGTGTTGAGGTCAACTCAGCTTTTTTCGTATTTGACTCAAATATTTAGATCTGTTTCCGAAATGGTCGTATTTAAGTTGTTAGATAACTCGTAATCTTCCTTAATAAACGGGTTCTAACGTAAACAAGAATCGGGCCGGTAGATAAAATAATGATTTGTTTTTATATTACTAGTTATAGCACGTAATAAATTTGTGTGAGCATTAAGTACTCCATAGAATAGGATTTATTATGAATTAGTTTTTTAATTGGTATCATTTTGATTTAAATATCGAACAGTGCGAGTGCTCTTTTTTATTAAAAAAAAAATGTCACGTGGAATACTATGTATCAAAATTAAGGGTAAACAAAAATTGTTCAAGTATCTTCGATTGCTGCCTGTGTTAACTTTTCCTTATTTTTGAAGTTTGAATTTTGTAGACTTTATAAATCAATTATGTGTCAACTGTTCAATGTTCAGACATTTTTCTAATAGTTTTTTTTATAAGATCAGACATGATAATCTATGTTGTGTGATGTTAGTGTGACTGTTGGAAAGTCGTACTGAAGCGAGCATTTAGGCTTGTGTAGGTCACGTATCACACGTATTGACCGTTTGAAACGTGATATAAATTTCAGAAAATTGGATATCTTTAACCCTATTCAGTTTGAACTGTCATTACAAGTGACATTTAATAACAAGTTTGTATTTCGAACATGGATAAAAAACCTTCAAAGACAACAACAAGAAGGCAAGATCATAAACAACTCATTTACTGGCAATAGACAACCAATAAAATTTCCATAATACCACCAAAAACAATAGCCAATCAATCGCTATGAAAAATTATGTCATGTTTATGACAGCATTGATTAATGAGTGTCATTAAAATAAGACCTTCACGTGACGTGATGGTTGCCGATATCTTGGACCATGAATCGAAGTGACGGATATATCCGTCGATACCAGGGTCATGTCAGGAGGAGCGCGGTGTGTCAAATGGGACAGGTTTATGGTGGTTTCATGCAAATGATGTGGGAATTGATGGTGCGACGCCTCTTGTCATATTTTATGGAGTGTCATTTCGTGGCGTACAAGGTTATTGTTAAGTTATGGTAAGCCATTTTGATGTGAGCAATTTTGTAAGAAATGTTTCTATGTCGTAAAACAGTAAGGGTAATAAAAAATGTTCATCTTCTCTATGTTGTATTTCTATAAATAGGTGTTGACACTAAACTATAATAAAAACAAATTCTTGAAATCTGTCATTCTAAAAATTAATCTGTTGATTTTCACTGTATGTTAGATATTAGGCAGTTTAAAGAGGACACTCAGCTTAATGTGTAAAGTTCCGATGATTGTTTTTCAACAATGTAAATGTTTAAAGTGTAGTAAGAAATTAATAATATTGACTGGCCAGTTTTACATTCTATTACTTTAGCCAACCGAAAGGATAATTGTAATTAAAATGTAATTGTAATTAGCCGTTATACATGTTCGTGCTTCGTCACAAGATGACAATAATTGTTATTCATAAGAAATTGTATCTCATTTAGGTGAACTATGATTGTTCTTACGAGAAATAAAGAGTCTATAAATCTAATAATAAAACCATAAACAAATGAAACAAATCAAATTTAGCGCACCAGAAACTTTCCGAATATACCTATATACTTGAACAATTTTCACAATCCTATATGCCTATTCCTTTTGGTGTGTGCAAAAATCTATGATCTTCAATATGGCGGCCTAGTTTTTAGGATTCGAATACAAAATTCATGTGATTCACAAGTTAGAATATTCGAGAAGCATGTCTAGTTTCTGTATAATTTCCCTGTCGAGCATCCCCCGCCGTCCCTAGCGGTACACTTACTCTAATATTTACAACGACTTGACGTCAAATTTAGTTTGGTGTACATTTGAGTAGAAAGAATATATCTGCCATGTTTTCTATTCAACTGGCGGCCATTTTATAAATTGATGTGATGATTCAAAGGGCTTGTTTCCTTGATCTCATTTTTGAACCTTGTTTAATAGCTTGAGGTTGATCTTTCCATAAGAAAACAATCAATCAAACTATTGTGACTGCAATTGTAAGTAACAGTAATTATAGTTCTTTATAAATACCAATCAATACAATAAATAATGGCGTGGATTTATTTACATAAAATAAGTTATTGGACAGTTTCCAGCGATGAATTGTAGATGTTAATTTGTTTGGGTTAGACTTCGCCCGAACCATTCCTAATTCTAAATCTGAGCTTTATATCTGTGTGTTTACATTCTTAAGTGATTGTAACCCATAAGTTTAAGTAATTTAAAATAAGTTAAGTACATAATTTGATGCATTTGATGGTTGACCGTACGTTGACCTACGTTAACCCTTCGGGTGCCTGGTGGGTCTGACAGACCCATCACTTCAAAACTTCGACGATATTTTTTTATTTTTTTAACCTAACGCGCTGCGCTTCTCAGTAGCTTCGCGATATGAACTAGCAGCCATTTTGTCTCCTCTCCCGTAATCCGCGACGCACACGCATTCAGATAAGAGGTGTTTTATGTGCGCTCGGGTCTCAGGGACCCAACCAGGCACGCGGCGTAACTTTTATTCCGTAAGTACTTACTTTTGTTTTTTCTTGTTTATTATGTTTTGTGTGGTAAATTGTTTACGAAAATAATATTTTATTAGTTAAAAATGGTTAGTAACGAATTTTGAAATCTGTCAAGCTTCGGAGAGAGATTTAGAAGAATATGAATACGAAGATGTAGTTTTTGATGATAGTGGAAATGAATCAGTCTACTTGAATGTACCACATGGGTAAGATATTGCTGAGGAAGTAGCAGAAGTCCATGCTTAACCCAGTAAAAGTGATGACAGTGATGTTCAGATGTCTCAGCCATTGTGTAATTTGTCTCACGCGTCGATTTTTTTTTTCTTTTTATAATTTAGCCTACCAAAGTGACTCTACTCTGACTGATGGAAAGCATGAGCAGAATCCAGGTGTAAGGGCTACCATGTTCATTGTGAGGGTAGGTAAAGTAACATTGAAACCCATACTACCATGGCGGCCTGGTTAGATAATCGGATAATTGTGAATTTTTGTTACGTAAAATATGAGAATTTTAAATTACGTAATAAACATTTTGTAAAACAACTTTAGTTTTAATTTTTCCAATCATATGATTTAAATGTCAGTGAAAATTAATAAAAACCCTGTATTTAGCTTTCTGACTCGTTAAGTAGGTAAAAACCAAGCATTTTGTTTACGGGTCTCACAGACCCACCAGGCATGCGAAGTGATTTTTAGGTACCAGGCACCCGAAGGGTTAATAGTGACTGCATGGTTGGTCTAGTGGTTTAAGTGATCACCACGCCGGTTCCTACTGCCAAGTGCTTTGAGTTCAAATCCTACACCCACCATTTGAACCCACAAAAATGTGATGAATAAATTGTTTTTATAAATCTGGGTGTTTTTTATGTCTCTTTACATCCTACACGGGATAGCACATTGTGTGATCCTCAAATTGTTATTCTGAATCTGGGTGTTTTATGTGTCCGTTTCTTGTATGTTTGTAAAGTCACCCGCGTCACAGGAATATATTCATAATCTTTTATAATTAAAAAAAATAAAACTTGCCCAAGTATTCAAGAACCTGTATTGTCTGTTCCTTGCAGATCCCATTTGCTTATGTACACTGCCCTGCTTTTAAAGGGCCGAAAGATTACACACATCAATGTGTAATCTTTAATAAAAAAAAATGTTCTAATAAGACGCAGCGCCAAAGACGGAAGCGGTTTAACAATAAAATAATGTTTAAACAATTCTTAAGCTAAGGAAGTCTCATAACCTACGTCATTATTCTACCAAAACCTCTCCACTTGTTACAAGTAAACTGTATACAGTTTTACACCTAAATTACACCATCAGGCCTCGCTATTCAAACGGAACACGTAAAAAGGGCCAACACGTAAAGCGTTAGTTTGGCACCCCCCTTAATGATAGGTGATTTGGCCTCCCCAACTCACATATAGACAACAAGAAGCGTATTGTGGCTAGTATACCATGAACTCTACATGGTAAAGATATGGGAATGTTTTCGTAAGCTTTTGAGGGTAGGGCAGGTCTTTGTTTGTTGGTGATTTGGGGGTAGATGCGTGCTTTGGAGCCATCTTGGAGGTTTGAGTCTAATGCCACTTGTATTGGACATTTTATTGTCACACGCTGATACTTTTCCGTGAGTTGTGAACCTCGAATTTTAGGAAATATGTTCTCGCTGACGTTTTTATTGGCACTAAACGTAAAATAAAAGTGAATTTTGAGTGTTTTCTAAGTTTTGCGGTTTTTGTTTCGCCTTTTTTTATTTACAGTTGAGGTGTTGGTGTTAGAATTTCTCAATAAATTTTCAGTTTGGTAAAAGTGTATTTATGTTGAGTGTGTTGGATGTTGAGACTATTTTTTGGAATGTGTTTTGTTGAACAAATTTTTAATATATGCATATATTTTTAATTTGATCAAATCTATTACAGAAGTTTACCATGACCCCTTCTTTAAATAGTTCACCGATCGCTATCTATTAAATACTTTCCCAAGTATGCTTATGACCAAAACTAAAAGAATCCAACCCAGTGAAGTATACGAACTTACAAACAGAACCACAAAGAATTTAATAGACACATCAACTGTAAACTTTGGCGCTCGCAATAAAATCTCCATCATTACGAAGCAACGAAAATCATTCGAAGTATTTCCGAATAATTTTGTTGTTTTATTTTTTAATGCTTCCGCAGCGTCGCCGTTTGCATAAATTCCGTGTGAGTTTATTAGACTTTGTGGTATATAGAAGTGTCGTTTTCTCAATTTCGCCGCCAATTTTTGTGTAACAAGATGGCGGCTCACGCACGAAGCTCACGCGATACGCACCGTGCTCCCTTTGTTGAATTATTTATACGTTTTCAATACCTCTGATACTACTAATAAAACGGTTGGTATCTTTGTCGGACATAATACAATACGCTGTACTCCGGATGTAAATGGTGTTTACGATTTTCTTGAATGTTTCAGCAGACATATTGCATGAGATATGTTAACATATGTTTTGAGAAACTATAGTTTAGTGTTTTAATGGCGCTGATTCTGTTGTTACATTACTAAACTAAAAATCATTAAAATTTGATGTTGGATTAATTTTTCACCAATGTCAAGTCTTGTATCCGTCAAGTTTCCCAGGATACTCTAACAAGGAAGCTACCTAGAACTGCTAAGGGCCATTCTATCTTAGGCTTTCTTCTGGATTTGTAACGGTTAGCCCGATCCCAATTCCTTGATTAAATATACCCATACCTATTTGCATATAAAAATTCCAAAGCATCACCAATTCTCTTTAATCATTTTACCCTAAAAAAAGTACAGTAATTAATTTTTTCATACCATTAATATACAAATTCGTGGGTAGTTTTATAATATAGTGTTATTTCGTCACTCGACGTGAACAGGAGTAATGAATAGGTGTTGGCTGAAATACAAACAGTCACGCGACTGGTACAACTGGAATGTTTTAAATGAGAATTAAACTGATAATCTTCCTAATTCTGGTGTCGCATCACTAAATTAAAATTTCTCTAAAATGGTTTCCTGTGCTTTCATTTTACTGATGCTTTTTTTTTAAAAAAATGTGTGTATGTATTTAAATATTAAATAAAAGTTTGTGTGGTGCCTAAGTAAGAAAACGGAGTGTCGTCACTCCTATTTATCCTGTGGATGTCGTTAGAGGTGACTAATTGAGTAAGCTGCGCAGGACACCATCACTGTAAAGAGAAGGGGGAAACTTGAAACGAAGTCTATACACGTCTGGCCATCGTGGTACAACAGGCCTTACAACAGGCCTTCGTATTGGCTAAGGAGAGGTATATGGCCAGCTGTGGACTGTTTAATTCCTTCTTTTTTAATGTGACACATCACATCTAATTTCAGTCAATCTTTTACATCCTACTAATATTATAAACGCGAAAGTTTGTGAGTATATATGTAAGTTGGATGCTCTTTCACACAAAAACTACTGAATGGATTTTGATGAAACTTCACAGTAATATAGCCATAATAATACATAGGCCATGACAGACCTACACGCGGGTGGAGTCGCGGGTAAAAGCTAGTTTAGAATATTGCTTGACAGGACAAATCATATTTTTAATCATTTTTAGTCTAGTTTAGAGAGTTTTTAAATACCTGAATTAGCACCAATGTAGAGTGTGTACACTCGTAATCAAATAAAGTTTAGCGCCTAGACAACCTTGAACAGTTAACTTTTAGTAATGTCTAGGGAATAGGCTAGATTAGTAAGTTTAAATTAAATTATTTTGCTTTTGTTAGGTACCTCATGTTAAACTTAAATAATACAGAATCTACTTTTCCGTAGTTATTTAATACGGTTCATGTATTTTTCGATTTTTAAATAGATGCTGTGAATAAATGATTTGAGAAATGGACGATCTTCTTATTCTAAAGAAAAAACAGTTTAAAAAAGTCGTCATTTTATAATACCTATTATTCATAGTAAGATTAATCTGCACTATATCAATAAATATAATATTAATGCAATTAAAAAAATATTTCATTTGTATGAAAATATTAACATCAACAAACCGATAACGATCCACTGCTGGGATCGGGTCTTCTTTAAGCATAGGGTTAATGCCATACGTCAAACGCTGTCAGAGTGTGTTGGGGACTGGCAAGACAGCGTTATGGCTACGATGGCTACGTAATATTGTTCGTTGGATGTAATTAAGCCCCTCAAAGGCCTCGACTGTTATTTTATGATTACAAAACACTTATAGTATCATGCCAAAAACAATCACCCATCTAGCTACTGACCGCGCCGTCGTTGCTTGCCCTGATTGTTTCTCATCACACTGAGCCAACTTGGCTATTAACGCTTCAATAATTGTATACTTCTATATAACTGTTAAAGTACCCTCATATCCTGTATTGATTTATCAGAAATCTTTCCCCCAAAACGGAAAGTAGTCAAGTGCGAAACTCAAATATTTGCACCGTTAGTTTGGTGAAAACGTATCAATTGCCGGTTTTTGTAACAAGAAGGGTCCACGGTAAATACTGGCCTGCAAATAGATTAGCTGTACTATGGGTACTCGATAATAAAGTGAGTTTTTTTGCGATTCTCCTACAGGTATTCTAAAAGTTTTTTTTTCTTTTTAAAGGTCAATTTATGGAGATTTTTGCCGTTTTTTGCCTATAGAATAACTTCTTGGAACCGCGAACTAGAGTCAGTACCTAGTTTTAAAAGTGCCTGAAATAGCGATGGCACTTGCAATTTTTTGATTCCCATTTATGTTTAATAAATGGTATATTGTAGTGCACATAATCATAAGTCCTAACTGAGTAACCTCATCACTAAGTGAACTTCTTAGATCACTTACAGCTTTGATTATTTTTCATTGATGTATATTTTATGGTATGCCATTAAAACGTGACTTGGATTTGACGTCACCAAATTTATTTGGTCAAGATTCGAAATGCACTCGATCGAGTATCGAGTGAGATAAATTAGTAATGGCGTAGAGTGGAGTGTCGGAACAATGTATTTAATCTGGCTGATCCAGTGCAAACATTAGCAGTGAACACAGTGTAGTATTCGGTGGGAACTGCACATGTTGGGATAACTTTCACCATTTTTTTACAACTAAAATATTTGGTGAGTTGACAGTATTGCCCAGCCAATATTTAAAAGTTGGTAGATATTTGTGTTGTTGGTGACCAGCAAAACTATTAAATATTGTGTTATCTAGAGTGGAGATACTTATATCGATATTATATTCTCAATGTAAATATGCTGGACTTATGTCCAAGCTTGCCCGACTGCTTCTGTTTCAATTTAAAGCCAATTTATTCTAAACTTGAATACCTGAATTTAATATATTTAATAGTTTACCTTTAGTGTTTACACTTTTTCTTACAACCAATACAAGCTCTTTACAAATTATTAAGTGACAAACGGCTTTCCACTTCTTTCTTTTATTTATATCTTTTATTTATTTTTGAAGAAGTGTAGATGTAGGACGCTTTTGTCATATTGGTTGTTAGTAGCAAATAAATTAATAATTAATCCAATTCTCTTTAAAATTTGACAACCCTGGTTTAATAGTATACTGTTTGGCCGTTTGCCTCTGTCGCATTGGTCACAATAACCACCATTTGTGACATCCCCATAATCAGTGTCCTGTCAAAACCATTCAATTTTGATGTCAACGCATAAAACCAGTTTGTTTTTTTTTAATAATGTGAACATGAAAGTATGACCGCGGCGTCCCGTCATGGCGGGATTACGCCACTAGACTATCGGTTACGAAGCGAAGCCCTAATCCCGACCGATGAATGATAGGGTTGACACTAGAGTGATTCTTTTATATTTTTTATGTAACTCCGTTTGCAAAATAAATAAAAGTTTTGTGTAATTGCAGCTTCTTCTTAGGTATAAGTATACTAATGATATTTTTTTAAGTTAATTATGCAAAAGTTTAGTTCATGTTTAGACTAGCATAAAAATTTAGACGTCAAGTTTATAGAATATTCCAATGAAATGGGTAAAGGTAAAGTTAAGAAGGATATAAAGATAAACAAATAAATGCGTATCATATATTCTTTTTAGGTAGATTCCTTTAATAGCAAAAAAAAATAGAAACTGGCAACCCTTCAATTAAGTGCCATCTGTTTTGAAATTATTCTTCTATCTAAAAAATACTGTAATTAACATCTATCTCAACTTTCTTGCTATATAATAAAATTCTATTAAAATTATTTACTGACAACCCTAGAAATAGTAAAACATTAGGGCGTGTACACACGTATCGTTTGTAAAACGGCTGTGTTTACAATGTCACGTATGACCCCAAACAAGGGTCAGATGACAAATGGACAACTATGTAGTAATACAATATCGTTACAATATATTATATATTTGTTTTAGGAAATGTCATATTTACTTTACGTTATTAGATCACTAAAATAATATATGTGGGTAGGTATATTTTTATCAAGTAACGCGTTGTGAAGTTATAGCAGAGTATTAATTTCTAAAAATTTAGATACTGTTAGATGTCGAAAGGTAAAAAAAAAAGCGGCCAAGTGCGAGTCGGACTCGCCCATGAAGGGTTCCGTATCAGCAAGTAACATCATATAAAAGTTCTTGTAGTTCGTTGTAATTTTCATCGATGTTTTTAAACTAGTGTATTGATTGGATGAAAGGTAAATTGCGTGTTACGATTTATGACGTATTAAAAAAAAACTACTCACTAGATCTCGTTCAAACCAATTTTCGTTGGTAGTTTGCATGATAATGTACAACATATATTTTTTTTAGTTTTATCACTCTCTTATTTTAGAAGTTAGAGGGGGGGGGGACACACATTTTTCCACTTTGGAAGTATCTCTCGCGCAAACTATTCAGTTTAGAAAAAAATGATATTAGAAACCTCAAAATCATTTTTGAACACCTATCCATAGATACCCCACACGTATAGGTTTGATAAAAAAATTTGTTTTGAGTTTCAGTTCCAAGTATGGGGACCCCCAAAATGTATTGTTTTTTTTCAATTTTTATGTAAAAATCTTAATGCGATTCACAGAATACATCGACTGACCAAATTTCAACAATATAGCTCTTATAGTTTCGGAAATAATTGGCTGTGACATACGGACGGACAGACAGACAGACAGACAGACAGACAGACAGACTTGACGAATCTATAAGGGTTCCGTTTTTTGCCATTTGGCTACGGAACCCTAATATTAACAAACTAGCAATACGCTTACAAGTTACAATACACTTTCTACTGCTCCGAGTGTCGTGAGTTTAAACCCCACGTGAGACAATACTTTCTGTGAACCCGAAAAAAAATTTTGTTCTGAGTCTGGGTGTTAATTATGTCTGTTTTATGTCAGTTAGTAAAACAGATTTCACCGGAGACAACATAAATATTAATGCCACATCTCTCTTCCTAAATAAGGAGTGGGAGGGGTTACCCTCAAGTGTGACAATAGTCATCAAATCGACTCATCGGGTCACTCATCTCCTAACATGTCTTCTAGTCCGTGTAAATATAAAACTTTCGATTTTCCTGTAATATTCAATTTTAAACTGTCCCATCTGTTATTTAAATACCTACTATACCGGCTACCATTACAATACCCATATCACAATAAAAGTGACATTACCCGGCATACTATAAGTCATTTAAACATAAAAACATAATATTAAGTGCAATCAAATCATCCAAAGGTTTTTATACAGTGTTTTCAAATTTTATGATTTTTAATCAAGTTAAAACTGTTTAAGACGGCGCCAACCGCAATCAACTCAACGTTTCGCAAGAGATTATGGCACTCTTGAAATAAGTGGTACAGATTAAAAATTACTATTTTGTGAGTTTTTTTTTTAAGAATCCGAAATTTTTCAAAAAGGTTGGATTAAAAGGTTTCAATTTGTACTACTTGAATGATTCTATGGATGGTACAAAAAGTTTAGTTTAAAAACGAAGTCTTGTTTTTTAATTAGTTAAAAGTAAAGTAAGTTTTTCTGGAGGTAGTCGGGCCATGTATTTCAGCACGAATGGGCTGACTTGACTGGGGCAGTACTACCCTCACACAGAAGACCATCCTAATAATGACAGCATTCTTGCTGTCGTATTTCGTTGGTCAGTTAGAGACCGGAGGCCCAATCATTCTACATCATTCTCCCAGTCTCCGGAGGCCGGGAGAATGATGCAGAAACATCTGATCAGGCCGCGATGGTATGGATCATCATCATCATCAATCATCAACAGCCCACTGCTGGACATAGGCCTCTCCTTAGAAGGAGGTTTTGGTCTACTATACCACGCTGGCCAGACGGGTTGGTTTCAAGTTTTCCTTCTCTTTGCATCGATGTTGTCTTGCGTAGTTTATCCCTTAGTCGCCTTTACGACACCCGCGGGAGGAATAGGGTTGGTGACACTCTGTATTCTTAATCCGTCACCACACGGACAGGTATGGATCACCATGCTGCATTGCCAACCCTTACAATGAGGATTGTGACTCCTATTCCTGGATTCTACTCGTGATTTCCATCAGGCAGAGTAGAGTTACTTTGGTAGGCTTAAATATCCAAAAAATGTGATATTTAAGATTGTGCAGATTTTGAAATTTATTGATACTTGAGAACTTTAACCGATATCCTGTTAATAAAGTTTGTTAATATTATTAACAGAATGGTGTTTAGTTTGATTAGTTTGATACATTTTCAGCAAGAAGAGGAATAAGATAAGAAGTAATTTATAAATATACAAAATTTGATCTGTATTATTATTTTTTGTAAAATAATCAATTAATGTTTATGTTATATTAATTTAATAAAAAAATATAAATTTTATCATAACAAAAGAGAGACATTTTGAACCGGTGACTTTTGCATTTCAAAAATGGAAACTTCCTCCTCAAATGAATATTTCGATGCTTTTAAGCTACTCTATAATTCGTAGAACGAATCAGCGGTTCTTCTAAACAGCATTTATCTACAGAACTGTCATACATTACTGCAGTAATTTCGGTGGACCAAACCACAAAACTTCAACACACTACACCTTCAACGCCAAAACCACTCACAAAGGGTACCTATTCTCAAAACCGCCAATAATTAATCTACTAGAACCCTATCGGAGCGTTAAGGAGATAGCCCCTCAGAAGATTTTATCACCCTTACAGCGAACAATTCGGCGGCCCTGTGATATCGCCTCGATGACTGCCAAAGGACACCTTTTGATCAATAACTGTATATAAATTACGGAGCATATGCCCTTTGCTTGCTCCAATGAGCATCGGTCGCTTTGTACAGTGGCTAGACGTACGTTTGTTTATATTGGCAGACTTGAAACTTTTAGAATCACTGCATCAGTTGCTATTTTAGTTATTTGAAAAAGAACGCAACAGAAAATAAAACTTATAGTTCTTTGAGAAAAAGGGCGTTATTTTTATTCTTGACTAGATTTAGTCTGCGAATTACCCTCTTCTCCGAATAACTTTTGCCATAATAATGACTAACGATTTTAAAGCACGACCATATTCACCATAATCAAACCTACCTTTACTAAAACAACCAACTTCCATCAACAATTTGTTCCTATATTTAAAACCGTTTATATTTTCAACAACAGGAATCTCAGAAACTCAAAAAAAACTGTTCGACATAATATCTACCGCACATCTGTCCTAACAAGCGCTACTTGAAGCAAATTTAATGCTCGAGATAGCACATACAATAATCACTTACAAAAAATCCAGAGCTTTTCATTGACGTATTAAAACTACCTACACTGATTTTGATTTGTCGATCGACAAAGGTGTTTAGAATAATCCCCCTGTTGAAAGGTTTGTGTCTGTTGTTAGGAATCGAGATGTTTTGATGTTATTAGTAGATGATATACGTCTTTTATTGGAGGGAGAGGTCTGGTTTGAGATGTTTTTAATGCCTTGTTGATCTAGTGGTAAGCGTAAGTGGCTGCTGATCAAGAGGTTTCGGGTTCTAATAGCCTTTGAAAATTCATAGATGGACATAGATATCTAGACTTCTTGTCACAAAGGAGGTTAAGCGTCAACTAAATTTTTCAATCAATTTATTCCTTTCAATCAACTTTTTCTATTTCTACCTAATCACTAGATGTAATAAAATAAAGTCCTCCCCTGCATCTGTCTGTCTGTCTATTGGCCATAAACTCAAAAACTGCTGCTCAGATTTGAATGAAATTTTGCACCCAGATAGTCTAAAGCCTGAGAAAAGAAATAGGCTACTTTGCACTGCGATAACCGACATAGACGCGATCGGAGTCGCGGGTAAAGCTAGTATTTTTATAACTAGTTTCTGTATTTTACGATTTATTTGCGATGCCTACTGATTAAGTTTCCGCATATTTACTTTAATTACAAATGCGATACTTCGTGGATAGATTTGTATGTATGGATGTTTGTTACTATTTCACGTCTGGCTAGTTAGACTTTTTGATAGATAGGCATTTTGCTACATAGACGTTTTGCGAATTAGACATACTGATAATTTGACGTTTCGCATTGATGGACGTTTTGCTACTAAGACGACATGATAAGGAAGCAAAACTACTACGGATGTATCTTTAGTCGTTACTATTAGACTATTTTTGACCGCAATAGCTAACATAGGACAATGCTAGTGTTCACCCCGAGATGTACCCCAGATTAAGGGGTAAGGCAGGGGGACACCAGAAGTCGCTAATGCGATCCTGGTGTTTTCCCGACTGCCGAGGTAGGCCGCCGCGGGGTTTAGTCTGTAAACCGGTTGCCCGGGAGTCCCATACACGCCTTTCGCTTGCCCCACGAAGGGTATAGTGCCAAAAGCATTCCCCGCGCAAAAAAAAGGACCAAGTGTATAATAAAATACATACATCTGAAATGTTTGTAAGTTAGGAGTTTAGGACATGCTAATCTCAGAATGTATGGTTTCAAATGAGAAATTCTTTTAATACTGGATAGTCCATTTATCGTTAAATACGTATACGTGCTACATAGACAAGTGGAATGCAATTATTAAGGCCTATATCCAGCAGTGGACTAAGATAGGCTGATGATGATGATGATAATATACGTGGTCTAAAACATGCTTAATAAAACTATATCTGATAAAAATAATGGAAAGGGCTATGCTCGGCGTTTCTCTGAGGGATCGTATCAGGAATGAAGTTATCCGTCAGAGAACTAAAGTCATCGACATAGCCCACTGGATTAGCAAGCTGAAGTGGCAGTGGGCTAGCCATATTAGCCGCAGAACTGATGACCGTTGGGGTAGAAGAGTCCTGGAGTGGAGACCGCGTCTCGGCAAACGTAGTGTAGGGCGCCCACAGGCCAGGTGGAGTGATGATTTGCGCAAGATGGCTGGCAGGAGCTGGATGCGAGAAGCCCAGAATCGGTCAAAGTGGTGTGCAATGGGAGAGGCCTATGTCCAGCAGTGGACTGAGATAGGCTGATGATGATGATGATAAAAATAAACATTGTTCCCTAATGATTCAAGATCTGCTATTTTAGCAATAAAAATGGTGCCTCTAAAAGGTTACAGACAATTCGACAATATATCTCTGGTCGCGGTCATCAGATTGATACATTTATTGCTATAATTAATGGCTGCAATACACATTAAACCCAAAATGATTGATAAAAGGCATCGCCAATAATACAATTAAACGCTTTTTTGAGATTTTAAGTCGACGACGTCGCCATGTCAATCTCGCTATTAACAATCCAATAAAATGTAACAAACATAAGGGTATATGCAGACAACACGACGATTGCGATTATCAAATTATATTAAACTAGTGTTTGTTCACGGCTTCACACGATTTTTTGTTGTAAAAACGGATATTTCAAATTACAATCTATCTCTGTGACAAATTTCAACCAGATCTATAAGGCACTTCTGGTGGTAGATACCAAAACGAATTTTGAAATTTATTAGCAAATAAGTAGCAAAAATTGTCAGAAAAAATATTGATACTACGCTTTGATGGTGGGTTAAATATATTATGTAATAAAATCTGACTCAGACGCATGAAGTTATATCATAATTTAGACAAACGACTTTATTCGAAACAAATTATAAAAATCTGTACTTAAAGTCCTAATTACTTTTCCAAGGTACACAGCTTTTTTTAGCTTTGTAGAATAAAAGAGCTAAAAAATTTTTGGAGAAAGTGTCTCACCAGTGACTAAGAAACTCCATCCGTGTATTGAAAGATGAAACTTTCTACTAAAGACAAATATTAGACGTTCATAATAACAAAAAAAGTTATAAACCGATCACAATTACCTACTAAAGAAAAATCGCAAGTAACAATCGCCGCAATCCAAACTTGCCGCGTTGTGAAGACGCTATAAAATTAAGAGTGTTGTAAATAAGCTCTATTGCCGCCAATATATCCAACTGGCTGTTTGATTCACGACCTCGGCCTCACCGTTTGTTTTTAATTTTTAATGGCGTCTAGAGATACGATCTGTCAAATGATGGTTAATTAATTATAAATGATTTCACGTAAAAGTTTTTCATTTTTATTGCCGTAAATTGTATTTTAAATTCGTTTTGCGGTAATATCATTAAGATTTTGACGAAATTGACTCGGTAAAGCTAGTAAAAGTCACAGTGACTGAGTGATGAAGTGTTTTAGAAAGTACCTATATAGTTTGTGAAAAAACTAGCTGCGCCCCGCGGTGTTACCCACGATTGTTACTGTACCTTACTCATTCCACATGAATACTCTATATTTTTTCAGTATAAAAGTACCCTATGCTATTTAATACTATGTATAATCAATATCAGTGCTAAATTTTATCTAGATTGGTTCAGCCGTTCTTACGTTGAAGAGTATTATCACTATAAGTAGGTACATCTATTTTCATAAGCCTTCGTATTTATAATATTAGTAGAAAATGTGACTCATCATATAAATAGGTTTGTTTACATTTTTTTGATTAAACACCACTAGAACCTTTTAAACCCTAAAAGGAGCGCAAAAAATCAATCCTGATGACTAACATCGCCAATATTTTGACAACCAAGTTGTTGTCCTTTCATTTCCTATATATTAAATTCATCTCCAAAACGTATTTTGGGTCTTATTTTATTTTTAACTTCACTTCTGTGCATCGGTGGACTTAATGCCCAAGGCATTCTCTATCACACAACCTTTTATCACCAAATTTTAGTAACATGTCCAATTTCAAATCACATATTGATAAAAAAAATGCAATTAAAACGTTCTATATTTAAATCTCTTCGCATAAGTCATAAACTATAATCAAAAGTGTAATCGATGGCCGATAATAACTGAATCTAAATGAGATAATAATAAATACATCAATTATTTCTACACACAATTTGTAGCAAGCTTGGATAATTTAAAATTATTAAGTTATCAACACAATTTACTTACGAAGGCTAACCTGTTATTATAGATATTATTTCATACATTTACAAGGCCTTTATTGAATACAATATTTGCTTGACTTTGTAAAATTCCACGCAAATGGGATTTAGCTCTGTCTGTTCGTTACATTCTTATAATACTTAATCCTTTTGACTTTAGATTCAAAATTTGGAGTTGTCACTTTATGGTATTGTGGTAATAATAATTATTTTTGACTTTCTATACTTAGTCTTCGTCTTTTAGTCTTAATTCATGTATAAAATGTCTTTTTAGTAGGTCAAATTCCTCGCGAAAGAGATCGAAAGATACTGTAGACTTATACTAGACTAACACTCGTATAAAATTCAACAGCATTCAAAGATTAAGAAACAATTTGAAAGGTAAAAAATGTTAGTGCATATCTAAAAAAATGATAAAATGCGAAAAAATTGTGCAGTGCCGAAAAAAATAGTGTACACCTGTCAAATTTTTTTTTAAGCATAGCTCGCCAAGTTTCAGTGTTGCATGTTTATCAGTCAGTGTACCTACTACCTACTTAATAAGTATTAATTAGCATTGAATAAGCTGATTTGAGTTCATTTTATTTCGAGTTTAATTTTAATGGTTAAGGTTGAAGTTTTATAACTAATGGTTTATTATTTTAAATGACAAACATACAGGTACTTATTCGAAAATGAAATAATCATATAATAAAACTTTTTTTTTTTTTAATAGTTACGCACCATTATCGATAGTATCAGTATGAAATATCGATGTTCATCCTAAAATCGGCAGTCCCGTCAGAGCGAGGGCAAAAAAAACATAAAAAAGTTAAAACAAAACACATCTATCTTGTCATGCTGTGTTAGGATGTTTTTTACATTGACAGGTTTGTTTTAGCTAAAGGATATCATTATGAAGATGTTTTATAATTATAGGTTTTAGGAAAAATACATTTCAAGTTAAAGTTTCATTAATATAAGAAAAAAGTAGTTAAACTATTTCAATAGAGAATAATATACTTAAACATGAAATTTAATACGTTCAACCATAAAAAAGAAAAGCTTTCGGTTAAAGAGTTGAAAGTACCATTAAAATATTATTTCGGCTCGCACGTATTCGTAAACGACAGATGAAAAATACAAAAATATACATCACTCCGTATCGTAGTCAGCTGTTGTCAAAATTCTACGCATACCACTCCGCGACCGTCGTTATTTCAATTACCTTGATCCCTCGTCAAAGACAAAGGAACTGGCATCAAAAAAATTAAAAGAAAAAATAAACGCCCATCGAATGAATTAAAAAAACAGTTGTGTTATCTATGATTGGATCGCGGTCGTGTAAACGGTCAAGTGTAAGTTACCAAAGACTCCCGCCTTTTTTGACAGTAGCGTTTTCTATCGTGCCATTTTATTTCTCAGTAATTCTTAAGTGGGTTTTGGGTGGCTTTTATTTATGAAACAGTTTAAATGAATCACCTGAAAATCTAATTAAAATGATTGGCAGTTTTAATTTTTTTGTTTGAAAGCGTCAAAAGTTATTGCGAAGTTACATAGAAGAAAAAATAAACAAATAATCTACATGTAAATGTCAAAGTTCTTTCATAAAAAAAAGTTAAACTAACCAAATAATTAGAAACTATCACACAAACAAGAACCTATCAACACATAATAAAAAAACATATTTTCTTAAGTATTTGAAGCGTTGGTCGTAAGGGGGCTTTCAAACGAACGATAATCTATTGAACTAAAGCAAGATGATGGGCACCCAATGTAAATAGCCGTAATAACCGTAACACGGACAAAAGGCTCCTGCAGACACCCCCAGGGGGCCAACCCAACCTCACTTTAATTATAATATCACCCACATTATAATTTTTTTGTTGAAGGAGACTAAAAAAAATGGCCGCTGCTACTTTTCGGATGCAATATTAATACTATTGTTGGGAACAATTTTTGTGTGTAATTGATTGTTCGTTCGGATCAAAAGACGCATAACGTGGAAACTATCGTAAGATGGAACAGTGAAGGACGAAGCAGAACCTTTTGAGATTACACGCAGGATTTGATGTCTACATCTATTGGAGCATGTTTTTGTGATGTTCGAGTCTTCATAATATACGGGCTACATGTCTGAGTAACGGGTAATTAACGATAATAAATCGCGCTACAGCCGTCATAAAAACATAAATTTTGATAATATAACTAGGTATTTAGATAAGAACGGTTCTATAGGAGTTCTGCTTACTCCTTCAAGTTCCATTATAATATAAAAAGTTGATACTCACGAAACCGTGCTTGTCACTAATGTTGTTCGTCAGCTTCAATTTGTGGAAGGAGACAACCTTCTGCATCCATTGTTCACCCGTCGAAGGTGAGTCCGGGTGAATGTACATTCTCTTCGGCATTTCAGGATCCGCCTTCCCGGCAACCATCCACCGACTCCGAAAACAAACGATGGAGGTAAAGAAACCTTCTAATTGATATAATAGACCAATTATACCAATCAAAAAATTCTTCAATTACAAAGTGAGAAAGTAGAACTGCGTTTGACATGGTTCTCTAATAGTTCATTAAATAGAAACTATTTAAATTTTGAAATAATCGATGGATTATTGGTATAAGGAAATCATCAATATAATATGTCGAAATAGATTTTATTGAAGCAATCATGTCCCATCCGATTAGAAAGCGTTTTACATGCACTAGTATACAAAATGGTGGTGGTCTACATGCTATTATGATAAGCTAACAAATCTACAGACAACAACAGAATGTGAGTGGAAAGATCTGCGTGCAGTGTTGCGTGTTGACAGTATTTAAATGAAGTCTAAAGTAATACATTTATGTATCTTAAACAAGTGTTAAATCAAATGAAGACTATAAAAGTCCTTGCCTTAAATTTTGGATTGTCTATTCTGTAACAGGTACGCGTCCCTATTCAGTGCAACGCAGATCCTTAATATCACATAATTGCATCCATACGCATGCTTCTTGCCTCTCATTTATATAAACGAATTACATTAAAATAAGATCATCTATCCTGTCCTGTCTACTATTTTCTTATTTTAATTTAATTCCATCTCTTTATTTATACCTGTTGTGGAATTTGTATCTGCAATCGTCGGCAGCTACGATGTCCATTAGCAATATGTACTTTGCTTTTTTATCAAGACCAGAAACGCGAACTTTGTAGGCAGGAAACATACGTCTGCAAGCAATACGAGAGAAAAACATGGGTTGGGACTTGTTCTTTTGCGACAACGATTTGACATCACGTCGATTGTAAGACATCTCGTTCAACTAGTTTCACTTTTTATGTACATACACTAACACACGAATGTTTTAGCTTGTGATCTTGTGCCGTGTTAATTGCAACCTATTGATTAAATGTTCTTATCATTCGGCCTTTGGTTTGTCTGTCTAAGGAAGCGTAAGATATGTGTCACGTAAGAAAATTTTTATATCGTCACCTATTTTTTATTAATATGATTTAAGTATAGTGTAGATCGTTGGACGAGAGAAAAATCTAATCCGTCGATTTAAACTAGGTATGTATTTAAAATGTATTCTATCAGCTATTAGTAAAATTTTGGTCCTCTAATCTCTATAATACAAAGAGGTGTCATAAGATATTCCGCGTGATACAAAAAGGCCTTGTTTCCGCCACGTCTGCCCAAAAATGGTTCGGTACGCGTCCATTGTACGGTTTTGCACTGTCGCAAGAATCGTGACCGCCGCACGTGATCAAATGCGTTGTTATAAGCGAATTTAACACGCATACATGAAAGACTAAATAAAAAATAGTTTGAACACAACTTTGGTAATTGGAAAGTAATTTATATACAAGAGATTTGTAATAATTAATTACCATATTAACGGCGCTAGGTGGTTCCCTTTGTCGGCGTCTGTATCGGTTTACGGCTGACTCACAGTCACATTTTCGGCCGGAATGCTCGGGTCGTATTAATTAACGGATATTAAATCGAACTTTATCGGCATCATCTCGACGTTGCCAAACTTGCGGCTGTTCGATATCGAATGCGATCGACATAAGCCGGAGGAACAATCCTTATCGCGGCTTGTCATCGTGAATCAAACAATGTATGATCAAATACGATGATTATCGATTTCAAATGCACCGGTGAGGGATGAGCACGACACCCGGAACACAACTTGTGTTTTTTGCTCCCGAGATCTCCCGAAGAGATTGTTACCGCGAGTTTAGTCCCAATTTTGGTTAATTTAGAAGGACAGTACGAGTCGCGTCGGTATTTCTCACCTCTGGTGTCGGCCCAGCTTTTTACATTATAGCCGCGGGTTTTGAGACAAAGATATTTTAATGATATTACCCATTGGATGTGAGTTGAATCCTTAATCGTCGGCAGATTGTCGGTGTCCAGTTGTCGCGATGTCATTGCCCTTAAATTGAGCGTATTTGGTACAAATTGTGGGCTGTAATTAACGAACGCATCGAAAACGTTTTGTGATGGGAACTAGTGCACTGCGTGGGGAGAATCACAAGCTAAATGAAACAGGCGTGTAACGGAACGTTATGGAATGAGCATCTCCAATCAACGGTGATATCTATAAAAGTTCCGACAATTTGGCTTCAGCGTGAGGCCAAGTTGCCGGCGGTACATTGAAAAGCTTGTTCGTGAAGACGAGGATGGTGTTGGAGTCCAGCAGGCAATGAATGTGCGTCTACCTGTTATGGAATTTATATCTGTAGTCGTCTGCTGCGACGATGTCCAGGAGTAGGATGTACTTTGCCTTCGCGTCCAAACCAGAGACGCGGAACTTCATTTGTGGGAACATTTGTCTGAAAGTGAAGTTTGGCTATAGCATATTGGGATTTCTTCTTAATACCTAAAGAGGATGTGAACACGGCATATATACAAGTATATACATTAAGTAATACCTGATCAGAATAATTAATAAGTCAGCCGCGGTCGAAATAGGAAGTGCTTATGTAATTACGAAAAACATTTAATATAACTTTAAATCTAGATTATTTGACTATGACCACACATTAATAAAACAGGAATATACTTTAAAAGTCTAATTTTTCAATTCAAATTAAAAGATAGTGTTTTAAATGTCAAAAGTCCTCATGAACAGTGTTTTCAACACAAGAAATAGTTTCTACGGTGGGCTTTTAATTTTTCTGGTCAGGTTGTAAGCTTAAATTTAAATGTCACTCGCGCCAATCGCCTTTCATCAATGTTGCCAATGTTATAAATTATTATGATGAGTGTGTGATATAATCCTTTATGCACGAGATGAGCATATACCCTAAGAATATTAACTCGGCTATTCAATCCCATTTTAAATGACCTTGATCAAATGAATTTACTAATAGAAATACAAAAATCTTTAAAATAGTTTTAAAGTTGAATTACGAACGTACTACGAAGTTCACTATAATAGGTTTAAATTACCACAGTTTCTGTCATTGCACTGTTTTTTTTTTCTTTGCGTAGGTTTGCGTAGGTTTTTCTTTTCTTAGATTTTCAGCTTATTTTTTGAGGTATGAATTATTTACACATAAATGGGAAACTGAATATAAACATCTTGAAGATACAAAACCTATATACTTGAATTAATTTAAGGTAGTACAGCCAAACGACAATAAATCGCTCGCTAGAATATCGACACCGTTAGTTAAACTGATATCTATAGTTCAACCTTCGAATTTCAGTTCGCCCGCAGGGTTACGGAGGTCCAATGCTAGTCGCTCCGTGGATAAACTGATTTTAATTTTCCAACGTGCCATAGAGTACATGGAAGTAAAATTAAACTTGTGAGATCATCATTAAAACTGGATCCAGGAAACTCTGAGCTTTCCTTATCCAACGAGGATAATCAGTCTCATTAGGATCTTATTTATATACAAACGTGACAAACACTCCAATCGCCATGGCGTGATGGATGTTGTTACGTCCAAATTACTGACCAGCATACAGATGACGCTGCACGCAAATTATTTTGCTTCCCTCTCATATATATGCAAAAAGAGAGGGAGGCATAACATTTTCACCGTTTTATCTGACTCTAAATACAACCCGGTGTGAATTTTGAAATCTGTGTACATCCGCTTACGGTGTTTCGACTTTTTTGTTTTGTTTTGGTTTCAATTCTGAGCTTAAGATGTTAACACTACTTATAATACTTATAATAAGCCCAAAATCGATCAGAGTGTTGTGTAATGGGAGAGGCCTATCTCCAGGAGTGGACTGTAACAGGCTGATGATAATACGCGATTTACTTTACAAATTAGACATTTAATTAATAACGTTTCCCTAGAGTTTATCTAGGAAAACGTAGTTTTATTTATATTCTGAGGTTAAAGTCCGTACGACACAATATAAACAATAATTGGCAATCAAATCACTTTGTGTACTAAAATATCAAAAGATTGGTTCGCGCATAAAATACCGATTAGTGACGTCATAACTATCGAAAAAAAAAACTTCTTTTTAATTCCGTGCAATACTTTTTCTGGATCCTGATAAATTGATTTGCTACTCTCTTAAAATACTATATTTATTAAATGTAATTAAAATAATTTTTAATTTAATTAAAATTGTAATTAATGAGAATTTATACATAACTATAAAACTACATTTTTATTGACGAACAGTTAACATGGTGACAGGCGAGACTAAATTTATCTATGGTAAAATGTAGAACTGGTTTGTCTATAAATATATTCTAATTTATAGTTCCTTTGACTTTTGATTTGATTAATCAAAGCAGTATAATTTATATTGCAGTTTTCGTTTTAGTTCTAACTGTACTTATTACGATGGTACATCACATTAATAACCTTTAACAGTCCACAGCTGGAGATAGACGTCTTTTTAGTACGATGGAGCCTAGTAGTCCTAGCTGATATTGGCCACGGCGGCTAGGCTCAACGAAGACCAGTCAATTACTATCTGTTCCTTCTAGATCTCTACTCTTAGAAATGATTATTATCTCATTAATGCAAAAAAAAATGATAAATATCTCTAGTACAAGTTTTTCTATATAACTTTATTGTACACCACTTTAAAGTATACATTTATTGCCAGACAATTTATAAAACTAGATGTTTCAGCTAAAATACATTGTCTTGTGAATTAAAAAATAAAATCAAAATTGACAACAAAATCCTCGTAAATTCTTGATTGATATTTCTAATCTAAAATTCTTATGCACGATGAAAATGTTGCCACAAAGTGGCTATTTGGCGTAATAACTGGCAACATTGAGACATCGATGGTTATACGGCGGGGGTTAAATTATAGCAAACGTCAATCACACATGTTCACAGAGCAAGCTTCGCACTTAATACTACCCCTTCATAATTTTATGATAATCAATTATCAGTGATATTGATAGCTTTATTGTGATTTGATTGTAGGTTATGTTTGATTTTAATAGAGCATTATTCGCTTAAAAAATGGTTTCCTTTTCCCATAGTAGCCTAGAGCAAATGTGGGGTAATTTAAAAGTGACGTTTCTTTTAGAATTTTATGCTATCAATGTCGTTATATATTCTACTTCAGTAGTTATAGCGTGAAAATGTGACAAACATTCATTCATCCTCAGAAACTTTTGCATTTATATTATTTTCTATTAAATAGATTTTTAAATGAAGGTATCGTTAGAATCATGTTAATTGCAGACATACCATTAATCAAGTAGGTACATAATAATGAAACAATGTTGTGTAACAACAAATGGTGAAATTGTGTTTCAGAATCAAACTTGCCCCCTAGTAAACTTCATCATCATCATCATCAGCCTTTAACAGTCCACTGCTGGACATAGGCCTCACCTTTGAAAGGAGGTTTTGGCCTACTATACCAGTTGGTCAGACGGGTTGGTAAAGGGTTTGTTTCAAGTTTTCCTTCTCTTGGCAGTGATGTTAGCTGCTTATTTTGTTCCTTTAAGGTGCGCGTCCATTGGCCCGCGCCGGACGCACTCCACGCACCGCACGCAACGGATTTTATTTTGCTTTGTATGATTTCACATAGTGCTGCATCCACTATCCGCGCCGCCCGCACCGAACGCCGGCATTTCTGAGCAAGGCAAATCCGTTCAATCCGTTGCGTGCCGTGCGTCCGGCACGGGCCAATGGACGCGCACCTTAAGTCGCCTCTTACGACACCCATGGAATGAATAGGGGTGGTAACACTTTGTATTCTTAATCCGTCACCACACGAAAGTAAACTTGCAAACGTTTTTTGTTTCTTATTCTTTCAAGAGATTAATCTCGTGTTACATTGGCTAATGTCACTCAATGACATGATCAAAACAAAATATCAGCCAACGAAACAAGAGAATAGACAAATAGAGAATAGAATAGAAAACGCAAAACGTATGCAACTTGGCTAGCGAGGGTTGCTATATCCACTGATCCGTCAGGTGTTTACATCAAGGGAGTCACTTGTTAGGTTATAACAGTAGCATAGATTAAAAGCTATTTGCTAAACTTAAATAATAGGTGAGCTTTTGTGTCTAGTGTCAAAATTAAATTGGGGTGCAGTAAATAATATTTTAAAAAAAATACCACCGGATACTGTCTCCAAAATTTATGGCTTGTACTTGTCAAAAGAACCAGTATTACTTGATCGTCAAAATGGCTACTAGTTATTAAAATTGTATAATTGTTTTAAAAAAGTGTTCACCCTACGTGTTCAACGGCCGCCATTTGTCATTTCTGACACATGTCACATTCGCGCCTTTAACAACGGTAATTAATTATATATCAACGAAATAACATGAATTTCGTTTATTTTGTGCAGTGAAAATGTACTTTTACATGTATAAAGAGAAAATAAACAAACTCAGGATGGTTTTATTTGTTTATTTTTGACAGGTGGTTTTACGAAGTGGAAAATATTGGTAAGATAAATTTAGTCGATTAAAATAGATAGAAGTTTTAATCGATACCCAATAATCTAAAATATTTTGTACCTACATATAACTTAACTACTTGAGAAAACAAGCTGTTTAAGGCCTATTCGAAATCGTCACAAATAATAACAGTTAAAATAGGAAATGGTAAATTCATATTGTACGTAACGAATAGACATATTCTATATAATCTTAATTATAATATATTTAATATAATAGAAACATTCTTAGGTGTTAAGAATTCTAAAGATAGTCAAAGAATTTCTAGTGACAACAAACGGTATCTTGGAGGTTTTTATCTCTTATATAAATTAGCGCAGAGGAAGTTCGCCAGTCCAGTAAGTTAATATTTCGAATTCGAAAGTAACTCTGTCTGTTACGCTTTCACGGCTAAACCACGGCATTGATTTTAATTAAATTTACCTAGCAGATACTTTGATCCTTGGAGAAGGACATATGCTACTTTTTACCGCGAAAATCGACATACACACAAGCGGAAACGCGATCAAAAGCTAGTTATAAATATGTGAACCGTAAAGTTTCAAGAACTTAGGACTTATCAGTTCCTACACAATAAAGGCTCAAACAACAAGTATGATTAAAATTGTAAAACCACATTCACAATAGTAACAGCACAGGTGACTCTATTATAAAGAAAATGGCGTCACATTAACATACAAGGTGGCTCTAACACATGTAAGTGTATTAGATATTATAAAGTAATGACCAAATTAAAATACTCAAACAAAATGTATTTGTGACGCGTAATGTCCGCTACGAAGATATATGTAAAATACTGGAAGTGCTATGTGACTTAATAACCAACCACTTTCATATAACGTCATTTTTCGATTTTTTTTAGCCTGTCAAAGTGACTCTATTCTGCCTGATGGAAAGCATGAGTAAGAGTGAGTGATGGTCGCCATCCCTATTGTGAGTGCACATAATGCAGCATGGTCACCCATACTGTAGCAGCTTAGTGAGATGCTTCTTAGGCCTCTGTTCTCATAAACACCAACGAAATACAACAGCACGACTGCTGTCATTTATAGATTTGTTTTCTGCGCGAGGGTAGTACCGCCCCACTAAATAAAATCATCGTAGCTCTATTACCTATAGTTATATATAACTATAGTTATATATAACTATAGTTATATATAACTATAGGTAATATAACCTATAAATAGAAGGGTTCCGGGATCTGCTGTTATTGAGACATGTGGATCCCTCCCAAAGCTGATTGGTGAGCCAAAGGTGAGCGTGGTTTCAAAAAAGTAGAACAGTAGTCAACATGGGAGGTAACAAAGTACAGTACACAGTAAAGTTTGGTAGGCATAAATTTATATAGGTATAAAAAGCAGAAAGGCACACTGTGTGATTTTTGTCGGTCTGATTTCTACACACCACCCTGCCTCAAACCCCAGTAAGTAGGATGACGGTCATGGTAGTGATCACGATTAAAAAAAAAAGCTTGGCGTTTCTAGCAATGTTCTATATGTCCCCACCATGTGAGGTATCGCGGGTACATCCTACGCCTAAACCAGCGATCGACCATAAAGATAAGACAAATTCCGCCACCGAACACCATCTACGGACTAATTAATAAAAAATAATTAAAGAATTTATACGCTAACACACACTTCTTACACGTTCTAAGAAAAATTACCTATACTTATAGTGTTTATTTGAGTTTGTAACTGTGTACTGAATCAGTTACGTTACTAATAAAATTATAGTTGAAATACCTTTCCGTCGGTTATCGTAAGAGTCTCTCAAGGGTCAAAGAATCTACTTGCTAATTTTCATTAAAATCGATGCTACGGTTTACCCGTGAATGCGGTACAGACAAATATATAGAGTTACTTTAGATTTTAAAGTGAAAATAGAATTTTTACTTCAATTTCAGTAGTTTTAGAAAACTTTTATAAAAACTTTTGTATAAGGTCTTTGCTGTTAATTATATTTAAGAAATACAATACAACATCACCAAGCAATGAAACGGTTTTGGAGGTAAGTATATTTATTTCTTTTTGGCAACAAGACGTACGACGTAGATTTTACCCTAACCTCAATCTCCCCCAAAAGCTTTGTGCCAAGTATCTAAAGACTTTAAAAAAAAAACAAATCCGAGTTCACCTACTAAAAGCACAGAATACTTAATAATACTAGTAATAAAAGGAGGTTTTGTGACATAAGGCCGAATAATTTCTGTCATTGCCTTGTGCATCACAGTAAAAAAAAAACAACAACAGTAAAATTGCCGCCTAAACTAAAGGTGTCCCATAAAAGCTAAGCATCATATTAAAGTCGGACACGTAATGGCATTTGATTTAAGACAAAAGTCGGTATAGTTAGAATAAAAAAGGCCGTAAATAATGGTTAACAAAAAGCGGTGTCATCTCTTTCTTTTATCCGTTTATCGAGACGGTAGCTTTGATGAACGTGGGAAATGCGTGGAGATGCTATGTACTAAATTTATTTTATATTGTTTAAATGATTGATTTACACTTTAGTTCTGTTTTTTCAAATTAAATATTTTTGTGTCCTCAAGTAAATTTTTTTACAACCGAGGTTTGAAAAGATGTCCATTAATTCAGATTTGGATTAAAAAGCCTTTGTGATATAAACAAATATAACAAATTTTATTTCATCAACATTTTCATTCTAAATATAATGATAAATAAATAAATATTTATTTATTTATTTCATTAATAAATTATAACAAAATTTCTTGTTCTATTGACTTTCAATTACTATCTGACACACACTTATCCATAAACCTACGTTCATTAACTAGGCTGTAACAAACTGATGGACTACAAATCACAAAAACTTAATTAACATTTTTCTCAAAAAGATATAATCGGGCGACTCCATTGACGTGAGATGTAGATAAACGCTTGTAGTTTGTAACGATGCGGCGATGGCGCCACCTACCGGGTGGGCCGCCGTGTACTATTCTATTAATGAAGTACTTACATCGAGATTGGAATTTGAATTTGGAATATATTCTCATACGGTCATGTGACAGCGAGGAGGTTTAGGTACTACCATAGACAAAAACTCGAACGCTCGACGGTGAACGTAGGCATGCTTGTCTTCTTATAAAGAACAAAATAAATCATGTACATTACTAAATCCATATTAAGTATAACACAGTCTTAAAAGCTTCAAATTTGCAAGAAAACACTTCACGCTGAATTATTACGATAAAAGTCAGTACTTTTTAGTTTTATAGGATAACACTCACTCTTGCTATAGAAAATTTATACCCTTAGCTTATTATGAAAAAGACAACCTGAGAAATAAGTCATTGAATTTCTTCTCAGCTGTTTCCTACGAACTTTATATGTCAATGTACTGATATTTAATTAAGTAAATCTATTTCCAAATAGCGAGGTCCTCGGAAAGCATTGAATAGCCAGTTATTACGAGAAACAGCTGTTAACAACTTCGCGTTCTTTCGGGAAGTTGAAAACATTCCAACTAAACTAAAGGTGTGGTGTATTACTTTTTAGGGTTCTTTATCAAAAGTGTGTCACCGGAACCTTATTCCTTCAACCGTCCATTTATCTGTGAGTATCAACGGCCTGTATCTCATTTGATAATTAAACTGTTTGTACAGAATTATTTCTATAGTCTATCAGATCAAAAGAACTGCGAAGTAAACTCCAATATACCAATTTTCGAAGTTGATAGTAATATAAAAAAAAATACAATCTATTATAAATCAGTGATATGAAACTGCTCACGTCAACACAAAACTTACTTCTATATTAAAACAGAATTGTCCACTAACACTTGTTTATCTGTTACAATTCAGAACGTGTTGAAGTCTCGAAAGTTTTAACCGTATCCTGTAGCGCTACTTACCCCGTTACCAAAACAAGAACATAAAATAAGTTTAATTACACCAGCTTAATTAATATAAGGGACGTGCACCGGCCGGACCTCACAAAAACACCGGTGTGCACCTGCGTTTAGTTGAAATGAAGCTTCGGCCAATGTTGGCCGACGTGACTGATGTGTCTATGGTTCATATATTTATGATTGTCATTGGATTTAGGCGCCAAATAAAGGCCGTATGTTTTTTTTTTTATAAAACTACCATGACAGTTATAAAGTTTTGCGAAATTTGTTTTAGTTGTGTTATCGATATTTTATACAATTCTTGTTTGGTGACATCTAGGGTTTGCAATCATAGCATCAGTATAAACACTTGGATATTTAGATTAGGTTATATCAAATTATAAAACAAACATAGTTATACGTAACTAGAATCATAACAAAAATTCACCTTTACAGCAACAACAAAACGTCAAACTATGAAAAAGTCAAGCCTTGTCCGAACGTTTCAACCATATTAGCAAAGAGTTGACAAGCGTTAAAATAAATAAAAAAACACTATACACCGTTCAAATTCAAATTCATCACTATTCACCGTAGATTCAAATTCAAAACAACAATAATAATGCGTCAACATGATTTGTTTTTATATGTAAAAAAAGGGAAGTATAAAGCGGGCCTTTGATCGGCGACAAGTGACGATTAGTCGCTGCGACAAAAAATCGACATGTCCCCGTCATGTCGCAGTCGCAGAGGCGTTTTCAAGATCGTCTGATAACAGATGAGTAATGATATTCTTGAAATGGGTTATTATAAAGTTTTGAGATATTTGTTTTTAAAATAGGGTTATGTTCAGATAACATTTTTTGATAAATGTGTTTTAAAAGATGTTTGTGTTTAAACACTCTTATTTTTGAAGTTGCGGTATTTAAAAGTAATGGATTTATTAAAATACAGTTATAAGAAAAGAACTGCAATATGGTTAAACGTTTGCACAAGTTTTTTAAGGTACTTTTAGGGTTCTGTAGACTAGACTTTTAATTTCGCCAATATCCGAAAATGTGTCCGTCCGTCCATCTAAGCCTTAGCCTAAGCTTTCCACATACCTATCGTTTTGTATTTCATAATTAAATGTGTAGTAGATTTGGTATTGAATTCTACATAAACCTAAAAAAAAAAGCAACTGCCCCATGATTAACCTAAATGCGTGACAAAATTACACAATAATGAATACAGCCTTCATCGATTCAACTTTCAAACTACATCGATTAAACTAAATCCTCACGCGCAACTCTAATAGGTCTGTGTAACAATCATGCTGTAATTAATTAGAAGTAGCAATTAGCCGAACTCACACATTGTACGATCTATTTACGTGATCTGTTTCACTTATAAACTTATGGTGAGAACCGAGAAGACGTGACGGCTTTACGAATTTAATACATGTATTAGACTTACGGAATTACGACTCTGTTCGCTTTGACATTATTAGAGTAAGCACACTGATTTGTGGTTTTTTAAAAAACAAACGAGACGTGTCTATGTAAGTTTAGCGTTTATGGCCGTGGGTACGATGACTTGAAGCGGATTTTGTTTTCGTTTGCGTAGAAAAAAATATAGTACGAGGATGTAGTAACACGACGTGGACTGAATTTTAATGATTTTAAATAAAAATCTGATTTGTTTACGTAAACTTATCATAAAAGCAAAATCGATATAAAAGTTTAATGTAGGCTAGGGTATCCAACTGGCCAGAAGGTAGATAGCAGTGGAAGTGAAAATTAAATTTAGAACATCGAATAAGAATGCAAACATCCTAGTTCCACGGAATTAAATAAAAAAAATCGCATCGCAAGCCAAAAGTTGAAATAAAAAAATAAAATACTAAGATGGCGGCTTGCTTACGACGAAATGCCGGGAATGTGTCCACGTGGAGCCGTATTCAGGGCCGAATGTAAACGCTCCCGTTCTATATGCTTTATTTTGGATGTCTCCCATTTGTTATACATAATACATGTAGGGATCGTATCGCGGGATCGCGGCCGTCAGAGAATTTTGGACGGCGCCATCCAGACGCGAATACAGGCTGATGTCGTTTAGGGCCCGATACAATAGCGGCTTGGGGATAAAAAGAGAAAGTAATATGATAAAAAGAGATGATAAAAATGTACAAAATGGTGCGTAAAATAGTTGTATGAATAACAACGAAAGTGTGTGCCAAATCAATCGTCTGGCAATGAAATTTGGCTAGTCTTTTATGTTCAAGGAGTTGCACTTTCTTGTCTAATTCCAATTAATCTAATTACTATGACAAGAAAACAAACTCTAATTATTTTATGAAGTTAAATTATTGTTTATGGTCTGAAAAAACTTGTTTTAAGAGTAGTAGGTGGTATATGAGTCTAATTAGTCTCGCTTCAGCGGCAAATATCGCACCTATCACGTCATCGGTTGATTTATGTGAAGTTTGCAAGTTCTTAGATATGCTATTATAACGCCTTGCATAATGTATGATGGAAGGCTGGTAGATATACGACTGCACATAACAGCTGAACTAACATTATAAAAAAAATTGCTATACACAGAGATGGGTCTATACCAATATCTCTGCCATCACAAATTAGTTTTGAGTATATCCTAGTAGGTATGTCCCTGAGATAGGACTTAGAGAAAGCATTGTTTGGAAAAACTCTAATTTAACTCTAATTTAAAAAAAACTCTATTAAAGAAAGAAATGAAAAGATGCTGAGAATTGAGGTACATAGGGGGAAACCGCGGGCGAAAGCTAGTATTCATACAAACTTTCATCTTCAATCACTTTTTTACAGTCAGCCTGTGACCACGGCCGGTGCAACCTGGTCGAAACGTCAGGCAAATCAGAGGTATGTAATACCCTAAATAAGTGATCGCGTTAATTCCCGTAAAAATAATATTAATTATCATGGAACGCGAAAGTTTAAAAGTTGAATCACTTTCTCTATTGATAAAAACCGTATCTAAATCCCTTGCGTAGTTAAAAGACAAACGATTTATGTGTACCCTATTTCACTAAATCATAGACAATTTAATACAAAACAAAATTGTCTATGCTTTCTTGCACACAGGTCTTTTGGTATCATCCTATAATCATGAGATTGGCGAGGAAGAAAGGGACGAGACATAAACTTATGAGTTACACCAGACAATGCTTTTTGTTGAGCGTCCGACGCAGGAAATTAGGTTCGAGAATAAGTACGAGATTTTAAATGTATTGACTTTAAAAAAAATACGGACTAAACTCGTGACAAACGTCAGTAATGTAGGGTCCCGTGGTTACAATGATTTTTGACAAATAGGCTTTCTGGTTTACTTTTCATTCACACACAAAAAATTTATTTATTTTATTTATTTTATTTTATTTATTTATAAACTTTATGCACTAATTTTGTACATAGGCGGACTTAATGCCCAAGGCATTCTCTTCCAGTCAACCTTTGGGTGGTGTAGAAATCTTATAAGGTAGGTGCACAGCAGAGATTAAATATTATGTACACTAGAATGTACATAGCTTACAATATAATTAAACTTACATGCAATATACACAAATACATAACTAAATAAATGCAAATATACATACATATACACACACATATACATACATATATATATATATATATACACACACATATACATATACACATACATACATACATACACACATACACACATACACACATACACACATACACACATACACACATATACATACATATACATAAATACTACATTTATAAACTGTAGGTAAATAGCAGAGTGGGTCTAAGGTATGTAAATGATTATTCTGCCAGTTCATCAAGAAGGAGATCATGTACTTTTCTCTTGAATGTGAATCGGTTGGTGGACATCCTGACTTCGAGCGGGAGCGCATTCCAGAGTAGTACTGCCTGAACAAAGAACGAACAGTTCATGAAGTCAGAGTTGTGAGAGGGACATGAGAGAAGCAGATTATTAACTGAGCGAAGATTTCTATCATGGTTAGAGCACAAGTAACGAAAATACGGAGCAAGGTAAGTAGGTAAGGATGGTGAATTGAGAAATGAAAATAGAGAAGTAAGTGCTCGCTGATTGCGCCGCTGGCGAATAGGCAACCATTTTAACTTTGAACGCAAAGCAGACACATGGTCATACTTCCGAAGATTGAAAATGTATCGAATGCAGTTATTGAGAAGTCGGTCTAGTTTATTAAGGAGGTCTGCATTCAGGTCGAAGTAACACACATCACCATAGTCGATTGTCGGGATTATCAAGGACTGCATGAGTGTAATTTTAGTTTTAACAGGCAGAAAGTTCTTGAGACGATACAATTTTCGTAGGTTTCCAGTTACTTTCTGGCTCACGCTAGTAACTTGAGCTCGCCAATCGAGGGTAGAGTCGATAAGTAAACCCAGGTCTTTTACTGAAGAGCTAAATGGAATCACCGAGCCGTTAAAATAAATTAATGGGACTGAGGCGGTATCCAATCTGGACATAACACGTTTGCTGCCTATAACGATTGCCTGGCATTTGCTTGGATTAACAGAGAGTCCAAATCTTGCTGACCAGGATTTTATGACCTCAAGGTCCTTGTTGACCTCATCAATAGCCTGCGTTATGTCCCCCACCCTTGCCTGTGAATATAGCTGCAGATCATCAGCGTACAAGTGATACGCACACTGAAGATGTTGAGTTAAGAGGTTAATAAAAATTGAAAATAAGAGAGGAGATAAAATTCCGCCTTGTGGGACGCCAGTGTAGAGGTCGCACCAACTTGATGATAACTCATCAGCACGAACACACTGTTGTCGCCCCCGAAGATAAGAGGAGAACCATTCCAATGTCTCAGGAGGAACCATAAGATAAGCAAGGATAGATAGCAGGATTTCGTGATTGACAGTATTAAAGGCATTAGAGAAGTCGACTAAGACTAGAACTGTGACTTTTGTGCCTTCCATGCCCTTTTTGATATCGCCAATCACTTTAAGGAGAGCGGTAACTGTACTGTGACCTTGCCTGAAGCCTGATTGTAGAGGGCTTAAAAGTTTGTTTCGGTATACAAACTGTGAAAGTTGTTTATATACACAGGCCTCGAGTACTTTAGATAGGAAAGGAAGAATAGAAATAGGACGAAAATGTTCAGGAAGTGAAGGGTTGTTATTTTTCGGGAGAGGAATGATAAAGGCCTTGCGCCACAAAGAGGGGAAAATGCCAGAGTCGAGGGAGAAATTGATAATGTGAGTAATTACTGGGAGAATACTGTCTAGGATGGTGATAATCATGCGACGGCTGATGCCATCACATCCCACCGCATTGGAACGGATAGATAAAATAGTCTTCTTGATATCCTCAAGAGACACTGGAGAGAATTCAAATGAGTCAGTAGTGGGACTGGTAAGACCAGATATGTATCGCAGCGTTTCACATTTAGTTTGAAGATCCAGCGAAGAAGTGGATGAGAAATGACGATTAAGATCGTTCAAACCAATTGTATTATTGAATACGGAATGTTGCCGTTTACCTATTCCTATCGTACTAAGAAATTTCCAGATATTGGACGGAGAAGATGACTCTATATTTTGAAGTATATGTCGGCGTTTGGCGTTGCGTATCACTTGGTTGCACCGATTCCTTGCAGCCTTATACAAGTTCCATTTTTCTTCGCAGCGATCCCTCTTGAAGCGCAGGAAGGATTGGTCCCTTCGTCTCATTGCAGTTCGAACCTGCTCCGACATCCAAGGAGCCGGGGCACGCTTTAATTTTACTCTCCTGATAGGTGCGTGGTTGTCATACAATTTGATGATATTATCAGTGAGTATGCGTACTTTGTTGTTCACGTCAGTAGCAGTAGTCATACACACCCAATCAATCTGAGAAGCATCAGCACGTAATTTCTCAACATCCATGCGACGGAAACTGCGAATTTGTAGGAATTTAGGAGGAGGTTTGGGAGGTTTCAGGATATAACAGAGGAAGATCAAGTCGTGATGGGAAAAACCAGGAGCAAGGAGTTGTCCGTGGGACGAGACAAGGTGTGGAGCAGAGGTGAGCATTATATCTAGCCAAGTATCTTGGTAGACTAAGTTGTGGTGAGTGGCTTGAAGGGGCAGGATATGGAGACTGGTTGCTTGGACGATCTGGAGGAAACTGCGGGTACGAGGGGAGTTTTCGGCGAGAAGGTCGGTGTTGAAATCTCCCATGATGATGTGATGTGAGTGTTCCGACCCTAAAGATTCTAGCACTGTTTCCAGGCTAGAGAAGTAGTTAACGGTTGGAGGGCAATATACTACACCTAGAATAACGTTAACTCCCTTGACACAAACCTCGAGAAATAGGTATTCCGCGCTGGTGGAAAGATCAGAAGAGGATGAGGCCAAAATTTTATAAGATAGGAAACTACGTAAATAGATAGCGACACCGCCACCTCTTCTGTCTAGACGGTCATTGCGGATAAGTATGAAGCCAGGGAGAGGATACGAAGTTGACGGTAGATCGGGTTTGAGCCAAGTCTCCGAAATCAGGACAGCATGAACGTTATTGTTGAAAAAAGTCTCAGCTAGTTCGCTAAAGTGACTTGGAATACTTTGCGCATTGATATGGCAAACATTTAGAAAATGACGAGATTGAGCTGAAAATGTTTGTCGTAATTGATCACTAAGACTGTTTGTTGTGAAGCTAGCATCTTCCAACGTGTCATCGGCAGAAAGATATATACTATCATCATCGCTCATAAATGTATATAAAAAAAACCTAAAAAGAATACCTACTATAGATATAAATATAAGTAAAATAAAATAAAATAATAAAATTAAGTAAAAAAAATAAAAATTAAGTGACCTTTATGACAGCTGAAGTTGGCGTCCGTATTTCTACACCACCCGCCAGCAGACACACAAAATTAATGTACCGCATACAGTTTGATTTGTACAACTAAAACATTATCAAAATGTATCAATCATTACACCACACACAAGAAAGGAAAAAAAAAAGTATAAAAAGAATTGAATATTTAAAGAAGATACAAAACAACAAAAAAATATTACAGAAATAATTCTCATGTTCTGCCATTCCTCATAAGTTTCTGAACGTGTTCGAACGAAACGCAACTATGTAGACATGAATGACACTAAGTGTTGACCTTGTGGCAATGACATAATAATGACAGTTAACGAAATGCAATGTAAACAATACAAAAACCCTGCATATTTTTGTTTTGTAACAACAAACTAATTACTTGTGTTAAATAAAAGTATAAATTACAAATGGTGATAACTGTGTTATAGAACTCGCGTGCTAGATCATTACTTTCGCGAACTTTTAATGTCTGCATTTGAAGTCGATTTGGGTGAAGATGTTGCCTTCGGATATTTGGCTATGAGGGGTTTCAGTTCGTCCGGTGTTACTACTTTGTGGCGACTGTTGTCTGTAGGTTTGACGATTATAGTGCCATCCTGAGTCCAGCAGGCCGCGACGCCAAAATGCTGCCGGGCCATACTGAAAGTGGTCTGTCGAGTTTTCGTAAGGAACTCTCTTACCGTATAACCGGACCCCTTCAACGTCGTCTTCGCCTTCCATACTGCAGCTCGAACCTCCGCTGAACAAAAGCGAATCAGAACCGGGCGACGACTATCCTTAGATGGTGTGCCAATGCGGTGACAAGCCTGGATGCTAGACGTTGTCATGTCTTTAAGACCCATCTTCTGATTGCAAACATCAAGCAATGTCTTACTGCAGTCCTCCTTATTTTCTTCGGGCACTCCAAGAAAGATAAGAGCCTTACGTCTATGACGGGTCTCTATGATATCCACCATCCTGGCACACTCACAGATTTGCTTGCGGAGCAGACCCAACATGTTGAACATCAACTCACGGAATGACCTAAACTCTTCTGAGACCCGTGCAACAGTTTCTTTCGAGTTTGATCCAGAATGTAATTGAGCTTCCAGCTGAGCCATCCTTGTAGAGAAACTTTCCTCCAAACTACTCTGAGCTGCTTGGATATCACTGAGTTGTGGCATTGTTCTTGAGAATTGGAGAGTTAATGATTGTAGAAATGAAATTTGTTGTAAAGATTTGAAATAGTTTAAATAAGCTGGCAGGTGGCTTGAAAACTTACTTCAACATATAGTCAGGATGGTAACTGTAAGTTTTTATATAAATTATACAATAACTTACTTTATTTACTAGTTATTTAATTTAATAGATTAAGAGCTTTTCAAATTATGTACTGACTTTTTCACACCTACCCACAAAAAAAAATCTAATATTTGAAACTAGAAACTAGTCTATTTTGTGGTATCACTTGAATGTGTTAATGCCAAGTATTAGAATCAGATAAATGTCTTTCTTAATTCTATGCGGCAACTAAAGTATTTAATGTACGCTTTGATTATAAACATGTCAATCAAAGAATGTACGTATGGTTAGTTTTCTATAAGAAGGATAGGACCCTATTCTACTCCGCTGTAGTATTGGCACTCCAGTAGGATTACCTGTTACTTGCGTATATTTTTTGAGAGATTTATTGACGAAAATCAAAGTCAAAATATTTTTTTAGTTCTCAATCTATCCTATTTGCATTTTAACATTATAAAACCTTATTACAGAACTATCAGAGAGTAATATTTGACCATAAATTCTATAGAACATCACTAGTTCTATATTCAAACTCAACAAAATAGTCAACGGTAAGTTCGTCGAAAAACAATTAAATAATTCAGTTTCGTTTTACGAGAAAACCTTGAGATTCTAACTATTTAAACGCAGAGGTTCCGTTTCTCAAAATAAGTAACGTTTCATTCCACGTAAAACAACGAGATGGGAAACTGGGGGACTATGTTTTGAATACAGATCGACAAGGTAGTATATGAGAAAAATACAGAGAAGGTAACAAATTCTGATCGCGCGTGTAGTGTTCTGAATATGGAAAATTAGCCACTTGGGTGATGGCCACTCTAATTTATTTGTTTAAAGTGAACAAACCTCTTTTGTTTTGGCGGGAATTTTATAGAGCAGGTGGATTGAGTCCATTACTGAAATTTTATCATCCGTGCGTGTGTGGGTGGTAACGCATTAAAAATACATTGTCACTATTACTACATTTACAGGTATACAGTGTGACTGCACGGTTGGCCAAATGGTTTATCTGGTCAACACACCGTTGCCAAATGTTGTGGGTTCAAATCCCACATGGGACACTTAGTGTGATCCACTCGTTGTTGTTCTGAGTCTGGATGTTCCTTGTGTCTAGGCCAAAACATCCTTTCGAAGGAGAGGCATATGTCCAGCAGTGGGTTTTATAGGCTCTTGATGTAACTGGAATTGCATAGAGCTGATAAAATCAAATTAAAAATAAATAGATAATAAAAGACAATTAAAAATATATGGTTATCATTGCAGGTAAGTAGAATTTTTACTTGCAAATAAAATTATTTAATTCATAGTATTCATAATTGCATAAATAAGATTAAAAATAAAAAAAGAGTTGGAATATGTTTGAACTATATTAATTATTTAAAACTCTTCATAACGTACAATCTTACAAAATATTTTAGACCTTATTCCAATAGCGATAAGAGCTAAATTCCTTAAGAATACGATATTTACAAACTTGTTCAGTAATGTGTTTATTTAAAGGAAGTAAAATCTCTTTAGCGATGTCTACTAGTCGTACAGCACATGGGTTTAAGAGAAAATTAAATATAAAATAACCTATTTGCATATTATTTGCAATTGCATAATTTCGGTCGTAAATATAATTTAAAATGGTCTTATAGCATTTTATTTAACTTCTTAGAACTTAATTTATAAAACACTAGCCTTTGCCCGTCATTCTGACACTCACAAATATTGCAACTTTTTATTGTCAAAATGATTTTCAACATCGGTTTAGTATGTCCAGAGATACCATAAAAACTTTTTGTTGGTAACATAAAGATTAGCTGTCCGAGCTGTCCTTGAAAACAGCTGTGTCTGTCAAAGTTTGAATACATTTTCTCTTATTTCAAAATGTTTTACATTGATGCTCGGCTCTTATTGGCCTTAGAGTGATGTTATATAGCCTTTATCGAGAATTTTTTACATTTCAACCTGCTGTTCCTGATACAAGCGCGCTTAATCAAACAAACTTCATTTTACAATAAAATAGAACAATAACCTTAAAGTTAAACGGTTTAACTAGCCATAACCTTTTTTTTATATTAAGCCATCTAAAGTGACTCTACCCTGCCTAATGGAAAGCATGAGCAGAATCCAAGAGTGGGGGCTTCCACACTTGCTGCGAATGCAGACAATAATATATAGCGGCCCGCACTATGGCGGCTTAGTGAGATTCTTTATCACTCCCCGCTTAAAGGACAAGGGATCATAGTGGAAAAGAAACACGTGAGCTGGTAGTGTTTGACTGCTCGGCATAGCTCGGCATATCGGCTCGGCTCGTCTCACCTTGTTGAGCACACCTAGCACTTGAGTTTATCGTTAGCATACAACCGTTTAGAAATCGATTCATCCGTTTCCTAGATACGATTGCATAAGTATGTGTACATTGTCCCCCAAATAAGGTAAACATATATATTTTTCTCACAATAAGCATTAATATGCAATTCAAATGTGCTACATTAGCATCATGGCGTTTTTCCGTCTCTTTATTTCTTTTTTTTTGTGTGTTCTGCTTATTATGCACTGTGAAGGTACGTGCTTACTCTATATGTATTTAATTGCTCCTATTAGTTCTTGTTTAATTTGAATATTTATCTTTTGAATGTAGGTTAACATTGTACGTAATGATAGTATTAAAATATACATGGTAATGTTGCCAGATCTATTTCTAAATGTGTAGTTTAGTACACTACACTGTCTGTTTCGCTTTAGCGGCAATACTATTTCACCGTTTTGATTGAAATAATTTGATTGTTTAGAAAGGATATAGGCTACTTTTTACTGCAATTTTTTTGCCTTTTACTTATAAAAATTCACATATATGTAGTTATAAATGTTACTTTTCAGTTTTAATGGAAATGTACTACTACATACTTATCCCTACTAATTTTATGAATGCGAAAGTAACTCTGTCTGTTTGTGCATTACGTTTTCACGCCTAAACCACTAAACAGATTTTGATGAATTTTGGTATAGAGATAGATGGAACCTTGGGAATGGGCATAGGCTACTTCTTATAGCGAAAACAGATATATCTAGGTCGGAGCCGCGGGCACAAGCGAGTATTGACTGCCTTGTTGGTCTAGTGGTTAGCGTATGCGGCTGCTGATCAAGAGGTCTCGGGTTCGATTCCCGGGTCAGACCAAATTTTTGTGTGATCCACAAATATTTGTTTCGGAGTCTGGGTGTTTTTCTATGTATAATATGTATGTATTTACAAAAAAAAAGTATGTTTATTTATTTATATCAGTTGTTTAGTACCCATAACACAAGCTCTGCTTACTTTGGGACTAAATGATGTTGTGTGTAAGATGTCCAAAAAAAATTAAAAATTCGAAAGTAAATCTATCTGTTAAACGCTTTGATGGACAAACTTTTGTCAAAAGGCTATTAATTTCAATAAATCATATTGTATGATATAAATCAGTTTTATTGCAGTATTAGCGTTACTTAGCATTTGGCACGTTATACTACGAATTAGCGTGTATATACGCTACGCACATATATGTTTATTTAAGAAGATGATTTTTTTTTTCACAACGCGTGTAATTTGAGATCTAAGATAACATATTACATTAATAACTGATAGTATTTCTTACTCACTGAGTTAGTTTTATTCAATTAGCATAATAACTCTTTTTTTTGACAACGTCTTATAATTCGATGGAGCCTGACTCATGCGGCGTGACAAAGAAAAATGCAACCATTCCATCAGTATTTTCTGTGATTTTTTCAATAAATCTTTGAAATGAAATGAAATCATTTGCAATTAGGTTACATAAATGAACATTTTTGAATGTTAAACTTTTTTCAACAGGTCAGTTCGACCTTTCCTAACTGGACGAGAATTGGGAAGAAATTAACGAAACAAACTAAGGGATCATGGTTTAATGAACAACCCATAGCGTCTGACTGCTGGGCTCGAATCTTCTTCAGAAGAGGGTTAAGGCCATATGTCCACACGCTGGCTGAGCACTGGCTCCAACTTAGCTTTACGACTGTTACCTTATGATAACAACCGGGACCGACTGCTTAACGTGACCTCCGAATCACGGAAACGCTCATAACATCATGTCACAAACGGTCACCCATCTAGGTGCTGACCGCGCCGTCTTTGCTGCCACTTGATTATGAGCGCTTGTAGGATAATTTTATTTGATTTTCAAATATTATAGTAAATCTATAAATGAATTAATATTCCCTAGATGGATACACATACATCTTTCAAGCTAAGTCCGGGTCGGCGCAGTTGTTCCAAAATTAAGTAATAATCAAGTCACGCACTTCTAATGTTCGACAATCGACGCCTCGTCTATCTTAGCCGACTTATTTCGGACAACACCGTTCGTAACCAACTTCTATACGTTTTGTGAATATTTAATTTTACCGAATTATCATAGACTTCCTACTTCATTTGCAATTGTTAGCAGTTCTCGGAGACGTTATGTCTGCGGTGTAATTTATGATTCTAAGATTTTTACTTTACATTGTAGATTCGTCACCTTTAGTGTCACGATGACATGAGCGAATCCGTGATAAGCAGTCGTAGGTTGTAATCATAGGATAACAGTTGTGAAGCTTAGTTAGATGTTTTTAAACGGCTTAAAAAACATCCAACCGCCAGATTACGTAGGCCAATGTAGGGACATAAGAACTTAACCCTCTCCTGAGAAGAGACTAGATTCAGCAATAGGACATCGTGTGTGGGAAATAAGTAAATTATGTATATTATTTATTTTATTAAAAAGTCTAACAAGTATAATATAGAAAAAACATACTATGTTTAAACCATATTAGTATTATTTTGGGTGTTTTCTGTGTGTAATATGGTATGTAATTACATAAAAAAGTATGTTGATGTATTTATATCAGTTGTCTAGTACCCATAATTCAAGCTCTGCTTAGTTTGAGACAAGATGGCGTTGTGTGTATGATGTCCGAAATATTAATTTATTAACTCTGTCCGTCTGTTTGTTTGTGAAGCTTTCCTAGCTGAACCGTTCCACCAATTTCAATGCAAAAGTATCTCTCTAAGCCGCCATAGTATGGATCGGCATCGCCACACCACCTGCATTCACAGAGTGTGGTGGCACCTGGATTCTACTCATGCATTATATCAAGCAAAGTCACCTTAGCAAGCTATCAAACTGTGCCTTACCAGACGTGGGCTAACTTAAGTAAATAAGTGATCGGCAATAAGTTTCTGAGTGGGACCAAGTTATATTTGGTACTACGTGGGTGTTTAATACCAAGAGGTACAGTTGAATGTCTGTCTGCAATGAGTCATTTAATGATATAAAACTGAAAACCAGTTTTATTATTAGGTCCACAAGGTTGAAATTAGAGCACATACTTTGTTCAGATTGTGATGACTTAGAACCTTAGACGTAAAACTGACCTGGAGAAATTATATTTAGATATTTCCTACCGAGGCACTTCCGATCAAGCATGAAACTTTGAAATTATTAAAATAAATATTTCGGACATCTTACACACAACGCCATCTAGTCCCAAACTAAGCAGAGCTTGTATTATCGGTACTAGATAACTGATATAAATACATAAACATTCTTTTTTTTTTGTAAATACATACATACTGCATACATACTGACTGCACGGTTGGCCTAGTGGCTTAAGCGGTCGCCACACCGCTTCCTACTGCGCCAAGTGTCGTGGGTTCAAATCCCACGTAGGATAACACTTTGTGTGATTCACAATTTGTTGTTCTGAGTCTGGGTGTTATTTGTATTCGTTTCATGTATGTTTGTAAAGCCCCCCGCGACACAGGAATTTATATTCCTAATGCGGGAGTTGTCTTTTTAAAAAAAAATAAAAAAATATAAATAAAAAAGAAATATTATACATAGAAACACCCAAACTCCAAAACAAATATTTGCATATCACACAAATATTTGGTCCGATCAAGAATCGAACAAGAGACCTCTTGATCAGCAGCCGTATACGCTAACCACTAGACCAACAAGGCAGTCGTTTCGAAGCCTAGAGTCTATTCCAAACACGTAGGTACTTCATCCTTCGATGCACCAAGCTCTGTTACAACCATGTAGGTCTACATCAATATGTCTGTGTGTTCCGTGTGTACGACATATTTGCTTGAGGTGACACAAGGTTATATTAACATCAACGAACTTAGAATCCATCCTAGTATTATAAATTCGAAGTGAGCTCAATTTAGTACGTTTTCACGGCTAAACCACTGGACAGATTTCAATTAGAGGCCTGGTGATACTTTGATGCTGATAGGACCTGGATGGATACTTCTCTACCGCGGTATTTTATTATTTGTGTGATCCACAAATATTTGTTTCGGAGTCTGGGTGTTTTCTATGTATAATATGTATGTAGGTATTTACAAAAAATAGTAGTATATTGATGTATTTATATCAGTTGTTTAGTTAAAAGTAAAAATAATATAAGCTCTGCTTAGTTTGGGACTAGATGACGTTACGTGTGGGATGTCCGAAAAAATATTTATTTTATTTATTATGAGAATAACAAGTCACAGTACACGGTAGGAGCATGTTTAATAAAATGAGGTTAGAAATGTATAATTTTAACAAAAAGGAACCGACTTCAAAGAAAAACTATTCCGAGTACCCAAATCGCGACAATTGTGCCTATGATATTTGAGGAGTTCCTTCGATTTCCTTGGGATCCAATCATCAGATCCCGATATGGTGACGATGGGACCACCTGTAAACAGCTACGCCCATTCCAATGCAAAAAGAATAATTAAAATCGGTTCATAAACGACGAAATAATCGCTGTACATAAAAAAAAAAAAAAAAATTCGACGAATTGAGAACCTCCTCCATTTTTTAAGTCGGTTAAAAACAAAAAACGTATGTTACCCAAATAAAATTGTTTAAATATGTACTTAACAAGAATGTATAACAATTCAAAAAGTTTGAATTACTTAAACTAAATTAAAAAGTTAAGCACCATAGAGTTAGTTTCGCTGATTTAAATAGAGTTCTTTTTTTGGAGGGAAAATCTGACGTAAAGGTTAATCAAATTTTCGATTTATAAAAGTATAACATTGTATAAATGGTATTAGTTTCACGAAAAGAGATCATATAAAGAGGTTATTATGGACATTGTTTCAAATCTAATTTAACGGTACTAAACCAATAAAGTCCAAATGAGGACGGTATTCTCGTCATAAAACTGCAACGCAATAAATTGATGTTACCTTTGCCTTTTGATTCGGAGAACACGACACAGAATAAATATGCAGATTGCTGTAGGGTAACTAATTTTATTACATTGTGTTTTAAAAATATACCCTACCTATTTGGTAATATCTAGAAATATCTACTTCCTCGATTTCTTAAAAATTAGGATCTCGTGGCCCGAATCAGTAAGATTCTTTATCTATCTAAGTAGATACGGTAAAATTTAGAATTTTTCGGAATAATTATTTCTGATTTTCTAACAAACTAGTTTTTAAATATATATATATGCCTCTGCCAAAGTGACTCTACCCAGCCTGATGGTAAGCATGACCAGAATTTAATAGTAGTGGTTACAATACTCACATTGCGAATGTAGGCAAAGCAACAAAATTACTTAAGGCCATAGAACTGTTCATACTAGCACAGATAACTATCATCTTGACCTACTGATAGCCACTTCACTAAAGCATAGACAATCTACATCCATAGATTAGAGAAGTTTACGTTCAAAAACAAGCATCTCTTCATTTCCGAAACGCCACTATAAACATTAAACTTACATACTTAAACTTATCTTGAAATAAATCATATAAGTTAACCGCACTTTAAGAGTCATTATCTTACTGATTAGGACACAAAGATTCTTCTTCGCAGATCATGAAAGGACCCATTCTTATGACCTTGGGGTCACAAGATAGGCAGAAAGACTCCATTGATAAAATTATATTACTTTACTCGGGTCATGGCGGTAAATCGTATTGGTTATCTGTGAACGTTCTTTTTTTGAACAATCAAGTCTTGTCTCTGGTAGGTATGGAACGCCGCGGATTGTTTGTTGGTCGAGACTAATTTACACCAATATGGTTTTTTGGAACGAAACTCTTAAAAAAAAAGATAATTTATATTAAACGTTATTTTGTAAAGAGCTCTGCAATTTTGTATTCGTTGTATTCATACTAAAGATTCATAATAAAAATATTGCTGTTATACTTGGAGGTTACCGAATTCTTATCAGCAAAATATGAAGTACACTGCTGGACATACATAGGCCTCTTACATTGTGTGTAAGAGGCCATGTCTAGCAACATAACTGTAGTCCATTCAAGATAACGTAGACCGAGTAAAGTTTGTTGAATTCAAATATTTAAAAATTTAATGATGTGAAATACTTGCTTAGTGAAAAACGACTACCTAGATATCACCTCACCTAATTCTGTCGTTTAAAAAGTTCTGGTAAAAATCTTATTCTTATTACCTTTGACGGTTTCTTTAAAGTTTATTCTGGAAATAAATATAAGTGTACACTCGTAAATATCATTAGATTTACAGTAATATATTTTTAAGAGGATTATTATAATCCATTTCGCGGAATATGAATAGTATGTAATAACAGTTTACCCAACCTGATATTCCAGCCAACCCTCTAATCTTTAAATGTATCATAATAAATATCCCTTAGGGTTAAACGATGATATTCCCAGATCATTTCTATGATCTGTGATATTCCCGTAGGATTTTTATCTAGAGCTTTGTGCAACTGTATGGATTTCATTCACAGAAGTAACTGAGCAGAATTAAAGAAAAAAATATAAAGAAAAAGCATTTTCAGATAATATTTTAAGAATTAACGAAATATGCACATAATATAGGTATTCCTAATATTGCATTTTGACAGTTGTTTAGTAAAAGCGATTGCCAGCATCAAGTTTTTATAGTTGGGAATTGAAGTATGAATGTAACGTACTTTTGTCGTTACCAGATCCAAACCGGGTATCAAATATGGTGTGCTACAACCTATTTCAACTTGAATTACGCTGTGTACGAACAATTATGGATGTCAACAGGTTATACTGCATAAATACAGTCGTAATACTAGTCATAAAACAAGTTATAAATTCCAACTGTGTTTTTCAAAATTAAACATTTGAAACCCACCCACAAAACATTTAAAGATAAATCCGGGAGGCAATCGAAGGAAAGAGATAAAAGCCTTATATTCAAACATCTGACTTTATTAAATCGCACTGTAACACTTATCTTCCATTTTTAAACAGTATACCATAAATGTGATATTAATCATATATCAATGTATGATAAAGAATATTACAGAATACAATAGCTACTATAAACAACTATTGGTCTATACGTTTCTATAGTTTAAAATTCAATATGTAAAACAGATAATAAAACCTAAACTTTATTCTTAATCAAAGTCCATAGAGTAAAGTTTTAAATTTCGAACGCAAAGCCACGTTCCAATAGTGACTGACATTCTCGGTGTCCTTTAAATTGGCGTCACATGTCGTTGGGACGTAGCTCACCCTTAAACATTGATTGACGAGCCCCTTTAGTTTTACGACGCCACTAATTAGACCTACGCCAATACAAAACGAGTCTGCTAATGGAACTCACCTTTAAGATTTATTTTAGGTTTTTACCGTATAGTGCAGAATGTTGAAAGATCGTTCAAGTAAAACTTAGTGCTTTTTCAGTTTTATACGGAATATCACGTATTTCTTAATCTAAGGGTCTGTTTCACAAAGTCTGAGTAAATTATTGGTTAACTAAATGACAAATAAATTATCAGCCACATATAACTCCCTGTTAAAACAGTTTGCGTTTCACAAACATCTAACCGTTAACTTTATGTGTCAGTTTGTTATTTGTGTAATAAAACTGGCAACGTCGCACTTTGACGTTTCAGTTTACTAAACATATATTAACATAAAATATTTTTTGATTAAATCACTCCTAAAAATATGATGAATGCATAAAAATGCATTATTTTATGATACGTAAGTATTACATATACTTTATTTACAGTCTGCAACAATTTTATTGATACAAAGGAGCTGTTTTAGAAATCGGTTTATTTTTAAGTAAAACGAAGTGTGAAACAACTGTTATAGAAAAAAAAACACTTGAATTGAATTGGCTTGTAAGTAAATGCTTCGTTTGTTGTATTTCTTTTTTATTTTAATCATTGTCTTTTATTTTGCCTCAAACAATGAATCAAAAACGGGAGAGTAATAATTTTACGCAGGAGGAGGTCGATATATTAATTAAATTGGTCGAAGTAAATAAACATATATTGAAGAACAAGAAAAGATCATCCAATTCGTCGTCAAGTGCATTAAATAGATCCATTTTTAATATTTTCTCAATTTCTGTCTGATTTTATGATCTGACAAGTAACTTTACCTTAAATAATTTCCTTATTTGACAGATCATCTAACCTATAATTTACTAAGCACTTTATTTACCAGTTAAGCTTATTTGAAGATTGTGAAACGCGAACGATGATTTTATTTGACAGTTGAGTGGCAAATAGCTTACTAAGGACTTTACTTGGACATTGTGAAACAGGCCCTAAGAGATATATAAAGACCATGACACTAAAGTTCCTATACAATATAACACATATTAATCTAGATTTCAAAGCTTTTATTTCATATTAAAATGTCTATGATATTCTCTGGTAGAAAAGTTGTAAGAGTTATAAAAAAAATTACCTATCAAATTCATAGACACGTTTATTTTTCGGTGGGCACTGTTCAAGAACAACAAGAAAATTAATAAGACATTATACGATAAATTTCAACATAATAATTTGCTATTCCAAGTTACCGTAACCAACAATTGCTTAAAAATGATTTAAAAAATAAAAGAATTTAAATCCCTTCGAGGGTGTTCCCCGAAAATTTGGGCACTTTAGACGCCGAACCCGAGGGGCTGAATAGATCATTGACTCCGTCGAGAATACTTCACAATTATTATCACAATATTTTTTAACGTTTTGGAATATATCGGTAACATTTTGTCGGTGGCGATTGATATAGATACACCACTTGAATATCTGTTGATTGTTTGAGTTATCCCAACATTGATATAATTTGTTTCAAGCGTTGTTTTTATAAAATTTCACGTTGTTATTGCATATGCATTGTCTTTGGTGTATAAAGAACCTCCTCGGTAACGAACCATAAATGAGTCTACGAACAAACTTAAATCCTTACTAATAATTATAAATACGACAGTAGCTCTATCTTTACTAACCAATGAACCTATGAAAATAAAATTTTGTTCACAGATAATTTAAAGCCTGAGAAAGAATATACTTTTTACTGCGTTAACCGTCATACAAGCAGGCGGAGCTACGGACGAAGAAATTTTAATACATTTTGGAACACTGTTTAGTTGGCAGAAGATTTAAATTAAAAATACACCATATCTACACAAGTATACCATTGTCGGTAAGTAAAAAACTAAAATAAAAAAAGTAATGTAATAATTTAAAAAGAGTTGCAACTTTGGCAAGTGAGGCACGTCTCGATAAAATAGTCGCCATCATTGTTTTGCAACTAAGTATAGCCAACCCAATAAAAACAAAATGAATGATACCACAACAAAATGTGTAGTTAAGAGAATTAAGAACTCCTATATTTGGTATTCCATCAAGCGTCTAGTTCGGCCATCTTAAGGTTTTTATGGCCTAGGTCTTAACAATAAAGTGTCACAGTGTAATGGTGTCTGGCTATAGTGTCTGCCATTAAAGATCGTAATATATTCTATTGTAGTGATAATTTATTAATGATTGTAGGCACAGTTTAGTAATTAAAAAGTATTTACGTTGAGATACTTCTACCGTTGACTATAATCAGTTTTTTTTGTGATTTTCTTGCATGGAAATAATAAAATAGGTAGGTTTATTACTTGGGTGGCATCCAAGCTTAATATTATAAGTGCGTAGGTTTGTGAGTTTTCTTGCCTCATTGAACGATGCTTTCGAGGTATTAGGAGTAGGTGTAAAGATATAGCGTACCTTCTATTTATTTATTTTATTTAAAAACTTTAAGCACAAAAGTACAATGGCAGACTTAATGCCTTGGGCATTCTCTACCAGTCTACCGTAGGATGGTGTGGAAATGAATGAAGAGGTGCACTACACTTTGGTCAAAGTGATAAGAAGAACATTATATTAGTAGATATCTACAAATACATACAATACATTCATACCTCTTACTAGAAAAATGTTAGGAAGATTTGAGGATACTGAAGAAAACTATATAAAAAGTAACATTACATTACGTTTTAAGTTAGGTGAATCAATCAGGGATAGGAACACTAGATTTTGCCCGCTGATTTATTCTCGTTATTCATTCTTCGGGTGTAGTAAGAAGCGATTAAGACAATTTATGCACTACGAAGAGATGGAAAACTTTATACCAATCCTTCTTTGTCAGCGCGGTACAGTAGGCCAAAACCACCTTTTTAAGGAGAGGCCCATGTCCAGCAGTGAACTGTTAACGATTGTTGATGAGAAGATGTGACCTTCCAAACATTTTTCAGGATGATACTTTAATTATGCCTTTTGTGGACAAATTTGATTATCACTTAAAAAAATGCACGTCAAAAGTTTAAGTCTAAATTTCAGTTCAGGGCAAATTCTTAGAGGTTTAACTAAATATCAATTAATGTGCACAGATTTCCGCGACGGTAATTAAGGAAAGAGCCCCGTATCATCACGTCCCCTAATCGTGGTTTCGGTTCCCTCTCTGTACAATAGAGGGACCACGCTACCTTTTTCATCCCGGACACTTTATGTAAAAGCTATGAAAAAGTCGTGGTCACGCGTTGCTAAAGTATTAAGGGGTACGTTTCGACGATTGTTTTTTAAACTTGAATATGTGTTACTCTGTATAATCATCTACCTTTTTACAAATATGTACTCTATTACTTATTACTAATGGTGTCGATTATCTTGCTTTTTTAGTAACATTGTTTAATCCAGTGCCCTGAAAATATTGTTTCATACTTTTTCAGCGCCGTCTTTGTAGTAGTTAGGTTTTAGTTTTTACTTTTATTTAATCTATTTTTGACGTTTTTTTTATTCTATTCGTTACCGAGTTATTTTGCAAGTATCTGTTGATGAGTTTGTTTGATTTTGTATTCAAAAAAAATATTTTACACTCGTAAATAGCATTAAAATGTATTACATAGTATAGAAGAAGCGCAATTTTACTTTTATTTACTTACTGCATATTAAAATTAATCTCTTGCATTAAACAGTACATTTTTTGCTTTAGTTTAGCTTAAAAATTATTCAAATAATAATAATCGATCTCAAAGTTTACAAACGTATTAACATAATTTAGGCCGTCATCTTTAGTGCTTATAAAGAATAGATGTACAACGAACTTCTCCCTATCTAGGTGTATGTAAATAAGAAGTACATTTTCTTGCTAGATAAAGAGCAGTAAGTACGGTAAGAAAAAGCTACGTACTTTTCTCGACATCGCCTTTTCTGACTTGCTACCCTATCGATTACTATACTAGAAAAGTTATATACATTAATATAGAGACAAATGAAGTATGCTATTTAAAGTGTTTTATAATTAAATTTACATAATTTGCACGAGGAATTCATAATAAAAACACGGTCATCCTTCAATACATCCATTATTTATTTAACCTTAAAGTGTGGTAACCCTGTAGAGAATTGAGGGCGCGGCAGAAACTTTGCCGTTTCACTTATCTATGCCAATGGGGAATTTTAATGCGAATAATCATGTTAAATGTAATTGATTTTCAGAAACACTCTAATGTACAGAACGAACGATAGGACGGATGACGTATTAAAAGGTAAAGGACAAAGTTCGGGTAACTTTAGCCTTCTAAAACATATTGACAGATATAGGTACTTAATATAACATGTCAAGTAAATAAAAATACGTAAAAATACGATTTCTATAGCTTAAATAGCAAGTAATTGTAACAGTAGAGTCATGCTAACTTCGGGCTAATGCTAATGGGCTCGTTCGGAGCGGTACTTCCACAGAAAAGCACCCTAAAATTGACAGCATTCGTACTGTTGTATTTCATTGGTGACTGTGTGACCGGATGCCCAATAATACAGAAGTATCTCACTTAGCCGCCATAGTGTGGGGTAACCACGCTGCATTACGTGCATTCACAATGAGTATGACCAACACTATTGGATACTGCTCATGCTTTCCATCAGGCAGAGCAGTCACTTTGGGAGGCTCATAAAAAATATTTAGTTTATTATTTTGTTTTCCTTAAACAAACGTTTCCTTTTGGTATGAAATTTTAGAAAGGATAGCAACGGTGTAATTTACAAAGTGGTGGTTCTTTTATAGATAAAAAAACTATTTAAATGTATCATGAAACAGCTTGCTAATTAAAAATAACAGCTTGTCTTTGCCTTTGGTATCCTTGAAAAATAAAACAATAATACAACTCGATCCTACAACATCATTTCATAGTGTATCATTAATGGAACATAATAGCCATTATATAATTTCTAGAAGCCTAAGTATCGTATTCTACAATTTAATAAACATTACAAAGCTAGTGCCTTTACTGGTAAGCTATAAAATGCCAATTGACATTTTATTTCGTGATGTTGGTAGTGTCACGTGGTCGGAGTAACTACAATTCGTATTTTTTTAAACTGGCAGTAATTATGGAACAAGATAAGTACAACGACACTAACATACAATATTGTACAATACCACAAACTCTCTATTTCTGGTTGTTTATAATTTTGACAAATATAATGCAATGTTTGATTTGAAATAATTCGTGATATTAAAGATGAAAGAATGGTGATATCAACATTTTAGAACAAAATAGGTATTTGAAATTCTACTATTTTAATTTACGCAAATGAAGTCTGATAGAATTATTTAATAATGTTCTTATAACAACTACTAAAACCTTGCTTATGGCATACATGGCAATCAGTTTTCAGTAGGTAGGTTTACTAATTAAACAAAAAACAAAAGTAATTAAAGAATCATTTTTGTGTCTATATATCTGTAGAGATAAACAAGGACATAATAATTTGAATAATCAGTTAACAAGCTCACAAGAAGTTAAACACATTCCATTATTTAATCATAGATAAAAAAAGCATTATTCACGCGTAATTTTAATTTTTAAACTAATACTACCGAAATTTTTATTACATCGTTACGGAATAAGCACACGCTATCGTAATTTTTAACAGCACATTTCATTTACAGAAATAATTTAACAACAAAATCCCGTATAAGCGATAAGATAAAGAAGGCGTTAAACCAATGTTTAGTTGCCAGTGTTGCCACACAATGTGTGTTACAAGCGAAAAAGTTTTACAACTAAACTAAGTGATGAAACTTTTTTCATCGTTTGCAATATTGACTGCACTTAAATGAAGAGCAGTCGGTGTTACTAGAGCTAATAAATATTGACAGCATGAATACTGGTTTCGCGCCAGATGGGAATTAATAAGGTTTAAAAAATTATTGTGAAGCTCATGCTAAAGATTTTTTGTTAGATAATACGGAGAGTTTTTATCGTTTTTGTTGTTGGATGATTCAATTTCATATTATTCTTACCATTCCTGTCTTTTAAGGAATTATATTTGAAATAATATTTTGAAATAAGTTAGATCAGTACCAAATTTTACAATCGATTTTTTATGTACTGTAATAACTACTAAACATGTAGGTTGGCAAGTTACTTGTAAGTAAAATTTTACCATAATCTTAAGGTAAAATAATAAAAACGCGTGATGTTTTTATATTATTTTTCTACTGTGCTTATACTAACGTTAGCTCTATGGCTTCTCTTACGATAATGACTGAGGCTTTGAGGGTGTCATCGGCAATTTTATCCAATCGGGTGAACTGGGTGAGAAGCTAGAAATCATTGGTGAAAATCGTTTTGTCTGTGAGGGTCAATTCAGCCGAGCTGAACAAAACATGCAGAAGAGTGCAAATCAAAATTTTTCCTAAACTACTACAAACTTGGTAGTTGTAATATATACAGACAATGTCGGTTGTGTTCACAGTCAAGTCAAACCCTGAGCTACACGCCTTTATTTTATTTTATTTTCGTGCGGAAATCCTCCCGGATGCCACATAATTAAGGCTATGTTGGACTCGAACCGATCAAAACCGCACGCCTTCTCGGGCACTAGAAGTCGGGGAACCAGGTGCAACCTCGGAAGGGAAAACCCTGGGACCCCGACGTACCTCAGGCCATCTTGGTTTGCCCCCTACTGTTTGAGCTACACGCCTAAAGTTAATCAGTCAACCATTGTTGACAGGTAAAAAAAAATACATCTAGGCTAAAAATATTGTCACGCGATGTTGTGGTGACAGCTAGGAACAATTTAATCAGTTGTAGGTTTTTTTGATAATTATTATATAGTTTTTAACTTGTAATTAAACATTTAACTAGCTTATTCCCCGAATCTTCAACCGATTGATTACTTTTCTTGTTGTGTATAGATTCATCTACAATTTTACGAATGAAATTTACCAAAAACCATTCTTAAGTGCTGTGTACATGAAAAATATTAGCCCAATAGTTTAGGCTCTACTTTGCTGAATCAGTCAGAGTCATTTGATCAGTCAAGGCAGTTTATGTACATAGATTAAATGCGGTATGGAGACATATTAGGAGTAATTTCAATGTTCTATGTTATGTAGGTCGGTTTCCGCACTTAGTCCTTTAAGTGGACCATTGTACGCGAGGGCGGCCATCACTCCAGCCAGCCCACGTCCCTCCAGAAGCGGAAAAGCTCTCTGAGTCTGTCCAGACATTCTGAAACAGTTTTGAGAGATCCAAGGGTGTTTTCCGTGTTTCGGTGACACCTATACACTCAATGAGAAAATGCGACACCGTTTCCTCTGCCCTTAAGCATGCTCTGCATAGGGGACTATCAGTTATGGGACTATGAGTATTTTCAAACAAAAATAATAACATGTCTATTATCGAATCTTTTTCTAAAGTTGTGAGTTGCACTAATAATCTTTTACATTACATTGCACAGACGTCGATAGTCTCTGATGCATTACGGCGACGTAGCATTAACGCACCTTTTGTGTGAAGCATCCTTCATGTGAAAGATGTGGCATGTGGTAAGCCAATTAATTAGACATCACTTATGCATCGAGCGTAGATATCGCTGGAATCGCGTGAATTCTGCAATTGTAATTTTCCAACCTCTGAGAATGAAAGAAAGTCTAGTTCTGAGGAAGTCGTCATTTGAGTGTCACTTTATATAGTAAGGGTACGATCACACTAAAGTGGGAATAAGTGTAGGTTTTGAATAGTAACTACATCTAGCTGTGTGTTTTGTTATTTATTTTAAAAATTCAGCACTTTTTTTTATAATGCCTCTGTGGCACATGGGTAGTGTATGAGACTGCTACGCTTGAGGTCTGGGGTGCGATGCCCGATTGGTACAAAATTTTATGTATTCATAAAAGCAACTATGTTCATGTCCCCCGCGACACAGAATGTACCTATGTTCCTAATGCGGGAGTTGTTCTTCTTTAAAGAAAAAAAAAAAACACTGGTGCTTATATAGCTAACTTATATAGCTGCCTTCTCTTCCTCATCATTTGTATAAGACCAGCCTGTTTCCAGATAAAGTTGCAGATAGAAATACAATTTGTAAGATTATACGTATGTTGGTTATTGCGGTAAATAGTAGCCTATGTCCTTCCTAAAAGTCAAATTATATCAAAGTCAAATTTCATAGAAATCGTTACAGCAGTTTAGCACGTAAAGCGTAACAAAGTAACAGACAATGAATTGCGAATTTATATTATTAGTTTCGATATGACTATCATAAACATGAATGTTATAAATTATTAGCTAAATCACGCGTATAATTTTCGGTTATTGTTTAAATCGCGAGTAACGCCTCGTAAAAAATTATCATCATCAACAACAGCCTTCAACAGTCCACTGCTGGACATAGGTCTCTCCTTAGAAAGGAGGTTTTGGCCTACTATATCACGCTGGCCAGACGGGTTGGTATAGGGTTGGTTTCAAGTTTTCTTTCTCTTTGCATTGATGTTGTCTTGCGTAGCTTATCCCTTAGTCGCCTTTTACGACACCCGCGGGATGAATAGGCGTGGTGACACTCTGTATTCTTAATCCGTCACCACATAGGCATTACATAAAAAATAATTAGCTTAAATTACTCCTTAAGTCAACAGCTTTATGCTAGTGAAAGTTCCATCAAAATTAGTTCAGCCGTTCTAGAGATTATTCGGACCAAACATTGCATTTTTAGTGTAAGTATCGTAATTTGATATTAGTTACGTAGATACAGACACTACAATTGTATTTATTCGAATAGAAGTACATAGTTTACATTGACAAGATAAAATTGCTCTAAGCGTAGCCACTTTGTGTTCGTTAATTGCGATAAAGATGATAATTACTTACTGACTCTTTAAGTTACATACAAAAAAAAACCTTACTAATTTAATAAACTTTTCCAAAAAAATACTGTAAAACATATTAAATATTAACCGTTCTCACAATTATGATAAGAAATACCCAAAAGATACAGTTAAATTAAATTAATATACTTCTATATGCATAAATATGTATATGTATGTAAAGAATAGCTACGCCCTGCATTATAACTTGCGGTTGCTTTTTTTTATTTTTATTTTATTTTATATAATGGTTGACGGATTAAGAATACAGTGTTACCACCCCTATTCATTCCATGGGTGTCGTAAGAGGCGACTAAAGGAACAAAATATGCAGCTAACATCACCGCCAAGAGAAGGAAAACTTGAAACAAACCCTTTACAAACCCAAAAAACACCACAAGCAACATCACTTTTAATTTATTAAAATAAAAGTTACTCCTTATTCTATTATTCTCCTAATTATATCATCAGTTATCTGCGGGTAAAAGTCCTCATCATCAACATCATCAACAGCCTTTACAACATCAACAGCCACTCTCCTTTGAAAGGAGGTTTTGGCCTACTATACCACGCTGGTCAGACGGGTTGGTAAAGGGTTTGTTTCAAGTTTTCCTTCTCTTGGCAGTGATGTTAGCTGCTTATTTGGACACCCATGGAATGAATAGGGATGGTGACACTTTGTATTCTTAATCCGTCACCACACGGTAAAAGTCCTGTCAAAATGAATTCTGCCGTTCCAGGAATTAGTCGGAACAAATAGACAAACAATTTTTTTAGGTTAGGTTTACATGTATTTATGTACCGTACACTTTCAATTGCATTAAAACAATGCTGTTAATTTGAAATTACAAAGAGAGCTTACTTTTTTTATTTGTATAAATATAAAAAGACAGTTTTTAGACCAAGTAGGTAACAGAATAATCTTATAAACTTCTCTAATTAAAACAGTCCACTAATTTGCCAACACTTGGTCACCGTACTTCGGTTGTAGGTAATTAATTAGTCACACTAGGCTTCAAACGATACCCTGCACAAGTTGTATTTCCCTCTCACTCACTCATAACACGTCCTCCGTGATATCGAAAGTGACAGCGAATAGAAATCTCATGTAATTTTTTTCCAACATAACTGATATTAATGGTCATTTCGAAGTAATTGTTATAAAAAGCAAGTAATTTTACTATGATGTCAGTATAATTAGTATTGTTTATTGAATAGGCATGGAGGTCTTGTGAAACTGACTTAAAAAAACCTAGTAAAATTTTATTGGGTCGTTAGGGTGCATTCAAATTAGCGCCCAATTTGACCACGAAATACGTTATACTTAAAAGATTTTAATATAACAGGGGCTTAATAAAATAAAATAATGTCTTTTTTGAGTTACTAGAAAGATCTATCTTTATGCAACGTTAATTTTACCCTATAATAGAGAAATAAATATGTCTCCTAATAATTAATAGTAAGTAAAATTTTGGTAAGAAATATATTCCATGTAGACAAAGAAAAACTTGAAACAAATCCATATAAATAAATATTTTCAGATATCTTACACACAACGTCATCTAGTCCCAAAGTAAGCAGAACTTGTATTATGGGTATTAGACAACTGATATAAATACTTAAAAATACTTTTTATTTTGTAAATACATACATATTATACATAGAAAACCCAGACTCCGAAAGAAATATTTAAAGATCACACGAATATTTGGTCCGACGCGGGATTCGAACCCGAGCCACTAGATCACCAAGACCACCCAACCAACCCATCTGAAAAGTATGGTATAGTATTTTTTATTTACGTGAACCTGCTTAAGTGATTTTACTCTGCCTGATGGAAAGCATAAGAACTCATCATATTCATTGCAAATGGTGAGTGAGTGATCATATGCACTATGGTGAGCCAAACTATGGCAGCTTATTGAGATGTTTCTGCATCAATGGGTTTCAGTGTCGCATTCAGAAACGAAACACGACAACACTAATTCTGTTACTTTAGGTTGGTCTTCTTTGTGAGGGTAGTACCCGCCTTTTTATGAGAGGCCTATATCTAGCTATTATTTAGATGATTGTCGCTGGTTGTGACAAAAAACGGTAAATGTTAGTGTAGGACGCCCACAGGCGAGGTGGAGTGACAACCTGCGTAAGATGGCTGGCAGGAGCTGGATGCGAGAAGCCCAAAATCGATCAGAGTGGTGTGCAATGGGAGAGGCCTATGTCCAGCAGTGGACTGCGATAGGCTGATGATGATGATGATATGTCTAACATCTGACTAGATATGCTGGTGATAATATACAAAGTGCCGCCTTTTTAAGAAAACTGAATACATTTCAGATAGTTATACTTTTTTTGTATTTTCATAATTTGAATTGAATAATCATATTTTTTAATATTATTTTTAAGGAATTAATAGAGTCAGCTAGTAGGTATATTATATCGAATTGTATGACGTGGACTTGTTGTCAGACCACAAGAGGCATATCGTCATAAATGTTCCTAATTATACATTTAAATATATGAGTCTAATCGCTTTATAATACAAATAGTGTTGTATGTGTTTCTTAATGTATAAATAATAATACAGTACTCATACATAGAAACCATTATATTAATATAATGAGTCTCATTGTTTACAAACGCGTCGTATAAACAATGGTTTTTTTTTGTACGTGTTACCGTAAATTATTTAATAACGGTATATTATAATGAACATTTAATTTACATAATTATGTTATAATATAATTTATATTATCTTGTCTGTAAGCATGTACACGAATCTCATTTTTACATTTGTTAGTTGATTAGATTGACCGGACAGAGACAGGTTGTAAAATTAATGTTCATTTTCTGTACATTTATAAATTGTACATGTCAATTAATTATCTCCAATATTAACACTCACTGCAACGTTCTTAAGATTTGTACCGCGATGTCGCATACTTTTAACTTTTCCTGAAAAGCTGCATATACTAAATATCACCTTCATCATCAGCCTATTGCAGTTCACCGCTGGATAAAGGCGCCTTTCATTGCACGTCACTCTAATAATCATAATATAAAATGCTAACCAAAGGTTGTAGGTACAATTCCCACTAAGAACAAGCAGTGTTATGTGCTGAGCACGGTAATTTGTTGTCTGGGAGTAATTTATCTGTGTTCTATATATAGACAGGTACATATAAATATATTTTATGTTTATCAATAGTCTGGTTGTCATAGTACAGTCCCTATGTACCTATCTAGTCTTGTTTGGGATTAGACGCTGTGATTTGTATGAATTTAATATTATTACAATGTGACTGATACTTCTATTCAAAAGAAAAATTTAAACAAAAATGTATCGTTCATATAGTATAACAATTTAAAATATTTTTTAATTTTTCAATATTTTACAATACTTATGTACGCGAACAAGCAACAGGACTCACTTCATACGACCTTGAACTGATTTAACCTAGGTGTCAAAAAAGAATCCAAAACTAATAAAAAACCAGTAACCCACTTATTAAAGTTCAAAAGGAAAGTCTCGATTTCTTTAGATCTCATGGTGAACCTACTCACCACCAGGAATGCAAATACCATGTAAGTAGTGTTGGATTTTGCATAGTGTGGTATAGTGAAACCAGGGCCTTTGTATATACTACTGGGTGTTAGGCGCTACTCATCTCACTCATCCAAATCATAATACACATATACTCACCAAGTTAGGTTTAACGGTCAGTGAAGTATACCAAATTAAAATAAACAAAATCATCATCTTCATATTCCTAGCCTTTATTCCCAAGTTTATTTGGGTTCATCTCCTAGTTCAACAGGTTTTACCTGAATATCAGTTTTTCTACGGAGCGACCGGCATCGGACCTCCGGAACCCTGAGGTCGAACTGAAATTCGAAGGTTGAACTAGTTGTCAGTATATTTGAGGGCACTGACTTCCTAAATAACGATTGTCATAGATGTTTATGACAACCGGGACCGACAGCTTAACGTGCTTTCCGATGCACGGGCGTGAGTCACCGCCAAACTTCCAAACTGCGGGCTGTTAAAATAAACAAAATAATTACAGCAGCCTATATTAGACCACCCGTTGGCCTACTTTAGGTACTATGTTGCCCAGACCAGTTGATCTAAAGTCTAAGGTTTATATCAGATTTTCTTTCCTTTCGTCGTGTTGTGGTCCTGTGTAATTAACTCCCTAAATCTGCTCTTACGAAACAATACAATGGGATGCATAGAGGTAATGACACACCTCTAAGCTATTACTATTACTATATATATTACTACGCTACTGTCAAAAAAAAAAATTGAAATTAATAAACATCTGACACACAACGTCATCTAGTTCCAAACTAATTAGAACTTGTACTATGGCTACTAGACAACTGATATAAATATACCTTTTTTTGTAAATACATATACATCATACAAACACCCAAACTTCGAAACAAATATTTTCAGATCATACAAACATTTTGTCCGACTCAGGAATCGAATCCAAAACGACAGCAGCCGCATACGCTAAGCACTAGACTAACAAGGCAGCCAATAGAATCCAATTAGTTCGTGTCTGGTTTTGTCCTAGTTTTTAAATTTGGCGGTAATTTCGTAAAGTATTTAAATTTACAGTATCAATGCAAACAACTCTTTACGAAGCAAACAGAATACTTTGTAGGAATAAAATATGCCTTCGAGATATTTCAATGTCGATAAATGAATATAACCTATAAATAACCTTCACTATCATAGACAATATTTAATTATTTTGTGTATACATGGTTGTACATTTTGTAATCATAGGCGCCTATTTATCTGCAAGAAGGTTATAAACTTGTGCCATAAACAAATGCCCTCAAATTAATAAATCTTCACTTTGACCATAAATTACTCTTCAATTGTCTATGCTATGTGTAATTGACGTGTCGCCATTTTAATTGATTGTCACAACCAGTGACAATCATATAAATAATAGTATCTACATGATTACTGACTATTTCATTAGTTGAAGAGGACATTTTCACTAAGTTTGAAGTAAACAAATAATTTGTAACTACATTTTATTATATCACTTACTAGCTTTCGCCCGTGGCTCCGCCCGCGTGTATGTCGGTTATCGCGGTAAAAAGTAGCCTATGTCCTTTCCCAAGTTCAGTTCCATCTTCACACCAAATTTCATCAAAATGGGTTCAGTGGTTCAGGCGTGAAAGCGTAAAAGACAGACAGACAGAGTTACTTTCGCATTTATAATATTAGTAGAGATTTTGAACATAATTTTTAAGTTTTCAGTTGTAATAAACAAAATAGTTATGTATGTATATGTAACTTTAACACACATATAAGTATAGCTACATAGCCTGGTTATCAAGATAATATTAAATACAAAAAGAGTAGTTCTTACTTCTTAAACAAATATCCACCTATCGAAAAAGACATATTGTCGCTTTCACACCGAGTGATGGTCATGTCATTTTCAGCTTATACTTTAGTCCAATTTGAAATATCGTTTATGAACGAATGGTAATTTGAATTTAGAACTTAGATTTTTATAAAAAGAAAAGTTATGAAGCAAATTTTGAAGTTGTTTTTAATGCTTTGTACATTTATAATTAATATTATAATTTAATGGTATATATAATAAGTCCATAATTATACTAATTATAATTAATTTAAATGTCTGTTTGTGTAGCGTATAACTGCAACTACTTTAATGTGAGAAAAAAAGAATACAATTTGTTTAAAAATAAATTATACCCATCCATAGGGAAGAAGGTGTTCGCCAGTAAACATTACTTCGTAGTTATATCTAGACCAAATATATCAACCTTTTTCTATCTCTTTCTCTCGTTACACAGGTTCCATAAGTAGGAAAAAGATAATCCAACTACGTGAGTAGGTACTATGTGAGTAGGTACCTATTAATAACAAATTGATGCTTTTTCCCATAGAATCAATGCTTTTTCATTTCTTCCACCAACATGTTTCAAGATTACTTCAAGTAAGTGCAATATAAGTAATAATTTGGGATAAGAAGGGATTTAATTATTCTAGGCCCCTGGCTCCTAAACTACCCTTATCTCATGGTTACGAGGTTACTGATAACTATACTTATACAGTTCTAAATACATATGTACCATATTATAGATAGATGAATTGCACACATCTCGAAAAAGTTTCAGGACAAGATTCAGTACATAATTAAAACGTATTTATTTGTTTTTGGTGGCAAATGTGAATCTACCAACGATAAAAAAATGTACGTATTAGGTAGAAATATTTTCACAGTAAACCGAACATGTATATTTCTAAACATCCTTATATTTTTCTGAATATATACATTTTATAGATAAATTACTACCAGACATAGATCAAATAAATAAATAAAAATTATAATATTAAATATTTCGGACAACTTACACACAACATCATCTAGTCCCAAACTAAGCATAGCTTGTATTATGGGTACTAAACAACTGATACTGGTTTGGCCTAGTGGTTTAAGCGGTCGCCACGCCGCTCTCTACTGCGCCAAGTGTCGTGGGTTCGAATCCCACGTGGGATAACACTTTGTGTGATTCACAAATTGTTGTTCTGAGTCTGGGTGTTCTTTGTGTCCGTTTCATGTATGTTTGTAAATTCCCCTGCGACACAGGAATTCATATTCCTAATGCGGGAGTTGTCAAAAAAAATAGAAAAAAATAAAGAAAGATAATATACATAGAAAACACCCAAACACATGGAAATAATCCCGATATAGGACAAATAACGTGGGATGCTCATCACATAACATTTGTTCCGGGTGGATATAACCCATGATCTTCAGCGGTCAAACACTTACCACCAGAGTCACCAGATCAATAAGAACAGATAAACTAATGTAAAAACAACACAATTATCAAATTAAGTCCAATTCGTCCCGATAAATGGCGCGTAGTTCGTATAATTGTGGTTCACATACAAAATTCATGTAGTCACAGTTCATATTTGCATTTGTGCGATAATATTTCAATGCAACAATGTCATGCGAATGTATAAATAATAAACTAAATACACAAATAATATATACATACTATCTGTATATCCGTGTGGTGACTATTTTTTTATTTATTTTTATTTGATGCCTACCAATGTGACTCCACTCTGCCTGATGGTAAGCATGAATGGAATCCAAGAGTGGAGGCCACCACACTGCCCGCGATGCAGGAAGTATGGCTGTATGCTGACCCAAACTATGGCGGCTTTGAGAGATGCTTTTTCACACCCCACTTAAAGGACCCGGACCGATATTTATAATTACCAAAGTAACTCTGCCTGATGGAAAGCATGAGTAGAATCCAGAAGTAGGGGTCACCAATCTCATTGTGAGTGCAGAAAATGCAGCATGGTTACCCATACTATCGAGGCCTAATTCCTAAATTTACTGCCTTGTTGGTCTAGTGGTCAGCGTATGCGGCTACTAATCAAGAGGTTCGATTCCCGGGTCGGACAAAATGTTTGTGTGATCCACAAATATTTGATTCGGAGTTTGGGTGTTTTTCTATGTTTAATATGTATGTATTTACATAAAAAAATATGTTTATGTATTTATATCAGTTGTATAGTACCCATAATACAATAACTGCGTAGGTTGGGACTAGATGGCGTTGTGTGTAAGATGTCCGAAATATTTATTTATTTAATACGATATTTCACCACCCCTAGTCATCCCGAGGGTATCCTTAGAGCCGATTAAGGTAACAATCTTACGAAAGGTAAAGAAAATTTTGAAACAAATTGCATAGCAACCCGTCTTGTCAGTGTGGTATCACATCAATCCTTTCCACTGCTGGACATAGGCCTCTCAATGGAGGTGTTTATAGTAGGCCAAAACCTTCTTATTTACTTCCATGTTATAGATAAGCTACATACAGACGGACAGTTATATTGAGTCTATTCTAGTTTATAAAACTAAGAATTATAGTCCTGTTTGATTAATTATAGCCTTAGCAAGTTTACCCATACTTTAACTGTGATTAAGTAATTAAGTGAGTTTAGTTCAGAATATTTATGATCAGCTTTGATCTCGATTATAATTCATTGCAATCGATTAGAAAAACGTTTAATAAATATAGGTTTATCTTGTAGGCATATTAATTTAAAAGGTATTTTAAATGCTAATGCTCGCTTCTTTGTTACACTTCAATACCTAAACTACTTTACCATCATTATTTGTATAACACGTTGGTCTAGTGGCCCGTGACCATGGCTGTGACGCCTGTGGACGTGGGTATGATTCCCACCCAATACACCTATTTCTCTGAAGACTATGTTCATATTTCAGTATCTGGGTGTAACTTATCTATAAATTTTTTACGGATATATTCATAACAAATGCCCTCAAATTAAATAAATCTTCACTTTGACCATAAATTACTCTTCAATTGTCTATGCTATGTGTAATTGACGTGTCGCCATTTTAATTTATTGTCACAACCAGGGACAATCATATAAATAATAGTATCTTCATGATTACTGACTATATGGAAGCGGACATATTCACTAAAGCAAGTAAATAAATCATTTGTAACTTTATTTAATTAAATCCCTTATTTATAACATGATTTTTTAAGTTTTCAGTTGTATTAAACAAAATAGTTATGTATTTTAACATGCATGCGTGCATTTTAAGCATGTTGGTCTAGTGGCCAATGACAATGTCTGTGACGCCTGTGGAGGTGGGTATGATTTCTACCCAGGACACTTATTTCTTTGAAGAGTATGATCATTTTTTCAGTATCTGGGTGTAACTTATCTATAAAAAAATTACGGATATATTCAATACAAATAATGTACCTCCAACGCTTAGACCTAATGATCCTTGATCACCTGAACATATTCCTTAATCATCATCATCATCAATCATCATCAACAGCCTTTAACAGTCCACTGCTGGACATAGGCCTCTCCTTAGAAAGGAGGTTTTGGCCTACTATACCACGCTGGCCAGACGGGTTGGTATAGGGTTGGTTTCAAGTTTTCCTTCTCTTGGCAGTGATGTTGGCTGCTTATTTTGTTCCTTTAGTCGCCTTTTACGACATTCGCGGGATGAATAGCAGTGGTGACACATTGTATTCTTAATCCGTCACTACACGGACCTAATTTTAGCAAATAAATATATTAATTAAGTTATTTTTTCCTAAACATAGAAAGCAGGACCAACCATTAAACATTTTGTAACAAAATACAACAGAAAACACACACAACAATCTTATATTGCCCACAGTTTTTGCCATCAGGGGCAAACTGGCTTATTTCATTTCTAATAGCATGGGTTTTAATGATGTCCTTGCTGGCCCCTCAAGGGCTGGATATCTGTGTCCAGTGTGGGCTCATAGCGACACTGCATTGCATAGGTTTCGTACCCGGCACATGTTGGGGAGATGTGACCGCTGCAAACGACCCGTGACAGGTGACACCCCGGTGCGGCCGGGGGTGTCGTCTAAGGTGGGTCGGTGTCCCGCCTTTTACTGTGTAAAGCGGCGAGAGGCGCGATATCGTCCTGCCCCAAGGGTAACCTATTGATTACCGCGAGATGTATCCCAATCATGGGGTTAGGCAGGGGGGACTCCAGATGTCGCTGATGCGTTCCTGGAGCTCCTCCCGACTGTCGAGGTAGGCCGCCGCGGGGTTTAGTGGGTAGACCGGTTCGCCGGGAGTCCCACACACGCCTTTCGTCTTCCCCACGGAGGGTATGGTGCGAAAAGCATTCCCCGCGAAAAAAAAAAAAAAAAAAAAAAAAAAAGGTTTCGTACCCGGAACTTCGCTAAAGCAAGCCCGACGCCTGCGCTATTATTAAACCCTTCTTGTCGTTTGTTAAGTTGACTACGTTTTCATTTATGAATATTTACAATTCGATGTGTGTTTGTTCATAATCCGTCTCTGAACAAACATTTGTATGATGACGGTCCTCTCACAAATATCTTTCTTTTCTAACATCATCAATATTTTGCCACCGTTGTCCACTGCTGGACTTGGTATCTCAAGTGGCACGCAACTGAAATTGTGTCACGATTTTATTTATAGTTACTAATATTATAAAACTGAATAGTTTGTTTGATCGCGCTAATATCAGAAACTACTGGCCTTTTTTTAAAAAAAATCTTTCACTATTAGATAGTCCATTTATTGAGAAAGGCTATATATCTATTATCATGCTACGACCAATCGGAGTGAAGTATCAACGAAAAATATAAAAAAACGGGGAAATTTAATTATTTTCAAAACTTACTTTGCTTGAGCTGCGTAAATTTAAAGATTTATTAAATTAATGTTCGAAATATTATCCTTCTTGAAAAGTTCTAAATAATAGGTATATGTCAATATTTTAAGGTTGGCTCACAATAACCTTTTTTATGGGAAACAAATCTGTTGCCGTGGTATACCATCACGCTGCGGGGAATAGAAGACGGGCTGCATTAGTCAGCTAGTTCAGATAACCAGAAAAGATATAAATACATACGTTCATATTTATTAGTGTTCTAGAGAACACACAACACAATCTAAATTTAGGTCTAGATAAGAATACTTGTATGTAATGATATTATTAAAGTCTAACGTACACTGGGTAGGTACCTACGCACAAAATACCTAATTCTTTGAACTCTTGGAGCCGACCCTAAACGGACCCTCGAAAATTTTAGGGCATAAGTTTTTTTTTAAATATATTTAGCCTACCAAAGTTTCTCTACCCTTTTTTTTCGTGTGGAAAATCCTGACAGAGTGTCACCCCGCCGGGGTTTTCGATTCGGCGGGGCGGTGTATCGGACTCGAACCGACTAAAAACCACACGGTGTGCCCTCTCTGCGCTTCTCTTTTAGGAAGAGGAGGAGTCCAGGGTGAGATATCCTTCTCAACTCGAAAGTGACTCTATCCTGCCTGATGGAAAGCATGAGCAGAATCTAAAAACAGGGGCCATCACACTTATTCTATACCAGACAAAAAAGTATGACGGCCCACACTATGGCGGCTTAGTGAGGTGCCTTTTAACGCCCCGTTTGAACGACCCGGGATCATAGTGGGAAGGAAACACGTGAGTTGATAGTGAATTCACGCCTCATTTTCACCCACCATACCTACATAGTCCGTGTTATTACTAGGAACCCCCAAAAACCTCTGCATTTTAAGAGACATCCAAGCATTTATGTATCCTTTAAAGGTTGGTGAAAACAAAATCATTATTAAGGGCTACCTAACTCTCTCTCTAAGTGACCCCTAAAATTTAGAGGACTTTGGTAAAAACGTCCAATAGACCTTCAAACTGTTTATTTTTAAACAGAACTTTGGCGACTTTGATCAACAGCGGTAACTCAACATGATATAGTGCTCAGAAAAATATACCTGGCAGTGTAAGCCGCGGATGTTATTATACCTTTTAAACATCAACCACGAGTAACGCCGTTGGAAAAAGTTGGTCTAAAAGAAGTAGCCCAATTTACTCCTTATATTACCAGTTATCTGTAAGTGAATCAGAATTACTTCATGTCAGCACTTACCTAAACACACCAAATCTCATTCTATGCACGCACTTCTGGCATTTTAAAAAGCAAACTATCTTAAAATATTATTACCGCCTAATTAATAATACCAACTATCCGTGTCAAAAAACCGCCATGTCCAACCATAGAGCAAAAAAAACACGTCATCTAATCAAATATTTGTCTATGACCGTACCGTGTCATTTTTTAACATGACAGGCGGCTTGTAATGGCATTGCACACACGATAACGGCTACTTTGGATGTCGATACTAATTATATGTACTTGAGAACTGTTTCGTTAGCTTCTGGTATTTTAATTTCACTTTTGATTTGACACTGACATCTGATAGGTATAAAGCCATAGACTAGAGAAACTTTTTAAGTAAATGTTTAAGAGTTCTTTTGTTTATTACACTAGTAAATTGAACATAATGGTCCTCATTACAGAAAAACCAATGTTTTCTTGTGTAATATCTTAATTCGTTTAATGCTATCAAACATGTTATTTTAAATAAACTTTGTAGGCATAGCAATTGTCTTTATCTATATAGGTATGCTGTTAATTAGTTCGAATAAAATATTTATCGTAAGTAAACTATCACGCCGTATCCAGACGCGAATGGAGAACCATGCAAGAGGCATACATCCAGCAGTGGATGCAAATATGCTGAGGATGATGATGAAACTATCACGCTATGGTGGTATAACTGGAAGGTACCTACTTTAAATTGTGTACACCACTGTTAACCATAGAGTATGTTTTAAAGGAACACTGCTTGTTTGCACTCTTTCTTTTAAACTAATAAACATTACAGGCTTTGCACGATTGTAACAAAATATTGTTTTGTTGTAGGAGAAAAAAACTTGTTAGATTTACAATAATAACAGTCAATAAGTAATTAAATAAAAAAAAGTCTTTCAAATAAATCAAAGCATAGACTTCATTTTTGATTGAGTAATAAAAATAGGTATCTGTGTTTAATTTAATGCATACCAATTCAATTTTGACATTGTCCTATAAATTTTTCTAAAGCAAAAGCTCAGCAAGCCGATTTTCCAGAAACTTGTGCCCGATATAAAAAAGAAAAAAATATCCCCCGGAGCCCTCAGAGAGAGAGACTTCTTTGGCTATATATTTTGCTTTGAAAGCTTTGGGGAGAGGTGCTGTTACAAAAATGTTCGTCACTTTGCGCGCTCCCGAAATTCGGGGACTTTTCTCAAATGTATTTTGTCCTTTGATGTCCTAAGTGTTACCCCTTTCTTAACTCTTTCCGTTTTCCTTTTTGCGAATCCTACTTCAGATCTCAGATCTTTTTTTTTATGAGACAATTTCTTTTTTCTTTCAAAAAAATCACAAAATTCTTGTTTATTGTTGTATCTTTTTGTTAATTATAAGTGGATTATTATTCAATGGTATTTATGTTAATCATTCATATTCATAAAATATTCATACTTATTACCAAACAATTAAGTGGAGTAGTTTATTGACCTTTATTTTAGATTTTATTTAAGATTTATAAATATTGTAAATACCTATCATCATAACTTACATGAAGTTTCATACAACTGACATGACGATACAATTTTAATTACTTGTTGAAATTTTTTTATATTATATTTTTTTTATTTATATTTTTTTTACTAAAAGAACGTTCTTTAATTTTAGGATGATTGTTCTAAACTTTAAAAGAGATGATAATGCCTCAGTTTGATTCGTCCTTTCTTCCCAAGGTTATTCCAGTTAGGCAAGACCGACATTAAAAAGTATACTTGTATCTTCATTGTAGAGTAAATTATTTCAATTCATCTAACTGCATAGCGCAATAGCTCATGAACCGAGTAAACTATCACTACATTGACATTGACATCTCCAATGATCTCCAATAGTGACAAGTGAAATTAAAAAAAAATACCATAGAGAAAATAGAACACTATAGATGAGAGATTTTTGCTGTGTATTTTAAAAATGTATTTTTTGTATCTTACATGACAATGTATCTTTTTATAAGAAGTTTAAGTTATATGATAAATTTTGAAATGTATTTTATCAAAAATTAAGGTGAATGAATGCTATGCTTTTGGTCTCAGCTCCGCTCGCGTTTGTCGGTTTTCGCGGTAAAGAGTAACGTACCTCTCCGTAAATTTATTTCCTCCTTCTAGCATTCCATGATAGGGCTAGATTATTATGCATTAGTGAAGCGCCGCGGTGTTGGCTGCAGTTGAAATTTTATTTTCCAAAAACCGCGGGTAACGCCGCGGAGTGAAGCTAGTCTTAAAAAGTAACCTGAGTTATTCCTTATATCATCAGCTATCTGTCAGTGAAAGTCCCAACCAAATCGGGTAGATAGACAGACAGACAAAATAAAAAAAGGGTTTTTGATGAACCTACCGTATATTCTTTACCTATTTCAATTATCTGAGATTTTATTCATATAGATTTACTGGCGACTTTAAATATCCAATTAAATTTATGTAGGTATGGATAACTTTTTTCTAGATGTTCGCGACATCTATATTGTATCTAGGTATTTTTGCTGTGTGATAAAATCGTTTTAAACGGCTACTTTACTTTAATTTTCCCGACGTTACAAACGGCTTTTGTTATGTAGGTACACCGCTTGTAGTCTCGGGCAGAGTTTTACAGAGAGTTTATGTATCTTGTTTTACTTGTTGTAGCGAAAATGATAAGCGGTAAAAATTTAAAAGGCTCCAATATCTTTTAAATCCCGATGTTTCGAACAAGTTATACTGATTGTGGTCACGGGTAGATTCAAGAGGTACAGTGGTGGCCTAATCAATCAAGGCATCAACCATCAGAAACAACTGACCAGGCCGCCATAGTATGGGTTACCATGATGCATTGTCTACCCTCACAATGAGGATAACCCTACTCCTGGATTTTAATCATGCTTTTCATCAGGTAGAGTAAAGTCACTTTGGTAGTAAATATAAAAAAAGATATCCTTGCTTTTTAAATGATTTTTGTATGTGTAAAAGTTCAAAACCATTTTACGTTTCATTAAACGATTCAAGTTCGATTCAAGTTCGCAAGATGCTCAAAACTTATTGATTTTTAGTGAAATAAAAACTTTCTAGAACAGATAATTGATATATCCATACAACCAAAACGAAATGGAGTCTGCCGCGTTTCGTTATAACAAATTTTTACGGTAAATCTTTCCGATTAGTCATGTATAATAATGTTCTTGTTGAGACCGACTGTGATTAAAATATAATAAATACGAAATTGAAATGATCGCGTGCCTTGACCGGCAGTCATTTTGTTTTGTTCATTTCTTTGTATCGGGATCGTTTAGTTGAAAAACAAAACTAACTAAATCAACCGGTAGATATATATTATTTAAATACGAAATTTAGGTACCTAAGTTATTTTTTTTTTGCAATTTTTTATCTTTTTTTTTCTTTTTTTTATTACCACGCTGCTAGAACACTTGAATAATTTTGCTTTTTTGCTTTAGTTCCATCTTAAACGATTTTGTTATCTTATTCGAAAAAAAAATATATTTCTAAGTGAGCTATCAAAAATAAAAAGTTCAAACTTTATTAAATTTAATTCACTTTTTATTTATTCATAACCAGTGTTGTGTTCGCGTGTCAATGTTTATGTCAAATAAATTTATCAGCTAGTGATGTGCGTGTCACCCTGTTTTATTACATGTTAGATTCGTACTATACCTATGTATGTATAAATGGCAATTTATAATACTTCACGCACTATTCAAGTAGAACTACACTACAATTCGTTGGATACATGTCAAAATGCCATAATTGTTGCTTACCGTCAAATAAATTATTCATAGTGGCAACTTCAAACTATGTAAAGATAAAGAATTAATTAACACTTATATTTTAAATACGAAAGAAAGTCTGTCTGTCTGTTACGATTTTACGGATATACCGATGCATCGGTTTCAATGAAATTTGGCACGGCAATACTTTTGTTTTTAAGGAAGGGCACATGCTACTTTTTATAACGATAATAGATATACAAGCAAGCGGATCCGCGGGCAAAAGTTAGTTTTTCTATAAATAACAGCGAAGTTAAATGTCAAAGGCTTTTACGAAAGCGAATTATGACGTCAGAAGTTGTTTTATCTAACTTTTTTGACGTTTGATAAAGTACTCAACGGATTTAACTAAACAGTCAATGAACTTATGTATGTTAATTATTACTTTTTGGAGTAGTTATTGACCTTAAAGCGGAGTCTTGAACTATCATCACATCACTGCCTGCCTTGTTGGTCTATTGGTTAGCGTATGCTGCTGATCAAGAGGTTTCGGGTTCGATTACCGGGTCGGACTAAATATTTGTGTGATCCACAAAAAATAATATGTATGTATTTACAAAAAAAAAGTATGTTTATGTATTTATATCAGTTGTCTTGTACCCATAATACAAGCCCTGCTTAGATTAGGACTAGATGATGTTGTGTGTAAGATGTCCGAAATATTTATTTATTCATCAAATCAACAACTTTTAACACTCCACTGCTGGACATAGGCCCCTTCTTTAAAAACTAGATTTCGGCCTATAATACCACACTTGTCAGGCGGGTTGATATAAGATATGTTTCAAGTTTTCCATCTCTTTGCAGTGCTGTTTACTCCCCTTATCGGCTCTTGTTAATCCTTTACCACACAACTATGCCTTGACTACTAGTCTATATTATCTATAGTTCATCATTACCTATAGTCTGTACCGCCCTAAACATTGACCATAAGCAAATAAAGTCTATAAAGAATCTTAAGTAGATATCATATAACTTGAATGCATGAATTTAACAAGTTCTTTTTTTTGTAATTTGGGTATAAAAAGTGCATATTTGGAAAAGCAACTACGTAGGTATGTTTGTTTACCCATGTTTTAAACCCTAACAATAAGATTGCACGGGAATAGATATTAATATTGAAAATGTCAAATAAAATTATTTTAATAATAATTTACTGACTCTAGGCTGTTTAGTTTTATAACTATATAAATAACTATAACTATATAAATAAATAATTTACAAAAAAGTTATAACATTAAGTATTAAATCGACATAAAAGTTCACGCAACTATTTAAATAATAAGTTAATAAATTTAATTAAATGTAATTGTATTTGCATATTCATAGTTCATTGGCTGTTGCATGCATTTTATTCAACTATAAATCAAAATAAACAGTCACGTAAACGTAAATAAATTATAGCTTCGACGCTGAATTATTCAAACTTGGAATAAAAAATGTTAAGCGTCCATTTTGCAAGTAAAAAATGTGCAGATAAGTATTTTTTTACTCTAAAAAAGTTTTTTTTTAATCTATCACGGTAGCTTTAATTTCTTTGCCTACTAGGCATTATTTATTGTTTATTATTATTTTATGAAATAATAGTTGCACTGTAAAAGGCAAGTATTTAAATGGATTTGTCTATAAAAACTAAATTACAAAAAGGATATTCTAAAACATAATAGTTGTAACACATGACAACAAGCGTTTTTTAAGCTCCAGGGCCTAATTAATGCGACAAAACGTACCGTCGGGTGTTAGTTTTAGCGAAAAAATACGCCTATCTCGTGTCAACCCTTGCTCCGTGATTGTGTGGTTTGTTAGAGTTGAGAGAAGTTAGAAAATATTTGAAAAATATACAACGTTTCCGAAGCATTTTTTTGTTTTTTTGATGTTTAATACAGTTATTTGGTTATTTCATAATTAACGTCAAAGTGATTGGGTACATGGCGAGTGGTTACATTATCGATAGAACAAAAATCTTATTAGTAAAGCACGTCAAAAATTCTAGTTGCCTTTGGTGGCAATTATTTAAGCAATGTGACGTAATAGCGTGACTCGAAATCCGGACTCGCTTTAATAACGGACGCATACTTTCGATGTATTTTGCTCTCATTATTCTGATATTCCAGATTTTTCATTTCACTCCACAATGCATGCCTCATTATTTATAGTTCATTAGTCGTGACAGATCGTTCGACGAGCGCGCCTACAAAAAGGCCTAACTAGGTAATGTTTGGTAAACAAGCACATGTGACTGCCGCTCCGGCAAAGTTGGTGAGCCTCACCGTCGCGGCTGGGCCCTCCACGGTCTCATCACTTACCCTCGGACTCGCGCTAGGTACTGGCGGTTCATATCACACACACACACATTGGCACGGCACCACGACACTGGCGTCGGCGGCGAGCGACGGCGGCGCGTCTCCGTACTGACCTGCCACTCTTGGTGATCACCATCTCGGTGCCCAGCTTGTGGAACTTCTCCCAGAGGTCCTTGCCCTCGAGCGTAACTTTAGGATCGTCGACGACGCCGTCGTCGTCGGGCGGTAGGGGCGCATACGGCGGCGGAGGAGGCTTCAGCAGCGGGCAGGGCGCGGACAGGGCTGCGGCCAGTGCGGCCGGCAGGTAGGGGGGCGGCGGCAGCGCGCCCGCCGTCAGCAGCGCCGACACCGAGAAGTCGCTCGGCCGCGGCACCAGCAGCGGGTGGAACGCGACGGCGTCGCGCCGCTCCGCACCCTCGAAGCGCATGCCCGCGCCGCCCGGGGCCCACGGCGCGCGCTCCACGGCCGGCGGGACCGACGGCTCCAGCGGCGCCAGCGCCCGCTCATGCAACGTCCATAAGCGCCGGCCGGCGGCTCGACACTCGTGTTTCCCGTGACGACACCCGCTCGCGCGGCAGGCGTCAAACGACTGGCCGCCGGCGGCGCCGCGCGCGACACCCCTCCCGCCGCGCGCCGCCCAATGGCGGCGAGGGGCGCGCGCCCCGCTCGGCCCCGCCCCGGCCCGGCGCCGCGCTGAGGTGTCACACCTCGCTCCGCTAATCTGGTTAATGCCGCGCGCCCGAGCCCGCGCCCGCGCCCGCCGCCTCCTTCTAATTGGACACGTTTCCGTTCCTTCATCATCGAACTCGTTACGCGCTCGCCGTATCTTTGTGCCGCTCCGCTCGCCCGCTCCACTTTTGTTGCTCTGTTGCCGACTTCTGTTGCAACTGAATCTACAACTAATTTAAGTTTGTTTAATCCGCCGAGCGCTGACTTAAGAATCTCGGTGACGCGTCAAGCCGCAAAGACCCCTTTTTTTTTTTTTTTTTTTTTTTTTTTACGTGTGGAAATCCCCGCGGACCGTCACCCCGTCGGGGGTTACGGCGGGGTGGTGTGTCGGACTCGAACCGACTAAAACCACACGGTGTGACCCTCTCTGCGCCTTTGCATTGGAAGGAGTCCAGGGAGGGGATTTCCTTCTGGACTCCAACCGGCGCCTGCCCGCACTGTTGCGGGCACCATCTCACAATTAACTCTCTAATTAGGCAACGTCCGGTCACACGCGGACGTCGCCCCCTCGCGGTTGGCCTCTACTGCGGACGGACGGGAAACCCGTCCCGCCCATCCGCGGCCACTCTCAGGGCGGCATGAGACGCAGGTATGCGCGCCTCCGCCGCCCGGGGCGCCGGCGGCGGATTGGGTCCGATTGGATGGCATCCTCCCGGGCCTTCTCCGCCACCTCCTTCTGCAAGATTACGTCCTCGCAGAAGGTTGCGACCGCGGTAAAACAACTGTCGCTGCCGACCATCGATCTTATGACGGCCGGCAGCGAGAGATCCCCTCCGATGACTGCAGTGAGGACCCGGCGCTGCGCCGCCCAAGCGGGGCAGACCGCCAGCGTGTGCTGGGCCGTGTCCTCACTGCAGTCGCAGTGGTGGCAGGCGGGACTCGGTTCCCTCCTAGCGACCGAGTGCAGGTACTTTCCGAAGCAACCGTGCCCGGAAAGTACCTGCGTCAGCCGGAAGGAAAGGGTCCCGTGCTGCCGCCCTGCCCACTCCTCGAGGACCGGCTGAAGAGCCTCCACGGCGGCGAAGCCAGCGCGTGGGGTCTCCAGCCGGAGCGACCATCTCAGTATGGTGGCTCGGCGAGCGGCTTCGCGCCACTCGCGCACGTCCTCGGGCGGAGGGCGAAATCCGCTCTCCGCCCGGAAGTCAGCCACTCGCCGATAAACTTCGGCGAGCACTTCCGCCTCCAAATCCCACGGGGGTGTTCCGGCCAAGGCACACGCCGCCTCTGTGGACACCGTGCGGTATCCGCGTATGGCTCTGACCGCCAGTATCCGCTGGGGGCGCCAGAGGCGCGCCCTGTTCTGGGCGGACAGAGCCGCCGCCCACACCGGTGCACCGTAAAGTGCCATCGACCGGACAACCCCCGTGTACAGCTGCCTAGTGGGGACACTGGCCCCGCCCAAATTGGGCAGAAGTCGCCCTAGGGCGGAGGCAGTGCCCACCAGCTTAGGACCAAGCTGTCGGAAGTGCTCGTCGAAGAGCCACCTACCGTCGAGGACCAGACCCAGGTACCTCATCTGGGCCCGGACCGGTACGAGGACCGAGTTGACCTCGATCGAGGCGCCGGCGGGCAGACCGCGACGGGGCCCATGAAATAATAGGGCCTCCGTCTTGTCCAGGGCCACCCGCAGACCCAGCGCCTCGATGCGCCCGACCACCCGGGAGACTCCTGTGGTGGCCAGGCGCGCCGCCTCCTCAAAGCCGCAAAGACCCCTACTCTAAGCTCTTGGATGTATAAACCGTTTTTACTAAGCGGCTCTATTTAATTGTTAAAGTCTTTGCAGAATAGTATCTCGGTCGACATTTAATTTTCCGCGAAGAATTTTCTGTCGAGATACCTATCTACTGGACAAGTTTTCTTCGACTGTAAATATTTATTTGACAAATCTATTTAGATACATCTAGGTATGCAGGGCATTCTCTGTTCCATAAAGTCAATCAAACGCATAGCACGGGTCACCATGATTGCTACACATTCGCTTCCCACAGACAACTCGCTAGTTGAACCGCGTCCGTCACTCTCCTGGGCCGTTAATTTCAGTAAACTTGGCGGAGTTTTTTAATTTTTGTGGATTTTCTACTGGAGAACTACAAGAAACTTTTTTGTTATTATTTCAGAATTAGCAGAACCAGTACCTATCTTCTAAATAGCTGGTCTGAAGCATCTGATCGAATAAAATAAGTGTCATGTTTTTCATGTAGGTACCTACTCCTAGGTACCTAGGTACTTATCTCTTAACTGAATGCTTATTTTTTTATTATAAAGACTAGTTTTAGATTATATAAGGACTACCAACCGTTTCAAACTTTAAGCACGATATTTACTCGTTATATAGTATTAAAAACAATAGCTCACATTTTAAAAAATTATAGTTATTTTTTTTTTCCCACTGAACGAAATGAACCTACTTTCCTATTAGGTATTGTTCAAAAATAAATATTAATAATTCTTAACAACCCAGTACTAGAGGCATGGCGGTGTTTCAACACATTTGAATGTTTTTATTAGAAAATATTATATTCTCGTCTGCTAAGACATATACTTACCTGCCAAGGATTTACTTAAATTTTATTCATTAAAAAGATTTATTTATTTTTATTGTCTGGTAGGTATAGTATAGGTAGGTATATGGTGGACGCCACTCGCGAATCCAAAATTCAGGTCATGCTTTCCATCAGGCAGGGTAAAGTCACTTTGGTAGGCTAAATATAAAAAAGTACTAGTTTTGTTAATTTCTCTTGAAAGTTATCTTTAGACACTAATATTATAACTGCAAAAGTGAAATGAAATGAAATCATTTATTCTGCAATTAGGTTACATGAACACTTTTGCAAGTTAAACTTTTTTTTTGGGTAGATGAGTTCGGCCTTTCCTAACTGGACTAGCCCTGAGAAGAAAGGACGAAACAAACTCAGGGATCAAACTGTAGGTAACTTTGTCTGTCTGTCTGTCGTGATTTCCTTGCTTGGAACGACCTGTGTTCGATCTCTAATTACAGGGACCTACCGAAATGCAACAGTAACTTTTGCCCATTTTGTAGAATTTCACTAAACAAATCCCGTATTAGGAATACAAATCCTGTATCGCGGGGAACTTCACAAACATACGTGAAACGGACACAATGAACACCCAGACTCGGAACAACAATTTGTGAATGTGTGAAAACACTTTGTTTGAAATTCATTCAGAAATTCACATGGGATTTGGAACCCACGACACTCGGCGAAGTAGAAAGCGCTTAACTCACTAGGCCAACCGTGAACTCAAATTCACTTCAGTTAAATTCATCAATCAATTCATCCCGTGGGTGTCGTAGGTTCCGGCTAAGGTAGTAAACCACGTGACAACATTTCTAAAAAGAGGAGGAAATTTCGAAACAAACCGTGGTAGATAGGTACGCCTACTAAATAATCTGTCTGGCCATCGTGGTATAGCAGGTCAAAACCTCTTTTCTATGGGATTCTCTGTCATCATCAACAACCCTAAAGTCCCACTGCTGGGTTTAGGTCTACTCTCAGAAGGGAGTAAGGGCCATACGTCATCACGCTGGCCGAGTACGGATTCAGAACTGGCAAGACACGTTGCGGCTACATCATCTTGCCGTTGAACTTCACGACTGGAAGCGTTTAATAACCAGTAACCGAGACCGACTGCTTAGCGTGACCTCCAAACCACGGACACGCTCAGGTATCATGCAACTAACGGTCACCCATCCAGGTACTGACCGCGCCGTCGTTGCTTACCCCCGGTGATTGTTTCCAATCACCTTGGCTTGTAGGCCAAAACCTCTTTTCTAAGTAGAGGCCTATGTCCAGTAGTGGGCTAGTGGACATTTGATATAAAATTGTAAAGTCGGCTTAGGTATTAGAAAAATTTATACAATCTGAGCTAGCTTTTTAGACGTGGGAATCCATAATTATATGCTAACATTTGCCATGAATCGAATTCTTAACCATTAAGCAGTCAAATCTCCACGCTACATATCTTCTGTCATCTGAAAGAAAGAGATTTTTATTTGTATTAGATACTAACTTATCCCGCTGCTGCGCTCACGTCCGTATCATATAAAAATAATTTACGTCCTATTCTCAGACCCACTGAATTAACACACGAAATTTCAAAAGAATCGACGAAGCCGTATCCGAGGAGTATAGCAACATTGTGACACGAGAATTTTATATATGTACTAGTTGACCCAGCGAACTTCGTACCGCTCAACTTTAAAATTCCAGAACTTGATCGCAGCGCCACCTACCGGGTCCAATTGCGAATCTAAACCATTCCCAGATCCCCTTGAAGACACACAAAAAATTTCATCAAAATCGGTCCAGTCGTTTGAGAGAAGTTCAGTGACATACACACTCACACAAGAATTATATATATATAAGGATAGGTCGATATATCAAATCTTAATTGCATTCCTGCAATTCAATTTTCAATTGTATTTAACGATTTTTAATGACTTTAAAAAACACCCGACACATCTTTCGCGAATTAATTTTACCTTATAATTACTTTTTAGGTTTTTTTAAGATATCTACGTATAGATATTTACCGAACAAAATGTATAGCCGAATAGTTTTTTGCCTTACTAGCTTTAGGATGCGGATCCGTTCATGTGTATATCGGTATCACGTAAAGGAATAGCCTATATACCTCAAGAATCAAAGAATTTCTGTGCCAAGTTCCATTGAAAGCGTTATAGACAGGCAGGTCCATCTATAACTATGCAGGGGGCCCTGGGCACACAAGAATATGGGGGCCCTAGATTATTGTTTGGCTAATATAAATATCAGATCATAAATAATACAACAAGCTAAGTAATTAATTCGAATATTTTGTGTTAAACTGTCACTTTTTAGGGTACCGTAGCCAAATGGCAAACAACGGAACCCTTATAGATTCGTCATGTCTGTCTGTCTGTCCGTCCGCATGTCACAGTCACTTTTTTGTGAAAGAAAAACTTATGTGCCTAACAATATTTTTCGAGACTAATGTGTGAGAGAAAGAAATTGTTGGTTAGTTGGAGGGCCCTCTGATAATGGTGGGCCCTGGATACGGCCCCTATGATAAGGACGGTAATGTAGAACAGACAGTACTTTTGAGTTTATAATATGCTGTAGTATAAAATAAAAATGAATAAACATAAAAAACGATGAAAGAAATTTTAATGCGCCATCTGCCGGTGAGTAGTTAGTAGTCAATGAAAACTATCTAGCAGGTACATTGTAAGCCTTTTAGTTGCATGAAGATAATAATTTGATAATTGTTCAGATAATTAATGTAATTGTAACTGTTGAGAAATAACTATAGTATATTCTCTATCGCAATGATCAACATACACGCGGGAAGAGTCGCTTTCTAAAACTAGTCGTAAACAATATTTTAATTTAATTTTCCATTGGCGACGATAGTCATTCCTATACCTATTAGATCTGAGTTACCAAAAAAAAGGTTTAAACTTTTTTTGGAAAAAATTACTTAGACACCTTATTCCTTCAATTCGGGTTAGTAGTTTAGGTGCTAAGGTGGAACATACAAACATACATGTACTCCGAAACAAATATTTGTACATCATACAAACATTTAGTCTGACCTGGGAATCGAAACCGAGACCACTTGATCAGCAGCCGCATACGCTAACCACTAGACCAACAAGGCAGTCAATTATTATCAAAAATGGTTCCGTTCATTAGCAAATTCACCCAAAAACATCGTTACCTTATAAAGGAAACCCCCAAATCAATTTAAAAACCGCAAGAGAAAGAGATAAAGGTTTGAGAACATTGGAAAACCGAAAAGAGATAAGAGAGATCGGAATTATTCACCACAAGAGGGAAATATTCAATAACACGACCCTCAGGCGCCGCGTTACACCTAATGACGTCATGGATTTAGGTATTTTAAATATCGACAAGCGTGAACTGTGAGGTGATGTGGTTCCGCACGTACATCTACATTAATTATTTTACAGCAAGGCAATTTATTACGTAAGACGCTTTACGAAGGAAGGTGAGTCTACTGCATTGATATATAAAATACATCAATGGTCTACTGTCTTATTTTTTCTTATAAGAGTTAAGGGTAGGTAAGTTCCAAATGATAGTGATTATATTCAAGAGATTAAAATGGTTGCATCTAAACTAATTGTTCAGGTTCCAAAAAAATTGTTACTTTTAAAAATAAGCATCGAAACGTATTTTAATATTTTTCCTTTAGTTTCCTAAGTTATAAATATTAAACGAGGGGGGGGGGGTTCTTATTTTATTTTATTTATTTATTAACTTCATTGTACACCAGTTTACAGTACAAAAAATATTATATATCGCATACGGCGATCTGTTCCAGACAACCTTTAAGTAAGGATATTTTTATAATAAAATGTTGAGTTCTTAGTGACATACTTTTACAATAATTTGTGATACAATAATACATAAAGTTACTAACATATTATTTATCTTATTTTGTTGGTCAAAAACTAGTCAAAATCGATTTTGAAATTACAAAAATGTAATTTCAAAATTCAGTTAAATCTTCTGCCGAAAGCGAATCTCCTTAGAGAAGAGAAAAATCAATTCCAAAATTAATTAATTCCATATAGTCCTCGTGCGGAGCCGGGGCGGGAGGCTAGTTACAAATAAACGTACTGGATATAATAAATCGTAGTTAATATCCCACAATTGTTTGTCTCGGCTGGGAATCGAATCCACGATTTCTGAAAAATAGTGTTACAGGATATATAGTACTTCGTATAGAATAGTCAACGTCCTTCATTACTGCTTAATTTCTACTTCGGAAATACATTTCAATAATAATAATAATATTTTTGGACATCTATCACAACATCATCTAGTTCCAAACTAAGCAGAGCTTGAGCTATGGGTACTAGACAACTAATATAAATACATAAACATACTTTTATTTGTAAATAGATACATATTATACATAGAAAACACTCAAACTCCGAAACAAATATTTGTTCTACATGGGAATCGAACCCGAGACCTTTTGATCAGCAGCCGCATGCACTAACTACTAGACCAACAGGGCATAGACATTTTAAGCCCACTTAACGCCGAGATTCTCCCATATTTGGGAACGCTTACTGAACCCTAATCACTTAGAATTTTGTCACACTCAACTTTCAACTTCTTTTTACGTTATCCGCAAGTAATGTCTTACCAATTTATTGTGACAGGGTTGCTTATCAGTTAGGAGGGTGGTGAAATAAGTGTTTTCACGATATCGAGATAATTCGGTTACGAGATTTGAGATGAGGGGACTTCGGTTCTAATTTAGAACGTATTTTGGTTACAATAAGTATTGTCAGTGGAAATTTCTAAGAAAATGTTTTAAGAAATCGTCAATAACAAGGATAGTAGTACAATAGAAGTAATTGGCAATTAATACTTATGGATACTAATATTACACGCTTTTTATAAGCTTCACCTGTATGTTTGTTTGTGTGTTTGTAACCGACTCCTTTGGGTGCGATTTTGACCTACTTTATACGGCCAGATTTCGTTCAAACTTTGTAGATTTATCGAGGACCGATGACAATACACTAATTTGAAAAAAAAAAACTTAAAAAAAACCATTAGTCTTTTATTGTCTTTCAAAAAAAAATAGTTTTAAAAAACTAAACAAATACGCTTTTAAAGTAAAAAGTAGAAAATAATTTTAATGTAACAAGCGTGGGGCGACGTTATTGAAATATTTTCAGAAATCACCCCACGCTTTGTTACATTAAAATTGTATTCTACTTTTTAGTTTAAAAGCGTGTTTTAATTAGTTTTTTAAAACTATTTTTTTAACTACCTATTTTTATTTTTTATTTTTTAAATCCTTATTCCAATATACCTACCAAGTGACTACCCTGATGGAAAGCTTGAGTAGAATCCATGATTGTCATCATTCTCATCGCTCATAGTCAAGTGACTTTAGGTGATTGGAAACAAACATAGAGGGTAAGCAGCGACGGTACAGCCAGTATCTAGATGGGTGTCTGTTTGTGGTAATCATACCTCTGGTGTTTCGAGTGTCTATGGACGGCGACAATCACCTACTTTCAAATGATCCGTCTGCTCGTTTGCCCCCTGTAATATATAAAAAAAAGTTGTAGCTACGTAATCTAGCCATTGGATATTTTTATACCGAATCAAGGTTTTTAATTAAGCTTCACGACTTAACAAGTAACCTCTTATGATAACAACCGGGACCGACTGCTTAACGTGACTTTTGAATCGGGGAAAGGCTTATAACATAGCATAAAAACATCCAACGGCTAGATTACGTAGCTACTTACAACTTTTTTTTTAAAAGAAAACTAACTTAAAGTAAATTAAAGAAAATGGGTGTCTGTAAAGTCGGTCTTAAAGTCGGTTTACTGACGATAGTTGAAGGTGACAAAAATACTGATTGTGGCTCTTTGTCGCTCGTTCCGCGCTCTCGCTTGCACTTCAAGCCTTAAATGGAACGCCTCAGAGCGAGGTAACGCCGCATGAGTTATGATTTTTCGTGCGTGCAGCCGGCTCCATCGAATTATAAGACGTTGTCACGTCAAAAGCATTTTAGGTGAATACGTTGCATGCTTTATTTATGAAGGAAATATTATAACAACTTTTAAGTACTATCCTGACACCTTAGAAGTATACGGGTGCACTTATTAACATAGTATAGTGGTATTTTATTTATAGCTTAATCCACACATGCGGGGACAATGCTGGAATTATAATGAGAGTGTACAAGTAATCTATATAATCAACACCTCGTAACGTCCCACTGCTGGGCTCGGATCTTCTCTCAAGAGAGGGTTAAGGCCATACGTCCCCACGCTGGCCGAGTGCGAGTTGGGGACTGGCAAGACACGTTGTGGCTACCATAATCTTAAAGTTGGATGTTTTTAAAACGTTCGATTGCCTACAACTAAGCTTCACGACTGTTATCTTATGATGACAACTGGGATCTATTGCTTAACATTACCTCCAATTTACGGAAACGCTCATAACATATCATACCACAAACGGTGACTCATCTAGGAATTAACCGCGCCGTCGTTGCTTACCTTCCAAGTTCCAAGTAATCCTTATTAATATTATAAATGCGAAAGTAACTCTGTCTGTCTGTCTGGCTTTCGTGGCAAAACCACTGAACCAATTTAAATGAAATTTAGTACACAGATGTTTAGAGCCTGCTAAAGAACATAGGCTACTTTTTACCGCGATAACGGACAAAAGTTTACTAGCTTTTGTCCGTTATCGCGGTAAAAAGATTTACTTGCAGGAATAAATATAATTTATAATTTAAACACCGCGACACGAGAATTTCAAACCCAGATATAGTTTACCAATTTGCCAACATCGATCAGAGTGGTATGCAATGGGAGAGGCTTATGTCCAGCAGTGGTCTTCGATATTCTAATGATGATGATATAGATTACTTACCAGGGCCGGATTTACCATAGAAGCTGAAAAAGCTGGAGCTTGGGGCGGCAGAATTAGGGGGGCGGCAAAATGGCCCAAAAAATAAATTGGTACAGAAAAAAAGTAAGGTTGCGGACACACAACTGCTTATATTTTTTTAAAATACCATACTCACATTAGGAGTATAAATCCAGTCTTGCGGGGGGCTTTACAAATATACTTAAAGAAACACAGAGAACACCCAGACTTAGGACAACAATTTGTGAATCGCACAAAGTGTTTTCCCACGTAGGAACCCTCGACACTTGGCGCCGTAGAACGCAGCGTGGCGACCACTTAAAACACTTTTTTTTTGTCGTGTGAAACCCCCTCGGGCCGTCACCCTACCGGAGTTTGCAACGGAGCTGTATGTTGGCATCGAACCGACTAAAACCACATGATGTGCCAATATGCACCTGAAATAGCAGGGGTCTGTGGAACCTGTTAATACGCCCTCTGAACTCCTCCCAGTGCCTCCTCTCAATGAAGCGGGCGCCATCAATTGCTTAGATCTCCATGGCGGCGTACGGCACACGCGAACGTCGCTTCCTCTGAAGCCTGAAGGCCACTGAAGCAGATGGAGGGGAAAACCCGTTCCGTCCATTTGCGGCCACACTCAGGGTAACATGACCTTGGCATAGATGATGCCTTCGCAGAAGGTTGCGATCGCGGTAACCGTGTATGGCTCTAACTGCCAATATCTTCTGGGGTCACCAGAGGCGTGCCCTATTTTAGGTGGTCAGAGCGGCCGCCCACTCCGGTGCACCGTACAGTGCCATAGACAGACATATAGTTGTCACGACATTGGCTCCACCCAAATTGGGCAAAAGTCGTCGAAGTGCGGAGGCAGTGTCGATCAGCTTAGGAACAAGCTGTCGGAAGTGATCGTCGAAGAGCCACCTACCGCCAAGAATCAGGCCCAGATAATTCATCTGGGCCCGGACCAGTACAATTACTGAGTTGACCACGATGGAGGCGCCGGGGAGTGGCCTACGACGGGGCACATGAAACAAAAGGGCCTCGTCTTATCCAGGGCCATCAGTAAGCCTAACGCCTCAATGTGCCCAACCACCAGGGAGACTCCTATTGTGGCCAGTGTGGCCAGCCTGAAAGTTCACCCCCCCCCCCTGATTGTAGCCAGAGTGTCATCGTCGTTGTTATTGATTACCTCTAGCACAGGAGTGGTCCGAGTACTGACCCCTGCGAAACACGACTACGCCCGACGCCGACGTCTCAAAACACCATCTTGGCCCTCGTACATGACGGTACGCTCGTCTAAATAGTCTGCCACTAGCCGCCTCCGGTACTCGGGCACTCCGTGATAGAGGAGCAGTTGCAGCTAAATGGCAGACTATCAAATGCATTGGCGATGTCCATAGACATCGCACGCCGCCACTGCTTACTGCCTCTTCGGTCACGGCTCTCATGCGCAATATAGCATCAACCGTCGAACGCCGTTTCCAAAATCCATATTAGGTGTCCGAAAGATCATGGCCCACCTCGCATAGGTGCCGGACGATGCGTGCAGAGAGCACCCTCTCAAACAGCTTACCTAAATCGTCCAGCAACACGATGGACCTATAGGCCGTAACTGAATCCGCAGATCGTTCTGTCTTCTGGAGTTTGACTAGCTTTCCGCTCTTCCAGCTCTCAGGGAAGCGTCCGGACGGCATGCTAGCGTCCAACACCTCCCTGAGGCGGACTGACATATGGAAGACCGACATATTCTGCTTAGTTTGGGACTAGATGGCGTTGTGTGTAAGATGTCAGAAATATTTATTTATTATTATTAACTTCAATTCAGTACTGCTTATAAATTTTTTGTTAAATTGAGTTCAATTAAAACCAGTTAATAACGTTTATCGAAGGTGCTATATTTTGATTTAGCAGTTTTAAGACTCTTACTCGACATTGGTAACTGTGCACCTGGAGCTGTTTAGGTCGTGTAAAGTTGGCAGAACTTGAATTTTATTTACTCGCTCGCGTACCTCCTCCACACCCCGCCACCACCGAGCAAGTACTGCCAACTCTTGGATATATTGACGTTGACACGTGCATGGTTAGATCATAGAGGCCTATCTGCGCGACAGGACGGTGAAGTTTGTGGATCGGAACGGGGTGTAAAATCAAAAGGAAGTGTGTATATTGGGCCAGGTATTATTATTGAACCTCGCATACGATGTGGTCCTTCGCACCAGTCTGCCCTCTGACCTAAGTGTCGTCTGCTATGCGGACGATACCCTAATACTGGTCAGAGAGTCACGCTTCGACGAAGTGCTTCTGCTCGCCGAGCAGGGAGTGGCTTGTGTTGTGGAAAAAATTAGTGAGCTGGGCCTAAGGGTGGCACCTCAGAGAACTGAGGCGATTTGGTTTCATGGCCTACGTAAGCGCCAGGAATCACCCAGCTCGCGCTTCCGAGTGGGTGACACTGAGGTCCGGGTGGGCCAGTACATAAAGTACCGAGGCTCATCCTGTACAGTCGGTGGAGCTTCGAAGAGCAATTCGGGTGATTAGTTCGCCGGGTTCGAGGGGTAGCAGAGGCGTTACAAGGTCTGGTGCCCAATCTCGGGGACCAAGGGAAGAAGTTCATGGTACTCTATGGGGCACCTGTCTGGCCTAAGGAGTCCGCAGAGTGGGATCGGGAAAGGGCCGATCCCGCTCGAAGGAGGCGGCGAAAGGGACGCAGTAGAGGAAGCTAGTCCCCAATCGTTGCCTAAGGGTCGTTGCGGCCACGTCTTGGGGAAATGTGACCACTGCAAGCGACCCGAGAAGGCGACACCTCGGTGCGGCTGGGGGGTGTCGTATGAGGTGTAGTCTGCCTCTCGTCGTGTAAAACGGCGAGAGGCACGATATCGTCCTGTCCCAAGAGTAATTTATTGCTTACCCTGAGACGTACCCCAATCATGAGATAAGGCAGGGGGAATCCAGAAGTCGCTGATGCGTTCCTGGATCTCCTCCCTCTCATCTCCTCCTCCGAGGTATGCCACCGCGGGGCTTAGTGGGTAGACCAGTTCAAAACAAAAAAAAGCTTAGCTTAAAAAAGAACAAAACTTGTAAAAGTAATCAAGGAACTAGATTATTTCCTAAAGAAAGGAACTAATTTTACTGTGAACAGTGTATCTAATTTTGGGAGTCAGTAGGGGCGGCAAAAATTTTAAAGCTTTGGGGCGGCAAATATGTAAATCCAGCACTGTTACTTACAATAACTTTGACTGCCTGCTGTGGAAGCGTATGCGACTGTTGCGCTTGAGGTCTCGGATTCGATTCCCGGGTCGGACCAAAAGTTTGTATGTACCGCAAATATTTATCACGGAGTTTTGGTGTTTCATATATATGAAATGTACGTTCTTACAAAAAAAAAATATGTTTATGTATTATTTCAGCTTAGTTTGGAATTAGATATTGTTGTGTATAAGATGTCCGAAATATTTATTTTATAATTTATTAAACAAGGTGTCAATTTGATTACCACTTTTGACTGCACGGTTGGCCTAGTGGCTTAAGCGGTCGCCACGCCGCTTCCTACTGCGCCAAGTGTCGTGGGTTCAAATCCCACGTAGGATAACACTTTGTGTGATTCACAATTTGTTGTTCTGAGTCAGGGTGTTCCTTGTGTCCGTTTCTTGTATGTTTGTAAAGTCCCCCGCGACACAGGAATTTATATTCCTAATGCGGGAGTTGTCTTTAAAAAAAAAAAAAAAAAAAAAATGTAAAAAATGTAAATGTAACCACTATACCACAAATGTCTTCAGTAATAGGTAAATCTTTAACAAGCCCTTATACATTTTTCAAAAGGTGTCTTGAATCATTTGAAACATTGTAAATGATTGTTTTTATCGATAATATTTACATAACAACTGCAAGTATACCCGTTAATTAACTAATTATTGTGACATTAAATATTGAAGTACCCACATTACTCAAACTGCAGCGGCAATGTTTTTTTCGATTGCTTTTAGTATCGAGTGAAATTATTTTATTCTGTTTCTATTAGCAATAAAAAAATAGTGTTAGACTCGTTGACGGGACGGGACGGTGCGGGTACTTAGAAAAGTAACAGCTGATTTATGCAATGTAAAATACAATGCAGTATGACAAGTAGATATTTGGCCGTAGACCCTATAGTGAAGGACATGGAACGTCACCACCCCTATTCATCATCACACCGATTGAGGAAGGACACGATGACTGCACGATTGGTTTAAGCGGTCACCAAGGTGCTTTCTACTACACCAAGTGTAGTGATCCACAAATTGTTGTTCTGAGTCTGGGTGCTTTTTTTAATATATATTTAAGCATACCAAATTGACTATATTCTGCCTGATGGAAAGCATGAGTACAATCCAGGAGTAGGGGTCACCATCCTCATTGCAAGTGCATACAATGCAGCATGGTGACCCACACCATGATGGTTTAGTGAGATGGTTCTGCATCATTCTTCCAGCCTCCGGAGGCCGAGAGAATGATGCAGACTGATCGGGTCTCCGGTGTTCTTTGTGTTAGTTTACCGCCGCATTTCTAACGCGGGAGAAGTCTTTTCTAAAAAAAAAGAAAAGAACAGCTCTGTGAAAAGAAGGAAAACTTGAAACAAACCTTATATCAATCCGTCTGGCCAGTGTGGTATAGTAGGTCAAAACCCGTTTCTAAGGAGAAGCCAATATCCAACATCAACAACTCATAACATCCCACTGCTGGGCAAGGGTCTTCTCTCAGGGGAGGGTTAAGGCCATACGTCTCCACACTGACCGAGTGCGGGCTGGGGACTGGCAAGACACGTTGTGATGACGTAATCTTATCGTTGGATGTTTTCAAGCCACCGAAGGCCTCCAACTATGCTCCACGTTTGTCATCGATAACAACCGGGACCGACTGCCAAACATGACCTCCAAATCACAGAAACGCTCATAACATATCATGCCATAAACGGTCACCCATCTAGGTAATGACCGCGCTGTCGTTGCTTACCCTTAGTGATTGTTTCCAATCACCTAAGGCCACTTGTCTATGTTCAACAGTGGACGATTATCTAAAGGCTGTTGTTGATTGATAATGAAATGTTTATATATTGACTAAACTGTACTTTATTCGGGTATAAGAATACCCATGCAGTTTATACTATGGCATAATATTTAATAATCTATTGCAGTAATAATTATGCAATGAGCATGACTGCATGACGACTTAATGCATCATAACAATCATCGCACTTTAATGTGATCTTATCATGCATGGTGTTACTGGTAGCGCAGTAGGTATGCGATTGCTGTGCTGTGATCTCAACCCGGGTTCAATTCCCGGGTCGAACCAAACCGGTATTCGTGGCCTTGGTTAGATCGATAAAATTGAAAAATCCTTTTTCAGATTTTTTTCGCCTCATCTGACATATAACATCATATAGTCCCAAACTAAGCAGAGCTTGTACTATGGGTACTTGAAACTGATATAAATACTTATTTTTTGTAAATACATACATAACATAGAAAACACCCAAACTCCAAAACAAATATTTGCAGATCATAAAAACGTTTGGTCTGACCCGGGAATCGAACCCGATACCTCTGGATCAGCAGCTGCATACGCTAACCACTAGACTAACAAGGCAGTCATTGGTACACATAAGACAGATTATGTGGGTAGAAAAAAAGCGGGGCGTGAAAAAGCATCTTACTAGAGGTCCTCATAATGTGGGTTACAAAACGCTGATCTGCCGTATTTCACGCCCGTACCTCAGAGAGCACGTTAGGCCGTCGTTCCTGATTGTCATGAACATCTATGACAATCGTTATTGGGAAGTTACTGCCCTCAAATATACTGAGAACTAGTTCAACCTTCGAATTCAATATGCTCTCAGGATACCAGTCGCTCTGTGAAAGAACTGATATCCACATAAAACCGGTAAGGTAGTAGCAGACCCCAAATATTTTTTAGATAATTAAAGACTAATGAGCTACTTGTAAAATCATACATCGTGAAAATCTATAGATATTTAAGCTACTTTTTTTTTGCTAACGAAAAATTCAGTGTTACCACATATAAAGTGTACCTACCACATTTCATTTTTAAATTGGCAACATTGTATAGTATCATATTATGAGGCCTCTTTGTAGTCAGGAGACGTTTATTAAATGTGCTCTTTGATTGGCCATCGACAGACGCGAACGGCCTGATGCTTGAAAGAAGGCCATTCTTTATGACCACGAGTAAAGAAATAAACGTGTTTGTAAGAGTGTCCGATGATTATATACGAGGTTGTAATTTTGTTTTATTTAACTTAGTTGGCGGCCAGCCTGGTGGTAAACTGGTACCGATACTTACCTGATATAAACATTTATCATTTTATCCTTGGCACTTTGTTAATTGTTTTTTTTTTTTATATATTTAAACCTACCAAAGTTAATCTACTCTAATTGATGGAAAACATGAGTAGAATCCAGGAGTAGGGACCACCATCCTTATAAATATTTTTTTTTTTGGACATGTGACACACAACATCATCTAGTCCCCAAACTAAGCAGAGCTTGTAATATGGGTAACTAGACAACTGATATAAATACATAAAGTATTATATTTTTTTTAAATACATACTTAATATACATAGAAAACACCCAACCTCCGAAACAAATATTTGCGGATCATACAAACATTTGGTCCGACCCGAGATTCGAACCCGAGACCTCTTGATCAGTAGTCGCATGCTATAACCACTAGACCAACGAGGCAGTTGTAAACCTACCAAAGTTAATCTACTCTACCTGATGGAAAGCATGAGTAGAATCCAGGAGTTGGGGCCACCATCCTCGTTATGAGTTCATATACAGTAGATACAGCAAGGTGACCGACACCATGGCGGCTTAGTGATATGTTTCTGCTGGAGAATGATGGAGAATGATTGGGCCTCCGGTCTCACATTCACCAACGAAAGATGACATCACGAATGCTGTCGTTTTAGGTTGGTCTTCTGTGTGAAGATAGTACTACCCTGGTCGTGCCGACCCATTCCTCCACTGTCCCAATTGCTGGAATCAGCTGGCTCTACTACCAGGTTACAATCCCCATGAAACATTTTTTACAGTGAGTTACCCAGTAGTTAGTGAAGCGTGAAAATACTTACTAATATTGTAAACGCGAAAGTTAGTGAGTATGTATGTATGTAGGTGTGTTTGTTGCTCCTTCACGCAAAAACTACAGAACGGATTTGGATGAAACTTTACAGTAATATAGCTTATAAATTAGAATAACACATAGGCTACAATTTACAGCAATAATCGAGAAACACTCGAGAGGAGCCGTGGGCGAAAATTAGTAGCTGATAAATAAAATAGTGTTGAAAACACAAATTAAAATTGATTTCAAAATAGGTACTTACACCTCCGATATATTCTCAGTTTCAAAAATGTCTCATGTCAAAAGGTTTTCACTAAATATAGAAACCTACAAAAGCAAGTGGGTACTTATATTGCAGCACTTACATTAAAATATAAAGTTTAAAAAATCTTGTCTGTCTGTGTGTCCGTCTGCTAATCTCAGGAACGGCCGAATCAATTTGTACGGGACCTTTTACAGACTAGCTTTGCTTATAACAATAACAGCAAGTAAAAGCTCGGAACTTAGCTTGTATTACAATAAAAAATCACGTAACACACATTTGAACAGATATCCGTACATAAAAGTGTCTTACACACATCTCTCAAAGGAGTTGGCCTCCCCAGTCGTCACAGAGACCTCCCTCGCCTCTTGAGTCCTATACGAGGCCATTGGTGCGTGCCTGACTCACATTCTGAGGAGCTGGAGTACTCTGTATGTGCTTGATGCCTTTATTCCAAGCGTCTCTTTGACTGAGAGCTAGTTAGGTATATAGTCTTTGATTTGTGAACCTAATTAAAAATAAATTAACAGAGTTATGTTGTACTCTATGGTTTAAGAATAAACACTTGAGTTTTTTTTTTATCGCGATTCTGTTAAGATATCGTCCATAAATGCAGAAGTTCAAATGTACCTAGATGAAATACTTAGGTTTTAAATATAGGTTTTGTTTTTATGTGTTTTTTTTTTTTTTTTTTTTTTTTTTAATTTATTAATAATTAGTTCATCAGAATTTAAATCTAATGCATTTCAGTCTATCTGTTACGCTCTCATGGCTAGGTATGCTATTGCACCAATACTTTAACTTGAGGAAGAACATAAAATAAATAAGTAAATATTCCGAACAATTACACACAACGTCATCTAGTACCAAACTAAGCAGAGCTTGTATTATGGGTATTAAACTACTGATATAAATACATAAACTCTACTGATGTAAATACATACCTACATATTATACATAGAAAACACCCAAATATTTAGTTCGACATCAATAGGCTACAACAGCTTATACCGTGATCAACAGCTCATAGAATGATATGTATCCAATATGCTTCACTAAATGACTTGGCCTTTACGTATATTTCCCGGAGGCGTAGAAACAAGTACATTAGGTAGGTATCTATTCGTTTATGTATTAAGGCCTGCTGATTAGTACTACTTCATTCTAATGACGATTCACTGATAGAAGATGCAAAAATATTTGCACCCGGGCCCATTAAACTTTTAATTAAAATCATAATACTCTTTTACGAAGCTCAATTCGTTAAACTAAAACGATTAATTACCTTTCGCTGGTTTTTATCTTTACACTTGCTAGTTAGGAGATCAACTTATTTTTTAAGCGCCATCTATCGGCGAGTAGGATTAAACTAAACGGAAAATTGATATTTTGATTTTGGTGTATGTTTAGTACTAATAATGTTTATAGATTATTTTAATATTAAAGATGACCATAAAATAATTAAATAAAATAGAATTTATGGAACTATTCCTTTGCTATTTCAAATAACATAATAATTATAGTAGGTAGGTATGCAGTATCCACATGGTCAAATATTTTAACTAAACACGGTCTGAGAGTACATTACTTTAAATGGCTAAATGTAATCTTATAATTATCTATAAATACCTCCATTTTACATCTAAATGCATCTTCATAAACCTACCTACAAAGTTCCACCATAGTTTGTTACAGAACTCGTAACAAATCGGCAAAATAATCTAATTTGCACATTTCAGAACAAAATCAATCAGTATTCCCCGACACTGTCAACATCAGCAAAAAAAAATTAAGGTTTCATTCTCAAAAAGACTTTTCGCCGATTTAAACTTACTTTCAAATTAGACATTTCAAACATGTACAAAAAATAATCTGTCCACCACAAATATCGCACGGGCGGGTATGTACAAATAAAACCTTAAGAAAATCTTATTTTTCTGAAGAAGTCGCGCATTGTGACGTCTGCGCTGCGTCTGCGCATAAAAGAAACAAGACCCGAGGCGCCTGACGACATTCACTAGAAAGAGACAGAAGTATGCCTTAAAACGAGAGTGAGGGAGGTATTCGTGTAATGGGCGTTCCTACCTCAATTTTTGTGGCCAATTAATGGTCAGTGGGCTTCAACGAAGGCGGAGCGACTTCGATCCAAGCTAATAGGGATCGAGCTAAAATGATCTATAGATCTCTGCGCGGTATTGTATTGTATTGTTATCGTTAATACAGTGGATTTATTTTATATCTACGTTTGATAGCTGAATAAATTTCCGAGTGCCATTTTTTTTTGTTTTTTTTTTTATTGATTTTTGGCACAGGGAGGTCTTGATGGGTCATCAGGTTTATTGTCGGAGCTGTTGATTTAATTATTGGTAATAAATTATATTTTATTGGTTCGAATGGAAATGTTGAAACTTTTAATTTGGTGATTGCTCGGGGTAAAGTTATATTCCTACTCAAGTTGAGGTTGCACTAAATCTTTAAGTACTAATTATAATGCTGAATTGTTTGTTTGTTTATTACGTTGAACGCGTTAATCTACTGAAGTAGGTACTGTAATGATTTAATTAATTATTTCAGTGTTAGATAGCTTAGTTATCGAGTACCTAAAGGCTTCATATCATCACGCTACTATCAAAAGGAGTAGAGTATCAATAAAAATGTAACAAAAACGGGGTAAGCTTATTTGTCTTCAACTGCCATTGCTAAATGGTTAAAGATTCACAAAAACAATGTAATGAAGAATTGTTCCTTTTTAAAACTTCTAAAAATTTTTTGCGTTAAGTCTATCCATTAAGGTTGGCTCACTTTAAGCTTATAACTACATATTATTAAATAATATCTGTCTGTTCGCAATAAACTTACAAACTACTGCATGGATTTACCTAAATTAAATTTTGTAGCCAGATAGTCTAAAGTTTGAGAAAGGACAGAGGCTAATTTACCGCGATAACCGATATAGATGCAAGCGGAGCCGCGGGCAAAACCTAATTCATAATAAGTAATGTATAACAATTCGCTACGGGCGATAGGAAACGCAGACAAAGTCGCATGAGTTAGCTTGTATTCTGAAATATTTTATCCACATATCGTATCGGCAGCCTTAATTACTCCTTACCTACGTACTAGCTGAGTCACGCGGTATGCCCCGCGGTTAGATATTGTTGTAAATCGCGAGTAACGTGCTTTTAAAATTAAATTTTTCTATAAATTAAAGTTATTAGTTTAGTACTAGACTTAGGTTTTACCTTTGACTGGGCATAGATTCATCATCATCATCATCATCAACAGCCTTCAACAGTCCACTGCTGGACATAGGCCTCTCCTTAGAAATGAGGTTTTGCCCTACTATACCACGCTGGCCAGACGGGTTGGTAAGGTTTTCCTTCTCTTTTGCATTGATGTTGTCTTGCGTAGTTTATCCCTTAGTCGCCTTTTACGACACCCGCGGAATGAATAGGAGTGGTGACACTCTGTATTCTTAATCCGTTATCACACGGACATAGATTATAAAATAGTAATTATATAGGTAGGAAGAAAACTATTAACTAATGCCTAGGTCCTAGTCCTATCTAGCTTTTTATGGTAAATAACCTTTAACTTGATGATATTGAATTTGCCTTATAAGAAGACCGCTCATGCCAAGTACTTGGTAACTCCTATTAAGTAATGTCTATCAATCAATCAACAACCCATAACGTCCCACTGCTGGTCTCGGATCACCGGCCATACGTCCCCACGCTGGCCGAGTGCGGGTTGGGGACTGGCAAGACACGTTGTGGCTACGTAATCTTTTCGTTGGTTGTTTTTATAGCATCCGAAGGTCTCCAACTAAGCTTCACGACTGTTATCTTATGATAACAACCGGGACCGACTGCTTGACGTAACCTCCGAATCACGGAAACGCTCCTAACATATCATGCCACAAACGGTCACCCATCTAGGTCTGACCGCGCCGACGTTGCTTAACCTAGGTGATTGGTTCCATTCACTTATGGCCACTTAACTATGAGATCTTCGAATTAATAGATTTATTTCGATTAAATCTATTTAATGTAAATAAATAAATATTTCAGCTTTCTCACACACATCATCTAGTCCCAAACTAAGCAGAGCTTGTATTATGGGTACTAAACAACTGATATAAATACATAACATACTTTTTTTTATAAATACCTACATATTATACATAGAAAACATTATGTAAGTACTTAAGTAGGGAATAATTTTTCGAGCATTTCATCAAAATTAAACATACCTATCTAATTAGTTGTTTAGTTTGTTCATTTAATTTAGGTACTCAAGCCCTATAATTTTAAACGAACCATTAAATAAACCCACAGATTTCATCACCAAAATGGTGATTAATTTAGAACAAATGTAACAACTGTAAGTAATTACAAATTACATGTGAAACTCAAACAATTATCAAGAATCTTAACATAACGCTCCAAAAAAGTTATGCAAATAGTGGTATATAATTGACATCAAAAGAAGGCCTCTCATCAAATTCCATTCCACACTGTATTTAAGCGTAATTCTAAAAAAAATAATTCAATTGTCGATGGCAGCCGGCGTCCGTTCCGCTCCCTCGCTTGGTAGATAATTAGGGGTAATTTGACACTTCAGTGTGGCAACCCAGCGGAAACGCAACCGCCATTGAAACAGATAGGCGTTTGAGAATGGCTGTGTGAAGAAATCAGAGCGTTAGAAATATATTGTGGTATATATTTACTCTTATTTATTTAGATAGGTAAAAAATACAGAGATCGCAGATATTGAGAGATAATTTTTTACACTGGTAATGAAATAAGTTAGAAAGTGATGAACCTATAGCATCACAAAACAATGCATTAGTTAGTCCAATATTATGTAGATATTGTGTTAATTGTTTTTCTCTTTTCAGTTTATTAATTTTAAGTAGGTAGTCGGGTGTTTTGTTTCTATAATACCTAATTATTTTATTAATCGCTGTGTAAATGAGACTATACTTGCAGCTGTTAAATTTCTTACCTTTAAAATCCTCCTACGAGTAGGAGGGACACAATAGCCGATCCTCCACACGGTTACCTTAAAATTTTAGCAAACTGATGATGCATTACATTTTGAGATAATTTGGATATCAAAGTCGTATGATTTTTAAAAGTCCATCTTATAAAGTTTGAACTTATCTAGAGTATATAGAGGAAATTAAACCTTCACAGCTTGGCTTTCGATATGCTTTAAGAAGAGTCGTTTTAAATAAAGTAAATCGAATTCAGTCAGAAAGAGGTAAGTAATATTGAACCTAAATAATATTGTTGCAGCAGCTTATCATTTTCACGTTAATATTAAAACCATAAAGAGGAAGGAAGAAGGAGGAAGAGAAAGCTTGTCACTGTCAAGAACAATCTTTCTATTTTCAAAGCTATTTAAGTGTTGCCATTGCAGGAAATATTTAGTCCTAAGTGTATTTATTTCTTTATATTTTTAGTATAGCGAGAGACCATCATAAGACAATTCCCGCATAAGAAAAAGGTTTTGCGGGGAACTTTACAAACATGTATGAAACGGGCACAAAAAACACACAATTTATGAATCACACAAAGTGTTGTCCCATGTGGGATTTAAACCCTCAACACTTGGTAGAGTAGAAAGAGGCGTGGCGACCGCTTTAAACACTAAACCAACTGCGCAGTATAGCAACATCATCACCTTTGACAAATCACTGTTTGACAAGGGCTTCCCTTAAAAAGGAGTACCACGTTACTTAATAAATAAGTATACATTTAAAAAACTTCTGTCAACAATCCATTTGTTATCCTCTTCAACAGATTGATAATAAATGACATTACAAACCACACGACGCCATCTGTATTTACATAAATGAACGCAATACTGCGGTTTGTCAACAGCAACATAGATTTAAATATAATAATGCTTAAAACTACCTTAGTCCCACATGACCAACCTCCCACCCTATTATTACGTTTTTTCTACATTGGCAACACAGATTTCGAAAATTGAATTTGGAATTCACCATCTGCTGTCACTCAATACCGTTGCATTGTCCAACTTTTTTTTTTAATGACAATAGTATTCAATGCATTATTTTTGCTTTATATTATGTGTTTTGCGGGTGTATATTTCCTTTACAAGCTCTATATATTTGTGGATTTTCGGTTGATATGTAATGTCCGTCTCGAAACGATTTCTCCTCAATACTCTTCAACCTTAAAAGTATGTTACAGAAATGTCATATTGCTAATATCACACGCCTCTGTATTATAATCAACTCACTAGGCAAGTTGCAAACAATTTTCGTTTTCTATTCCATTCTCTATTTTGGTTCTCTATTCTTTTGTTTCATTGGCTAATATTATGTTTTGATCACGCGACTGAGTGACATTAGCCACTGTAACAGGAGAAAAGAGAAAGAGAATAGAATACAAAACGAAAACCGTTTGCAACTTATCTAGGAGGGCAGGTATAATAAGAAATCTTCTTGTTTACTATGTAAATTAGATATGTGATATAAATGACATTTATTTTCTGCAAGTAAATCTTTTCAGACATTTTTACAAGTCGGACTTTATAGCTAGAAGGCGCCGGCAGTTCCTACGACTCAGTCTGGGAAGAAACGCCGAAACAAACCACAGAGGTGTCTTTTTTTTTAAGTCCGTGTACAATATTAAAGAGAACTATGTGAGTGCAGTATAGGGTCTGGGTTGGCCTTTTGAAGAAAGGACCATAGTTTTGAGTCGACCTGTCCATACAGACGGCATACGGGCCCCAGCCATCGTGTAGCCTAACCGATGTAGTCAGGATCCACAACCCGGAACACGACACTGCCGCCAGCAGGACACTTGAGTAGGCCGTGGAAACACTCAAAACCACCAGAAAATTACTAAAATATAAACTAACATTACAAGCCTACACTATACTCACATTTACAAACTTACACAAAAAAAAAACTCAACGAAAAAATAAACAAATGAAATACAAATTAAAACAAAAGTTAAATGTTCATCACTTTCAAATGTGGGAGCGAGCAGCATCAATCCCAAGCAAATTTGTCATATAAATAAGCAGTAACTGTGTGGTTTTCCTACATATCTATGGACCTATGGGTCTATGTATTAAGCTATTTTTATGTAAACAAAGGTAAAAGGATAAAAATGTACTCGAACGTAGAACAAAATCTGGGGAATCGAAGCCAGGTGTACTAAACGTTACATTATTGTGTATAGATTCGAACACCACACTTCCAAAGCTAAAGCAACTTATAGAGGATTACACCAGTGGGCTTCAGTTCAGTATAATCTTACATGGTCATCATAATATCGAATAACGCGCCCTCCACCTCTCAATATGTAAGCACTCTTGTTAACACTCTGTATACTATCAGCTGTTTATTGTTCTGCTAAATATAGTTGTGTTGTTTAGTTTTATTACTTACTAGTTTATGCCCGCGGCTTCAACCGCGTGTAGGTTATCGCCTATGTGTTATTTTGATATGTAAGTTATATTATTGTGAAGTTACATCAAAATTTTGCAAAGTTCAGTAGTTTTTGCATGAAAGAGCAACATACATACATACTCACAAACTTTCGCGATTATAATATTAGTAGGATAGTAGGATATTACTTGGTCTAGTGGTTAGCGTATGCGACTGCTAATCAAGAGATGTCGGGTTCAAATCCCGGGTCGGTCAAAAAGTGTTACTTATTCGGTTTTTCTTACAGAAAATTCTTAATAGCAGCACGGAGTATAGAAGTTTGGCGTGCCTCGGTTTTTTTTTTAACTTGTGGAAATCCACTCGGACCGTCACCTCGCCGGGGCTTGCGGCGGGACGGTGTGTCGGACTCGAACCGACTAAAACCACACGATGTGACCTCTCTAAATTACACTGACAACTAGTCAACCATCGAGTTTCAGTCCTCCCTTAGGTTTGTGTTTTATTCAAGTAAAACCTAATAATACTGGCAATAGTAAAGGCTGGAAGATGATCTTTGAATACTAAAGACTCATGTAAGTAAAAAAAAATTGTTCAAATACTACCGAAGTTGTTTAATACCTGCTAGAACTCATAAAGTAGGTAAACAGGAATATCTCAATATTTTTTATTGCACGTACCTATTTGTTTGTGGTATAGTTTTATTTGTCTTTAGATGACGCCTCATTGTCTATGTCTACAGACAGGTTTGAAGCCTATAGTAGACTAGCGAACGCCCGTGACTTCGTACGCGTGGTGTTAGTTATTTGCCCTTTTTTTAATTAGTCCTCACTTCATTGTTACTTATAATAAAAATAATAAAATATCTCGCCATATAGTAAGTAATTGTTATCAATAATTCTGATACTTAAGTGCCATTAAAAATCCTTCTACTATAATTACTATAACTTCAATAACATTGGACTTTCATACGGACTACCAACCCCAAAATATTTCTAAGGATAAGAAATTCTAAAAAAAAAAATATTAGTACACCTCCACACCATCTATACCTAGACCATACATTGTAAATTTCATGTTTCTTACTTTAAAAACATCATCATCATCATCAACAGCCTTTAACAGTTCACTGCTGGACATAGGCCTCTCCTTTGAAAGGAGGTTTTGGCCTACTATACCACGCTAGCCAGACGGGTTGGTAAACGGTTTGTTTCAAGTTTTCCTCCTCTTGGCAGTTATGTTAGCTGCTTATTTTGTTCCTTTAGTCGCCTCTTACGACCCCATGGAATGGATAGGGGTGGTGACACTTGGTATTCTTAATCCGTCACCACACGGACTTACATAGTACTTACATACAAACTTCCAAACCCCGTTTTGTACAACCAACGTGGAGTTCCGTTAAATCCGTTCTTCACAAATGTCTACACCCTTTAAGGAACCTATCTGCTAAATCTCAAGTTTGTAGGTATTATTATAGTTTCTGAGATTTCGCGATTAATCAGTGAGTAGTTTTTCGCTGTTATTTAGATTTAAAACGTGAACTCGCAAACGGATACTAAGGCCGGTGTATCCAGGTAAAAGTCTCAGGTAATTTAAAAGTATATATCTACCAACCTAATAATAATTACGTACAAGTAATAACTTGGTGATCTCTTACTCAAATTTTTGCCAATTGCAGACACCAATCTCTCAGAAACGAATTTGAAATAAATTAAAGGAATTGTTGAACTTCTCGGTTGAAATTGTTTACAATTAAATTATATTCATCATCATCATCATCAACAGCCTTCAACAGGCCACTGCTGGACATAGGCCTCTCCTAAGAAAGAAGGTTTCGGCCTACTATACCACGCTGGGCAGACGGGTTGGAGAAAACAGTTCCCTGGATCTCTTCCAAAACACAGGCGCAGAGAGGTCACACCGTGTGGTTTTAGTCGGTTCGAGTCCGACACACCGCCCCGTGACGGTCCGAGGGGATTTCCACACGTAAAAAAAAAGGGGTTGGTTTCAAGTTTTCCTTCTCTTTGCATTGATTTTATCTTGCGTACTTTATCCCTTAGTCGCCCTTTACGACACCCGCGGGATGAGTAGAGGTGGTGACACTCTGTATTCTGAATCCGTCACCACAAAATATTTTTCGTTATTTTACTTTAACACTTTTTCAGCGTGATAAAAACACACTATTCATTCAAAAACGGACGGGTCAAGACGAAACTATAAAGGTTTCGATTATTGGAGAGTCCAAAAAAATAAAAGTTCTCAAAAGTTCAGAAAACATTCAGAACTTAAAATAACTTGAATTCAAATGTATTCTACTTTATAAAGAAAACCATTTTTTATTTAACTGTCATTTTTAAATTTCGAATGACAGCAAAAAAGTTAGGTAAGATTTACAAATGTACAATTCTAGGATCTATGCCTTTTATTCATCTTGAAGTGTCCTGTGAATTTCGTGCATAACAATAAAAGTCAAGTAGGCATGGTCTATGGTTTATTCTGGATCTGTGAGAACAGTTCGAACAAAACAACTGTAGAGCTAAAAAAGTAATGGCCTTGTCCATTTACGGTCTTAATAGTTTTAGTAGCGAATTAATTAGGAAACAACTTGATGCTATGTCGTTCATGTCATTAAATAATTACGATAAAAATATAGCACGGATGATTTCTCTTTATGCATCAATGGTTCCGTACTATTCCAATCTATATTTAAAAAATGAATTGCTGTTCGTTAGTCTAAAACTCGAGAACGGCTATACCGATTTGGCTAATTTTGGTCTTGAATTATTTCTGGAAGTCCAGAGAAGGTGTAAAAGGTGAATATTATATAAAAATGAATTTCTTTTCTTTTATTAATTATGGATTCCTTTTGTTTGTTATAAGTTTATTATATACAAAAGTTTAGGTCTTCTATTTATCAATTGAGGTAGTACGAAGTCTGCTGGGTCAGCTAGTTGAAGATAAAAGAACGAAATAATTGTTAACTTCCGAAATTTGAACCTGTACAAAAATAGCCATTTTAGAACATAATTGAGCTACAGCCTTTACCTAGTTGTTTTACTGCTGGACATAGTCTTCTTAAATAGAAGGTTTTGGTCTTCCAAACCAAGATGGCATAGATTTGAAGAGGATTTGTTTCAAGTATCGGCCTCTTTGCCGGCCAAAAATTCGCCACTACAATAATATTCATCAACAAAATTAGGACATCATGATCAGTATGGTATTAAAATATTACCATCCGAAAATGCATAGCTACGGCCACCGTCTAAATAGAGAGGTCCCCACGTTACTTCGATGAAGTTAGTATTGGACGTTTAAAGACAAATTGTAGCTCTAATTCAACGTTAATTATACGGATCATAGACAAATAGTAACGACGGTAGATCAGGTAAAGGCAGTACATTTACATATTACAAGTCGAGGTCTCGAATCTATTCTGTGTGATGTAAATTTACTCCTTTAGAGAAGTTTTGAGTACTTGACTATCTACCACTCAGGCCATTGGTCCTCCGGTGATTTTAGGCACTCATTAGGAGAAATGCAACGGAATAATTGCTTAATATCGGTGATCTATAGATCAGTTATCAAATTGAAGAAGATCTATACCTAAGCCGAGGTATACAGAGTCCTATATTTTATAAAGCATTTTTAGGCGCCCGTGCTATTTCATAGACATCATTTTTAACGGTAACACGGTTATCCTACCATGTGTGCGATTCGAGTTCATATTTTATTCATTTCACTTCCACTGTAAGTTTTTGTTATTATTGTAAATAAATATCAGATGCAGTGAGAGAGATGCATTAGATAGCTTTGGTATCATGAAACGGAACCCAAAAAACCAGAAATAACTAGTAGTATTCTTTAATTAAAAGAACTTGTTTCATTTATTTATAAGATGTTAAACATTAATATATGGATTTATTTAAATTAATATAATTTCTTTATTTTATCATTAGGTACCCAATTATCGTGTTAATTCACAATATAAATACTAAGCTCAAGACAAAAATATAGCAAAAAGAACTTAATAAGTATAGAAAATTGAATAAGTATATATATTAATAAGTAGGCAAATAATTAACTTATAGATATGGGATAAAGAAAATTCCTAAAAAAAAATAATAACCTACTGGCAACATCATAAATTATCATTTAAAAGAAAAAAAAACATTGTTTTGCTACTAAAAAAAAGTCGGCTACCAACGTGGCTTGTTCCAAATTCAAATTCAACATTTACAGCGCGCTAATGCTATTCAACACATAACAAGTATGGCGTATAATTGTTTCGTAATCATTTTGTAAGAGTAATTACAAAACGGGAACATGTCCATTTAGTTCCGGACAATTGACGGTAGGTACAGCGGTTTTTCATTAATTGCTACTAAAGTGTGTTTTTGTTAAGCTTTGTCGATTTTATCTATCTATGGTAACTGTTTGATAGCGGTGGCAATTAATGTGACATGTGAGGACATGTGAGTTTTTTTTATGAAAGTTTATATATCTATCTATCTAATAGTTGATGTAGGTAACTACTTATTATATTAAAACTTGAAAAAATCAAAAGAATTGTTTGCACTTGGCGTAATTATTTTTTCTAGGTTCGTTTTATAAATCTTTTATTTTATGTAAAAAAAATTAAAAAAGGGTGCGACGTGGGATTTTGTTTCAATTTTATAAAAATAAAGGAAAAACACGTTAAAATTACTTCTTGTGACATCAGCTCAGATGACATAAGAAACTTTTTTTTCTATTATATCATCGATTTAAGTATTTTGACTAATTTTTTGTGAACCTTGGCCGACGCCAATGTCCAGCAGTGGACATCATCATCATCATCATCATCAACAGCCTTTAACAGTCCACTGCTGGACATAGGCCTCTCCTTAGAAAGGAGGTTTTGGCCTACTATATCACGCTGGCCAGACGGGTTGGTATAGGGTTGGTTTCAAGTTTTCCTTCTCTTTGCGTTGATGTTGTTTTGCGTAGTTTATCCCTTAGTCGCCTTTTACGACACCCGCGGGATGAATAGGGGTGGTGACACTGTATTCTTAAGTGGACATCTATCTTGTGAGATGATGATAAAGAATGTCTTGCTTGAGTTGGCAGTTCTTTGACGATAGGTAATCATCATCATAGAAACATAATTCAATTTCACACACACATTTTTTTCGCCTACACAAACTGACAACCCCTCATTTAAATCAAACAATACTACCAAAAAAATCGAAGAGTATCGATTCTTACCCAAGGGAATAAGACAAAAAAATTAATTTCACACTTAAAAAAAATCGCCTACCAACCGCAACTGTCAAAATATCGGAATCGATTAAAATGCGAGTACTCGATGCATCCTGTCAGAAAGTCGGAATCGAGAACGAACAATAGGGAAGGAAGTGGTGACCGCAAGTGGGAATTACGTCTGCGTTCCTAATTATACGATTTTACTATAATTTTGCGGCCGCGAGCTAAAGAGCCGATACTTAGGGTGTAGGGTTGTACCTACGTCACTTTAAAATAGTTGTTTGACATGCAAAGTTTTTGTGCTTGTAAATATTTGCTATTATTATTTCTTTCAATTGAGAGTGTTACTAGTACAGATATTCATGTTATAAAGGATAGTAATTAGTAATATTTCTGTTGTAAATGCAATACCTGCCTTATTTTAGCATTGTTTTAAGTCGTGCTCATACGTATGTGCTTTTTTTAAAATACTTTTAGTCTCATTAACCGACTTCAAAAAAGGAGGAGGTCCTCGATTCATCGGAATCTTTTTTCTTTTTTAGTTGTACCAATCCATATCTATACATCTACACAAATAGGTACATTAAATTGAAGTGTCTATCTATAAATAAATAAATAAATACTTCAGACATCTTACACACAACGGCATCTAATCCCAAACTAAGCAGAGCTTGTATCATGGGTACTAGACAACTGGTATAAATACATAAACATACTTTTTTTTGTAAATACATACATATTATACATAGACGTGTGGTGAGGGATTAAGAATACAAGTGTCACCACCCCTATTCAGTCCATGGGTGTCGTAAGAGGCGACGAAAGGAACAAAATAGGCAGCTAACATCACTGCCAAGAGAGGGAAAACTTGAAACAAACCCTTTACCAACCCGTCTGGCCAGCGTGGTATAGTAGGCCAAAACCTCCTTAAAAAGGAGAGGCCTATGTCCAGCAGTGGACTGTTAAAGGCTGTTGATGATACATAGAAAACACCCAGACTCCGAAACAAATATTTTCAGAGTACACAAACATTTAGACCGACCCATGAATCGAAACCGAGACTTCTTGATCAGCAGCCGCATCAGCTAACCACTAGACCAACAAGGCAGTATATGTAATTTCAATGTTTCAGTTTTATAGTCAATGCAATATGAAAGTCAAAACGGTAATAACATCAAAAAAGCTATTATTTATCTGTCTGCGGCTAATATAAATAATAAATAAGTATTTATTTACAACTTTATTGTACACCAATAAGGTATGAAATCTTGTACACAGATATTAATATTAATAGAATATATCAATGTGGTATTACAATAGGCGGTCTTATCGCTCACGGCGATTTTATTCCAGACAACCTTTGGACGGATATTGAAGGATTCGATTTGGGGTAGATATATAATCTATGTAATTAATAATTAATAAAAATACTACATGTATCTACAGTAACAATTCTAATAATATAAATACTTACACAAACATACATATACACATACATACACATATACAAACGTATCACACGCAAATGTCGCAAATATGCATATTGCGTATCACACACCAGCAACGATCAACCAGTAACCTCTACAATGGGTAGTACTCCGCGACTTTCTTTTTGAAGGCATGCAGAGATTTCTAATTGCCTCAGGTAAGTCATTCCACAGTCTGACTGCTTGCACCGAGAACGACTATTTCTATACTAAAGTATTTTCCTTTTATACAACACACAAACCTGCCAACCCTAACTCACTCGAAATCGTCACTACAATTGTGACGGTAGGCAACTCCAAATCAAATAACCTTAACGTCTATTTAAGTCTTTTGTGTTGCTATTGTAAAAAGCCGTTTCTTACCGTATTTAAAACACCGTCAATTATCGGTTAAATTACCGGTGGTGGCCACTTGGTGGCTAAGAGTAACGGTTTTTTGATGTGTACAGGTACGTCAGTACTTTGTTGAATACCTTCACTGGGAGATAATTGATATACTTTTGGACTTGGTTAAAATAAGTTTGTGGTAAATTTATTTTAAGGAGTCTTTGAAACTGTACTAAATGTGAAATTGTTTTTTAAATAATATCTAATATTCACAAGGTTTTGTCCTTGGATCTGCCCGTGTGTATGTCGGTTATATAATATAAAGACTAGCCTATGACTTTCCTCAAGAATTTCCACGTCAAATTTAATCGAAATCGCTGTAACAACCGCTGCACCAAAAAAATCCAAAAGCCCGTCATGATGACAATATCATTACCGTCGTTTACGAGCAGACTTTACTAACTAAGAGCACTAGGTTTTTTTTTTAATTGACAGCAATACCATAGACAATGATATCGATCTGTCATATTTTAAATAACATTAAAAAAATGAAATCTTGCCATGTTTGCCGTGGGTGGCGGGAGGTGCCTGAGGGCGGCGAGGAGTGCAGGGAGTGTTGAGGTTAGTCGATCGACAATTAATATTAAGTTGGAATCTGTGGGATTCCGCGCCGCTGTCCGAATTTTATAGAGGACGGCGCCACCCAAGCCGCGGAACAGGATTAGAAAAGTTCTAGAGCTGTTATTATTCTTATTTTATTTTTTGGAAACATCTCTTGACTTTTTATAATGATTAAACATAAGTGTGAATTTCGTTGCAAACTTAACGAGAAGTTTTTTCAAAGGATGAAGTCATCTTTTGCTTCACATTGGTATCAAGCACTGTCCGGGATTCGTGAATATAAAACATTACATGACTTTAGCAAAATATGACTTTAATCTATTTCTATCTACTTGTACGGATCTTATCACGTAAATAAAATACTTATTATAAAATAGAGTATTGCGATCTTTGGAGAGTGTCATTGAAATTATATGGTTCAGATTCTGTTCAGAGGACCCTTGATGCATATATACTTCTGACCATGCATCTAAGAATTACCAGTATTATACGAATGGTATGGTCTCATTTATCATTCCTTGGTATTATTCCAGTCAGTTTACCTGTATTTTTTCCTAGATTATAGACCAAAGTAAAAAAGAGTCAGATATATTGCAATCGTTATATGGAAGTTAATGTCCTCAAATATACTAGTAACTAGTTTAACTTTCGAATTCACCTCGTCCTAAGGGTCGCGGTTGCCCTTTTTAACTCTTCGGGGAAAAGCTGATAGGTATTCAGGTAAAACCGATTGAACTAGTAACCAACCCAAAATAATCTTGGTAATAACAAAGGTTAGGAAGATGAACAAGATCAGACATAAGAAAATCTAGTAGTAACAGCGACTCCACGGCTGTGAGGATTACGCGGCGCCTAGACCGCAGCGAGCGGTGCGTCCCAACCGCGGTACATTATTTATTTGAGACGCAAGAACTATGTTATACACACAATACTATCACGTATTTATGAATAGGTATGTGAATAGGTATTTATCTTACCTATGATTATGTTATATTTGAGTTTCATTTAGGTATCTATTTATTACAAAACCGTCTTTAAGAAGTAGTAAGAAGGTAGGTAGTAGAACCACGCTGATGTCAGCACTGATGGGCCGGCTTGACCGGGACAGTACTACCCTCTCGAAGAAGACCATCCTATTATTGACAACATTCTTGCTATCGTATTTCGTTGGTGAGTGTGAGACCGGAGGCCCAATCAATAAATGGGGAATGATGCAGAAACATCTGATCAGGCCGGCATGGTATGGATACATCATGCTGCATTGCCTAGAATCACAATGAGAATGGTGACCCCTACTCCTGGATTCTACTCATGCTTTCCATCAGGCAGAGTAGAGTCACTTTAGTATTTTGTATCAACCTTCCGCCGTCCACTGCTGAACGAAGGTCTCCTCCAAGGAGCGCCAATCATCCTGGTCTCGGGTATTCCGCAAGCATCCGCCACTTTGTTCAAATCGACGGTTCATCGTACCTAAATAAAATATCAGTTTTTAATATAATTTCAAGACTTAGATTATAACTACCTACCATGTTCTTAAATAGCCCCAATTTCAAAACTTTCATAGTTACAACTCCTCTATTAAGTTACTAAATAATGAAGTTTACTTCTTATTTTTGTTTTTTTAGCATAGACAATATCTTCATAGAAGTGAGATCTTAATACAACGTCATCTTTTATTTGAATTTGGAACGCACTCAGAACATTTGACATATAGAGGTATCTATTTCAAAAGTCAGATTTCAGACGATTGAAATGCGCACCTCTCTTCTCAGGTATCCGATTACATTCTTTATCAATTTACTAAGTTAAGGAAATATAACTATAATTAAAGATTATAATCGTTAGATGCGGTCTGTTTTATAAATTTGAGTTTTAAAATTAAACTTGTACGTTAATCTTTGTTTTTGTTTTTTTTGTCAATTATGAGAACAATTTCTGGAGGTATTTAGAGGTACTCAACAGCTGCTTAAGATAAATAATTACATAGGTTTATAAAAATGAAATAAATATGTAGTTTATAAATGAGCGTACTCACTTGATAGTACATACTGATGGCGGGAATCTGTGGGTTAAATTAAGTAGATGTGTTATTACCAGACCATTTTTCCTTATTTTTAAATAGTTATAGGCTAGAAATGCGCCATTTCTAACGAGAGTATAAAGTTTTTACAACGCTGAAGATGTTTTAAACATAGCTAATCGTAATATAATGAAATATAACTAAAAATACGTTCGTTTTTGCGGTAAATAGTAGCCGAAGCCGAATAAAAGCCGTAGCACACTAGGTATAATATTAAAAACGATTCAAATTTTTAAAGTTGTTTTGAAATGAATACGTTACACCCCACGTCACAAGTTGACGATGTAAAATGATAGGAAATAGACATGTGATGCCACCATAACGCCATGTTGTGGGAAAATTAAAAAAACAGATATCCAATGGCGCGGAATGATTTGGCGGGAAAACTGACATAGGTCGGTTAATAATGTTGGCAACTTGTGTTCTTGTCATTCGAATTTTGAATTTAATGTGTTCTTTCGATAACTATTTGTAATTTTGGATGTCGATTCAGACTTTTTTTAGGGTCATTAAAATAGGTTGTAGGCATACCTAGGCATAGCGATATATTTTTGGATGAATTTTAATCCACGGTGGATATAATTTTTGGTTAAAGACCGTTATATTTATGCCATTCCTCTTAAGGAAATTGTCACTTTAGGTAAAGAATGCCAAACAAAAAATTAAGGTAGTAAACATTTAAAGTAGGTAGGTATATAATCGAAATTCACGGTTGCTTTTTGGACTGCGCCAAGTGTTGTGGGTTCAAATCCCACACTGTATAATAGGTGCTTTGTGTGATCTACTAATTGTCATTCTGAGTCTGGGTGTTCTTTGTGTCCGTTTCTTGTATGTTTATAAAGTCCCCGACACAGACACACGCGACACAGACATGAATGAATTGATAACGCGGCATTTGAATTTAAAAAAAGAAATAAAATGCGTAGAAAACAAATCTGTCTAGCTGCATATAAATGTATATAAATAATAATACCGACACGTTTGTGGATTATCTATCGTGCCCATATTTCCCCTGGCGGACCATTAACAAACTGTCGTTGAAACCACAAATAGCACTCTAGGTGTTAAATTTAACACCTACATCTTCAATCTAAATTCGAACTTACAATATTCACAAAGAGCATAAAATCAAATGCAACAGATGTATACCGTGAACAATACAGTATATATTTCAGGGGAAACCAACCTTTATTACTACACAGATAGAGTTCACGAGGCACAAGATTAAAGTACAGCAAAGGCGTCAATTTTCACACCTAACCTTTCAATGCAATATCAACTTTATGTCTTTTACCAACGGTCTATTATCAAATAAAATAATTTCAGTACTTAAGTTATTGTTCAAATATGTTCCAAAAAGGTGTCGAGTTTCGCGCCTCCGGCGTGAAGGGTCGCTATGGTGCTGGTTGATTGGTGGACAGTCCCGTACCACTCTCTAGGTGTTGATTACCGTAGATAACGTAACTGTCGAATGGCTCCAATACACTTCTATGTACGTGAGTATACCCTAATAGAACTATTTACGTCGGGGTTGTACTCTTATGGCTAGAAAAGGACTATTCAATGAACTGACGGGTGATAGAGAAGAATAGGAAAAGTAAGCAGTGAACTGACGGGTGATAAAGAAGAATTGAAGAAGAAAATTTATTGCACCGACTAAATAAATTTATATATAAATTTGGGAAGCGAGTTTTGTTTTATCCACATGATGGTTTGCTATCGATCACAGTTAAGCGGAAGTCCTCGTGATTAGGTAGGTACTTGTATACTGTCATCATCAACAGCCTTTAACAGTCCACTGCCGGACATAGGCCTCTCCTTTGAAAGGAGGTTTTGGCCTACTATATACTGGCCTAGTATACTGTACTTACCTATAAATAGATAGCTACCTATCTACAGATTCTCAAGAAAAGAAGATGTTGCCAATGAATGAATATCTTATATTTGGTCTTACTAAATTATCCAAGTCCATCTTATTACCCATTCGTCTTATCTACAGATAATACTAATTTGGTGTCTGCAAGTATTTTCCACTGACCTAAGATAAAAGTCTTAGGAAAGTGGTGTTAAATTATTATTTATTGATTTTAAGTGGGTGGGTGGGTGTTTTTCTATGTATAATATGTATGTATTTACAAAAAAAAAGGTATGTTTATGTATTTATATCAGTTGTTTAGTACCCATAACACAAGCTCTGCTTACTTTGGGACTAGATGATGTTGTGTGTAAGATGTTCAAAAATATTTATTTATATTTATTTATTTATTTAAGTACAACACCCACCATTACCTACCGATTTTGAGATATTACCATAAATTGCAGATGAGACTTCCGTTGTGGCGGCACCGTTGGCTTATGCCATAAAAATTGTATTTTTTTAACCGTTATTAGATACCCTTTTAAGTAATTTTTTTGTACCTTAGTACTTGTATTATTTGATGACCTGACCGTACTTTGTTATGTGTAAGTATTTGTAAGCAGCGTCCATAGCAGCCTAGCCTACGGTGCTATCATACTTCGAAGCCCTTCTATTCTAACACACCATTTCAAAAGCCGACACAAATAGCACGGTATTCCACGAAGTCGAGACTGCGATTTATCTCAGTCGCACGTATCGCGGTTCGTATCCGTCGTGTCGTGTCTCGCGTTACGCGGAACACTCTAAATAGGCGAGATGATGATCGCTAGGGGTGCTACAATATTATGTTTATATTAATTCTTAGTTAAACATAAACTAAAGAAGTGCTCATAGCGGACGGTAAGCAACAACGGTGCGGTCAGTATCTAGATGGGTAACCGATTGTGGCATGATATGTTATGAGCGTTTTCGTGATTTGGAATTAGCGTTAAGCAGTGGGACCCGTTTGTTATCATAAGATAACAGTTGTGAAGTTACGACAAGATTACGTAGCAACATGGTGTATTGCCAGTACTTAAGTACTAATGAAAACTGATTTTGAATTTTGACTGCCTTGTTGGTCTAGTGGTTAGCGTATGCGGCTGCTGATCAACAGGTCTCGGTTTCGATTCCCGGGTCGGACCAAGTATTTGTGTGATCCACAAATATTTGTTTCGGAGTCTGAGTGTTTTTTATGAATATTTTGTATGTATTTAAAAGAAAAAAAGTATGTTTATGTATTTAAATCAGTTGTTTAGTACCCATAGTACAAGCTCTGTTTAGTTTGGGACTAGATGACGTTGTGTGTAAGATGTCCGAAATATTTAATTTAGTTATTTAATAATTATCGCTAGGTATGCAACCAAAAATATTGCACGTAATTTTCAAATTATGTCACCAGTGTACTTAATGCAAATAGCAATTTACTTTAATTTGAAAGACTTTATGCTCCTTTGAAATTAGTGCAGATAGTATGCTTGAAATGTTTATATTTTTCTTAAAATGTTGTTAATTGAAAATAAGAGAGGGTAAGCAACGACGGCGCGGTCGGACCTAGATGGGTGACCGTTTGTGGCATTATATATATGAGCGTTTCCGTGATTCGGAGGTCACGTTAAGCAGTCGGTCCCGGTTGTTATCATAAGATAGCAGTCGTGAAGCTTAGTTGGAGGCCTTCGGGCGGCTTAAAAACATCCAACAGCAAGATTACGTAGCCACAACATGTCTTGCCAGTCCCCAACCCGCACTCGGCCAGCGTGGGGACGTATGGCCTTAACCCTCCCTTGAGAGGAGACCTGAGCCCAGCAGTGGGACGTTATGGGTTGTTGATGTATGATGTATGAAAATAAGAGAGAGAGCAATAACAACTTAGTAATCTGGCTTAGCCCTAGTATTGAATAGAAAAAAAATATATGTATTTTATTAATAGCGTGTAACCCAAGAAAATTTACACATTTTTTCACTAGTCATTATAAATAATATTAATATACAAAATGTAACACTAACAAAGAAACGATGTACCCATCACTCTATCACATTAAAACTAGACTTTAAAATCTCATTACTTCAACCGCTTCCTCACTGGTATACAACAAAACACAATTTTCAAACAATATTTGATCATCAAACTACACTAAAAGCAATAGTAGTTAGGTAAGGTGAGCGCTTAAATTACAGAGTTTATCAAGCAATTCTAAATAGTGTTTCTAAATATGACGCAGGCTTGGTGCGATCTGAGGCGGAACTTCGCCGCGCCCGACTCTTAGATAAATGTCTCAGATACGGTACAGATCGTGCGATTACTGGCGGCTGTCGTGCCACAACTCGTCGTGTCACAACACTGCGGGAATGTGAAATGTCCTGTCGCATTCTAAATAGATGGACACTCTAGTGGTTCGATTTTTGAAAATTTAATTTAGTTTTTAAATGTATTTGACCAAGATTTGAAAGAAGGTTTTAATCTAAAATGATAGTCAAAACATGCTATCCATGCCAAGCTTAACGTTTATAGTTGTAAGAAGTGCTGAAAGCTAAAATTTTGTGTTTTAAGACTAAAAAGAACGTAATCATAACCTAAATTAAACTAAATCTCCCTCGAATTAACCTAAATTAAAATGTTCTGGTATAAAAGTCTAAAAATTGAAAAATCTAATGATACTGGTCTCAGACAAAGAACATATTATAGTTCTCATCCAACACTATTTGTCCTACGTGATAATCGAACCCATGACCTTAGACTTAGCAACCCGTATCCCTACTAAGTATACCAACATTCGTATAGGTCGATCTTATAAGTGCAGTCTTACTAACACACACAAGTTAGAAAAACTTCTTCAAACAGACACATGTAACATACACTTTTGATAACTAGAATTTATAGCTAAATGTTAAAATATGAAAAAAGACAGGTCAATGATTACATAGGTACTTATTTATTATATGTACACATCACGCAAACAGCGATGTATCTACTCAAAAACCACTCAACATCTCTATCAAAATAATTCTCACCAAAACAAAGACAAAAGGTCAACAAACAAAGGCACATAATTCGCGTGAAAATGCACACCTCCCCCTCACACCTCCCCCTCACACACACACAACCACTCACTACCCACACACGAACCTCACACGTAAACCAAAGCCTACCACATAACGACACTGAAGTCCACTAAGGCGATTACAGAACCTCCCCCCCACCCTGAAATTGATCTCCCGGGACCACCCCGGCTTTGTGATGGCCCTTTATCCTGGACTATTGGTGACTTACGGTACACTGTTGGAATTTTTGGACGTACCATTATTTTGGTGGTTCTTGGGGAAAGTCAGAAATTGCGTAGCGTTATGAAAAGTTATAGGGATTAGGGCGTTCTTGAAGAATTTTTATAAAATTTTTTGGTGGATGGTTTCGAATATCTCAACAAAAAAGTAAAGTCGAAGTTTCTGTTTGTGATTTTACGCACGTAGTATGAAAGTAGTATACGGCACATATATATATAAAATAATCTCTATATATTTTTTCAGAATTAGCTAGGTAGGTATATGAAGTAAGCATATGCGGATACATTATTACTAAATAGTGTGTGCGTAGGTATACACACACGCATATATCCCTAAATAACAGGCACAGGCATTTAAAAGCATACATTTCCAATAGTAATATGTATATAAAATTGATAAAATGACAGTAAAATTTTGCTGATTAATGCCGCCACGTCATAAAGTACACCTCGCAATAAAAGGCATAAACGATAGCGGCATAGACAATTTACAAATTTTTATAAATGCAATATCATAGTGTAAGTAAGTATAAAAGATAAAAGACTTTCTTATAAACAAGTTTTATATTAGATACTTGTTAATAATATTGCTTAACATGTTGCAGATTGCATAGCGTACTAAAAAGTCGTACCAGATGGGGTTGTGTTGCTTATTGCGGAACTCTTATGAGCTTCCAGCTTCAGCATCAGATGAGCTTCATGTTATCATAATTATGCATTGTCACACAATATAGATAGGTATATTAAATTTTAGTTCAATCGGAAACCGAGAATGTTACTACATAATACAAATATTCTTCTTGAAAGACACAGACTTCAACTTATAAAGTATCAGGTATTTCCATTAAAAATAGATTCGTCACTAAACATGAGTTTTAAACACCGCAGACATTATACAACTGATTCTGATGCATTTTACAGCTATCCAACACTACTTTTGCAATAGGTGTTAGTATAAAATAATGTACTTGACTTAGTGAATGTTAGTTTAAAACGTAAATTAATAAATAATTTTTCATTACATAACTTTAGAAGTTCTATATGAATTCCTTGACTGCAACTATTTGAACATTAAATAGGCAATATAATGTTCCCTCGAATTAAAAAAAAAACAAAGAATTTAAACTTCGAATCTATGCCGATATGATTCAAATGTATTTAAAAATGGAATAAAAAATATTAGTAATTTTTAATAGAATGTGTAGAATTTGTTTCTCTCGCCTACTTATTAAATAATCATAGATTAAAAAAAAATAAAAAAGAAAAACCGGTTGAACTAGCCAACCTCAAATAGTCTTGGAAATATTAATACAGGCTAGGAAGATGTGTTTTTTTTTTTAAATTACGGATATGTTTAGTTATATCAACATTGACATAAAGCCTACATGACCGTATTTCGAATGTACTTTAGCAATGGCCATGAAAAGTATTTAACTTTTAGGTAAGTGTTTATATAATACATAGGTCACAAGTTTAATAGGATTGTACTAATAACTTAAGCGTAGCCATTTAAATCATGAAGTATGTTTAGTCTTGGTAATATGATAGGTGAGACATAAGAGGTCACGAGCGATGAAGAGATTTTTATTATCTTATTAAAATGGCGCAGTTTTAATAAGATAATAAAAAGATCCTATAAGAGGGGTGTGAAAAAGCATCTCACAAAGCCGCCATAGTTTGGGTCAGCATCGCCATACTTCCTGCATCGCGGGCAGTGTGGTGGCCCCCACACTGGATTGGATTCCATTCATGCTTACCATCAGGCAGAGTGGAGTCAGATTGGTAGGCATCAAATAAAAAAAAAACTTAGATATACATAGATATATATATTACTCTGGTATAAGAGTCAGTAATAGATTTTTGATTTTATCTATTTGTTTTAGCTATGGTCAATATGTACACATATAAGTTTAATAGATCTAGCGATAAAATAAATCTGACTAAGTAAATAAATAATTGCAAATTAGATTTCTTTTTTTTTAGTATGTATTAAAGATACATACAAAATTATCTTTTGTGAAAATTACCGGTAAGCGATGATGCTGCCATGTGGTGACGGATTAAGAATACAGAGTGTCACCATCCCCTATTCATCGTAAAAGGCGATTAATTGTTAAACTACGCAAGACAACATCAATGCAAAGAGAAGGAAAACTTGAAACCAACCCTATACTAACCCGTCTGGCCAGCGTGGTATAGTAGGCCAAAACCTCCTCCTAAGAAGAGGCCTATGTCCAGCTGTAGACTGTTAAAGGCGAAGATGATGATGATGCGCGGTAATTTTTTGATGCTTGTAAGTAAATTCTTTAAGTTAATATTGTAAATGAACTAAGTTTAGATAATAAATTGAAATATATATAGATTTACCAGAATTCTAAATTAGAACTGTTCAACTTTGTATGTCGCTGTTATTTTTACGCCAGGACTGACTTCATTGCTCAAGAAGTGTTGAACCTAATCTCATTTCTCTCAGGATTGTCTATGTATCGAGAACTTACATAATTATATATTTTTTTAGTTGAAGATCGGAGCATACCTTATTACAAAAGAAAAAATAATGGCTCCAGAATAATCTGCTACCTAATTCTTCAGTATTTTTCTTGAAGGTGTATTATGTACAGAGAGATTGCAAGAAAAAATGATTCATTGGAAATTCAAACAAATTGAAAAACTTGATTTCAATGATTTGAAACGCAACAGAAGGTTGTACAGTGACTACGCAGAAAAGCAGCATATTTACTACAACTAATATTTCGATATTATAAGTCTCAGATTGTTCTAAAAACAATAAATTCGTTTGTTTGTTTGAAGAAAGTTGAAAAAGTAATTACGTACCTATGTATATTTCTGTAGTAAAGCAATAACGAAACGTAACAGGTATGCGTGCTAAGTCTTTGCCACTATTAAAAATATTAAAAAAGAAACACATCTAAAGGAACATTTTTAATAAACTTTACATTTAGTTTAATTTCAACCCATTCTCAGTAATTTAAGGCCAACACGTCGGTACTGTCGCGTGCTAAAGCCGCAAGCGCGGAGGAATTTAATGGTATGGGGTGGGGGGTCCTCCCTGTCTTCCCACCCTTTCGGCCCTCTACTGCTGCCCTCGCGTGACGTCCTGTCACTGACAAATGGCCCGGAGGAGAACTCGACCCCAGCACCCTCTTGAGGCTCACGGTAACGTACTGTAGTTAGGCTGAAAATTGTTTTTAAAGATTGCTTTGTCCCTAGTAATTTCTCTAAATATTTAAACATTCTAATTTTCTTATATTAAATGTAAGCTTATAAGCCATTCTAAAATTATTTTTTTGAATGAGATATTTTAACTTGGGATGATTTCTTAAATTCAGAGACAGACACAGTCACAAGTCAGAATCTCTTTAACTTCTAATACCGATATAATTCGTAACTAACAAAATGTCTAGCAAAAAAATTATGTTGATATCAAATTATTAAACTCAATATCTTTCACGTTATTTTCAAATACATTTAATCGATATAAGACAAATCTCATAGCTATAACGACATGGTTAATCACTAAAGCGCTCGTTTCATTCTCCAAAGACACTATTATGTACTTTATTTAGCTTCAGCGAAAAGTATGAAATGTAACTTTTTTTTGCTTGCTAAACCGACCCTACTCTGTTTGATTGAAAACGTGAGCAGAATTTAAGATTAGTGGTAACCATACTCATAGCTAATGCAGAGAATGCAATCAAACAGTACGGTAACGGTAATCAACAACATGGCGATCTATTAAGCAATAAGAAGTACCTTATCTATCAACGAGCAACGAGTCATAATGTAACATTTCAAAAGTGCCTCGAAAGGCCTAATGTTAATAAAAAACTTTTTGATTTTGATTTTCCTTTAAAACAAACCATCCCCTTGCTCCCGTACTCCACCGTTCTCCAAGCTAAGGGGTGCTATAATTTGTTGGGTCGGGCGTCGGCGGCGCTTATCTCTGGCGCTGGCTGCAGGCGCCTCGAGCAGCGCCTCTGCCTCCACTCTATTGTATCGGCAACTTTCGATAAACCACATTCCTGGTGTTGTTATGTACCAAGAAATATTCTTGAAGCTTTGTTTTGGGTTGCTTTTAACAAAATATTATTTCGTATAGTGAATGAAGATATATTTACCTTGCTTTTTAATTTGTAAGTTTTATATATTAGTCGTAATAGATGTAAGATATTGCTTTTAATTTAAGTTAAAGTTGCTGAGAGCTGAACTACTTTAATAGACTAGACGGGATGATATTTTGCAAAGTATTTATTAATAGCCTGTGGTTTTTACCGGACTACGGCAAAGATTACGTAAAAAGTATGTTATATATTCTATCGTGGACCCCAAACTATTGAATAAATTTTAATTACCGAGGTGTCAATAATTAGATCCGCAATAATGGCTTGAATGACATAGTCTATAGTTTATAATTTATTTTTTAGGTATTTTACGGGTAACGTTATGTATGTTACTTTACAGGGTATAGTAATTTATAATTTTAGCCGTTAAACGTATGTAGATAAGAGTTTTCAAGTGCAAAACATATAAACAGTGCTTTCACATTAAATAGAGATGCACTCTTTCATACAAAGAAGCATTAAAGCGAGACAAAAATCCTTCAAAACATATCCAGATTGCTTATGTGTTAAAAGCATTGGCTGTTTCTCGATCTTATTTTTAAGATACATACCAAACAAATAGTCGTACTACAAGAGTTGAAGATCTCAGGGTGTCGTGGTTTTGCCACAAAGCGTACCTCGGCACTGGTTCAAACATTAATTACCCACAGCCCGTAGGTCGCGACTGTACCTCAGTGTGTGCGAGACATTGACTAATGTCACTGTGGCGTTCTACTCTATGGTATCTACGTGTAGGTTTAAATCAGTATTAGTTGTTTGTTAGATGTTTTTGCTTTTGACTGTTATTCCTTAAATAAATAAAGAAATATTTCGGACATACACACATTGCCATCTAGTCCCTTATCAAATATTTGCGGATCTCACAAACATTTGGTCCGACTCGGGAATCGAACCCGAGACCTCTTGATCAGCAGCCTTGTTAACCACATGACTAACAAGGAAGTAAAGTGGTGTGCATTCGCAATAACCACTAATCTTGGGTTCTATTCATGCTTGCTTTCCATCAGGCAGCTTATGGTGACTTCGTCTTAAAAACATATATCCAATGGCGTGTGGTGACAGATTAAGAATACAGAGTGTCACCACCCCTATTCATCCCGCGGGTGTCGTATAAGGCGACTAAGGGATAAACTACGCAAGACAACATCAATGCAAAGAGAAGGAAAACTTGAAACGTCTGGCCAGCGTGGTATAATAGGCCAATACCTCCTTTTCAAGGAGAGGTCTATATCCAGCAGTGGACTGATAAAGGCTGTTGATGATGATGATGATGAATGGCGGTGTTATCAACGCTGGTTAGTCCCCGGTACCAAATAAACCCTCAGCAATTTAATCAACTGATAGCACTTGAAGCCGAGCCATACACAAATAATATTATATAAGTTTTTTACGAAGCAATATCGTAATATGAAGAGTACCACATAAAAACTATAAAGATCCCGATATAGCTGATTTGGAATATCATGCACAGTTATTGGTGATACTCATATAATCCTGAAACGCTGACACATATAAAAATATTAGAATTATATCTGAACAAGGGAGAGTTGCGACTTTGCTTGAATAATTTGAGAAGTATTGAGGAACTGAACTGATAGCAGGTCTGTTACCTTACAAATATAACCTTTAGATTAAACATTACACATAACGTCAGCTAGTCCCAAAATAAGCAGAGCTTGTATTATGGGTACTAGACAACTGATATAAATACATAAACATACTTTTTTTAACCGACTTCAAATAAAAGGAGAAGGTTCTCAATTCGTCGGAATCTTTTTTTTTTTTTTATGTATTTTCAGCGATAATTTCGTCGTTGATGAACCGATTTCAAAAATTATTTTTGCATTGGAATGGGCATAGCTTACAGGTGGTCCCATCGTGACCATATCGAGATCTGATGATGGGATCCCAAGGAAATCGAGGGAACTCCTCAAATATCATAGGCAGAATTGTCGCGATTTGGGTAATCGGCATAGTTTTTCATTGAAATCGTTTTTGTTAAAATTATGAAAACACCTAGACTCGGAAACAAATACTTGCGGATCACCCAAACGTTTGGTCAGACCCGAGAATCGTACCCGGGACCTCAAGCACAGCTGTCGCATATCTACGCTACCGAGGCAGTCAAAAACCATAGGTAACAAAAGTCCACCGCTGGGCCTAGGTCTCTTAAAAAGGATGTATTTGCCAGCTGTACCCTACGGGTTGATATATAATTTCTTTCAGGTTACCTTGCTCTGTGCAGTGCTATTGTCTTTCAAAGCTTGGAATCTAAGGCGGCACTTACGTCACTTATGGCATGAATAGAGGTGATGACTCTCCTTATCCTTAATTTGTCATCACACGGACATTTTAACTAGGTGTTATTACTTCATTACCTTCAGGTTTATCTTTAGCGTGTGAGTGTAAGTCACTTCAGGGCCTTGTTGAAAGCAAGCGTCAGGCTTCGTTTAGCATTTGGTGAACTTGGTCCTGTTCTGACACGTTCATAAGGCTATCATAGCTCGGTTATTTATTTTAAAATGTATATTATATATTAGATAAGCGTTATATTAGATAGTGTTGTTATGTCTTGTCGTGTACGTGTCAAAATTAAGAAATATTTTCTTTCTTTTTTTCTAAAAATATATCTATTAGTAATGAAAACAAATATGAATTGAAATATGTTGAATAACTAACTTTATCGTCAAAATCAAACAAAGTGATGTTCAATAGGGGGACCATATCCAGAAGTGGGCTGACAATGATGATGATATTATTATTGATGTCATTTTCTGAATGTTAGGTTACCTACCTCGTTCCGAAGTATATCAGTACACATCAAGTCCTCTGCTTATGCAGTTAAGAAGATAATAGGCGTGAAGGATGAATTCTGTTTAATACAGAGGCGAAACAAACGTACATTACGTTTATAATATTAAGGATAGTATGGCCCAAGTCAAGTCGGCGTTGTAAAAATACAGGATTATATAAATAAAAATATAAAATAAGATATGGTATGAAAGTGGCGTGGGGCGCAAGAAACTCGTGATCCTTTTGAATGTGTACTGTATGGGACAAGAGAGACGTGGAGTCGCTAGGTATATATTTTATTTGTTTTTTTTATTAATATCCCAATAAATGAAGTTATTAAAGTTTGTGCGCAATATTGAATTCTGAAGGTTGTTAATCCTTTACTTATCTTTTAAGATGTGACAATAGGTGTGAAGAAGTTCAAAGGATTCTGATAGTAACAATTTAAATGTTAGTAGGTAATGTTACTACAAAAAGAAATGATTATATTGACCAGAATTTGCGAGAATTATTTTCTAGGTTTTGTTTGTGTTTTGTGTTGATGTTTCACGGCGTATGTGGATTGGTTTCATATTACACCTTACTGTCTGAAATTATTATCGATCCGCTCGGAGAACTTAGATTTGAGTACGGAATATTTTTTTCATTGCAATTTAAGATTAATAACTGTAATACCAATATTAATAACTCGTATTCTTTATGGTACTGGTGAACATATTTGCTATTTAGGCAGTTGCTCTAGTTTTTTCTCCGAGCCTTAAAATTGTTTTCAAGTGGAGTGACTGACATCAGCCCTTCATAACCCCAGTACTAGGCGATATCTAAGTTTTGTAGAAAAAATAATAATAATCATTTATTTGCTATAAATAGGGTAGTAAACAGGTGTTACTATAATTTTAATAAGTCAATTGAACAGACCCACTTAGCTATAAAAATAGCATGCATAATTATCAATTTGTTGATTAAAATTGACAAATGTGAGTACATAAGCATTAGGCATTTCAAGGAGTACTTGTTTCACAAATTCTTCCTTCAGCTATTGTCAGGCTTTCAAGGCCTCCAACCACCCCTAACTATTGCTATAAATGTACGTATGGCAACTGAATCGACTACTTAACGAGCTTTTTTTTTTTTTTTTTTTTTACGTGTGGAAATCCCCGCGGACCGTCACCCCGTCGGGGGTTACGGCGGGGTGGTGTGTCGGACTCGAACCGACTAAAACCACACGGTGTGACCCTCTCTGCGCCTTTGTATTGGAAGGAGTCCAGGGAGGGGATTTCCTTCTGGACTCCAACCGGCGCCTGCCCGCACTGTTGCGGGCACCATCTCGAACTTTCGACTCTCTAATTGGGCAACGTCCGGTCACACGCGGACGCCGCCCCCTCGCGGTTGGCCTCTACTGCGGACGGACAGGAAACCCGTCCCGCCCATCCGCGGCCACTCTCAGGGCGGCATGAGACGCAGGTATGCGCGCCTCCGCCGCCCGGGGCGCCGGCGGCGGATCGGGTCCGATTGGATGGAATCCTCCCGGGCCTTCTCCGCCACCTCCTTCTGCAAGATTACGTCCTCGCAGAAGGTTGCGACCGCGGTAAAACAACTGTCGCTGCCGGCCATCGATCTTATGACGGCCGGCAGCGAGAGATCCCCTCCGATGACTGCAGTGAGGACCTGGCGCTGCGCCGCCCAAGCGGGGCAGACCGCCAGCGTGTGCTGGGCCGTGTCCTCACTGCAGTCGCAGTGGTGGCAGGCGGGACTCGGTTCCCTCCTAGCGACCGAGTGCAGGTACTTTCCGAAGCAACCGTGCCCGGAAAGTACCTGCGTCAGCCGGAAGGAAAGGGTCCCGTGCTGCCGCCCTGCCCACTCCGCGATGACCGGCTGAAGAGCCTCCACGGCGGCGAAGCCAGCGCGTGGGGTCTCCAGCCGGAACGACCATCTCTGCATGGTGGCTCGGCGAGCGGCTTCGCGCCACTCGCGTACGTCCTCGGGCGGAGGGCGAAAGCCGCTCTCCGCCCGGAAGTCAGCCACTCGCCGATAAACTTCGGCGAGCACTTCCGCCTCCAAATCCCACGGGGGTGTTCCGGCCAAGGCGCACGCCGCCTCGGTAGATACGGTGCGGTATCCGCGTATGGCTCTGACCGCCAATACCCTCTGGGGGCGCCAGAGGCGCGCCCTATTCTGGGCGGACAGAGCCGCCGCCCACACCGGTGCACCATAAAGTGCCATCGACCGGACAACCCCCGTGTACAGCTGCCTAGTGGGGACACTGGCCCCGCCCAAATTGGGCAGAAGTCGCCCTAGGGCGGAGGCAGTGCCCACCAGCTTAGGACCAAGCTGTCGGAAGTGCTCGTCAAAGAGCCACCTACCGTCGAGGACCAGACCCAGGTACCTCATCTGGGCCCGGACCGGTACGAGGACCGAGTTGACCTCGATCGAGGCGCCAGCGGGCGGACCGCGACGGGGCCCATGAAATAATAGGGCCTCCGTCTTGTCCAAGGCCACTCGCAGACCCAGCGCCTCGATGCGCCCGACCACCCGGGAGACTCCCGTGATGGCCAGGCGCGCCGCCTCCTCAAAGTTTGCCCCCCGGGCCGTGACCAGGGTGTCGTCTGCGTAACAGATCACACCCAGCCCGGGGGGGAGACGCCCTCGTAGGGCCCAGTCGTATCCCATGTTCCACAGGAGTGGTCCTAGGACAGACCCCTGTGGAACACCGCACGACATGGCCCTGCGTCTCAAGGCGCCACCTCGGTCCTCGTACTCGACGGTACGCTCCTCTAAGTAGTCTGCCACCAGCCGCCTCAGGTACCCTGGCACTCCGTGGTACTGGAGTGCGGCCCTGATGCAGCCGAATGGCAGACTATTGAAGGCGTTGGCGATGTCCAATGACACCGCCAACAGCACTCCGCCGTCTCTCACCGCCTCTTCGGTCACGGCCCTCAGGCGCAGGATCGCGTCGACCGTCGAACGCCCTTCTCGGAAGCCGAATTGGGCGTCCGACAGGTCGGGCCCCACCTCGCAGAGGTGCCGGACGATGCGGACAGAGAGAACCCTCTCAAACAACTTGCCCGCCTCGTCCAGCAACACGATGGGCCTGTAGGCCGCGACCGAATCGGCAGGCCGTCCATGCTTCTGTATCAGGACCAGCTTCCCGCACTTCCAACGCTCAGGGAAGCGTCCGGACGCCAGACTAGCGTCCAACACTCCCCTGAGGTGGTCCGACATGTAGTCGAGGGCTCGGGCCATCACTCGGGCTGGAACCCCGTCCGGCCCGGGGGCGGTGTTCTTGGACCGGATCCGTAGAACAGCCGCCCCTACCTCCGATTCCCTGACAGGCGGAACATCACCCACGCTGCCCCGACGACGACCACGACGGGCCATCGATGGGGGTGTGTGTTCCGCCTGCTGCGGGAATAGGCCCTCGACCACTTCCTGCAGGAAGCTGGGCTGGAGAGTCTCCGTAAGGGGGGGGCCCTGTGTGCGGAGCTTTTGACGCACCGCACGGTAAGGGCGACCCCAGGGGTCACGCTCGAGACTCTCCAGCATCTCCTCTCTAGACGCGTCTTTGGCGCGGCAGATGGCCAGCCTCAGAGTTTCCCGAGCTGCTCGGTACTCCTCGTGAAGCCGGTCCACCTCCTCACCGTCCCCGCGGTGACGAACTACTTAACGAGCTAACCCAAGTAATGTAATAAATTAAAATAATATATATTTAATATAAGTTCTGAAGACAACTCTACGCCTCTGTTCTCAGGGAGTGTTTCTTTGGCCGTAACAATCTGAGGCGGCGCCACGGGTCAGCGAAGACCCCCCAACCTCCTTGCCCCCCTACGTGTGAGTATGAGTGTGTATATGTGTGTATGTCATAGATACGTGAGAGGCAGAAAATTTGCCATTTTGTGCTAGAGTATGTATGGCTTGAGGAATAGAATGTTCTACTTGTTTTATTGATGGAGATTTAAAGTGAGATGTAACTTTAATTGAGAATTGGATAATTATAAACTTGTTTTCAACAAAATTCCATACATCTGTTATTAAGATTTGCGGCCTGTTATTGGCAGTGCAATGAAGCAGTCATACTGCTTTGTTTATGCAAAAAAATATACACCCACCCCTAGTAATATTATTAAGAAGTAAAGTGCGTGGAGTAGGGGCAATATCTGAATCTACTGAACCGATTTTAAAAATTCTGCCACTGTCTCGCTCACAATGGGGATGGTGACCCCTACTTCTGGATTCTACTCATGCTTTCCATCAGGCAGAGTAGAGTCATAACGTCCCACTGCTGGGCTCGGGACTCCTCTCAGGAGAGGGTTAAGGCCATACGTCCCCACCCTGGCCGAGTGTGGGTTGGCGGTCTGGCGGACACGTTGTGGCTACGTAATCTTGCTGTTGGATGTTTTTAAGCCATCCGAAGGCCTCCAACTAAGCTTCACGACTGCTTTCCTATGATAACAACCGGGACCGACTGCTTAACATGACCTCCGAATCACGGAAACGCTCATAACATATCATGCCATAGACGGTCACCCATCTAAAACTGACCGCGCCGTCTTTGCTTACCTTCGGAGATCGTTTCCAATCACTTTAGGCCATTCGTCTATGAACACTTGATAGGCTTAGTATTTATAAAAAAGAAAAACATTGCGGACTATAAGTAGTACTACATTTTTTACTAAACGTTAGATTAACCAAAAAGACGCAAAATTTAAATCGTATTTCATCTCCATTTCTTTAGTAAACTGTATCAAGCTTCGCCATTAACCCATTTAATAGAATTTCCCCGAAAACCGCGGCCCAACACTTACCATCACGGAAGTAGAACCGACAAAACTCTTCATAAAACAGAGGGGGAACAAACTTTGAGGAGAGGCTGGGAGCAGCAATTAAGATCATGGTCACTCATTTTACTCTAAATAACTTTCAGAAAAATATGAACTGAAATCTACACTAGTATTATGAAGCTGAAGGTTTTGTTGGTTTATTTGAACGCGCTTATCTCAGGAACTACTGATCCGATTTTAAAATTCTTTCAGTGTTACATAGCACAGTTACCTAGAAAGGCAATACGCTGTGTATTATAAGGCTACGACCAATAGGAGCGAAGTGTCAAATGTAATAAAAACGGGGGTTAAGATTTTTACACTCGAAAATAAGCCACAAATAATCTGTATATATATATATTACATTATATTTGAAAGGGGCTGGTCTGAGTGAAAACATACAATTGTAATATTTTATCGATAGAAAATAATCACAAAGTTACGTCTAATTTTCCACTAAAATCAATTTATTATCATAAATATGTACATTACTGCGTCAATATTTTAATACATTGTTTAAAAATATATTATCAAAGGACTCTATTAGTGTTTTTACCATTTACGAGTAATTACAATAAAATTAATTCTGCGCTTACTACATTCTTATTCCGTGCAGAACGCTCCCTTTCTATCGCACCTGACCCGAGGTAACGGGCATGTTTTGTTTCATCATTTGTGGCTTATTTTCGGGTGTAAAATCAAATCTAAGATCGGCAATACCCCCTCTTAAAATATATTTTTTATGAGCTTCCATTGCGTGATTGAAGATTCGTGGAAATAACGTATGAAGGAATTGTTCCTATTCAAACGTTTAAAAAAGTCCGACACTTGTGATCGTTTTATAAAGTAAAGTTTTATAAAGTTAATTATTTTCCGAAATAATGTGCCTTGTTTAACATTGCAACGCTTAACGCCGAAAACGAACGTATGCTTATTTGCTTCCTCAGCGGTTTGAACAACAAACAAACTTCCAAAACAATATATCACAAGTAAATCCAGTTTCACTTAACGCGTTACCCTTCTCCAGCTGTACAGTTAAGAGGAATTATCTCTTCACCTTCACAGTTCAACCCCCCTTTCACCCCATACCCCAAGACCCCCCATTTGAACCCACTTCCAAGATAACGCCTGCAGGTACTGTCTTGGACGAAGTTTCCTTTTGGAAGAATTTTGCACTTGGTTGATTTCGAAGTTTGGATTCTCTGTTTTGTATTTTGGCGGAGTTTAAATATGGTGATAATTATAGGGGTGACTTTTTTCAAAACATTTCAGCCATAATACAAATACATTCTCATACCAACATCATGAAGGGGTAAGCAGAGGTTTAATTGTTATCTATCTAATATATAAAATTCTCGTGTCACAGTTTTCGTTGCCATACTGCTCCGAAACGGCTTGACCGACCTTTATGAAACTTTATATGCATATTCAGTAGGTCTGAGAACATCTATTTTTGACACCTCTAAAACGCGAGCGGAGCCGCGGGCATCAGCTAGTTATCTATAAAAATAAATCAAACATGAAGTATCTGTATGTAATATCAAATTCAAAGTTTCAACAAATGCATATGAAAGTATATTCGGTATTTATACCAAAAATGCAATTGGACTGCAACGGCTGGACTAATTTTGATGGAACTTTCACTGGCAGAAAGCTGACAAGGAGTAACTCAGGCTATTTTTTTGACAAGCTTTCTCGTGATTTACAAAGATAAATAATAATAATAATAATAAATATTTTGGACATTTGACACACAACATCATCTAGTCCCAAGCTAAGCAGAGCTTGTGTTATGGGTACTAGACAACTGATAACTGATACTAGATAACCATATACCATATGCAAGCCCACGTGTATATGGGTTATCGCAATAAAAGGTAAGCTATATGCTCCATGGTACTATATCTATCTTTGTACCGAAATCCATCTGAATCAGACCGACCGACAAACAGACCGACGAGTAGGTTCTTACTAGGTATTATGTTCATTTTCACCTTGATGAAAACTAAAATTTCTATTCGAAGTCTCGTAATAATTATGAATAGGAAATATAATTTTGTAAGGTTTATGAGGGTCTCTTGCGGTATGGAATCCAACAGACCCTCACATTAATATCGTCGGCTTCGCCAATGAAAGTATGCGGATAAGAAAATATCGGTTTAATCACTTCAATAACAATATTAGTAGTAATATTACAGTTATAGTAACGGTACTTTTCGTGAGCGTCTCTGGTACTGTAGTGACGCTATGGTGTTGCCAGCTTACAAACTATGGTCCCCTCACAATTTATTGGTTCGTTCAGAAACTGAACGCTGTCACAGGTTCTTAAAAGTATTTAATTGAACGGTGAACTTTATTACGTTTTGTTTGACGTGAATATGATCTCGTGAGATTAACAACCATTAGATGTGGGTACCGTAAAACTCTCATATGCATTTAGTAAATATTATTTTAGTCCTAAGCTGTATATTTATTTTCAACATTTTATCTATACTGTGACCACCTATAATTTATGGATGTCACTAGCCAAAAATTCGTTAGTATAATTTCTTTAGTTTTATGTCCTCAATAAAAAAATAATTATTCATTGTATGCAATCACAATGAATATAATGACTCTTGAATAATACTTATGCTTTCAACCAGGCAGATCAAATAAAAAAATACTGATCACTTAAAAACCTTATTTAAAGAAAAAAACATTATACATATTTTTTTCATGAAACAAGCACAGGCGTTCTACATACAATCTAGTTGACTCAAACCTCTTTAACCGCCCTGCCCCCAGTGAGTGGGTTATTACACCTACACGGTGCGTATCCCGGCTATTTTCCGGATAATTTCCCACACAGCCAGGGACCGTGTTAAAAGGCCTCAGTTGACGTCAAACAGACGGTACGTACATATAGGCTTACCTCACTGTGTCCTAGTTTCACTCGTTTTATTTTTTTTAAGAACTCTACTGTTTTATATGTTTTATGTCATAACGGTAGAGTATTAAAAAAAAACAAAATTACTTCTTCCTAGTCTTTATTCACAAGATTATTTCGGGTCGGCTACTAGTTTTTTTTTTTTTATATTTCTGACATCTGGTACACAACATCATCTAGTCCCAAGCTAAGCAGAGCTTGTATTATGAGTACTAGACAACTGAAATAAATATATAAACATACATTTTTTTTGTAAATACATAATATTATATATAGAAAACACCCAGACTCCGAATCAAATACTTGTGAATCAGACAAATAATATTTGGTCCGAACCGGGAATCTAACCTTTTGATCAGCAGCCGCATAACGTCTAACGACTGGACCAACAAGCAGTCAAAAGTTCAACCGGTTTTACCTGAATATCAGTTTTACCACGGAGCGACTGGGGTCGGACCTCCACAACCCAACTGAGGGGTGGACTGGAGATTATAAATGCAAGCAACTTTATCTGTCTGTCTGTTGTATGCACAGCCAAATCGTTGAACCGATGTGGATGAATTTTGCTATAGAGATAGATTTAGACCTTTGAGTAAGACAAAGTTTAGTTTTTCGCGATAACCAATATATTTGCGGACGGAGTCATAGCAATAATGTAGTATGAAGATAAAACTGTGCTATAAGGAAAAGCCTGCGTAGACTTTAATTTATTATCGATTTGAACTCGTATTCATTGTGAAAGTTTAAGGTACGGTTCCGATCAAATTCGGCACAAAATTCTACATAATTGCTCTAGCTTGTCTATGATACTGTGATAAGGGTGTGTACAGATTGCTACTATTGATGTTTAGTTTAGAAAAAAATTAGACTGCTGATTTAGCTGCTGCTGTCGGGGGTTCGATTTCCATATTAGACAAAAATTAGGTGTGTACATAAGTAGTGTTTGTAGTGTAGTCCTCTCTCACGTATGTTGCTTATGAAATGTAGCCTGTGTCCTTTCTATAGAATCAAAGTAGGCATGTTCACGCTAAATTTTGTAGAAATAAGTGCAACGGCTTAGCTGTGAAAGCGTAACAGATAGACAGACAGATCAGACAGATAAACAGACAAAGTTATTTTCAAATTTATACTGCTAATTATAAATCATCATCATCATCAACAGCCTTTAACAGTCCACTGCTGGACATAGGCCTCTCCTTTGAAAGGAGGTTTTGGCCTACTATACCACGCTGGCCAGACGGGTTGGTAAAGAGTTGGTTTCAAGTTTTCCTTCTCTTTGCATTGATGTTGTCTTGCGTAGTTTATCCCTTAGTCGCCTTTTACGACACAGAATTATAAATAGTGGATTACAATAGCTTCTAACGAAGTTCTATATGGCCGAAACGTTTTTAAAATATTACAGTTCCAATAAATCGGTAAAATCGGTAAAAAAACCTCCTTTCTAAGGAGAGGCATATGTCCAGCAGTGGACTGTTGAAGGCTGTTGATGATGTTGATGATGATGAAATCGGTAAAATATATACATACTGAAGTGCTCACGGCCAAGTGGCCTTAGGTAATTGGAAACAATCACTGAAGTTAAGCAACGACGGCGCGGTCAGTACCTAGATAGGTGACTATTTGTGGCATAATATGTTGTGAGCGTTTCCGGGATTCTGAGGTCACGTTAAGCAGTCGGTCCCGGTTGTTATCATAAGATAATAGTCGTGAGGCATAGTTGGAGGCTTTTGGATGGCTTTAAAACAATCAAGGGCAAGATTACGTAGCCACCACGTATCTTGCCAATCACAAACCAGCACTCGGCCAGCGACGAGATGTGTGGATTCTTCTCCTGAGAGAAGACCCAAGCCCAATACAGAGACGTTAAGGGTTGTTGATGTACTTACCAATTTCTTTTTTCTAGCCTTTTTATTATTCCCAAGTTTATATGGGGTCCTACTCCTATTGAAACTGATTTGAACCTGTCCAGAATATCAGGTTTTCCACGGAGACAATCCTACCTCTAAAACCCTAAGGGGGAACTGAATTCCAAGATTGAACACCTATTTATAACTTTACATTTCATTCTACCGGAAATCACATCTCTAAATTGAATAAAACTATTTGACATAGTCACGTCTCTTTCAAACGACAAAACATATTAACATCTAACAATGTAAAAGTAATTCAAGATGGCCGCCGCTTTACAAACTACCGAAATGTCACTTCAATTCGATTCGGTCTGTTGCCTACGGAAACATTGAAAAAAAAAAACTATCGGCACAACTTTCGAGAGATTAATTCGTCATTTGGAAAGCAACTAGTTTTGGAGCGTGGCGTTGATTTGTCTTAGTACCTTCTTTATATATACCTATAGCTTAATATAGATCTTATAGATCGATATCAGAAGGAGATATCGTTACTTTAATTATCTACTTAGAGGTACCTCTTTTTATGTATCAGCCTGTCAAAATGACTATGAGCAGCAGTATCCAGACTATCAGCGTGGAGGAAAGCATGATTCCAAGAATACTGATTGCGAATACCTATTGACAATGAAGTATACTGACCCAAATTAAAGCGACCTAAAGATATGCTAATGCTTTTTATACATATTTGTTATATAGTGCCCACTGCATTGTTGGTCTAGTGCTTAGGTAATTGGAACTTGGGGTCGTAATTCCCGTGTCTCCGAGAACAAGTAAAATCATCGGTCCTACGCCAGTGGTGTTGGATAGCCGTCCCATCCAATTGTGAGAACAGATAGCGCACCTTTGTTAGCGCGCATGCACTCATGCAATAAAGTATCTTCTACATATTTGACTGGTCTCTGTTATTTGTTAATACTGGTCCCGTGGTAGAAATCGATTAAGAGTTAGAGGAAGCTCTAGGATTTGTATTTTCATTAAAAGAGTCTAAAAGTAATACACGAATTAAAAAAATCTGTTTTCAGTTGTTAGCCTTATACTTACGGACAATTAGAGGTTAATGTTTCCAGGCTTAATACTTACACTTTATGAATATAGATCACTCGAGTCAAAGGTATGTATTTATCGTATAAGAAGCTACTCATACATTTAATATCTGAATGCATTTATTACAAAAAAATATTACAAAGAAAACTCAAATAAGTCACCAAAACCATTTAAACTTAAAAACACTTCATTTAATCTGTAACATGTTTCTAAATTGTCGTTTAATTTTAATCCTGCGTTGGCCATTTGTAATTTCGCTACCTGAAGGAATTGCATCGTCGCACACAAAACGCATTACAGATTAACCAACGGTGCAGAAACTAAACGCAAAATTAAAGATGCCGCTTCATTATGTTGTATTGGATTTTACTAATCCTGGCAAAAAATGGGCAAATTGCTCATGACATTTCGTTGTTCGACAATTTATTTAAACGTTCTTAAACTTGGAATTGTTCCTGTGTAATTGTCAAAGATACCCGTCGTCTAGGCGGGTAACATTGTCCAAGAACAAATAAAGCATGAAGGGCAATGAAGCGTATTCAGTTTTATTTGTTGCATCATGGACTTAAGAGTAATAAATATAAATGTGGGTGCACTAACGGTAATTTGTACGGTTCAGTAAAGTAAAAGGGCTTAGATAATTACCACCTGCTCAGTCTTTTATAGTTTCAGAGTGAAAATGCACATTTGGAGCATGCGTAGACGAAGGTTGCTGAGAAAAGCCCGGGCTGTGGGATTGTTCTTTTATTTAACACGAACGTTGGTGTTTTTAGGGTTCCGTAGCCAAATGGCAAAAAACGGAACCCTTATAGATTCGTCAAGTCTGTCTGTCTGTCTGTCTGTCTGTCTGTCTGTCTGTCTGTCTGTCTGTCCGTCCGTATGTCACAGCCAATTATTTCCGAAACTATAAGAACTATACTGTTGAAATTTGGTCAGTCGATGTATTCTGTGAACCGCATTAAGATTTTTACATAAAAATAGAAAAAAAACAATACATTTTGGGGGTCCCCATACTTGGAACTGAAACTCAAAAATTTTTTTTTCATCAAACCTATACGTGTGCGGTATCTATGGATAGGTGTTCAAAAATGATGTTGAGGTTTCTAATATAATTTTTTTCTAATCTGAATAGTTTGCGCGAGAGACACTTCTAAAGTGGAAAAATGTGTGTCCCCCCCCCTCTAACTTCTAAAATAAGAGAGTAATAAAAATAAAAAAAATACATGTTGTACATTACCATTTAAACTACCAACGAAAATTGGTTTAACCGAGATTTAGTGAGCAGTTTTTTTTTAATACGTCATAAATCGTAACACGCAATTTACCTTTCATCCAATCAATACACTAGTATAAAAACATCGATGAAAGTTACAACGAACTACAAGAACTTTTATATGATGTTACTTGCTTATACGGAACCCTTCATGGGCGAGCCCGACTCGCACTTGGCCGCTTTTTTTACTTTTGCGTCAGGCTATAGATACTTATTTTAGGAAAGTCACTAAATAAAAAATAATAGTAATGAGATAAGTGATAGGTTACTTTAAATGTGATTGGATCGACATGAAGAACATTCAAGTAATTTGGTGCCCAATCATAAAAATTAGTTCTATTTTTTTTTATAAAATTTTAATCAAATGCCCCATGAATTACAAAAATTAATCGTTTAGGACTTTAGTTGATTTTATTTTTTAATAGTAAGTAGACTTTGTGTGTTACATTCGGCGTAATACTAAGTTACAGACAATATTATCGACTAGAAAGCCATTCGATTATTCCAGTTTTGATGGATGTAATACAATCAGAGAGGTATGGTGCGCCAATATATTTTTATTGGCCAAAGTAAAATATTGGATTTATCTTTCTGACCGCGACCGCTGTAACTGGTAGGTATCCTGATGTCGTAGTGGCGTCCAGCGAATTGAAGATACTTCTTTCGTTTTATTCGATGTTTTCATTCGATATTAGTCGATTTCACTCACGACCGTTTAAAGAATTCTCTGTAAACATTCTACTTTTTGTTAGTGTGTTGGGAACAAAAATGTAAATTAAGATTACACATTTTTAATTATCATTTATTTTTACAAAAAATGAATAATAGCAATTGTTTTGGTTGTTTTTGATTTGTTTTTTAATGATAGGTGTACCTAGTTCTAGTTTATATTCATTGACTACGTAAATCATTTGAATGCTATAATTTTAATAAAGTTGTGAAATCATAAAAAATATTTGGAACTACAAAAATAAAACAATAGGACTCCACATAAAAATAGTTAAAAAACACAAAACAATCGGACATGACAAAATGTCGAAACAGCAAGAAGCGAACGCGAACACGCGAGAACATTCCATTTTTAAAAAATAAAAAATAAGATGAGCTCAAAGAACGGCAGACATTCAAATAAAGAGCATCGCGGCGAGTTGGCGCCAACGTTCCGCCGTTTATTTTTTTTAAAGGACCACGATTCAATTTGCTGAGCGCTGAGGTCACATGTCAGTGCCTCCCGCTAATTAACTAGGCCGACGTTTCAGAAAGAAAAATAGTTTTGAAAATTATTTATGCTACTTTTTTTTTCTTTATGGTAATAAAATGAGTTTAATCGATAATCGATAAATGGCATGATGATTTCAGCACTAACAGGCTGGCTAGACCGGGACAATACTACCTTCACACAGAAGACCAATCTAAAATGACAGTATTTGTGCTGTCGTGTTTCATTCTTGAGTGTGAGATCGAAGGACCAATCATTCAAAAGCACCTCACTAGGCCGCCATAGTGTGGGTCACCATGCTGTATTCTCTGCGTTCATAATTAGAATATTGAATCCCAATCATAATTTTTTATAGTTTTCGTTCTTACTTAATAGGCAAATCTCTACATGATTAGAACGAAAATTATGTGAACTGATGTTCTTAATACATCTTGGCCTACCCTTTCAGGAATATAGACATGATTATACATATTATTCAGTTATTGAGATCACATCTCATATCCTAACCTCCTAATGACGATATATTCCACAGTCTCACACACACGCACACACATTTCCATTCTACCAACGTACGCGCATTCCACAAAGGGACTATTGATGTAGGTATGTGATTCAATTACATTCTCATAAAGGGGTAATTTCTGAAATACTTTCGATTTCACCAGATACCGTCGACAAGGCGGCGTATGAGTTATTTTATAGTGAAGTTCGTATGCGCGGCGGGGCGTCCCGCGGCACGTCTTAGTGGTGGACCACCCGACTTTGCAGGGTTGCCAACACAAAATACATATCCGATAAAGAAAGAGGTTAGTTTTTTTTTTTCTTTTTTGTTTTGTTATTGTGTGTAAATGTAATATTTGATTTATACACTAGAGTGTAGTTTTAAGTCCAGTTGAATGATTTTATTTAACTAAATTATGATTGGATGGGTGACATTATTAACACAAGGTGAAAACGTAATAGAAATATTAGTTAAAAGTTATTTTTTAAATATAAGTAAGTATGCATTTTGTATTACCTAGTAGAAATTCAATCTTATTATATATTTGTTCTCTAAAAGATTGAATAATTTTTAATTAACCCTTTAATATTGTGTGCAATAAATAGTATCTTTAGGATTAGGACTTAAGACAAAGTAACAAACCACTGATCTACATTGGGATTTGGAGAAATTCTAATTCTTGAAGAAATTACATAACATCTTACACAACAACGTCATCTAGTCTCAAACTAAGCATAGCTTGTATTATGGGTACGTACCATACAGCCGATATGAATAGGTACTTACATAAACATACTTTTTTTCTGTAAAATTATACATAGAAAACACACAGACTCCAAAACAAACATTTGCGAATCACACTGACATTTGGTCCGACCTAGGTATCGAACCCGAGACATTAAATACAGCAGTGACATACGCTTCCCTACCCTGCGCCACCAAGGCAGTCATTTATACTAAAACTTGTATAAGCTCTGTATTTCTGTCTACACGTTCATATATGTGTCATCATCATCATCAACAGCCTTTAGCAGTCCACTGCTGGACATAGGCCTCTCCTTTGAAAGGAGGTTTCGGCCTACTATACCACGCTGGCCGGGACGGGTTGGTAATGGGTTTGTTTCAAGTTTTCCTTCTCTTGGCAGTGATGTTAGCTGCTTATTTCGTTGCTTTAGTAGCCTCTTACGACACCCATGGAATGAGTAGGGGTGGTGACACTTTGTATTCTTAATCCGTCACTACACGGACGTCATATGTGTGTATGTAGTAAATTGATGTTAATTGCAATTCGTATTAACTCTTATTAGCACTCTTGACCTAGACTTATGACGACCTTCCGCAAGTTGCGTATTTATGACTAGCTGAGTCCCGCGATGTTACCCGCTTTTGTTGTTTGTAAATCGCAAGTAACGCCACAGAATACATAATAGTACTCATACAGAAGACTCACTCCGAAAAGTAAATTAAAGAAATCGGGACCCTAGGCGTCAAAAGATTAAGTTCAATTCAGATCGCACAGCGCCGAATCAACTACAATTATATTTACCTATCGTTGCGTCTCTTTCTATCGTGTAACTCTTACCTGTTCTGACGATGTATAGTCGACCTTCATGATCGTCCTGGCAGGCAGACTATACCTAAACTGCGGAGTGACACCCCCCTGGTAACGCCACGGAGCAAAGCTGGTCTATAAAAAAATAGCCTAAGTTACTGCTTAAGTCATCAGCTTTTTGCCAGAAAAGCCCCGGTAAAATCAGTCCTGTCTTTTCAGAGATTAGCCGGAAGAAACAGACAGACAAACATTTTAAAATTGCCTTTTTTATACACATATTTTTAATTTTATTGTTTATTGTTAAATTGTTCATTTAATTTTACATACATGTCTGTATGTATTTTATTGATATTTTTACCAATTTTATTGATTCGAATGTATAGATAATACATTATATAAATTTTATCATACCTTACCTTATTTCTAAAATGTAATGCATATCGCATAGTCTTCAAACGCACTTCAAACTTGCAAGATATTTACCTAGGCCTTTTATAACAACCTTAATTGATTGAAATGTAATGGCTCAATATGAGTGACGATGGTCTTGGCTTGATGTGCTGGATGTTGTCGGTTTGCTTCAAATGTGACACAACGCATAATGTAATTGAAATTATGCTTGTTATTTTGAGCGTAGATATTTTTTGTTACCATTTCATTAGTATTTAAAAATTCCAATAAAACTTAAGTGTTTGTTTCTAATATTCAGCGAACAGTTTTATACTAAATCCATATTATTTTGAAAGTAAAAAAGGAATATACAGAACTTACATACATAATGATACTTTTAACAAAAAGGAACCGGAACAAAAAGGAACGACGAAAACTATTCCGAGTACCCAAATCGCGACATTGTGCCTATGATATTTGAAGAGTTCCCTCGATTTCCTTGGGATCCCATCATGAGATCCCGATATGGTTTCGATGGGACCACCTGTAAGCTACGCCCATTCCAATGCAAAAATAATTTCTGAAATCGGTTCATAAACGACGAAATTATCGCTGTACATACATAAAAAAAAAAAACGACGAATTGAGAACCTCCTCCTTTTTTTTGAAGTCGGTTAAAAAGAAACAGAAACGATATTAATACTTTTGACATCCCTAACTAGCTAAGTAGCTATCCTAAAATCATAAAATTTTATAGATAATAAGATTAAATGTAATTAAAAACTATCTAAACGAGCGTGCCGATAAATTTTATGTCCAAAATTAAATTACAGATTGAACTTCCAAGAGTGGCGCCACTAACATATCGGTGATGATCGACTTGCGGTGATATGCTTTTTATATCACAGCTATCACTAGGACGAACTTATGAATATATCTCTCATTTTGGAGATGTAGATTTAGATAGACATACCTCGGAATATGGGACTTATATTAATTATAATATGCTGGTTGAAATTTGATAACTGGTAGTGAATCTGTAGATATTTAATTTGACTGCTTCAGTGGCCCAGTGGTAGCAACTGCTATGCTTGAAGTATGGGGTTCGCATACCGATTCGATTCAAATGGTTGTGTGATCCACAAATATTTGTTTCAGAGTTTCGATGTTTTCTATATATAACATGTGTGTATTTACAGAAAAAAATATGTTAATGTATCAGTTGTCTAGTATCCATAACACAAGCTCTGCTTAGTTTGGGACTAGATGGCGTTGTGTGTGAGATGTTCGAAATATTTATTTATTGTAACTTTGTAATTTTTGTGGTACATATATTTACCTGTAAGACTTTTTTATTATTTTATGGTTTATTATGTATTAGTAGGCAAACCGGCATCTATCATTCATTAACTTTGTCAAAAATAGATTCAAAATGATGTATCGGTTATAGGTTTGTGCAAGGATTATTTTAACGGTAATCTACAAAAGCAAAAAGGTTAGTACGTTAATAGACCCAACTGGTTCCGAGTTAAAAAAATCGAGAAATGTTTTGAGGTAGAAGAGCCACGCTGATTTCAGAACGTATGGGCTTCGACCTACTTGACCTACTCGACCGGGACAGTAATATCCTCACACACGAGACCAATCTAAAATTGACAGCATTCACGCTCTCGTATTTCATGGGTGAGAGTGAGGCTAAATGATGCAGAAACATCTCACTAGGCTCACCATGCTGCATGTACTCCTTAATTCTACTCATGCTTTCCATCAGGCAGAGGAGAGACACTTTGGTAGGCTTAAATATAACAAAAAACATAGACGTCGTACTTAAACTTGCCAACACAGAATTCCTATTTTAGATATCACAGTAAAGGTAGGGACAGAAAACCAGTCTTCAGTCCCCATATGGCGAGGCGTGCGTTTAGTTAACTCATAAATTTACATGAAATACAGCGTGTCTGTTTGTTTATTAGAATTATTTATATAGCCATAATACAGGGCACTATAGTTCAGACATTCAAAAGCTGATGTTTAGATAAAAAATGAACTGAAGTCACAACTGATTTTTGTCTTAAATTGAGTAGTCCGACTAAATAAAAAAAAGCGGCCAAGTGCGAGTCGGACTCGCCCATGAAGGGTTCCGTACCAGCAAGTAACATAATATAAAAGTACTTGTAGTGCGTTGTAACTTTCATCGATGTTTTTATACTAGTGTATTGATTGAATGAAAGGTATATTGCGTGTTACGATTTATGACGTATTAAAAAAAAACTACTCACTAGATCTCGTTCAAACCAATTTTCGTTGGTAGTTTACATGGTAATGTACAACATATATTTTTTTTAGTTTTATCACTCTCTTATTTTAGAAGTTAGAGGGGGGGGGGGGGACACACATTTTTCCACTTTGGAAGTGTCTCTCGCGCAAACTATTCAGTTTAGAAAAAAAAATTATCAGAAACCTCAACATCATTTTTGAAGACCTATCCATAGATACCCCCCCCACACGTATGGGTTTGATGAAAAAAAAATTTTTGAGTTTCAGTTCCAAGTATGGGGACCCCCAAAATGTATTGTTTTTTTTTCTATTTTTATGTGAAAATCTTAATGCGGTTCACAAATTACATCGACTGACCAAATTTCAACAGTATAGCTCTTATAGTTTCGGAAATAATTGGCTGTGACATACGGACGGACAGACAGACAGACAGACAGACAGACAGACAGACAGACTTGACGAATCTATAAGGGTTCCGTTTTTTGCCATTTGGCTACGGAACCCTAACAATGAAAAAGGTAACTACTTACAAACACTAAAGATCAAGTTTAGTGATGCAATATGGACGTAGCAGGATCCTTCACCCCGAGATTAAATGTCTTTTTTGACTTAGAAGCTATCCAGGTAAGATAACCTACCTTACCTGGATAGCTTTAATAAATTGTGTGCCTAGGCAGAATTTGTGAACAGTATCCAGCATGCAAAGGGGCACTATTGCTGGTAATCATGCTTTGAAGCGTTGGTAACCGCTTTCTCCCAGTCATATACATATTGCCACATATAAAGTACAAAAGGAAAAATTATTCAACCTAAGGAGATCGGCTACGGACGGTCAAAGCCGCCTAACGCCCGTTCCTCATTTAGAAGAAGTTTATCAGGAATTCTGCGGTCTTTCTTACTTCCAGTCCCGTTCCTGGTACACAGAGTACCGCCACGTGTTCTCCCACGGGGAACAGCGGCATCTTTGTCGGCGCATCAAACGACACGCGTCGCGGCATGCGCCACGGTACCACAGCGCCGGCGCAGCATGCTGCGCAAGTTACAAGTGAAGAATTTAATTTGTTATATTTATAAGTAATTGTTGACATCGCTATTGACGGTAATGTTTATTGAAATTTAATTATATGTATCTTATGATTAGTTTAAAAAGTTCAGTATCTGTTACGGAACCTTTATGGTGTGAAAAATGCATAAAAAAAGTTGAACTTATAATATTTAAAGTTCCAAGAGGCATAGCCACGCAAGCCTACTCGACTGGGGTAATGCTACCCTCGATTAATAGACCGTGATAACGAATTTCATTGGTGAGTGTGAGACCGGAAGCCCAAAAATATAGAAGTCTATCTATCTCTATAGACGGCCATAGTGTGGGTCTCCATGCTGCTTCGTCTAATCTCACAATTAGGATGATGATCCCTCCAGGAGTAGGATTCAACTATGCTTTCTATCAACCAGAGTTGAGTTTCTCAGGTAGGCTTCAAGATCTATAAATTGAAAAAATTGAATCCACTCCTATCGACCACGACTTGTAGGTTTGTGACGAAGCTTGATTCTTTGATTAGAATCCATGATCAAAATAATGCATTAGCAAGTTCAAATAATAAAGCTAGTGATAGATTAGACTAGTACAAGACTAGACAAGGAAGAAATTGGAAATTACTAATTCTACTGAATACTCGGTTTTGTCTGTGTGGTGACGGATTAAAAATACCGAGTATCAACAGCCCTATTCATACAGTATGTATCGTAAAAGGCTACTAAGGAACAAACTAATCAAGACAACATTACTGCAATGAGAAGGAAAACTTAAAACAAACCTTATACCAATCCGTCTGGCCAGCGTGGTATAGTAGGCCGAAACCACATTTCTAAGGAGAGGCCCACGTCCAGAAGTGGACTGTTACAGGCTAAGATGATATCTCAACATTACTTTCGTTACAATTTGTGTGGGTACTAGGAAAACAAAAATGTTTAAGGACTATTGAAACGCTTCACTTTCTCTCTTGGGCTCCACGTATCGGTATTAACAGGAATGGAATGCGATGTCATACGGTGTGGGTGAGCTCGCTCGTAGGTTTGTATGCAGAAGCACGATCTCTTTGTTTTTATGCAGTCCTGGTAGAAAGTTGTAGGGTCTACACTAAAATGAATTAAAATAAGAACTGCTTTTTACTAGTTTGTTTATTGTTTTCATTTACAATTACAGCATTTTTAACGTGTGTGTTTCGAACAAGATCTAATCTAGGTCTGCACTAAATCAACTTGATTTCTCTTCTATATAAGGTACTGTAGATAGATGCATCATCCACTCTGCTTCCATCTTCTAACTTTTATAGGTATTTTTTGCTGTATTCATTTAAATGCTAATTGAATTGAATCCTAAAAAACAGTGCTGAATATATCTTTCACTAAACCCTTAAACATTAAATCCGTAATCTTCAAAATACTGGGAAAATACTGGGAACGATATGGCCAATTAACGTCGGCCACACATGCGTATCGACGCGATTACACAATCGACTCCTGCGCATGCGAATTATTCGCTTCATGCGAAGATAAAGTGGTGTGATTTACTTTGATGTGAGTATTAGATAAGGGTGGTTTGTTTTGGGGGCCAAGAAACAATTAGAAAAAGAGATCTATGGCGCCGATTGAGGGCAGAGCAGAGAGCAGGGAGACTTGCAGTAGAATAGGCTGATAGATTTGCAGTGATTATCATTCGAATCACCGCCAAAATTCTAATTTTAAAAAGTAATGAATAGAAATTGGGAGCATACGAAACTAAGAAATACTTATTAATGAGTATTGAATATGGAGTATAGGCAGACCTCACATAGCTCACTTGAAACTCAAACTATCTATTTAGTAGGTCAAAGCACTTCAACTGATTTTACCTTCACAAAAGGGTAACCGAACCTGCTAATGACATCAAAAGAATTACCAACGTCCATGTAAAGAACGGCTTATCAAACGAATCGTTATCTACAATCTTAGTGATATTTTGTGTTCACATAATACCAATCCCAAATGACGGTATGAGGCAGGTGCAACTAACAACGCACTGGTTTTGTAAGTGTGTAACTTTAATTACAGTAAGGAATGAATCAGACTATCAATCGTATAGATAAACAGTTTTTTTACCACTCAATTTAAAGACGACTGTAGAAAATTCATCATCATCAGCCCACTGCTGGACATCGGTCTCTCCCAAGGCACACCACAGAGCCCAGTCCGATGTTTTTTGCAACCAGTCGCTGCCAGCCCTCTTATGTAATACGTCCCGCCATCTGGACAGAGGGCACCCCACACTACGTTTGCCACTCAACTCCAGAATTAGCTTACTTCAGCAGTTATCAGTTATGCACATATATGAACAATTCATTGACACTTCAATGTATTAACTTTCGAAGCCATGTCGGCTACCTAGGTTCTTTGACGGATCAGTTCATTCCTGATTTGGTTCTGTTTTGAATGACTTTAAGTTTATGATCAAAGACAATTAGAACAGTTATATTAACTGAAATCGAAATCACATATGTCCATATGTACGTGTGTGTCATAAAAGGGATCCAATAAAACTCATTGTGTGGTATGATAGTAGAAGTAAAATAAATGCCAGACAGCGAAAGCTTTTTCATTTCTTACTATGTAAAACTTACTTAATAAACAAATATTTTGACAATTAATCATAACTTTCTTTATACCGACAGTAGCGCTTTTGACTCACTACCAAACCTTTCATGGTACCCATGTCAAGTTTAGCAGAACAGACCCATTCATCGTATAGGATCCGTAGCATCTAATATTGGCACATGTAACTTGCATACAAAAATGAATTAATACATAAATAAAGACAAGGTATAAATAAATAAATACAAGACGAGGCTACTGGCGCCACTCGGCGCGGGCGTTCCTCTTATTGCCCAATATGTGGAGAAAAGTGCAGTGCAGTAGTTATTGTTTATATTTTTTTTAGGGAAGAGTTCGTGTATTATATGAGACTAACGGTCGTTTTGACCAATGTCCCATAAATTTAAGAAGCCACTTACAAAGAGTTAGGTAGCTCTTATTGATATTTTCATTTGCATCAACCTTTAGAGAATACTTGCCTAGATTTCTCTTAAAATTTAAATAATGGGATGGGTTAGGTATAGTTAGTAAAAACGGACATTATATTATAATTATTAACCAAAAAAAAACATCATCATAATAAATTATTTTTCACCAACAAACATTTATGCTTTTGAAAAACTTTCAGTGTATGACTTTATCAATAATTAGAGAGCTCATAAAGAAAAGAAAATATGTTAAAAAGTCGATATACTCAAACATAAATTCAATCCTTCAGAATAATTCTAAACTAAAACGAAAATATTCTAGAAATAAAATGTAGTCGACGTCCTTTATAACTTACAAGCTATGGACAAAATACAACTTTTTCGAAATCACCATTGAATTTAATAAATAAAAATTGATCAATAACCTCCAGCCTCTCCACTGCACGCTCTGTTCCGTAGGCTTATCCGATTTATAAACGCAATATTGTATTTGTATAAAACAATGGCCTTATTATAGGTGGTTCAGCCGTGGTCACATTTTGTTTTTATTCCTACCCGCCGAAGTTCGCCTTGGCCAAAATGTACGTTTGCTACATTCTGTTATTAATATTTGATGTATTTTATGTTATTGGAGCCATTGTGGAATTAGGTGGATTTATTCTTGTCTGGAATCAGCACATGGGTGGGTAAACGAAAAAGAACAAAGTCAGAAATACTTTTTTTTTAAATTATTTATCTGGGGTTTTTTGAAATTGTATTTTTTTTTATAGAAGGCAACTCCCACATAGGGAATATAAATTCCTGTGTAGCGGGAGACTTTAGACTCAGAACAACAATATGTGAATCACAAAACGTGTTATCCTACGTGGGATTTGAACCCGCGACACTTCGATGCAGTTTGTCTACTATTGACATTTATATGTAGAACATGCTCCAAGATAGTTTTTATTTATTTACTGTCACTTCAATGTGCCACATCTAAACATGTCGGGGTATAGCTATTTAATAATTTTACCAAAAAGGAATCGACTTCAAAGAAAAACTATTCCGAGTACCCAAATCGCGACAATTGTGCCTATGATATTTGAGGAGTTCCCTCGATTTCCTTGGGATTCCATCATCAGAGCCCGATATGGTGACGATGGGACCACCTGTTAGCTACGCCCATTGCAACGCAAAAATAGTTTTTGAAATTCATAAACGACGAAACTGTCTGTTTTTAAACTTTCGCGACTTTTACACATACTCATGTTTTTACTGTAAACGGGACTTATTCGCGATAATATAAAATAGAAGGTATCGTAACCTTTAATATTATCGCGAATAAGTCCCGTTTACAGTAAAAACATGACGAAACTGTCGCTGAACATACAAAAAAAAAAGATTCCGACGAATTGCGAACCTCCATCTTTTTTTTTGAAGTCGGTTAGTAAAATACCGATATACGAAATACGATGCACGAATTATAAGAAATATATACCGATATAAAATTACAGCCTTCTCGTTGCCTTGTTGGTCTATGTGGTTCCTGATCAAGAAAGAGAGTACCTAGAACAGGTTCGAATAGTTTTTAATTAGTTCGGATCGGTCGGATTAGTTCGGTAGGTTTTTCTTACAAAAAATTCTTAATATCACCCGTAGTATGGAAAATATGACGGTGATTCCCGTACCTCGGATATCAAATATAGCAATTAATATTGGGAAGTCAGTGCCCTCAAATATATTAACAACTAATTTCAACCTTCGAATTAAGTTCGCTCTCAGGGTTGCGGAGGTTCGATACCACTCGCTACATGGAAAAACTGATATTCAGATAAAACCGGTTTAACTAGTAGCTAACCTCAAATAATCTTGCTAATAATATATGTTAAGAAGACGATGTAAAATTACAGCTTTCTTAAAGTGATAGTCTCTAACTTAAACAGTGGATAAACAGACAGACATATCAACTAATATCATCCAGGCAGGACTTCAACTACTTATCACGACTAATAAACAAGATTAATCAACTCTTATTACGATAGAAAGTACTATTTATCGTGATAAGCATCTCGGACAGTGCCGCGAGCAAAAACTAGTATTGATACATCATCAGCATACAAGATAACTTCTGTTTACTGCGACTATATATTATTCTTCAATATGGTGGTCGGTATTAAGTTATTATCAAGCGGAGGTCATATTTACAAGTAACGTTACCTCAAATCAATACAAACATACGTACAACAACATTATATATATTAACGATAATTAACGCAATCATCAATGATTACTTGCGCACACGACGCTTCTTTGATCCACCGCTTGCATCCGATTGGACGGAACTGACGCTGGTTGATTCTTATTGGTTCATCTGAATTTGGAACAATGACCGTGACTGATTGAGTGATTAAATTCTTAGCTAATACTTGGTTTCGTTTAATAGACTTTTTTGTACATAGTTATAAGATATACAGTTATACATAATAATATCTTGTACTAGCTGTATCCCGCGTTCTTACCCGCGTTCATTGTTATGAATCGCAAGTAACGACGTGGAGCGATAAGTCATAAAGTCCTGTGGAAAGCGGTCCAGCCGTTCCAGAGATTACCAGGAACAAACAGACAGACAGACAAAAATGATTAATATTTTCTTTTTTGATGTAATTAACGTACATATTTTCATATGCATTTAGTAAAAACCTGGTCACATAATGTAACATACAGAAAACTTTATGGGTTTTTTTTTCATAGATCAGATACCTAATATGTTTTAAGTTAGCCAACTTAGCTGAGAGATCATTCTATTTTTTTTTTTTATTTAAAATAACAGATTTACAAAGGACAATAAATTAACACACTCGCTAAGCTGTTAAGCTTGTTGGCGAGACGCGTTCTTACATACTCTTATACATAAATATAAGAAAGAAAGAAAGAAAATACGTTTATTTTAATGTCACTGCAAACAGTCAAATAATATTTGGTATTACATGGCATTGCGTTATTAGTAATGATAATGGTGTACATCATGTAAGCAGGTATATATTAACACAATTTTACAATACACACATAATAAAAACACAATACGAACATTTGCTGTGCGGTTGCGTCGCAGTGTACATTAAAAATAGATGTCGCTCAGCATAATGCTGCACCACTTACGGTACAGCGCTGGTTTTCAGCAACACCTGAAGGTAATAAGTGCGTATATTAACATGTGTTATTAAGTATTAGTTATTAGTTCAGCACGAATAGACCGGTTTAACCGGGACAGTACTAGAAGACCAACCTACAACGACAGCATTTGTGCTGCCGTCTATCGTGAGTGTGAGACCAGAAGCCCAATCCTTTGGCATGATTTTCTCGGCCTCCGTAGGCCGGGAGAATGATGCCATAACTAAGGTAGTCAAGGTGTTGGTCACAATTCTGTATTGTATGCACTAACAGTGGCCCCTACTCCTGGGTTCTTCTCATGCTTTCCATCAGGCAGAGTAGAGTCACTTTGGTAGGCTAAAATAAAAATATCACTATCATCAAGAGCCTTAATAGGAACATAGGCCTCGTTATAAAGGAGATTTGGGTCTACAATATCAAGCTGGGCAGGTCGGTTCGTATGAGCTTCAAGTTTTCCTTCTCTTTGCAGTGATAATGTCCTGCAGCTTACTCCCTTAATCGCCTATCACATCACCCATGGGTTGAATAGGGGTGATGAAATTCTATCACGTGCCAGTTCATTTGTGCTGTGTTTTAATTCTATAATTTTAACAAAAAGAAACCGACTTCAAAGAAAAACTATTTCGAGTACCCAAATCGCGACAATTGTGCCTATGATATTTGAGGAGTTCCCTCGATTTCCTTGGGATCCCATCATCAGAGCCCGATATCGTGACGATAGGACCGGACCACCTGTAAGTTACGCCCATTCACATGCAAAAATATTTTTTGAAATCGGTACATAAACGATGAAATTATCGCTGAACACATAAAAAAAAAGATTCCGACGAATTGAGAACCTCCTCCTTTTTTTTGAAGTCAGTTAAAAACGGACTCTTCCATTGCACTTCTGTTAGATTTTGGGCTTCCTACATCCAGCCACCTTGTCGAATCGTTATTCCGACTGATCTATGGACTTCCTACACTACTATAGCTGGTATTGTTGACTAAAATTGCAGGTTTAAGAACACAGGTTCAATTTTTCAGTTGTTATTGTAGACTGTAATTGTCTTTAGTGTGTTATATTTGAGTCTCATGCAAAAGATAAGTATACCAAATTTACGTATCTATGATTTTTAGTCGATAAATTGATATTTGAACTGTTCAGTACACCTCTATTCTAGAAAAAACAATGTATGCTAGAAAGTCCGAGACTTTTTAGGCTTAGTTTCAATTTTGGTTGACCTATTTCAGTCTTCGTGTTACACTTAAATGCCATATGTTAAATATTCTTAGGGAAAAAACGTCAGAAAAGCAAACAGTTGTTGAAAAAAATATCACAACGTATAATTTGAAGCAAGTATGACCAACCATTTCCTCATTAATAATAAACCAAGCCCTTAAAATACACCACTTGACTGAACCCTTCATACATTATTCCACAATCCGTTAGGGCGTCAATGTCACGCCTTCGCGACTTAGTTTAAAACAACAAAACTAACTATCAACAACAAACAACATTGCAAAATAAACCTTAACATGTACTATAAAAGTTCATTATCAATTAACTTGCAACGTGTTTGTGAACGGGGTAATATGGCACACTAGTTGGAAGAATAAGACTTCAAGGTGCTAAACAGTATTTTTATTTGAATCTGCACGCACCTTATAGTTTTCGAAATAGAGTTTAATTTTGTTTGGTTGAACTGTTTGGGTGACTTGGTCAGGGAATAGGTGACAATTCCGCCGCCATGTTGGTTTAGTGGCGAGAGGGGGGGAGGTATGGGGTGACTAATGGGAGGTTTATGGCACTTTAATTGGGTCCTCGTGTAGTATATTGATACGATAAATACGGACAAATCAATAGCTTTAGTGTGTTATTCAGAATACCGTTGAATATTCAATTAAATGTGTGGTGTGGTGAAAATATTTCTTGTAGCTAGTGAATTTCCATATTTTAGGAAATAAATTGCAAATGTCGATTTGATTAGATGAAAAAATGAATAAGAAAAATCTTTCGGGTAAATCTAGACAAATCTTGTTTTTATTGTATAGTTGGAGAGTTGGTCTAGTAGACAGCTAATGCGACTGCTAATCAAGAGGTCTCTGGTACAAATCCCGGGTCGGGCCAAAAAGTGTTTTTAAATTTTTCTTAGGAAATTCCTAATAGCAGCCTGGAGTTTTGAAGTTTGGCGGTGACTCATGTCCGTGCCTCGGAGAACACGTAAAGCCGTCGGTCTCGGTTGTCATGAACATCTATGGCAATCGTTATTGGGAAGTCAGACAACTATTTCAAACTTCGAATTTCAGTTCTCGCTCAAGGTTGCGGAGGTCCGATGCCAGTCACTCCATGGAAAAACTGATATTGAAGTAAAACCGGTTGAAATAATATTGGGAATAAGGCTAGGAAGAAGAAGTTGGAGAGTGAGAGAACAAAACTCAATAAATAAATAAAATAAATATGAATATTTCCAGACATCTTACACACAACGCCATTTAATCCCAAACTAAGCAGAGCTTGTAATATGGGTACTAGACCACTAATATAAGAAAATACATAAACATACTTTTTTTTGTAAAGACATAAATATTAAACACCCAGACTCCAAATTTGATCCACAAATATATGTTTCGTATTGTGAAAAGTATGTTTATGTAGTTATTTCAGTTGTTTAGTATCTACCCATATTACAAGCTCTGCTTAGTTTGGGATTAAATGATGTTGTGTGTAAAATGTTACAACAAAAAAACGTTGACCGCTCTTGTATTAGCCAAGTGGCCTTAGGTGATCGGTAACAATCGCAGAGGGTAAGCAATAGGAGCGCGGTCAGTACCTAGATGGGTGACCGTTTGTAGCATGAGATGCTACGAGCGTGTCCGTGATTAAGCAGTCGATCCCGGTTGCTATCATACTCGTAAGATAAAAGTTGTGATGCCTTAAAAACATTCAAAGGCAAAGATAACATAGCCACAATCTGTCTTGCCAGACCTCAACCCGCACTCGGCCAGCGTGGGGATGTGGCCTTAACCCTCTCCTGAGAGTAGACCCGAACCCAGCAGTGGGACATTATGGGTTGTTCATGATGAAAAACAAAAAATAAATCAATATTAGTCACCTAATCTAAGCATCAGTTATATCGTACTTAGGATTATTTTATTTTAGAACAAGGAATAGGATTACATGCATTAAAACATAAAACATTCAAGCGAGCAAGTTTATTTTGCAAGCCATGGCCGGCTTAGCCACTAATAAATAAAAAGCATTATTATTATAAATGTTGCCATAACAATATAATTATTGTTTATATCAATAATAAGATAAAGTAACAAATAGCAATAAAATTTGAAGATCTGACGTCGGCTATAGGACGACTTTAAAAGAGTCATTATCTTCAGTATAGCGATTCAGCTTCACTCTCTAGATATTACGACGACAATCTATTCAAATAAATAAAATTAGAGTATCTGTATGTAATATAAAATTAACAGAATGAAAGTATAAACGTTACTTACATAAAAAAGCAAATTTTTAAAATCATTATCTGCTTGTTTGTTCCGGGTTATCTCCAGAACGGCATGATTGATTTTGACAGGACTTTCGTTGGCAGAAAGCTAATGATATAAGGAGTAGCTTAAGGTAATTTTTATTAGACTAGCTTATCTCCACGGCGTTACTCGCGACTTAGAACAATAACGGTAAGGAGCACCGCGGGGCTTAGCTGGCAAATAATATAAGGAAACATCTGGTAGAAGATTTATCAATTATTATTCTCTCAGTGAATGAGACAACGTGTCCCTACTTCCAACCCTTCCTTCCTATTTAAGAGGCGTGCAGAGAGTGACAACGCACTCTTTCCCTTAGTCTGCCTTTTCTTCTCTTGCAGCTGTTTATATATACAGGGAGTTACTTACTATGGGATGACACGTCAGCTTATAAACCCTATCCCCGCAATTCCTCTATCCAACCCCAAGAACTAAGAATATTGATCTTACATCAGAGGAATTGATTAACCACGCACAAAATTGTAGGTAGTAGAGCCACGCTGATTTCAGCACGAATGGGCCGGCTCGACCCGGCCAGTACTACCCTCACACAGAAGACCATCGTAATAATGACAGCATTCTTGCTGTTGTATTTCGTTGGTGAGTGTGAGACCGGAGGCCCAATCATTCTGCATCATTCTCCCGCCCTTCGAAGGCCGGGAGAATGATGCAGAATAATCTAACCGGGCTGCCATGGTAAGGGTCACCATGCTACATTGCCTACCCTCACAATAAGCATGGTGACCCCTACTCCTGGATTCTACTCATGCTTTCCATCAGGCAGAGTAGAGTCACTTTGGCAGGCTTAAATATAAAAAAAAAAAAAAAAAAAAAAAAAAAACTTTTCAAACGCTTAAATACCTTTACCATCTGCTTACCCTTTTATAAATTCTACCTTTTACCACTGGTCTATAAAATCGAAGGTATAAATCAACAAAGAGACTGAAAAACGAGGGACAAAGAAACACAAGTATTTCATATCGTAGTCTCGAGAATTTCAAGTGCTAATTTTGGCCTCTCCGGATCTCAAGTTGGGTTAGCACTTAAGGGCAATCGGGGCATGGCTGAGAACGGCCTTAGAGGTTCTGTTAGTACCTTGAGATAGAGGGGTTCTGCACAGCGAGCGTCTCTATGACACCTTCAGATGTCCGTTCGAGGCCTTACTATTGGTATTTCACGTGAGTTTTTGGTGAGAGACGAGTTATTTATAACAAAGGATAGTTGCAAACTAGATTCATTTTCATAATAATTTTAATCTATTCCACGGATAAGATTAAAACCATCCATTGTAGGAAGCGGAAATCTCTAAATAATGTTATTACTGAAGTACATTCGCTTAAAGAAAAAAGTGACGCAATCAACCAATCAGGTGTAAGCGTATCTAAGTTTTAAGGTACAAAAATATAAATCCTATTATATCTTCTTAATTAGAAATAAGTAATATGAAACTACATGTTTATATCTTGAAAAAAAGTACTACGTGTACTATATTTTACTTTTTATATATTTTATTTTAAATTTTTATCCTCAAGCCTTCACGAGTAATATCTATTTTATTATAATGGTATCTATTTTATATTTATTAAGTTTTATTTCAAATGTTGTGTAATGTCGTATCATAGATATTTTGCATACGAGCAGTCTGTCCTTCTGTTACACTTTCAAGGATAAACCGCTGAAGTGAATTCGAATATTTACATATAGATTCTCTTTTTAAGGAAGAACATGGGCTACTAATTATCGCGATATCTTATAATAGGTCTTTATTTTGTAATAGAGTTGGAAGCTCTCCCTCATCCGTCATACTCACCAGACCTTGCACCTATCGACTATTACTTTTTCTACAATAAACTGCCAATGCGTTGGCAAAGATGCGTCGGATGCATGGGTGATTACTTCGAATAACAGAAATAAAAAAGTTTGAAAAAATAAGTACTTTCAATTATTGCATACAAAACGGCAATTTCATAGGTAAAGCCTAATATTATGTAGGTGGGATCGTGGCTAATAGATAGTTTAAAGTAATAAGTACAACTTTAGTAATTTTATAAAAAACCGTCATTACAAATCTATTTCGGGTACCTAAATCGCGACCAGTGTGTATTGTATTTAAGTAGTTAACTCGATTTTTTCAGGATCCTATAATAAGATACTGGTTTTCTTATCGTAGGACCAGCAAGAAACTTCTGAGGTAAGAAACATTAAAAAAATTTTTTGAGAATATTTTTAAGTTGATAAAAAGGTGACTCATATGTTCGAATGTCGATAGTAACATATCTTTGAGACGGTCAGTGGGGTGGGTGCCCCAAGTGGCGTGGACAATAGAGGGGGACCATGTCCGCCATTGGCATTTGACAAGCCGCATTGCTACGAACCCCGGAATGTACAGTTACATTACTGGAATACTATTGTTTGAACTTTGTCTCTGATTGATATTAAGATGTCAATATTGTACAGTGCGAAGATGTATCGAGTGACTTAAGGTAACTGTTTAATTAAACGTAAATTTTAATGTGTAATTCTTTATATGGTTCTCTGTTTAATGCGTCTGTATAATAATAAAAAAATGTTTTAGACATCTGACACAGAACGTCATCTAGTCCCAAACTAAATAAGGCTTGTGCTATGGGCTCTAGACAACTGATATTAATAGATATAATACATTTTTTGTTAATACAAACATATTATACATAGAAAACACCCACACTCCGAAACAAATATTTGTGGATCACATAAATCCTACCCGGGAATCAAACCCGAGACCTCTTGATACGCTAACCACTAGACCAAAAAGGTATATTGATCTTTATTACATCGATGTGTGGTGGACGGTTTCTCTAAGAGTTTGTATCAGAAATAATGGTACCCTCTCGGGTACCATTATTTCTGATACAAACTCTTATATCAAGAGGTCTCCCTCTTGATCGGCAGCCGCATACGCTAACCATTAGACTGACAAGTCAGTAGCCAGACGACAACAAGAAGTATTAATAATGGGGCTGCCTGTTAAGAGTGATCTCTGGAACGGCTGCACCGATTTTGATGGTTCAATTCCCGTGCCGGGCCAAACGTGTTGTTGGGTTTTTTTTATAAAAGATATGTTGTCAGCCTAGAGTAGTGAAGTTACGTCCTCAGTTCCAATTGTATTGAACATCTAAGTCAATCGTTATTGGAAAGTCAGTGCTTTTTCCAATGCCAGTAAGGAAAAACTGGTACTTGGCCAGCGTGGGGACATAATGACCTTAGCCTCTCCTGAGAAGACAGTGGGACGTTATAGGTTGATGATGAAAGCATTAAAGAACTGATATTCATGGAAAACCGTTTGAACTAATATCCGACCCAAAATAATATTCGGAATAATAATGACTAAGAAAATGAATTATTAGTTATTTATTAGCAGAGATGGAAAACCTTTTGTCAACAATTTTCACTGGCATATTTATCAGTTATTATGACAGTGTGTTTATTCTCACGAACCAACGCGGTATAAGGTGACGGGTGTATATAATAATGGTGTCTCCAAGTACCACGTAATGACAGGATAGACGCACCTACTTGACTCTACGGTGGGAAGTTGCAGCTGATTCATGTGTTTATTTTACAGTTTACAAGTGTACGGGACTTATATTAATTAATCTATAGTAATTTTATAAATCTGAAGAATTAGTTTGTTTGGTTGAACGCGCTAATATCAGAAAGTGTTGGTCCGATTTTTTTTTATGTTGTATGTTTGTTTGTTTGTAACCGACTCCTTTGGGTGCGATTTTAACACACTTTAAACGGCCAGATTTCGTTCAAACTTTAACGTTAATTTGAAAAAAAAAAAAAAAAAAAACTAAACAAAAAATGTTTAAACAAGTCTAGAAAAAAAAATTAACAAAACGTGGGGCGACGTTATTGAAATATTTTCAGAAAGCACCCCACGCTTTGTCCCATTAAAATTATTTTCTACTTTTTTTTTAGTTTTTGAAACTATTTTTTTTTAGATTTAGTTAGTCCCTTTAGTGAGGAACATTTACATATCATCATGCTACTACCAAAAGGAGTGGAGTATCAATGAAAAGTGTTAAAAAACAGGCAAAAATTCTTCCTTTTGTGTGCGTCCTTTCCGTAAATGTAATTTTTTTTTAAATAAAATGTTGAAGAACTGTTGTCTTTTAAAAGTTCTAAGCTTCGTAGCCACAACGTGTCTTGCCAGTCCCCAACCCGCACCCGGCCAGAGTTTGGACGTATGGCCTCAACCCTCTCCTGAGAGGAGACCCGAGCCCAGCAGTGGGACGTTATGGGTTGTTGATTGATGATACTAATAAGTCATCTTCCTAGCCTTATTCCCAAGTTTATTTGGGGTCGGCTATTAGTTCAACCGGTTTTACCTGAATTTTCCACGGAGCGACTGGCATTGGACCTCCGCAAACCTAAGGTAGAACTGAAATTCGAAGATTGAACTAGTTGTCAGTATATTTGAGGGCACTGACTTCCCAATAACGATTGCCATAGATGTTCATGACGACCAGGACCGACGGCTTTACGTGCTCTCCGAGGCACGGGCGTGAATCACCCGCCAAACTTCCAAACTCGGGCTGCTATTAGGAATTTCCTAAGAAAATCCCAAAAACACTTTTTGGCCCGACCCGGTATTTGAACCCGAGACCTCTTGATTAGCAGTCGCATACGCTAACCACTAGACCAACGAGGCAGTTAACTAACAAGACAGTGCTATATTAATAAGACACAAACAGGACCGACTGCTTAACATGACATCTGAATCACGGAAACGCTTATAACATACATGCCCTAAACGGACACCCATTTAAGTACTGACCTCGCCAAAGTTGCTTACCCTCGGTGATTGTTTCCAATCACCTAAGGCCACTTGGCTATGAGTGCTAAAGAGAAGTACAGTAAAAAATAGATAAAAAAAAAAACCAGGCTTTTACTTTGACCCTACTAAAATGATGGTGCTATTTCATTCAAGTTTATACATGCTTCATTAGCGTATAACAAAATACAGAAAAAGTTATTAAAATGGAAATGAGCACCATAGTAATTAAACTCTTGAATTTAATAAATATATTGAGGTCGTGATAAAACTTGCCTGTTATATTTTTGTTTTAAATACTTCATTCAAATACTACTCATAGTTGAGTACCGCCATATTTATTAATCAGTGGTACCGCGGTGTTGACTGCAGCTACTGTAGCTCCATGTAGCACCACGAAGCAAGTTACAAGAATAAAAAGCGGCCAAGTGCGAGTTGGACTTGCCCATGAAGGGTTCCGTAGCAGCAAGTAACATCATATAAAAGTTTTTGTTGTTCGTTGTAACTTTCATCGATGTTTTATTAATAGTGTTTTGATTGAAAGAAATGTAAATTGCGGTTTATGATTTATGACGTATTAAAAAAAAGTACTTAGTAGATCTCGTTCAAAGCAATTTTCGTTGGAAGTTTGCATGGTTATGTACATCATATTTTTTTTAGCTTTATGATTCTCATATTTTAGGAGTTACAGGGGGGGGGAGGGGATTCACATTTTACCACTTCAGTGGCACTCTCGCGCAAACTATTCAGTTTAGAAAAAAATGATATTAGAAACCTCGATATCATTTTTGAACACCTATCCATAGATACACCCACACGTATGGGTTTGATGAAAAAAATGTTTTAGAGTTTCAGTTCTCAGTATGGAGACCCCCAAAATTTATTGCCTTTTTTCCTTTTTTTGTGTAAAAATATTAATGCGGCTCATAGAATACATCTACTGACCAAGTTTCAACAGTATAGCTCTTATAGTTTCGGAAAAAAGTGGCTGTGACATACGGACGGACTGACAGACAGACAGACAGACATGAAGAATCTATAACGGTTCCGTTTTTTTGGCAACGGAACCCTAAAATTAGTCTAATCTACTCCTTTTGTCATCTGCCAGTGGAAGTTCCTACAAAATCGGTCAAGCCATTCTAAAAGTTATTTTTTTTTTTTTTTATGTAAGTACATACTTTCGTAGGAATTTATTCAAAAAGCTGTTCATTTAATATTACAAACAGACAGACCGATTTTATTTATTTGTATAGATAATAGATATATATTAAATATGAATAAGCGTTATCGTTACATCAATATTTTCTCTGTCTGAAGTTATTTAGGTAAATTTTTAATTAATATTTTTAATGATGTTATAAGTATTTTTAAAGTAATATTAATATGATCGGTTTTTCCGGTAATTAATTATAAAATTTACTTATAAATTGTTGTTTTCGTGATTATTATATAAATTACATTAATATTTTGAGTGTTGCATTACGTAAAAATGAATTCCTAGCAAGTTTTCTTTTTGTTTATTACGTTTAAAACAAAAATACCATAGACACAATTTCCTACAAGACTGGTATTCTAGTAATTTCATTTGCGTCTTTTTTAATCATGCTTTGCTCCTATTAGTCTGAGCGTGATTTTAGTATCTGTTAAAACACTTACTTCTTATTTAATATACTTACATATACTTGTTTAAAAAAACGTTAAAACTGGTAAGATAAATTGTAGGTCTTCTTGAGTAAGAACGTAACACGAAAATCAATAAATAATAAATAAATATTTCGGACATCTTACACACAACGTCATCTAGTCCCAAACTAAGTTTGTACTATGGATACTATATCAATACATAAACATGGAAGTGGAAAAATATGTAGCTGATATAAATACATAAACACATTTTTTCTGTAAATATTTGCAAATCATTCAAATATTTGGTCCGACCTGGGAATCGAACCCGAGACCTCAAACACAGCAGTCACATACGCACTAAAATGTATATAATAGATGAAATAAAAAAAAAATACAACGACAGTTTCTGTATATTTCGTAAATACGCTGCATAAAACTTGAATTGGGCGCAATTTAGCTTATGTCATTAATTTGAACGCCGAATTGACATCCACAATATTTACGACAAAGTTGCCACACCAAATAATTTTGGTATTTTTTTAATTACTATCTATTATGTGACACCTGCGACCTCCTGCGTGTCATCCGAAAGCCATTATAACCTTTATCGCCCTATATCAATAAAATACCGTGTAATAATTTTAAATAAGCAATAAAGTATATAAAGCTATGTGCAGAAGTTCCCTTTAACATAACAACGTCTGTTTATGTCAGTAATTGTCTCTGTCAACTAGTAATTGACCTTATAGCTTCCTATTTAACGGACCACCCATGCTCTTTGCATCCTTGGTTCAAGATAAGCTGGTTGTTTTAAAAATAGTTCATTGTTGACCTATATCTGGGGGTGACATTTGATTCTATTTATTAATGGACATGAGAAAGTAAGGTTGTTAGTTTTTCTTTCACATCTAATTTAATAATCCAATTGTGGTTATAAAACTTTAGTGAGGTAATAGAACCACACTGATATCAGCAGGAATGGGCCGTCTCGACCGGGGAAGTGTTTCTTCTGTGTGCTACCCTCACACAGAAGACCAACCTAATAATGACAGTATTCTTGCTGTCGTATTTCGTTGGTGAGTGTGAGGCCGGAGGCCCAATCATTCTGCATTATCAATGATGCAGAAACTACTGACCAGGCCGCCATGGTATCGGTCACCAAGCTGCATTGCACACCAGCACAATGGTGACCCCTACTCCTGGATTCTACTGATGTTTTCCATCAGGAGGAGTGGAGTCACTTCGGTGGGCTTAAATATATAAAAATAAAAATAAACTGGTTTACAGATACAGGTACAAGTATATATTTGATTCTTGATCAAAAATACATTTTATAAAATTACTTCATTATTTCAAAGGAATTCAAAGAAATGAACATTATATATATAATTATATATACATTATATATAATTTACAAGCATATATGGTTACAGCAAGCTGAAGTATGTTCGTCCTGATACCTATTGCATACACATACATTTTCATCTTCGATACTCGTAATAGAGAGTGAACTAAACATTAGGTTAGCCGATGTAGAAAAGTGCATTAAGTTATAAATCTAATCTATCTGTATCCGTCTATCTATCTATCTATGAAATTTGGCATGGAGTCCTTAGATTCTTGAATAATAACATAGGATACTCTTTACTGCAATAACTGACAAACAAGCGGACGGAGCCGTAGACTAAAAGCTAGTTAATAAATAAAAATAAAAGTAAGTGCATTACGTAACATTTTCTAAATTTTATAGATTTCAGCAGTTTAAAATAGTATTTAAAAGTGTCGTTTTGTAATATAATTACTTAACTTTTATGCAAGCGGCACCTTGTGTCAGTTAATTTGAGAATAACAAATAAATATTGTCTCAAAAAAAATTAAAACACACGCTTTTAAACTAAAAAGTAGAAAATAATTTCAATGTAACAAAGCGTGGGGCGACGTTATTGAAATTTTTGTCCTCGATAAATCTACAAAGTTTGAACGAAATCTGGCTGTTTAAAGTGGGTTAAAATCGCGGTCAAAGGAGTCGGTAACAAACGTACAAAGAAACATACAAACATACAGGTGAAGCTAATATACTTAAAGCGTGTAAAAAGTATACAAATCTTATTAAAAATTAACTCAAAAACTGATAACTTTAAGCAAAACCAATTTATTTTCACATTGTAATTTAATACTTATAAAAACTTAATAAGCTGTGTCGATCACATTTCTTTTCCTAGACGTTCGGCTTTTGACTAAGAAAGCACTTGTATCCATTTCACTGCCTATCACATCCAATTGGTTTCCAAACGATAACGCATCATGATACTTTTAAAAAACATGACATTTTACATCATCTATGGTCGATACTTTTTTTCGGACTTGTCAATTCAACTTTTTAAACATTCCTTTTTTAAATTACTTTTTTTTTCTTATCTTGTCAAGTCAATGAGCGTTAAAGTAATGGTAGCCGAACATAAAAGATCTATGTTTTTTAACAGTTGAGTTATCTTGTTATCTCAAAATGGCGGTGACTTAAGAGGCGCCATCTTTCGAACGCAACTTCCGTTCCTCAAACTTTTTTGAATAAAGAATTTTATTTATTAGTAATCAAAACTCAATTATCGGGATCGTAATTTCTAATTGGCTTTTTTTAGCTTGAGCCCTGGGCGCGGATGCGTTTATAGTTAGATTTTGATGGCGGTGAAATAAAATTGATATTTTAGTGATAACTTTGTCGTTGTTAATAATAGAATACGTATGTTTGAAGGTTGTTTTGCGATATTGCAAATTATTGAAACGGAGTGATAATAATAGTTTGCCGTAACTAAATATATCTGGTAAACTAATAACTCCTTTCTAACCTTAGGTACATAGGTATCCATTTTCTAGGCCTATTTTTACTTGAGTAGGTTTTTTTTTTATATTAGCTGCCAAAATGACTCTGCCCTGCCTGATGGAAAGCGTGAACAGAATTCAGAAGTGGCGGCCACCGTCCTCACTGCCACAGCGGTCAGTGCAGCACGGTAACCCACACTATGACTGCCTAGTAAGATGCTTTTTCACGCCCCGCTTGAAGGACCTGGGGTCATAGACAGAAGGAAACACATGCGCTGGTAGAGAGTTCCAGGTTTTAACTGCTCGGCGCAGAAAGGAAGAGCCGAACCGTTTAGTTCGAGAGCGTATGTCAACCACTCTGAAACGGTGGCTGCCGAGACCAGAACGTGTTGTTCTGTATAGGAAAAGGGAAGGGGGGATCAGTTGGAACAACTCTTCAGAACACTCTCCATGATGTAAGCGATAGAGGACTGACATGGAGGTGACATTTCTTCGCAGCTGCAGGGGCTCAAGGGACTCGGTGACTGTCTATCTGTCGTAACTGTCGATAATACGGACTGCTGGAGACCCGATCGAGAGCGTTAAACAAATACTGGGCTGATCCATCGCAAAGATGAGAGCAGTACTCCACGCACGAGCGAACCTGGGTCTCGTAAAGAAGACACAGATGCCCGTACGCGAAGAGCCGTCTCACCCTGTTCAGTACGCCCAACTTTCGCGAGGCCGCCATAATGACGCTCTCATTGTATTCACGCAGGTTGAGATCATGACAGATATCCACCGCTAGGATACTGAGCTTATCCTTCAGTGGCAAACTCTATTACTAAAAATAGAGTCGCGTTTTTAACGTTTGCGTACGGCACCTTAAAACATGCCCATTAAAAGGTATATAAAAACATTACAAAGTGATTTAATGACCCCACATATCTTCTATAAATAAAATTTAAAAACTTTGAGCATCACGTGCGTCTAAATAAGATCAAAGGTCCGAGATACTCCACGACATCGATTCCACTCGATTCAGAACTCAAAAAAACTAAAAGCCTACAACTCGAAGAGTCCGAATTCCTTTAAAACTGTCTTTATATGTCCAACAAATTCATTAGAAAATATTCGACACAAATTTGTCAAAAGAATTTTCGAAATAGGGATGTGAAAAGTATTATTTTATTTTAGATTTTAGGAAAGTTTTTTAGGAATCCACTCCTCGGATATGCCTGTCCTTAGAGGTTTTGATCTATAACCAATTTTAACCATGAGAAGAAAAAGAGTTCTTATTTTAAAAACAATAGATTAGAAAAAAAAAGATATGCAATGATTACAGGTTCCGGCCAATTCTATATAGTGACGTCATCTTATGATTTTACAATCGGAAATCAACGAGGAAACAGCTGTCATCGCCAATTCGACTAAACCATAACACAAACAGCTTATAACTCGCGTCACGAATACTGACTTTCTTCGCTGACCATAATCACTTACTAAAACGAGACAGCCAATATTTTTCACAAGTTAAAAAAGGATAGGCAATCTTAAATCCGGTTGAGCATAAGTAGACAAAGATGGGCTTATGGGTTTGACCGTGGGAGTGAAGGGTATGAAAAATGTCTTGGGTGGTCACCCCCCACGGTTGGTCGATGACCATAAAAATGAGTATAAAATTGAAACATCAATATAATAAGCAATCAACGGTCTGACCAGTCCTAATTATACGGGGCGAGGGTACGCTATAAATTATTTCATGACTACACATACAGATGGTTTCCAAATTGTTTGTAGTTTGAGTAATCTAACCATTTTGTTTTTGGGATATCATAGAGAATTGTGTTTTTTTGTTTGGCCTTGGGTCCTGTTTATCATTTGGCGGGAAAATATACCTACTGACTGAACGATTGGCCTAGTGGTTTAAGCGGTCGTCACTTCCACAACACTTGCCAAGTGTTGTGGGTTGAAATCCTACACGAAATAATACTTTGTGTGAATCACAAGTTATTATTCTGCGTCTGGGTGCGCTTTGTGTCCGTTTCTTGTATGTTTGTAAAGTTCCCCGCGACACCGAAATATATTCCTAATACGGTAGATGTCTTTTTAAAAAAAAAAGATAGTCTTGACAAGGAAAGACGTGCGTAAACGTTTTATTTAAGTTTTTATTATATCAAATATTCTTGATTCCTCTTTTCCTACCTCAATAGAAACAAACGATTTTAAGTACCTACATATTTCGCTACTATCTTTCGACCGCGGCTCCACCTGAGTGTATGTCGGTTATCGCAGCCTATGTTCTCTCTCAGGCTCTAGACTATCTGGGTATCAAACGTTATTTAAATCGGTAGAGTAGTTTTCGCGTGAAAGTGCAATAGACATACAGGCAGAGTTAATTTCGCATTCATAGTATTAGTAAGGGTTAGTAAGGATTACTTAGATATAGATTCACAATGTAAAGAACAATAGCGAACTCCCGAACTGAATTTTATTGGCATTGCAAAGTTGAAATTCCTAAACAAGTTTGTCTTCGACATCACCATTGATTGAAGTCCAGATTTTTAAAGATATTCCAGCTTGAAATTGGAGAGGTCGTGTGTATATCAAAACATACCTCCGAATTTTAAAAATAAACAAACATACCTTAGTCGTAAAATAAGGTAAAAACTTTTTTTTAAATAACAACCCCAAAGTAGCTCTACTTAACCTGATGAAAACCATGAGTAGAATCCAGGAGTAGGAGCCACCATTTATTACCATCCTCATTATGAGGACGGTAATAAATGTGGTATGGTGAGCCACACCATGGCGGACTAGTGAGGTTCTGCATCATCATTATTTCTGAAGACACAATTTAAAAATGAAATTACAAATTGTCACTGATTCATTACGACTGTTAAATGTCAAAAGTGACATTGTTGACAGTTGCAGATTTTGAAACCAACAGAAAAATAATGTTCTCCGTTTTGTGAACACACTATAAGGTGGAGTGTCTGTCATAACTATATAATATGTGTGATTAAATTTCGGCTCCCCGAGGCAGGTCCGTGATATTCTGTTTGTTGGTTTTTGAACCTGTTGTTTTTTTGGACCTGCTTTATTTTATGTAAGGCTAATGTGGATATTCCAAAGATTAAGAGGTTACCTGTGTATTCAAATACCATTATTATTTAATAATACTAAATGGTAAATTTAAAACCATAGGATACTTGATACTTTCGCCTGACACTGGTTTTAAATTGAGCCCAAGTGACGCTATACCTTTTTTTTTCCGTGCGGAAATCCACCGCACGCTGCCTCGGGTACTTTAAGCCGAGGAGCCAGGTGTACCCTCGGAAGGAAGTCCCTGGAATCCCGACGTACCTCGGGCCATCTACGCCTTGCAGGTGACCCTCTCCTGTGTGAAACCAAAGTTCAGAACTGTCTAAAAGGAGGGCGCGGGTGCTTCGTGGCACTGGCGCCGCCACCCTGGCCTGCTTCTGCTAGGGTAACAGATGGCCTCACCTGTCACCCCCAGGCTTGCGCTTATGGAGGACGGAGATCGTTTGACGATCTCCGGCGCCTGAATCGTCTGCGGTACCTTGCCCGTTCTCGGGCCTGGCGGACCGGAAGAGTTCTAAGCCTCTCCCGGTCCCGCTCAGCCATCTCCTTCGCAAGCAAGACTTGCTAACAGAAGGAGACAGCGGAGGAGACGCTATACCTAAAACTAATTACAGGCAATAGTCACATTTAGCTAGTAATTTACAAATACACACACACACAAAACAAGTAGGTATAACATTCGTTATATTAAAAAATCAGAAAGAAATACAGATTAAACAAATCAATTTAAACTTAATATATTATGATATAAATAGTCAAGAAAAGGTACTTAACAGTCGCACCATCTCAACTACTTAAATACCTTTAATTTCATACGAAAGTGGCTTCTGACCCTGGACTACACTCAGACAGAAAATATTGTTTATTCCAAAGACTCAATGTAATGTCCTGGACTGCAATAAATATATTATCATTAAAGATATTATTAAAGATGAGTGATGAGGGAGTGCACCCATAAGGGAGAGTAGATTCAAATTTGTTTAAAGTAAAGAAGATAATTGTTATGATTAAAAAAAGAAGAAAATAATAATTCATCTCATCCTTATTATGCTATCGTAACAAGGCAACAAATTTAGCAGCCGCCATAATCTTGAATTCCCATAATTTACAAGCACCATCCGTGATAATTATGGTTTAAACTAACAGCAGTTGTAGACATAATGTGGGTGGCACCGATGGTGTTGCCACATTTTATATTGATAGGTTTAGGATGCTTGTTACGGGACAGAGACCGCCTAGATAGATAGTAGTTGCTTTAGAAGGCTTGTCAGTTTTAACTTTGGTGAGTTTCTTTGAGTAAGTGATGGAAATAGTATAAAATATGCCTGGAAGAACTGTGTGTTGAGTAAATTTGCTCGTAATGACAACACGCCCATTCAGAAATGAAACCTTTTAGGCATAAAATTAAACTGATTTAAAAAAAATAACAATTGTTGTCTGTTCCTAATTATGTAATAATTTAAATAATCTTATAGTATAATGTGTGATAGATAATTAAAATGTGTTTCACAGACCTAATTGATAATTAATAATGTAAATAAAATCGTAAGTTAATAATAAGTTGAACTGTTTCATTTATGGCGAAAGAGGCAACCTACGGTACCTTTCTCTTGTTTTTTTTTATATTACCCTGCCAAAGTGAATTTACTCTTGCTGATGGAAAGCTAGAACATAATCTAAAAGGGACGGTCACCATCCTCATTGTGAGTGCAGACAATGGAGTATGGTAACCCACACTATAGCGGCCTAGTGAGATGCTCCTGCATATTTGGGCCTCCGGTCTCATAAACACAAAAAATAACAAATTTAGTACTTTAGATAGTTTTGAATTACGAATGTATTGACGCTTTGAAAGTTTGAAATGGTTTCAATAAATAATTCTAACAAAAAGGAACCGACTTCAAAGAAAAACTATTTCGAGTACCCAAATCGCGACAATTTTGCCTATGATATTTGTGGAGTGCCCGCGATTTCCTTGGGATCCCATCATCAGATCCCGATATGGGGACGATGGGACCACCTGTAAGCTACGCCTATTCCAATGCAAAAAGATTTTTTGAAATCGGTTCATAAACGACGAAATTATCGCTGAACATACATAAAAATAAAAAAAAGATTCCGACGAATTGAGAACCTCCTCCTTTTTTTTGAAGTCGGTTAATGAGTTATTGAAACCATTTCAGTAGATTTAAGTTGCTATGGAGGGATATCCATAGATATAAGACTGCCAAAATCTTACCCTTCTTTTTGTATTCGCATAATACATATAGTCAGTTATATTAATGTTCTTTAGGTTAATATACTCTTTTGGCGTAAGTGGATAATGGAGGATAGTGATAGTCAAGATGGACGTTGAGAAAGCCCAGTACCTATTCATATTTGGGTGATAATTACTTGAAACCTGGTGGGGACCAACAGCGTTGATCCGTCCGTGGGTGGCTTCAGTAGGGTAGCCACACTCTTGGGTGGTAAGAAAACTGTCATATCTAGTAAGGAATGTATGACTATGTATTTCGGTCGACTGACACACAATCTAGTCCCAAACTAAACTGAACTGGTACTATGGGTTCGGAACCTCTGATGTAAATACATACATACTTTACGTAAATACGTTCAAACGTATTATACATAAAATACACCAAAACTGTGCAACAAATATTTGTGAATCATACAAACACGCAGCAGTCACAAACACTATCACTACATCAACAACACAGTTTTTTAGCGATATACGTTAACTATATTATATTTTTCTTTGTCCTTAGCATCAGAGCAAACTTAAAAATTGTTAGATAATGAGTTAATATTTAATGAACAATCATACAGACTGACTTCGTAATTTGGTGATTACTGTCGTTGAAATGATGTTGAGTATTTTGGCTAACAGTCAGGGCATCGACCAGCCAGAAGGCGCAAGTTCAATTCCTCACACAGAACAATGATGCCATTAATTGTAGAAGGTAACATGTTACCATTTTATATGCCTTTGACTACTCCTTAGAGGATAACAATATTAGCATATGTATATTATTATTTTTTTGTTCTGTTTGTGAATCACTGAAAGTACTTCAGGAGTTTTATAAATAATTTTGAAAGCTAAATTCTTGGGGAAAGCAGAGCTGTTAGAATTTCGCTACATTAGAAAGTATTAATATTTAAATAAATACAGTGCTGTATTCAACCCCAATCAAGACACCATCCTGAAGTATCCATAAATCGATGCCCCCCTACTTTACATCTATTGATTGGCATCAAATTGCTCGCTCGTGACCGCTTTCGACCAGCTAATGCTTCTAATGTCTCTTTTTACGTAACCCCGTCGAGATTTTAATGCCAACAGTAATTCGCCATAGTATGATGGCTATCACAATTACACCGTAACTAGATTTTGAAGATGTATTTTTTTACCAAAGCCATTGAGGTTAAGTGACCGTCGTGGGGGACCTATGAGAGCTTCATATACCACCAAAGAAACATATAGTGAGACAAATCTGTATGTATGCTACCTGCTATCATCATTTACAGCTTTTCCTTGGAAAAGAGTTCATCATCAACCCACTGTTGGGCTCGGGTCTGTTCTCAAGAGAGGGTTAAGGCCATAAGTCCCCACGCTGGCCGAGTGCGGGTTGGGGACTGGCAAGACACGCTGTGGCTACGTTATCTTACCATTGGATGTTTTTAAGCCGTCGGAGACCTTCACACAAGCTTCACGACTGTATCTTATGATACCAATCGGCGTACAATTTGTGGGGTACGAAACTAGTAATACCAAATTAAGTAAAAATAAAAACTAAGTAAATATGAGATATTTACACGAATATAACGCGGATGAAATTCTTTCAGAATCCCTCTATTTCTTTCATATATGTAAAAAGTAAAAGTACTTGGGAAAAATAACTTAATTTTCCTTAATTATAGAAGGTAAAATAGCACAAATACGGACGCCTATCGGGGGTAAAACATCTTATTCGACAATCGAAAACAAAATACATAGGGTGGTCCCAAAATATTACACCAAAGGTGATTTATTGTAAAATACATTCACCTAACACTGGTTTTAACCCGTCGCCACCCAGAGCGTTCAATAATCTCTATATTTAACCCTAATCACGGTAGAGCTATGATTACACGTCAATTTGCGTCCGCCATCATTATTTATATTTTTTAAACGAGCAACCAACTCGATAATGAGGTTTCGTATCACGAAACTGAGTTTTACGTTTGAGAATAAAGAAATGGATGCGCCAATGTAAATTTTTCGACAGTGACCAATTTCAGAGGTTGATTTATTTTATACAATAAGATTAGTCACTGCCTCAGTAGCGCAGTGGTGTGCGTATGAGACTTCTGTACTTGAGATCTCGTATTCGATTCCCGTGTCGGACCAAATGTTTGTGTGATTGGCAAATATTTGTTTCGGAGCCTGGGTGTTTTCTATGTATAATATGTGTGTTTTTACAAAAAAAAAGTATGTTTATGTATTAATATCAGTTGTCTAGTAGGTACCCATAATACAAGCTCTGCCTAGTTTGAACTAGATGGCGGTGTGTGTAAGACGTTCGAAATATTTATTATTATTAACGTTCGTTTTCACCAAGTATACTTTAACCGACACCATACTGGGGCATCCATAATATAGGCAGACCCAAAATTTTAAATAACGCCTAAGACACTTACTGAAGGTTGGTGTATTATCAGAAATATCACTAAGGGTTACTTAACTCTCTCTAAGTAGCCCCTTAAGTTTTAAAATCCATACATTGAGGTACATAGCCGGGGTTGAAAAAATATATCTTTAAGCCACTATAGTGTGGACCGCCATGCTGCGTAGTATGCAATCGCAAAGAGTGTAAATGTAGAGAGGTTCCTAAACAAAAAAAAGCAGATGTAAAGCAACTCCAATCACTTCTCTGTGCTACAAGCAGGTGATAATGTGGTGCAGTTAGCTGTAGCCACCGCCGGCTACGCGGTTATCGTATCACTCACTGCCCACACGACACTACGACTTAATATACTACTCTCACTCAAATGTACACTTCACCGTAGTTTTAAAACTTAAACTAAAGTCTCAAGTAACGGTATTGTGTGATTACTTAATTTTGTAGTTATCAGATAGATACATACAACTAGCTTCTTTCTATTTATTTAATTTTAGAAAAACATTTCGGACATCTTACACACAACGCCATCTAGTCCCAAACTAAGCAGAACTTATAATATGGGTACTAGACAACTGATCACTACCCCCACACTGTAGACCATCCTAATAATGACAGCATTCTTGCCATCGTATTTCATTCGTGAGTGTGAGACCAGAGGCCCAACAATTGTGCATGATGTAGAAACGCTATGGGTCACCATGCTGCATTGCCTACCCTCACAATGAGGATGGTATGGACCCCTGCTCCAGGAAATTACTTATGCTTTCCATCAGACAAAGTAGAGTCACTTTGGGAGGCTTAAATAAACAAAAACTTCACGTGCTCTCCGAGGCACAGGCGTGAATCACCGCCAAACTTCCAAATTCCGGGCTGCTATTAGGAATTTCCTTATAAAAACCCAAAAACGCTTTTTGGCCCGGCCCGGGATTCGAACCCGAGACCTCTTGATTAGTAGTCGCATACGGTAAACCACTAGACCAACGAGGCAGTTAACAGTACACACATTACAAGATAGAATTACATTCACAATAAAAATCATTTGATGACAGTTGTGAGCTCGCGAATTGATTGATATTGAATTTGTAGCCGAACTTTTATAAGGAGAATTCTTCAAGACTTCAACAGTCAGCATCTATGACTGTCTTCGGTTAGAATTGAACACAAAAGATGGTGAGTGAGTCCGATGTGCAGAGGGTAGCACGTATTGTGTGACCGCCACGCACCGTGACCATAAATTAGAGTACAGTCTGCAAAAAAATGTAGTAATATTTTATTTTTATGTACAAAAACTATTTCAAACAAAGTTCATGAAGGGCTTGTTGATTTAGAAGTCAGAGATACTGACTGCCGATCGAGGATAAATATAGTGAGATGAATTGTATGCCTGAATAAATGTTATCTGTCCGTTATATGTACCTATGTGTTTCGAAATGTACGTCCCGTTTGACTGCTTGAGAATGCTGCTGCTTGATGCATAAGAATATCACAGAAAAGCCGCCCACCCTGAATCTGCACGGTGACATTTAGTATTGATATTTCGGATTAATATATAGTATATGTCACTCACAAATAACGAAGCCTTCTATTAGTAAAATAATTTTCAAAATATGTTCAGTAGATCCACTACTAGTTAAACCGGTTTTACCTGAATATAAGTTTTTTCATGTTTTTGTGTGTTTTCTATGTATGAAATGTATGTATTTAGAAAACTTATATAAGCTTTCCACCAGTCAATTACCTTTCATTGTACAAATTCTACTTAGTTTGAAATTAGTTGTACGTTAAGTGTCCGAAATACTCGGTTTTAATAGAGCGCTTATGTTACAATTTCAACGCTTTGACATACAATGAATTATTATTTTCAAAAACAATAGGTAATTTTTTAAACATAATACAGTAGTTTTTGTATTCTCTTCATATTAAAATTTCCAAATTGTATTATTTCTGCCTTATTATAAATAAAAAATATTCCATCTCTTTTCTGCTGACGGTACAAAACAATCACCGCTTATTTTCACTTACATTAGTTTAGTGAAAGATAGTATCAATGAATTATGTGCACTCGCGTGATGTCTTCTTCCCTCTGGAGGGAGGGAGGAACACCCACGGTCCCCTCTCCCTATACTTAGGTGATTGGATTTTTTATAAGAATACTTCTTTGCACCACTGCAGGTTTCTTTGATGTCAGTGAGTGTGAGTATATGATATACAGTGATTTTGTGTGTGTGTGTGTGTGTGTGTGTGTGTGTGTGTGTGTGTGTGTGTGTGTGTCTAAGTGACAATGAATATGTGAACTACAAATGAGAGAAAGTTTCCACCAATAGTGTTGCGGAATTTTAATTCAAGAAGGGAAGTATTGGTTTCCAATCCAAGGGTATTGTAAGTTTTATTAGATACTAGGCGAAGGGCGAAGCAAGTCAAAAAAAGTAGCCTAAGTGTTAGAAGTCAATGAAATAACTTTACTAGTGTAGTGACAACACTAGCAACTGTTTATTGGGTGGCAACACTCTCTCTCTCTTGCGGCGTCATATATGGCGGATGTGTGTTTCTCTAAATAATTATAAAGTAATTGTTTCTGAGCTACATCTTTTATTTAATCGCAACACTAAGTTACACCTTATATCATCAGCTATCTCCTAGTGAAAGCCCCGTGGAAATCGGTCTAGCCGTTTCAGAGATTACACGGAACAAACTGACAGACAGACAGACAGACAAAAATTTAAAAAAAAATTTTTTTGGAAAATATGCATTTAGTAAAAAGTGGTTATTTTAATATGACAAACAGACACTCCAAATTTATTTATTTGTATAGATGTCTCAAGTAGGTACTGTAGAGTTGAGAGGGATGGTTTGACAATGTATCCTTGAACATACAATACATTCACTAAAATTTAATTTAGAAATATCTTAAAGTAAATAAATGAATATATATTTTTTTATATTTTGGACTTACCCAACATTATCTAGTCACAAACTAAGCAGAGCTTGTATTATGGGTACTAAACAACTGATACAAATATATTTAAATTCTTTTTATTTGTAAATAAATACATGTTATACATAGAAAACAGCCAAATATTTGCAGATCATACAAACATTTGGTCCGAGCCGAGAATTGATCCTGAGACCTCTTGATTGGCAGCCGCATACTCTAACCACTAGACCAACGAGGCAGTCAAATACATAGATAATAATTTGTCACTGAATTCTTCTTCAAAACTTAATTTCTTATTTATGAACCTCTAATATCAAAATACCCTAAGGGCCGCTTACACCATCAACCAAATCTTGAAACCGCAAATCAAATAACACCACCACATCATAAATAGTCGTCAATTATATTTGTAAATTGTATTGTAAAGGGATTTCGGCACAAATCCTAATATTTATAACGATACAAGCAAAACTACGAAAGGGCAAAAGGGTGTACAAAACACGTGACCGAGGGGAAACCTAACCAATTCAACATGACCTTCTTTGCAATTGCTATCCCAAATGAAATACGGAACAGAGAAGATGTTAGATACATAGTCGGGGGTAAAGTTATACTGGTTGGTAGTCAAAAAAGATTTTATTTAATACATTTAAAATTTATTGCAGTGCTTGTTTGTTTGTTAGACAAAAACAGTTATGGATACGAAGTGGTTTTTTATGATGCCCATCAAGAAATTTTACGACACCAGTGGTGATTGTATTGGATTATCATTGAGTTAATAAATTAACTTAATAAGGAGTTGCGTGGGAATGATCTAAATTAATTATAAGTAAATCATTAATTTTATGATGCTCCCAAAGATGTATTGAGGCAATGATACGGTTTCTTCTTAATGCTTTTTTTCTTTGATCCATGCAAATTTGGCTATTGGGCCTTCATCCAAAGATGAAGGATTTTATTAAGAGGTAATAAATACTTAAAAAGTAAGTTGATGTTTTAAGTGGCACTGATTTTCGAGCACCTTTGTCAGTAATTATATGAAATGTAACTTCTGGTAAATGAGCAAGACGTGATAAAAAAGTTAAATAGATTTATTTAGACTAACCTTTCTCTACAAATTATTTGAATTTTATGGAACTTGAACTTCCATTTTAAGGAGTGGCCTTCTAGGGGAGTTTAAATGGAGACTTCTTAAGATCAGATTAATAAAATATAATATATTTTGGACATCTTTTACACACAACATTATCTAGTCCCAAACTAAGCGGAACTTGTGTTATGGGTACTAAACAACTGATATAAATACATAAACATACCCTTTTTTTGTAAATACATCAATATTAATACATAGAAAACACACAGACTCCGAAACAAATATTTGTAGATTACACAAATATTTGGTCCAGCCCGGGACCGCACCGAAGAAATTGAAAGACATTTTGGATTAGGTCACTTTTCTGCTAATCTTACTTGCTATTGTATATCGCAAATTAATTGTTGTTTGTCTCACTATCCATTTTACTGTGACGCATTTAGTCATCGTCCTCCGATCGAATCGTTTCTTGTAAAACAAGAAAGAACCTTTTCGTTAATGTTTAACTTTCGTTTTGACTTAATTTCTAAGTCACAACTAATATTAAATCTAGAAGTCATAGGTTATCAAATCAAAGTTAATCTTCCGTGAAGACCAGCAAAAAATATTATGGCAAAAACTATTGTACTTACTCCCCCAGCAAGGGGAGAGGAGACAAATTATTATTTTCCATAATATCATCACACGAACATTACACATCGCAAGCGATGCGTGACCGAAAATTATTAGGCTATTCTGCGTTTTTTCGCACGTCCGCTCTCTAGCGCGGTCGGGGAGAGAATGTACAAAACGGAAGTTGTAAAGTAGTGATTTGTAACGCACGCGCCGCGACGCCTGACGTCGCTTCCGGTGAGGCTGTAATGACGTTGCAGTAAGATACATCTAAATATCTTGTGAGTTTCTCCCCTCGATTGCCACCCCTTATGGTTTTATTGTTGCTTTTACTTTTATGCTCTGTTTAGCTAAATTTCTCTTTCCATTTAATTACACTGGGAGTTGTAATGTGTTTGGCAGATGACATGGCCCTAAATGACTCGTATAAACGCATTTTGGACCGTCCATTTCTGTCAATGTGTGGGTTATCTTGGATCTCTTTTGCAGGAAGCCATTTTTTTTTTTTTTTAAATTATTTGAGCCTTCATTTCATCATTATCATAATCACTATTCTAAAGCTTTAAGTTTAGTACTGAGTGCTATTTTTATTTTGTGTTGCCAGTAAGAATAACAAACGGCTGAACTCCTTTTTAAATTGGCAATAATTGAACAAACATCTAAATAAAAAGAAAAAGTGCACACAAACGTTCAATGGATGTAGATTGATGAATTGCGCATTGATATTGAAGAATTTACTACTGTTTATGCTGGTTCAAGCTAAGAATACTTACTCAGTGCAGATTGCTTGAGTTATTAGAGTCAGAGTTACATTCGTACTGAAGCGGTCATAGCCATAAGTGGTCTTGGGTGATTGAAAACAGTCACTGAACCCTGAACACCAAAGCACTGAACTCGAGACCTCCTGATCAGCAGTCGCATACGCTAACCACTAAACCAACGAGGCAGTCCAAACATTAAAAACAGATAGACAGATTCGTGTAAACATTTAAGATAAATTATATATCTTAAATGTTAACACGAGCGAGATGTCGGCGGGTACAACCATTTGTTTAGAAATATCTCAGGCGAAAATAACGTTTGTGAAAAGAGGGGTGACAGTGGCAATAACCACCCTCGAGGGCTAGGGGTCTGTGGAAATTTAATATAACACATATTTTTTATGCCAAGATATTAGAAGGTGTGCGGTTGATTGCAATCGGTCACTTAGATTGGTCTAATGTCTTTATCTAGTCCAAATCTATTAGGAATATATATACATTTGAATTAGGCATTTATTTTATTTCTCAGCTTCCACTCGAGTGTATTTAGATATAACGGTAATAATTTTACGGAAGATTTATACCATACGACACTCGCAAATATTTGGTAAACGAATTTTCATAATTGGCTTAGTAGATCCGGAGTTACCACGTTACAAACTAACGTATTTTTTTTTTTATTAGTATGGATTAGTTTTTGCATCTGGCTATGTCAGATTTCGCGATAATAAGCAATATATCTTCATGTTATTCTCAATCTACGTCTATACAAATCTTCTTCCTTGCCTTTATACCCAAGTTTATTTGGGGTCGGCTACTAGTTCAACCGGTTTTACCTGAATATCAGTTTTTCCACGGAGCGACTGGCATCGAACCTCCGCAACCCTAAGGGAGAACTGAAATTCGAAGATTGAACTAGCTGTCAATATATTTGAGGGCACTGACTTCCCAATAACGATTGCCATAGATGTTCATGACAACCGGGACCGACGGCTTTACGTGCTCTCCGAATCTACATCTATACAAATAATTAATAAAAAAATGGAATGTATATTTGTTATTTCAAATTAACAGTATTTTACTAAATTCATGTAAAATACTTAATGGTTGTATATAAATTCTTAGATTTAACACGACGTTGCCGTAAAGTGTTTTAGTAGCCGCTATAAATCGTAGCCCCGGTGATAGCTTAGCTACACAATGAGCGTTTTAATTCAGGAATTGAGACCGTTTGATTGTACAAGATGGACGACAAGGGTGGGGCCACAGTGGCAGCGGTTTTTTTTGGATTTGACTTATCAAAGTGTCTATAGGGACCTAGGGAGATACAACTGCAACCAACAAAACAAAATACGACAGCATGGATGCTGTCTTTTAAGGTTGGTCTTCTGTGTGAGGATAGTACAATAGAGGGGAGGGGGGCCAAAGTGTTACAGTAGAGCCAAACTTCCTTTATAAAAATAGGTCTATGCCATGCTCTATAGTGGGAAAATGGAGAGAGACACAACTGATATAAATACATAAACATAACTTTTTTTTGTAAATACATACATATTATACATAGAAAACACCAAAACTCCGACACAAATATTTGCAAATCTCACAAACATTTGTCCCGATCCAGGAATCGAACCCGAGACCCCAAGCACAGCAGCCGCATGCGTTAACCCAGCGCCACCGAGGTAGTCTAGGCAAATATCAAAAAGAGACTATGAGTTTCAGAGAAAATAAAGAAGATGTAGATCCGAGTTTATTCCTTCATAGACTTAATGGAAAAGAATTTCTGCGCACACGCATCAATCAGCACAATTACGTTACCGGTTCGATCGTCGCCGGCGCATCCCAAGTGCCCGCCATTTGCCGATGAATGCCGACCCTTCCCGACAGTCTGCCACGATGTCATTGATTATGCGACTCTCTTCAACTTTATCACTCTGACTGTACATGAATTTACTTTTCAAGTGTAATGGAATGTTATCGCTGACAGACTTGTGGGATACTCATTTCTGGATCTTATGTAGCTATAGACTCTAGGATGTAGTTTACATGGTAGGGGGCTTCGAGGAGTTTTAGTTAATATTAAAAGTACAGTGGGTTACTTTTTGTCTCTAGATGGTAACTACTGTCTTGACTGAAAAAAAAACAATAGTTTTAAAAAACTAAACAAACACACTTTTAAAATAAAAAGTAGAAAATTTTTTTAATGTAACACAGCGTAGGCGACGTTATTGCAATATTTTCAGAAAGCACCACACGCTTTGTTACATTAAATTAATTTTCTAATTTTTAGTTTAAAAGCGTGTTTGTTTAGTTTTTTAAATTACTAGCTGACCCCGCGAACTTCGTACCGCCTAACAGTCGATTCAACGTCACTAAATTGTTTTGCCATCTCGGAATCCCTCCAATAAAATTTAAACTTTATGGTATGGTATTAAAGTTCAAATTGACTTTTAAGTATTATTACGAATCTTTTGTATGGGAATATAGAAAAGTGTGGTTTTTAGACTTTTTCAGATAATTTTTCAAATATTTATCTCCGTAAGAACCATCCTCGTACTTCAAGGAATATTATAAAAAAAGAATTAGCGAAATCGGTCCAGCCGTTCACGTGGCGTGACCAAGGGAAATAGAGATTCATTTTTATGTACACTCGGTTCCAAAAATAACGGGTCAGTCACATAAACCCGAATATCTCCCGAACTACGTATGCCATCCTAATGAAACGAAGACTGTTCAATTGAGAATTTAATTATACAGATAAAAAATAAAATAAAACTTAGTTACACCCACAATATTAATCTTAAATTAAAAAAAAACTAAAGTAGTCATATTTTTCTTAAGATTACATTTTTTTTATGATTGTTTTTTTGCTGTTTTTCATCACTGGAGGCTTCATCACGTGGAGGCAATACAAAGTATTAAATGAAGAAAGTGAATAAAATGTATTAAATTAAACTAAAATAATTAAATTATACTTTGTATTAAATTATTATTAAATAATAATAATAATTTAATACAAAGTATTAAATTATTATTATTATTAATCAAAAAAATTTTTTTCTTCTCCCTTTTATTTCAAAGGGGTAGTGTAATCTAGCACACGGGCCATAGCCAAGTGTACCAGAAGGGGGGTGTTATGAAATTTAAGATGACGACGAAGCTAGAAATTTTCGTGTGAGACGGCATGTATTAAGAAGAACTGCTTTTTGTATGAGTGTGAGAGTGGACTTGGGCATTTCCAGAGTGTTGAGGCTTTCTTGCAGAGTCTTAGGGACTACACCTGTTGTAGAAATAACAATCGGTACGACCTTAGCTCTATCTACTTGCCACTGCCTTTTTATTTCAGTAGCTAAGTCCATGTATTTTGACATCTTTTCTGTGTGTGTCGTAAGAAGATTGTGTGTGTTGCATACTGCTATGTCTATAATAAAAACTGTATTGTTAACTTTGTCTAGTATTGTTATGTCCGGTCTATTGTAATGTATGGTTTTGTCAGTTATTATTGTCCTATCCCAGTATATTTTAACTACTTGATTTTCTAGAACTGTACTTGGTTTATACTTGTAATAAGCTGTTTTAGTTGGAATAAATAAAAATTTATGAGCTAGATTTTGATGTATTATTGCTGCAACTTGATCATGTCTGTGTTTGTAATCTGTTTGTACAATAGATTTACATGAACCAGTGATGTGTTGGATAGTTTCGGAACTGCTATGGCATCGTCTACATAAATCGGTGGGAAGGTTAGGGATATGAATTATGTGTTTTTGATAATTGCGAGTATCAATAACTTGATCCTGAATGGCGATCATAAAAGCCTCGGTTTCTGGGAAGAGTTCACCGCGCCGCAGCCACTCGTTCGACGCTTTCTTGTCGACGTGTGTTTGACTGAGATCGGCAAGGTGTCTGCCGTGTAGAGACTTTTGTGCCCACATGTCTGTTTTCTGTTGTTTGCTCAATAATTTTGGTTCGATGTTTTTATTGCATAGATTTAGTGGAGTTAATTTATGGTCGATTTCGGTTAAAAATTTATGAAGTTGAGAGTGTTCTGCTTTTTCGTAAAAATATTTGCGCAGTTTATCTATGAGGTTGTTGTGTAGATTTTGTATATCGATGAGACCTCTGCCTCCATCTTGGCGTGGTAATGTGAGACGCTGTGTGCACGATCTGGGGTGATGTTTTCTATTGGTTGTCATCTGTGTATTAATTGTACGTTGTAATTTAATGAGATCGCTCTGCGACCAATTTATAATCCCAAAAGAATAAATAAGCACTGGGATTGCATACGTGTTGATGGCTTTTACGCTATTGCGAGAATTTAATTGGGTTCTTAAGATCTGATTTATCCTAACTTTAAATTTATTTGTTAAATCTAGTTTTGTTTGTTTTTGTTGGATCTGTCTAGACTGGTGGAATCCTAAGTATTTATAGGTCGTATGTTCATCCATCGGCTCTATTTGTTCACCGGTCTCAAGTGTATAAGGGAGCTTTTGTGTCTTACCGCGATTGATAGAATGAATTTTACATTTGTCTATCCCGAACTGCATATGAATGTCTGTTGAAAATGATTGTGTAATGTCCGCTAGTTTACTAAGTTCTGTGTTATTCGTTGCATAAATTTTGATATCGTCCATGTAAAGTAAGTGTGAGAGTGTGTGGAATGAATTATTGTACCTTAATTTAAATCCTATCTTCGTTCTATCTAGTAATTCAGATAAGGGGTTGAGTGCCATGCAAAACCAGAGCGGGCTTAGAGCGTCTCCCTGAAATATGCCTCTTTCTATTTTTATAAGGTCAGTAGTTGATGAAGTGCTATTGATTAATTTTAACTTGGTTTTCCAATGGAGCATAGTTGTACCTAAGAATGATATGAGGCTGGGGTGAATTTTATAATGTTCTAGCACATACATCAACCAACTATGTGGAACAGAATCATATGCTTTTTTATAATCGATATACATCATGTGAATATTCCTATTTTTAGTTTGAGCTTGCCTCATTAATATTGAGTCTATGATTAGTTGCTCTTTGCAACCTTGGCTATTTTTTTTACAACCCTTTTGTTGCTCTGCTAAAATATTGTATTGATTTAAGTGTGTGTAGATAATTTCGCTAAGGCATCCTGTAATAATTTTATAAATAGTTTGCAAGCATGTGATGGGTCTGTAATTTGCAGGGTTTTTGGAGTCAGAACCTTTAGGTAGCATATATGTGATTCCTTGAGTTATAAATATTGGCATAGTGTGTGGTGATTGAATGAATTTACAAATATGATTGTGGATGAATGGGTGTGTGCAGGTTAATTTTTTATACCAGTAATTATGTATATTATCGGTGCCTGGTGCCTTCCAGTTATGTGTACGGTTAATGACTTGAATGAATGTGTCAACTGGGATGTTTTCAAACTTCATTTGATTTATGTTTGGTGTGTTTCCTATTTCTTGTAACCAGTTAGCATGTGTGTTATGTTGCACTGGATTTTCCCAAATACCAGCCCAAAATTGATGAAGTTCGTGTGGTGTAGGGATTTCTGAAGAGTTAAGTGTAATTTGGTTGTTGTGTCCTAGGATTCTATAAAATTGTTTTTCATTATTCATGAAGTTTGCATTTTGCTGTTTACGTTTAGTACAATTTAAATATCTCTTAAGTCTATTTGAGGTCGCGTTTAATTTCTGTTTCAGTGTGTCAAGAAAATGTTGTGGTTCTGTGTTAGGTTCTTCGTGTTGAGAATGAGTTTTGTATTTGTTTTTTATTTCTTCTACAGTTCTTAGAATTTTTTGACTTCTAATTCCTAGCATGTATTGTGATAATCTCCCTATTTCTAATCTATATTTTTCTATTCTACTTTCAATTCTTTTTTGCCAAGCAGGAATTTTATTCCGTTTACTAGTGGTTGTATTTTCTACAGTACTGAATTTAGTGCCGTTACAAATAGCAGCTGTGTAGGCTGCTGAATATATTAAGGTGTGTAATGTGCTAAATTCTAATTCATGATTTAAGTGTTTCGGTAAAATATTGATATTTAGGTATTTAGTAATTTGAGCAAATTTTCGTGAAGTCTTCTGTTTTGGGATAAATGGTCTTGTTTCCGGATCACTTGTGCTAAATCGTGTGAGAGAATTATTAAATTCTATTTCTAACCTATTGCTATCTATTATGTCACAGTTATCAGTATTTGTGCTATGGGTCGTGTTGTTATCATTGTGTACATTAGTCGTTGTGGTTGATTCAGTTAGTATGGGAGTACAATCTACTAAGCTTTCGTGTGTGTTTTGTGTTTGTTCAGCAATAGAATAGCTTAAGTCTGCTTGGTTGTTTAACGCTGTTAGCTTTAACTGTACTTCATGTTTTAAGTCATTGATTCTGCTAGTGTATGTTTTATTGTTGAATATTAGTCTCCTTTGATCTGCAATTCTCTGTTCAGTAAGATTAGATAAATTCGGATGTTTTTCTATGAACAACTCGTACAGTTTTTTACGATAGGCAGTCGTATTCGTCTCTATTTCTGTTGCTTCAAAATAACTTCTTATAACGTCTTCGTTCATTTCTTCCGTCCATTTAATTCTTCTGCTGTTTGATATATTTGTTTTTGTGTGTGTTGTATGATCACTGTGACTATGTGTGTGTGAATGACTGAGGTTTTCATCTCCTATTTCTTTTTTTACATCAGAAACTATATCGTTTAGTACATGTTGCGGCAGTAATTTTCTTCTTATTATGGCTCGTTTCTGATCTCCCAATCGTTGTCGGGTGGCTTGCATATGAGGATATCGGTTATCAAATTCTCGATGTAAAGTCTCCAAGTAATTGTTCATGTGTAATGTCTCGCAGTTTGTTATGAAAAGGTATGTACGCCATATAAACCGGTTCATATCTTCGGTCCATTTCTTTCGCGTACGAGAAGGGCCAGCAGTGGGTACAGAGTTGGTGGCTAATGCCTCCTGCACAACAGCTGTTGACCTTGTAGTTCTGGATGAAATAGATGACGGTGATGAGTGAGGTGATCGAAATAAGCTATGGGTTGAAGATGGTGATGGAATATTAGAGAAGAGTGAATGTTCTGATTGTGTGATACTAAATGAGGGTGAAGGTGATCGCTCTGTTGATTGATGATGCTCAGCACTCTTGAGGGTGCTAGTACTTGACAAGCTTGCCGTTCTTCTTGTCGTGTACGAAGGGCGAGTTGGAGGGATAGAGGATAATGTATTTGTATCATCGCCCGATGATTCGGCTGTAACTTCGACGCGATGGGCCCGCCTGCTCAGCTCACCGCGATCGGCTGTAGTATGTTGCTTGATGAGAGCCCGCCTGCTCGACGTCTCACCACCGATGGTTCGCATGCTGTGGCACCTAGCATCGGCTCCAGATGCGCCCCGGCGCTCCCCGGGCAGCGGCCGTAAATAGTACTTCTTCTTTTTAGATTCCATAGGTTCTCCATCTAATGGGTTTGGGATCGTTGGTTGGGTAGGTGTAGTATCAGGTCTCCACGATAAGCAAAAACCCAACACAATGACGAGGTGTTAAGGTCATAACCAGTGCCAGATACCCGTAAGCCCCCCCACCACGGCAAGGTGATCCCCCGGGGGGGTTATTATTATTATTATTATGTTTTATTTTATTTCTAATCTCCCTGTACGGGGTAAAATTTGCTGAATACACGGGCCATAGCCAAATGTAATCAGAGCTTAAGTGATGGTGTAAGTTGATGAAACTGAAGATGTGGTTAGGAATTTTCGGGTAAGTCTGCAGGTGTTTAATATAACTGCTTTTTGGAGTAGGTGTAGTAAATGTTGGGGCATTTCTAAGACATCTAAACTATGTTGAAGGCTTTTAGGTATTATTCCGGTTGAAGATATTACTATTGGAACTATGTGAATGTTTACAGCACGCCACTGCCGTTTCAGTTCTATTGCCAGATCTTGATACTTTGTGAGTTTTTCAGCTATTGTTGACTGGATATTATGAGTATTTGGAACTGCTACATTTATTAGATAAACCGTTTTCTTTACTTTGTCGTGAATTGTGATGTCCGGTCTATTGAAGTGAATAGTCTTGTCTGTTATTATCGTCCTGTCCCAGTATACTTTGTGGTTGTTATTTTCTAGTACAGTCTCCGGCTTGTATTTGTAATACGGTGTCTTTTTGTCTATAAAGTGGTATCTATGGGCAATATGTTGGTGTACTATGGCAGCTACTTGATCATGTCTGTGTTTGTAGTCACTTTGAACTAAAGATTTGCAGGCTGAGGTTATGTGTTGAATGGTTTCGGGACAGGCATGGCAGCGTCTGCAAGTGTCTGAGGTGAGATTTTGTGCACGTATTATATGCTTTTGGTAGTTTCGTGTGTCGATAACTTGATCTTGGATGGCTATCATAAATGCTTCTGTCTCAGGAAACAGGTCTCCACGCCGCAACCATTCGTTCGACGCAGCTTTGTCGACGTTAGGTTGTTGCAGGTCGTGCCGATGTCTGCCGTGTAAGGATTTCTGTTGCCATTGGTTAATTTTTTCTTTTGATTCAACTATACTTTCATTATATTGTGGGTTTCGGTCTGCTAAATTAAGGGGGGTGAGTCGTCTGTCTGCAAGCATTACAACTTCGTGTAGTGTAGAGTGCTGTGATCGTTGCTGAAAGTACTGTCTAAGTGATTTAATTTGTCTGTTGTGTAAATTTGATACATCTATTATGCCTCGTCCGCCTTCTTCCCGCGGGAGGGTTATTCGTTGCACGCAGGATCTAGGATGGTGTTTTCTGAAAGCTGTTAATGTTGTATTTATAGAGCGTTGAATATTTGTGAGTTCTGTCTTGGACCATCTTATTATGCCGAAAGAGTAGACGAGGACGGGGATGGCATAGCTATTAATTGCTTTAAATGTGTTACGAGAGTGGAGTTGCGAACGGAGTATAGTATTAATTCTATGTTTAAATTTCTGTTTAAGTGTGTGTTTTGTTTCCTTCTGTTTAATTTGTCTATCTTGTTGGAATCCTAAATATTTATAAGAATTGTGAGATTCTAAGGGCTCTATTGTTTCTCCTGTCACTAGTGTGTAGGTGCTGGTAGTAATTTGTCCATTAACCAGTGTAAAAGTTTTACACTTATCAATACCAAACTCCATATGAATGTCGTTTGAAAAAGATTGTGTAATATCTGCTAGATGGTGTAGTGATTCTGTGTTGTTGCCAAATAATTTAATGTCGTCCATGTACATAAGATGTGTAAGGTTCGTTTGCTTTTGTGGTGTAGTGATAGTGTAACCTAGACTAGACTTATTCAACATATGAGAAAGGGGATTGAGAGCTAGGCAGAACCATAGCGGGCTAAGTGCATCACCTTGAAAGATTCCTCGCCGTATTGGAATTTTAGGTATTTCTGAATTAAAGTGTCCTTTGATATTTAATACAGTGGTCCAGTGTTGCATCGAGTTTTCTAGGAAGTCAATTAGTTTTGGGTGAATTTTATAAAGTTGCAGGACGTGAAGCAGCCAGCTGTGTGGAACGGAGTCAAAAGCTTTTTTGTAGTCTATGTACATGGTGCTTATAGTTTTCTTTTTTGTAATTGCCATTTTCATTGCCACCGAGTCTATTATTAATTGTTCTTTGCAACCTTGACTATTTTTGCGGCACCCCTTCTGTTCTTCTGCAAGTATACTATTTTCGTTGGCGTGTTGATGTATTATTTCCGCTATGCATGATGTAAGTATTTTGTAAATTGTTTGCAAGCAAGTAATAGGGCGATATTTAGCTGGGTTCTGATAATCTGTGTCTTTTGGTATCATATAGGTGAGACCTTCAGTGATGTACTGTGGCATTGAGTCTGGAGATTGAATGAATGTGTTTATATGTTTATGTAGTAGAGGATGTAAAGCTGTGAACTTCTTATACCAGTAATTGTGAATGCGATCGGTACCAGGTGATTTCCAGTTGTGCAACTTTTTCAAAACATTTATAAATATTTCTATGGGAATTTCATCAAAATCCATGGGTATGATATCATCTGATAAAAGGGTATTTGTCTGGAGCCATTCAGCTTGTGAATTATGAAGTACAGGTTTGGACCAGATATTGAACCAGAAGTCATGTAGTTCATTAACAGGTACCGTTACTGAATCTTGTGTGTTTTTATTAGTGTATTGTGTTGTGTTTGAGGCTAAATGTCTGTAAAATTGTTTTTCATTATTAGTGAACTGACTGTTTTGTGTTTTTCGGAGTGTACAATCAATGTATCTTTTTAATCTACTTGTTGCTGCATTGAGTTTTTGTTTGAGAGTGTCAAGGAAGTGTTCATTACTCAAATTGGGTTCTTCATGTTGTGAATGTATTTGATATTTATCTTTAATTTTTGTTACTAATCTGCTAAGTCTTTCACTGTTTTTGCCTCTAATATATTCTGTCATCCTTCCTATTTCTTTCCTTAAATTTCGTATTTTATTTTGTAGTCTTTTCTGCCAGGGCGGTAGTTTTATTTGTTTTTGCGAAACAGGTGTGATGTTATCTTTAATTTTAGATCCATTGCCGGTAGCCGCGGTGTAAGCGGCGCAGTAGATAATGGTCTGAGTCAGTGAAAAATCTTGATCAAGTGAAATATGGTTTGGTAGTATTTCGGTGTCAATGAAGTGGACTATTTTTATTAGCTTTCTAGATACTTTCTGTTTCGGTATATATGGCCGAGTCGTTGGGTCACTATGTCTGAATTTAAGCATTGCAATATTAAATATTTCTATTATTTTATTAAGCTCTGAAGCGGTGGAATTTAATTGTGATCGGAAATTATGTGTTGGCAATGGTTGGGTGAGTAAATCCGTGTGTGGGCTATGCATTTCTAGTTGTAGTTCAGTTTCTGATGTACTGCAATGTGTATGCGAGATGTAGTCTTCCTGATTAGTGTTTTGAATATTAAGAGTACTTGCTATTTCGTTACGGATTTCTTCTTGTCTTTGATCACTGATCAATTTGTTGTTCAAAATTACCCGGAGCTGGTCGGATATCCTTTGTTCGCTAACTTCTGATAAATCAGGATGTTCTGCAATTACTGCTTGATAAAGTGGTTTACGGTATGCTGTCCTATTAGATCCTAATTGTGTTATTTTGTAGTAATTTTTAATTATTGATTCGTTATATTCAGTTGTCCATCTTCTTCTCTGTGTTTGTATATTTGTATTGTGTGGATGTGTGCCGCAATCTACTTGTGTATTTTGCATTTGTAGGTAAGCAGAAACTTCCTCTTTGATGTTGTCTAAAGTCTGTTGAGGTAGAAGATTGTTTCTAATTATGGCTCGACATTGATCTCCTAGTCTTTGTTTAGATGCCTGCATTTGTGGATATTTTTGTGTGAATTCCTGGTGTAGGTGATTAAGGTATACTTTACTAGTGTTTAATTTTGTAGCTATGAGGTACGTACGCCAGATGAATTCGTTAATTTCTTGTGTCCATCTTTTTCGCGTACGGTTTGTGCCTGAGGCGGGTGCAGGTATTGCGGCATATGCTTCCTGCACAACGTTCTCAGACAAAGCAGATTCAGTGGTTGATAGCGTGGAAGAAGTAAATGACAATGGGGATGATGAAGGTGATTCAAATGAATGAAATGGTGAAGGTGTTGGTGGAGCATCGCTTAAATTATCGGAATCCTTGTAACTAGCTTGTGTCGTTTGACGAGTTCTTCTTCCCGCCCGGAGATTCTTCGCACCCCTGGACTCAGTCACAGGCTGGCTATCGTCGTCACCACCACTGGTACTGGGCCCGCCGGGCACTTGGGGCCGTTTCGAACTACTTCTTGTTAAAACCATTTTTCTTCTGGGTTTGGGACCGTTAGTTAGGAAGGGTTGAGCAAAGATGTTGTTAGCCATTTGTTCCTCCTTTTACAGGGTATCGTCGAGTTCGTAGTGTCAGTATAATAAGTTCATGCCTTCCCGTAAGCCCCCCCACCACGCCAAGGTGGTCCCCCGGGGGGGTTATTATTATTATTATTAAATATTTAATAATAATAATAATAATAATAATAATACGTAGTTCGGGAGATATTCGGGTTTATGTGACTGACCCGTTATTGGTTTATGTGACTGACCCGTTATTTTTGGAACCGGCTATATATATGTAGATTATTTTTTCTAGGCTAAAAACGACTAATTTGTTTAAACTTTTTTTTTTTAGCTTTTTTTCAAATTAGTGTATTGTCATCGGTCCTCGATAAATCTACAAAGTTTGAACGAAATCTGGTCGTTTAAAGTCGGTCAAAATCGCACCCAAAGGAGTCGGTTACAAACATACAAGTGAAGCTAATATAAAGCGTGTAAAAATACAACTGTGTTGCAGCCATGACAGTGCTCTTCTCAGAATCTGGTATTTTTAAACTTTTGCAAAGCTCGAACACCGGTTCCGGTAATCTATTGAAATGAGAATTTTTATTGCGCGACACAGAATCAGTAGGTATATAGTTAATATGTACATAGTTCGTCTTGTCTTTATTAGATGGCGCTGAAGTCGAAAGTCTGGACTCAAATGGACGTTGTTTCACTAATGAATTCTCAGAATATTAGCATAACCACAATTGTCATATAAACTTTAAAATTAGATTACCTACTAGTTTCTAAACGAGGTCCAGTCAGGGCTAACAAACCGAGGATAGTAAACTAAGAGTATTTGTTTGCCCAGTTAGTGGTCAAACACTAAAAATGTACGTAACGAACCCGTAATCCGATTCCGAGTGGTCAGTTTTGTAAAGTTTCGATCGACAATCAACTGTGCTAACATATCTATTTCGTGTGCAAACATGCTGGGGACAACCCTAGCTTCGTATCTATGTGTGAGTAGGTACATATACATGTGCTTAAATGTGTGTGTTTATTTCAAAATATTGTCTAGAAATTAAGATCTCTTTAGTAGACTTGTACTTGAAGTGTTTGCCATTAAAGATTGCTTTCTGATTGAGATTCAACCTCTTGACTTATTTTTCTGCAATAAAAATTTCTAGTATAATGCCTACGCATTCATTTATAAGTGTTATTGTAAGCTTTTATGTTATGGTATATACCTACTTAGATAGGTTTCTGAGTACTTACCATATTGTTACGCTGCCACTATTTTTTATATGCACTGTACAAGTGTACAGATATATAAAAAACAGTTTTAAAATCGAAATTTAAATTCAAATTGTAACATAATAACTGTAAATTCGACAACATTAACATACACAATTTACAGACAAAAACTTTACAAACAATACCGCCCTATATCCTTCAAACAGAGCAATTAATTTCAACAAACAACCACCTAAAAAGTGACGTACATATCCCGAAAGTAAAATCGTGAAATCGACTAACAAGTACATCACTATTCATCGGTCTCATCAAAAAGGGCTTAATCACACAAAAACAGGAGATTGATATATCCGTCTAATTTGACTACGCATTGGGAGTTTCAATAAATCTGTCATATCATATGGCCTGAGGCCCTTTGTGGCAACAACCAACCTAAAAAGTCCTTTGAGACCGAATGGTGTGTTTCCTGTGCATAAAATGGAGTACTAAGATCCTGCCAATTAAAGGGTTTGAGTGATGTGGGTATACAGTTCTTTAAATCAGTTTAGTCGATTTTAATTATGGTAATCAGGATGTACTTCTCAATGTTGTTTTTTAATTGTATTGTTAAACGAATAGGCCGCAATTGAGATTTATAATTGAGGGTATATTAATTGAATTTTGTTGTTATCTAATTGTCTTATTATTTAGTAGTTATTTGTAATGCGGCGAGGCATAGATTATGATGCTAGAAATAGTTATTATTTCTTAGGCTTCAGACTAGTGTTCGCCTACGACTCTACCAGCGTGTATATCAATAATCGCGGTAAAAAGTATGTTCTTTCACAGGCTCTAGACTATATGTACCTATACCATATAAATCGGGTTATGTAGTTTGGCGTGAGAGCACGACAGACAAACAGGCAGAGAGTCACTTTCGCATTTATAGTAATAAAATAGTAACAATTAGAGTAATACCTTTAACCAGTGATTAAAAATATCATATATTTTTTTGAAACCAAACCTGTCCGATGCTATTTTAAATGCACCAGCGGTTTAGCCGTGAAAGCGTAACAGACAAACAAACTTATTATGAACTTATTATAAATTTTAAGGAAATAAACTTTTTATTATGAAACAAACAGACAGACAGAGTTACTTTCGACTTTATAGTATTGATTGCAAAATATTTTAAGAACTAATTTAATTCTTAGTGATCAGGACTGACCTTCTATAATTGAGTTTAACAAACAAGACAACGCCCGTCCCCTTTTCTAACTAATAATGCTAATATATAGCGCTGTATCACTACATAATATAAAACTAAATTTTCCGCCGCGTCTGTCTGTATGTCTGTCTGTCTGTTCGCGTTAAACTTAAAAACCACTGCACCGATTTAAATAAGGTTTTATACCCAGATAGTCCAAAGCTTGCGAAAGGACATAGGCTATTTACAACGATAACCGACATAGATGCGGGCAGAGCCGCAGGCGAAAGCTAGTATGTACATAATTGTTTCACGGTTGGTACCTCCGAGATGTAATTAATTATATATTTGTGCTAACGCAATGTATTAGACTGTCATTATAACGCTATTACCGGTAATTTTATTCTTTTTTGTTTAGGGTTCTGTAGGCGGATGGTCTTTGGTGTTGAAGTACAGAACAAAATATTTATAAATAATTAAATTGAAGTGTCTGTTTTTAATTCAAAATTAACAGCTTTCCACTAATCGCATTTGAAAGTATAAAAAGTAATATACATACTTACATAAAAAAAAAATTTGTTTGTCTATCTGTTATATTAATCTCTGTAACGGCTGGATAGATTTTGAAGGGAATTTCACTGGCAGATAGCTGATGACATAACGACTAACTTGGATATCTTTTTTTGCTATGCAGTGTGTCACCACCCCAAATCATCCCTTAAGTGTTGCAATAGCCGACTACTAATGGGGCAAAGTACACAAAACAATTTCTCTCCGAAATGAAGGACAACTTGAAACAAACTCTAGGCATACAAACCCCTATCAACTTTAAAACAAAACCTGTCTGGCCAATGTAGAATATAAAATAAAAACTTTCTTTCTAATTAAAAGTAAAAAAAACATTAAAAAAAACAAGTATTTATTTGAATGCGCTCTAAGTAAAGGTTTTTTTTTAATTTTTACTATTGTCGCGAGATTCAAGTAATTGTTGTATTCCCTTACTTTGCAAAATTTTAATAGTGAAAATCAATCACATCAAGTGCCAGTCCCCAACCCACACTCGGCAAGCGCAGGGACGTATGGCATTAACCCTCTCCTGAGAGGAGACCCTTTTTTCTTATTTGTTTCCCTGCGGTGGGGTGGTGTGTCGGAATCGAACTGACTAAAAGCACACGGTGTGCCCTCTGTGCGCCTGAATTTCAGGAGGAGTCCAGGGAACTAATTTCTCCTTCGGAACCCCTCCCAGTGCCTGCCCGCTCCTCTTGCGGGCTCACAACAAGTTATTTAATTTACTTGTTTATCTAGACAAGTAAATCTATCGACAATATGTGGATAGCAAATCAACTTATTATGTACTTTTGGATTTCGTAGAACGAGAGCTATACTTTAAATATATATAGTAAAAATATACCTCTCGATCATGAGGAATGAATATACCAGCATTCGTATTAGAATAAAAAATATATTCTTCTTCTTCTAGTGCCTCTTCAATCTTGAAGGTTGGCCGTCAGCTTCCTGTACTCCTCTCTGTCATTGGCCAGGCGGAACAGTTGCTCAACGGAGGTGATACCGGTCCACTTGTGTCTCTTCCCCTCCACCTTGCCCATCATTATTAACTGAAGCAGCAAATATCTTTCGTGTCTGAGCACATGACCGAGGTATTCAATTTTGCGCTTTTAAAAAAATTATACCTACAGGCGAATTTGAAATAGGTTAAAATAAATTGGATAGACGGAACCCATAAATAGCTTCTCACATTCTCAGTATAGTGTTGAGTTTTTCCCGCGTAACCATGTTCTTTGTTCCGTAACTAATATATCTCTAGATCATAATACTCCAACTGGTATTGTTTCATAGACAAACGGCTCTAACTAATTCACATTGACATTACATATTATTTTTTCTGAGTAAAACAGCATTGGAAGTGTTATTAAATCCATTGCGGTATTTGTTGGTATGTTAATTATAAAAACAAATTCTCTTGTAAGTATATTCCACTAGCTATCGCCCGCGGTTACACCCGCGTTTATTTCGGTATCGCTTTAAAAAGTAGCCCATGTCATTTCTCGAGCTCTAGTCTATCTATGTAATAAATTTCATTTAAATAGGTACTTTGGTTTTGGTGCGAAAGCGCGACAAACAGACAGACAGCTGTCGCTAATGTCATTTCAGAGGGATCAAGAAATGTTCTAACAAATGTTCAAAATTTCTTTTAACATAAACTTTAAATAGTGCTCCACCTGATTTCAGCATGAATGGATCGGCTCGACCGCAACAGTACTACCCTCACACAGAAGACCAACCTTAAAATGACAGCATTCTTGGTGTCGTATTCCGTTGGCGAGTGTGAGACCTGAGGCCCATTGATGCAGTTGCATCTCACTTGGAGGCCATAGTGTGGGTCGCCATTCTGCATTGTCTCATTCACAATGAGAATGGTGGCCCCTACTCCTGAATTCTACACATCTTTTCCATCAGGCGGAGTAGATTCACTTTGGTAGGCCTAAATAAATATAATAAAAAATAACATGGGTAAACCGTGTGAAACTATTGCATAATTACCCAATAGATTGTCCCACCCAACAGTGATAGGGCAAATCTAAATAATCTCCTTGTCGCAGCATCCCTAAACCATAATTTATAACATTCGCAATCTCCCGGCACCCTCCGCGTCACTTCCGATTCTATCCGGAAGCAGGCGGCTGCCATTTTGGCTAGCACGCGGCAGGAAGCTCGGCGCACGCGCAACGCCATAGTCACTTCCGTTTACTCTATGACTTTGGGATTTTAGAGAAAATATTTTGAAAAATAAATGGTCAGTTAGTTGTTGAAATTTATAGTCCTCGGATTTGTAACATTATTTATATAAATAAATAAAATGAAGTATTATGTTTGTATTTGAAATAAAATTATATGAAATTATATGCGGTATTAACATCGATACTTCAAATTGTATAATTTATGTCCGTCTCTTTGTTCGGGTTTATCTTTGGAACAGCTGTGACTGTGATTTTGACAGGACTTTCACGATATTAAAATCGATAAAGCCGTTCCAGAGATTACCTGGAGCAATCAGACAGACAAACATTTAAAAAAATACTTATTTTGTATGATTAATGTAAATATTTTCATATGCATTTAAAGTTAATTTTATATTGCGTACAGACATTTTTATTTCATTATGTATATTTGTATTTTTTTAATTTAATTGTCGTAATGGAATAGGCGTTTGTCTTCCATCTCACCTGATGGAAAGTGTAGATGAAGACGAAGATGGTACACGCCCATCCAAAAGAAACCTGTTCACTCTACTCTTAAAGGCTCCAGAGTTCAACTCATCAGGAAAAATAGACCCAGGCAGGTATAAAATATAGATTACAAATATGCAATTTTATTAAATGAGATCTTTCCATTTAAGACTGAATACAATCAATATCATTGCTAGGTATCCTTACACATATAAATAAGTTTCAAGTGTCTGTTTTTATATTAAATAGCAGTTTTTACTACATTAATATAAAATTAATTTTAAAAAAAATATGTCTGTCTGTTTGTTTCAGATAATCTCTAGAACGCCTAGACCGATTTTGACGAGACTTTCACTGGCAGATGGTCGATATCAGGAAGAGTAACTTAAGTCAATTTTTTTTAGACAAGTTTCGTTTTACGGCGTTACACGTGATTTTCAACAATCACCGCGGGTAACACCGCGGGACTCAGCTAGTTACGTATACAACTGTTACAGCCTCAAGTTCTTCAAGTAAAATCATACAAGGTTGGCAACACCGAAGCTTTTATGGCTGGTGTCCATAGTAAAGTGTAGAAAAGTATTAATTATATCTGTATTCCATGTTTAGAATTAAAAAAAAAAGGTCTCCATTATGATACACCTTGGAGTTCTATTAAGAACCGTTTACAATTGTTTTTTTAGTTCTCAGATATGTATGACGAAGTTGCAAACGATTTTCGTTTTCCATTCTTTCTTTATTGTCTTGTTTCATTGGCTAATGTCATTCAATCACGTGATCAACACAAAATATTAGCCAATTGACCAAGAAAATAGAGAAATAGAACAGAAAACGAAAAACCGTTTGCAACTTGGCTAGGGGACTGTACATTAAATTTTCTAATTCATTACGCCGTAATGCTGAACATACGAGTAGGAGTCCTATGTATGTCAAGAAATGGAACTGAAAAAGCTATTGCTGGAAACTGTTAAGGTTAGTTGGCCAAAACTTTATTTCTTCGAATACTCCTATGATAGTATTATCATATGTAGGCCTAATATACAACGCTGGCAAGAAGGATCTGATGGGGTTTATTCTAAGTTCTACTTCTCTGCAGTGCTATATCCTCCGTAGGTTGCTCTCTTAGCCGGCTCGTACGGAACCCATTACAGATGGATAGGATATAATCAATCACCAGGCTGACAAAAGCATGTTTGTTAATGTATTTCAATTGAAGTTTTGGGTGTGTGTGTGTGTGTGTATGTGTGTGTGTGTGTGTGTGTGTGTGTGTGTGTGAATTGACAGCTTTTTATCTATACAAATAAAAAAAATTGGAGTGGCTGTATGTAATATCAAATGATCAGTTTTTTTTATTACATGAAAATTGCAATTTTTCAACAAAATTGTCCCTCTGTTTGCTCCGGGTAATCTCTTTAACGATTGGACCGATTTTGACGAGAATTTCATTGGTAGAAAGCTGATGATACAAAGAGTAACTCAGCTTTTCTCCATCTTAGTTTATTTTTAATTTTGTTTATTTTACCGAAACGATTCTGGTGAGACTTTCACTAGCAGGCAGCTTATGATATAAGGAAGAGGAAGAGAGGAGAAAACCACTTTTATTTTAGAAAAAAAAATACTTAAATATTTTTTTAGAAAACAATTAAATAGTGATCAACATCCGATCAAAAAAGACCGCACAAATCCGACCGAAATATCCGAAATAAATTTTATTTTCTAGTGTACACGGTTCTTTACAACATTTAAGTATTTTTTATCGCTAGATATAAATGTCTAGTTCTGACGTCTAGATATTTACAATTGTTATTTATTGATATGTTATTAACCCTTCGGGTGCCTGGTACCTAAAAATCACTTCGCATGCCTGGTGGGTCTGTGAGACCCGTAAACAAAATACTTGGTTTTTACATACTTAACGAGTCAGAAAGCTAAATACAGGGTTTTTATTAATTTTCACTGACATTTAAATTATATGATTGGAAAAATTAAAACTAAAGTTGTTTTACAAAATGTTTATTACCTAATTTAAAATTCTCATATTTTACGTAACAAAAATTCACAATTATCCAATTATCTAACCAGGCCGCCATGGTAGAATGGGTTTCAATGTTACTTTGCCTACCCTCACAATGAGCATGGTAGCCCTTACACCTGGATTCTGCTCATGCTTTCCATCAGTCAGAGTAGAGTCACTTTGGTAGGCTAAATTATAAAAAGAAAAAAAAATCGACGCGTGAGACAAATTACACAATGGCTGAGACATCTGAACATCACTGTCATCACTTTTACTATTATTGGGTTCAGCATGGACTTCTGCTACTTCCTCAGCACTATCTTACCCATGAGGTACATCCAAGTAGACTGATTCATTTCCACTATCATCAAAAACCACATCTTCGTATTCATATTCTTCTAAATCTCTCTCCAAAGCTTGACAGACTTGACTCCTAACTCCTTGACTTTTAACTAATGAAATATTATTTTCGTAAACAATTTACCACACAAAACATAATAAACAAGAAAAAACAAAAGTAAGTACTTACGGAATAAAAGTTACGTCGCGTGCCTGGTTGGGTCCCTGAGACCCGAGCGCACATAAAACACCTCTTATCTGAATGCGTGTGCGTCGCGGATTACGAGAGAGGAGACAAAATGGCTGCTAGTTCATATCGCGAAGCTACTGAGAAGCGCAGTGCGTTAGGTTAAAAAAATTAAAAAAATTCGTCGAAGTTTTGAAGTGACGGGTCTGTCAGACCCACCAGGCACCCGAAGGGTTAATAGTTATATACGATACTGTAACATAGTTTGCAGTAAAAAATGCAAACATTTTCAATCTAAGTTAAAAACACTTTGGTAGGCTTAAAATAAAAAAAAACATAACCAAACGCATTCAGTTTGGTTATGTTTTTTTTTATTTTAAGCCTACCAAAGTGTCTCTACTCTGCCTGATGGAAAGCATGAGTAGAGTCCAGGACCAGGAGTAGGGGCTACCATCCTCATTGTGAGTGCATACAATGCAGCATGGTGATCCACACCATGGCGGCTTAGTGAGATGTTTCTGCATCATTATCCCGGCCTCCGGACGTCGGGAGAAGAATTTGTACAGCTGTTTGATTAACGTGATCGTAAGTTAATAAAAAAAAAAAACAAATAACATGTTGGTCCTCTCAAGAGTTTATCATCATCATCAGCCTTTAACAGTCCACTGCTGGACATACGCCTCTCCTTAGAAAGGAGGTTTTGGCCTACTATACCACGCTGGCCAGACGGGTTGGTATAGGGTTGGTTTCAAGTTTATTATGTAGTGTGTGCCGGACGCCGCCTAAGAGAGGGCCATCGAACAGAGACGGTGCCCGCATCAGGAGCGGGCAGGCGTTGGAGAAGTTCAGAAGGAGATCCCACCCTGGACTTCTCCTCCTCCTAAACGGAAAAGCGCGGAGAGGACACACTGTGTGGTTTTTAGTCGATTCAAGTCCGACACACCACCCCGCCGTAACCCCCGGATGGGGGTTACGGCGGGGTGTAATTTCCACACATAAAAAAAAAAGGATTGGTTTCAAGTTTTCCTTCTCTTTGCATTGATGTTGTCTTGCGTAGTTTATCCCTTAGTCGCCTTTTACGACACCCGCGGGATGAATAGGGGCGGTAACACTCTGTATTTTTAATCCGGTATACCTATACAATACCTAACTAATGCATATAATACCTAAAATGTGTAGGTAATTATTACTATATTTATTACTTTGCCCTTCAAATATCAAACCCGAAACCTCGTGTTCGGCAGTCGCATACGGTAAACCTTAGACCAACGAGGGAATCATTATTCATTATGACATAGTATCAGCCAAAAATATATAATCAAGAAACAATCATTGAACGTTGGTTTACACAAATAACTAAATAAGCGTCAATTCATAGCGAATAACGCACTGGTCATTATGAAGATTGACGGCCGCCACAATGACGGGAACCCATCAATTCGGACCGGCTAATGTGACCACGAATAGATTTTTATGTGGAAAGTACAATAGGCATAATAAAGTTTTTTATTCAGAAAATTAAGGCTAAATTATGAATAGGAAGAAAACAGTATTTTGAATACCTGGACGAAAAAAGTTTGAAAAAAATAGTAAACCTTGAATTAAATATTAAAATATTCAGTCACGATCTCTCGCCAATTATCTTGTCAATTAAATACAATTTGAATATGGTAATTATTGACATTTTATCTTCGCGGCGAGTTATTAAAGTCAATTTAAATTGACAATGAGAAAAAGTAGTACACCGATACTTTTCCTTTTCAGTCTTTCCTTTTGCGGTTCCTTCGTTCTAACTTTTGCATTAATTAGATAATTTGCATTGTTTGTATAGACACTTGTATTTTTAAAAATTAAACTGATGAAAATATTTTAACTGCGATAAAATAAACAACGTAACGATAAACGGTATCAACTATGATTTAAAAATTACAGCTAAAATACTTTTGACCCAAGGCAAAATGAATTTCCTTCTCTAGATTCTTCTTTGCACATTTCGTTGAAACATAGTATTGCCACACGCGTGTCACCATTAATAATTAATGGTGACACGCGTTCCGTGCTTCGTTGGGATGAAATTTCTTACAAGTTTTTTCGATAAGAATGACATTTAAAAATCAAGCAACTAGCGTCAATAATGTTATATAAATTAAATTTAATATAATTATTATATTAAATTTAATTTAATATGTTGCTTGATTTTTAAATGTCATTCTTATCGAAAAAACTTGTAAGAAATTTCATCCCAACGAAGCACGGAACTGAAAGAGTGTATACCTATATCTATTAAGGTAATATTTTAAGATAATTCAATGCATAACGTTTGATGGATACATCTTCCCCTATTCTCTCTTACTATACCACGCTAACCAGACGAATTGCTTTAGAACTTGTTCAAGTTTTCTTTCTCTTTGCAGTGATTTTATCCAATAGAGTGAGATAAGTTGAGTAGTTTTCAAGAATACATCTATACTAATTGTGGGTGGTCGGCCTCGTGGTACTGTATGGCACTGATTTGGGGGTTGACACCACTGTCTATGTAACACGGCGAGTTTCGATTAGGGTTTATTTTCAATGGTTTCAGTTGAGCAGAATGTTTTTTACACTTCACTACGCTACGCGTTCACACACACTTGTTTCAAGTCTCAAAACGTCACCCGTATGTCACTTTGACGTTTTGCGTTTCGGATACACAGACGTTCCGCAGTGGCGGAAACACGTTGTCTGCTTCCACAATGAGGAGGGATGCCTCTACTTCTGGATTCTACTCATACTTTCTATCAGATTTCTATCAAGTATGAAAAACAATGTAACATGGCCACCCTACCCATCGGAGTTAACGTATGCTGGTTGTATTAGATTACAGCATAAATTGAGTTCTTTTGCTTAATGCGGTCTAACGTATGGTAATGTTATATTATTGGTTATTGGTCGATACTCGATACTTAAACGCATCAGCTTTTGTAAGAAGCTGTCGAATTGAGATAATAAAATCAAACTATCATTGAAATGAATAAATAGATTACTATTGAATTCAGTAGCTATGTTGTGGAAATAAAACTATTATTTAATGGTAGATGTTGAAAAGAGAATTGAAAAGCGTAATTATACAGTCTTCTTCTTATCGTATCAATGGCAACACTTTACATGGTTTTGGTCTAGTGCTCGGCAACGTGGATTGCGTTTGGCCTTGTGTTGATCCACTGTGGTGAGAGGATTTGTCACCTAAACTCTGCGATACCGAGTGTTAGGTGTCCAGGGTGCGCCGGACGTTGGGACTCTTGTTCTCCTTTTTACGTCGCTCGGGGCGGCTCCTCTCGTGCACCCCAAAAAAATTATACAGTAAATATCATATCATCAACAGCCTTTAACAGTCTTAGAAAGGAGGTATTGGCCTACTATACCACGCTGGCCAGACGGGTTGGCATAGGGTGGGTTTCAAGTTTTCCTTCTCTTTGCATTGATGTTGTCGTGCGTAGTTTATCCTTTAGTCGCCTTTTACGACACCCACGGGATGAACAGGGGTGGTGACACTCTGTATTCTTAATCCGTCACCACACGGTCACACTTACAGTAATAAGTAAATATAATTTAAAAGTATTTTAAATACATTTTTAAATCAATTTATACTGACATAAGTGTATTTTTTTTAAAGACTCCATTAGGATTAGGATTATGCAAATGCAGAAACAATCCAAAGAGATGTTTTTTAAGTCCGTGAACATTGAATAAGAGGGTTTGAGGGCATGAAAAAGCAATCATCTCACTACACCACCATAGTATGGGTCACCAGTCATCACACTGCATTGTCCACTTTCGCATTGTAGATGGTAACCACCACCATTCTACTCATGCTTTCCATCAGGCAGAGTAGCAGCTAAAACTTTAAGAAATATGCGAGTGCAATATAGAGTTGCTCTTTTGAAAAAACGACCATAGTTTTGAGTTGGAATGTCCATACAGACGACATAAAGAGAGACACTATCGCCAGCAGGCCATTTGGGTAGGCCGTGGAAACACTCAAGACGAATATGTCCCCGTAGTTGGAAAATTAAATAAGTCTGATTTTGGCGAAATTGACTTGCCGCATATTTGAGCCTTATAGCCATTTTCGTATCGTATTCCATTCCAAAAATATAGCCATTTTTGTCGGACAGATGGAATAATAAATATGTTCAGACTAATCTATTTTTTTGAAGGAAAAATTAATAACTCAGTTAATAAATCAATAACTGTGGTCAATGATAAGTTAAATGTCTAATAATTTAAATAGCATTAGTTGTTGAATTTTACCTCAACTTAAAAATTCTCTCACAAAACACTAAATCGCGTTTATCACAGAACCACAAAATCAGAGTTATTTAATTTTCCTACTACGGGGACGTATAGACATAGACGTATTCATGCGCTTATAGACATGTATGAAAATTATAACCTCTTTATTTTAAACGGCAAAAAAAAATCACCTGTTATAGTCATAATGTAATGCAACCAAATTAAAACGTATTTTATTTTCCAATGTTTACACAGTAAAATTTATAACAATGGAAAATTTTGGGTGTTTCTTTAATTAGGTAGTAGTACATAGATATGTATCATACCGAATGATAGAATGCGGTTACGATAGCCTCGTAGTACTCACCAGTAAAAAGGCTAAAACAGAATATTTTCTTTGGCCTTTTGTAACGTTAAATTTATACTAATTGCAATTTATTTCCGTCCCAAATAGTAAAATTATGTAAAAGCCCTTGATTTTTAATCTGAGTGATTATAATAGCGTGGTTGGTCGCCATAACGATCCCATGGCGTCCGATAATCGTAATAACGTTTAATCTAGGTAATGCAACCATAAAGAAAGGATTTAGGACGCTTTGCTATAAATTATGGTGTAAAAAGGGCATAGACACACTTGGTGATCGAGTTCGAAATTTGAATAGTCGACTCAAAGTTCAAAAGTGAGAATATACTTCTTTTATGCTCATAAACTATTATACTATGTCTATGAAATCTTAAATGCCAGTGTTTCATTCGAAATTCAAATGTTTCTCGACATTTGACAATATACATATAATGTCGTGTTCGACGAATAATTTTGCTATCCTTATTCTTCATAGTTGTACTCCACCTCGAAAATTGACATTTTTCTTCTACAACGCGTACCTGTATTTGACAGTTAGGTATTATTTAATCTATGACTTTTGAATTAGTAAAAATAAAAAACAACCAATCAATTGCTCATCAACTGTAAAAAAAAAATACCGCGAAAAATGGCGTCCTGTCAGTTGGCGCCAAATTAAACTGGGAACTCTATGATATCGCGCTTTGATCTCAGGCCAAGGAGTGTTTGCATACAGCCGTCTGTCTGTTTGTCCTGTAAGCGTTGAAAAGACCCCGTGAATAGCGACGAGGCTTCTTTCAATAGAAGATTTATATCGAGGCAACAACTATAGCGCCGCAATTTGTGGGTTGAAGATACTCAGATAAACTAGAATGCGAGGAATGGTTGTGAGCGAATGAGGGGAATGTTTTGGTGTGAAACGTAGCGATGGTGCACCGGTGAATGTAAATATTCAGAGCTTTTAGGGGAACTTTATTCTACCGTGTTACCGTGTGCTAGGTTTTGAATTGATGACGGTTCGTATTTGATTGGTTTTATGATTTAGCTAGGTATATGTACCTATGTTATGTTATTTTAGCAGATATAGTGATAGTTCTGGATGCATAGCTAGATCTGTGCGATAGTTGTCATGTACATTTTAGGTTGGGATTTTTGTATTTTTATTCTAGCTAGCTTTCGTCCGTGGTTCCGCCCGCGTGTGAGTCGATTATTATCGCAATAAAAAGTAGCCTATGTCGTTTTTCAGGTTCCAGACTATTTGTGTACTTACGAAATTTCATTTATACCAAAATTACTGAACCGATGTTCAGTAATTTTGGCGTAAAAGCAACAGAACGGACAGACTGACGAACATAGTTACTTTTGTACTAATTTATATTATTATAAGATAGGATTGTACTTATCTTGTGACAACAGTGGCACGTATGAAATGATAAGATAAGATTTTGTAGGTAAGTGACGCAACAATAAAGTTAGCACTAAAATTAGTTATTCCACAGAGCGACTGGTATTCAACCTCCGCAACCCTAAAGGTTAACAGAATTCGATATTTGAACTAGTTGTCAATATATAATTCGAAAAAATAACGTTCAGAAACGGTCTACTCGACTGGGGCGGTACTATCCTCTCACAAAATTTCAAACGAAAATGGTTGCTGTCGTATTTTGTGAGTGCGGAGGCCTAACGATGCGGAAACATCTCAATAAGCCTCAATATTCGTAATAAGTATGGCAACCATTGTTAGATCCAATTCATGCTTTCCATCAGATCGTTTTCAACATTGTTCAGAGTGATGATGAATGTTTTAAATGTACTACAGTATTTAGAACATTGTGTACCGTATACCTATGTCCCCTGTAGCAAAGTATTTAAAGTAGGGTGGAATCTCGCAAAGTGTTTATGAGTTTTGTTTATTCATATGTGGGGTGCGAAGTGCTGACATAAGGCTGTACTTGAGGCTTCAAGCTGATGAGTGAAGGTATGAAGGAGCTGTTTAATTTTGTCTTCCTTATTCGTACTTGGAAAAAAACTGTTCGCAAAATTATTAAGATTTTTATCAGGCACGGTAGAGTCACTTTGGTAGCCTAAATATTAAAAAAAGAAAACAATTTGATGCAATTTTTCTATTAAAATATTTAAAGCGTGATTGTCAATCTTTGAAAAAACAATTTATATTAGGTAAACTAGCTGATGCCCGCGGCTCCGCTCGCGTCCTAACGGTATAAAAAATAGATGTTGGCCTATTCTCAGACCTACTGAATATGCATATAAAGTTTCATAAAGATCGGTCCAACCGTTTCGGAGGAGTATGGGAACGAACATTGTGACACGAGAATTTTATATATAAGATTAAAGTGCTTTTTCTGGCAATATAAAAGGCATTACAATTGAGTTCATTGACTTAATACTGTTTGTATATATATAATGTGTTGTCTAAATCGTTTCTTCTTAATTAGCTAATCGACCCAGACTCGTCTGTGAGTTCTATTGCAAGTAGATGTTATACCGCGGTTCAGCATAAAACAGACAACTGTGAGTCAACCTTAACATATAATTTCGCGACCTTTTTTTTGACTTTTTGAAGAGGAACAATTCGTTTCTATATCATTTTAACGAGACTCTTACCATTTAGTCAGAGCACGCAATGAAATTAATTGACTGCCTTGTTGGTCTAGTGTTTAGCGTATGCGGTTGCTGAACAAAACGTCTCGGGTTCAATTCCCGGGTCGGACCAAATATTTGTGTGATCCACAAATATTTCTTTTGGAGTTTGGGTGTTATCTATGTTTAATATGTATGTATTTATAAAAGAAAACATATGTATATGTATTTATATCAGCTGTCTAGTACCCATAATACAAGCTCTGCTTAGTTTGGGACTAGACGATGTTGTGTGTAAGATGTCCGAAAAAATCTCTCAGAACAAATAATTTTCCCCCCTTTTTTGAAACATTATTCATTTATACTCCACTTCTGTTAGTCGTAGCACATAGTTTATAGCTTTTCTCTATAAATCTAAGAACGAAAGAGTTTTTCACCTTAGACCAGTAGTTCGTATATTAATCACGTTCAAACAAACTCTTCAGTTCTTTAATATTGATATAGATAAATGATTTGTCTTTCATTTCAGCTCTTATTTCTCTTTTTCATACCATAAATAATAGAAACACAATAGCTTTCTAAGACGTACCTTTATTTAGTTTTCTAATAAACCATAGAGAAAGTAGCAGAGTCTATATTACAATTCCCGCATAAATTTCTAAGTAGGTATGTAGTACCAACATTACAAATCAAATACAAAACAGTACTCATTTAATATAAACGAAACAAACAGTTCTGCGGTGGCGATGAATAATTCAGTTCGCCAGACACTTGGCGTGGGGTGTCGTCTAGACCCGCACTTGTGTATTTTAATACACAGTATCGATGTACCTATACAGTACACAGTTTTGCGTGTAATTGTCACGCTTAAATAACTATAGACAAAAGTTGATTAATTCTATTTTCGAATTTTAGAACATAATTACATACTGTCTAAAACAGTACCAAGCACATTAATACTTAAATATTTATTGTGAAACTATATTTTTACACTAGCTTTTGGAGGCGACTCCGCTCGCGTGTGTGTTACTTATCACGGTAAAAATTATCCTATGCCGTTACTCAAGAATCAAATTATCTTCATGCAAAACGCTTTCTTATCAATTATTACTCAATCTACGAAATACCTGTTATAATACTGCCCCAGTAGCGCAATGGTAGCTTAACCGACTGCTGTGCTTGAGGTCTCGGGTTCGACACCCGGAACCAAATGTTTGTATGATTCGCAAATATATCATTCTAAATTTGGGTGTTCCTTATATGTATGTATTTACAAAAAAACTAATGTATGTATCAGTTGTCTAGTTCATTAAATTTATTATTTAAATTTATTTTTACTATTACACATACATAAGTTTTCCATCTGACAACACTGTACTTATTAATAAAAAAAACTGTGTTTTTAAGTGGCCAGCTCTGTCGAAGTAGGAGGTCTTAAAGAAAACGCTATTAACACTTTTTGGTCAATTTATAACCTTATAATGAAGATAATTTTTATGATGAAAATGATACCGCTTAAGGTAAACACCAGTGTCAAAAGAAAATGGGGTTACGTGCACATATGGTGACAGTTTTAATACAAGAAAACAATATATTAATCAATTAATGTCATTTTCGTTTTTAATTAAACGTTTTCAAATTAACAAAATTAAAGTAATAGTACTTTTATTGGCCATCTTATCGTAATAAAAACTTAATAGTTTATGTATATTATATCCGTCTGTCTGTCCGTCGTTTCCAATACTCATTGGCTATACATTGTAACACAACATACATAGTACATAGAAAATATTTTTATTTTTTAATAGCCTGCCAAGGTTACTCTACTTTGCCTAATGGAAAGCACACTCTCTGCAAATGCAGATTGCATTGCATTTGTGAATGCAGGTAGTTTTGCGATGGTGACCCAAACTATGGCCGCTTAGTGAGATTTTTTTAAAGGACCATCCTCCAGCCATTATTCCCAAGTTTATTTGGGGTCGGCTACTAGTTCAACCGGTTTTACCTGAATTTCAGTTTTTCCACGGAGCGACTGGCATCGGACCTCCGCAACCCTAAGGGAGAACTGAAATTCGAAGATTGAACTAGTTGTCAAAGTATATTTGAGGGCATTGACTTCCCAATAACGATTGCCACAGATGTTCATGACAACCGGGACCGACGGCTTTAGGTGCTCCTCCGAGGCACGTGCGTGAATCACCGCCAAACTTCCAAACTCCGGGCAGCTATAAGGAATTGGTGAACTGTAGAGCCTTTAAGAGTAGAGTGAACAGGTTTCTTTTGGATGGGCGTGTACCATCTTCGTCTTCATCTACACTTTCCATCAGGTGAGATGGAAGACAAACGCCTATTCCATTAGGTACAACAATAAAAAAAAAACACTTTTTGGCCCGAACCGAGATTTGAACCCGAGACCTCTAGATTAGCAGTCGCATACGCTAACCACTAGACCATCAAGGCAGTTTTTAAAGGACCGTTATCATATTAAATAATTTTATGAATCTCCACAACCTGTAAAATAATACACGATATCGGGTGAGCTGTGTAGTTTTAGCTTGTTTTACGTAGACTCTGTACCTGCAAATACAATAAATAAATATTTCGGACATCTTACACCCAACGTCATCTAGCTCCAAACTAAGCAGATCTTGTATTATGGGCACTAAACAACTGATATAAATACATAAACATACTTTTTTTTGTAAATACATACATATTATACATAGAAAACACCCAGACTCCGAAACAAACATTTGTGAATTACAAAAATATTTGGTCCGACCCGGGAATCGAACCCACAACCTCTTGATCAGCAGCCGCATACTCTAACCACTAAACCAACAAGGCAGTCAAAACACACAATACCACGAATTCGAGATTCAACCATATAAACAGCACTACATATTACTAGGGCATACCTCGCATATATTCGTAACTTTCTTCAGATGCCATTTTTGGCAGTTATATTCGTTCAAAGGTGCCTTACGCATTTCACAATACACATTTTAAAAGTCTTGTAGAACCATACTAGTAACATTAAAATACTTTCGTGCAATACTAATAATTTTCTTTATCGCTGCCTCTACTTGCCATCGACAAGTTTCGCTTCATAAAACCAATTAACATAACCTCCTTGGACCATAAACAAAGTTACTTTCTACATTGTAATTTGAACTTTAACCTTCGCACAATAAGGTATATTTTACAGTGATAACAGTGTCGTACGAAACGCCCACCCAGTAATGAGCCCTGCGGTGCAAGTTTTTGCACTACTCCCATGGTGTGACAATGGTAGACGTTGTGAAAACGAAGGAGGGAAATTCCCTCCTGAACTTATGCTAATATTCTTTCCCTACTAATATTATAAGTGCGAAAGTAACTACAGAGTTACTTTACGTAACACACTGACAGACAGGTGTATGTCTGTCTGTTACGTTTTCACGCCTATACCGTTGAACCGATTTTGATGAGTTTTGGTACACAGATAGCTTAGAGCCTGAGAAAGGACATAGGTTTTTTACCTCAATAACTAAAATACACGCGGGCGGAGTCTCGGGCGAAAGCTAGTATCTAACTAAAATAAAGCGCTCATTGCCAATTGGAAACAATTGGAAACATTCACCGAGGGCAAGCAACGGCGGCGCGGTTAGTACTGGGTGGGTGACAGTTAATTATATGATACCATGAACATCTCCGTGATTTGAAGGTCACGTTAAGCAATCAGTCCCAGTTGTTATCATAGAATAACAGTCGTGAAGCTTAGAGGTTTTCTCGGGTGGCTTGAAAACGTCCAACCGCGAGATCACATAGCCACAACGTTGTCTTGCTACCTAGACTTGATAAGATACTTCCTAGCTACTTTGCTGCTTACTCACTACTTAGTGAAAAGAAAGAGACAGAGAGACAGAAATAAAGACAGCAATACCGTAACTAGGTAGCCGGTAGGTATTGTAGGTGGTTTTATGTTGGCACTACCGACCACAAAAACTGGTTCAAAGATTTAAGAAAGAAAGTGTATTTGATAAACACTATATGCGACGTGTATGCGACTTCAAATCAGGTTTCAGGGTCGATTCAAAGGTTGACTTAAAAATATTTTTGGGTTTTTCTTGCAAGAAATTCTTAATAACAATCCGGCGTATGACTGCCTCGTTAGTCTAGTGGATAGCGTATGCGACTGCTAATCAAGAGGTCTCGGGTTCAAATCCCGGGTCGGGCCAAAAACTGTTTTTGGGTTTTTCTTAGGAAATTCCTAATACCAGCCCGGAGTTTGGAAGTTTGGCGGTGATTCACGCCCGTGCCTCGGAGAGCACGTAAAGCCGTCGGTCCCGGTTGTCATGAACATCTATGGAAGTCAGTGCCCTCAAATATACTGACAACTAGTTCAATCTTCGAATTTCAGTTCTCCCTTAGGGTTGCCGGTCGCTCCGTGGAAAAACTGATATTCAGGTAAAACCTGTTGAACTAGTAGCCGACCCCAAATAAACTAGGGAATAAAGGCTAGGAAGATGATGATTAGATTAGCGCATAGTGTATACGACTCCGAATCAAGAGGTTTCAGAGTCGATTCAAGGGTTGACTTAAAAATATTTTTGGGTTTTTCTTGCAAGAAATTCCTATTATCAGTCCGGAGTATGACAGTTTTGAAGTTATTGTCTACGGTACAAAGGCTAATCATCAAACTTATGTAGATACATCAGTCAGCTGACATGGCATTGGTAACTAAATAAAACTATATTTTTTAAATATTTGGTTTTGAGTGTTTCCATGGCCTACCCAAATGTCCTGCTGGAGGTAATGTCTGCGCCTCGGTCTGGTTAAATCGGTACCTACTTACATTGAACAAAAAAAATGAATATCGGTTTGTACCACTAATCTCTCCAACGACTGAACCAATTTCATTGCTTGTAACATGGTTCAGGAAGTTTCCAATACCATGAACTATAAAGAACTAGGTTTTATAATCTTTTAAGCCCTTAGTCAATTCGTTAGTCTTGTAAGTCTACCGAGTTAGCACACGCAAATAAAACATTAAAAGTATTCTTCAAACAATAACCAAAATATAATCCAAAAATTGTACGGTGCTTTTGCAATCAGTGCTTTTCCTGTCACGTAACTGCCCCGCGGGGGTTGATTGCAATCAGTCGAATCAGCCCTTATTGAATTGTGAACGAAGCCGGGACATACACACTGTATTTGTGTATTCGTTTGCGGGATAACCGAAATGTTTGTTTGGGCTATTAAGGGATCATGGAAACTGACTTAATCGTTTACTAGAAGAGCCATTTTATTTTTTTAAACGATTTTATACGATTATCTCTCTTCAATAAGTGATCATCATCATCAACAGTCTTTCAGAATCCACTGCTGGACATAGGCCTCTCCTTAGAAATGAGGTTTTGGCCTACTATACCACGCTGGCCAGACGGGTTGGTAAAGGGTTGGTTTCAAGTTTTCCTTCTCTTTGCATTTATGTTGTCTTGCGTAGTTTATCCGTCGACTTTTACGACACCCGCGGGAGGAACAGGTGTGGTGACACTCTGTATTCTTAATCCGTCACCACGGAAATAAATATGTCAACTTTTTTTTTTTGTTAGACGTGCTTGCCAAATCGACTCTACTCTTCCTCATGGAAAGAATAAGTAGAATCTAGGGGTCAAGATCCTCGGTGCGAATGCAGACAATGCAGTATGGTGATCTACACCATGGCGGCCTAGAGAAATGCTTCTGCATCATTAGGCCTCAATACAGCAGCTTCATGCTGTGGTGAGTGTGAGGTGTCATTTTAGGTTGATCTTCTGAGTAGCACTGCCTTATCGAGCCGGATGAAATCAGCCTGGCTTGACTGTCGTGAATATAAGCCTGTCAACCTGAAATAATTAATATATTATTTTATTGTTATTTTTATACACACATTAAAAAAATTACAAGCACATTTGTCACAAAATGAGGACTTTAGGAGGATTCATAATATATTGGCATATAAACTGAAGCTTTATTTAAAACAGTACATGAGGATTCAAAAATTTTAAAATACTCCCAGCCCAAATTTTTTACAGTAATTCGATAAGGATCTTCGATAGCCTGAATATATATTCTTGACATATTTGAGAACACTTCAATGAAGTCCAATTGTAAAGAATAAAAGTCAAATCAAAACGGCTGCACGCCTGTACTTCTATTTACCTATCACAGTTGTAAAAATTAAACTGCATACGTTCTCTTTCTGTCCGGAAATCTTAACACAGAGTGACATTCACGGCCGTCATTAATTAACACAAAATCGTCCAAGTGCGAGTCGGACTCGCCCATGAAGGGTTCCGTATCAACAAGTAACATTATATAAAAATTCTTGTAGTTCGTTGATTAAATGAAAGGTAAATAGCGGTTGACGCTTTATGACATATTAAAAAAAAACTACTTACTAGATCTAGTTCAAACCAATTTTCGTTGGTAGTTTACATGGTAATGTACAACATATATTTTTTTTAGTTTTATCACTCTCTTAGTTTAGAAGTTAGAGGGGGGGGGACACACATTTTTCCACTTTGGAAGTGTCTCTCGCGCAAACTATTCAGTTTAGAAAGAAATGATATTAGAAACCTCAACATCATTTTTGAACAGCTATCTATAGATACCCCACACGTATAGGTTTGATGAAAAAAAATTTTTTGAGTTTCAGTTCCAAGTATGGGGACCCCCAAAATGTATTGTTTTTTTTCTATTTTTATATAAAAGTCTTAATGCGGTTCACAGAATACATCGACTGACCAAATTTCAACAGTATAGCTCTTATAGTTTCGGAAATAATTGGCTGTGACATACGGACGGACAGACAGACAGACAGACTTGACGAATCTATAAGGGTTCCGTTTTTTGCCAATTGGCTACGGAACCCTAACAACAAAGGCACACAACAGTTTGGGGCTCCAAATAAAAGTGTGTCTAATAAATATATCAATCATAATTAGTTATATTAATTTCGTATTGAACTATAACTTTTTTATGAAAAAAACGTAATGTGCCTAACAATATTTATTGAGACTATATGTGTGTGAGAGAAACAAATTATTGGTTCGTTGGAGGGCCCTCTGACGATGGTGGGCCCCGGGCACAGGCCCTGTGGCCCTTATTGTAAAGACGGTAATGGTAACATGTTAATCTTAGCTTCAACATGTCTCATCCAGTCTGTTGTTATCCGCGTAAAGACGATCTAAATTATCTTTATCAGATAATTTATCAGCTTTTATTTACTCGGGAGCACCCATATGTGTATTACAATTTGTATGATTTGTTGTAAGGAGGAATAAAATGAGAGAAAAATCTATGTATTTATATTTATTCTGTGGTCCACAATCGTGTTAGTTTGTGTATAGATATAATACTTTTTTAGGCTGAAAAGGGGACTGTACCGGAAAAAAAAAATCTTGATGGAAAGCATGAGTAGAATCCAGGAGTAGGGATCGCCATTTACAGACTGTTGCTCAATGCTCAATTTAAAATCTTCTGTGCTGGACATAAGCCTCTCCTTGGGAAAGAAGTCATTCAACACTTGTCTGCCAGCTCTGTCATAAAAAATAGTGTGCCCTGCTATGCCACACTAGAAGTCACAGACAGTCAAACTGAAATTTAATAATTCCTGCTTCTGTATTAGCAGAATACTCTATTTCCCTGCTCATTAGAAGTTTTAAGTTTTCAGAAATAAAAAAATAAAACTCAACTACGACAAAAAATAATACTTTCTTTTATTTAAAATGTTTTGGTATGGTTAAAATATAAATTTATTTGCAAAGTAGATAGATAGATAGATAACTCTTTATTTGCACACTAAATTACAGAGTTACAAAAAAAGTAGATTTATTTGTAGTAGTAGTTAGTAGATTAAAAAGTATATTTTCATTAACAAACCAAACTGACCGTAAAAAATTGTCTGAACAGACAAGCATGCCATTCACAAGCAAATGCTTGGAGATGAACACACATACATACATAGCCTGTCAAAATCAAAACCTTTAGCTTTACCGTAGTCGGGTAGAAATATTATTCTATTTTATCTTGTCTAGTATTTTATAGAAGTGACGTATATATCTTGCAAGAAAAAAAAGATTCCGACGAATTGAGAATCTTCTCCTTTTTATTGAAGTCGGTTAAAATAATAGTTATTTAAGACATTACTATTACATGAGACAAAAGATAAATTCTAAATTTAAACCTAAATTCCCTACATTATAGGTTAAACACAAACATTCATACATTTCCACATACCCAGCAGATAGAAGTACACATCCAATACTGTGATTTCCCCAAACAAATTGTACCAAATCGAATCACTATAACGAACATCGGCAACCGGTCATAATTCGTTTTGTAAATCAGTCTATTAAACCCCTCAAATACAGTCGATTGAAGTATTTTCAACCATATCCTCATTAAAATAAGGACCAAGAAATGCTGTTTGATATTTTAAGAGTATTGAATAACCGATCCAGCTTGATTACCGGAAAACTCATGATTTATTTCATCTGCGTGTTTGATATTAATTTATTCCAGTTTACTTATAAATTATGTGGTGATTGCGATGTCTTTTAAATTGTAAAACCATGGTTCTTCTCCGTTGAGCCATCTTCGTTAAATGTACTTATGAAGTACGTTAGAAAAAAAAAGATGTTGTCAGCATCTGTTGTGGCTAGCGATGTCTGTTGCTGCTATTCCAGATTTATGTATATATCATACATCAATAGCCCGTAATGTCCCACTGATGGGCTTGCGTCTCCTCTTAGGGGAGAAGGTTAAGGCCATGCGTCCCCACACTGGCATGTTATGGCTACGTTTTTTTTTTATCTTTTATTTAACGCCTGCCAAGGTGACTTTACTATGCCTGATGGAAAGCATGAGTAAAATCCAAAAGTGGGGGTCGCCATACTCACTGCAAATGCAAGCAGTATGGGAAGCTATGGCGGCCTAGTGAGATGATTTTTCACGGCCCGCTTAAAGGACCCGGGATCATAGTAGGAAGGAAAAAAAAGAGCAGGCAGTGAGTTCCAGTTTTTTAGTGCTCGGCACTAGCAAGCTGAAGTGGCAATGGGCTGGCCATATTAGCCGCAGAACTGATGACCGTTGGGGTAGAAGAGTTCTGGAGTGGAGACCGCGTCTCGGCAAACGTAGTGTAGGACGCCCACAGGCCAGGTGGAGTGATGATTTGCGCAAGATGGCTGGCAGGAGCTGGATGCGAGAAGCCCAAAATCGATCAAAGTGGTGTGCAATGGAAGAGGCCTATGTCCAGCAGTGGACTGATATAGGCTGATGATGATGATGATGATGAGTGCTCGGCACAAGAAGGAAGATCCGAACCGCTTAGTTCTGGAGCGTATATTTTCCACTCTGTAGGGGTGACTTACCAGGCCAACACGTGTTGTTCTGTAGAGGAAGGGAGATGGTGGGATGAGTTGGAAGAGCTCATCAAAACACTCCCCATGGTAAAGGCGATAGAGGACTGCCATAGAGGAGTATCACGTAATCTTACCGTTGGATATTTTTAAGCCAACCGAAGGCCTCCTGCTAAGCTTCACGACTGCTATCTTATGATAACAACCGGGACCGACTACTTAACGTTGCCTCCGAATCTTCAAAACGCTTATAGCAGATGGAGGACACCAAATACTTATTACACTATGACACTATTGTCTAGGAGGGTAGGACACCAAATACTTAATACACTAGTCAAAATTCAAGTTTAAAAAATTGAAGAAATTACATCTCCATAACAGTCATCAGCTGTAACCATCCATTGTTAGTCAAAGATAGCAAAGTTTAACCGTTAGACAGCATATGTTACCGCAAAACCGCAATTTGTATCAACATGCGTATGCTCAGCCTGACGTGCCTCACTACGTGCCAATTACTAATTATGCCCACAAAAACATCACCCCACAACTGACCTTTTTTGTGTAAAAATAAGATCGCGTGCAGTTATTTTTTTAAATTTGAATATTTTTTGTCAAGAGCCGGATGCATTAGTGGTAGTATTTTTGTGAATTGTGTAATCTTTGGTAGTCTTGATACTTGACACCATAATTTGGCTGTCAATAATATGCTTAATGATTTATTTCCTATCACAGTGATGCCCTACGGATCGGCTTGTTGCTTGATCTTGTCATTAAACATTTAGAAAATGTTACAAATGGCAAAGAAACTAAATGCGTTAGCAAAGAAAACATAATCTTAGAGGACATACATTCTCACCATCATCCGAGCGTTAATCCCGGTTGCACCTGGAGACGCCCGGGGTTCGCTTTCCGACTATACTTCCTCCACAGTCTTCGGCATCCCGCGTTGTGAGACCATTGACACGCATATCATCCCTTACGACGTCAAGCCAGCACTTCTTGGGTGCCCTTACCCCTTTTGCCGGGGCCCGTTTGTTCCCCATATAGCTGCAACACGTGTCCATACCAGCGAAGGCGGCACTCTTGCGACTTGTCCGCAATGTCACGGACACGTAGGCTACCGCGTATGCGAGAGTTCTTCACACGGTCTATCCGCGTAACTCCACACATACAGTCACAGGACATACATGCTGTCATACTGATTCTCAAAGTGTCGCCAAGTTAAATTGTGATTTGAGCAGAACCTAAAAAGCATTTATTGTGTGTGTCAAAATGCTGCATTGCCGTGAGAAATGTGAGAATGGTGATCAGCTCTCACGGATTCTAATTATGCTCTCCATCAGGTAGTGCAGTCATTTTGCCAGACTGATATATAAAAAAAGGAAGAAAACATCAACAAACATTGCCTTGTTGGTCTAGTGGTTAGTATGCGGCTGCTGATCAAGAGGTTTCGTGTTTGATTCCCGTGTCGGACCAAATGATTATGTTCCACTAATATTTTTTTAGGAATCTGGGTATTTTCTATGTATAAAATGTTTGAAAAAATTATACTGGATCAGTTACAAACTCACTTTAGCGCAAACAAAATTCTACACAAGAAACAGTTTGGCTTCAGAAGAGGACGCTCTACAAGTGACGCTGGTGTTGAACTATTGGAAAATATATTTAGTGCCTGGGAGGATAAACAGGATGCGCTGGGTGTTTTTTGTGACTTATCCAAGGCATTCGATTGCGTTTCTCATGAAACATTGATCAGGAAATTGCATCACTATGGAATAAGGAATACTGGTTTGGATCTTCTTATCTCTTATTTGGGTAATAGGACCCAAAGAGTGGAAGTTAATGGACAGAGGTCCCTCGGGTCTCTGGTCACTATGGGGGTTCCGCAGGGCTCAATTCTCGGCCCATTTTTGTTTCTCGTTTATATAAATGACCTACCTAATCTAATAAAAGATAATCAGGAGATAGTGCTATTTGCGGATGACACCTCACTTTTATTTAGACTAAAACGACAGCAATTAGTTACTGACGATGTGAATAACACTCTCTCCAAGGTCGTGAACTGGTTCAACGTTAATAACTTGCTTTTAAACGAGAAAAAAACTAAATGTATTAGATTTTTTACACCTAATGTTAAGCAGGTAAAAACTAATGTTCTGATAAATGGAAAGGAGTTGGATCTTGTGGACACCACTAAGTTTTTGGGTATAACTTTAGATTCTAAATTGCAGTGGGGCCCACACATTGATGGCTTGTCGAATAGACTCAGTTCTGCAGCATACGCGGTTTATAAAATTCGCCAATTAACTGATGTGGACACCGCAAGACTGGTGTATTTTAGCTATTTTCATAGTGTAATGTCATACGGTATTTTGTTGTGGGGAAATGCTGCTGACATTCAAAGTATCTTTGTGTTGCAGAAGAGAGCTATTCGCGCAATTTATAATCTCAGTTATAGGCAGTCACTGAGGGATAAGTTTAAAGAAATTGGTATTATGACAGTCGCATCTCAATATGTATATGAAAATCTAGTGTATGTTAAGAAAAATATACATTTATTCACAAAGTTTAGCGACATTCATAATATAAACACTAGAAATAAAGATAAACTCGTGTTGCCAACGACTAGACTACAAAAAGTAAGCAAGTCTTTTCGATGTCAGGGTGTGAGATTCTACAATAAGATTCCAAGCAAATTTCAAGAATTAAGTATTAACAAATTTAAGTCCGTAATTAAACAAAAACTGTGTGATAAAGCTTACTACACAGTCACTGATTATTTAAATGACAAATTTGCTTGGGATTGATGCTGCTCGCTCCCACATTTTAAAGTGATGAACATTTCTAATTTGTTAATTTTTTCGTTGAAATTGAATTGTATAGTTTTTTATTTTTTTGTGTAAGTTTGTAAATGTGAGTGTAGTGTAGGCTTGTAATGTTAGTTTATATTTTAGTAATTTTCTGGTGGTTTTGAGTGTTTCCACGGCCTACTCAAGTGTCCTGCTGACGTCAGTGTCGTGTTGACTGACTTGACCTGACTACATCGGTTAGGCTACACGATGGCTGGGGCCCGTATGCCGTCTGTATGGACAGGTCGACTCAAAACTTTGGTCCTTTCTTCAAAAGGTCAACCCAGACCCTATACTGCACTCACATAGTTCTCTTTACTGTTGTACACGGACTTAAAAAAAAAAAAAAAAAAGACACCTCTGTGGTTTGTTTCGGCGTTTCTTCCCAGAGTGAGTCGTAGGAAATGCCGGCGCCTTCTAGCTATAAGTCCGACTTGTAAAAATGTCCCAAAAGATTTACTTACAGAAATAAATATAATTTATCATTTATCATTTATAATATGTACGTATTTACAAAAAAAAAATCAAGAATGTTTATGAATTTATATCAATTCTCTAGTACCCTTAATACAAGCTCTGCTAAATTTGGGACTAGATGACATTGTTTGTAAGATGTCCGAAAAACAACTATAGTAAAGTTCGTTATTTCGAATGAAAAAGGTGATAAATGTGCAAAACAAGTCATGCATGCCATGCAACAAGTGCATGGTCACCCACACTATGGTGGTCTATTGAAATGCCTCTGTATCATGAAGCCTCCTGTCACACACACACACACCAACGAAATACGACAGCATAAATGATGTCATTTCTGAGTCTGGCTAGTTAAAGGACACATATAGACCCCAAGATGGGAGGAAGGTATTCAAAGGGTGACCGGACAGGTGAACTCAAGTCTCACACGATTTTCTATCACTTCGCTCGAATCAGTGTTACCCGCGTTTGTTGTGTAACCGCGGGCAACGCCGCTGGCCGAAGCTAGTTTAAAAAAGCCACCAAGTGCGAGTCGGACTCGCCCATGAAGGGTTCCGTACCAGCAAGTAACATCATATAAAAGTTCTTGTAGTTCGTTGTAAATTTCATCGATGTTTTTATACTAGTGTATTGATTGGATGAAAGGTATATTGCGTGTTACGATTTATGACGTATAAAAAAAAACTACTCACTAGATCTCGTTCAAACCAATTTTCGTTGGTAGTTTACATGGTAATATACAACATATATTTTTTTTAGTTTTATCACTCTCTTATTTTAGAAGTTAGAGGGGGGGGGGGGGACACATTTTTCTACTTTGGAAGTGTCTCTCGCGCAAACTATTCAGTTTAGAAAAAAAAAATATTAGAAACCTCAACATCATTTTTGAAGACCTATCCATAGATATATACGTATAGGTACATATACATATAGATACCCCACACGTATAGGTTTTATGAAAAAAAAAATTTTGAGTTTCAGTTCCAAGTATGGGGACTCCCAAAATGTATTGTTTTTTTCTATTTTTATGTAAAAATCTTAATCCGGTTCACAGAATACATCGACTAACCAAATTTCAACAGTATAGCTCTTATAGTTTCGCAAATAATTGGCTGTGGCATACGGACGGACAGACAGACAGACAGACTTAACGAATCTATAAGGGTTCCGTTTTCTGCCATTTGGCTACGGAACCCTAAAAAGTAGCCTTAAGTTACTACTTATATCATCAGCTATCTGCCAGTAAAAGCCCCGTCGACATCGGTCCAGCCGTTCCAGAGATTACCCGGAACTGACAGACAGACAAAAATTGTAAAAAAATATTTTCGCTCATGTACATTTAGTAAAAAGTGATTATTTTAATATTACAAACAGACACTCCAATTTTATTTATTTGTATAGATTATAATACCTCCTTTTCAAGGAGAGGCCTATGTCCAGCAGTGGACTGTTAAAGGCTGTTGATGATGATGATGTATAGATTATAGATATCTGTCATATCGTCTTCCTTGCTTTTAATACTCCGAAGATTATTTGCGGTCGGCTACTAATCCAATCAGTTTTACCTGAATATCACTTGGCATGGCACCTCCACTACCCTAAGACCGAATTGAAGTCGAAGACTGAATTAGTTGTCAGTATATTTGAGGGCACTGACTTCCAAATAACGTTTGTCGTAGATGTTCATGACAACCGAGACCGACATGTTAACGTACTCACCGAGGCACGGGCGTAAACCACCGCTAAACTGCTATACTCCGAACTGTCATTTAGATTTTTCTAAAAAGACCAACAGCACTATAGGACTATCATAGATAGACCAACACAGCTGTCAAGAAAATCTGTCATACAGATACATACTTTTATTTGTTGTAAATACGTCTTTGTTTTTATGTTTTTTTTTCATCAACACAAAACTACAATAGTTGGTACATATTGGTTAACCGCACTCCTTTAAAATTGAGATTTGTCTCATACCGAACAACCGTTTCTTTGTCTCATAAAATACCATCAATTACAAAATTATCTTTTATTGAAATTTAAAACAAAACAATAGTAAATTGTTAGCCATATTGAAGACAGTTGCAGAAACCATTAAACTACGTAAAATTAAATTCCATAAAAGAATTAATAGGCCATTGTAAATGACAGATGTCAATTGTCAAGCTTTTTTTTATTGCGATAATGTTGGTATTATAAGCTAATGATAGATGCGACATGAACGAATGTAGGGCAGTCGATATAGTTTTTTAATGTAACATGTTGACAAATAAGCACACAACTTGTGTAACAAGTTGGCGATTACTATAATCGCTTATTAAGTGGTTTTTTGTTTTGTTATAATGCTGATTAAGTACTATGAAATTGTTGCAATTTTTATCAATAACAATACAATTCTATGATATGTTCAACAACAACAACCCATAACGTCCCACTGCTGGTCACGGGTCTTAGGAGAGGGTTAAGGCTATACGTTCCCACACTGGCCGAGTGCGGGTTGGGGACTGGCAAGAGACACGTTGTGGCTATGAAATCTTGCCGTTGGGAGTTAAGCCGCTTGAAGTTCTCCAAGCTTTGCGACTGTTATCTTGTGGTAACAACCGGGACTGACTGCTTAACGTGACTAGTCTACGTCTAGGCCTGACCGCACCGTCGTTGTTTCCAAACACATTTGACTTTTGAGCACTCTTGTATGATATGTTCAATGGTTGGTAATCATCGGTAAGTTAGCAAACGTTGGCAGCCCTACACATCACATCAAAACTAGTGATGTACAAGCCTCGAGGCGTCCGAGTCCCATTGCCTTGAGCTCGGTGTCGTTTACAAGGCTCGCCTCGATTCTATGGCGTCCGATGACTCAGGAGTCTTTTTCAGAGCTCGAGTTCTTTTGAAGGCTCGAGCCCTTTTGAGAAGGCTCGAGCCCTTTTGAGAAGGCTCGAGCTCTTTGAAGGTTCGAGTTCTTTTGAAGACTCGAGCTCTTTTTGAAGACATGAACCCTTTTGAGCGCTCGACAGATCTCAAAGCATTATTCTCTTTATTGTATATATATAATATATATAAGAATAATTACTACGAACAGATTATGCAATATATGCAGTTATTTTAGACCCCCGTTTAAAAAACACATATTTTTCAAACCTAGGCCAACAACAGCCACTGGAATCGTTAAAACTATTTTTCCAGTCAAAATACGAACAACAAAATTCTACTTATAATCAACCATTAGAAGCTCAAAGTACTTCGAATAACATATTTAATTCAATTTATATAACACGACCAACGGCAAGAAATGAGCTTGAAGAATATTTAGTAATGCCTGTAGAAGCAGAAGCAACTGATGTTTGTGATTGGTGGGTCAACCAGGGATCACGTTTCCCTCAACTCCAAAAGCTTTCCATATTTTAAGTATACCGGCCACAAGCGTGCCAAGCGAAAAGTCTTTTTCGAAATCCGGAGATTTAATAAGGAATAAAAGAAATCGCCTCGGCAATAAGTCTATTCAAGCTTCTATGTGTCTCGCATCATGGCTTTCTTTTTTTGATGATAATGATAATAAAAAATAATAAATGTAATTATTTAGTGTTTGTAAATAAAGCTATGTTTATTGTTTAACTGTGTATTAATTTTAATACTTACAAAAAAAAGAAAGATAACGCTTCAAATAACTTGCACAATACAACTATACTTTCTAACCCACAGTGCGTAGCACCTCATTCAATTCAATATACTATCTAGTTTGCCATCAAACTTAAACATAAGCGCAACTATAGTGTGTTTTTTTCCAATAACTAATAATAAGATCTTATTCAAAACTGTATTCAAAACTCAATAGTTTTGAATACCTACTATTAATATATTACTCAAAATCTTATGAAGGCTCGAGCTATTTTTAGGCTCGAGCTCTTTTGAAGGCTCGAGCTCTTATGAAGGCTCGAACTCTTTTGAAGCCTCAAGGCATGGCTCAAAAAACTCGTGGCTCGGCTAGGCTCGGGTCTCCGAGCTTACCAAGCTCACTGAGTCTTGCCATTTAGCCTTGAGGCTTCAGAAATAAAACTCGACGCCTCGAGGCTTGTACATCACTAATCAAAACATAAACAGAAATTTAAACAAGTCAAAATACCTCCGAAAACCAAAAACGAAAACGAAACGCAACGGACTCCCAACATCACGAATAAATAAACTAAACGCAATGAGCTGCCGAAAATCTATTCATCATTATGTTTTTGCTCTGTTTAAAGACAAGACGGTTGTCTCCGACAGTACGGTAGGTAGTCCCCATAAATCCAGGAACAGGTGATCTTGCGGCGACATCAAAGACGGCGGCTGCCTTTGTAACCCGCCGTTGTCAATATTTGCATACTAAATATACGTGAGTATAATGTGTTGATTGAGTTGTAGAGTCTTCTTTGGTTTTTCTGACTTCTGAGTTTTTAATGGAGGTAATGTTTTAGAGCGATTTGTTTGACTTTTTCACGAAATAACACAAGCCTGAGACAACTCCCGCATCAGAAACATATCCCGTGTCCCTTTACAAATATTGTTACATAAAGAACACCCAGACTTAGAACAACAGTTTGTGAGTCACACGAATTGTTGTCCTGTGTGAGGTTTCATTATCAACATCATAAGTCTATAGCTGCCCACTGCTGGACATAGGCCTCTCCCATTACACACCACTTTGATCGATTTGAGTGTTTGGTTTGAATCACAGATTTGTGGTTTAAATACACTCAGGGCAGTAGATCGAGAAAGTGACCGCTTAAATCACTCCGCCGCGGCTCTGTCCTACGATATAAAATAGATTTCATCATCATCCATTATCGTTAACAGTCTACAGCTGGACAAATGCCTCCCTCTATGAATACGGGTCCTTCAAGCGTAAAGAAGAATCTCATTAGGCGGTCAAAGTGTCGGTCGCCGTGCTGCATTGGCCTACAACACACATTTTTATGTATAGTACAAGCTGTCCCGGAAAAGGTGTGTTGTAGGACTCTTAAAGTTGTCCAACACTTGCTGATACAGCGTATTTCAAATTTACGTTTTTAAGTGACAGCATCCTGTATAACAAGATTCGTCAAAAGCTCGGTGACTCCTGGCATCGCGTGTTTACCTCGAAGCTTTCGCACAATGATGACACCGTAATCACAGGTCCTCAATCACACCACATCCTTCCAAAACCTCTAATGAGATGATCATTGACAAAAAACTACCTTTTAAAGATATTTTCGGAAGTTTGTAACTAAAAATTTAACTGTCAAAATTAATACAGCAAGTGATATTTAACCTTATTTCGTTGAGAATACGTCTGTTTCAAACACTGATCGGATTCAAATAAATATGATATAAATATTTGTGTTGCGATTGTCAAACTAAAGTGTGATGCGAATTTGAATCTTAGTCTTACGAATATAAGACTTATGTTAGGTTTTTTTTGTTAGTAAATTTAAGTTGGTTATTTTAAAAGGATTAAATCTGTAAGCTCTCGTTTGCAACATGTCGCTGTGGGACATATAAAAGGCTTGTGGTTTCAATCCGTTACGTTTTCGTGTATTGTAAGGGTACAGGTGTCTTTTAAAAGTACCTTTTTACAACTGGGGTGATGTATAAGTATACCTATGGGTACCTATAGGTGTATGTCGTCTTATGGTTCTGCTTCTCCACCATCACCTACCTAAGGCCAGGGTTTACACAACATTTTGTGGTGTACCTACTAGTAGTTCAATTGGACTCGAACCGGCTAAAAACCATCTCAGGTACGCGTGGCCGGGGAACCAGGTGTACCCTAGAAAGGGTCTGAGCCCAGACGTACCTAGGGCCATCTGTTGCTTGCAGATGATCCCCCCATGGATGCGAATCCCGACGGTCCTACGAACGAACGCGTTAGCTGCTAGGGTGACAGGTAGCCTCACCGGTCACCCCCAGTCATCATTATCATCAACAGCCTTCAACAGTCCACTGCTGGACATATGCCTCTCCTTAGAAAGGAGGTTTTGGCCTACTATACCACACTGGCCAGACGGGGTTGGTTTCAAGTTTTCCTTCTCGACGCCCGCGGGATGAATAGGGGTGGTGACACTCTGTATTCTTAATCCGTCACCACACGGACATTTGGGGTCACCCCCAGGTTTTCTTTTATTTAAGCCTACCATAGTGACTCTATTCTGAATTATGGAAAGCATGAATAGAGGAAGTATGAGTCCTCATTGTGATAATAAAAATTAATCCTTTTAAAAAATCCATTTTTCCTTTACATTGTTACGTAAACAGGGGGCTCTACCTATTCTTATATTTTCTTATTTAGGAGTGGGAGGGGGTCAAAAACTAGTAATAATCGTCTTTATTACGATAAAAATTAATACAGCAAGCGTAATTCGACCTTATTTCGTCGTGAATACGTCTGTTTCGAATACTTTGATCGGATTCAAATAAATGTGATATAATTTTTTGTAATTTTTTTTTTATTTATAAAATAAAGTCCTCCGCCGTCGCCGCCGTATGTCTGTCTGGATGTTCCCGATATACTCAAAGACCACTGCACCGATGTAAATTTGTACCCAGATATTCTAAAGCTTGAGAAAGGAGATAGGCTAGTTTTTACCGCGATAATCGATATAGGCGGAGCCGCGGGCATAATAAATGAATGACTTCAAATCAAGTACTTGAAAGTCTCGAAACCTTCCCATCACAAACAAATTGTTTTCATAGTATAATTGTAGGAGGATATATTATTCAATTGACATCATTTTGGGGCTCAAACCACTTATACGAAATTGTTTGGACCACGGGCAAATATTTTCAAAACAGGGGACGTGGTCCATTGTCAAATTGACCGAATGATTAGGGACCGAATGTATGAATGGGAATGTATTGTTGGATTAAAGTATTATAGGGGACCGACGACTTCAAGCCACTGCGATGTGCTTTATTTTTGTTTGAATTTCTGTATTACTCTTGATGGAAACTCTGAAATTAAGGAAACATGATTTTATATAACGACTAGCTGAGGCCCTTGGTGTCACCTGCGGTAATTGTAGTAAATCGGTAAATTAAGGAGTATATAGCGAACTTATTTCTTCTTGCTTGGTCCGTCGTAGGGGTCCACGATTATGGCGACTTATAGATCGATATCGAATAACAATGATCGTGTATTCTTTCGGAGCCATGTTTATTAATTAATAACTGTACTATTATTCTAACCTTACGTACTAAGGTATGTACAAGGAATCTCTTAGTTATGATCTTATAGCTACATTATATATTCTAAATCTATCGTTACATTGCACAATAAACACGTATTAATATCAACAAGGAAATGACAGCCGGAATCCTACGTGCTCGATAATCGGCACCTATCTGAAATGTGCTAGTCGAGCATATCTCTGTATAATTTCCGTCTTTGACTTTAACTAATATATGACGCAGGAATAGAGTACAGTAGTAATAACAGTGGAGAAAAATTAGCCTAAGAAATTAGCTTAATAAAAAATAGCCTAAGTGTAATTAGCTGCCAGACAGTCCTTGTATTAGCAGCTAAATGTCAGTTAAAGTCTCATCAAAATCGGTCCAGTCGTTTTAGAGATTAGCCGGAACAGACAGACAGACATAAATTTAAAAAAATATAGTTTTAAAAAACTAAACAAACACGCTTTTAAACTAAAAAGTAGAAAATAATTATAATGTAACAAAGCGTGGTGGCGACGTTATTGAAATATTTCCAGAAAGCACCCCACGCTTTCTTACATTCAAATATTTTCCACCTTATAATTTAAAAGCGTGTTTGTTTAGTTTTTTAAAACTATTTTTTTTTCTAGACTAAAAAATACTAATTTTTTAAACTTTTTTTTCGAATAAGTGTATTGTCATCGGTTTGAACGAAATCTGACCGTTTAAAGTGAGTCAAAGTCGCACCCAAAGGGACTCCTTTGGGTGCGACTTTGACTCACTTTAAACGGTCAGAACGGACTCGTTACAAACATACAGGTGAAGTTAATACAAAGCGTGTAAAAATAGCTCTCTTGTTGCTATAAACTTTCATAGGCATATCATAAAAAACTGTTTAATTGATGTTACAAACATACACTCCAATTTTATTAACTTGCATAGATAAGTGAAATATACTTAATTAACTTCTGTAAGTAGAGCCACGCTGATTTCAACACGAATGGGCCGGTTCGACTCGGACTGTACTACCCTCACACAGAAGACCATCCTAATAATGACAGCATTCTTGCTGTCGTATTTCATTGGTGAGTGTGAGACCGGAGGCCGGCCCAGAAACATCTGACCAGTTCGCCATGGTGTGGGTCACCATGCTGCATTGCCTACCCTCATATGAGCATGGTGACCCCTACTCCTGGATTCTACTTATACTTTTCATCAGGCAGTTTAGAGTCACTTTGGTAGGTTAAATTTAAACGTAGCGTAGCGTATGCAGCTGCTGATCAAGAGGTGTCGGGTTCGATTCCCGGGTCGGACCAAATGTTTGTATAAATGATCTGCAAATATTTGTTTCGGAGTTTGGGTGTTTTCTATGTATAATATGTATGTATTTATGTATATCAGTTGTCTAGTACCCATAGCACAAGCTCTGCTTAATTTGGGACTAGATGATGTTGTGTGTTTAATGCCCAAAAATATTTTATTTATTATTTATTTATAATCGTTTAAAGCTACTAAAATTAACCTTATTCGACACAAGATCTTCATAGTATTTCTCCCCTATTGTTATATTAATAGTAATAAGTTAAATTTGTATGTTTACACAGATGACAAATGCGGACATCTCTACTATCACGATTCCCTCACGCTTCCCTCTGCCTCCCAAGCAACGCACCTCCGTAATGTCACGTCACTGTCACGACTTGACCCCGATGACCCACGCTGATACGGCCCTTATTACAGAGACATAAGTACCACAATTGGATGTAAAAAATGTGTGATCGTGACGCACCTTTTGGGAGACGAAAGACGTTATCTAAGATGTTTGGTTATGATAGGGTTTTACTATGTTCGTATCTGGTAGCTTTAATACCTACTTCTTCTTCTTCCTAGCCTTTATTCCCAATATTATTTGAAGTCGGCCTGCTAGTTCAACCGGTTTTAGCTGAAAATAAGTTTTTACACGAAGCCACTGGCATCGGACCTCCGCAACTCTAAGGGTGAACTAAAATTCAAAGGTTGAACTAGTTGTCAGTGTATTTCCTAAGAGAGGGTCGTCGAACAGAGACGGTGCCCGCATCAGGAGCGGGCAGGCGCTGGAGAAGTTCAGAAGGAGTCCGACACACCACCCCGCCGTAACCCCCGGTGGGGTAACGGTCCATGATGATTTTTCACATAAAAAAAAAACAAAAAAAAAAGTTGTCAGTGTATTTAAGGGCACTGAATTTCCAATAACGATTGCCATGGATGTTCATGACAACCGGGACAGCCGTCGCTTAACATGCTCTCCGAGACTTAAAATTGTTTTTTTTATTCTGCATGTGGGGCATTGTAAAGAGTTGCCTTTCCTCAAGAATGAAAGTATTTAAACGTTAAAATTAATTAAAATCAGTGCAGTAGTTACTTTGGCTGCTATAGCGTAACAGACATACAGACAGAGTTAACAATTAAATATAATTTAAGTGTCTGTTTGTAATATCAAATTAAAGTTTCTTTAATGCATATGAAAGCATATACTTATGTATATATTTTTTTCTATGTATAATATGTATGTATTTACAAAAAAAAAGTATATTTATGTATTTATATCAGTTGTTTAGTACCCATAATACAAGCTCTGCTTAGTTTGGGACTAGATGACGTTGTGCGTCATCATCATCATCATCAACAGCATTCAACACTCCACTGCTGGACATAGGCCTCTCCTTAGAAAGGAGGTTTTGGCCTACTTTACCACGCTGGCCAGACGGATTGGTATAGGGTTGGTTTCAAGTTTTCCTTCTCTTTTCGTTGATATTATCTTGCGTAGTTTATCCCTTAGTCGCCTTTTACAACACCCGCGGGATGAATAGGGGTGGTGACACTCTGTATTCTCAATCCGTCACCACCGTTGTGTGTAAGATGTCTGAAATATTTATTATTATTATTAATGTGCCTTCATTAAAAATCAATTTTTAAAATTATTGTCTTTTTGTTTCGGCTAATCTTTGGAATGGCTTTACCAATTTTAACGGCACTTTTACTGGTAGGTGGCTGACCGATAAGAAGTAACTTAGGCAATTGTTTTGACTAGCTTCACTTACTTTACCCGTCATTTACAAAATACATCCCGAGAAAGAAATGAACCTTGGGATTCAGCTAATTTAATAGGTTTTAGTAGTAGGTATATATACTTCATGTACTTCTAATAAAAAAAAAAAACAATTAACTGTAATAGCGTTCCCTCGGAACCAACCTAACATTCTACAGTCGTAAACGATACTAGAAAACTAACATGTATAAGATAGACGTCTCTCAACGCTTAATCACGTGGTCAAAGTGTTATAGAAGCCAGTTATAGAAGAGATTAGAGGCGTTAGCGATTCTAGAAAAAGAATGGTAGCAAAAAATTTGTATTTTGGCTAAGGACCACACACAAGCTACTTTTAGCATCGACGATAGGCGACTAGTCGCTTTTTAGAACGCTCCACACCGCACACTTAAAAACGCCCAACGCGGAGATTGAGTCGCTTTTTAGAAGCGCGACACAGCAGCTGAACACTACTCTGCGCACATATTCGGATGCCGGTAGCATCGATTTGGCGTCGGAAAATTATAGACAATACACAGCCGACGCGATCCAGGCATCTGAGCAGTCGCTAAAACGCGCGCTTGTGATACTGCGTTTGAACGCAGAAAGTCGTTAAACGCGATGCAGCATCGATGCAGTCGCAAAATCGCAGATCGTCGATGCTAATGCTAAATGTAGCTAGTGTGCTGTGGCCCTAACGTATATGGTAACATACCATATCCGTTAGGGCCACAGCACACTGTCAACAGAAACGCGAGCGTCATGCTCTTGAAAGATACAAAGCTCTTAGAACCTGCAACAAATTAATTATGATACCAACAGGAGGTAATTGTTAGGTTAGATAGGTACTCCGCTAACGACGAGAGAACCTCTGCATATTTTTGTTATGACATGGAACACAACCTAAGCACGAACTCAGTACTTAACAATTGGAATAATCGATTTGTTAAAATTTAAATATAAATTACTAACAGACGTCAATGTGGGGATAATTTTAGTAAACTAAAAAAAAATTACCGGATACAATAAAACTTAAAAATGTACAAGCCATTGAGTCATAGATGGCGTTGTAAAACCCAAACAGTAGTATCTAAGTGTTGTAACGACATCTATTGTGAAGTAGGCGTCAACTGAGTGCACAAAATGAAAACAAAGTATTATGATTGACGTTTAAATGAATTAATAATAACTCCTCGCCTCGTTATCCTCAGTACTGAGGGTCATGATATCCTAGTTGTGAGATGATCCTATCACGAACAGCACGCCACCTGTTCCTCTCCTTGGCCGAATGAAGAGCGTTGTGCAGGTTGATGTTCAAGGTCGACCGGATCTGGTCAGTCCACCTGATAGGATTACGTACTCTTGATCTTTTGCCTCCACCTTTCTATGAGTTGTTCTAGGCTGTTCAATTATTTCCTGGCGATTTGACCAAAGAAATCAAGCACCCTTCGCTTTGCAGGCAGATAGTAGATAGGTCTTTATATTCAATTCGTGTAAAATGGACGCTTTGTGCGGAAGGCCGTCAATGGAATCCGAAGGGGGGCTCTAAAAGCTAAACGGCGGGCTCAAAAAAACTGGAAAAAATCATGATAGTAATCCATATATTGAACATAAAGGAAAACTATAGCGGTTTTAATTACTTTTTATTTCAGGAGTTATAGGCGCCTAACTTGTAAAATGCGCTCACTTGGAAAACTTCGTACAAAAACAAACAAATAGTAAGAAAACATAATAATTATCTATTGGACACGATTTTAAATCTAGTTACGATTATTGGTGAATACGGAACTCTATTCTATGCGTGGCCTGACACGCATTTGACCAATTTTTTGTTGAAATATTTTAAAGACAACTGCCTCACTAGCCAAACACAGTGAATATCTAAAACCAGCACAACAATTTATAAGTGTAGTCCCATGTGAGGTTTGAATCATATTGACCATTATCACCAATATCTTCTAGATGTAAGGGGCCACTTAGAGTGTGATAAGTAACCCTTAGTGGTATTTTCGTTTTCACCAACTTTTACGGGACACCTAAGTACGTAGAGCTCTATTCAAATTAGGAGGCTGCTTACGTTAGGGAGCTCCTACTAAGAAAATGGTTTGAGCATCGTTAGTGAAATGGGCATCAGCGTAATAGAATCGGCGTGGCGACGGCGACGCTACGCTAGGCGTGCAGTTTTTGTTTCAGGCTTTTTATCCAAATTATTTAAGGACCCTCCCTATCCTATCTTATTTCCAAATTTCATTGAGGAGGAAATAAATGTATGAATTTATTTTATTTTATTTTTACAGCATAAATCATACTTTTTCATTTTTTGATTGCCTATCTGTGTGTTCTTTCTGTATTGTAAAGAGTAACTTGATAATAACTGAGACTACTTTACACACACACGCACACGCACACGCACACGCACACGCACACACACACACACACACACACACACACACACACACACACACACACACACACACACACACACAAAGATCGTCTTCATGTATACATAATATTATAAAACTAAAGACTGTGTTGGTTTGGTTGAACGCGCTAATCTCACGAACTACTGGACCGATTTAAAAAAATATTTCAGTGTTAGATAGCCCATTTATCGAGGAAGGCTATACGTCATTACGCTAAGACCAATAGGAGCGGAGCACCAAGGAATAATGTTTCAAAATCGGAGGTTTTTTTGAGAGCTTCTGCTGCGTGCGCTGCATAAACAGTTAAAGTTTCACAAAAGTCATGTATGACAGAATTGTTACCCTTTAGAAGTTCTAAAAAAAAATTACAACATATGTCTATCTTTTAAGGTTGGTTCACTATAACCTTTATTATGGGAAACAAATTTAGTTTTATTAGTTTTTTTTAGAAAAATGTAACTACAATATCGCATTGGATTAGTTTGTAAGGATATTATAAGAAAGATATCATTCATCATCATCATCAACAGCCTTTAACAGTCCACTGCTGGACATAGGCCTCTTCTTTTGAAAGGAGGTTTTGGCCTACTATACCACGCTGGCCAGACGGGTTGGTAAAGGGTTTGTTTCAAGTTTTCCTTCTCTTGGCACTGATGTTAGCTGCTTGTTTTGTTGCTTTAGTCGCCTCTTACGGCACCCATGGAATGAATAGAGGTGGTGACACTTTGTATTCTTAATCCGTCACCACATGGAAAATTAATGGTGAGGAAAAAGATAGATATAGTAAAAATAAATAAAATAAAATAAATAAATTTGCTTCCGCGGTATAACATCATGCTGCGGGCAATAGAAGACGCAAACGGGGTCGTGTGAATCAGCTAATCAATTAATATTTGTTCTGGATAGAATCCTAACCCTGGCCTTCTGGCTTAGCACTCAAGCAAACTAACCGCTACACTAACAATGAACATACCACACTTATAGCTCGTATAGATAACGACATCTATAACTTACAGTATAACATCGTCTGACCACTGAAAGTTGTCTCTCCAAGTTGACCAGAGGGCGCTGTTAAACTCTCGGACATTGCAAATAGTACATTTCAAGTACTGTCCACTTGTAAGACACTCATTAATGTGTCGAGTACTTGGTATGACCGCTAGATGGTGTTATTACTAAACAAAGCATTGAATAATAAAACAAAAGCGATGAAAATGAGATACGTGGTTTTTAACCGACTTCGAAAAAGCAGGGAATTCGCAATTTTGAGGTACATTTTTTATATTAAAGCTTGCCAAAGTGATTCTACTCTACCTGATCGAAATTATGAATAGATTTTATCAGGCCATCATACTTATTGCAAATTTTATGCAGCATGGTGACTAGGATTGCCACCCGTACTTTATGATAAAGTAATGTACGTTATTTCAGGTAACGGTGGTGAGTGGCAACATCAACGACAACTAAACTTTTCAAAACCTAAAGAAATTAAATCATGTGAAATAAAGTATTTTCGTGTACTTTATAGCTCTCATAAAGTACAGAGTTTCTATATATAAAAATAAAGAATAATAAATTGTAAGGACTTTATTTTGATAGTGTGTACTTTTTCCTCAAGTAACCACATACTTAAACTTAAGCAAAAATTAAAGGTGGCAACCCTCATGACCCAGACTAAGGCAGCCTCGTGAGATGCTTTTACATGGCTATGGCTACACGCTTAAATGACACGGGATCATAGTGGGAGGTGGTAAAAAATTGTTTTTCATGTCAATATCGTAAATACTTTCAAATGCATTTAGTAAATAAACCGTTATATCGAAATTACAAACTCACACTTAAATTTAATTTATAAAATATAGATTTAATTCTTTTTATGTTTGAAACCCAATAAAAGCAAAGTCGAGAGTGTGCTGTTAGCAAAAAGAAACAAAAAATCGGGGCTTCGAATACAAATAACTTCACATTTCTTCACGTAAATGTTACTTAACTATTATGAAAGTAACCTTGATTTTACAATTACTTTATTGAGTTTCACATAATTGATCGAGAGTCCATAGAACAACATTCTAGAACTTCTCCTACAAAACATGATACTGGCGTGTGGTGTGAGTGGTGACCTTGCCGCTTCAGGGTCAGGGTTCAAACTCCAACTGGCACAATATTTTGTGAGATCTGGAAACTGTTGATCATAGCGATACAATAATGTTCCTATAGCTGGAGTTGTTTTTATTTAAAGAAATAAAAATACCAAGCACAATTTACCTACAAATATTAGTTTTTTATTTAATTTTAAAGTCTATCACGGTAACTGCTTGAATGAAACACAGATTAGAAGAAAGAAGTTTACATATATGTACGTCATACTATTCGTTATGGGAATTATATTAAAACGAATATGTATGACGTAGGAATGGTGAGAAAGTGGGAATACCGCTTCTTTGTTTATCCTCATCGTTCAAGTGCAAACGATTACTGAGATATAGGAGTTATCGGTTATACTCTTCTGACCTGTAGTTAGTGATAAGCCAGATGTAGTGCCTTAGGTAGCGTGGGGACTTATGACCTTAAATCGGTCTTGAGAGGATACCCGGGCACAGCAACTGCACATAATGAGTTGTTGACGGTGTTGAGGAAGTGTGTATTCAGTATGTTTTTGGTTACTATATTACAGACTCTGGTACTTTGTAGTTAGAGATGTGACTTCTGAATCTTCCTCCTCGGCCCTTTCTGGTGTCTCCTGTTCTCGTAAAAGTGAGCGGTAGGAGCCTAAGCTAAGTATCCTACTATATGACTGCCTCGGTAGCACAGTATGCGACTGCAGTGCTGGAGGTCGCGGGTTCTATCCCGAGCCAAAGCAAATTTTTGTATAGTATGTATATCTACAAGCTCTCTTTAATTAAAGTTAGATAGGGTTGTGTGTCAGATGTCGAAAAATCTTCATTTAATCTCACCCAGTGCTGTCTAAATATAGCTGGTCTTAAATTTTAGCAAAACTCTAATAAACTACTTCATTTTAAAGTCAGCTTGTGTTTAAATAATACAATACGAGTATATACAAAATTAAATTTGTACAAAAAGATTTACCTATACAAAACACATCAATTACATATTAGAACTCAGTATATTGTATTGTATGTGAACGTTGGAAACATTTAAATTGTATCTTTATTGTAACAATTCATAACTGAAGCCTTCCCATGAAATTATTATAAACGGTTTTGCTGTTTAACGAACTATAACGTCTAAAATTTGGTCGCATAACGCTTGATAAAAAAACTTCACGATTGAATGAATTATGTATGTTAAAAATATGACAAAATCAAAGTTCCAATCAAATACATTTTAAAGTATTTAAGTTAAAGCTATTCTTAACTTCAATCTTCTTCGTAAGTACCATGGGAGTCGTAAGAGTTAAAGGAAGAAACTACGTAAGACAGCAGCACGGCAAAGAGAAGGAAAACTTGATGGAAATGGAATATATACCAAAGGGTCTGGCCATCGTGGTAGGCCAAAATCTCCTTTCTATAGATAGGCATATGCATTGAGATGGCATATGCAAAGAAATGGGCTTTTGAAAGTTGACGATGATATGAAAAGTGTATTTGACTACATTTTTCCTTCAGTTGATTATAAAACTAAAGGAAAAATATATTGATGGTATTTCTCAGTCGTACGATCGTAGGAATGTCATATTTGTATTTTTTAATTCAGCACTGTTGACACATTTATACTGGCAATGAAAATAGGTTCATGAAAATATTTCATGTTAAATTAAAGTTTATGGTATTTTACACAATAAGAGAGCACGCTGACATGGTTGTCATGAACATCTATGGAAAATCGATATTGGGAAGTCAGTTCATTATATTATTATTACAATTTTCGAATTCCAATTTGCCCTCAGGGCTGGCTAAAAACTGAAATTCAGGTAAAACTAGTTGAACTAGTATCCGACCCCAAATAGTCTTGGGAATAATAAATAAAAGCTAGGAGGTAGGTATTTTTCACAATAAAACGCGATATTTTGAAAATATATATAATGCTTACAAACTCTTCCGGGATGAGCACACCTCTCACCCTTAATACATTGATCAGCCTTCCCTACACTTTCAGATTTTACGACTTCTTTTAAAGAGACCTCATTTCAGTTTCATACTATTTTCAATTTAAATGTTTCTGAGTCTGTTCGAACAAGTTTCAACAAGAATTCTGTGTTAAAGTGACCCATCACTTTAACACAGAATTCTTATAAAACTTTTTTAATCTACTTCTGTCAGCATTTGCAACAGTGAGCAGTCTACTCTGCCTGATGAAAATCATGAGTAGAATAAAGAGTTACCATCGTCATTGTGAATGCACACAATGCAGCATGGTGACCCACAATATGGAAGCCTACTGAGAAACCTCATCAGAAGGATCAAACTAAGAAGCATCATTTGGCCTCTGGACTCGCACTTACCAACTAAACATAACTTCATGAACGCTGACATTTTAGATTGGTCTTCGAGGATAGGTCGTGCCGTACCATACGTTCTGAAATCTAGTACATTGTAAATCGTAATCTCATCAAACACTGAGGTTCCAATTAAAAAAAAAGTGTTAAATAGGAAGTTATAGCGACCAGCTCAATCACATGCTATATACCGACACCAGTGCTACGGTCGATAGGTGTCGACCAACAGTGAGATTTTTTTTCCAGAAACGGCGTACCTCTATCTAAAAGTATTTCTTGTAAAACTAGCTGATGCCCGCGGCGCCGCTCCCGTCCTAAGGGTATGAAAAATAGATAGTAGCCGATTCTCAGAGTTACTGAATTTGCATAAAAATTTCATAAGAATCGGTTAAGCCGTTTCGGAGAAGTATGGGAATGAACATTGTGACACGAGAATTTTATATCTTTCAAATTGACTCTACTCTGCCTGATGGAAATATATAAGTAGAATTCAGGAGTAGGGGACACAATCCTCCTTGCGAGGGTAGGCAATGCAGCATGGTGACATCTACCGTGGTGGCCTGTTCATTTTTTTTGCATCATTCGTGCTGAAATCAACGTGGTAGTACTTACCATTTCAAAATCATACCAAACTGCTTTATTTTTCCATCATTCCTCACATTATTAATCAATATTACATAATGGTTTCTTTTTGCTCTTCTAAATAATCATCTTCACCGTTGTATTCTAAAAAGAACTCTACACACACATATACAATATTAGTGATGTGTTTGTGAGTTCAGACGTCAAACGTTTTATATTCCTTTACTTTTTAAATCGACCATATCCGTCATGCAACGGTCTCTGTCAAAGAGCCAATTGAACTAAATTCGCTATACTTGAATCTTTTTTGACCTTCTTTCTTACGTTTGAGCTAATATTTTCCCACTGTGTTTTAAAATCCATATCTAAATTTCTAGTGTCACAATGTTCAATTAATTATTCTCCGAAACGGCTCGATCAATTCTTATAAAAATTTGTGTTTATTCAGTAGGTCTGAGAATAGGACGTTAGCTATTATACCCCTAGGTAATAAAGGATATATTTTTTTTGGACATCTGACACACAACATGATCTAGTCCCAAGTTAAGCAGAGCTTGTATTATGGGTACTAAACAACTGATATAAATACATAAACATACTTTTTTTTGTAAAAACATACATATTATACATAGAAAATATCCAGATTCCGAAACAAATATTTGTGGATCACACAAATATTTAGTCTCCCGGGACTCGAGCCCGAGACCTCTTGATCAGCAGCCGCATACGCTAACCACTAGACCAACATGGCAGTTACATAGTTTTAGGTATATCAAAACAATTTACTTTTACTTGCCTTAGTGCTTTAAATTCCGGCGAATTTATTTAATTTTCCGCATTTTACGACATCTCATCAAAATTCTGCATTTCGTGTGGAAATAAAACATTTATTGAATTCATTGAACTGTTAGATAACATTATCGCTTACAGTGTTGAAGAGAAGTGATTTAGTAAACAATGGAAGAACACAATTCAACGTTACAAACACTGTTCTTGTTTAAAAAATTAAAAGACTCTTGTTTAAAAAGTAGTCTTGGACGTTTTACACTTGATATAATTTACAAAATTCTACATAAAGAATAAAAAGTCAGAGGAATATAGTTTACGATTCAATAAAAGTAGTTTAAGTGTACGTTTTCATCGATTTTGGATATATGTGCATCGAAATACGATTTCATCATAAGATATCAAGCAAACACCGTGACATGTTAACTTTTCATTATTATCGTAACCCATTTAAATCACCATTGCATATAAAATTACACACAGCTTCAGTTGCAGGCGAATATAATAAATATCAGAATGTCTCATAGCACGGCTTAGTGTCAAACAAGCCGCGGTCACAGACACACTCTTGATAAACATGAATACCCTGACAGTTTACGTTGTAGTACTCACAATTATCAACATCAACGCTCACATTATTCCAGACAGTTACGCAGAACAACGGAACGCACTCCTCAACGAAGAAACACACACCGCTGTAGGTGGAAAAATACATCTCACAGAAGACGAGTACCTCGCCAACGAAATCCTCATGAAATGGAAACATAAAGAGTTGGATGATTCGTTAAAAAACCCACAGTATTTCAACTTTTCAAAACACTATTTTACATACAAGAAAGACATTGAAAAGTCGAATGTTTATCAGATTATAAGGATTATGCCAAAAGGGGCAGCGTTACATGTTCACAGTTCTTTAATGTTGGATCCCAGTTTATTAGTGAAACTTACTTATATGGAGCATCTGTATGCATGCTTCGTTGACGGAGGTTTGAGTCTACAATTCTCCGAGTCCACACCGGCCCGACCTTGCAAAACTAATTGGGCACTTGTCAGTGACCTAAGAAAATTATCTGGTAGCGCCTTGATTTTTGACGACGAATTGAAGAGTCATTTTACTCTATATAAAGAAGACGATGAAGATTACAGTAAGGTTGATATTAACACAGTTTGGAAAAGATTTGAAAGAGTGTATCAAGCTATTAAATCCCTTATAAATTACAGACCAGCTAGAGAAAAATACTGGTATGAAACTTTGAAGCAGTTTTACGAAGATAACGTTATGTACATAGAGGTGCGCACGAGTCTTACGAGTGTTTATGAACTGGATGGGTCGAAACATCCTAAGAAATATATGGTGGAACTTTACCAAAGTGTTACAAATGCATTCATGGACGAATACCCAGACTTTGTGGGCATTAAGTTAATAGTAACAAGACATAGAACTCAAAGTGTTGATCATGTATTAGAATCGCTTAATTTAACCAGAAAACTAAAGTCAGAGATGCCAGAAATGATTGCAGGATTTGATTTAGTGGGACAGGAAGATCTAGGGAGACCGTTAACTGATTTTCTCCCCATATTGTCTGAAGCAAAGAAAGATATAGATTATTATCTACATGCAGGTGAAACCTCTTGGTTGGGGACTTCAACTGATGAGAACTTGGTTGATGCGATACTTCTCGGATCAAAGAGGATTGGCCATGGATACGCGTTAACGAAGCACCCGACTTTGCTGGATGTTGTCATGAAGAGGAACATTGCTTTGGAAGTTAATGTGATATCAAACGTGGTGTTATCTTTAGTGATAGATGTGAGGAATCATCCCTTAGCTTCTTACTTAGCTATGGGTCTACCAGTGGTGTTGTCAAGTGACGACCCTGGGGCGTGGAGTGCGAAACCTTTATCTGAAGACTTTTTTGTTGCTTTTATGGGTGTTGCAAGCAAGAGAGCAGACTTGAGGATGCTGAAGCAACTGGCACTTAATTCTATCATTTATAGTGCTTTAGATGAAGGAGGTAAGATTAAATTATTAAAGGTTTTCGAAAAGCAATGGTTAGAATTTATTAGGGATGTTCTTTCGAATGAAAGGTTGATATGGGAAAGTTATGTATGAAACACTTGATATACATTGAAATTGATTTCTTTTGTAGGTTTTTCATTGTTGAGATTAGACTGAGATTTCGTCTAGCTTTACAGTTCTATGCTAATGCTATATGGTATGCAGACAGTGTCTTGTAAGTACCATGTTTTGTAAGAAACTTGCTAGATAGCATATACCGTCATGGAACTTGATAAATATTTTTTAATCTAAATAATTTATCTAAAACAGATTTCAAAACCATAGAATCCTACAATAGTATGTTGTCTGTAGGTAAATTTAATTGTCAACAAAGTGCTCTATAAGTTCGAAACAACAATATCTGATTTGAAGTACATTTTAAGATTCTAACTAAATAGTATTTCTGCTTTATAACGGCGAAGCTGAAAGGAACTGTATATTCTTGGCGATCTTTGTATGTTTGTGTGTTCCACCATAGTGCCTAAATTACTGAACCAATTTTAATGAATGAGGTGTCATTAGATTCGTAATAATAGCCCGGGAGACATAGGCTTTAGAAATTTTATAAAATGTTTTTGCATAGTCGGGACATAATATTTTTAACCTTTTCTTGTCTTCCAAAACCAACGGGGTTATTAAAAACTTTTGTAAATCACGAGTGATAATAATAATAAATAAATATTTCTGACATCTTAAACACAACGTCATCTAGTCCCAAACTAAGCAGAGCTTGTATTAGTGGTACTAAACAACTGATATAAATACATAAACATATTTTTTTGTAAATACGTACATATTATACATAGAAAACACCCAGACTCGGAAACAAATATTTGTGGATAACATAAATATTTGGTCCGACCAGCATACGCTAACCACTAGACCAACAAGGCAACATAAAAAAAACATTTCTTTGTCTTATTTTTGTTTTTAAAAAACAACTCCCACATTAGGATTAAAAATCCTGTGTCGCAGGGGACTTTACAAACATACATGAAGCGGACACAAAGAACACCCAGACTCAGAACAACAATTTGTGAATCACACAATTTTTTCCCGTTGTTGTCCAACGTTTGAATTGAACCCACATCCCACACCAACTATACACGACCCATTGTAATGCATATACTAAGGCATATACCCATTTATTTGACAGAGGCCAACCGCCATCTTGCTCTATGGCATACCTACTAACATAGGGCGTTTGTTTATGAGTTGAAATGAGGAACTAACAAAGCTTGCCGGTATGTGACGAATGACCAGATCGGGTTTAAACTGTTGATGTTGAAAGATTTGTGATTGTTTTGCTTCCCAAAACACTTACGTCTAACGATTGATAAATATTTTGCAAACATTAAACAATGTTCCTTCGTTCATTTCCGTCAAATATTTATTTATATTAAATTACAATGTAAGTAAATAACTATTTGGAGCTGTTCCCTTGTCTGTGTGTTTGTTCCGGGTAATTTCTGGAATGGCTTTACCGATTTTGAAGGGATTTTAACTGACAGTAAGCTAAGTAAAATTGAAGTGTCTGCATTATATAAAATATCAAATTAACCGTTTTTGTTAAATGTATATAAAAGTATTATGTGACTTCCACGGTAAAAGCAATTTTTCACATTTTTTTCTATCTGTCTGACTTGTTCCGGGTAATCTCTATAACAGCTGGACCGCTTCTGATGGGACTTTCACTTGCAAAAAGACGATCGACTGAAAAGAAGTCGACAAAGTGCTACAATAAAATTATACGTCTACCCCATCGTGTAGGGTATCATTAGGGTTCCTAAGACGATTTTTTTATTTAAGTATCTGTATGCGAGAAATTCTACTTTAAATGTCACTTTTTTGTAAAATCAAGTTGTCCGCCCCTTGAAGGTTGCCACTACCATTTTCCGATTTAGGTATCCATTTCCGAGTTATTCAACTTTAAAAGTCATTTTTTGCAAAAACAGGGCGTCCCTTCCCTCTAAAAACTAAATATCTGGCGGCTGGCTCAAAATATCTGAAAATGATAGTAGTCCATATATTAAACTTTAAAAGAAAAGTATAGCGGTTTAGATAACTTGTAAAATGCAGTCACTAGAAAACTTCGTACAAAAATACACGGTTTTAAATTCACCTACCATTATGGGTGACTACGAAAACATATTCTATGCGTGGCCTGACACGCACTTGGCCAATTTTTAATGAATGTGCAATAGTACACTATCTGAAATATGATAACCTTTTATAAGAGTTCATTCAAGTTCAAATAACTTTATTATTGAATGATCTTGACACACTAGAGCTAATAACTACAGTTTATTAGTGATATTGATACACAACAATGGACATACCGGGTAGCTTGTAATTTTACGCAAGACATGTCGAATTTCACTGTAAAGTATCATAAACTATGTGAGCTGTGTGTGTTGCCCGAGGTGAATGTACTCATAACAAAATATTCTAAGTTACTCCTTGTCATTAGTCAGTGAAAATCCCGTCAAAATTGGATAAGCCGTTCCAAAAATTAGCCGTAAAAAACAGACTGACAAACATATAATTTAAAAAAATGCGCTTTCGATTTGAGTACCACTTATACCTTAATAATAATATAGTACGACATGGTCGGCGTGGAGGCGTAGGTCCTTTTTTTTCCGTGTGGAAAATCATCATGGATCGTCACCCCACCGGGGTGGTGTGTTGGACCCGAACCGACTAAAAACCACACGGTGTGCAATCTCTGCGATTCTCTTTTTAGGAGGAAGAGAAGTCCAAGGTCAGATCTCCTTCTGGACTCCTCCCAGCGCCTGCCCGCTCCTGATGTGGGCACCGTCTCTGTACGACGACCCTCTCTTAGGCGGCGTCCGGCACACACGGACGCCGCCCCCTCGCGGCAGGCCAAATAATAAGGGTGGAAGGAAAACCCGTCTTCTCCGCTGCCTTCTTCCGCGAGACGACGTCTTCGCAGAAGGTCGGAGACGTAGGGCCTTAACTTGGGTTAAGTTAAGGCCCTATGAGAAGAGACCCGAGAGCAGAAGTGAGTGGTTATGGGTTTTTGATGAACAATTCATTTTCAATTTACTTCATATCATACATAATTATTTTTAAAACACATTGCCAAAAGCATAGATGTGGTTAAAGTAGCTATACTTACTACGCATAGTGTTGTACACACTATAGCGGCCAAGTGAGATAATTTTTCACACCTCTCTTAAAGGACCCAGGATCATAATGGGAAGGAAACACGAGAGCTGGTAGTAAGTTCTAGTGTTTAACTGCTCGGCACAGGAAAGAAGAGTTTGTTCTAGTGCGTATTGCTACCACTGTAAAGCGGTGACTTCCAAGGCCAACAATTAAGTTATTCTTTCTGCTATCTGCCAGTGAAAGTCCAGTCAACATAGGTCCAGCCGTTCCATAGATTAGCTGACACAAACAGGCAATTTTTTTTTTATTTATAGTTAAAACAGACACTTCAATATTGTTTATTTTTATGTTTAGATTTGAGTGTAATTATAGTATTAAAACGAAATAGTATAAAATACTGTACTACTGTAAGCATACCTAAACGGTATACTTACAGTAGTTTGATTGTATTATGATAGGCTCTGTATAAATTTGTGACCCTGTGTATGATGTGATGTTAATAAATTATTAGATATATTAACTTAGAATAAATGTATATTGTAAATATAATTAAAGTGTAGATATACATAAGTTTGTACATATTATGTAGATATGTAAAAAACAGTAAGTAAAAAATTATACTTCTTTCTTATAATATATTTTTCGTTTTTAATTTCTGACACCTATTTACAAACAAGCGTATATAAATACTAGCTGATGCCCGCGGCGCTGCTCGTGTCCTAGAGGTGTGAAAAATGAGAAATGAGAGGTGTGAAAGATGTTGACTGATTCTCAGACCTACCCGATATGCACACAAAATTTCATACAAATCGGTCGAGCCGTTTCGCAGGAGTATGGGAACGAACATTGTGACAAGAGAATTTTATACATATACTAGCTGATGCCCGCGGCTCCTTTTAAACCTTCTCTGGGTTTCCACAAATAATTCAAGACCAAAATTAGCCAAATCGGTCCAGCCGTTCTCGAGTTTTAGCAAGACTAACGAACAGCAATTCATTTTTAGGGTTCCGTAGCCAAATGGCAAAAAACGGAACCCTTATAGATTCGTCAAGTCTGTCTGTCTGTCTGTCTGTCCGTCTGTCCGTCCGTATGTCACAGTCAATTATTTCCGAAACTATAAGAGCTATACTGTTGAAATTTGGTCAGTCGATGTATTCTGTGAACCGCATTAAGATTTTTACATAAAAATAGAAAATAAACAATACATTTTGGGGGTCCCCATACTTGGAACTGAAACTCAAATTTTTTTTTTTCATCAAACCTATACGTGTGGGGTATCTACGGAGGTCTTCAAAAATGATGTTGAGGTTTCTAATGTCATTTTTTTCTAAACTGAATAGTTTGCGCGAGAGACACTTCCAAAGTGGAAAAATGTGTCCCCCCCCCCCCCCCTCTAACTTCTAAAATAAGAGAGTGATAAAACTAAAAAAAATATATGGTGTACATTACCATGTAAACTACCAACGAAAATTGGTTTGAACGAGATCTAGTGAGTAGTTTTTTTTTATTACGTCATAAATCGTAACACGCAATTTACCTTTCATCCAATCAATACACTAGTATAAAAACATCGATGAAAGTTACAACGAACTACAAGAACTTTTATATGATGTCACTTGCTGGAACCCTTCATGGGCGAGTCCGACTCGCACTTAGCCGCTTTTTTTATATATATAGAAGATTGATTGCCTAATTCAAACGCATTTTAATAAGGGTACAACGATAACGTTTTATCTTGTTTTTTACTATTTATGCAAGATGTCTATTTATCTACATTTAACACAACGAGGTCGGTTATTGAGTCAAGTGTCACAGTAGTGAATACGTTTGGGTACATATAGATAGACTTGCTGCTCCCCGCCGTGTTCCCCAGCTGATGTAATAGTAGAACAATAATCATGAGCCTTTATTCATCTATCCTTATTTATTTGGTATGGGGTACCTACTTTGAATATAGAGGAAGGACAAAGGCTATTCTTCATTGTTTATCGCCCATCTTCTTCTTCTTCCTCTCCAATTACTGAAGGTTGGACATCAGCCTTGAAAACCTCGCTTTGTCCCTGGCGAGGTGAAACAGTTCCACGGCGCTCTTGACTCCAGTCCACTCACGGATGTTTCGAAGCCACGATTTTTTCCTACGGCCTACTCGACGTTTCCTCGCAATTTAGCCGCAATGAGTTGCAGTAAATCGTATCTCTCGTGTCTGAAGACTTGACCGAGGTAGGCTTTTCTTGTTTTGATGGTCTTCATTAACTTGCGGGTTTGAAAGACACGTGTTAGAACCTCAACATTGGAGATTTTATGAGCCCAGCTGATCGAGAGCATTCGTCGGTAAGTCTCAATAAAGCCTCAATAAAAAAAAATTACAATATATATTTCGGACATCTGAAACACTTTATCATCTAGTCATCTAATCTAGTCCCAAACTAAGCAGAGCTGATACTAGGTACTAGATAAACTAGTAATGATAAAAATATATAATCTTACTTTTTGTTAATACATACATATATTATACATAGAACCAAGAACACCGAAACTCCCAAACTAATATTAGCAGTTCAACATGAAATCAGGTCGTCAGAAATCATGAAATAAAGACGGAGTTATTTTAAAATTTGTAATAATAAGCACTAGCTTTGGCCCGTGTCCATCCATGTCGGTTATCGCGGTAAAAAGAAATTAAACGGTTAGGCTCTTCCTTTCTGTATCGAGCAGTTAAAACCTGAAACTCTCTACCACAGCATGTGCTTCCTCCCTTCTATGATCCCGGGTCCTTCAAGCGGGGCGTGAAAAATCATCTTACTAGGCCGCCATAGTGTGGTTCACCGTGCTGCACTGTCCGTTGTGGCAGTGAGGATGGTGGCCTCCACTTCTGGATTCTGTTCATGCTTTCCATCAGGCAGGGCAGAGTCATTTTGGCCACTCATATAAAAAAAAAGTAGACGATGTCCTTTCTCAGACTATCTGGGTGCAAAATTTCTTTTAAATCGGTGCAGTACTTTTTGAGTTTATCGCGAACAGACAGACTAACAAACGCGGCGGAGAACTTTATTTTATAATATCTAGGTGATATGTTATGTATTTCATCATGAACTGAATGTTGATGAATTACAAACTTTTGCTAAGCTATTTGTGTTAGGCGCTATTTTTAAAACAACACCTTATGAAATCAAATCATGTAATGCACATTACTGACTTGTGATAAGCAGCACACACATATGATTGGAAACAATCAACTAGGGTAAGCAACTACGGCGCGGTCACTACTTAAATGGTCGACAGTTTGTGGCATTATATGTTATGAGCGTTTTATAGATTTAAGTAGTCGGTCCCGGTTGTTATTATAAGATAGCAGTCGTAAAGCTTAGTTCGGCCAGCTTAAAAACATCTAACAGCAAGATTACATTGCCACAACGTGTCCCCAACCCGCAATACGAGGGTAACACCCCAAAATTCAGCTAGTAAAACATAAAAAGCTCTTCCAACTGATCCCACCTTCTCCCTTCCTTTGCAGGACAACACGTGCTGGCCTTGGAAGTCACCGCCTTAGAGTGGTAGAAATACGCACTAGAACTAAACGGTTTAGCTCTTCTTTCCTGTGCCGAGCGGTTAAAAACTGGAACTCGCTACCATCTCACGTGTTTCCTTCCCATTATGATCTCGGGTCCTTTAAGAGGGGTGTGAAAAAGCATCTCACAAAGCCGCCATAGTTTGGGTCGGCATCGCCATACTTCCTGCATCGCGGGCAGTCTGGTGGCCCCCACTCAGGGCCGTAGCTAGGGGAGGGCATTGCAGGGCAATGCCCTACCTTGAAATCAGAATGCCCTACCTTAAAAATATCAAAAACTAAGATATTTTTTTATAATTGAATTATTTGTAGTTTGAGATAAAAAAATGAAGGGATAGGACTCAAAACTTTTCTGAACATACCACAGTTTGTATATTCATTTCATATTATAATAACTCTTTGCTCTGTATATAGCATTTGAAGCGGCATCACATGAAGCAATGGGTCTATTTAATTACAATATCTGTGTAGCAGACGGTACTCCCCGTCCCATAGATTGCAATATGGGCTACATTACAGTTTATGGGAAGGGGAATCCTTTTTTAAAATAAAACTAGCGTACATGTTTTGCGTGCAATTGCACGCGTGTCATTTTTCATATATTTATTTCAATGAATATTGTTGTGTCGTTTGCATACATTTTTTCACTTAGGACCGACGTTACGAAAAAAAGTATCCCTGTTACATTTGCGTCCGTCCTTAGACACGACCAGTACTGCTCTCGCCGAATCAAGAATAGCTGCCTGAATCTTGTCCCAACTGTCTTGAACCAATTTGCTCTCAGCTCCAGCGCACTTGTCAATGAAGGGCGAGGCGAACTTTTGAGACGTGACTTCATCAAACCGCCACCACCTGATCCGGCGTTGGCAGCGTTCTACATGTTTGTCTTTGGGCTTCACACAGAGGTCCATGACAAGGAAACGGTGTTGTGCAGTGAGACTCTCTCCTGGTATGACTTTGCAGTTGGCCACTTTGCTAATAGTGTGTCTTCTCGGAGGAAATCGATTTGAGTGCCTCCCACTTTTGTAGGTGATAAGGTGTTCCGGTTTCTTTTTAAAGAACGTGTCTCCAAGGCAAGATCGGTAGCCGCACATGTTCGTAAAATGTCTTCACCCTCTTTGTTGCGAATGCGATAACCGAAACCACCATGAACACGCTTAAACTCCACACAACCCTCACCCACATGCCCATTTAGATCACCACCCGGAACGATTCCCTGCTACAAAGGTATGCCGCGAAGAACCTCCCTGAGTTGGCTCCAGAACGACATCTTTACGGTTTCGCTACAACCTGCCTGTGGCGCGTAAGCTCTTATCAGATGGGTAATAATTCCATCGATAAGCACCCTTACGACCATAAGACGGTCGCTACATCAACTCTAAAATGCCAGTCTGAAGCCACCCGGCAAGCACCACGGCCACTCCGTTCTCTCCACCAGATGCCTCTGTGTATATCAGTTGGTAGCCATTCCCAATGAACCGGGATCTACTGCCCTTCCACCGAGTCTCCTGCAGGAACGCTACGGCTACCCTCCGCCTGGAGAGTAAATCGGCTAACTCCCTCGCACGACCGGTTAAGGTGCCAATGTTCCAGGTGGCAAAGCGGAGCTTACGTGTTACAAATGTTGGGCGTAACTTCTTTAACCCGCCCTGGACTCTTCTACTTGACACAGGAGTCGGGCGAAGCTCCTGCGCGCCGTTTTCCGGCGGCGCCCTATCCGTGGCACTAACAGACCTATTGACCTATGTTCTGCTAGACAAATTATTTGTCTACGAGGAGCTATTGAATGTACATCACTGACCTAGAGGTCAGTGATATACGTGGTGCTTGATTTAGCAGCCCGAGCTTCGGAGCACATTTATTTTATTTTATTTTAAACTTAATGCGCATGTAGCACAAAGGCGGACTTAATGCAATGTGACATTCTCTGCCAATCAACTTCAGGTGATGTAGGAATATGATGCGGTAGGTAAATAAATAAATAAATATTTTGGACATCTGACACACAACATCATCTAGTCCCAGGCTAAGCAGAGCTTGTGTTATGGGTACTAGACAACTGATATAAATACATAAACATACTTTTTTTTTGTAAATACATACATATTATACATAGAAAACACCCAGACTCCGAAACAAATATTTGTGAATCACACAAATAATATTTGTTCCGACCCGGGAATCGAACCCGAGACCTCTTGATCAGCAGCCGCATACGCTAACCACTAGACCAACGAGGCAGTCAAGTCAAGTCGAGGTGCAGGCTTAGGATATAAAACCTGACAAGGTAGTTGTAAATGTAGGTATCACCTTTATTGTAAACCATTTTCATTTAATCAAATTTAATAGTTGTAAGTAATATACACAAATTTACTGTTATTATTACATTAGGGTTTATAACAATGGATGAAGATACCAGACATGTATATAAACATACGTATATATACATACACACATAAATCCATATATACACAGGCATACATAGACATACATATATAAATAAATGTAATTATATATATTACGTATCTAAATACTCAGTTGGGTATTATCGTTGTGATCGTTCTGCCAATTCATTCCGGAGTAAATCACGTACTTTCATTTTGAATGTGAGGCGGTTTGTGGACATCCTGATTTCAGTAGGTAGCGCATTCTGACTGCACGAAGAAGGAAGGGAAGGGAAATTAGAGGTGCGAGGGGGGTAAAGGAGAAGCATATTGTTCCTTGACCGAAGGTTTCGGTCATGGTTTGAGAATAAGAGACAAAAGTGAGGTACGAGGTACTCAGGTAACGATGGGGAGAAGAGGAAAGAAAAAAGTGAAGTGAGTGCACGCAAACTGCGGCGCTGTCGAATTGGGAACCATTGCAGCTGGGAACGTAAAGCAGACACATATTTGAGAATTGAAACCAAAACGAGTTGAATGCAGTTATTGAGAAGGGGTTTATTATGGAGGTAGGCAGGTCAAAATAACACATCACCATAATCGATCAGGGGATTTATTAGGGGTTTTAGCGGGAAGGAAGTTTTTAAGACGGTATAAAGCGCGAAGACACGAAGTAACTTTCTGGCTGACATGTGTCACTTGTGTTCGCCAATCAAGTGTAGAGTCCATATATAGCTGCAGGTTATTTACTACTGCACTCAGAGCTATCTTCTGGTTGTTGTAGACAACTGGAGGAATGACTGCCATTTCCGACCTACTTAGCATTTGGTTTGGCATATGATATGTCATATGCCATTGAGAAAATGAACATTGGACTTGGTCAACATATCCTCAACACTTGACTACGTATAATCTGGCTAACTTTGATTCATTCGGGTAACATTGACAGTGTGACCATGAACTAGTTTCGATTTATTTTTCATATGATACCAATACAATTCACAAATACTTCTTACAGTTTTACATTTTTAAACTAACTCCGTAAGCGCACCTTAAAAATAAATAGGCTTTCATACAGGGGTAATGTCAAAACTTATTTCTGAAATTTGCGCCCGAGTTTATGCTATTCAAACAGTGTAAAACTTTTGGAATATTTTGTGAGAGATTTTGTAGAATCATTTGTAATGGAATTATCGTATTTTAATATAGTATTTGCCTATAATTACGTCTCTTTATCTAATTACTATAACTACTAATTTTTATACAGGCTAACTTTGACAGTGTTTTGAAGTATTTTTTTACATAATTTGACCTACATAATTGACGACGATTTGCTCTATATGGAGTGGGGTGAATAAACATTTTATGGTCAAGTGTTCATAAATTATTATTTTTTTTCTAATTATTTTAGCTTCTTTTCTATTTAGTTACACAAAAAATGTTGCCTTAAACGTGTTTTTAAAGGTTTTTTGATACTAATTAAAAATATGTATAACAATGCCAAATGTCGTAGACTGATTATTGATTATTTTATAAAATATAAGACAAAACTGGAAATTAATGGTTTCATTACGTCGGTTATACCCATTTAGAAGAAAAACATAAACCAATGTTACCCAGATTAATACAAAATATACCTAATAATTACTACTTTTCTATGAATGGTTCTATGTGTGTCAAAGTTACCCATGTAATGACGGTAACTTTGACAGACTAGAAAATCAGGTTTCCTAAGGACTGATAATTTTTTAGAGAATTTAATTAATCTTTACGGGTGAAAAGTGTTATGAGAGCACTAACAAAGCAAAATACAGTCGTGTTTAAGCTTGAATTTCATAATATTGTGTAAAATGTCGCAATTATCTGTCAAAGTTACCCAGATTGACTGTACGTCAATTATGATAATTTTTTTACTTCCGCCCTACCATTAAGCAATGCTGCCCTACCTCAAATTCGACTCTAGCTACGGCCCTGCCCCCACTCTTGGATTCTATTCATGCTTACCATCAGGCAGAATAGATTCACATTGGGAGACACCAAAAAAAAACCAAGGAACTAATAGATACTGGTATGTAGTGTTTAACGAGGACTGTACTGACTGTATAAGTGTTAAGTCACTATTAAAAAGTCCTGTATATTTATATAACTCATATAACCCTTTTTAGGGTTCCGTACTTCATGACTAGGAACCCTTATAGATTCGCCATGTCCGTCCGTCCGTCCCCGACCTACCGCCCAAACGGTTGATTCTAGAAATATGAACTTAGCATGAATATATTTGTAATTACGTGGAGAAAGTGTTACAATAAAATTATGAAAGATATTTTTATTTGGGGTTCCTCCCCTACTATACATGTAAAGTGGAGATGATTTATTTTTCTCGCGTCTACTTCATCGTGTGATATTATTAGATAGGTCTTTTAAAAACATTATAAGGTTTCTAAAACCATTTTTCGATTTAGGTATCCGTTTAAGAATTATTCAACTTGAAAGCGCATTTTTTTCTAAAAACAGGTCATCCTCCCCATCTAAAAACTAAACAGCTGGTTCAAAAAACCTGAAAAAAATCATGATAGTAGCCCATATATTGAACTTTCAAGGAGAACTATAGCGGTTAGGATAACTTTTTTATATTAGGAGTTACAGGGGCCTAACTTGTATAATACACTCACTTGAAAACTTCATACAAAAATTAAGAAATAATAACTTAACAAATCAATTGTCTATTGGACACATTGAAATCTACCTACCATTATGGGTGACTACGGAACCCTATTCTACGTGTGGCCTGACACGCACTTAGCCACTTTTTCAAATAAAAGTCTTTAAAAGGTTCGGCTTTTCCTTTCTGTGCGAGCAGTTAAAACCTGGAACCCTCTACCACGTGTTTCCTTCCCTCTATGACCCCGGGTCCTTCAAACAGGGCGGGAAAAATGATCTTACTAGGCGGCCATAGTGTTGGTCATTGCGCTGCAAAGTTTGCAGTGACAGTAAAACAGTGGCAACTCCTGGATTCGGTACATGCTTTCCATCAGGCATGGCGGAGTCATTATGGCAGCTAATATAATAATAATAAATCTTACATCACTCCCTCTAGCACACTTTACTAAAGCCCGTGTGTTAGATTCTGCTCCCCTTTAAACTAAAAGGGAAACCCAAAAAGGTAACATATCATAACAATGATAATATTAATATTTATTTCATTGACCAATTACGATCATACATATGTTACAGTATGGGATATTTGATATAAAAGTAGTTCTTAAGGTATTCATCATCATCAACAGCCTTTAACAGTCTACTGCTGGACATAGGCCTCTCCTTGAAAAGGAGGTATTGGCCTATTATACCACGCTGGCCAGACGGGTTGGTATAGGGTTGGTTTTAAGTTTTCGTTCTCTTTTCATTGATGTTGTCTTGCGTAGTTTATCCCTTAGTCGCCTTTTACGACACCCGCGGGATGAATAGGGGTGGTGACACTCTGTATTCTTAAAAATAGGCTAAATTACATTAGCGTAAAATTAACAAAATCTATTAAATTAAACATGCTTACATAGGTATTGTTTTTGTCAATTTAGCTCAAAAACTTAAATATCTGCTTGCCTGAACTAGTATAACTAATAAAAATAGATACATTAAAACGCAAGATCGCATGTCTTGTGTGGTCTAAATATATCAGTAGTAAATCTTAATGCCCAGTTGACACCAATTAGTGTGAGCTGTAATGGGTACCGACAGAAATGATCCGCGACCACGATATGTGTGAACTGAGCCCAATTTTATCTACACCCTATTAAAGAATACATATAAGACAACATTAAACAATTCTAGTACAGTTCTATTTCATTTAATGTTTCAGTTCAGTATGTGTATTACTTACTAGCTTTTGTTCGCCGTTCCGCCTGTGTATATAATATGTGACTCACAGTTTTTTTAGTTTTTTTTTGTCATCGGTCCTCGATAAGTCTACAAAGTTTGAACGAAATCTGGCCGTTTAAAGTGGGTCAAAATCGCACCCAAAGGAGTGGGTTACAAACAAACATACAGGTGAAGCTAATATATAGCGTGTAAAAAGAATAATTTCAGTCTATAAAATGGCTCTATCTGCTATATTTGTTTAATAAATCTATACAAATAAACAAAATTGAAGTGTCTGTATGTAATATCAAATTAACAAATTAAAGTATATATACGTTCATCATCAACAGCCTTTAACAGTCCACTGCTGGACATAGGCCTCTCCTTTGAAAGGAGGTTTTGGCATCATATACCACGCTGGCCAGACGGGTTGGTAAAGGGTTTGTTTCAAGTTTTCCTTCTCTTGGCAGTGATGTTAGCTGCTTATTTTGTTCCTTTAGTCGCCTCTTACGACACCCATGCAATGAATAGGGGTGGTGACACTTTGTATTCTTAATCCGTCACCACACGGACAATATACGTTACTTACACCAAAATGCAATTTTATAAAAATTTGTCTGTCTGTCTGTTTGTTTCGGTTAATATCTGGAACGTATTGAACGATTTTGACTGGGCTTTCACTGTCAGAAACTTGATGACCTAAGCAGTAACATATCTTTTAGACAAGCTTCTTTCTGCGGCAACACCGCAAAACTCAGCTACTAGTAAATTTATCTGTGACATGTTTATGTGAATATGTTTATCATGAGTTTGGTTCATTCGTATTCTCATAAATGAGACAGTAGTGTGTAACATTTGTGAAGCTATTACAAATCTATACTACTGTAAAGAGATAAATATTGCGAGTTTGTGACGTTGTAAGGATATACAGAACCGATTTTGTAAATTATTTTACTATTAGAAGGTTACGGTATTTGTGAGTAACATAAGCTATATAATAACCCGAAATATCAGTACTATTTGGTCCCAATGCGGTGCCGGACGGGCGGCTATATCAAATAAAATATATCAAATATCCAATAGATAATTGTTATGTTTACGTATTAATGCGTTAATTTTGTATGAAGTTTTCCAAGTGAGCGCATTTTAGAAGTTAAGCCTCTATAACTCCTGAACTAACAAAGTCATCTAATCCGTTATAGTTTTCCTTCAAAGTTCATTATATGGACCACCATTTCAAATTTTTCCAGATTTTTTGAGCCCGCCGTTTAGCTTTTAGAGGGGGGGGGGACGCCCTGTTTTTACAAAAAAGTATCCTTTAAAGTGGAATATGTCGCAAACAGATACCTAAATCAAAAAGTCGTCCTAAAAACCCTTGTTTTTAAAATACCTATCTAATGATACCCCACACGATGGGGTTGGCCCAAAAAAAAATTTCAACCCCACTTTACGTGTAGGGGAGGTACACCAAATAAAAATATTTTTTATAATTTTATTGCACTTTGTCGACGTAGGTAATTACAACACATATTCATGCAAAGTTTCATCTTTCTAGCACTTACCGTTTGGACGGTAAGTCGAGGATGGACGGACAGACGGACATGACGAATCTATAAGGGTTCCGAGTCATAAACTTCGGAACCCTAAAAAAAAATATTTTTAGACTTATATCATTTTACCTACTAGTCTACTAAACAACTAATTAGTAGGTCGACAGAGGAGCAATAGGGCGTAACTGAGAACATTCACGCTGTCATTACCGGCGCCCTTTGGGATGTGATGCATTCATCCGACACTTTACCGTAGCAAATTGTTCTTTATTTAGATTCTGTCTGTCAACACTTGGGACATAGAAAGCCATAAGTTGTATGAAAATTTAAAAAAAAAATAGCCTCTTCCTAGTTCATGAAGCAAAATTGACCTAATGGTTTAGGGGTTGCCACGTCGCTTTCTATTGCGCCAAGTATGGCAAGTGTGGCTTCAAATCCCAGATGGCACAATACAATACTGTGTGATCTACAAATTGTTGTCCTGACTAGTTAGTGTTCTATATATCCGTTTCATGTACGTGCCCCCGCGACAGTCTGTTTTTTAAAATTTAAAAAAAAACAAAAGCGGTATGATATAAATGTCATAATGCAAGTCGCTTATTCCATTACGTACCTACATGATTGATTATTTACGGTTAGGATCTGAATTAATTAGTGCACATAACAGTCATTATCGCTATGTTTTTCTAACAATTGCCATATTCCAAAACTTTAGCGAGATTTGTTTATAACTACGTCATATTACCCCACACAACGTCAATAAATCTATGAACTCTTGACATCCATCCCATAAACAACAATAACAAGATTAAATATCACTTTACAAGAGAACAATACGGTTTATCGACCGTCGTCTCTTCCCCAGTCTCCGTTCGTCACTAGAACGAACATCACGCAAAATGCGTTACATAATACTCACAGTACTATTTGTTTTCATAAAATGTGACGATTACTATACAAAACGAGCTGAAATATTAAAACTCGAAAGCGAGTTAAGTCTCGGAGGGAACATGACACTCACAGTTAAGGAAGAAGACGTCAACAAATGCTTAATGGCGCTAAAGTTTAATGAAATTAATTACGCGTTCGATCATCCAGAAACTTACAACTTCTCGAAGCATTTCTTCTCTTATAAGGACAGAATTCCAACGTCAAAAGTTTACAAGATCATCAAGGCGATGCCCAAAGGAGCTGTGTTACACATACACGACATGGCAATTTTGGGACCTGATTATATGTTGAACATCACTTATATGGACCACTTATACGTGTGTTTTGGAAAGAGAATACAGTTTCTGTTTTCAGAAACAGTTCCAAAAACTTATTGCGATGGTGACTGGCAATTTATGAGTGACGTTAGAAATGCAGCAAAGAATGTTACCAAGTTTGATTTAGAAATCAGGAAACATTTTACACTTGTTGTTGACAACCCTGACATTGTGTATCCCACAATCAAACAAAGCTGGGATACATTTATGCGCTATTTTGGAGCAGTGCTCGGTTTAATTACGTATAGACCAGTGTGGGAACAATATTTTTATGATGCTTTGGACGCTTTCAGAAAAGATAACGTTATGTATGTAGAAGTTAGAAGTGTTTTACCAAAACTTTATGAATTAGACGGTACTGTTTATAGCCAAAACTTAACTGCAATAGCTTACAGAAAAACCATTAGAAAGTTTGTGAAGGCACATCCCGATTTCTTTGGAGCAAAACTTATATTTGCGCCCTCGAGGAAAGTAAATGCTAAAACTGTAGAAGAATATGTGAAACTAGCAAGAGAATTAAAGAATCAAGTACCAGATATATTTGCTGGTTTTGATTTAGTTGGACCTGAAGATCTTGGTAATCCTCTAATAGACTTCGCATCAATACTGAATAACGCAAAGGATTTGAATTTCTTTTTCCATGCTGGAGAAACTGATTGGTATGGTTGTTTGACGGACACGAATCTTGTAGATGCAGTATTGCTTGGAGCTAAGCGTATTGGTCATGCGTACGCTCTGACGAAACATCCGGTGGTAATGAAATATGTGATTGAGAAGGAAATTGGATTAGAGATTAATGTGGTGTCGAATGCTGTACTATCGTTGGTGAAAGATGTTCGAAATCATCCGTTGAGTGTTTTTCTAAGTCACAATCTACCAGTTGTATTATCCAGTGATGATCCAGGTGCTTGGGAAGCCGATCCTTTGTCAGATGACTTTTACGTAGCCTTTGTTGGTGTTTCTAGCAGGTTATCAAATTTGAAAATGTTAAAAACTTTGGCTCTTAATTCTTTGAAGTATAGTGCATTAGATGATGTCGAAAAACAAAGAGCTACTCGCGCGTTTCATTCTAGGTGGGATGATTTTGTAGAAAATTTTGATTGTTCGAGGTATTAGATAATAAATATACATTTAAGTTATTTCTGTGGTGTATGATTTTATTTGGGTACGTTGGTGTTTGCATAAATTATATAATGATTTATAAATGATAAATTAAATTAAAAATGATATAATGATACACGTTTAGGCTGCATCTGTCTGTTAGTACTTTTATTCTCTATAATATAAATCATCTTAGTCTTCTTTACATTAACATATTATAGAAGAATAATAAATTTTAATGTGTTTCTGGTGACTTCCACATGCAGCGCAAGCGAAAAATGCAACAGCGCCATCTACCGAAGAAAAGCCGAACTAAGGAGTAACTAATTCTGAATCGTGATATAGAAATTTTCGCGTCGATTAGCATATACACAATTACCCAACAGCAACCGTTGGGCCGCCCGGCCGTAGCCCAACAGACATGATCACCTCGCCTGGTCGGAGTACATGTTAATGTTAATATATTTGTTTATTTAATACTAGCTTTTGCCCGCGGCTCGACCCGCAAATGTGTAGATTTTCGCGGTAAAAAGTAGCCTATGTCCTTTCCCGAGGTCCTATATATCTCTATACCAAAATTCATCAAAATCGGTTCAGCGGTTTAGGCGTGAAAACGTAACAGACAGACAGAGTTACTTTCGCATTTATAATATTAGTAGGGATGTGTTCTCCTCTATACTTACTGGGTGTTGTGGTTTCATACCCCACATGGGACAACACTTTGTGTGGTCAATAAATTGTTCTTTTGAGTCTGGGTGTTTCTTGTATGTTGGTACCCCACAACATAGGGTTTTTTCTAGTACGGAAATTCTCCTTTTCGAATAAATGAGTATGTATAAAAACCATTCCGAGTACCCTAATCGCGACAGGTGTGCCTATGTTATTTGAGGAGTTCCCTCGATTTCTGCACGATCCTATCTTCCTTTCCTATTTTCAGATCCTGGTTTCCTTATCATAGGACTATATGGAAGGCACTAGTTTATAAATAAAATAAAAGAATTATCAAAATCAGTTTACCCAATCAAAAGTTCTGAGAACACAAACATACAAATAAATACAGTCGAATTGGGAACCTCCTCCTTTTGTTAAGTCGGTTAAAAACTTAGCTAATTCTTTAGACTTATTATTTTAAAGTGGGTTATTTTGTAACTGCATTCAAAAACAAAATAATTAAAAAAGTCCTACAGAAACATGTTTCATATCAATTTATCGGAAATCTTATTGAAGTAAGTTGTTAGTTTCCTCATAAAAGTTAAAATGGAATAAACAATGTCTTTGAGGAAAAATGGTATGAAACACATAACTGCATACACATACATACCTACAGACAATTAAACTGTTATCCTTATTATTAGTAAACAAAGGATCATTCCAAATCAACATTTGAAAGTACAACTTTAGCCCTGTTTCTTTTTTTTATATTTATAACCTTTATATCAATCAAGAACATACAATGCCCCACTGCGGGGTTTTGGGTATCCTCTCAGGAGAGGGTTAAGGCCATACGTCTCCACGCTGGCCGAGTACGAGTTGGGGACTGGCATTACACTTTGTGGGTACGTAATATTGTCGTTGGATGTTTTAAGAAGGCCTGAAACTAAGCATCACGTCTGCTATCTTATGACAAAGGCGACTGCTTGACGTGACCTTCGAATAACGGAAACGCTCATACCATATCATCACACAAACGGTCACCCATCTAGGTCTGACCGCACCGTCCTTGTTTACCCTCGGTGATTGTTTCCAATTAGGTCTTCTCTCAGGAGAGGGTTTTAAGGCCATACGTCTTTACACTGGCCGAGTGCGGTTTGGGGACTCTCAAGTAGACGTTTGCTGTTAGATATTGCAATATTCATACAAATCTGCTTGTAACTATGTTCAGTACTTGACTGTTAAACGCTGTTTAGTCTTAGTCTAGCTACTGGTTAGCGTATGCGGCTGCTGATCAAGAGGCCTCGGGTTCAATTCTGGGTCGGATCAAAAGTTTGTATGATCTACAAATATTTGTGTCGGAGTTTGGGTGTTTTCTATGTATTTAAAAAAAGTATATAATACGTATTTATATCAGTTGTCTAGTGCCCATATTTCAAGCTCTGCTTAGTTTGGGACTAGATGATGTTGTGTGTCAGATGTCCGAAATATTATTATTGTATTAACAAATGTAAATTACGTCATCTGTTGTAAAAATAATAAGATCTAAGTAGACAGTAATACTTTACGATAACTGTACCATTAATTAATAATTTAATACATGTAATAAATATTAATAATACTTTAAATAGAATACAGAGACCAATATGTCCGCTTATCATTGTAATACCTACTGAATTTTAAGTTAATTGAACTCCCAACGAATAGCTTGAATTGTTTAATACTGCTCATAATATACTAACTTTCTTTACAGTTTTTTCATCAACAGCCTTTAGCAGTCCACTGCTGGACATAGGCCTCTTCTTTGAAAGGAGTTTTTGGCCTACTATAGCACGCTGGCCAGACGGGTTGGTATAGGGTTTGTTTCAAGTTTTCCATCTCTTGGCAGTGATGTTAGCTGCTTATTTTGTTCCTTTAGTCGCCTCTTACGACATCCATGCAATGAATAGGGGTGGTGACACTTTGTATTCTTAATCCGTCACCACACGGACCGTTACGTTACAAGTATTTTACATAATTTCAATCACTCCTGAAAATAATATGTCAAGCAATGAGTTTATAAAAAAAATGTTCATTGTCTGTTATATATAGAATTTTATACATTTTTTTACGTGATTAACCCATGGTTTATTACACATGGGTTCTCTCGACTTGAGCGATCCACGGTCATAATGTAAACCACAGTAAAATATGGTGTATTTTCTGAAATATACTATTTTCCAAAAAAAAATTTTCATACCCATTTTATATCTATTTTATATATTTTATATCTATTATATTTTATACCTATTTATATATATCTATTATATAATATAGAATTCTCGTGTCGCGGTGTTTGTTACCAAACTCCTCCGAAACGGATGGACCGATTCTTCAGAAATTTTGTGTGCATATCTGATAGGTCTGAGAATCTGCCAACATCTATATTTCATACCTGTGACACGCTTATTATATAATTATATACATACATTAAGTGCACAGACGTGCACGAAAACGTGTCGTCTTTCAAGATGGCACTCATTATGAATTTGTTATTAATGTGCATAGCAACAAAATGTAGAAATACAACACATTGATTATAAGTAAGTTACCTAAAATAACACCTAGATAAGTGTTGATACCTATGTATAGATTTAAGACTTTATCATAACGTGGAGTTGTTTTTATAACCATCGATATTAATTATTATCTTTGATTTATAGAAGCGGTAAAAAGTATTTAAAGTATAGCTACTTAAAGTGCCGCCATTGATCACTATTTTTATTATTAGGTAAGTATAATATGTACCTACGTTATGTGTTTTGTAGTTTATAATAATATTAATTTACGACGGCCTCGTTGGTGGAATGGTTAGAGTATACGACTGCTGATCAAGAGGTCTCGGGTTCGAATTCCGGGTCGGGTTAAAAGTGTTGTTGGATTTTTCTTACACGAAATTCTTAGTAACAGTCCGGTGAATGGAAGTTTTTTTCATCTTAGACGCAACATCTGGTCCTAAACTAAGCAGAGCATGTATTATACATAGAAAACATCCGAACTCCGAAACAAGTATTTGCGGGTCACACAAACATTTGGTCCGACCCGGGAATTGAGTCGCATACGCTCCGTGTGGTGACGGATTAAGAATACAAAGTGTCACCACCCCCCTCTATTCATTCCATGGGTGTCGTAAGAGGCGACTAAAGGAACAAAATAAGTAGCTAACATCACTGCCAAGAGAAGGAAAACTTGAAACAAACCCTTTACCAACCCGTCTGGCCAGCGTGGTATAGTAGGCCAAAACCTCCTTTCAAAGGAGAGGCCTATGTCCAGCAGTGGACTGTTGAAGGCTGTTGATGATGATGATGATGACGCTCCCACTGCGCCACCGAGGCAGTCTTGAATACGTATGTTTTCTAACAATATCAATGTTAGCATCTGGAGTCAATACAATACCCCGTACGCCTTCAACAATCTTAATTATCTTCACCTCACCTTACGGTGGCGCTCAGCAAGGACACATTTTTAAATTTTCCGTTTCTTTATCTAGTTAGATACCTATAGGTAATAACTATCGCGTTACATCGATATATATACATACATATAATATAACTGAATTATAGAATCTTATCTTACGAGTATAAGGGTTTACTATCAGTGTTCGGCAAGGAATTAATACTGATATCACAGGCTTTCTAATAACACTAATCATTCACCTATCTCAGTTGACTGTCGGACATAGGTCTCTTCCATTGCAGGCCACTTCGATTAATTGCGGGCCTCTCACATCCAGTCCCCCAAGTCAAGTTACAAACGTTTTTCGTTTTCTATTCTGTTCTAGTTCTCTTGTTTCATTGCCTAATATTTTGATTTGGTCTCGTGCCTAAGTGACATTTGCCTATGCAACAAGAGAATAGAAAAATAGAATAACGTATGCTCCTGTCAGCCATTCTGCGCAATGAGCCTGTTAGCGTCCTATACTACGTTTGCCGAGACGCAGTCTTCACTCCAGAACTCTTATCAACGATTATCGGTTCTTAACATACCAAGCCTATTGCCACTTCAGCTTGCTAATCCGGTGGGCTCCGCCGATAACCATTGTTCTCTGCAGGATCACCTCGTTTCTTTACGATTCCTTGGTGAAACGTTGCCGTACTTAGGTTAAAATGAACTTTAAGTAAAATAAATAATAAACAAATTAGGGTCAGTTATTTTATTTTTCTTAAAAAATTAAGACTGCTTTCTCTCCAATATAAATAACAAAATAATTTAAAATCAAAATCCATAATTAAACCTGTTGCTAGTTCGTAAAGAGTACTGAGGCAACACCTAAAGATACAAAAGAAATGGAACTACCTTCTTTTTTTAAGGTCCGTTAAAACTGTAATTTCTGCGGAAAAATTGGAATCCGGAAATCTGTCCGTGAGACATGGCGCCACATAGAGTAATCCAAATAGATAACACACGGATTTAGATGTCGATTGTGATATTAATTAATTGCTTTTTGTTTGCTAATTCTTATTAATTAAAGCAATAATATGATACTGTAAAGATTGTTTAGGGTTCTTACGAACGTATTAAAAGGCAGTGGACTGTAATGCTGATATTTTACTCGTCAAGGTATGATACAAAGAATAAATCGAAGTCGGTCCGTGCACGGTGAATCCAAAAGGCGAGTGTCGGTCGTTGGATGCGATGTCGAACCCGTGGGGCCGACCCCACCGCTGTCCAGTTAGTTCCGCCGCACGCCGCGGCGCTGATGCTCGCTACAGTCCTCTGTAGATGTCGCAACATGCTCCCCGGGTTGAAGGCTGGAGGCTTCAAAATCTGGAAGGGGACATATATTATTAAATGCCCTGCGAATGGTGCCGCCTGACGTTTTAAGCTCCGCCACTCTGGAGATGCCGTCGCTGCCTGGATAAAGCTTGATCACTCTCCCCAGAGACCACAGAAGAGGCGGAAGAGCCTTATCTTTAATAATGACAAGGGATCCTGGTTTGAGCTCTGACTTCGAAGATCTCCATTTGGTCTTCGCCTGAAGTAGAGATATGTATTCCGTCTTGAAGCGATTCCAAAAATGCTGCCTTATAGGCTCTATTCGCTTAAAGCGTTCAAGACAATTTATGTTGCTGGATGACACCTCTGGTTGCGGAATAGCTACTAGTGGTCGTCCAATCAAGAAATGGGCGGGAGTTAAGGCGGATAAATCACAGGGATCAGAGGAAAGTGGGGTTAAGGGACGTGAGTTCAAAACTGCCTCAATTTGGGCAAGGCAAGTTGCCATTTCTTCGAAGGTGAAGTTAGTAATTTGTAGTAACCTACGAAGGTGATATTTAGTTGAACGGACAGCAGCCTCAGCTAAACCATTGAAGTGTGGACTATAGACAGGTACGAATTTGAAATGTATTCCTTCGCGTGCAACATGACCCTCAAGGTCTGATTGTGCTAGGAATTTCGTCAATTCATTGAAGGTACCCACAAAGTTTGTACCATTATCCGACGTGATACTAGAAGGCTTACCACGTCGTGATACAAAACGATTTAAGGCGGCTATGTAAGCTTCAGTCGATAGTGCCGTCACGAGTTCCAGGTGACAGGCCTTTACCGAGTTGCAAATAAAAATAGCCAAATAGCATTTAATAAGTCTACAGCCCCTACCTTTTCGATCGGCTAGCAACACTGGCCCGGCATAATCAACAGAACAATGCAAAAAGGGGAACTCCAATTCAGTTCTGGATGTAGGTAATTGTCCCATTACGGGCTGAACATTTTCAGCTCTATACCTGCAACACCGAACACATCTATGGTAAACGGCCTTAGATAGATTTCTACCACCTAAGGGCCAATATGTCAACCTTATGTTTGCTAAGAGTAGTTGTGGACCTGCATGTAAGTATTTTAAATGAAAGTAGTTAAATAATATTTTACTAAAATGATGCTTACCACAAATCAAAATAGGATATTTAGTATCAAAACTATATGGGGAATTACTAAGTCTGCCACCAAATCTTATTATACCCTTTGAGTCTAAAAAGAGTGACAAAGAAGAAAGTCTATTCTTAGTAGGTAGTGTCTTTCCACTTTTTAGAATAACATATTCATCAGGAAACATTTCGAATTGTACTTTAGACAGTATTAAATTTAATGAATTTTGTAGTTCACTTACTGATAGATACCCTTTCAATTTGGATTTATTTCGACAATTATAAACAAACCTTAGCAAATATGCTATTGATCTTTGTGAATGAGAAAAATTTGAAGTTTTATTAATTAGGTTACAAATTAAATCATTATAAGAAATGTTGTTATGTAAAACAGAACAACATTGCAACTCAGGCAATTCATGTTTCTCAATAACATTACGCCTTTTTGGCCAATCAGCTTCATGATTTAATAAGAATTTGGGGCCGGACCACCACAATGAAGAACTACTGATGGAATCAGGCTTCACCCCCCGAGAAACAAGATCCGCCGGGTTGTCCGTCGAAGGTACGTAGCGCCACTGATGAGCTTCAGTAACATCCTGAATCTCATGAACACGATTTTTAACAAAACTTTTTAATTGAAGTGGTGATGTAGTCAGCCATCCAAGAACGATGGTTGAATCACACCAAAATGTACATTTACTCAATTTATTTAAGGTTAAAGAAGCTAGTACTTTAGTAAACAGCCTTGTAGCCAGTAAGGCTCCGCAAAGCTCAAGACGCGGCATCGTCGTTGGCTTTATCGGCGCTACTTTGTTTTTAGAGGTTAAGAGGTTTACAGTAACTAGTCCTGATTTATGCACAGACCGAATATATAGACAAGCACCGTATGCTCGCTCTGATGCATCGCAAAAAATATGAATTTCATAACTACAAGCGTCATCACTAAGAACCCAACGCGGTATTTTCAATTCATTAAGAGAAGGTAGAATACTAGCAAAGCCCATCCACCGACTTCTAATCTCAACAGATACTTCGTCATCCCATGTACATTGGTCAATCCATAACCTCTGCATTATAAGTTTCGCCTCCACTACGCACGGACCTACTAAGCCCAGTGGATCGTAAATCTGGCTTATAACGGAAAGAATGTGACGTTTGGTTATTTTTTTATTTAGTTTAATATTAATTGAAAATGATAAAATATCCAAATTACAGTTCCAACATAAACCTAAAGTTTTGGACAGGATATTATCATTTGTTCCAGAAAATTCTAACAGATTATTTATTTGATCACAACTAGAGGAAATTTGTTTTAAAATTAATTTACTACTTGATCTTAATTTTCTTAAATTAAATTGTGCTGTTTGTAAAGTAGAAATTACGCCTTTACAAAGAGAAACAGTACCATTAATAGTGGAAGAACCTCCGATGTAATCATCAACGTAAAAGTCCTGACGTATGGACTGTTCTACTTCAGTATTAGGTGCACTTGACGCTAAACTAACTAAACATTTTGTTGCCAAATAAGGCGCCGATGTCATACCGTATGTTAATCTATTAAGAGTGTAAGTTTTTAATGGTTCGTCTATAGTATAACGAAAGACAATTTGTTGTAAAGGACGTTGAGAAGAATGAAGTTCTATGGCTCTGTACATTTTTTCTATGTCCCCGGTGACGACATACTTGTGCTGACGAAAACGTATTAAAATAGAATAGAGGTCTTCTTGTACAGTTGGACCAGTCATCTGGATTTCATTAAGTGATACACCAGAAGAAGTGGTAGCCGAAGCGTCAAAGACTGTACGAAGTCTCGTAGTAAGACTCGACTCTCGAATGACTCCGTGATGAGGTAAAAAATAATTGACTTGTTGCGAACCTCTAGGTACCGACTCTTTATTTTCAGTCATGTGACCTAAGTGTTCATATTCCCGCATAAATTCCATATATCTATTTTTGAAATCAGGATCTCTAAGAAACTTTCGTTCTAATGACAGGAAACGTAATTTTGCTTTACTGAAAGACTCGCCTAAGACTGAAGGATCTTTCTTCAGTGGCATTGAGACTATAAAACGACCCTCATAATTACGTGTAGTGTTCCTTAAAAAATGCTCCTCGCAGGCGCGCTCTTCGGGAGACAAAGTGTGCTTTGTTGCTACCGTGTCTAACTCCCAGAAACGAGTTAAGTCTGGATTTGGTTCCTCACTTAAAAAATGACAAAGTGAGGTAGAAGAGTGTGAACGGGGTAAGTTAACAAACCCTGACACTAACCAACCCAGTTTAGTTTCATATAATTTGGGTAAGTTTTTACCCAAATCTATGGTATTTTTGCCTAAGACTGACCAAAATACATGGGCTCCGACTAATATATCTACTGTCGCAGGCTCATTAAACGAAGAGTCAGCTAGCTGTATCCCCGAAGGAAGAGGGATATCTTCAATATTTATAAAACAAGACGGTATAGCTGTGGTGATTTGAGGTAAAATATGACAGTCGATTGTAGTTCTATAGTCGTTATGAAGAGACTTTATAGTAAGACTACAAGACTGGTTACTTATAGAAGTATGTTTGTTAATACCTGACACCGTGGCGCTTTCACTTCGACGTGACAAACCCAGCTTACCGCGAAAGGATGTAGTTATGAAGTTGGCAGTGCTGCCGTTGTCGAGCAGAACTCTGGCAACGTGCTCAACGCCACTGCAGTCATTCACCTTCACCCGCGCTGTGGAAAGCAAGACGCATGGAGGAGTATTTAACTGCTTTAAATGAGACGAATTGACAAGACTGTTAACTGGAACAGTTGACTCATGAGGCTCTGTAGTATGTAAGTGCAAAAGCGTATTATGCCTTTTCTTACAATATTTACATCCAGATAAATTACATTTATTTTCTGTATGACCTGGTCGTAAACAATTAAGACACACTTTACAATCCTTAGCCCTTTTTATTCGTTCTTCAATAGGAAAGGATTTAAATGTGTCACAATTATATAAAAAATGATTTTGATTGCATATGGGGCAAGTTACTGATTTGTTGTAAATATTAATAGCTGATTTATTTTTATTGTAGCTAGAAACTTGGTTGTATTTTAAGTCTGTAAAACAATTATGATTATGTTTATTAATTTGCGATTTTAAGATTTTACTCTCTTGTAATGTTTCTAGTAAGTCTGCTCGGTTGCTAAGAAACGTAACAAAAATTTCAAGTGTAGGTGGATCCGTGAGAGTATTTCTGTGCGACTCCCACTCCCTACGAGTTGTCACATCGAGCTTTTCAGCCATCATGTGAATGATTAAGGTGTCCCAATGCTGTGTAGGCTGGTCTAATGTTGATAAGGCACGTAGGTTTTTATTCGTAGTGTCTATCAGATGACGAATTGCTCGGGAGGACTCTTTTTGTATTTGTTCCACATTGAACAAGGCTTGTACGTGATTGTTGACAAGTAACCTTTTATTGTCATACCTAGTGCATAACAAATTCCAGGCGTTTACATAATTATCGCTTTTAACGTCTAAGCTATCAATTACCAACAAGGCGCTGCCTTTAAGAGATGCACGGAGATAATGCAACTTATTGATGTTATCCATATCAGCCCTTGAGTGGATTAAAGATATAAAGGTATCCCTATACTCTAGCCAGTGTTGATAGTGACCATTAAAGGTGGGCAATGAAATCTTTGGCAATCTAACATAATTAAATTTGGAACCACCTGCCTGTCCATCCTCGAAACTCGTCTCGTTACCATCAACCTGAAGTTTGTGCTGGTTAGTCGGCTGCACGCCAAGTAGACTGCGGGCGTCAGCCATTAGACTGTGAAACTGGTTTTCGAACTGCTCGCGCTCCTGGCACTCATTTACTGGGTCATCCGACAACATTTCAATGTCCAGCTGTAAATTATCAAATGTACCATATACGGCATCGATTCTATTCAACCTATCTTGTAAATCTAATAATTGCAAGCTGCTGAGTACTTTTGAGCTTTTAAGCAAAGTGATATAGTTATTAAAAATTGTTAATTTTGATTTAAGCCCGGCGCGTCTTTTTCTTAGTTTACCTATCTCCATTTCTGTCATAGTAATCGAAAAACTCAATCGAAATTGAACACAAACAAAACGAAACGATAACGAAATAAACAAGTTATTATACAATATGCACCTATATCTAACAATATGCAGCGAGTTGTTTAACTAACGAGAACAATAGATGACCGATCGGCCGTCGTCCGTAGATCAGCTGTTCAGGTAGCAATCTTACGGTAAACAATATATCGAAACTAACATTAAATTAATAATGGAATACGAATGTAATGCTAAGCTAGTCATTAAATTAATTACAAAACTTGAAATTTTAAATTTATTTTCCAAAATATGTAGGTAGGATTTTTTTGTCTTTTTAAATATGTAAATATGTGCAGAATTAAAAGGCAGTAGGATAGGCAAAGCGTTGAAACAAGTTTGCTATAAGTAATTTACACGTTTAATTAAACCCCTTAACTTTTTAAATTTCAAATTTATTTTATTAATGTGATATATATATATATATATATATATATATATATATATATATATATAGTCACAACCAAAGTATTATGCTTGCGATAATGTTGCTGAGTTAAGCTAAGTTTTATTGCACATATACTTCGAAGAATGTGTAGATACCTATGTGTAGGTATGCAGGATAAAAGAATATGTAGGCACTGCTATAGCGTTATTGCCTATGATGCATGGTGAAGAATAATACAATTAAGTAGGTACTCAATAAATTGAGTTTATAGAAATATGTTTTTTGAAGAATATGTACCCAACGTGGAGGTATATAGAATAAAACTATATATGTACCGTTAATCTATCGTAGCTTTTATATAGCTTAAGAAACTAAAAGCTTTTATACAGCTAAGAAAGCACTTGCTAAATAAAGGCAATTTTGAACAAATCGGAGATATAGGGGATTAATCGAAATATAAGGAAATAAAATAAGGAAATAATTGGAACGAACTCACAAGTATTTATCCAATCCAAGCTGAATCGTTCTTCTTTTACTCCAAATAAGATGTAATTTTTTGACTCGTGGATTTCCAAGTCCGTAATGGCGACTTCTTGATGATTTTTAGCGGGGCGGTATGTGGATGCTTTTGCAAATTGCTTCGAATAACGACAAGACAATCTTGCTGTGCTGAAGTCCACAACGAAGAGCTCCGCAGGTCACTTCTTGACCAGGCGACGTAATCAGCACCTCGGCGAGTCTTCTTACCCTTGAAGGACCATGTATAAAGGGAAGTCGGTCCGTCCACGGTGAATCCAAGAAGCGAGTGTCGGTCGTTGGATGCGATGTCGAACCCGTGGGGCCGACCCCACCGCTGTCCAGTTAGTTCCGCCGCACGCCGCGGCGCTGATGCTCGCTACAGTCCTCTGTAGATGTCGCAACAAGATACTTAATCTTTACACTGCCCAAGTTCGATCCTGCATGGAGTACTGCAGTCACCTCTTGGACGGTGCAGCCAAATATCATCTGGAAGCTTTGGACTCGGTTGACCGAAGAGCCCGTAGGTTAATTAATAACGAAAAGCTCTCAAATAGCAGACTACACACCCTTGAACATCGTCGTCGAGTTGCCAGCTTATCGGTTTTTTATAGGATACACTTTGGAGAGTGCTCGAAAGCTCTTTTCGAACTGATCGAGCCATCTCCATTCCTTTGTCCGATAAACTAGGCGCAGGCAAAAGTTTCATCCATACGTTGTTGGCATACCCAAAAGACGAACTAAACGGTTTGACAGCTCGTTTTGAGAGCAACGGTGAGAGTCGCCAAAGTTTGGAACGACCTGCCTGGGTCTATTTTTCCTGATGAGTTGAAACTCTGAAGCCTTTAAGAGTAGAGTGAACAGGTTTCTTTTGGATGGGCATGTACCATCTTCGTCTTCATCTACACTTTCCATCAGGTGAGATGGAAGACAAACGCCTATTCCATTACAACAATAAAAAAATTTTTTTTCATAATTCCTTTATTACTAAGTAGGTGCTTTTGCACTTCACTTAAAAGGAAATTTACTACTTAAAGATTTAATAGTAGATAACTTGAATAATATCTTAAAAATATTGATAATCTAATCGTAAATTATAAGATAAGACCGTTGACTGTCTGTTGATTTAGAATCAATGAAATAGTATGATTAGAAAACAATAATTCGTTTTATAGTGAGACGTCACAACCACGTGTTGTTATATTTAATCCTACCAAACTACTGTGCCTGATGGAAAGCAAGTAGATTTTTGTGGATAATATTTGCCCACCAAGGGGTAAAATATGACTGTTCATGACTCGGAACCGTAATAGATTCGCCATGTCCATCCGTCTGTCCGTCCGTCCTCGACCTACCGCCCAAAAGGTTGGTGCTAGAAAGATGAAACTTTGCATGAATATGTGTTGTAATTACGTGAATAAAGTGCTACAATAAAATTATCACAAATATTTTTAATCGGGGTACCTCCCCTACATATAAAGTGGGGAGATTTTTTTTTCTCACGTCCAGCCCATCGTGTCCTATCATGTGGTATCATTAGATAGGTCTTTTAATAACATTGTGAAGTCTAAAAAAATTTTTCGATTTAGGTATCAATTTATGAGTTTTCAACTTGAAAGCGCATATTTTTCTAAAAACAGGGAGTATCCTCTAAAAGCTAAACGGCTGACTTAAAAAATCTGAAAAAAATCATGATAGTAGCTCATATATCAAAACCGCTAAAGGTTTCCTTGAAATGGAGCTTTCAAGGAAACCTTTAGCGGTTTTTGACTTTGTATTTTAGAAGTTATATGACTTTATATTTTAGAAGTTATATGGGCCTAACTTGTAAAATGCACTCGCTTCGAAAACTTCGTACAAAAATGAAGAAATAATAAGTCAACATGACAATTATCTATTGGACACGATTTGAAATCTACCTACCATTATGGGTGACTTGGGAAACAAAGCCTCCTTCTAAGGAGAGGCCTATGTCCAGCAGTGGACTGTTAAAGGCTGTTGATGATGAAGATGACGGAACCCTATTCTAAGCGTGGCCTGACACGCACTTGGCCAATTTTTATATTGTAATACCTCAGTGTAAACCCATATTCTCAAATAAAGATTGATTGATAGTAGTCGGCTATAATAGTAGATATGCAGACAGCACTGCCGATATCTTGGCGTGAATTTTCATCATCAGCCTATCAAAGTCCACTGGTGGACATGGGCCTCTCCCATGGCGTGTATGAATCCTTTAAAACTGTTTATTATGATAAAACCTAAATACATTTTATAATAACATTTAAGATACGTATACCAACCGTAAATTTTGTGAGTCAACAAATATCATAAATGGGTGTTAGTTATCAGTCCTAACAGATTAATAGTTTTATGTAATACTAGCTGTAATAATAGGTAATACCTAGTATTACAGCTAGTATTACATTACGCGATCATTGTTGTAAGCCGCGAGTATCACCGCGGAGCGCAGTTAGTGTTAAATAAATAGCCTACGTTTTTCTTAACAGTACTTGAATTGTTATAAGTTTTGATTATAACAATTCAAATACTGTTTATAAGGTACTGGTCAATTCAGCTAGCATGTATTTCAAAAAGTGTACGGGGACGTGACAAGGAAACATTACACCACAACAAGTTACTCAATGGGTCAATATGTCCCCGGTACTTTAAATTTGCAGTTTTATGAGGTATTTTATACTCTCGATTGTCGGCACTTGGTGGAACTTGTTAAAATACAATTAAAATGCAGCACTACCTTAGATAATATGCTATAAAGCGAAACCGGTCGGGTAAAAGTTGTAAGTTTACTAATTAATGGAACAGAAGTACAAGTGACTTTAATTTTAACAATGTATTTTATAAGGAATTTTGTACTTTGTGACGAAATAAGATTTAAGATGCAAGGGAAAATAAAAGATACAAAATGAAATAAAAATCAAATGTAATGAATACATCGATAATATTTAATACTAACTATGGATGACTATTGTTGAGATTCAAAATCACCACTTATCTTTGACAACATAATCGATAAATTTTGTCCAACGAATCTCAAAATCGTGAACAATTTTATCTTTATCTGGATATGTACTGTAATACAAAGAATTCAAAGCCAACTTCTTCAACAGCCTCAAGTCTGCGTGCCTACTAGCTACACCAACAAATGCAACGTAAAAATCATGGCTCAAAGGATCTGCTTCCCACACACCAGGATCATCACTAGATAGAACCACTGGTAGACCTTGTGCTAGAAAAGCAGCTAAGGGATGATTCCTTACGTCTGCAACTAGTTTTAAAACAGCGTTTGATATCACATTAACTTCCAATGCAATATCTCTTTGCTTCACTTCCTTCATTAACACTGGATGTTTCAATATACCGAAACCATGACCTATGCGTTTAGTACCTAAAACCACGGCGTCAATCAAATTTTCATCTGAAGTCAATCCGTTCCAATTAGTTTCACCGGCGTGCAGGAACAAATCAAACTCTTTACCAGCTTTTATAAGCTTAGGTAAAAATGACTTCAAGGGTTTCCCTAAGTCTTCTTGGCCAACCAAATCAAATCCTGCTAAGAGATCCGGCATTCTTCTTTTAATTTCTCTAGCAGTTTCAATGTATTCGTCTATTGCTTCTTCTTTTACAAGTCTCATTGGAGCATATATGAGTTTTGCTCCGTGAAAATCAGGGTAATCAATTTTGAATTGTTCCACGACCTTTTTATAGGATTCAGCCGTCTCAACAGAATTGTAAATCCTACCTTCTAAATCATATAACTGTGGTAGCACACTTCTTACTTCAAAATACATGACTCCATCTTCTCTTAACGCTTTAAGTGTATCATAAAAGTACTGCTCCCAGATTGGTTTGTAACATAATAAAGGTCCAGTGGCTATGAAGTATTTTTGAAATTTTTCCCATACAGTGTTCACATCTGTGTATATTTTATCAGGATTATCGACTACGAGGGTAAAATATTTTCTTAGACTTCTGTCAAATTTTTCAACATTTCCTGATGAATATCTCGCATCTCTCATAAGCTGCCACGCTGTCTCACACGTAGTATTAGGCACAACTTTGGAAAAAAGAAATTTTACACTGTCTTCTGTAAAACAAACATAAAGATCCTTCCAGTAAGTGAGTTCTACCATGTAGTCTGGTCCCAATACAGCTGTATCGTGAGCATGAAGAACCGCTCCTTTCGGCATTTTCTTAATCAACTGGAACAATTTAGTTTCCTTAACTGCATCTTTGTACTCAAAGAAATGTTTTGCGAATGTAAAATTCTTTGGACATTCGAAACCGTGTTCCAATTCCTTTAATTTAAGGTCCATAATTAATTCGTTTGCTTTCAATTCACTGTCACTTAGTTTAACATCATTACCGAGCATCATGTCAAGTCCTTCATTGAAAAGTTTGTTTCTTTCATTTTGCACACTATCCATGTTGCCCGATGTAAGTAATATGTTCGACAGAATAAAAATAATCAGCCGCATGGTATTTGTATGAAACGTACGGCAAAACTATGTGTATTATCTCAAGATTGGTTATATTATCAAACATCAAAAACGATACCGTTTTAGATAATGCAAGTCCGTTGAAATAAAATACGTGTTCTCAACTGATTTTGTAACAGATAACTAAGAACGAGCCCTGTGTAGTAATACAGTGGTAATGACAGTAACGAGTTGCGGCACCGGTCTATACACACTACCTGACTTAAAGGTAAACGCATATAAAAAAGAATCCAGAGAAATCTTTGTGATTGCATTTGCGATTTCACGTTTGAAGGTTGGTCTTTGTTAAACTTTTTTCTCAGCCAAGAACGCATTTACATTTTTTTTGTTGTTCCTCTAAAAGTAATGTGTTCCAATTGGCAAGAACTCTGTTCAGCAGTAAATCATCTCCTTGCTTATTAGTTAAGTTAGAAAGATTAATGATGGTGATAATATGCTCCTAGCTGATTTCGGTCACGGCAGCCATATATTATATATAAGAGATATTATAGTGCACAAGTGTGTGCACAAACACAGGTGCACTCTTTGTTCCCTCACTCTCATAATCCGATGAGATGGACGACGATGGTACTCTATTCTTTCTGTTCCTAGCCTTACTGTCAATATTATTTGGGGTCGGCTACTAGTTCAACCGGTTTTAATATCAGTTTTTCCATGGTACTATTTATTCTCATATTTTCATCATCATATTATATACAACGGCCCGGAGAGTGGAAGTTTGGGGGTGATTCACGCCCATGCCTCGGAGAGCACGTTAAGCCGTCAGTCGCGGTTATCATGACCATCTATGGCAATCGTTATTGGGAAGTCAGTGTCCTCAATACTGACAACTACTTCAACTTTCGAATTACAGCGGAGGTGCGATGATAGTCGCTCCTTGGAAAAACTGATATTCAGATAAAACCGTTTGAACTAGTAGCCGACCCCAAAATAAACTTGGGAATAAAGGCTATGAAGAAGATCGATTAGATCCTCACATGCCTTAGAGGATTGTAAAAACCGGATAGTGTTTAAACGACTGAACGTGACCTTAACAGATAGAAGTTTCAACATAAGTTTTCTATCTATGTTTTATACGCTATTAGAACCTAGCTTATTCATTCAAGACATCCCTATACAATAACAGCCATTATACAACAGCGAATTTACAGTCAATATATACTTCATTTTCCTGTTATAATAATACAATATACTATCATAAATCAAGTTGTGGTTATTTAAATAAATAATTACATACATCGAGTGGAAAGGAAAAATCATTTACAACATAGGTATGTTTACAATGATCTAACACACAAAATACTGAACCTTTAAAAACTTGTTAATGAAATCAATGCGATACATTATGATCAATTATGGACACACACAAAGAGCACATTCACACACGGTCGTACGTAATCACGGAGCAACTTAGTTGCAACTGAAGAGTCAAAAATTGATTGCCAGCTTTATGAGATAACTCCCTGTGAGATCAAGAGCATACCCTGCTTACGTAATCCTCTCCAGAACTTGACGAAAAGGAATAACATCTTTATTAATCTCAGTAAAATATAAAAACGGGTTTTCTGTTACTCCTATAGAGCCGGGCCAAGTCTGAGAATGGCTTTTATAGTCAGCGTCCACTGCTGAACGAAAGTCTGCCCCAAGGAATGCACACTATCCCGGTCTTGGACAGTCCGCATCCATCCGCCGCCAACAACCTTCCCCAAATCGTCGGTCCATCGTGCCGTAGCTACACTACATTATTTTTTCAAAAAAAAAAAACAGTTCCCGCATTTGAATTTAAATCCTGCGTCGCGGGGGATTTTACAAACATACATGAAACGAACACAAAGAACACCCAAACTCAGAACAACAATGTGTGAATCACACAAAGTGTTGTCCAACGTGGGATTTGAACCCACGACACTAGGTGCAGAAGAAAGCAGCATGGCGACCACTTAAATCACTAGGCCAAACGTTTACCTAACTGCGGTTTCCACTCTAGCACCTTTCGACTTCAGCGATCATCAGTTCATTTATCTAATCTAATCTAGAAATAGAGCATCTACATTTCATTTACTTCAGTACATCTCATCCGTCTTCGTGAATTGAATCAATTTCTTTAAAGGTTTAAGCGTCTAGTCGTCATTTGTACTTGTGATAAGAATGTTTAGAAACGATTATTTTATGTGTGTGTCGAAACGTTTAGTAATCCTTGACCGCCTCGGTGGCGCAATCGTAGCATATATGACTGCTATGCTTGAGGTCCCGGTTTCGATTCCTGGGTCGGAACAAATATTTGTTTCGGAGTTTAGGTGTTTTTTATGTATAGCACGTATGTATGTACATATTTACAAAAAAGTATTTATATCAGTTGTCTATTAGGTACAGGTACCCATAATATAAGCTCAGCTTAGTTTGGGACTAGATTTCATTGTGTGTAAGATGTTCGAAATATTTATATTATTTATTCTATGAGGCGAATATCTTTTCGTGTTTTAAGCAATTATTCACATCTAAAATTTCTAACGTTTTGAGTGGACAGACAGACAGTAAGTAATTACTGATAGACGAATAGACTGATGTAATGTTACATGTTACTGTTCGCATCCTGGATACATAGTTTTTAGTTAACCAGGAAAACCCGTTATTGGCCATCCTATCTGTGTATGTTTTAAATTACAAAATAATCAAATCATATAAAACCAAATCAAACCATTTTATTTCAAATAAACCAATACAACGGCACTTTTGAAACGTCAAGTAGTCAGTCGGTAGTCAGTCGTGAAGCTAATCGTCTGTTCCAATTCGTAGATCCTATGGAGAAGAACAGACAAGAAACTCCATGGACACTCTTTTCCAACATTGTTTTTACAATTTTTAGTTACATTGTTTATGGCATTTTATTAAATGTGAGGACAATGTAACGATGCAGATATATACACAGGCAGTGTCCAAAAATAATTAAACAATAATTCTATCAGTGTTGGCTTTCAATCTATACAATTAAATAAAATTGATGTGTCTGTACTTAATATTAAATTAGAAGTTTTTCTCTAAATTAATATGAAAGTATATACGGAATTTTTAACAAAAAGAACTTTTATAACGTCTGTCTGATGGCTTGTTCCGCGTAATCTATGGAACAGCTGGACCGATTTTGTTGGGATTTTCACTGTCAGAAAGCTAATGAAATGAGCGAATAATGAAACTAGCGATTAACAACAATAACTGCGACTAACACCGCGGGATTCAGCTATCAAATCCCTACTATCCCTACTAATATAAATGAGAAAGTAACTCTGTCTGTTACGCTTTCACGCCTAAACCACTGAACCGATTTTGATGAAATTCGGTACAAAGATAAAACTGAACTTGGGAAAGGACATAGGCTACTTTTTACCGCGATAACCGACATACAGAACAAATTTAAAAAGTTTGAATTAAGTAAGTGTAGTTTTATTTTACAACACTTAGACGATATTGAAAAGTCACCATTACTTTAGATCCATTCACAAAAACCCGTGCCTACATTTAGTGAACTTTGTGCTTTCAAATCAACACCGTCTCCTTGCAATTAGAAGATTAAACCTCTAGGTGACGTGCAGTTCTCGTCTCAATCATACATGGCGGCCATTTTATTTCCCGCAGGGCGGTAGTTTAAAGTGCCACTTAATACATCCCCAACCCTTAAAAACCAGTATGGCGGCCTCATATTTCTTTTTTAAGTTTCGAACGCACGTAGACGCTTTGAAAGCGAAACCCTTTTTAAACACCGCAAAACTGTAATATAAACCAGTCCAATTTCAAATTCACATACTTTTTTTTTTGTTTTAATACTTCTTTGTGAGATCTCGGAGTCTTTTTAGCAAGCTGCTCTTTTAGTATAGAGAAATTCGCGAGTGAATTCTTTGCTGTGTAATTGATCTGATTTCAAGGAATAATTCACATTTCAGGTTAGTACCCATATACTACACAACAATAAAGCGTTGGTTAGCATAATGTTCCCTAAGATGATGATGTTTTGTATGTAAATCTTACGTATAATTTTATCTGTTTCTTGATATTAATTTGGGTGATAAAAACTTCTCTGTTTTCTTTATTTATTTCCAGTTCATTTATGTAAAATTCTTGTGTCACAATATTAGTTGCCGTACTCCACCGAAACGTCTTGATCGAATCGTATGAAAGTTTGTTTGTTTATTCAGTAGATCTGAGAATGGGACGTAAACTGTTTATTATATCTGTCATACTTAGTTTTATAATTAACTTAGTTTGTCCATCCTAATTAACACGTTCACTGCGGGGCACATTTTGAAGAACTTTCAGCTGGTGCGGCTGAGGTCGAATCAGCCCCAAGCCAAACTTCCTTGTAATGCGGTTGAGGCCTTTTCTGCCTCATGTTTCAATCATTTGGTAAATGTGTTGTAACTTGATCAGGAGCGTGATTCGATGTTTAATTTTATGCTAAAATTACTTACATGTATTGTTTTATGTACACCTAGCTTCGCCCCGGGTTCTAATTTTTAGTTTTAGAGAAAACACCTAAAATATATTTGAGGTCGTTTTAGACCACACATCGCACTGAATCGGGGCGGCATTAGTGATGGGAATGAATTTATATCGATGAATATCCATGTCTATGTTATACTTCTATTACTTTTTTATATTGTTATAGTATTGTGCATAAAAGTATGGGGTGTTGTTAAATAAAATACAAACTATTCGTTCATCTAATTTATTCTATATTACTTTGCATGCTGTTCGTTTAAACAATGCAAGCACATAGCTTTCTTACATTGTGAACAATTAGTCATAATTTTTTTTACTTTCTTTGCAGCCTGCATGGCACCTAATGTAAGTCGTAATTTTGCATAGCAAATGATGCAACGTTTCCTTATTTGACCCTTTGCAAGGATGTGCTGAGACTCTGAATGGTTATGTTATGTTTTGCAGAAAGTGTAAATAAATAAATATATAGAAGAATTTTCAGCTTTTATAATATAATTAAGGTATGGGTGTCACGGGCTCTCACTCTATAAATATATAGCTGAACACACACAAAAAAACATTAAACAAAAGAATTTAACAAAAATAAAAAAACAAACAATTAACACGATTGCGCAAAGACACGTGCTCCAGTATCGACTATGGTAGCGTCACTAAAGTCGACTTACCTGCTCTCACGCCGCCCGCGCGCCCCGCCGCTGGAGGTCGAAATCGGCCTCAACCCGCACCTTATTCAATAATTTTGTGATCAGTGCGTTTGAGGCGTATTTCGACCTCAAATTTTTTTTTTACAATATTGAGTCAATGCTTCGCAGACATAAAGAAAGCTATATTTGTCTTTGTCATACCTCATACGGTTGAGTGTAAACAGCCGCCGCACTAGAGAGAAAACACAGTTTTACGCGCCGCACCAGCGTAAAGTCTACCATGAGGCTGAATCAACCTCAAGCCGCAGTGAACGTGTTAACTTAAAATTATCGTTAGAAATGATACCGTTAATGGAGATACAGATTTTTACCTAGTTTGGTAACGAAGGCTACCTCATCATCATCAATATCTCCCTAACGGAGGATATCTCATGTTCGATTTATAACTTATCTTAGCTTTAAGTTGGACAAATTTTATTTGTTTCTTGTGCATTTTATATATATACTGGCTTTCGTCCGCAGCTCCGCTCGCGTGTATGTCGGTTATCACGGTAAAGCCTATGTCCTTTCCCAGGTTCAGTTCTATCTTCACACCAAATTTCATCAAAATCGGTTTAATGGTTTAGGTGTGAAAGCGTAACAGACAGACAGAGTTACTTTCGCATTTTATAATATTAGTAGGGATGTAAAAATAGCTCTTTTGTTGCTATAAACTTACATATGCATTCATAAAAAACTATTCATATGATGTTACAGACACTCCAATTCTATTAATTTGCATAGATAAGGACCCTTAGTGTCAAAAGATTAAGTTCAATTCAGATCGCACAGCGCCGAAGCACCTACGATTATATCTACCAATAATTGCGTCTCTTTCTATCGTGTAACTCTTATCTGTTTTGACGATGTCTAGTCGACCGGCATGCCTGCCCGGGCAGGCAGCCGGCCGACTATACCTAAACTGCAGAGTGACACCCCCCTGATATCGTGTCTACTGTTTTTCTTATCTGTGACACTTTTATAATATGACTAATATAAGGAAAATAAAAAGAAATAACTCTTTCGTTGTCCCATTAAAAATATATAATAAAAACTATTTTTGAAGCTTTTTTTGTTTTATTTTAATGATTTTCTTTTCATGTAATATAATATTCGTTTTGAAATTTGCAAAAGAATTTCAGTTCTTCATGTTAATTAAGTTAATATAACGAGACAATAATTATTACAATTTCTTCATCCTAGCTCTTATTATTCTTCATATTATTTGGGATCAGCTACTAGTGTAAACAGGTTTACCTGAATATCAGTTTGTCTACAGAGCGATTGGCACATCTGCAACATGTAGAGTTAACTGAATTCGAATGTGGAAACAATTGTCAGTGTTTTTGAGAGCACTGACTTCCCAATGACGGTTGCCCTTGATGATCGTAACAACCAACTTCCATACTCCGGTTTGTTGTTAAGAAAATCTTGTAAGAAAAAAAAAACTTCGGGAGTCGAGCCTGAAAACTCTGTACTGTACGCTATCCGCTAGAACAACGATGCTGATTCAATAATCATAAGTTTTTAATAGTGGGACTTTAATGTATGTGCACCATGTTAAATAAGAAAATACCAATTTTCTGTTTTCCCTTTCTCTTTGTTTTTCAAATAAAAGAAAAAGAAATCCAAATCGGTTCGCAAATAACAGAGTTTTCGAATGACATACTTAAAAGACATTATATTGTTTTTTGAAGTCGGCTTTTTATCCAAAACAAAGATCACGCATCTTAATGCATCAAATGTTTCTTGTATTTAATTAAAAAAAAATCGTGTGCGAGTCATGCCACTTAACACTTTGTATATTGCCATAAGTGCTTGCAGAAAAAGGCATAAATAATAGACTCATCATCATTACCTATAACGTCCCATTGCAGAGCTCGGGTCACCTCTTAGGAGAGGGTTAATTAAGGCCATAAGTCTCCACGCTGGCCGAGTGCGGGTTTGAGACTGGGAAGACACGCTGTGGCCACGTAATCTTACTGTTGGATCTTTTTAAGACGCCTGAAGGCCTTCAACTATGCTTCACCACTATTGTCTAATGGTAACAACCGGGACGACTGCTTAAGATGACCCCCAAATCACGGAGACGCTCGTAACATATCATGCCACAAACGTCACCCATCTAAATCTGACCGCGCCATCGTTGCTTACCTTAGTTGATTGTTTCTAATCACCTAAGGCCACTTGACTATGAGCACTTCGATTTATAAGCTCAGAAAATAAATAATAACATGTTTAATTCCATCAACAATGATTTTAACTGTATACTGACTCGTTGGTCTAGTGGTTAGCGTATGCGACTGCTAATCAAGAGGGTCGGGAGGAATTCCTAATAGCAGCCCGGAGTTTGAAAGTTTATCGGTGATTCACGCCCGTGCCTCGGAGAGCACGTAAAGCCGTCGGTCCCGGTTGTCATGAACATCTATGGCAATCGTGATTGGGAAATCAGTGCCCTCAAATATACTGACAACTAGTTCAATCTTCGAATTTCAGTTCTCCCTTAGGGTTGCGTAGGTCCGATGCCAGTCGCTCCGTGGAGAAGCTGAAATTCAGGTAAAACAGGTTGAACTAGTAGCCGACCCCAAATAAACTTGGGAATAAAGACTAGGAAGACGAACTCTCTTCCAATCTTATTTTAAATATATGTTCATGAAAATATTTCCCAGAATCACATCATGTGCACACTGCTGGACATAGGTATCTCCTTAGAAAGGAGATTCAGGCGTAGGTTCCATACCATGCTGACCAAATGGGTTCGTTTCAAGTTTTCCTGATGTTATCCTGCGAAGGATAGATAAGGTTGGAAGCTTGCCTAGTTCTTAATCCGTTATCACACGGACTAAACCATTGCAACAGTTAATATGCAAAGGAAAAAATCGTGGTACCCCTATATTTACAGACGTACGTTATCAAGACAGCTACAATAAAGGACTAGGAACAGAATTCTTTATAATAAAATATTAAATTTTATTGCTGATTTGAACAACAAGACAATCAAAACAGTTAAAATACTACCATAAATTGATCTCTAGTACCTAAAGCTTAATAAGTTACTATAATTAATGGCAAAAAACATTACAATTTATATTTTGCACAATTACTCACGCAATGCCGTCGTCATGTTAGAAGTACTTAACTGAAGTGTGAATTATGTTGGGATGTCAATTAGATTAAACTGTCAAGAGTGTTCAGTTGAATTCTATCATCAAACGGAGTCACGCGTTTGTACACAATGCGACTTGTAACAGTTCTAATAGTCATATTTGTTTATCCAGTGAACAGCGATAATTACTACACGAAACGTATCAGAATCCTAGAGCTTGAATCCAATCTCATGTTAGGCGGCAACATGACGCTCAGTGATAAAGAATCTATTGTGAACAAGTGTCTTATGAGTCATAAATATGCTGAAGTGGATTATGGCTTTCAACAACCGCAGTTTTACAACTTTTCACGGCATTTCTTTAAATACAAAGACAAGATGAAAGAGTCTAAAGTGTACCGGATCATTAAAGCGATGCCTAAAGGGGCTGTATTACATATTCACGACAAAGCCATCTTAGGACCTGATTATTTGTTAAACATAACTTATATGGATAACTTGTACATATGTTTTGGAAAGAAAACTAAATTCTTATTTTCCAATGCATCTCCTAAAACGCCTTGTGACGTTCAGTGGCAACTTATGAGAGATGCAAGATGTGCTGCAAAGAATATTACAAAGTTTAATTTGGAGATTAGGAATCTCTTTACTATGGTAGTAGAAAACCCTGATACCGTTTACCCGACTATACATGAAACATGGGAACGATTCCACAAATACTTTACAACAGTCTATGACTTATTGTCCTTCAAACCAGTTTTAGAGCAGTATCTCTATGATGTCCTAACAGCCTTTCGAAATGATAACATCATGTATGCAGAATTGAGATCCGGTTTTAATAAGCTTTACGATTTAAATGGTACGGAATATGATAAAACTGTTTGTAGTAAACTATATAAAACAATAATCGATAAATTTGTTCAAGATCATCCAGATTTTTATGGTGCCAGAGTCATTTACGCCTCGTCAAGAAGAATTGATAAGCAATCACTCGTAAGAGATATACAAACAGTAAGAGAAATAAGAGATAAAGTGGCAGATTTAGTAGTTGGTTTTGATTTAATTGGACTAGAAGATTCGAAACCCTTAATTGACTTCGTGCCAGTGTTAGACACGATTAAGGATCTACATTTCTTTTTCCATGCGGGTGAAACAAATTGGTTTGGAACTAGCACAGATGAGAATCTTATTGATGCAGTTTTACTTGGAGCAAAACGAATAGGACATGCATACGCTCTCACAAAACATCCAGTAGTTATGAAATATGTTATTGAAAATGGCATTGGCTTAGAAGTAAATCTGATATCGAATGCTATATTATCGTTGGTCAGGGATGTCCGTAACCATCCTTTAAGTGTATTTTTAAGTCGTGATTTACCAGTCATATTATCGAGTGATGACCCCGGAGTGTGGGAAGCGGAGCCCTTATCTGATGACTTTTACGTGGCTTTCGTCGGTGTAGCCAGCCGCTCTTTAGATTTGAGGTTGTTGAAGACTTTGGCACTTAATTCTTTGGAGTATAGTGCACTGGACGATCTAAATAAAGAAAATGCTATTCGCGTTTTTTATATTCAGTGGGATAATTTTGTAAATAACTTTGATTGTTCATTATATTAATGTTTATTTTAAATAAAATTTTGTGTCTAAGAGTGTTGTACTTGGCGTTAAATATTGACTGCAAATCCTGGAATAGGCTGAAATAATCAAATAATATGGACCCTAGTTAGAGAGTTAAGAGCCCAAACACTAGGTTGGGAGTTCCCAGGACTTTAGATTAGACAGTATATGTGTACATATGTCTGTGTCTGTGTATATTATGTATGAATGTGTATAAATATTGAGTGTGTATATATGTATATATTTTGTAAATTAATTGAATTAGTCTCTCGTCTTACTTGTTCTAACATACACCTGCCACAAACAGCTTCGCAACACCCAAAGGTTTTTCTGGAAGATAATGCCTGTGGCATTATGTCCACCTTGTGCAATATGTTTTGCAGGAAGTTTTAATAAATAAATAAAAAATTATTGCGCTACCCCTGTCTTTGTGGAATTAGTTTTAATGGTGATACTTGACAGAAAACACCCAAGGCATATATAATAAATTGATACTTACACATAAAAACATAACCGACGGTATACAATGCCAGCATCTCAAAATGACGGACAAAATGAAACACGGGACATCCCCGGGTGTGAATCTGTGTAAGTGTGAATCACGAGTAGTGTGACGTGAGTTTTATATTGATACTAGTTGACTCAGCGAACTTCGTACCGCTCAACTTTAAAATTCCAGAACTTGATCGCAGCGCCACCTACCGGGTCCAATTGCGAATATAAACCATTCCCAGATCCCCTTGAACACACACAAAAAATTTCATCAAAATCGGTCCAGTCGTTTGAGAGAAGTTCAGTGACATACACACTCACAGAAGAATTATATATATAAAGATAGCTGACCCGGCGAACTTCGTACCGCCTAAGAATTAAGAATATTAATTCATATTAAAGTATTGTGTTTAGACTGATAGTGACAAATCGACAGCAGCGCCACATAACGGGCACCGGCCGGCGCCACCACAATTGCTTTATTCCTGCATTTTAAATCTGTAATACCTCCAAAAATATTAATTTAAATTACATACTTTACAGGACAATATTAATCTATATTAAATATACAATGTATTTAAGGTACTTAATCTGATAAGGATTAAAACGGTATTGTTTAAAACCGCTTCGGAAATAAGCCATTATTTCTCGTAAAAAGAAAGAAATAAAATGTGTATTGTGGGTTATCCCTAAGAGATAGACATATACAATTTTTGTCTTTTTTGTAGACCTTTTTAAAGTGTACAATAATGTAGTACATTGTTTTAATCTATCTCAAATGATACAGCCAACGTTTGCAATGTAAGCGTAAAATAATGGGTTTATTTACGACATCCCATTAGAAACCTGTAAAACTATAAATGTATCTCTCCTATATTACGCACGTATTATACATATAAACCTTCCTCTTGAATCACTCTATTGATCAAAGAAAACGGCATCAAAATCCGTTGCTTAATTTTAAAGATCTACGAATTTATAATGACAGACATAGAGCGGAAGCGACTTTTTTATACTAATGATAATTATTACGTGGTAAGATGTGAGTTCAAGGCGTGAATTCAAATTCTTGAACATATTTTTTTAAATTGCGTTTTTGCTGAAGTTCGTCAGGCATGAGTCCTAGCCCCCTAGCCGTTTCCTATCCCCCTAATTTCCTTCTGCAATCGCGGACGCCTCTATTTTCTAGTTTGATTGCCTAATATTTTGTTTTGATCACGATCAGAACGAAAAACATTTGCAACTTCGCTAGAGGGGGGCCAGAACTCGGAACTATTGCCCCACCTTTATAGGCCGTTCTTACTTCTTAGATCTAAATCACATCTGTCCTGATCCTGTACTAATACAGGATGGTGTTAACGTTCTTTGAATCCGTCCCCCATCTAAATGGGGGACGGATTCTAAGAACGTTAACGTACTTTTTTTATGTAAGCTTGCCAAGGTGACTGTACTCTGCCTGATGGAAAGCATGAGTAGAATCCAAGAGTGGGGGAAACCACACATCAATGCTGCGAATGCAGACAGTAAAGTATGGCGGCTCACACTATGGTGGCTAAAGGTGCGCGTCCGTTGCGTGCCGTGCGTTCGGCGCGGGCCAATGGACGCGCACCTTTAGTTAGATGCTTTTTCACGCCCCGCTTAAAGGACCCGGGATCATAGTGGGAAGGAAACACGTGAGCTGGTAGTGAGTTCTAGCTTTTCACTGCTCGGCATAAGAAGAAGAGCCGAACCGTTTCGTTCTAGTGCGTATTTCCTCTACCCTGAAGCGGTGACTTCCAAGTCCAGCACGTATTGTCCTGTAAAGGAAGGGAGAAGGACAGAACACTCGCCATGGCATAGGCGATAGAGGATCGCCATAGAAGCGATGTCTCTCCGCAACTGCAGAGGCTCCAAGAACTCGGTAGTTTCGGGACTGTCAATAATAGGGATTGCTCGCCGCTGCAACCGGTCGAGAGCGTCAAGTAAGTATAGCGCCGATCTATCGCAGAGGTGAGAACAGTACTCCACGCAGGGACGAACCTAGGTCTTGTAGAGAAGACAACAGATATTTAGCACACCGAGCTTTTAGCATTTAGTAAAAAACAGTTATTTTGATATGACATATTATAGACACTCCAATTTTATTTATTTGTAAAGATATTGTACTCTTTTTCCTAGCCTTATTGGGACAATATTATTTTGGGTCGGCTACTAGTTCAACCGGTTATACCTGAATATCAATTTTTCCACGGAGCGACTGGCATCGGACTTCCGCAACCTTAAGGAAGAACTGAAATTCGAAGGTTGAACTAGCTGTCAGTAAATTTGAGGACACTGACTTCCCAATAACGATTGTCATAGACATTCATGACAACCGGGACCGACGGCTTTACGTGCTCTCCGAGGCACGGGCGTGAATGACCGCCAAACTTCCAAACTCCGGGCTACTATTAGGAATTTCCTAAGAAAAACCCAATAACATACAAAGTTTTCGTACATAACCGTAAATAAAATTTCTTTAAAAAGCAAGCGAGCTTCAGTTTCATTCCGTTTAATTGATAACTGTTTATCTTTCGAGAAAATACGATACCAGTATATCGTTGTTATCAAGGGTCAACAAGTTGGAGTGATTGCATTGTTCTCTGTGACATTTGAACCTCGGTAAAGAGCGTAACGTCACCGCTAGACGATCGTAATTGGGTTCTGTATATCTCTAACACTCAACTCGAAAATACCGATACTTACACTGTTGTGTAAGTGTGAGTGATTTGTGAATATTTATTTTGTTTTGACCGGCAATCGTTTTCACAAAACACCTAGTAGATTTAAAATATACATACAGAATAGAATAAACGATAATTGATTTCAGTATTACAGAATTGTAAAAAATCTTACATTTTATATTATTAAACATAGAAAACACAAACACTCGGAAACAAATATTTGTAGATCACACAAACATTTGGTCTGACCGGGAAATCGAACCCGTCTATTGCCTCGGTGGCGCAGTGCTAGACTGCGACTAGACCGAGGCAATAGACCAGGAAACTTTTGCAACTTGGCCTGGGGGGGGGGGGGAGTGACTACTTTAGGATTACTTCAAATCAAACCATTTTTATTTCAAATAAACCAATACAACGGCCCTTTGATACGTCAAGTAGTCAGTCAGTAGTCAGTCGTGAAGCTAATTGTCTGTTCTAATTCGTAGATCTTAAGAAGAAGAACAGACAAGAAACTCCATGGGCACTCTTTTCCAACATTGTTTTTACAATTTTTGGTTACATTGTTTAAAGCGATTTATTAAATGTGAGGACAATGTGACGATGTAGATGTTTACACAGGTAGTGTCCAAAAATAATTAAACCTTAATAAAATATAGAAGTCACAAAGAATTTAAAGGTAACAAAAATGGATTTGTTACAATACGGTGTGAATAGTGACAGAAAGGTACGAAGTCTGTACTCGTTATTAATGAACCTTGTTACAAAACAATGCTTCGTTGCAATCAATATCAACTTGATCGCGAAACTTCCTGTAATACCTAGGTATATAAATACTCTCCTAGTTCATTGAAGCTCGGGCTTATAACCAGCAATAGACGACCTATATTATGTTTTTTTTAAAAAAGTCATAAATTCGAAAGAAACTCTTTGGCGAATAGACACATTGTAAAAAAAAAAGTTACACTTGTACGGCTAAACCGCTCGAAGCAGTTTGGATAAATTTCGATATAGAGATAGATTGGGCATTGGAAAAGGACATAAACTGCTTTTGTTGCCATAGCCTATCTATATCCATGCAGGTGGAGTCTCGAACGAAAGCTAGTACATGCTTATCTACAGCTACTTGAGACAATTGTAGCGTTGTTATACAATAAAACCCAGCTAAGCTTGGTCGCCCAAACATTTATCAAATAGCTAATGAGATTATAGCGAAAGGAGAGTTTTGTTTAAAACCTGACTAAGTAACTTCCTTTATTTATACAGAAGTTATGAAACTTATAACATAGGCGTGTATTGTAATGATTTAGTTTTTTAAGCTCAACTCTCAACCTCCATTCATCATCATCAATATTATAAGCCACTTCTTGGACAGAAGAATTGGTTTTGGCCTGCTTTCTAGGTATACCACCATATTTGACAAGAGACCCTGTATCTACACTCTGTATCTACTACCCTCCTGTTCATCTGAACAGGAGGAGATGACATTGTAATCTCCTTTATAATTTCCTTGCACATAGATTTAGCGGATTATATTTTAGAAAAATAGGTATGAGTGCAAAAAATCATTCGGTCATGTTTACTAAATCACATTTTAAATCCACAAATATGATAAAGACAACCACATGCTAAGCCAGATGGATGCGCTGTTGATAGCTGTTATCAATGATACATGTGTTTGAATTAGGTGCACTGATTTCTTTTATAAAATAAATAGGTTAATAGCTATTGGGCGCGGCTCTTACTGCATGTATGTATGTCGATTATCGCAACTAAAAGTAGCCAATGTCGTTCTCCATGGTCATTAAACCGAAGTTCATCCATAAACAGATAGTCTGAGGTTCTTTAGACTTTATAATATAAGCACAGAATACATAAAAGTACTAGTTCAGAAGACTCACTCCGAAAAGTAAATTAAAGAAATAGGGACCCTTGGTGTCAAAAGATTAAGTTCAATTCAGATCGCACAGCGCCGAATCACTTACAATTATATTTACCTACAATTGCGTCTCTTTATATCGTGTAACTTCGTGTATCGTGTAACTGTTCTGACGATGTCTAGTCGACTAACAAGCCTGCCCGGGCAGGCAAAGGCCGACTATACCTAAACTGCGGAGTGACGACCCCCTGATATAAGTTCGATTTTGTAGGTAGTAAAGCCACGCTGATTTCAGCTTAATTGGGCAGGCTCAACCGGGGCAGTACTACCCTCACACATAATACCATCCTAATAATGACAGCATTCTTACTATCGTATTTCTTTGGTTAGTGTGAGACCGTACACCTATTCATTCTACACCATTCTCCCGACCTCCGATGCAGAATTAATTATCTGACCAGGCCGCCATGGTATTGGTCACCATGCTGCATTGCCTACACTCACAGTGAGGATGGTGACCCCTACTCCTTGATTCTACTCATGCTTTCCATCAGGCAGAGTAGAGTCACTTTGGTAGGCTTCATCCTTTATTACCTAGGGGTATTAAAATGGTTTACATACTCTTCTCATATCTACTGAATAAACACTGTTATGCAGTTTTGGAGGAATAACATTTTGACATGAGAATTTTATATAGTAAATAAATAAATATTTCGGACATCTTACACACAACGCCATCTTGACCCAAACTAAGCAGAGCGTGTATTATGGGTACTAGACAACTGATATAAATACATATTAAGCATACTTTTTTTAACCGACTTCAAAAAAAAGGAGGTTCTCAATTCGTCGAAATCTTTTTTTTTTTTATGTATGTTCAGCGATAATTTCGTTGTTTATGAACCGATTTCAAAAATTCTTTTTGCATTGGAATGGGCGTAGCTTACAGGTGGTCCCATAGTCACCATATCGGGATCTGATGATGGGATCCCAAGGAAATCGAGGGAACTCCTCAAATATCATAGGTACAATTGTCGCGATTTGGGTACTCGAAATAGTTTTTCATTGAAGTCGGTTCCTTTTTTTAAAATTATTTAAATACACATTACTTTACATAGAAAACAATCAAATTCCGAAACAAATTTTTGCAGATCATACAATCATTTGGTTCGACCATAGTTTTGAGTAGGTACCTATAGGGTTTGTTATAATTTCTTTCCTAATTTTCGCAGTGCTATTGTCCCCTAATCGCCTCTTACGACAGACGAGATGAATAGCGGTAGCGACCCTCTGAATTCTTAATCCGTCAAAACACGTAGTAAATATCTTATACCTTAAAAACATATACCAAACTTTTGTAAAACAAACCTAAGTAGATCCTTTCTGCTTAATAAGTGTAAGATACATATATGAAAGTATATATTAAAACTTATATGATAGTAGTTGAAACTGATGGAACGCAGACAATGAGTTCGTTAGCTGTGAGCACCCTCTTTTTGAGGGCGACACTCCAAGTCTATGGTAGAAAATATAGTAGATGTGGCAACACTCAACCTTTTACTATTAACTCTTATTTCCAAAGCGTTAGAGTCTAAATTATAATGAGACGTTATTGTTTGACTGTTTTGGTTTTAGTTTTGTATGTTGTAAAACATAAAGTGCATCTCCAGCCAGAAGAACTTATCTTATCTACCTCCCTTTGATATAGGAATCCTAAAAACATAATAAAGGTAGGTTTTTTAACATTTCGAATGTGGAAACCAAGATCAATATGTAACGGAGCGCCCTATCCTAGTATTGATTCAGTAAAAGCTAAGTATATGAGTACAGTTTAGTATCTGGGTTGGCCTTTTTAAGAAAGGACTATAGTTTATGAGCCTTCCTGTATGTACAGAGGGTTATCGAACCGGTATTAGTAAGATTAAGATTAAAGATACAACGCGTGACACCTTAAAAGAAAATTTGATTTTTTTTGTCGGTCTATCTATTTGTTCAGGCTTATCTCTATAACAACAAAAATGCAAAGAGACAACATCAATGCAAAGAGAAGGAAAACTTGAAACCAACCCGTCTGGCCAGCGTGGTATAGTAGGCCAATACCTCCTTTTCAAGGTGCCTATGTCCAGCAGTGGACTGTTAAAGGCTGTTGATGATGATGATTATGACGAATCTTTATAACGGCTGGACCGATTTTGATGGGACTCTCCCTAGCAGAAAGCTGATGACATAACTCGTAACTAAGGCTATTTTTTTTAACTAATTTTGTGATTTTCAATAATAACCACGGATGAAACCGCGGGGCTCAGCTAGTGCCTATAAAATAAATAATTATTTTTTGGCTAAAAATTTACACCTCATGAATGAGTCAAAACGGAATCCGAAAGCCGCACCTGTTAAACGTTAAAGAAAATATGATTGTTTTTATACATTCGTTATGAATTACTAGCCGACCCAGGCAAAGGGAGCTCTCAAATAATATAAACGGAAATTTCCGACAATATAAACCTCGGTGTACCAACTTACCATACTATATCTCTACACCTCCAAACGTTGGCTGGCAGAGTTGAAATTAAGTGCGCCGATGTACATGACTCATGAGTGCTTGAAGCTGTAGGTATATGAATATAATTTTACTCAGATTTGAAGACATTTTTCATAGTTACTCCGCTCCTATTAGGGCCGTGACCTCCGAATCACGGAAACGCTCGAAATATATCATACCACAAACAGTCACCCATCTGGGTCTGACCGCGCCATCGTTCCTTACCCTAGGTGATTGTTTACATTTACATAAGCCGAAATGATGAAATAAAACAATAAATGTTAACTTAACTGTACTTTATTATATTAAATAAGTATGCTTACAATATTGCAATAGCTATAATATGTTAAACATCATTCACAAGTAAATAAACTCACTTCAGACCTTTAAACTTAAATAAACCAAAAGTACGGCCAACGAGAAGCGATACTAAATATTGTTGGCAAAATGTTGGCGATCCCGTCATAATCCTAATATTTTTTACGCAAGAACGAGACATTACGACACATACAAAAGATGGAAAGAGATCGATATGAGATTGTCAACCCAACAGTCGCTTTTAAGTTAAATGATCTGACTTTTGTATCGCTTCTCGTTGGCCGTACTTTAAGTTTAAAGTTCTGAAGAGACAGAGAAATGATTTTTTTAAAATAATATAAGCTTGCCGGTGAAAGCCCTGTCTAATGGAGAACATAAACATAATTCGAAAGAGGTGGTCACTATCCTCATTGTGAGTGCACACAATGCAGCATGTGACCACACCATGGCCTAGTGAGATGCAGATGCATCTTCTTCACTAAAAATATGATATGACTACTACACATGCAACTCCAAAAAACACAAGTGTTGTTAAAACTGAGGAGGAATTTTCGCCCTCAGTTTTAAGAGGGATCACTCCCTCGGTGAAAAGCAACTAAAGAAATTAACTGATTTTCTATATATCATTGAGGACGAAGCGAAGGTCAGCTCTACAACTGGTTCATACCAGTTCTAGAGCTGACCTTCGCCTGGCCGCTTAGATTTCCTATTTCGTAAATACCTACATATTATTACTATTACATTGGACTAAGATAACCCCCGCATTACGAATAAATCTTATATCAAGGGGAAACTATACAAAAATACACCAAGTTGAACGATCTGAAGTGAGTAACGAACGATAGAATGCATGAAACGGACACAAAAAACACGCAGACTCAGAACAACAATTTGTGAATCACATAAATTGTTATCACACGTGGGATTTGAACCCACGACAATTGGCGCAGTAGGAAGCGGCGTGGTGACCGCTTAAACCACTAGGCCAAGCATGCAGCCATGTTACAACTTGCAGTGAAACAACTTGATCTTATCTTAATCCAAAATATATGGAAAACGAAACTATTTAGCTTTATAATTTAATAGATTTACATCATATAGATGTTTTATTTATAGTTATATTATTAATCTTCTCCGGCAGGAACAGCGTCTTCTAACCTCTTGATGTACTTCACTCGGAGTTCGGTTACCGCATCACCCTTCAATTGGTCCTGAAACATATTTGAACAAGTTGTAGTGGTGCCATCTGTGTTTCTTGTAACGAACTAATATCAGATGCATAGAGTTGAGTATCTAGTATTTATATTAGTTCACCTTAATATTACGAGATGGCGTTATAACTAAATTTTGAAGACTAATACGGGTTTTCTTACAATTTCTCTGTATGTGCTCAGAAAAGTAGCTATATTCGCATTTTGACCATATCTAAATACATTGACGACTAGCTTAGTCTCGCGGTTTTTATTGTATGAAAGTCCCGTCAAAATCAATTCATCCATTCGAGGGATAAGCCAGAAGAAATGGACGGATAGACAAAAACTTTAATACTTTGATATCGCATTTGTAAAAAACTGTTTATTTGATATTACACATGCATACAGACACTAAAGTTTTAGTTATTTGTATAGATCATCATCAACAGCCTTTAACAGTCCACTGCTGGACATAGGCCTCTCCTTGAAAAGGAGGTATTGGCCTACTATACCACGCTGGCCTGACAGGTTGGTATAGGGTTGGTTTCAAGTTTTCCTTCTCTTTGCATTGATGTTGTATTGCGTAGTTTATCCCTTAGTCGCCTTTTACGACACCCACGTGGGATGAATAGGTGTGGTGACACTCTGTATTCTTAATCCGTCACCACACGGACATATAGATATAATACCTAATATTACATGCACTGTCTATAAATACAATAATATTAATTAGTTAAACTGTTTTCATACCTGCACAAACCAACACTGAACGTCCAGCTGCACCATTTGTAGAGCTCCCCTGATAGCTCCGGGTATCAGAGCGCAGTACTTAAGCCCATTGCTGGGCATCTCCACCCACTCACTAAGTGGGCATTGGTCCCAGACTAGAGAGAACTCATCACCAGCACTGCTCCAGCTTGTCACTGTGGGTTGCATGTTCAGATATAACCTGTAAAGTTGGATTTAAAAAAAAATTGTGATTATTACACACAACATCGTCTAGTCCCAAACTAAACAGAGCTTGTATTATGGGTACTAAATACCTGATATATATACATAAACATACTTTTTTTTGTAAATACATACATATTATACATAGGAAACACCCAGACTCCAAAACAAATATTTTCCGATCACACAAACATTTGGTCCTACCCAGGACTTGAACTCAAGACCAATAGATCAGCAGTCGCATACGCCAACCACAAGACCAACGAGGCAGTCAAATACATATTTTTTTAATAGATACATATTAAACATAAAAAACATGCAGACTCTGAAACAAATACATATTATAGTTTTAGCTCACGACCCTACCTGAGTGTATGTCAGTTATAGCAGTTAAGAGTAACCAATGTTCTACATCAAGAAGAATCAAATTACCACAAATACAAATTTCATTAAAGTCAGTGAAGCAGTTTAGCTGTGACATCATAAAAGATAGATAAACTGACAAATATATTGTTTTAAACTTTCATGGTCAGTAACGTTTTTTTTTTTTTTTTTTTTTAATAAAAGACAACTCCCGCATTAGGAATATAAATTCCTATGTCGCGGGGGGCTTTACAAACATACATGAAACGGACACAAATAACACCCAGACTCAGAACAACAAATTGTGAATCACACAAAGTGTTATCCAACGTGGGATTTGAACCCACGACACTTGGCGCAGTAGGAAGTGGGTAACGTTAAAACAGAAATCTGCTGGATTGCTACCATGTACCTTTTTGTTTGTGAGTATCCGATATTTTAGCGCTGTTGCAAGCACCATGATCACGGAGTAACTGAAGATCTTGCGGGCGGGATGTTATTGGCAGACATATAGGTCTACCCTCTTTCGCAGTCTTTTACTACAATCGCCCCCAGTATAAAAATGTACATGGTAGCAATCCCACAGATTTCTGTTTTAGACTGACAAATATTTTAGAATTTATAATATTACTTTAATTCACCTGCAGCTCTACCCGTGTGTATGTATAAGTAGCCTAAGTTCTTTCTCAGGCTTTAAACTATATGTGTAGGAAATACCAAATTTCATTTGAATCGGTTCATTAGCTTTGCCGTAAAAATGGGACAGACAGACAGACATTACTTTTGCATTTATAATATAAGTAAGGATAGAATATGGATCCTCTGCCTTTACTTTTCTAAACCATAACTGTAATGTAGTCACTGCATCTGCCTAGAATACACCTGCATACACACACATACATATGGTATAGACACACAAGTAGTGTTTGTGCTTTTTCAGCTCCAGCTTTTAATTCTTTCACAGACTAACAGCCAAACCATCCCTAAATTTGTCTGTAATTGAATATTAAATCATGCAAATTATGACTTGCCTCCGTCAATTTGCATAAAATGTCCCAAAGAATAAAATATTTCGATAAAAGATAGTATAAATACCTGAATGCCTGTTGTATTTTATCAGCAGTTTCTCTCATTTCCAAGCACCTAGTGGAAGTAGTACGTGCCAGAAAGTCTTCAATGAGACGTACGCCCATATTATATCCTATTCTTTCCAATTGTTTATTAACATCCTCGGAGTTTTCAGTCTCTTTCAACATCTGAGATACTAGTGCTCCATATGTAAGTGTTAAAAGCTCGGAATTCTAGAAAAAAATATACATAATTTATTAATTTAATGTTATTCTTACGTGGATGTATTTTTGATAAACTGCAACTTTTTACGTACGACTTTCTTTGCGTCAAGTCTGGATGTTTGTCTCGACATTTTAAAACTGTTTGAATATATACTTTACTATTGGAGTGTTTGTACAGAGTTACTGATATCTAATCGTTTATGAGCTGCAAAGCAAAAATTCCAATACAAAATTTCAAAGCAGGCAGACTTGAAGTTTTTACGAAAAGTGTTGTTTTCTGTCAAAATTGACAAAAGTCAAAACTACCTGCAGTGTTACCAATAATTAATATTATATTTCATGTTGGGGTTTACTCATAGAATTCTATATCTATGGGGTTTACTAAGGGTGCCCGCACACACACAATAATATTGGCAATAAAGTACGTATTGCCGATAATATTGCGTGTGTGCGGGCTGTATTGTACAATATTATTGTGGATTATAGTGTGCGGGGCCGTGTGTCACAATATTATTGTACAATATTATTGTGTGTGTGCGGGCACCCTTACAGTTACTTCTTATAGCAATTAAACTGGTATTATAGCCGCAACAGACCTTCAAATTTAGTCCACCACGAATATGGTTACCATATTCGATATTGAGTATTCATCACCGTAAAGCGCCGAATACACGATCGGAAACGACTCCGACTCGATTCAACCGACCGACCGACCACTCGGCTCCGCCCACTTGTATGTTCGTTGGTCGGTGGTTGACTTCAGTCCTACTCCGGTATTCACGATGGCTCCTTGTCTCTCGAAGAAACAAAAGATCGATTTTACAATAACCTTAATATGTTACGGATTCTTGATTCTGATGACTTTCTGATTTTTTTAAGAATGGATCATGGCATTGAGTTTTTTATTTCTTATCCTACTAATTCTACTAATATTATAATCGCGAAAGTTTGTATGTATGTATGTTTGTTGCTCTTTCACGCAAAACTACTGAACGGATTTTAATGAAACTTTACAATAATATAGCTTATATATCAGAATAACACATAGCCTACTTTTTATCTTACTACTTATACTATTTTATCCTACTACTTAAATATCAGAATAACACATAGCCGAAAATACGCCGGTAACACCGCGGGGCGCAGCTACTAACTTAATAAAAGTTACGGTGTTACTTTTGTTAGTTCTTGAGTTACAGATCATATAGATGCCTGACTTGTTAAATGAGCTTAATTGGTAAATTTCGTACAAAATAAGAAGTAAACATAATAATTATCTATTGAACACGCGAACATTGCGTATTCATTCATTGCAACACACGATGACATGACGTGCTCAGAGCGCCCGCGACTCCTGCCCAGCGCACACTGAGGCGCTCGCGTTGGCCGACAGCGTTCCACACGATCGCACACGCACACGGACGCAGCCTGTCGCGAGATGCGCCGCTGTCCAACATACGAACCAACCTAGCCGTCGGCTCCGCCCACTATTGATCGGACGAACGAATTCTACACGATCCATTTCCGATCAAGATCAGGGTGGTAGGACATCGGTTCCGTTTCTACACGATCCTTTTTCGATCAAGGTCAGGGTGGTTGGAAATCGGTTTCAACCGTGTAGAACCCCTTTAAGTGGGTGCGAGTCGGTCGGACTGGCAATACAATTTGTGGCTAATCTTGCCACTGGATGATTTTATGCCGTCCGAAAGCTTAACGTAACTAAGCTTCATAACTGTTTTACTGCTTAAACTGACATCAAAATTTTGAAAACTCTCATGGTATCATGCCACAAACGGTCCCTATATGTATAGACACTGACCGCGCCATCATTGTTCGCCTTTGGTGATTGTCTTCATGAACCAAGTGTAACTTTAATAATAACGCTTCTCTTGTTTATAAATATTTGGAACGTGTCCTTTATATTATTTATTTCTATGTTTTAAGAATTACAAACTTAGTGTACAATAATAACAAAAACTAATTTACGTGATGTTTGACTCCGGAAAATTCATAATATTACCGTGCACGTCCTCATGTAAACTTTTAAGAGCAAAAAGCCTGGATTCCAGATTAGAAGTTAGTGGTTTAAAAAATTCGACATTTCCCATTGTTTTGTTTATTTATTAGGAAACGTCAAGCTCACAAACATTTGAAAAATTACGTATTTCAAAGCCGTTACACGGTAATCAACCAACATGTTTTAACAGTTAGTTGGGCTAATTATGGAAAACAATGAAGACAATAATATAAACGCTACGGGTATTAACACAAACGAAAGTGATTCTCCATGTGCTGTCAACTCGTTAATTCTCGACTACTACAAAAAGTTTGGTAGAAAGCGGGACTTGGAACAGTTCTTTTCGTTATCGACGGCACAAGGGGAAGTTCGGGATACGAGTGGTTTATTTTGGAGGAAGATGAAAAGTGAAAACGATTCGTCCGACTCTGGTGGCGGGAAGAGCGATTCGAACGCACAGGAACTTTGTCGAATTTCCATTCGATGTTCAATGCCTGAAGGTTCTAGTTCACAGGTTAGTGCTTTATTTTTCGCTATATAAGCATAAAATAACCTCGATGCTAAAGTTGAACAGTTATTTAACACTAGCTTTCACCTGCGGCTTCGACCGCGTATATATGAGTTATAGCGGTAAAAGTAGCCTATGACCTTTCTCAGGCTTTTGACTATCTGTGTACCAAATTTCATTTAAATTTTAAGCGAAGACAGACATACAGCTACTTTTTCATTTAAAAAAATACTTGGGATTATTATTATTACGGTTGATCCAATATCTACCACTATCCAGCGTGTTACTTGTCATGGTACAACAATTATATTAAATTGAATTAAATTACAACAATGAAATTGTTCAAGTTAAACCAGTCGTAAAATTAAATATTAAAAAGTCAAGTTATTAATTGAAATTTAATTAAATTTAGGATCCACCATGTTTAGATTTAAATGTTCAGAACTAAAATCATCATCATCATCATCATCATCAGCCTATCTCAGTCCACTGCTGGACATAGGCCTCTCCCATTGCACACCACTTTGATCGATTTTGTGCTTCTCGCATCCAGCTCCTGCCAGCCATCTTGCGCAAATCATCACTCCACCTGGCCTGTGGGCGTCCTACACTACGTTTGCCGAGACGCGGTCTCCACTCCAGAACTCTTCTACCCCAACGGTCATCAGTTCTGCGGCTAATATGGCCAGCCCACTGCCACTTCAGCTTGCTAATCCGGTGGGCTATGTCGATGACTTTAGTTCTCTGACGGATGACTTCATTCCTGATACGATCCCTCAGAGAAACGCCGAGCATAGCCCTTTCCATTGCACGCTGAGCAACTTTGAGCTTGTGGACCAACCGCACCGTAAGTGTCCACGTTTCGGCTCCGTATGTCATGACAGGTAGGACGCACTGGTTAAAAACTTTCGTTTTTAGGCACTGTGGGATCGACGATGAGAAGACTCGACGTAACTTTCCAAACGCCGCCCAACCCAGCTGAATTCTTCTATTCACCTCGTACTCGAGGTTATTCCTACCCAACTGCAATGTCTGCCCAAGGTAGACATATTTTTGAACAACCTCAAGAGCGGTACCGTGTATTGCAATCGGTTCCGGTAGTACATGTTGATTGAACATGACCTTGGTTTTATCCAAGTTCATCCGTAGGCCGATGCGCATAGAAGAATCAGCTAGGTCGTTCACCATCTGTTGCAGGTCCTGCAGTGTCTCTGCCATTATGACGATGTCGTCCGCAAATCGCAAGTGAGAGATGTATTCGCCATTGATGTTAATGCCACGTCCTTTCCAGTTCAGCGTCTTAAACATATCCTCCATTGCATTAGTGAACAATTTCGGGGAAATAATATCCCCTTGTCTCACTCCTCGATGCAATGGTATGGGCTTTGTTTGCTGGTTCTGTACTTGAACGGACATGGTGGCGTTATCGTAGAGACATCTCATCACTTGGATGTATCGCCAATCTACCTGGCAACGTTGCAGGGACTCCAGAACAGACCAGATCTCAACCGAGTTAAAGGCCTTCTCGTAGTCCACGAATGCTAGACACAGCGGCTGATTATACTCTTCGGTCTTCTGTATAATCTGCCGCACTGTGTGGATGTGGTCTACGGTGCCATATCCGCTCCGAAATCCGGCCTGCTCGGGTGGTTGAAATTCGTCGAGTCTTCGCGCAAGACGGTTCGTGATGACTTTTGAAAACAGCTTGTAAATGTGGCTTAGAAGGGAAATGGGTCGATAGTTCTTCAGCAAGGTCTTATCACCTTTTTTGAAGAACAGCACGACCAAACTTCTACTCCACATCTCCGGAGTTCTCCCTTCAAAGAGGGCAGTGTTGAAGAGCTTTTGGAGCTCCCTCAGTACGGGTTTACCTCCAGCTTTTAAGAGCTCTGATGTAATACCATCCTCTCCAGGGGCTTTTCCATTTTTAAGCTGTTTAAGAGCCATCTCGATTTCATCAGTGCTGACTTCCGGCAGGTCTTCGGTATAGTGGCGCCTTAATGCAGCTCTGGTGTCCTCATTTTCGGGATCAGGTCGCGAAGCATGCGAAGCGTATAACCGGCTATAGAAGTTTTCCACTTCCGAAAGGACCACCGGTTTTGAGGCAACAACTTCTCCACTTGTTGTGGTCAACTTCGTCAGTTGGCTTCTTCCCAGAGGTTGTACGAACACTTGACCCCCGATTCTGCTCGATTGCTCTGATTGCTCTGAACTAAAATACCTGTTTCATACAATAATGTTCCATGTAGTAATGCTCCATGCATTAAATTCATTGACGACCTGTTGGTCTAATCATTAGTTCTCCTGGTTACTAAGCAAGAGGCTGTGTGTACGATTCTCACCCAGGACAAACATGTGAAAAACTCATCATTTGTTTTGTAGCTTCCTAACAAGTAATCCTGTCTTATTTATTACACACAGTACTTGGGCGATTGAGCTTATCAGTTTTCATATTTATTTTTAAACAACACCATCTATTCTCTCAAGTGTGTGTGTATGTGTGTGTTGGAGTACTAACTACGAAGCAACTAAGTGTTACTGAAAGAGTAGTATAAATATCGCAAGCAATGCTAAGAGTAATAAAGAAAAAAGAAAATCCCGTTAGATGAAACTTTGTGTGATCCAGAAATTGTTGTTCTGAGTCTGGGTGTTCTTTGTGTCCATTTCATGTATGTTTCTAATGCGGGAGTAGTCTTTTTTTTATAGAATGGAATTGAATCTAGATAAATTATTCAGCCCAATAATCCCCAAATACTAAATTTCAGCAAAATTGTTAGAGCTGTTTCTGAGATCACAAATATATATAAATATGCACATAAATAAATAAATATACAAGAATTGCTTGTTTATAGATAAAATAGATAAACCATCCTCTTTAATCACTTAATCTATTGTATTGTTACCATAGTCCAAGTTGATCCTACTTTGGTTTCAGATAGCGAAATTTGGGATCATGTGAAAATATTATTATCATCCAGGTACTAGCTGCGCCCTGTGGTGTTACCCATGCTTTATGTTGTACCCTTAGAACAACAATAGCAATAGCTAGTCTAAAAAAAGTAGAACAAGTTTCTCTTTAAATCGTCTGCCATTGAAAGTCCTGTCAAATATGATCCGGTTGTTCTAGAAACTCGTCAGAACAAACAGAGAGTCGGACAAAAAATTTAAAATAATTGATCATTGGATGTAATTATTATACTCGTAAATATATTTTCATTTCTATTTAGCGAAAAGCAAGTTGACACTTTATAACATCAACTATGGATAAAACCATGAGCTAATAATAAATCTGGTGTGACCTTGGCAAAGTTACCACTATTGTAAATTGTTTCGTTTTCTTGTTCCAAAACTACCATAAAATGGTTTTGATTTATTTTATTACTGTTATAAACTTCATAGTTTGTTAATTAATGACTTGGGTCTTATTTGAGCCTATTAGTCTTTGCTGTAAACTGTTTTCTGACTAGAGTTTTTGGAATTGTAAACTGTAAACCAATTTAAGAATCGACTTGATACATACTTGCTTAAACCCAAGAAGAATAACTGATTGTAACCTATTTAGATGCAGGCTTATATCAATTGTTTTAACTGGCTGTCTGTAGATATAATAATAATAATTTATAAAAGTTAAAATTTGTGAGTTTGTGACATGGGGATGGAAGATTAGTGTAGTTATTGTGAAGAGAGTGTCTATAAGGAATACTTTGCTATGTAGTAGTATCAACCTACCTACATACTTATTTTTTATGCGATGTCGGTAACTCTAGTTCTCTGCCGAATAACCTGGTAACGAAATTTTTTTTAACAGAGAGACTCCAAGCATTGCTCGCTGAACTAATCTGATAGTGATTGTCTATGTCTCGGCTACGTATATGGCAATTTTCCCCCCATGGGCTGCGATTAATTTGTTATGTGTGAATAAAAAAAAATATTTTCTTTTTAGTCTGATGACCCAAAAACAAAAACGGATTCACCGCACACACAATCGCCTCCAATTATCACTGATGAAGCACCGATTGACATATCGAGGCAGAGTGATGATGAGTCTCTCAAATCTGATGATAATCATTCACAAAAGTGTAAGTATATAAATTACAGTTTTAGTTTAGAGTATAAGTACATTTGTAGATTGGCCAAAGACTATAGGAGTTTGAGTAAAGCATGGGGAACAGCTGATACTATATTTGATGTAGTGTTTCTAACTACCGTCATAATCAAATGCGACTGCAAAATGATATAAAAATGCAGTCAATAAATTTACCAATTAAATTGAAGTCACATTCTGAATGTTCTGAGTTGTAGAAAGTATAATATGAAATCACAATAATCATATTAGTCGCAAAAACATTTGCACTGAAATTCTCTGTCAGTTCATTAACCAGTAATATCAATATCCATTAATTTCCCTTCATAAAACGAGGGCTATGTAAGTCAATTAAGTTAATAGTTTCCCTTTGTGTATAAATACTGCAAGTAATTTGTTGCCATTACACTGATTTAGGTTAAACGCGCTATTATTTGAATTGCACTATTTCATTTTCAGCCTTTGATCCTTTATTAGACTTGTCATCTCAGAAGCCCCTTTCACCTACAAGTAGTATTACATCTCAACGAAAATTAGAATGGGACTCTCTCGCTGACGTAGGCTATGCAAACGAAACTGATCGTAAAACATCAGCTTCGAGCCTAAGTACTCTAGAAAGACTTGCTTTAAGGCAACAATACTCAAACAATGACTCCAATCAAGATATTGGGCAACCAACATGTCATTCCACTCCTGTAGAAGAAAATGAACCTAAACCAAAAATGAAGAAAAATGTTCCAAAAAAATATACAAAAATTGTTAAAAAGGACGTTGATTTCCTTGAAGTTAACCTACCGCATACCAAAGATGCGAATCCAAACCAGTCTATTAACGTGAACCTCACTAAACATATTTCTTTTAATGTAGAGAAGGATGGAGGAATCTCCTTTGATAATATACGAAAAGATGTTAATGTTTCTCCAGAAAAGGCATCCATAAGCCATGACGAGGCCTCATATTTACCAATAGATAAAGAAATTCAAACATCGTTACCAAAAACTAAAGATAAATCATGTAGTTCTGTGGAAGAACTCAAACCCATAGATCCAAAAAACCAAAAGATACCCATTATGGTTAGTTTGAACACGCTGCGAAAGCGATTAAGGATGAGAACATCTAGAGCTGTCAGAAGAAGAGCTAGAGCTAAAAAGAAAATATATGTTAATAACGATATTAGAATTCAGGAAAAAAGCGGCGAACAATTGTCCGAAGCAGAAAGCTTTGAATACATGCCTGGACATATTTATAACCAAAATCAAATGAAAGTTAACGAAGCAAATGTATCGGAACGAGAACATAATAATCCTGTAGGCAATAAATCCAGCTTAGAATCCAGCTGTGGCCTTACAACCGATTCCAGTAAAGGATCCAAACATTCTCTAACCCAGGATTTAGAAAAGTGCATCAATTTACTAAAAGTAACTTTACAGAAGCGTTATGATGATAGTGAAACAAAAAAGAAATTAATCAAAGATATAGTACAACGATTGCTTAGTTCGAAATATAGAGACGATGATACTAGTACGGAATTTTTATCTGGACTTAGTTTTAACAGTAAAAAATTAGATTTAAAGAGAAGTAATACTACAAGTACTTCTGATGCAAGCAATACTGACGATAGTAAAGAAAAAGGGCCCAGGAAGTCCATTTTGCGAATGGAAAAATTCGATTCGAATGTAGTAGCTTCCACATCCCAAAGTGCTCCAAACTTATACGTTGCAACAGATGCCGGAAAACCCAATACGAATCCGAAAAAAATATCAACATCTTACACGGAGTCTGATGCATCTAGTAAAGGTAAAACATCGTCAGATAATGCTATCCCTAAAACTTCATCTGAGGAATTTTACTTAAAGTATTTAGAAGCTTTAAGACGCGAAGAATCTTATAAAAGACATTTAAGAGACAAAGAAATGTTTTTAAAACAGAAACTGGGTAATTCTCTCACCAAGTTAAAGGCTTCGAGCTCTCAAGAAGCAAAAGTGAATAATAGACTTAAAGATCTAATGAAGGACCTGACAAGGAACAATTATGACGACGGATCCGGGGACGCCAGTAAGTTAGAAGGTGGATCTACATCCGATAGAAATTACGATATCTCTAATAGAGGAACTAGAAGCCAAAGAAGTCATTCAGTATTTACTCTTTCTTCAAGTCACTCAGATTGCCCAAAAAAACCAAATTTGAAGAAAAAGTTACTAGTTGATAAAGAATTAGAAGCCAGTACAAGTAAAAATCATTATTGCTGCTGCCCACATCATTTTACAGAATCTAAAGTTACATATACTGATAGTTCTGTACAAGTAAATATAAAATATCAACATAATGACGAAAATGAAAAATTAAAGCCAGAACCTTTAACTAAGTGTTCACGTTGTGAAAATTATGAATATTCTACCAAAAATGATGACTGTTCTTGTACTAATAAGCCGAAAGTAAGTCCACGAGATATGGGCACAGGTTGTCCTAAATGTGGTAAACTTTCGAGGAATATAGTACATGATTATAATACTAATATACCATGTGAGAAATATCCTAGATCACCTAGAACCATAGCAAAAATGTTTCCTAATAAAATTAACGATGTGAAAAACATTTGTGTTTGTAATGAAAATCCAGTATCAGTTTGCAATACGGATGATTGCCCAAGATATCAGCGTTCTAAGTCACCTAATCGTGGTATTCGTTTTGGACATTCTTCCAACATACTGAGTGCTCAGGCATCATGCAGGTCTTCTGATTCAGATGGTATAGAGATTGTTAGGGCCCCTGTTAAATTAGACCTCGCTACTGACAGTTCCAAATCTGACAAAAGCTCTAAAGCAAGAAAATGTTCCCAGTCTTCTCAAACTGATATGCATGTCAAAATAAGCGAAAGGAGTTCTAATTATAAGATCGTAAACTCTAGTTCGAAAAATCTGTGCTCAGAAATGAGAAAAAAACCAGTGATCATTCACGAAGCAACTAGATGCATTCAGACTGAAATCAGTATTAACCCTCAAATCGCGGATCCGACTTTATCAGCTATTGTTATTGTAAATAATTGCGCAGAGTTGATTGAAGAACAACAGAGAGAAGTAAATAGGAGTATAACACAAAATTCAGATCAAAGAACATTCAGTGATGTGTATACAAGTAGTGAATCAGGGAAATTTCTTTTGGAGCCGGGGCACAGTTTGTTCGATCCAGATGTTAAAGATTCTATTAATATCACTGAATGCAAAGATTGTCTTATAGAACCACCTAAAAAGCCTCCTAATGATTATGCGATACCTATTGAGGGTACGAACATGACTCTTGTAGTTAGTTTAGCTTCAAATGATATAAAAGGCATAACTGAACATATAGATCAAGCAGTAGGCACTGAAAAATCGCCTATTGCCGACCAAGGCACCTGCATAGCCGCAGAATGCGCAAAATCTGCGCAGTGCAAACCTAGTACTACTGCAAATAGTATAAGAAATACCTGCTGTTCTTCTGATCGTAGTAGTAAAAACAGCTCTAGGTGTGGTAGACCTTCTTTGAAAAAATCTTTACCAAAATCATCACCGACAGTTTCACCTCAGCGTAACACGTACCCAAAAGATATACAGGTAAAAAATAAAAGACCATTACGCCGCTGTAATACTGACATTGACAAATTAGAAACAAGTTGCGGTGGCTATCAAACAGAACCTCTGAACAGCATTGGCCTTTCATTATCTGACAATAACAGAGTGAAAACTTCTGAACATTCTTGCCAAGTATCTGTTATTTCTTATGACAAAATAAATGTACGCACCGGCGGTGGGGAAGAAGAACCTCTTGAGAGGAAAGAAATAGGTATCCAAAAAGACCTATCAAGAAGTGTAATATTTGAGACAAAAAAAAGTGCTGAAATGGTGTCTAAAAGTGTCGGCACCAGTATACAAATTGCACAAACAAGTAACAAATTAGAGTATGAAAAAATATTAGGTGAAAAGACATGCACGAATTGTGGAGGTGACAATAACGGTGAATGTGAATGTAGACAAATTATAGAAGTAAAAGCTAAATGCGGGAAATGTGGAAATGATGATAAGTGCACTTGCAATGGTTCCTTGACTAAGAATTTTAAAGAGTCGGTATTTGAAGTATGTGAACCTGACGACGTACGTGGACGTACTTGCCATAGCGGAGAAACTCAAGTGCCTAACTGTAGGAGTACCCAACTAAGAGAGTGTGGGTGCGATGATATTAATGACTGCAAGCATAGGACTTGTCAAGAAAATAGACCGAAGAAAACGGAGTGTACTGTTTGTGCAGGTGATACTTGCAACTGTAATGAAAAAGAAAAACCGGACACAGGTGTTACTTTACAGAAACCTTGTGTGAAATGTGGTTGCTTAGATCCATGTCAATGTGATTCAGATAGCAATAGTGCTAAAGATCCTATTATGGACATAATTAAAGACATTACAAAACGGTATAGTAAAAATGACATGATAAAGATTAAAAAGAAGAAATGCTTTACAGAGATAATGACTGTTCTCAATTATTTATTAGAAACCGATGAGAGTACTGACCAAGAACCACGGCGTATAAGTACTACTCCGGAGTTTAGTGATAACTGTGACAAAAACTCAGTTAAGACCAAATCACCAACACCAGATAGGAGGCATAATAAAACGATGTCACAATCATATAAAGCATTGTTTGATAAAAAAGCAAATGAACGTTCATGTCAATCATCAAAAGCGTCACCCACGCCTGATAATATACCCAAAAAACCAATGGCAGCAAAGTCTGCAAGGTGTTGTGATAATACAAAAGAAGCTGTAAGGTCATCCGACAATAAATGTCCATGCAAGCATGGAAAGGGTCAACATGTCATGTCTTCAAAATCTACCAGTAAGGATTGCTTTGAGTCTTCAGATATGCCTTGCTCTACAGAATTACCATCCACTTCTGATTCCACCGCTTGCAAAATTTTAAAGAAAATAAAAAGAGAATGCGAGAAATACCATCTCAGACGTACTAAGTGTGGAAAAAAGTGTGAAATTTCTAGTAGCACTTCTGTAAACTGTGATCAATGTAAGAAGACTCACTATTGCGGTTGCAGACATAAATGCAAAAGATCAAAAACTTTTGATAAGGTACAAAAGAAATGTGTTGCTTACAATTTAATTTTGCAAACATCAGAAAGCATGTTGAGTGAAAATACTATTGGCGACAAGTACTGCCCACCTCTTAAGAATGTTGTTGTTAAAGTACCGAAAAGTAAAGATAAGTTTCGCGTGGAGATGTGTAAAGAGACTATTCATAAAGCCGAGAGAGACAAGGGTAGACACTATAGTCCTCGTTGTCAAAGGTCCAAGAGTTGTCCGAAAGAGAGCGACCCTTCAAGTACCGACGATTTTATTCAGCGAACTCATCACTACACTGTTAGAGAATATTTGGAGAAGAATAGGCCTGACTTTGTGGAAAAATGCTCAAAACGACAAACTTGTTTGAAGTACTTCAATGAAATGAGGTGAGTAATGAAATTGTTTTTTTAACGACATGTTTGCCATTATTATTAGCATTACAGACGGTTAAGTTCAATGGAGGCTTAGCTTCTCCACTTTCCTTAACGATAAGTTCACTATACTTTCCTTCTATTTTTCCGCAATCATTACAAAATTTCTGTTTTTACAACGTTATTTCGGACGGTTAAAGCATAGAGCTCACCTTTCTCGCTACAGACCTCAAGACTCGGCTTCACCACATCTGAATATGATTGTAGTACACCAACCGAGCTGCTCGGGATCTTTGACAAAGAATCCATGTTGGTATCATTGAGATTCTCGTATTAAACATTATTATGATAGTAGATAGTTTACAAGATGCCAACCCACAATGGGTTGGCATCTTGTAAAGTCGGATAACATGGAATCATTATTTATCATCTTAGATAGGATTACAAGCTTAGACAGAGGTAGAACCTGTAGAATCATTTATGGAACAATCCCTTCTTACCTCATTTATTCGAAGTATCGATCGTCGAATCATAAGTATTCAGTTTTTTGCGATTTCTTACGTATTTCAAACAATCATACCAAATCTTTCATACGTTTTGTACACTTAGCTGGTTAAAAACAGAAGAAACCTTTCTAAATTAGAATGTTTATAGGTGTACCCATATGCTACAATCCTTGTGACTCCATGGCTCCATGTAAACCAGATCATTGTCAATGTGATCCTTATAACCTTCATACGATAAACGAAGTAATGAGAATTGGTGAGTTCTATGTGTTGTTCGATAAACTGTTATTACGGTGAGAAACCACAAAATCCACGGCTAGTATTGGACGGAAAGAGATTAACGGTATCTTCAGAAGTCGAAAGAAATGAATTTCTGTCATAGTCTTCTTCAAAATTTGTATAATTAATTGTTGTGTAAATAGTATTCATTCATATACGATATATTATTTAAATATTATCTAGATTTTAGTGCAGTTCAACCTTCGAAATTCAGTTCTCCCTTAGGGTTGCAGAGGTCCGATGCCAGTCGCTCTGTGGAAAAACTGATATTCAGGTAAAACCGGTTGAACTAGTAGCCGACCCCAAAAATATTGGGAATAAGGCTAGGAAGAAGATGTAGATTTTAGTGCACTCAGCATTTCAGTGGTCTAAGCTTATTCCTTGTTTGTTCTCTTTAGTGTTGACTTTTACCGTCTTCTCACTTCCGAAATGTATTCAATCTGGAAACCGTACCATCTTCTATATTTGCCTATTTCTCTTGTAAAGCGATAAGGGAAAATGGCAAACTATAGCACTAGTGCTCTCAAACCTTAGACCATCTGACAAATGCCGCAGAAATTCAACTTGACCTCGTTAATGATTAGGTGGACCAAGGCTGATTTTAGAATTCTTTATACACACTCCTTTGTAATATGTAAATTATTGTCTATTTAGCTTAAGCGATAATTTAATATCTGTTAAGTTGGGAATACTGGTTGCTACCAACTTTTAAGCATAATCTTCAACTTTACAGAGCAACCGGACGGTCAGCCAGCCGTGACTTGTTGTCACTGTACTTGCACAGGGAACCGGACCTGACGAACCTCAGTTCTGAACAGCTTCGAGAACTTGCACAACAAATTGGCCTAGATATTAGACGAAAGAAGAGTAAGTATACACTTAAAAACAAGTATGGCCTTTGGGCGGTTAAAAAACATCCAACTGTGAAATTACGTAGCCACAACATGTCTTACCAGTCCCCAACTCGCATTCCGTAAACGTGGGGACGTAGTGCCTTAACCCTCGCCTGAGGGCCGATCCGAGCCCAGCAGTGGGACGTTATGGGTTGTTAATATATCTATTCACAATAATCAAGAGGTCTCGGGTTCAAATCCCGGGTCGGGCCAAAAAGTGTTTTTGGGTTTTTCTTAGGAAATTCCTAATAGCGGCCCGGAGTTTGGAAGTTTGGCGGTGATTCACGCCCGTGCCTCAGAGAGCACGTAAAGCCGTCGGTCCCAGTTGTCATGAGCATCTATGGCAATCGTTATTGGGAAGTCAGCGCCCTCAAATTTACTGACAACTAGTTCAACCTTCCAATTTCAGTTCTCCTTTAGGGTTGCGGAGGTCCGATGCCAGTTGCTCCGTGGTAAAACTGATATTCAGGTAAAACCGGTTGCACTAGTAGCCGACCCTAGGAATAAAGGCTAGGAAGAAGAAGATGATTCATGATGATGGGTCAGGAAGGGCCATATCTCGTCAAGTTTAACTCGGTTCTGTACATTTTAAATATGCTTGTTAATTTTGTCTTACAGCGGCACCTAAATTCATTAGTGAACACGAAATGAAGAAACACTCCAAAAACATTTACAAAACGTTGCCAGAAGTTGTTCAGAAAAAAGAGGAGAAGAAAAAAGAAAACATAAGGAAGACCAATTTGTTGATGGCTAATATATTTAATAAGGTAGTTTTTTTTAAATTTCGATCATATATTTCGACCCATAGACAAGACTGGCCTACGGACCATAGAGGAGTAGACATTTCCGGTACAAAACAGTTTGTCAAATGATGTGATGTCAAACTATAATTGGGGGGGAAGAGGGTCCGACATAGCCACCAATTGTTGGTATCCTGGGATTTCCGCACGGAAAATAAAAAGTGGAGGAAGGGGGCTATGTTCACAATCGTCACTATGAACCCATATGAAATATTATGATTATTTTTTTCAGTATATACTTTACCTAGGTAATGTATACAATTCCTAGGTATTGTATATGACATTGAACTAAAAATTCTTCTGGTTTAACTAACATATTAATCTAATTTACTCATAAGTACTCAGTTAAAAAGCTTAGGTCCTATATTAAATAGCTTAGCTCGTAGTCTTTTACACACATTGCCGGCAGCGCATTCGGTATTGTATAGAATACCTAGGCAAAGTATAAAATGAAAAATATATACCTTAACGTTTTAGGTATACCGTATTATACAGATTGCCGGTAACATATACCACACGCGAATGTCGCAAACAAGCATATAAGACCGCAGCTACTGATTGTGCCCCGGGCGCGAACCGGCCTGCTGCAGAGGGCGCCGCTCATGCGTGCTTTGCGTGCGCTCAATGCGGTTGCTAATGTCGTTGACATATTTATTTGTTCACTGAGCGAATTCACCAGGGTAACTTACGAACAGTTAATTAAAACGTATTGTCTACGTATACCGCATTAGATTCTACATATCTGTAATGGTAGATGTAAGTGTGTTATAAAATAAATAAATAAAATATTGCCTATCACACACCAGGGACGATCAACCAGCAACCCCTATACTGTCAAGTAGTATTCATATTAAGTGATGATAATTAATAAGTATACATTTTAATTTTCAGAATCTCCAGAAACATACACTGCGTGGTTCGGTGAATTTGTCAAATTATAACTCGGTTATAAAGATATGACGTTTATATATACATGTTGATATATAATGAAATTATTTGTTTGTCCATTGTTCTATTGACGTTGTATTCCAAAGTTTATTAGGGTGAACACCCTGTTTTTAATTATTAGATATTATTATAAATAAATTTATATATTTTTATATTATGGTTCTTTTATTCTTAGGGTTCCGTTGCCAAATGGCAAAAAACGGAACCCTTATAGATTCGTCATGTCTGTCTGTCCGTCCGTATGTCACAGCCACTTTTTTCCGAAACTATAAGAGCTACACTGTTGAAACTTGGTCAGTAGATGTATTCTGTGAACCGCTTTAATATTTTTATACAAAAGTTGAAAAAAAGCAAATTTTTGGGGTCCCCATACTTAGAACTGAAACTCAAATTTTTTTTTTCATCAATACCATACGTGTATCTACGGATAGGTCTTTAAAAATGATGTTGGGGTTTCTCATATCATTTTTTTTCTAAACTGAATAGTTTGCGCGAGAGACACTTCCAAAGTAGCAAAATGTTGGTCCCCCCCCCTGTAACTTCTAAAATAAGAGAGTGATAAAACTAAAAAAAATATATGATGTACATTACCATGCAAACTTCCAATGAAAATTGGTTTGAACGAGATCTAAAGAAGTAGTTTTTTTTAATACGTCATAAATCATAAACCGTAATTTACATTTCTTTCAATCAAAACACTATTATTAAAACATTGATGAAAGTTACAACGAACTACAAAAACTTTTATATGCTGCTACGGAACCCTTCATGGGCGAGTCCGACTCGCACTTGGCCGCTTTTTGATATCAGACTTTTGACTACTATGACGGGTATAGTGTTAAGAGAAATGGTTGTACCGAGTCTTATTTTTGTGCCTTGTACAAGTCAACCCGTACGTTTGTAATAGTTAACGCAAGAACATCAACGTATTTGTATCGCACTTAGGTTATATAATTAAACATTAAATTGAAACAATTTTTTTTATATAATACATTACTAACTTTTTCCCACGGTACTGCCCGCTTGTATGTCAGATAAAAAGTAGCCTATGTCCTTTCTCAGGCTCTAGACTATTTGTTTACCAAATTTCACTTAAATCGGTTCAGTAGTTTTAGCATGGTAAAGTTACTTATGTACATAATTACAATATTAATACGATTAAGAATACTAAGTGGGTTTTAACTGTTTTTAGGCTTTCGCGACTTTTACACATTCTCATGTTTTTTACATGCAGTAAAAAACATGAGAATGTGTAAAAGTAAAACGGGACTTATTCGCAATGTAATTAAAAAAGCGGCCAAGTGCGAGTCGGACTCGCCCATGAAGGGTTCCGTATCAACAAGTAACATTATATAAAAGTTCTTGTAGTTCGTTGATTGAATGAAAGGTAAATTGCTGTTTACGCTTTATGACGTATTAAAAAAAAAACTACTTACTAGATCTCGTTCAAACCAATTTTCGTTGGTAGTTTATATGGTAATGTACAACATATATTTTTTTCAGTTATATCACTCTCTTATTTTAGAAGTTAAAGGGGGGGGGGACACACATTTTTCCACTTTGGAAGTGTCTCTCGCGCAAACTATTGAGTTTAGAAAAAAATGATATTAGAAACCCCAACATCATTTTTGAACACCTATCCATAGATACCCCACACGTATGAGTTTGATGAAAAAAATTTTTTTGAGTTTCAGTTCCAAGTATGGGGACCCCCAAAATGTATTGTTTTTTGTCCATGTTTATGTGAAAATCTTAATGCGGTTCACAGATTACATCTACTTACCAAGTTTCAACAGTATAGCTCTTGTAGTTTCGGAAAAAAGTGGCTGTGACATACGGACGTACAGACAGACATGACGAATCTATAAGGGTTCCGTTTTTTGCCATTTGGCACCGGAACCCTAAAAAGGTTACGATACCTTCTACTTTCCGACGTTTCGAACGGGTTGTTACTAGGTCACGGGTATTCGTGGCCACGAGCGGTAACCTTTTTAATTTTATCGCGAATAAGTCCCGTATACAGTAAAAAACATAGTAAGTGGGTTTTGGTCAAGCTATCGTCATACCATTTTATATTAAGCTAAGTGTTGTGACTTCAAGTCCCATATAAGACAACACTGTCTGATTCACAAATTGTTGTGCTGAGTCTGGTTGTTTTTTCAGTCCGTTTTTACGCACTCGCATGTTTGTAAAGTCCCCCGCGACAGGATGAAAATTCCAAATGCGGGAGTTGTCTTTATAATGAAAGTAATAAACTACAAAACTATTTAAAAATTATTTAAGAAAAAGTTTATGTAACTTTGTATATTCATTATAATATTGAGTAAAAAGGTTTCTTTTATCTTATACCAGCGGCCTGCACCGGCTTTGCACGGGTAGATTTATTTATTTAAAAACATTTTAAACTTGACAAATTCTTAAATACTAATACTTTCTTTGAGACTCAATCTATCTATTGCTGAAAACAGAATGAAAATTGGGGCGGTCAGCAACATATACTCGCGACAGCCTTTCGCGATCCGATACCATCGAGGCCAGTTTAACATAAATCTAAGGATAGAAGGTACGTTTTCGCAGATTTTTTGTCCGCGACGAAGCTAAATATGGCATAGATGGTTGCACGGTTGGCCTAGTGCTTAAGTGCTTAAGCCACTAGTGCTTAAGTGGTCGCCACGCCGCTTCCTACTACGCCAAGTGTCGTGGGTTCAAATCCCACGTAGGACAACACTTTGTGTGATTCTCAATTTGTTGTTCTGAGTCTGGGTGTTCTTTGTGTCCGTTTCATGTATGTTTGTAAAATCCCTCGCGACACAGGAATTTATATTCCTAATGCGGGAGTTGTCTTTTTTAAGGAAACAAAAAAAAAACGGTTAAGTTGATTTTAATATTAAGTGAATAGTCGATTTTCAAATATTTATTTTTCAGCAACTATGAACATTTGAGGTGCCGGTGTTCTATTCTCGCATTTGTATTGGTAAAAACTAAAGAAATCTTGAATAAAACAGGGATGTCACAAACACGGAAGTAGGATTTTCTTGGCCTTAATATAATAAAGAAATGATTTCCATAACTGATAGTGGCATTAAGATATTAATTTTTAATCCCGCTGTAAATCCAGTTCATTAATTCTTTCCATGACAATTTCTTTTATCTTCCTTCTATGTACTTTTGTAGAAGGTGTCAAAGGTAGTTCACTCAGGAATATGACGCCGCCTCTCAACTGCTTGTGGTCAGATAGTTTTTCTGAAAATTAATAGATAAGTATCAGTATCATCATCCGCAACCTCTAATAATCCAATTTTGGACAAAGGCCTCACCTTTTAAGGCCAAATAATATATATGCCCAGGCATCTCACACGTCTGGTCCCAAACTAGGCAGAGCATATGCTATTAGAACAGCATTAAGAAAGATACGCATTTTAGTTCAATTACGCCCAGATACAGAACAATCATGTTCATCACGCAAAGATTTTGCACGAGTGGGCAACGAAACCTCGGGCCCAGGCCAAGTTAGCAACATCAACCACTAGACCAACAGACCGAAGGCTGTCAACTGGTAACTTATCCAACTGTAACCGATAAGTTATAGTTTATTCGCGTTAAAAAATCAGTGACGTGTCAATCAAGCATCGCCTATAATGACCAATCAGGTTCCAAGAAGTCATCATTTTATGAAAAAGTTTAGAACCTGGCCGGCTCGGAATTTGATTTATTATATACTAGCTTTCGGCTCCGCCAACGTATATCTCGATTAGTGCAGTAGAAAGTAGCCTATGTGTTATTCTGATATATAAGCTATATTACTGTAGAGCTTCATCCAAATCCGTTCAGTAGTTTTTGCGTGAAAGAGCAACACACATACATACAAATAATAATAGTAATTAATATTGTTCTACTTTTTTTGGGAAGGGTCTATGTCCAGCCGTGGGCTATTAAAGGCAGTACATGATATGGTACTATTAAAACTTATGTATGTACCTTTAACCAAATTCTTGATCTCATTGGCGGTAGTTTTATATCCAGTTCGTAACACAACGCATGCCACCGGAAGCTCGTTATAATCAGAAACTAGAACTCCTGTGACTACTACGTCCAGAACACCTGGATGCTGGCGAATTACTGACTCGATTTCTACTGGTGATATCTGTAAAATAATAATTATATATTTATGTTATTTTTTGAACTTACAAACAAACACTTAAACTCAAGATCAAGGCTGAAATTTATAAAGCGTACTTAGACTTTGCTCAGACTTTGCTTACGCTAAACTTACTTAAGTTCCTGCTCAGTGTTATCTTAGCATTCGAATTTATAGTCCTCTTGGGCTAGGAATTTACCTAGTGTATGCTAAGCAAGAGCTTAGGAAAAAAATTAAACGTTTCTATTTGCATAGCATATTAATTTAAATTCTTGGTATTTCAAAAATATATTATTTTAAAAATAGCTGTAATAAACTAAAATATTAGTAATCTTATAAATTTTATCATATAATTGTATTTCAATCAATTAACACCTTTTGCTAAGCATTTGCTCTGCTTGATCTAAGCATTATGACTATAAATTTCAACGCACGCTTAACTCGTGAGGTAAGTCTAAACAAAGCCTAAGCTCGCTTTATAAATTTCAGCCTTATACTTATACTTAAGACCACAATTTGTCTGTTATCTACTAGAAATTATGTAATCGGGGATGTAGGAAGTAGATGCGATGTAGTTCAATATGAATGAAGCAGTAGATATGAAGAAACGACAATAGAAGGGAATAGTATAAGCTATATAGCTCGATAAGTGAAAGTCCATCAATACTCAACTTTTTGTGACGACTGACAGTCGCTAACTGTTAAATAGTACATGTTTTGACTGCCTTGTTGGTCTAGTAATTAGCGTATGCGGCTGCTTAGGTACCAAATGTTTTTTTTCTTTGGTGCCTACCAATGTAACTCTACTCTCCGTCAAACGAAACGTTAAGTACTACGATACCTGGTGTCCTTGGTATTTGAACATCGATTTAATTCTGTCCACAAAGTAGTAATTCCAATTTTCATCTCTGTACACCATGTCACCTGTCATGAACCAGCGGTCTTCGGTAAACGCCTCGGCTGTTGCTTCTGGATTGTTGTAATATCCCTGGATAAATACACCTCCATGAGAGAGATATATACATCAATAGTTACAAGTGTGGCAAATATGGACCTGACTGGAAAAACTAAACCATTTTTTTGTCGCATTTCACCGATTCCTCAAATCCTGTAGCACATTAGTACCTTTTGCAGTTAAATTGCAGCTGTTTAACGTGTCTGCTCGTTTGCTTTTTACCGCAGAAAAAAAGCACCTTATGACAAAATAAATTCCTGATTTAAACCTTGTTCGTAGATATTTAAGAGGTCTTTGATATTTGTTGCCTCACATCGTGGAATTGACTATGCTGTATAGCTTTTTAACGTTCCTTGGATGTGTACAGACATGAATTATTTTACTATTCCTTTCTCTTTATTTTGATGACGTTTTGTATTCTTCGATATCCTCTATGACAACACATATATATTTACATGCAAGCCTTTATTGTGCTTAGAGTTGCTCAGACACAAAAGCGAAACTGAGCGCAATAGCTACTTTATTTTCTTATGATGTGTATAAACCTGATGTTTAAACAACCAGTTTGACTTGGCTTCGATTGAATTCATTTTAACATATTTAAACTATATAAGTATGATATTATGAACCAACATGAATGGCTCTCAGTGTGGAGATGCATCTAAACTGATTTTAAAATATAATAAGAGAATTACAATACCTTGAACATACCAGGGCCTTGCAACCACAGTTCTCCAGGTCGGTTGGGTTCTTTTATTTCTTCTTTAGTATTCACATCAACAAGCTGCAAAAGAATACACATGTTAATAAACGTACGATGTAGCGAAAATAGTATTTAAAAGCTATGGAGGATCATATATTTTTTTCATTATTTTTCATATCTATTAATTTAAAATGAAAGGATTTGGATAATGCCATTATGTACATACTATCATGTGGTATATTCTGCATATTGAGGTCATCTGAAATCATCAAATGCATCATCTATTTAAAAGTTATTTTCTTGTTCGTCCTTTTCCATATCGCTGATTATGTCAATGTTATTCAAGTTCATGACGATTAAAATTAATACATCGGCTTGTGTATAGATATGTTCACGAGCCGACTTAAGCATTAATTTTAATAAGTCGTCGGTCCCGGTCGTCATGAACATCTATGGCAATCGTTATTGGGAAGTCAGGGCCCTCAAATATACTGACAACTAGTTTAATCTTCAATTTCAGTTCTTACTTAGGGTTGCGGAGGTCCGATGCCAGTCGCTCCGTGTAAAAACTGATATTCAGGTAAAACTGGTTGAACTAGTAGCCGATAATATTGGGAATAAGGCTAGGAAGAAGAAGACTGCTCTACAAAGCAATTACCATTTCTGGTATTATATTAATATAGTGTGATAATCATCAAAATATACCTTCAATTTTTTTACTTCATTCTAGGACTTGGATGTATCAAAGATTTCCAAAAAAGACAGAGGATGTGTCCTACCTGGACTCTACCGATATCTGGTATATTAAAGTAGTTGTGAGGTAGACTTCCCAGGATTACTCCTTGAAACCCCGAAAGTATTTCAATTTTATCCATCGGTGATTAGTCTTACGGCCATATCAGAGCAGCACGGATCGACTGCTGATAATCGATGCGAGTCCAGAGTTTTCTGAGGCCAAAAAAAAATCTGTGAAAGATGCCAACCTGTGTGGAAGGCTACATACCCGATATTGCATGTAGCCGTTTCGTTTCCCACACGATCCCGGCGGAGCTCCAACGCAGTGAAACAATAGGCAACCTATCTCGCTTATACCGTATGTGTCTTGTATTATAGTGTTTGGAGATACCGTCTATAAAATAGAAAAGTTTTGTTTAAATGATAGGAAGAAATGTAAAAGGTATGTACACAATTTATTTAGTTATTTGTATGATCTGTCTAATATTTGTTTCGGAGTTTGGGTAAATTATATATATAGTATGCATCTCAAAAAAAAGTATAAATATATTATATATTATAACATTACACCACATAAACGATCTTGCGAAATTAAGTAGTTCTACTGTGTTTATAACTACATTGTGACCGCGAGTCCGCATCATTACCACCTGTGCGAGGGTTTATTAACATTTTACTTTCTAGTTGAAGTTGAGTACCCGCATAAATTAATATTTGCATTTTATTGGTATCGAAGTGGTAATGTATGGTTGTAACCGTTAACAGTTTAAATTGAATATTTTAGTTGCTTGCTTGTTGTATTGTGCTATAGTGTGTGCCTGTAAGTAAAATGATAATTTATTTTGTGAAAATAAATTCTTAATTCACAACATAACTTTCAATGAAAAAGTCCAACATCTTATTTGTTGTGGAAATAATGTCTAGTTTGCACTATCCATAGATATGTATAGTCGGATATATTGCCGTCCCAGAAGTAATGTCTGCTGTAAATTTTTTTCCATCTAGTCTTTATTGATTCCAAGATTCGGTCGGTTACAATGCGTTTAAAATAAGAATAAGACTGTATTTGTGACTAACTTCACTGGAAATGTTGGCAAAGACACCATGTCCGTATTATACGTCCATGATAGACACCAAATAATAAAGAAATTATACCTTTTTTTGTTTTCTCAAAAGCGCGGCAAAGGCTCTGTGTTAGCATTTATGTTGAAGGTTGAAGTAAAAGTTAAAGAAAACGAAAATATTATTAAAGGTCACTTAGAAAGAGACCTCTTAATTTAGGGAACGTTGGTGAAAACTTCCTTCAGTTTTAAAGTAAATCCTAATTGTAGAAATTAATATCTACCATGTCCGCGTGGTGACGGGTTTATTAGAATGAGTGCTCTTTTCATCCCGTGTGTTTCAAGAGAGTCGATTAAATAAACCAACTACTCAGAACAATAATATTCTAATACAAGTAAAGTATAAAGGCCGCTGCATACGTGACGGGATTTTACACTTACGTAACGGGACGGGATATTTTGCAAACATCGTTTCATACAAAATGTATAAGGAAATGCATACTTCACGGAGACACGGACGGAACGGGAACGTGGCACCCACGGGACGAGCTAAACATCGTCGCCGACGATGTTTAGTACGTCAATAGCAATTGAAGCCAATTCTTGAAATGATAAATCCATCTTTCCATCCAAGGCACAACACTAGCACATTAGATCCGAGTCACAGTCACGGTGCGTATGCATTTACATCACGGCCCCGTTTATAACGAGGCAACCACGTCCACGTCCCGTCCGTGTAAAATCCCGTCACGTATGCAGCGGCCTTTAGTCAACCTGTCTGGCTTCGTATAGTATGTCAAGGCTCCTTACTAAGGAGATGTCTATGGCCAACGGCAGACTTCTAAATACTATTTAATCTATTGATAAATGTTTTACAAATGAGAGCCACCGTTTTTGTGCTCGCCAGTGGGTGCCACATCGAATGAGATCCTATTTGTCACAGTTTGACCGCTTAATTTTGCACCTCTTTTTCTAAGCTCCGCTTTCAAAGCATAGACATTCATTGAGCCCTAATTTGTAAATTTCATAATTAATGTTGCGTTTTACAAAATATTCACAAACATAATCAGAAAGTTAATGTTCATTAAAAAATAAACACTCGGCTTCAGAAATAATCTAATTTGTCATTTCGGAGACCTTATTCTACACTAGCGCCTCTGGCGGCTTCATTAGTGCAGTCGAGAGTCTTGATGCAGTATCAAATATTTATAGTTGGCATTCGTATAGGCGAGTAAGTGGGCATATATTGCCTACCTTCAATTGTTTTAGAAGCTCAGGAGGTACAGCGTTTCCTCCTATGTACACTAATTCAAAGCTTGTAAAATCGCAAGGATTTGTTTCAGAAGTTTTCAATAGCGTTGTCAGCATTGTCGGACTCGTAATAGCGAATGTCGGCTGCAAATAATTTTAGAAGTTATTGATACGAAGTATTAGTTAGTCAATATTAACCACTGGCAAGATCATCATCTGAATAGTTCCGTACTAGAATCCCCGTTCCGTAGTTCATGACTCGGAACCCTTAAAGATTCGTCATGTCCGTCCGTCCGTCCTTGACGTACCGCCCAAACGGTTGGTGATAGAAAGATGAAACTTTGCACAAATATGTGTTGACAAAGTGCTACAATAAAATTACGAAAAATATTTTTATTTGGGGTACCTCTCCTACGCGTAAAGTGGGAATGTTTTTTTTTCTTCGCGTCTACCTCATCGTGTTGGGTATCATTAGATAGGTATTTTAAAAACATTCTGAGGTTGCGAAAACCATTGAGTCTTGAGGGAATCGTTAGTTCAGCAGTGGATATCTTTTGACTGGATAATACTAATGGTGAATCTTTTTTAAACAGTTAAATCCACAAACAAAGCAAACCCAGAATAAAACTGCAGATGTCTGGAGTATATAGTATAAGTAGTGTATCATAGTTTAGGATCAAGTTCACCCTTACCTTATATTTATTTATAAGATCAAGCACATTTAGAGGAGTGATTGGCGCTGATGTTTGGATCCTCAAGTACTTCATAAAAGGATTAAGTACATAGTTTATGAGTGTTGATAGCCATTGGATAGGCGCTATGTTGAGAGCTGAGCGTATTGGCGATGGGAAGTTAGTGGAAAAACTCCTGTAACACAGTAAAGCGTATAGATGTTCATAGATGATAAATAGACTGACTAAACATTTTTGAAGAAACTTATCATCATTTATTCTGCAATTAGGTTACATTAACACTTTTGCAAGTTACACTTTTTTGAGCAGATGAGTTCGGCCTTTCCTAACTGGACTAGCCTTGAGAAGAAAGGACGAAACAAACTCAGGGATCACAGTCTCTTTTAAAGTCCAGACAATATTCTTAAATGCAAAAGACACATATAAAAGCGATCATTACAATTTGAGTCACAACTATAATAATTAAAGATAATAATTTAAAAAATATCAACAATGGCAACAATTTAAAATAAATTAAACATTCATAATAAACAGAATGTGCAGAATGGGCAGCTCAATCCCAGGCGGTTTTATCATTAACATATTCTGCTATGGTATAATACCCCTTTGCGGATAACTTAGATTTAATAGTATTCTTAAATTTCCGCAATGGCAAATTCCTAATAGCAATAGGGAGTTTATTGTAAAAGCGTATACATTGTCCCATGAACGAGTTGCCTACTCTGTCGAGACGAGTGACGTGAACACAAAGATTTTGTTTGTTTCTGGTATTTACCGAATGAATATCACTGAGTTTAGGAAACTTTGCTAAATTTCTTTGAACATAAATTAAATTTTCGTATATATATTGTGAAGATACAGTCAGAATATTTATCTCTTTAAATTTGGAGCGGAGAGAAACTCGAGGGCCTAATTTATAAATGGCTCGTAAGGCACGTTTTTGTAAAACAAATATGGCATTAATATCTGCACAGTTACCTCAGAGTAGGATTCCGTAAGTCATTATGCTATGAAAGTAACTGAAGTAAACTATTCTAGCTGTATCAACATCAGTTAAATGTCGAATCTTATTAACAGCAAAAGCCGCTGTGCTTAGCCTACCGGATAGTTTTTCTATTTAAATAAAAAAAAAAAAAAAAAAAAAAAATTTGGGGACCCCATTGTAACTTAGCGTCAATAGTTATACCTAAAAATACAGTAGATTCCACAGGATCCAACTCCAGTCCATTCAATCGAACATTGGTTGTGACATGTCGAACGTTTGGTGTAGAAAATTTAATGAATTTAGTCTTCTTCTTATTAAGGAGAAGGTTATTTGTATTAAACCAATGTACCACTTTCGAGAGTGCACTGTTGACTTCATTATAACTGTCAAGTTGGCGCCTAACTTTAAAAATACAGGATGTGTCATCCGCGAACAGTAAACTGTTTTAAATTTATTAATTACTTGATTCGATATCGCTACTCGACTTGACGGATGGTACAAACTCATAGCGAAGCGGTTCTAGGTACTTCTTTCGTTGTTTAACATCAGTAAATGTCTGATGTTAACTCATTATTGAGTTGCAGAATTCCTAAGGTGGCTGTGCAATCTTACAGACGAGTCTGGCTCCCCCTAAACTATGACAAAAATTCCCAACCCATTGTTTACACAGAAACAATGACGTCATTTAAATTTCCTTTCGATATACTCCCAATTTTCCCATCTAAATAGTTTACATCTAGCGATACTGAAAAGTCAGTTATAAAAGTGGGAATGACATTACTAGTGAAAAAAAAAATGTTTATGGTTAACGTGCATGTAGGCATTTTAGTTAAAAATTGACGATAAATTGAAAATCAGCTATTTGAGAAGTTGTAAATAAATTTACTTTACCATGCGTAAGGTCCAGCGATCGCCATACTCTTGTGAGTGAGAGCTGCTGATTTTGGCAGTCCTGTTGTACCGCTGGTAGGAATCAGCAATGCAATTGTCTCTTCAGCATCGAAATCGGTTGCTCTAATGACAATAAAGATAATTGAGACTCAGCAAAGTCGTAGAATGCATCAAGTTATAACTGAATTCTCCTCATACGATACGTCCGATTATTTATACTTAATATATGGACCAGCCTGTAGGACTAATTTAAAACTGGTTATTAATAGTTGTACTATATTATATATACTATTGTATTGAACTACCGAAAGAAAAACCTATTGAACATACCTGTAACTGTGGCTATCGACGTTCCCGCCATGTGTTTCTAACATTTCAGCGAAACTTAATGTGTCTAAACTTTCATCAAACGAAATTACTTTGGTGTCCATTCCCAAGAGCTTAACAGTTTTTTGAACATCCTGAACTCTTTCACTTTGGCAGAAGACCACCTTCGGTTTGGTTACCCCAAAAGAATGTTGCAATTCATCTGGAAAAATGTTTCGGTTTACTAGTTCAATTAATTCAATGTTCTTGAATCTCTTTTGTGATAATAAAATCTAAGTGCCTAGATATATGAGCAATTAAAGTAATAAAGCAATGAAACAAAACGAACATAAACAGATTAAAATATTATTGACCGATACACAAACAGAATAAAACAATCATTCAAATAATAGAGTGACGCTAATCGGAAAATTAGTTCTCTTTGTAATGATATTGTCCTCCGTAACTACGTAGGACAATATCACTACAAGTACAAACTACTTTATCTAGTTATATCTTACGATACCCTTGGAATGAATAACACTCCGTATTCTTTCTTTTACATTTAAGCCTGCCAATGTGACTTTACTCTGCCTGATGAAAAGTATGAGGGTAGGGTTTTTTTTTTTAAATTTAGCCTACCAAAGTGACTCTACCTTGCCTGATGGAAAGGCACTATGGCGGCTTAGTGAGATGCTTTTTCACGCCCCGCTTAAAGGACACGGGATCATAGTGGGAAGGAAACACGTGAGCTGGTAGTGAGTTCCAGCTTTTGACTGTTCGGCATAAAAAAGAAGAGCCGAACCGTTTAGTTCTAGTGCGTATTTCCTCTACCCTGAAGTGGTGACTTCCAAGTCCAACACGTGTTGTCCTGTAAAGGAAGGGAAAAGGAGGAACCACTTGGAACAGCTCTTAAAAACTATCACTATGGTAAAGGCGATAGAGAACCGCCATAGAAGCGATGTCTTTCCACAACTGCAGAGGCTCCAGGGACTGGAACTCGAACAGGAACTCCATTGCACACATCTATAATTGCAGAACGATTGGGTCTCCGGTCTCACACTCACGAAAGAAATACGACAGCAAAATACTGTCATTATTAGAATGGTCCTTTGTGTGAGGGTAGTACTGCGCCGGTCGAGACGGCCCATTCGTGCTGAAATCGACGTGGCTCTACTAATCCATCGCCACACGGTGACCACATAAACATTCATTTACTTGGTGAAAGGCTATAAAAACGTTGCTTATTATTACTTTTCTATGAAGTCAAAATTTCACTACGGTCGTGTTGACCTCCGTTTTTAAGGTTCCGAAGTTTATGACTCGAAACCTTTATAGATTCGTCATGTCCGTCCGTCCGTCCTCGACGTACCGTCCCAACGGTAAGTGCTAGAAAGATGAAACTTTGCAGGAATATGTGTTGTATCACGTCGACAAAGTGTTACAATAAAATTATGGAAAATATTTTTATTTGGGGTACCTCCCCTACACTTAAAGTGGGGATGATTTTTTTTCTCACGGCTACCCCATCGTGTGGGGTATCATTTTTTGATTTAGGTATCCGTTTGCGACATATTCCACGTTAAAGGGCACATTTTTGTAAAAACAGCCCCCCCCCCCCTTTAACAGCTAAACGGCTGGCTCTGAAGATAAACTATAACGGATTAGATACCTTTGTTGATTCAGGACTTATAGAGGCTTAACTTGTAAAATGCGCTCACTTGGAAAACGTTATACAAAATTAACGCATTATTACGTAAACATAACAATTATCTATTGGATACGATTTTAAATCCACGTCAGTGCTGGATTTACATATTTGCCGCCTCAAAGCTTTAAAATTTAGCCGCCCCTACTGACTCCTAAAATTAGATACACTTTTCACACTTATGTTAATTCCTTTCTTTAGGAAATAATTTAGTTACTAGATTATTTTATAACTTTTGTTTTATTTAAGCTAAGCAAAGCTTGTTTTTTACTGCACTACTTATAAGGTTTGGTAGGCTAAGGAAGATAGGTAAGTAAGGCCCGATACTGCTAACCATGCACCTTTTTTTTCGCGGGGAATGCTTTTTGCACCATACCCTCCGTGGGGGAGACGGAGGGCGTGTATGGGACTCCCGGCGAACCGGTCTATCCACTTAACTCCGCGGCGGCCTACCTCGGCAGTCGGGAGGAGCTCTAGAAACGCATCAGCGACTTCTGGAGTCCCCATTGCCTTACCCCATGACTGGGGTACATCTCAGGGTTATCAATAAATTACCCTTGAGGCAGGACGATATCGCGCCTCTCACCGTTTTACACAGTAAAAGGCGGAACACCAACCCGCCCCAGACGAAACCCTTCAGCCGCACCGGGTGTCGCCTGCTCGAGTCGCTTGCAGTGGTCACATTTTCCCAAGATGGAGCCGCAACGACCCTTAGGCAACAATTGGGGACTAGCTGCCTCTACCGCATTCCCTTCGCCGCCTCCTTCGAGCGGGATTGGCCCTTTTCCGATCCCGCTCTGCGGACTCCTTCTGGAGCATTACGTTCTCACAGGAGACCGCCCAAAATATGGCACGCCTCTGGTGACCCCAGGGGATATTGGTGGTTTGAGCCACATACGGTTAACGCGGTCGCAACCTTCTGCGATCTATGCCATGGTCATGCTAACCTGAGTGTGGCCGCAAATGGACGGAAAATTTTCTCCTCCATCCGCTTCAGTGGAGGCGAAGTCCACGTATGTCGTACGTCGCCATGGAGAGATAAGCAATAGATGGCACCCGCTTCAGTGAGAGGAAGCACTGGGAGAGGTTCAGAGGGCGTAATAACAGGTTCCTTGGACCCCTGCTATTTCAGGTGCAGAGTGGCACACCATTTGGTTGTAGTCGATTCGATGCCGACATACAGCACCGTTGCAAACTCCGGTAGCGTGAAGGCCCGAGAGGATTTCCACACGTCAAAAAAAAGGTGTTTTAAGTGGTCGTCACGCTGCATTCTACTGCGCCAAGTGTCGTGGGTTCCTACGTGGGAAAACATTTGTGCAATTCACAAATTGTTGTCCTAAGTCTAGGTGTCCTCTAGTGTTAGTTTTATGTATGTTTGTAGAGCCCACCGCGACACAGGATTTATACTCCTAATGCCTAAAAATAGTACATTGTTCACCGAGGGAAGAAAGGGACCGATTACTAGTGAGGGAGCAGTTTGTGGCCCGAAGGCGCAGCCTAGGGCCACAATACTCCCGAGGTAGGAATGGGACTTTTACCCGTGTGCTACACATTTGCTTTATACTACACCTGTGAGGAACATTTAAAGTATTTTTAAAATATGTGTAATGATGTCAGTGGCACGCAGATTCCATATTTAAATTATATGAAAACTCCTTGGGCAGGCGCGCGCCATAGATAAGATACACATGAGAAATGAAAATTCATACAACTTTCTCTCCCGCTAAAATGAAATTTCATACATTTTTTCCTCCCGCTTATTCAGGTCAAGGAAAAGACTAACATTCTCTTTTCATTTTCAGGGAATATTGACTACTGTTCCGATCAGGTGTAGTATAAAGGGTTTTTTTCTATACCAGTTTAGTTTTTGGGCCATTTTGCCGCCCCCCTAATTCTGCCGCCCCAAGCTTCAGCTTTTTCAGCTTATATGGTAAATCCGGCCCTGATCCACGTGCCATTATGGGTGACTGAGGAACCCTTTCCTGTGCGTGGCCTGACACGCACTTGGCCGATTTTTTTTAACTTTAAACACTACCATGCCCTAAGTCTCATTTCTGCCTTTCTTTTAATAATTATGTGACGAGTATGACTATTTGTTCTATGTGTGGGTGTAAATTATCTTAAAATGCACTCATATCTATTTAGGCATTTGTAAACATGTTTATCGTCAGTGTAATAAACATAGCTCAGGTTCGCCTAGTTAGGAATCAAACGGCCATATTTGAAATGTGTGAAGTTACGAGTTTTTATTGATTTATATGCTATGGAGAATTTACAGGCTTTACATTCAGAATATGAGCAGACAAGAAGACAGACAGCTAATGAGAAATCCTCACTCATAGAGACGGAATAAAATTTAAGTGTACAAGAAAATACAAAAGTAGTAAAAATAGAAACAACAACAAAGCACTCTACAGGCACAGATACACCAACTTATTATTTAGGAATACCAGTACAATTGTGTTAAGGTATTGAAAATACTTACAAATATTCATAGTCCTGTCCGTAAGAGCAACTGGCATTCCTAAATATAGTCCAGCATATAGAGGAATAGCCAGATCAAGGTGGTTTGGACCCATAAGCACGATGACGTCATCCTTCTTCAATCCAATATTTCTGAGGCTAGTGGCACATTGAATACTTCGCCTAAGAACTGAGCCATTAGTTTCTGATTCTCCACTAGCACCATCGATCTGAATAAATAATGATGAGACCGACGTAATTAATGCTGTCAATTATTTGAAACAATTAAGTTAAACCAAGTAATTTAAATTATTAATAAATAAAGTAGCGACTGTAAGTGTATTTAAGTAATGTATTTGACGTGATAACGTCTTATAATTCGATGGAGCCGGCTGCACGCACGAAAAAACATGATTCATGCGGCGTTACCGCGCAGAACGAGCGACAAAGAGGCACAATCTTATGACGTTGTCACGTTCAACTATCGTCAGTAAACCGACTTTACAGACAACCGATTTTTTTTGATAGCAAAAAGTGTCGTCGTGGAAACACACTTTTTTATATTAAAATACAAATTATTTCGCAGCAGTGATACACTTAGATTCAAATAATAAAACACTAAAACTAAAAGTACCTGCATGATAAATTCTGGATCATCCCTCAAGCCATGTAATATAATTTTACCAAGATGGAATCTGTCAGTTGGTGTTCCAGATTCGGCAACAATCTTGGATGTTATTTCATTCATGAACATATGCACAAAGTTACTGCTAAAGTGTTCCTCAGCCATTTTCATGATATTGCGCGTGTTATAAGTAAACAACGAATGAACTAAGGTTTGATCAGTAAAAGTACCGTCAATAAATTATATCTGTCTAGGTATCTAAATGACGCGATTAAAGGCTAGATACCAGATAATAGAATATAACTAGATAATACTCGTAGAAAATAGTAGATAGCAATAAAATAAGTATTATAGATAAAAATTGGTTAAGTGCTTGTCAGGCCACGCATTGAATAAGGTTCCGGAGTCACGCAAATTCTTAAGTAGATTTAAAATTGTGTCCAACAGATAATTGTTATGTTTACTTATTATTTCTTTATTTTAATTTTTGACTAAAAACCACACGGTGTGCCCTCTTTGCGCTTCTCTTTTTAGGAGTAGGAGAAATCCAGGGTGAGATCGCCATCTGGACTCCTCCTAGCGCCTGCCCGCTCCTGTTGCGGGCTCCGTCTCTTGTAGAACCTCTCTTGGGCGGCACCCGGCACACACGGACGCCGCCCCATCGCTGCTGGCCAACTAATGTGGGTGGAGGGAAAACCCGTCCCGTCTACCTGCGGCCACACTCAAGGCGGCATGAGGCGCAGATGTTCGCGTCTCCGCCGCCCGGTACGCCGATGGCGGATCTGGTCCGAGTGGAGATCGTCCTCCCGGGCCTTCTCCGCCGCCTCCTTCTGCGAGATGAAGTCTTCGCAGAAGGTCGCGACCGCGGTAAAACAGCTCTCGCTACCGGCCATGGAACGAACGACGGCCGGTTGCGAGAGATCTCTTCCGAGTGGTGGCAGGCGTGACTCAATTCCCTCCTGGCGACCGAGTGCTGTATTGTACACTTTAAAAAGGTCTACAAAAAAAGTCCGATTCGATGGTATATGTCTATCTCTTAGGAATAACCCACAATAACCATTTTTTTATTTCTTTCTTTTTACGAGAAACAATGGCTTATTTACGAAGCCAATTTAGTCAATACATTATTTAACCTTAACCAATTAAGTACCTTAAATACATTGTGCATTTATATAGATTAATATTACAGTATGTAATTTAAATTAATATTCTTGAATATAACAGATTTAAAATTGCGGCGGTCACAGCCGAGGAGACCGGCGCGGCGCGTGCCTATAAATAGCGCGTCGAAGACCGTGCTTAGGTGCGCTTCGCGCGCTATTGCACATAATAATTAACAGCGATCGCACGTGTTCATCAGAGCTCTCTAGCGAGGAAAATAACAATACTTAATGAAAACGTACTTTTCAGCGTGGCAAGGTAATCCGTAGTTATAAGTACGTTTCGATAAATTAAAAATATATATATATTCGAAACTGTATGATAGTATAGTATTTAAATACTTTTTTAAGACAAAACGTGCTTTTCAGCTCGATATTTTTTCGAAATTGTATGTTTGTATCAAGGTAAGTCGGTATCAAGGTTAATTTTAAACCGCACTTAAAGTAAGTATATTATTATGTTGCTTAAGATCAAAAATTTAAATAAATATTAAAATTAAGCATAATTTAAATAAATATTAAATTTTAACATAATTTAAATAAATATTAAAATTAAACATAATTTATTCATTTTATTTCTTCTATTAAAATCTTGGTTTGAATTTAGAGTTGAATTTATTTAGTATTAAGGCAAGTAAGTACTTTGTAAGTATTTTTAATTACCGAAAATTTTCGTTTAGGGTAAGGTATTTAAGTTCAAAAAAAGAACTGAATAGAATAGGTAATTATGTCTGGAAGAAATCGTCGTTCGAACATAGGTCATAGTACAATGAATGCCAGACGCCTACGTTCAGCAAGAGATGAAGAGTCGTCAACGGAACGTGAGGCTCAGCCAGCCAGCTCCGGTATATATACAGAGCTGAGAGAGAAAGAGAATCCTCAGTAGAGCGTGAAGCTCACTGCAGCCGGATTCCGCGAATTCCTCTGGTACCATCGGATTTGCCTTTCCTATTTAAACGCCTACAATTTCCGGTAAAGATATCTAAAGCAATGACCATTAATAAATCGCACGGTCAAACTTTCAATGTCGCAGGCTTAGATTTGAGCGTGGAGTATTTTTCACATGGCCAATTATATGTCGCTTTTTCAAGAGTAACCTCTAAAGAAAACATGTTTGTATTGTCTAATGACAAAAAAGCTGTGAACGTTGTATATAAAGACATTCCGTAGTATATTTAGTATCAACATTGCACCCATGTAAAGCCGGGACGGGTAGCTAGTAAATACATAAAATAATACTAATCAAATTGTGAACCTCCTCCTTTTTGAAGTCGGTTAAAACGCTTTACACTTGTCATTGCCATAATTGAAGTCCACTCAAGGTTCTTACTGTCCAGAGATAAGTGCAGTCTACAACAACAATTTAATCTATAAAACTGTTTTAAATATCTTATTGACTGTATCGGCCAATCTATATCAGTTATCTGCGCGACGTGTGAGTGCAATAACGAAACAGAAGTTATCACTGAGACAAAAATATTATATTTTTTGGTGCAGCTCTTTTTGTATCTATTGTCGATAAAATAGGTAATGTACAATATATTGACATACGTCATTTTACCTCATCAGCTCTTGTTTATCTACTAGCCTCATTTTAATTTTATTTGTCCAACTTGTTCGTAAATATTTTAGTCATTATTATATATTAACATCGATAAAGTTTATGTTCTTAATTCATTATGGCGAGTACATCTAGATGATGTACTAAATTCTCAAAACCATCTTTATGCAGACGATCTACAAATGTATACACAAGCCAGGCTTAACATAATAGCTTTCAATACAATTAATCCTATGTCACATTAACGATTGGAGTCTTAATTATGGCCTCAAGGTTAATCCTGTAAAGATGCAGGTAGGCAGTCTCGGAATGATCTCAAGGGTTAACTGGACACAGCTGCCTCAAATACAGTTCAATGGCACTAACCTTGACATTAGTACTAGTGTCAAAAACTTGGGTATTTACATCGATAGTACTCCTGCCCGTGGTTCACAAATGCAAGAAGTCAGTCGCAATTTATTTGCTTCTGTTGGGTCTCTCCGAAGACCACGAAACTTTCTTCCGAATGCAACTAGGGCTGCACTCGCACAAGAACTTCTTCTCCCAATTCTCGACTATGCCGATGTCAGCTATCTTGATCTCACTGAAGCACAACTCGATAAGCTTGAGCGACTACAAAATCTCTGTATTCGATTTGTATTTGGCCTACGAAAATATGATCATGTCTCTGAATGCCGTCGAATGCTCAAGTGGCTTCCAATTCAGTCTCGCCGGAATACTCATAGTCTCACTCTTCTCAATTTGTGTGTTCAATCCCAGAGCTCCCTTCTATCTCAAAGAACGATTCAAGTTCCTCAATCAGATACATGCAAAATGTCTGCGGTCATCCAATAATCTGAGACTGGAGATGCCTCTGCATTCCACCAAATTTTACAATTTGGTGGGCCGATAGTTATCTACTGAACTGAAAAAAAAATTAACTCAAGGTATCAACCCTCTACCTTGAAAAGATTCGTGTGGGTAGTATATTGATCATGTCATCAGGAACGTAGGCGTTTAATATGTTTCATCAATAACCCATAACGTCCCACTGTTGGGCTCAGGTCTCCTCTCAAGAGAGGGTTAAGGCCATATGTCCCCACGCTGGCCGAGTGCGGGTTGGGGACAGGCAAGACACGTTGTGGCTACGTAATCTTGCTGTTGGATGTTTTTAAGCCGCCCGAAGGCCTCCAACTAAGCTTCACGACTGCTATCTTATGATAACAACCGGGACCGACTGCTTAACGTGACCTCCGAATCACGGAAACGCTCATTACATATAATGCCACAAACGGTCACTCATCTAGGTCCGACCGCGCCGTCGTTGCTTACCCTTGGTGATTGTTTCCAATCACCTAAGGCCACTCGGCTATGAGCGCTTTTTAATATGTATCTACACTTAATATGTTTAATAGGCACTAAACCGCCACTACTTGAGTGCCTGCGTTACCTGCCTAGCTCGTGCCATTCGCCGGTGCGTGACCTTTAGCTGACCGCGCGCCGAGTACACAGTAGTGAGTAGTAGCGGGTGCGCGGCGCTGTGTTCTACAAGCGCAGTGTTGATTATCTAAAGGCCATCGAACCCTTCATATCATATACGGTCAGGTTAGGTCATATCTGGATACAATACATATCACAGCGTAATAAACTAGATATACAATTCATTACATATTTTGTCGTATGAACAAAACTGAGCAGTTACTTGAAATTTTAAAATAAAACATTTAAAATTGTACTGGGCTACCCTTATGCGTTATTTTAACCAACCTATTTATATTGAAAATTGGTATGTAAATTATTTTCATTTCATTTTCATTTATTCTTTATTGTACACAAAATACATATCTTACAAAAAATGTTATATACAGAGCTGAGCTTAATCCTAAACTGAGTTTGCTTGCAGCAAACAGCAGTTTTGAGGTTTTGAGGACTAATAGAGGTATTTTAATTAAATTACTTTAAAAACTGTAAATTTACATGAACGTAATTCTTTGTAAGTATTTCCTTCGCCTGAGCCTCATATACAATCTAGTTTGGGCAAAAATAAATGTAGGCATCTTATTTTATAGAATTTAAGAAATTAATTGTAAATTATTGTTCCTTTGATTAAGAGCGCCTCTAATCAAAATACGCGCTTTGTGCAACTCAAAAAAGCCTTGGAAAAGCGTTTTAATATTAAAAAATTACGATGTATCATTGTAATTACTAATTAAATAATTAATTACATCCTAACTAATTGTACAAACAAATTAATTTATAAACATATTATGAATATAAAGACAGTCACGGTAATCTGCAGTCAGTAGCCGTTTTAAATATTAATATAATTACATCATATGTGCGAGTTATCCGTGATTAGATATGTTACTGTCAGTTGGCTTCGGGAATCGAAAAGAGTAGGTTCTCCATTATAACATTATATACGAGGATATATAAATATATATTATTATTTCTCCTACTATCAAGGTTTTGAAAAATGTTATATAAAACGGGTTACGATGCAGCACACATGTATTTAAGTGAAGTGACTTCGCGTTTGGTTGCTAAAACTGGAATACCATCAGACAGATATCATCTCGGCAAAATTATATTGCAATGTTTACAAGATGATCCAGACTTCGTGTTGCAGGTACATTACGTTTTTTACTTTTATTGTCGTATAAAGTTTGTTTTGTCTACAGACTAACTTCCAATTTTACTGAGAGCATTCTGTAGTTCCAGCGTAAGTTTCCTGATTAGTTGACTGTGTTCCTGACTGTAACTTTTAACTATAGATGCCTGTTAAAGTATGGATATTAATCTTTTGTCTGTCTGTCCGTGTGGTGACGGATTAAGAATACAAAGTGTCACCACCCCTATTCATTCCATGGGTGTCGTAAGAGGTGACTAAAGGAACAAAATAAGCAGCTAACATCACTGCCAAGAGAAGGAAAACTTGAAACAAACCCTTTACCAACCCGTCTGGCCAGCGTGGTATAGTAGGCCAAAACCTCCTTTCAGAAGAGAGGTCTAGGCCTATGTCCAGCAGTGGACTGTTAAAGGCTGTTGATGATGATGAAGATGATTAATCTTTTCTGTATTCCTCTATATGTCAAGACGAGAATTACGGGCAACGTATACATCCCTATTGTACAGATATAATGCATGTTTAAGTGCTCGATCTATAGATGTATGTCGCTGTAAGTCAAGAACATACGAGCAGACTCCTCTACTTCTCAGACACGTGGCGCTCATCCCAGGCTAGTCAATGATTTCTATTAACATGCCTAAGACTACTAATGTTATTCTCAAAAGCAGTAATGACAAATTTTATACTTCACTAGATTGATGGAGCAAAGGACATATCAGAAACGGCTGGTTCAGTACTATACAGGACAGTTCGATGTGCAATTGCAATGAAGAAACTAGGCCTGGAAAAGGGCGATGTCATGGTTCTGACAGGACTCAATCACATAGATCTCTGTATCCCGCATTATGCTGCATTGTACCTCGGAGTTGTGGTCGCAGGAGTAGATCCAACCTTTGGCGTCAGTAAGTAACTTTAAGTAATATTTCTATAGGCATGGTTGAATTGGTGATATACTGTGACATGAAGAGCCTTTAAGAGTAAAATATTGTTGATAAAATATATGGTAATATCCATGGCTGATTGGTTTTCAGATGAATTAAGGGACGCTTTCACCATTATAAAGCCTAAAATTATATTCTGTGATAGCAACAAAATTAACGTTATAGAAAATGCTTTAAAACATATAGAATTGGAGGTTAAAACAATAGTTTTTAGTGAGGATGGTAACTATGTAACTCTATCGGACTTGATCACCAATATTGATGACAATGAAGTGAAGGAGTTTCGGTAAGTACGTTTTCGCTAATTGCCCGTATTGCTATGTATTATGAAAACTAGGGGCCGTAAGAATGATGCAGAATTATCTGACCAGGCCGCTATGATATCGGTGACCACGCTGTATTGCCTACCCTCACAATGAGGATGGTGAACCCTACTCCTGGATCCTATTCATGCTTTCCAACAGGCAGAGTAGAGTCACTTTGGTTAGCTTAAATATATAAATAAAAAAAATAAAAGTGACTCACTTTTCCTTCTATGTGTGCGGTAAGAGCTATCTATAGGAGAAAACTGGCCAGCGTGGTATAGTAGGCCAAAACCTCCTTTCTAACTGCTGGACATAGGCCTCTCCTATGTCCAGCAGTGGACTGTTAAAGGTTGTTGATGGTAGGAGATAATCACGTAAAACAACAGAACGGCAAAGAGAATCAAAGATTTAACAAACCTTGCAGTCCCCAATTTCCATTTTTAATTGCTTCTATAGGTATCCAATGAAAAAGTAACTACAATGTATCATATTCCTGCGTTATGTAATGTTTAAACTAATTAATAGAATTTATACAATAGATAAACATGTCCAGCTATCTCAGCAGATTTCAGATATCGATCAGGTAGCAATCGGACACTCTTTATCTTGTTGAGGTTAACTCGCGAATACAAGCATTGTAGCGATGGGTTTAGAATATACATAATGTATCTGAAAGAGCAAAACATATCCATACCATATTCATACCTTAGTCAGTAATGTTAGAATAATAAACCAATACTTAAATAATAAACATGGCCGCAATCGTATATACTGTCGTTGTAATTCGATTCCAATATAAGTTCGCTATATATCACTCACTTTCAGGCCCACAAATTTTGATCCTGAAGAGACTCCAGCATACCTGACATCCACTAGTGGGACCACCGGTTTCCCTAAAGCTGCAATATTAACTCACAAGAATCTGTTCATTGGGATTTCTTACATATGGTATATAATACTATCTATGTAATATTATTATATCATTCGTAGTAATATATCAAACTGCATATGACCGCTTAACGGAAAGAGAAAGAAAACTGGAAACTAATTCTATACCAAATCATCTGGCCAGTGTAGTGTAGTAAACCTTGTAAGCCTTCTTTTCATGGAGCGACCTATTTTCAGCAATGGACAGTTAAAGGCTGTTGACAATTATGACTGCATATTAGATACCTTACCTACATTTTGTACTATTACTAGCCAATATCAGATAAACGTTAAAATGTTTACGTGGATTGACCATATATTGCTGCCTCGTTGGTCTAGTGGTTAGCGTTTGTGACTGCTGATCAAGAGGTCTCGGGTTCGATTCTCGGGTCGGACCAAATATTTGTGTTATCCGCAAATATTGGTTACGGAGCTTGGGTGTTTTCCGTGTACAATATGTATGTATTAACAAAGAAAGTATGTTTATGTATTTATATCACTTGTCGAGTTACCCATAATACAAGATCGGCTTAGTTTGGGGACTAGCTGGGGTTGTGTGTATAAGATCATTGCAAAAAATCAAAGCAATATATTGGTCAGTTTATGTATAAGTAAATAAATAAACATAATATTCTGGTTTTAGGTCATTTGTGGGATCAAAATTTCCCACTCCAACGAACCTAATTTTTTCCGTTTCGCTTATTCAATGGTTGACAGCTGGGTTTATTATCTTGTTCAGTCCAATCCTGAAGGTTACACGACTTCAATCATCAGAAATGCTGAATCCGAAACTATTTGTGCACCTAGTGAACAAGTATAAGGTGAGTCTGGGTTGAAAATCATTTACTATTATTTGCGATTCGAAACGACATTTTTAGGAAGGCATTATAACTTCAGCATTATAGTTAAATGTGTTATAGTTAAATTTTATTGATTTAAAAAGAACAGTGAAAATTAATTTGAAAGAGAAAATATTTCATCAAATACGTACTAAATGCAAACACAGTAATCCAGTAAACGCAATTTAATGGTGCTAAACTTGTATTTACACTTTACTAACTTTCGTAATAAAATGACAATAATTATAACTAATGAATTCAATGGTATCGTATTTTTTTCTTTATTTCTTGCTGCACCGTGGCTTTCTGTTAAATGAAGCAATAAGCCACTACTCTGATATATTGTATATATTTATACATTTCAGGTTTATAAGACACTTCTCATATAGATGTCAGCTTGAATCTTACGAATCTATCTTGCAGAGTAGGAACACTGCTATTTAGGCTTCTATGTTATAGGACTCGTTTTCCGCTAAGTTCAACAGCGAGCTCATATATACTTTTTTGAGAGTATTTTTTGGTAGTTATTGCTAAAGCTCATTATCTCCTGTTTATAATAGGTAGGTTTAGGTCATAATATATATGCTTATTGCTCATTTATTATGAACAATCTTTGATTTTTGATGACTGACTGATTTTGGTTTGGAAATGTTCCAATATTGCTCAATATTGTTATTGCTACTTTCCTCGTTTATCTAGTGGTAAGCATATGCGACTGCTAATCAAGAGGTCTCGGATTCAAATCCCGGGTCGGGCCAAAAAGTGTTTTTGGGTTTTTCTTAGGAAATTCCTAATAGCAGCCCGGAGTTTGGAAGTTTGGCGGTGATTCACGCCCGTGCCTCGGAGAGCACGTAAAGCTGTCGGTCCCGGTTGTCATGAACGTCTATGGCAATCGTTACTGGGAAGTCAGTGCCCTCAAATATACTGACAACTAGTTCAATTTTCGAATTTCAGTTCTCTCGTAGGGTTGCGGAGGTCCGATGCCAGTCGCTCTGTGGAAAAACTGAAATTCAGGTAAAACCGGTGGAACTAGTAGCCGACCCCAAATAAACTTGGGAATAAAGGCTCGGAAGATGATGATTGTTATTGCTACCTGCACCCCAGAGCTACATGCTGTAAGTTCATTTAAAGGTATGTTGAAACATTTTTTTCAGGAGAGTTTTATATGGACTACTGCCTGTTCATTTGTGAACAGTTTCCTATTAATCAGTGTATACTTACAAAGTATCTTCGTCGTCTTATGTCTATCTTATTTCACTTTGTTTTCACTATATTGCCTTATATCACTATTTTGCCTAAGTATTGTCTTTTTTTGCATTGTTTTTGTGAAACTTCTTTATTCGTGAATGTTAAAAGTAAGCATCTCTCTTGAGATTGAATGTCACGTGTTTTGACTTCACCGCGTTTCTTGCCATTTCAATGCGTTTTAAGTCATTATTCATTTTTTTTCAATACGATCTTGTAAGTGTACTAATGCAGTTACTGGATTAATATGTGATGAAGCTAAAGATGACATCTTTTATTCACATATGCAAAGGATACAATGTATCCTTGATACATTGTATCCTTTGCATATGTGAATAAAAGATGTATCGTCTAACTGTCGCGTATTCTGTTGTTGATAAGTCAACAGTATTTACGGTCCCAGTATGCTTCCCTGAGGTAAATAAATATAATTAATAAAAATCCTTTTATTCCATGCTTATTACAATTTTTTTTTTTACTGTTAGTTTTATTACATATTTGATTATTAAATGTGTATTATTTCATTTAAGTTATATTATTATTTCATCTAACTACATAAATGTTTATATCATTTTTACCTTTTAATTGACTCGTTATTACATTTTATGAAATTAAATTAAAATTACATTGCAAAATGAAAACCCATTCGGTAATAACAAAAAGTAAATAAAATATTATTAAATTTAAAAAATATTAAAGTGATTATTGTTCTTTGTTTTTGCATTTACCTCTCGAAGGCCTCCTCCAAAAATCCAATTTAACTGTTCCGCATTTTGTTTACAGTTAATTCCTGTATAGAAAGCTTTTTTACGTTGTATATTGTTATGTTTATCTTATTGATAGAGTGACTTATTAATTTAAATTGTTTCTTTTGATTTTAGTTGTTTCTCAGGAGGGTGGTGGTCATCATTCTCTTCCACGGTAACCAGCCGGCTTGGAAAATGATTGTCCTTGTATTTTTATTTATTTTGGTTTTGAGGGGAAAAAAAGTGAGGTACTCTTGATTTATTCTCTTACAGGTCCAAGAAATCACTGTGAAGCTTTATTCTAAAGCATCTTTTTTTAGGTGACTTTTTTTATGATTTTTTTATCATTTTGTAGGACGAGTGAGGAAGCATCTTTTTAATAAAGAACCTTGTGCTATACCTTATCGAACACCTAGTCAATGTCCAAAACGACAACTTTTCTTCCAGTCATTTGTATGACATCAACGATGCGTTGAATTTGCTGTCGTGATTTTTTTTTACTAAAAACGTCAAATTCATGGCTTAAAATAATTTCAATTAGATGTGTCTTTATCCTTTTAAGTAGATTTTTTTAGGAGTTGCCCATTAACCGCAGAAGATATAGGTCGAGAAGAAGTAACTTCATTTGGTAGTTTTCCTAGTTTGTATAAAAAAGTGCTTAAGAGGAAAGTAAGCATTCAAAATACTTGCAATTGATAGTATACCTTGTTTTGGAAGATTTTTCAGGAGAATAATGTCGTTTTTATCATATCTTGAAGATTTTTCATCCTGTGACTGTTTTATTCCCTCGCCACTTCGTTCACTCGTAAATCAAAGATTAGTAATAGGAAGGTCTCGTGTATGAATGAATTGAAGGAATATTTGATAAAAGATACGGTTTCATTTTTAAAATATTTTACACCAGTCTTTATTTGTTATAGCCTTCTTCCACGATGTCAAGTCCTCTGATCTTACAAAATGCGTTGGAACTTAATGAGGAATGTGACTTCACATGCTTTGAGAGTATCCTGTTGGGAGGCTCTGCTGTCGCTCCTGATCTAATTAGTAAATTAAAAGTAAGTGTCATTCAGGCTCTCCTAATTTAAGAATAATAATAGCTTATTTTATTTTATTCTAATTTTTTTCATTAAATTATTTCACTATCATATCCTTTTCCCAAACTGATTTGGGATCAAGGCAATGAATTTTTTTTCTATGATTATTTGTTAATTATCGCTTGTTTGGTATCCCTGACTACAGAAATGTGAAATTGCTCTGAGTCTGCAAAATACATATTTTAAAAATAGAGAAAACTCATGTATGTTTTTTCTTTGAACAGAAACTAGCTCAAATAGAACATGTGTATGCAGTATATGGAATGAGTGAAATTAGTGGTTTAGCATTCACACACCATTTTCCAGAAATCAAAGGTTCTTGTGGTCGCACAGTAGGACATTTAGAATATCGGGTAAGTAATGAAGTCAGTGTACGTGTGGGATATTGAGTGTTAACATTCATCCCTTGCGTGCTGCAATCAGAATAAAAAATTAACACTTACGATCTACCAACACGTCTGGTCGGCTACGGCCCAAATTTCTTTTCCAAGGAGATTCCTTAGTCAATCAGTTTATCATCAAAGAGTGAGTGATGATATTCTACTACGATAAGAACATACATTTAAGTATAACATACAACATCTTATATGTTTTTTTTAAGAAATTCAATTTAATAATCTCCTCTGAAATTGTGCCTTTTCCAAGGTTCTTCACAACAACTAGTCCTGTTTCCAACGGTTTTCTTCGAGATTCACTAAGTCATCGGACCATCTAGTAGAAAAAATATTAAGCCGTTTTCAAGTTATTACTTCTCTCTGGTTCACAGTTACAAAAAACTGTAATTTAGCTCATTAGAAATATCATGCTCTTCCAATATTATAATACAATATTTAATATATACACTGAATATCAGTCTGAAATCTAATCATTTTGATATAACTTCTGTTTCAGCTTGTGAATCCAGACACAAAAGAAGACACAATTTCGAAAGCTAATACATCTGGAGAGTTATGGCTTCGAGGACCTTCTATTTTCAAAGTAAATTGCGTATATTTATCGATAAAATATTTTAGAGAACGTCTGGTAAATGGATGGCAACCTTAACTCACACATTCATAAATAAATCGAAGTGTAGTCCCGCGAATGCTTACCTTATAAATGTTTTACAGTGGATTGCTTTTTTTTCATGAGCCTACCAAAGTGACTTTACTCTACCTGATGTGACCATAAACAGTGCAAATGCAGACAACCAACAATTCTGCATGGTGACCAATACTATAGCGGCTTATTGAGATGCTCCTGCAACTCTTTGTGCCACACTGCGCTTGAAATGGTAGGGATCCGAATACAACTGTTAGTACAAGATTCGGACCCTCTCTAGCGGCTGCCCGTATTCATGCGAGCATTTGGAATTCTCTATTTAGATTCTAACTAATTCATTTGTTAGTAACTTAGTAACTCTTTCATTATACACTTATCAGATCTGATCTGAGACTACCAATCGAATTGTTATTTTTACTTAGATCACTTCTTTAGGAAGGTTAGGAAAGGGTAGTGACTATTCATTATTGTAGGCAATCATTTTAGGGATACTACAATGATCCTGAAACGACAGCAAAAGCCTTAACTGAAGATGGCTGGTTTATGACTGGAGATATATTTTACAGAGATGATTATTGGCATTTCTACTTTTTGGACAGATTGAAATCATTATTGAAATACAAGAACTATCAGGTGAGTCCATGAATTAAACGTTTTTATGTTATTGTATAGTCAGCTTTTACCTGTAAAGGAGCTGAATTAAAAAAATTAAAAATCTCAATTCCAACTCGAATGAAGTACGCTTACTATAGCTACCATACAACAGGTTTTGCCTAGTTTGAGATCAGAGATAACTTGTCCTAATATACACTTATTTTAATTTTAATTAATTCTAAATGTGAATAATATAGGTGTCACCAGCGGAGGTAGAGGCTGTGATCAAGAAACACCCTGGTGTACTACAAGTTCATGTCACTGGAATACCGGACCAGAGCTGTGGGGATCTTGTAGTGGCTTGTGTCATACCGAAACCTGGTAGCGCTCCTTCAGCTCAAGAGATCAAGGATGTTGTCAAAGGTATATATGAAATCGCGATTTTGTACGCCATGTGTGTAGTTCATAATTGGTATATAATTAGTATTGGTCTGGTATTAGAAAAATAATATTTTATTTTTTTATAATTTTAATTGCCAAAACAGTAATCTGTTTTCTCTTACAGAATCACTGTCGGATTCAAAACAGCTTAGAGGTGGTGTTATATTTCTCAAAGAGTTCCCCATGACCAGCAATTCAAAAATTAATGGAAAAATAATACGGGAAATGGTACTTACAATGGATAGAGAATGAAAAAAATACTATTAATTTTTGCCGGTGGAGGAAATACTACATACGTAATAAAGATTTAATTGAGAAATGATAGTGATTTTAAATTTTCTGTGCAATAAACTGCAATTAACTAATTAATTAAAAATAAGTGACTTGAATCGTTTATATTGCGAAAGAAGAGACGTTCGGTAATGATTTTTCAGTTCTCATCACCTTTCAATCTCACTATACATATATTTTTGTAGTAGATATTAACATTAAACGTTTACTGCAATGTGATCATTTCGTATTTTAACGGAAAGTTTAGTTGTTTAAATAATCTAAAAAAATAAGTTTTAATAATCATTATCAAAGCCCTAACAAAATCTTTAAAATATTATCTGTGCGACTTCCCTGCCAATTGTTCAGCACTTCAGAATATGGATAATAAGTTCAATTTGAAGACGTCACAATGTACACAGTGTTGTCACGGAATGACTTGATCAAAGAAAGCAGCTCGGCGGGCACTTAACGTTAAGAAGCCTTTCCTGTTTATGGTGTCGAATGCTTTGTTTAAATCGACATGAGTTATAAACAGCGAGGTTCTATACTGCATTTCTCTCGGACTTGTCGTAGTATAAATGTCATGTCTGAGTGGAGTGGAGTGATTTGCACGAATCCCACACTGCGTTTCAGGATAAAGGCGTTCCGCTAAAACTTCAATCTAGAACTTTCCCGCCATACTTAGGAGGGAGATTTCACAGTAATTATTGCAATCACCGCGGTCACCCTTCCCCTTGTTATAATATTGAAATCCCGCATATCTTACAGTATATATTCCTCTACCCAGAGCTTGAGAAACTGATTACAGCGGATAGAGGCAATGCAACGCAACTTCATTTTCAAAAATTAAAAATACTTACTATCCCTGGAATGTACATTCTGGTAACATGCAAATTTGTAAGACAACACAAAGATTATTACACAACCAGGGAGGATACTAATACAAGATATACATGTCGACATAGGGATAGATTAAATTTACCAATGTCTAAATTAAAAATTCATGCATCAAGCCCATATGTTATGTCTATTAAATTGCACAATAAATTACCTAATAACATTAAAAATAAAGAAAAATGTAATACATTTCAAAGTAAATTAAAAGACCTTTTATTACAGCGATGCTACTATCACACTAACGAATATTTAAATGACAAATTCTAATACATAATTCAAAAGCTTTTTACTGGAAACATGACATAACATAAAAATGACATACCTACTGCAAAATTGACATACCTATTCTAAAAATGACATACCATAAACATGACATACTTGACATAAAAATATTCCTCTGTATTAATAATATTCTATATAGAAATAATAATGACAAAATAAACTTAAAACATGTGTACTTACACTATAAACGTAAACAATAATGTAGTTCTGGCGTATCTCATAATGTGCTTCTTTGATAGTGGATGTTTCGTCTTCTCTTCCAGTTGCCGTGCCCAACAGGGTCCATAATTGTTTCCTCTAATATGTTGTTAACACCTTATATACATTATGGCGTGCAATAAACGATTTGAATTTGAATTTGAACTTCATTACCTCTGCGAGAATTGTATCCAAACCTGGGCTTTTTCGGTTCTTGATTTGCTGCTTTGGCAGGCAGCGTGGATTTCAGCAATGGTTTAGGATATCACAATTGATAAGTGCGGGTAATTTGGTGATTCGTTCGAGTCTCTCAGATTACGGCAGTGTTAGAGTACTTCGGCTTTCTTGGGTTTCTCGGTTTGGCTGATGCCAAGCTTACTGGCTTACAGGCTTCTCTCATTAGAGAAGCCAGTAAGCTTGTGTGTGTAAGTGTTTATACAATAAAGGACATCACGCTGTGAGACAGCATACGCAAAATGTTGGCCGAAAACTATTCGCCTCTGCAGCTTGTCTAAGAAGACTACGCAATTTCCTTCCAACTCCCACTAAAATTGAGCTTGAACAATGAAGAAAAGATTTACCTTTGTTCATGACACACACATGATGCTTAAGGTCATTGGAAAATCGAACTTTGGAAATTCCAACACACTCCACAACTTTCACTGATGAATCCTTTACAGTGCAAACTGCACGCCTGTGAAATGCCTTACCGGAGGCTGTAAGGCAGGCACAGTCGGTGAATACTTTTAAGAGACTCGTCAATGATCACTATCTATCTCTGTAACAACTATGAGCTGTCTGAATATGTATGTATGTTTATGTATGTATATAGGCGCATGAGTGTGTGTATAAAATGAGTATTAGGAAATTCTAAAAGTGCACCGCTAATTATAATTACCTTTAAGTATAGTTCATTCTAAGGTTTCCTGGAAGAGATCGCAGTCTGCGATAAGGCCGCCCATTGTACCACTGTTTTTATTGGATTGGATCCTACAATGTATCTTTTGTATTATGGTGTGCAATAAAGAGTACCCATCTATCTATCTATCTATTTCTCTGTGGTGCCGAAACTTGGAGTCCGAAACGACCTCCTCGATCGGAAGTCTCCCGGGGTTCTCATCGAATGTCAATTACACTTGACATTTGACGTAATAATGGGCATATATCCAGCAGTGAACGACGGTAGGCTGATGATGATGATGGTGATTGGAAAGTTAGTGCTTCTAACTTTACATCTTAACTCTGGTTTATTTTCCCATGCGCCAACTTTGAATGAGTAATTTGATCGCTTTGACAAAAAATTGAACATACACAGCACATTCACCTGGAGTTGTCACCGCAAAACTGCATGAACTATGTTATGAATCGCTGCCGCATCCCCCGTATTCACCCGATCTGGCTCTCTGCGAGTTTTTGTTTCTAACATGAATAAATTGCACGCAGGTAAGAACTTTTACTTACGAGGAACTAAATAAAATTGCCGGTAAGTTGGGAGAAGCATATCAGGATCTCTAAAAGGGCATTGCGATTAAAAAGAAAATGGCGTCTTCACTTATTAAGCCGCCCTCGTATCCGTTCATTCGTATAGGCAAGAAAATCTATAAGGTCCGAAATTTTTTTGGGTCAGTAGGCCAATATGTGAATTTTTCCGCAGATGTAACGCTATATTGTAAGTCTCTGATTGCGCATAACAGATCTTTCGATTTTAATGCAATAAGTCTGGCCCCTTGTATTTCTATGCTTGTATAAAGTTATTATACGTCTATATAATCTGAGCTACCTTCAACGCGGATAGACAGACAACATGAAACTGAATGGCTTAAAATATAACACAGTAACGAAAGAATATCGTCAAGGTAGATACAACTGACAAATAATTTATAACAGATACTTTACATATAATCTGTTACAGCTTGCTGCAAAAGTAATCTATAAACAATAATATTTTGATACAGCAACAACATTTATCATCATTTAACAAATTTATCTAACGATATTACAGAATAATATCTAAATTGTTTCGACATGTTTCTAACATGTAACAATGTAACTAATACAAGCCCTACTCTGAATTCTTTTATCATCTGATTCCTTTAATACTTTTAAAATGTTAAAGAATTCTGTAATTCGTCCGTGAGATGAAAAACAAGGCATATCATCACCCCCGTTCATTCCACGTGTCGTGGTGTCTTAAAAGCATACTTAGGCAGCAAACTGTTCAGGACAACAGCCCTGCAAAGAAATCACTTTTACTGAGATCACACTCAAACTATACATGAGCCTGTTTAACCTCTAATTGGATAAAGGTCTATGTCCAGTGGTGGATTCTTTAATATTAAAGGCTGTTGTTGATTATAAGGCAAAACTGCACTGATTAGTCAACATTGAAACAGTTTTATGCAATCACCGATTCTTGAAAATAGAGGCTTTTGCAAGAGTTCGTTGTATGTTCTAAAAATTGGTCGAGTAGATGACAGGCCACGCATCGAATAGGTTTGGGTCACCTATAATGGAACGTGGATCTTAAATCGTGTCCAATACCCTCGTACTGCCCAGTCGTATCCCATGTTCCACAGGAGTGGTCCTAGGACAGACCCCTGTGGAACACCGCACGACATGGCCCTGCGTCTCAAGGCGCCATTGTTATGTTTATATACTATTTCGATTTTTCGATTTATTTTTGTACAAAGTTTTCCAAGAAAACGTATTTCACAGTTAGGCCTCTGTAACTTTGCTTAGGGTCATAAAACTGTACATCCTTTTTGATGCCTTAAGTTTCCACAGAACCTTGCTATCCGCCTGCACTTACAGTCGCTCCAACCGGAGAATATACTGGAATTTATGTATTACGTGGGTTCTTAATTTGGACATTTTTATACATATAAACATATTCTTTTCAAGGGTTAAAATGTCATATAAAACGGGTTACGATGCAAAACATTTGTATTTAAGTGACGTTACTTCGCGTTTGGTTGCTAAAACTGGAATACCATCAGTAGGTATCATATTGGCAAAATTATATTGCAATGTTTACAAGATGATCCAGATTTCATGCCACAGATACATTGTTTGTTAATATTGATTGTGAAGCTAGTTAAATGCATCAGAATCCTGATTATCTAATCAATTAAAACTTGAGCAGTACGGATATTCCAAAATCCAAATTGGTAGGATTTAAAGTCAAATGAAACTATTTTAGAAATTTGTTTTTTGTCCATTATTTAGTTTATCTTATAACGGTATTTTTTTTAACTTATCGTATATCAGTGAAGAAGTAATCCATTTAATCCATTAATTATTTAATTGATTATTATTGACTCTATGTTATCTTAAATTTATGGAGGCCAGCATCTTATCAACGGTAGCCATATCGAACATGTGTGATTGTTAAGTATTTATCTCTGTCCCTTGGCATCTTCTCACTTTACATCAAGAATCGGAAAGAGTGTGTTCTTGATTTGAACATTTTTAATACATATTTTTTCAAATTTGTTACGTGCGGCTTGGCTAATCGCCACAGGTTAAAATGTTATATAAAACGGGCTACGATGCAATTCACATGTATTTAAGTGAAGTGACTTCGCGTTTGGTTGCTAAAACTGGAATACCATCAGACAGATATCATCTCGGCAAAATTATATTGCATTGTTTTCAAGATGATCCAGATTTCGTGTTGCAGGTACATTTCCTTTTTTTACTTTTATGGTTGAATAAAGTTTGTTTGTGTCTACAGACAAACTTTTTATTTTATTGAGAGCATTCTGTAGTTCTGCCGTACTGGTTGACTATGTTCATGACTGTAACTTTTAACCATAGATGCCTATGAACTTTTTCTATTGTATACCTGTAAACTTTGTTTTTATTACCAACTTTTTTATATTAATTATTTTAGTGTGTTTGCTATTGTATTTGTATATATGTGCCTATATGATAATCTTTTAGTCTCTAGTATTTTGATGTATTTACGACATTATGTTGTTGCCGGTTGTTATGCGTGAGTCACTCAGCGTCAGGCTTCGTCTGGCATTAGCTGAGCTCTGTCCTTTTCTGACAAGTTCACGAGGCAATCATCGCTCGGTTGTTTATTTGAAAGTGTATTAAATTTGATGTTATGTCTTTTCATGTATGTGTCAAAATAAATATTATTTTCTTTCTATCTTTCTTTCTTTTTAAAGTGTCAGTATGGATATTAATCTTTTCTGTATTCCTCTATATGTCAAGGTCAAAAATCACGGATAACGTAGATATCCCTATTGTACAGATATAATGCATGTTTATGTGCTCGATTAAGTGTCGCTGTAAGACAAGAACATACGAGTAGACTCCTCTATAAAATCACCGCGTGGCGCTCATCCCAGGCTGACAGCAAGCCCCACTTCTAAAACAATTAGGCTTGTCAATGAGTATTAACATGCTTATGACTATTACTATGATTCTCAAAAGCAGTAATTTTATACTTCATTAGATTGATGGAGCAAAGGATATATCAGAAACTGCTGGTTCAGTACTAAATAGGTCAATTCGATGTGCAATTGCAATGAAGAAACTAGGCCTGAAAAAGGGCGATGTCATGGTTCTGACAGGACACAATCACATAGATATCTGTATCCCGCATTATGCTGCATTGTACCTCGGAGTTGTGATCGCAGGAGTAGATCCAACCTTTGGCGTCAGTAAGTAACTTTAAGAACTATTAACCCCTTAACAGTTAAATGCCGGATTTAGGCCTCTACTTAGCGTTTTGCCTAATATGTATAGCCATAAAGCCTACTATATACCTTTACAAGACCATTTGACCTTAGGTGATTGGAAACAATCACAGAGGGAAAGCATTGCTATGAGCATTTCCGTGATTAGGAGGACATGTAAAGCAGTAGGTCCCGTTTGTTACCATAAGATAACAGTCGTGAAGCTTAGTTGGGTGCCACGAGGTGGCTTAAAAAGATTCAACGGCAAGATAACGTAGCCACAACATATCTTGCCAGTCCTCAACCAGCGATTAACTAGCGTAGGGACGTATGACCTTAACCCTGTTATGAGAGGAGACCCGAGCCCAGCAGTGGGGCATTATGGGTTGTTGATGACGTATCATTGATAATAATACGTATTTGTTTTAAGATTTCATCCTGTTCTGTTGTCTTGCTTATTTTGTCAAATGGTTGTCTCCTATGATAGCCATAAAATGAATAAGGATAGTGACATCAGTCAGTGCAGTGACGGATTAAGAAAAATAAATTCTTGAAAACTGCTATTCTACTTCCTATTTTGAATTCAACCGTAGGTTCATCTATTGAGAGGGCTAAACCCAAACTCTACGCTCGGGTTTAGCCCCCTCCTCCCCTAGACGTCGACGGTGATACTAGCCGTTGACGGAATCGCAAGCTGCCAGAAAGTGGGGACCTTTGACGGCAAATTAATCGCTACTTTAGGAGATGGGACAACGGCTTATTGGAATGTTCAAACAGGACGCCGAATGGAAAAGAATGAGGATAGAAGTATTTTCAGTCTCGGTAGATTTTAATGGAATGAGCACACACCACTGACTCTTATATAATTATAGCAAACACTTACTTGGGACTCACCGACTTGCTTGTTTACCAGTCTGTCAGAATATCTTGCCGATTGACCTTGGCTAGTTGAAGGCCTATGAATCAAAAAGTTTCGGCACACTGATTAATTGAATCGGCCCAATAAAATATCAGAGGTGGTTGATATTGTTATAAATTGTATTATATTATTGTAGTATATTAGGGCTGAATAAGAGAAGCCGAAAATCGAATAAAGAGCTGTCAGACGGAATGGGCCTATTAGACTGCGATAGACTGATTATGATGATTATAATTTTATCTTTATTTATCAAGGTTTATTGATAACATTTGTCAACATTTCAGTAATATGTTGTTGTGTTTTAATATATGTTATATCCATGGCTGATTCTTTTTCAGATGAATTAAGGGATTCTTTCGCCATTACAAGGCCAAAAATAATATTCTGTGAAGGCAACAAAACTAACGTAATAGAAAATGCTTTAGAATGTGCAGAATTGGAGGTCAATAAAATAGTAGTTTTCAGTGAGGGCGGTAACTATGAAACTCTATCGGACTTGATCACGAATATTGATGACAATGAAGTGAAGGAGTTTCGGTAAGTTTATTTTCGCTAAAATTACCCACGTGGCGATGTATTATGAAAATAATGTTAGCCACTGTTCCTCACATGTGTACGGTAAGAGCTATCTATAGAAGAAAAATACGTAAAACAACGTACATTAACAAACCCTAAATTGCAGTCCTCAGTTTCATATGCACTTAGAAAAAAAATGACATTCTGATCATACAAAGAAACACTCCAATTTAATTTGTTTCTGTAGATATCTAATAAATAAGTAATTACGATGTATCACTCACTTTCAAGCCCACAAATTTCGATCCTGAAGAGACTCCAGCATACCTGACATCCACTAGTGGAACTACCGGTTTCCCTAAAGCTGCAATATTAACTCACAAGAATCTGTTCGTTGGGATTTCTTACATGTGGTATTTATTACTATCCATGTACTATATCACTCTTAGTTATTACTCAATGGGAAGTTAAACTGCTTTACGCAAAGAGAAAGAAAGCTGGAAACAAATTCTATACCAAACCGTCTGGCCAGTGTAGTGTAGTAAACCTTGTAAGCCTCCTTTTCACGGATCGACCTATGTTCAGCAATGGACAGTTAAAGGCTGTTGACAATTATTATGACTGTACATTTGATACCTTACATTTGTACTATTACATTGTATTATTAAATGGCTAGTCAGTATCATATAAACCTTTATTTTATTTGGTGAATTAACCATTTATTGTTAGTGCTGTTTAATATCATTGCAAAAAGATAAAAGCAATAAGTTGGTCACTTAATGTAAACGTAATTACGTAATGGACCAAGAGCCCAGAGCCGCCAGACCTACGTCATTAGTGCAAAGCTGAAATTTTCAGGATTATTAGTATAATGTCTTGTTAAGATGTATGCGTACCCATTAGCTTGAAAGCGGGGCCGTTTCTGAGGTAGCGCGAAGTATAGATGGATGAAAACCTTACTTACCTACGTTAAAGGTGCAAAGCTAGTATTTACATATTTTATCAAGAATATTATTTAAAATTAAAATTCATTAGTGCCAGACACTTTCCGTGGGCCATTACTTCTGCCAGACGTCTTGAAAGTTGTGAAAAAATTAGGTAAACTACGTTACAGTAGCAAACCTAAATTTTATACATATTATCTAAGATAGGTACTATTTTAAGACCCTTTGTATGCGGCCAGACCAATCCGAAGGGCCAATCATCCCCCCAGACACCTTTAAATATTTGTAGTAATTAGGAAGCTGAGGTATATCAAATTTGGTATTATTTCAAGAATAGAATTTTAAAATATTAAATGGTTTTTACACGCTTTTTATTAGCTTCACCTGTATGTTTGTTTGTTTGTAACCAACTCCTTTGGGTGTGATTTTGACAAACTTTAAACGGCCAGATTTCGTTTAAACTTTGTAGATTTATCGGGGACCAATGACAATACACTAATATGAAAAAAAAACTAAACAAATCTTTAAACAAATTAGTATTTTTCTAAAAGAATAGTTTTAAAAAACTAAACAAATAGGCTTTTAACCTAAAAATAGAAAATAATTTCAATGTAAAAAGCGTAGGGCGACGTTATTGAAATATTGTCAGAAAGCACCCCACGTTTTGTATGTGTGGGTCCAAGTGGGTCAAAATCGCACCCAAAGGAGTTGGTTACAAACAAACAAACATACAGGTGAAGCTAATAAAAAGCGTGTAAAAACCATTTAATATTTTAAAATTCTATTCTTGAAATAATACCAAATTTGATATACCTCAGCTTCCTAATTACTACAAATATTTAAAGGTGTCTGGGGGGATGATTGGCCCTTCGGATTGGTCTGGCCGCATACAAAGGGACTTAAAATAGTACCTATCTTAGATAATATGTATAAAATTTAGGTTTGCTACTGTAACGTAGTTTACCTAATTTTTTCACAACTTTCAAGACGTCTGGCAGAAGTAATGGCCCACGGAAAGTGTCTGGCACTAATGAATTTTAATTTTAAATAATATTCTTGATAAAATATGTAAATACTAGCTTTGCACCTTTAACGTAGGTAAGTAAGGTTTTTATCCATCTGTACTTCGTGCTACCTCAGAAACGGCCCCGCTTTCAAGCTAATGGGTACACATACATCTTAACAAGACATTGTACTAATAATCCTGAAAATTTCAGCTTTGCACTAATGACGTAGGTCTGGCGGCTCTGGGCTCTTGCTCTATAAACATAATATTCTGGTTTTAGGTCATTTGTGGGACCTAAATTTCCTACTCCAATAAAACTGATTTTATTCGTTTCACCTATTCAATGGTTGACAGCTGGATTTATGAACTTGTTTAGTCCGATCCTGAAGGTTACACGACTTCAATCATCAGAAATGGTGAATCCGAAACTATTTGTGCACTTAGTAAATAAATATAAGGTGAGTCTGGGTTGAAAATCATTAATCATTTGCAATTCGAAATGGGATATAGGGGAAGGTGTTTTTTGAACACAATCATTTTGAGTAATAACTTCAGAATTAAAGTTAAGTATGTTACAGTTGATTTCATCATCATCAACAGCCTTTAACAGTCCACTGCTGGACATAGGCCTCTCCTTAGAAAGGAGGTAACAGTTGAATTAATTTATCTAAAAATAAAATAACTGTAATGTAAATTGTTTTGAAGGAGAAAATATTTCATCAAATACATACCTACTAAATGCAATCCCTCCAATAAACGAAACATGAAGGTGCTAAACTCGTATCTACATTTTAATTACATTTACAATTAGCTTTCGCAAGAAAATGACAATATTGATAACTAAAGAGTTTAATGGTATCGTACTTTTTTTTCTAACTCTTGCTGCACCGTGGTAATCTGTTAAGTGAAATAACAAGTCTTTTATCTATTTGGGTATTTCAGTTTGGTAAGACACTTTTCCTAAAGATGTCTGGTTGGATCTGACTAGACTAGGATCACTGTATCTCTATAGTCTTCTATGCTAGAGGCCTGGTTCTCCGCTTAGTTTAACAGCGAGGTCATTTATATTTTTTTAAAGTTTTTTGTGTTAGTTTGTTGCTATAGCTCATTCCCTCCTGTTTAACAATTGGTACTTTTAGTTCATAACATAACTTATGTGCTTATTGCTCATGTATTATGAGCAATCTTTTATATTCCACAGGATGACCAAAAGATTGATCAATATTGTTATTGCTAGCTGCTGCCCAGAGCTAGATACTGGATGTTCATATAAAGGTATCTTGAAACATCGGTTTCAAGATAACTTCATAGCTATATATGAACTACTGCCTGTTCAATTGTGTACTGTGTCCTATTAACCCTTAATTACTCGCACAAAGAATATTACATAACTGCGCGCATGGGGTCACAGATGACCCCAAATAGTTTGAGTAGTTTTTAATATATTTTGAAATATATAAGTAAATAAAACTATTTTATTATTAAAGTACTTTATTTATTCAATAATATCTATAAGTAATAACATGATATACTGACTAATTATACAAAAACAAGTTAAACTAAAATAACTATCAGTAATCAACAATTTGTACTAAGGTATACTGAGGTCACAATAAATACTAGTATTTTTAGGTACTCTCTGAATCACCATTGTTACACAGTTGACAGTATATGTCAGAACGATCATTGCACACAAATCTTGTATATTTCTAGCATTTTGTTGGAACGAGTTTTGCAGTGGTTGGTGGGACGCGATTTCCCAAACTCATGCACTTCCATCAGACGTTTTTCTACCTCCTTAGGAGTTGCTTTGACTTCTCTGGCTCAGAACCTGACCCTCCAACTTCTTTTTTTATCAGAACCTCCTTCATACTCTACCAGCTATTGCACAAAGTGCTGTTCTCTCCTATCCATGACTAACTCTGACAAAAAGACTAAGCTCTTAGTAAATCGGTTTTTTTTTTTGATAATTTCATTGTTTGAAGCTGTTAAAAACATATCTATAATAAACAATTATTCATTGAACATATAATAATACAAATTTAATTCATAATACACAAAAAAATACATAAAATAAAAAACTTACCTCCTCCAAAAAAGTTACGTAATTACTCGCATGGGGTCACCGCTCAAGAGTGTAGCGGCGAAGCCTTCCACTTTCATGACTTGGTTGCTACTAAAATACAAACTTAGACGCGCATTATGAAGCTACCGAGGGCATGGAGGGAATCAGGCCGCGACAAGTGCTTCATTTTTTAATCCAAAAATGATTTGACCTCATGCGAGTAATTAAGGGTTAACCAGTGCTTATTTTGTAGTCTTATGTCTATCTACTTTCACTTTGCAATTTCATTTGTTATTATTCTTGTTTGTATAAAATTATTAGTTGTGCTATTTCCCATTGTCCTGAAAACTGCTTAAGACGTAGGCAAGCATTATAAATACTTGTGATTGCTACTATATCTTATTTTGGGAGAATTTTCAGGAAAACACTGTTGCTTTTATCATATCTTCGAAATTTTTATCACATTTTTCATCGTGTGACTATTTTATTTCCCTCTCTACTTCGGCTAGGCTCGTAAATTTAAACAAAGGATTAGTAATAGAAAAGTTTCGTGTTTGAGGAATATTTGATTCAAGATACAAGTTTATTTCGTGTGGTGACGAATTAAGAATACAGAGTGTCACCACCCCTATTCATCCCGCGGGTGTCGTAAAAGGCGACTAAGGGATAAACTACACAAGACAACATCAATGCAAAGAGAAGGAAAACTTGAAACAAACCCTACCACACAGTGTGCCCTCTCCGCGCTTCTCCGTTTAGGAGGAGGAGAAGTCCAGGGTGAGATCTCCTTCTGAACTTCTCCAGCGCCTGCCCGCTCCTGATGCGGGCACCGTCTCTGTACGACGACCCTCTCTTAGGCGGCGTCCGGCACACACCGACGCCGCCTCCTCGCGGCTGGCCACATAGGGCGGGTGGAGGGAAAACCCGTCCCGTCCACCCGCGGCCACACTCAAGGCGGCATGAGGCGCAGATGTTCGCGCCTCCGCCGCCCGAGTCGCCGGCGGCGAATCTGGTCCGATTGGATGTCGTCCTCCCGGGCCTTCTCCGCCGCCTCCTTCTGCGTGATTACGTCCTCGCAGAAGGTTGCGACCGCGGTAAATGAGCTCTCGCTGCCGGCCATGGAACGAACGACCGACAGATGACCGGAGGAAATGAGGAGGAACAGTGCTATCGCCAGCGTTTCCAGGGTGCACCACGTGGAGGTTTTCTAGCTAGCAGCACCCCAACTTGAAACAAACCCTATACCAACCCGTCTGGCCAGCGTGGTTTAGGTAGGTAGGCCAAAACCTCCTTTCTAAGGAGAGGCCTATATCCAGCAGTGGACTGTTAAAGGCTGTTGATGATGATGATACAAGTTCATTTCTAAAAGCAAACTGAAAAATCCTGAATTATGTATAGAAGTTAACATTTATACGTCTTTATTTATTGTAGCCTTCCTCTACGATGGCAAGTCCTCTGACCTTACAAAATGTGTTGGCACATAATGAGGGATGTGACTTCACATGCTTTGACAGTATCTTGATGGGAGGCTCTGTTGTGGCTCCTGATCTCATTGATAAATTAAAGGTACGTGTAATTCAGGCTCTCCTAATTTAAGAATCATTGCACTATCATATCTTATTCCAAAATAGATTTAAGTCAGGCCAATTATATTTTTCTTCTATTATTATTTGTTAGTTATCACTTTAATGTATTTATGTGGGAAGAAAGATATCCGATGTTTTTTTGGGATGACTTATGAATGTAAAGTTATCATGTAAATCTGTAAAAGAATATTTAAATAAAAATTAGTAAAAACTCATGTATGTTTTTTCTTTGAACAGAAACTAGCTCAAATAGAACATGTGTATTCAATATATGGAATTAGTGAAAATAGTGGTATAGCACTCATACACGACTTTCCAGAAATCAATGGTTCTTGTGGTCACACAGCAGGACATCTAGAATATCGGGTAAGTACTGCAAATTAGTGTACGTGTGGGATATTGAGTGTTACCACCGACATTCATCCCTTGCGTGCTGCCATTAGAAAAAAAACTTAATACTAACGATCTACCAACACGTCTTGCCGGCCACGGCCTAAATCTCTTTTCCAAGGAGATTTCTCAGTCAATTAAGTTATCATCTGAGAATTAGTGATGACATTCTGCTACGATCAGAACATACTACATATTTAAGTATAACATACAACATCTTATGTGTTTTTTTACGAAATTCAAGTTAATAATTTCTTCCAAAATTATGCCTTTCCCAAGGTTTTTCACAACAACTAGTCCTGCATCTAACTGTTTTCTGTAACATTAATTAAGTCATGGGTCCATCTAGTAGAAAGCATACTAAGCCGCGCCGTTTAATACTTCTCTCTGTCTCACTCCTCGCTACAGTTACAAAAAACTGTTATTTAGCTTTTTACAAATATCGCTCTCTTCCAATATTTTAATTTAAAATGATTTTTTTTAGTATAATGCGTAAATAAATACATCTAACCATTTTGACATGCCTTCTGTTGCAGCTTGTGGATCCAAACACAAAAGAAGATGTTATTTCGAAAGCTAATACACCTGGAGAGTTATGGCTTCGAGGACCTTCAATTTTCAAAGTAAACATAAAGTTTATCTAGAAAGCGTTTTAGAGAACGTCTGGTAGACGAATGACATCCTTAATTCATATAATTTAGTTTTAATAAATCGACTTTAGGCCCCACGGGTGCTCGCTTTATCCATATTTTGTAAAGGGGTGTTTTTTTATATGAGCTTACCAAAGTGACTTTACTCTACGTGATGTGACCATAAGCAGTGCAGATGCAGATACCTAACAATACTGTCAATACTGCATGGTGACCAATACTATAGCGGCTTATTGCGATGCTTCTGTATCTTTAGGTGTGCCACACTGCGCTTGAGATGGGATTCAAATACAACTGTTTGTAAAACATTCAGACCATCTCGAGCGTCTGCCCGTACTCATGCGAGGATCATCATTTATAGATAATCTCTATTTAGATTCTAACTAATTTATAATTTGTTCAGCTTAGCGACTAGTTCATTACACACTAATCAGTTTTGATCTGAGACTAATGAATAAATGTGTTTTGTCTTACTTAGATTTTTTTTTATAAAATGGTACTAGGTTTAGTGACTATTAATTATATTAGGTAATCATTTTAGGGATACTACAATGACCCTGAAACGACAGCAAAGACCTTAACTGAAGATGGCTGGTTCATGACTGGAGATATATTTTACAGAGATGATTATTGGCATTTCTACTTTTTGGACAGATTGAAATCATTATTGAAATACAAGAGCTATCAGGTGAGTCCATCAATAATACATTTCTCATTTATTTTATAATTCGTTTTTACGTGTACCAGAATTAAATCAAACATCTCCATTCTTGTTATAAAAAGAATACCTTGGAAACCATAGAACAGGTTTAGCCATGTTTTTTTTTAATTTGAATTAATATAAATGTAAATAATATAGGTATCACCAGCTGAGGTAGAGGCTGTGATCAAGAAACACCCTGAAGTGTTACATGTCCATGTCACTGGAATACCGGACGAGAGCTGTGGGGATCTTGTGGTGGCTTGTGTCATACCGAAACCTGGTAGCTCTCCTTCAGCTCAAGAGATCAAGGATATTGTCAAAGGTATAGTTGAAATTTCGATTTTGTACGTCATGTGTTTAGTTTGTAATTAGTATATAATTATGTAATGCTGATCCCTACTAATATTATAAATGCGAAAGTAACTCTGTCTGTCTGTCTGTTACGCTTTCAAGCCTAAACCACTGAACCGATTTTGATGAAATTTGGTATGAAGATGGCGTTAAAACTTGGGAATGGACATAGGCTACTATTTACCGAGATAACCGACATACACGCGGGCAGAGCCGCGGGCGAAAGCTAGTCTAAAATATATGTTCATCTTAGTTTTATTTTAAACTTTTCATTCCCAAAACAGTAATCTGTTTTTTCTTACAGAACCACTATCAGATTCAAAACAGCTTAGAGGTGGTGTTATATTTCTCAAAGAGTTTCCTATGACCAGCAATTCAAAGATTAATAGAAAAAAAATACAAGAAATGGTACTAACAATGGATAGAGAATGAAATACACACTAATGATTTTTGTCGGTGGAGGAAATACTACATAAACGTAATAAAGATTAAGTTCAGAAATGATAAAGTGGTTTGAATTTCCTGTGCAATTCTACAAACTGCATTCATCTAAAAGCGATATGAATCGTCTAGATTGCGAAAGAAGATCCGAGCAACAACGGTTTTTCAGTTCTCATCAACTTTCAAATCTCACAATAAAAATGTTTTTGTAGTAAATATTAACATAAAACGTTAACTGCAATGTGATCATTTCGTATGTCACCTAAAAGTTTAGTTGTTCATATAATCTTCATATTCATTTAATCATCATGATAGCCCTAGCACAAACTGTAAAATATTATCTATGCGGCTTCCCTGGATCCTGGAATCCCAGCACTTGACCACGGGAAGAAGAAGAAGAACACTAAGCAAAGCTTTTATTATGGGTTATTACACAATTGATATAAATACATAAATACCTTTTTTTTTGTGAATACATACATATTATTACATAGAAAACACCCAGACTACGAAACAAATATTTGTGAAACACACAAATATTTGGTCCGACCCGGGAATCAAACCCGAGACCTCTTGATCAGCAGGCGCATACTCTAACCACTAGACCAACAAGGCAGGCAGACCAACAACAACGATTGCATCCAAACCTAGGCTTTTTTTCGTTCTTGATTCGCTGGCAGGCAGCTTGGAATTCAGTAATTAAAGTACATTAGATTTAAACATATTTATAAAAAAATCGGCCAAGTGCGTGTCAGGCCACGCACAGGAAAGGGTTCCTCAGTCACCCATAATGGTACGTGGATTAGAAATCGTATCCAATGGATAATTGTTATGTTTACGTATTAATGCGTTGATTTTGTATGACTTTTCCAAGTAAGCGCATTGTAAAAGTTAAGCCTCTATAACTCCTGAACTAACAAAGTCATCTAATTCGTTATACTTTTTAATTAAAGTTCATTATATGGACCACTATCACAAATTTTTCGGCGGGCGGGACGGTCTGTTTTTACAAAAAGTGGCCTTTAAAGTGGAATTTCTCGCAAACGGATACCTAAATCAAAAAATCGTCTTAAGAACCCCTTAATGTTTTTAAAAGACCTATATAATGATACCCTACATGATGGGGTAGCCGTGAGAAAAAAAAACATCCCCACTTTACGTGTAGGGGAGGTACCCTAAATAAAAATATATTTCATAATTTTATTGTAGCACTTTGTCGACGTAATTACAATACATATTCATGCAAAGTTTCATCTTTCTAGCATTTACTGTTTGGACGATAAGTCGAGGACGGACGGACGGACGGAAGGACAGACGGACATGACATATCTATAAGGGTTCGAAGTCATAAACTTCGGAACCTTAAAAAGTTCTTCTATCTTTTAATTACCTACAACTTTGCCATTTAACTTTTTTCCATACGACTTGTAGTTTTGCCGGAAATCGGGATATACCGTTTTTTGCCCTTTGTTGTATATATTTAGCCATCCAATCTGACTCTACCCTGCCTGATGGAAAGCATGAGCAGAATCCAAGAGTCGGGGCTACCACACTTGCTGCGAATGCGGACAATAATGTATGGCGGCCCACACTGTGGCGGCTTAGTGAGATGCTTTTTCACGCCCCGGTTAAAGGACCCGAAAACCTCCCCCCCCTACCCCTTCCCGACCTCAGATCGCCCGTAAATTATTTTTCCTTTCATTTTTATAATATTGTCCTCGTTTTCCAATAGGTTACATCCTACTATAATTTTATTTGTTTTCAAAAATTATCTACCCTTGTCTACTGGTCTATATGTCATTTACAAACTATCATTATGGTTGCCATGCAAGTGTGTTATTCCTAGCAACCTGTGAAGTTTTGACAGGAGGTAAACAGTGATACATTTTGTCATCTACGATTTATGTATTTTAATAATCACCAAACTTTGGACTTTGTATCTCGATTATTGCAGTAAAAAGTAGCCTATGTCCTTTCCCAAGCTCAGTTCTATTATCATACCGAATTTCATCAAAATCGGTACAGTGGTTTAGGCGTGAAAGCGTAACAGACAGACAGACAGAGGTACTTTCGCATTTATAATATTAAGTAGGGATTAAAAAAAAAACTACTCACTAGATCTCGTTCAAACCAATTTTCGTTGGTAGTTTGCATGTTAATGTACAACATATATTTTTTTTAGTTTTATCACTCTCTTATTTTAGAAGTTAGAGGGGGGGGGGACACACATTTTTCCACTTTGGAAGTGTCTCTCGCGCAAACTTTTCAGTTTAGAAAAAAATGATACTAGAAACCTCAACATCATTTTTGAACACCTATCCATAGATCCACACGTATAGGTTTGATGAAAAAAAAAATTTTGAGTTTCAGTTCCAAGTATGGGGACCCCCAAAATGTATTGTTTTTTTTCTATTTTTATGTAAAAATCTTAATGCGGTTCACAGAATACATCGACTGACCAAATTTCAACAGTATAGCTCTTATAGTTTCGGAAATAATTGGCTGTGACATACGGACGGACAGACAGACAGACAGACAGACAGACAGACAGACTTGACGAATCTATAAGGGTTCCGTTTTTTGCCATTTGGCTACGGAACCCTAAAAATCTTCTGTAAAATACAAGATCTCGTTGATTGTGCACTTTTATCTCTCTTATTTTATTCCAGTGACTTTTATATTTTTTTTCTAGCAACATGTCATCTCTCTATCCTTTTTTTTTTTTTTTTTTTTTTACGTGTGGAAATCCCCGCGGACCGTCACCCCGTCGGGGGTTACGGCGGGGTGGTGTGTCGGACTCGAACCGACTAAAACCAGGGAGGGGATTTCCTTCTGGACTCCAACCGGCGCCTGCCCGCACTGTTGCGGGCACCGTCTCAAACTCTCGACTCTCTATTGGGCAACGTCCGGTCACACGCGGACGCCGCCCCCTCGCGGTTGGCCTCTACTGCGGATGGACGGGAAACCCGTCCCGCCCATCCGCGGCCACTCTCAGGGCGGCATGAGACGCAGGTATGCGCGCCTCCGCCGCCGATTGGATGGAATCCTCCCGGGCCTTCTCCGCCACCTCCTTCTGCAAGATTACGTCCTCGCAGAGTCATCTCTCTATCCTTAGCTCAACTTTATTTGAAGTCTGTGCAATGAATTTCCTTCTTTTATTCTCCTCAATTTACTCTCAGTTTACTCCCTTCCTGGCCATATTTCTTAACACGCAGTCCATAATCTTCTCTTTAGTCGATGGATATATGACTTCTTTAATTAAAACTATTTTCACTACATATTGTTAATCTCTACTCGTAACAAGCCCATACCAGGATAACCTGTTGTTTTTTAACTTTTCATCTACTTGGAGTACTTTGTTCAGCTAATAAAGTTATTCAATGGTTTTTCTAGCATATACATACATAATTAAGACGATACAATCACGATTTCGACCTACTCAATTGTCGAAATAGAAACAAAAATCTTTGATACCAGCTTTAACTCTGTTTGCGATGAACAATATAAACAAGTTGCCAATACCTTTACCTCCCCTCTAGCTTGAGATTCGTTCTGAATAACACCCTAAAATCATATACAGACACTTTATTTTTATCGCATAGAACTCTAATTTTACCGTGTGGAGTGTTCTTTACCACATAGAAATCAAAATCGCTGTGCAAACTAGGGTATCAAAGATACCAATCTGATTTAACTGCAAAATTAGCAACTTTATTGTTATTAATTCATTCATCAAAACATTCTCTTTAATTCTATCAGCATCAGATGGTAAAGCGTTCTTTTTTTATCCTTCTTTGATACATAGAAGGCAACATTTAGATCACTCCTAATTATATTTTCATATTTCTATACAGAAAAAGCTATATTTTCTGTAACATTGTAACTGTTCTTTTTTCAAAGTCAGCTCATTGTTTACATATGGTTTTCTAGATTCGTTGCAAGTGTCATGACTTCATGAATGTATAATTTGAGATTGTTTTGGTCAAAACCTGCCATATCTTTTAAATACAAACCCACTTCACTATAGTATTTATCTACAGTAGACTGTATAAGAGTATTACACGTTTACATGATGAAACAGATTTTATGACACTACTTGCAGTACCTGTGTAACTAGTTTTACTAGCAGGCTTCATTTCTTTCTTAATATATCTTTCACAGGGAATTCTCTTTTACATTTAGACAATTAGATTTATTAACGGTTTTATTTTTGAATTATTTACTTTCTGTGGTTTTGGCTAAAGCTAAAAAGCAGTAAATGCAGATGAGTAAGACAGCAGGAAACCGAATGGTTTAAAATATAACATAGTAATGATCGTTAATGTAGATACAACCATTGGCAATGGCTTAAATACACATATCAAGAGATATATCAGACTTAAATTTGTTCAAAATAATAAGGAAAATATAATATTAACACATTCTTGCACTACCAAATGAATTAACCCTATTACGTCTGTTAATCCATGTAAATACCGTTAAAGGTGACATGTCCGAGTTCACGTGGAATATTATCCAAACTATAATAATAATAAAAATAATAATAATTATTATTATTATAATAATTATTATAAACTATGACAGAGTAAAAGATTTTATGTATAGATGTCCGCATATACGGCAACAAAATCTTTGTTATTCTAATATTTGTCGTTATATACGTTTACGTATCTTTTGAATTAAGACCGATAAAAGAAATAAACAGAGGTAAATCATGAAATACAAAAAGAAAACCTTTTTCGACATGACTTCATATATGGTGAGGTCGTTGATATATTCTATGTTCTTATTATCTCCCTTCTGTTTATCGAACAAAACATCTATCAAATAGATACGGCCCACTTGTCAAGCTGACTATAATTCTGCTGTCTGCACGGTTGGCCTAGTGGCTTAAGCGGTCGCCACGCCGCTTCCTACTACGCCAAGTGTCGTGGGTTCAAATCCCACGTAGAACAACACTTTGTGTGATTCACAATTTGTTATTCTGAGTCAGGGTGTTCTTTGTGTCCGTTTCTTGTATGTTTGTAAAGTCCCCCGCGACACAGGAATTTATATTCCTAATGCGGGAGTTGTCTTTTTTACATAAAAAAAAAAGAAAAAAAAAAAAAAAATCGTGACATATAAGGACTGGCAGCTCGCTATCATCATTCTGGGCACCGATGCGCTTGCACCCTCGTAGAGTATTAGTGTTCTGTTCTTGCACCGCCCCCAAGCCCTAGGCGCAGCTGTCTTCTTACTGACAATACGAGTGGCCGTAGGGCAATAGGAGCCCAATATAATCTGCTTATCTATATCTGCCTTGGAGATATGAACTAGTATGATCCTGACAGACAGATTACCAGTCTCCCTACATACATAGGTACATCGAGTCAACAGATTATTGTGAAACTATGTGAGTGAGATAAATCACCATTTCTTACCATCCACCAAGTCTCCAACTCTCTCTCAATAAAGTCTCTCTTGCACTCGGCCATCATGGTGTGCATATGTGCGAGAGATCTAAATTACGAGACCCATAAATACTACAGGGAAAACGAAATGAACGCTATTGAATGCATTACGCATTGAAGCCATTGAACATCGTTATATTACAACTATATGTAGGTATATGTATTTATTAATGTCGTCTGTAATGTAGATTAATGTTGGCACTGTACTGTGTTCTGTACGGCAGTCAGGCTGCAGTTTAGAAGATTATTCTTTAACCTAAAAAAAAAACTCGTACATAGAACGATGGTCAAAGAAGAAGTAATAAACTCAGCTGCTTTTCATGCAGATGAGTAGACAGCATTTTCATGCTTTCGCTACTATGTTACATTTTAAACCATTCGGGATTTATGGTTTAAATTGTAGCATAGTAACGAAAGAATGTCGTCAAGGTAATACAAACATTGGCAATTAATTTATGACACAGTTACTATACATATAATCTATTACAGCTCGCTGCAAAAATAATATCCAAACAGTAATATTCCAGATAGAGCATTAATATTATCTTTTAACAAAATTATCTAAAATATGACATAAGGTCTAAATGGGTTCTACATATTTTTTACATGTAACAAGTTAAGCCCTACTCTGAATTCTTTTCTTTTCATGTTTTTTTCTTTCAACATTTTAACTGTCATGTAATTTTGTAATCCGTTCGTTTGATGACGGAATAAAATTGACGGCAGGTGGCTTTTCGATAAGCATTTCCGACAGTTTGCTCCGAAGTTGGTCGATATTGCCTCCGCCCTATGGCGACTTTTGCCCAATTTGGGTAGGGCCAGTGTCGCCATAAGGTACACAGGGGTTGTCCGGTCTATGGCACTTTACGGTGCACTGGCGTGGGCGGCGTCTCTGACCACTAAGAATAGGGCGCGCCTCTGGTGATCCTTGAGAATATTGGCGGTCAGAACCATACGCGATTACCACACAGTGTCCACCCAGGCCACGTGCGCTTTGGCTGGAACACCCTCATGAGATTTGGAGGCGGAAGTGCTCGCCGAAGTTTATCGCCGAGTGGCTGACTTTCGGACGGAAAGCGGATTTCACTCTCTTCCCGAAGACATACGCGAGTGACGCGAAGCCGCTCGCCGAGCCACCATGGTGCGATGGTCGTTCCGGCTGGAGACTCCACGCGCTGGCTTCGCCGTCATGGAGGCTATCCAGCCGGTCATACAACACTTTCTCTGCTTATACGAGAAGTATCTGATCTTAAGCAACAGTGCCAACAAATAAAAAAATCTAATCTAGACATCGAACAGGGAATGGAGTTTATAAACTGTAACTATGAAGATATGAAAACAAAATTAAGTGCCTTAGAAGCGTATAAAAAGGGAATGTGGAAAAAAAGTTATTGCTTGTAAAAAGAAATCCAACACATGCGTTTAATGACGCGACCTCATTATAATTTCGCAATATTCTTATAAGAGAACAAGAAAAATATTGTGATCTATTGGACGTCGTCTCAAGCATTGGTCGGGCTATTATCTCTAATGTAAATCCCTCGCACTTCCGTGACATTTGTCGCCTCCCTAATAGACCAGTTTTAGTAGTAGCAGAATTTACATCAGTCTCCACAAGATAAAATTATCTAGCGTCGGTGCGCACATTCAATAAAAATCGTACAGTGGGCGGTAAATTGAATCATCAAAAAGCAATATTCGTAGACGAACATTTTACAACGACCCTCAAAAAGTTATTATATGAGGCTCGCATTGTGGCATAATAAAACAATTACACGTGTTGGCAATATAATGGCAAAATTCTAATGCGTACTGATAAAGATACTAAGCCTATTCATATAAAGACTGTAAAATGATTAACTTTTTTATCTATGAAATAATTTCTGCGGATTACTGTAAATTGATACATAGTTACATTAAATATTACGCACTAATCATCTATAGAGTAAATTTAAGTTTTACTGTTTAAGGGCCACAGCACACTAGCTACTTTTAGCATCGGCGATCGGCATCTAGTCGCTTTTTAGAAGCTAAATACGGCGACCGAACGCTCTACACCGCACACTTAAAAACGCCAAACGCGGAGATTAGCGAGATTAGAGAGATTAGTGGTTAGCGTATGCGACTGCTAATCAAGAGGTCTCGGGTTCAAATCCCGGGTCGGGCCAAAAAGTGTTTTTGGGGTTTTTCTAGGAAATTCCTAATAGCTGCCCGGAGTTTGGAAGTTTGGCGGTGACTAACGCCCGTGCCTCGGAGAGCAAGTAAAGCCGTCGGTCCCGGTTGTCATGAACATCTATGGCAATCGTTATTGGGAAGTCAGTGCCCTCAAATATACTGGCAACTAGTTCAATCTTCGAATTTCAGTTCTCCCTTAGGGTTGCGGAGGTCCGATGCCAGTCGCTCCGTGGAAAAACTGAAATTCAGGTAAATCCGGTTGAACTAGTAGCCGACCCCAAATAAAATTGGGAATAAAGGCTAGGAGGATGAATTATTTATTTAATAATTTTATCAATAATTCTATAAAATTATTGTTAAAATTTTCATCTTACAAGTATTATTTAATTTTAATTCAATGTTTTTAATCAAATACATTCTGTTAACGATAACTTTGAAATGCTGAAACAACCGCATGTGAGGTAGAAATATGGGAGCTAGCCAGCTAGCTATTTTAACCTGCTTCTAGTCATATTCTCAAGGTGTTCCTTCAACATATAAAGGTGTAATTTAGCCGGCTTACTAACAATATTGGTAAACACTAAAGTCACATGGGACTGTATTGTCCTGTCTGACTGTAAGTCGAGAATGGACGGACGGACATAACGAAACTTTATAGGGTTCAAAGTCATGATCTGTGGAACCCTAAAAAGGAACCCTGGGGAAACTATTCGACATCTGAATCAACTAAAATTTTATCTAAATAACTAAATAGCATAAAATAACTTATGAATTAATAAATTTATTATGATTGACTTTGTCATTTCATTTTTTTTATCTTTTTTCTAGATTCTAATGCATTATCTAATATTGTCAACCGTAATCATATCATAAATATGTGATTGTTAAGTAATTCTCTCTGTACCTCGGCATATTCTCACTTTTCATCGAGAATCGGAAAGAGTGGGTTCTTGATTAGAAATTTTTTATACATAGGTACTGTATTTTTTTGCAAGGGGTAATATGTCATATAAAACGGGTTACGATGCAATACACATGTATCTAAGTGAAGTGACTTCGCGTTTGGTTGCTAAAACTGGAATCCCATCAGACAGATATCATCTCGGCAAAATAATATTGCAATGTTTACAAGATGATCCAGATATTGTTTCGCAGGTACATTCCTATAATATTATTCATTGTATAGCGAGTTAGATGCATCAGAATTCTGATTATCTAAATCAATTTAAATTATAAGTATACGTATAAATGTAAACTGCGTCGTTGGTCTAGTGGATAGCGTATACAATTGCTAATCAAGAGGTCTCGGGTTCAAATCCCGGGTCGCGTCAACAAGTGTTTTTGGGTTTTTCTAAGAAATTCCTAATAGTAGCGCGGAGTTTGGAAGTTTGGCGGTGATTCACGCCCATGCCTCGGAGAGTACGTAAAGCCGTCGGCCCCGGTTGTCATGAGTATATGGCAATCGTTATTGGGAAGTCAGTGTCCTCAAATTTACTGACAACTAGTTCATCCTTCGAATTTCAATGTTCTCCCCTAGGATTGCGGAGGTCCGATGCCAGTCGCTCCGTGGAAAAACTGATATTCAGGTAAAACCGGTTGAACTAGTAGCCGACCCCAAATAAACTTGGGAATAAAGGCTCGGAAGATGATGACACTGTGGACGTATAAATTAAATTTCTATACCTACTAGGTAGTGGAATTGTCTACATTAGTTGTTTCTGATATAGGTTTGTCTCTTTATAACACTGACTTCACAATAACGATTGCCATAGATGTTCATGACAACCGGGACCGACGGCTTTACGTGCTCTCCGAGACACAGGTGGATCACCGCCAAACTTCCAAACTCCGGGCAGCTATTAGGAATTTCCTAAGAAAAACCCTAAAACACTTTTTGGCCCGACCCGGTATTTGAACCCGAGACCTCTTGATTAGCAGTCGCCTACGCTAACCACTAGACCAACGAGGCAATTAATACAATGTATACAAGCATATTAATATAACATCATTATATTTAACTTATACAAATAGATAAAATTTAAATGTCTATATATATATATATACATATATATATATATATATAAAATATCACAAAAACAGTTTTTTATTAAATGTATATGATAGTACATATATACTCATAGTATATACTTACATATGTGTACCTCAATTAGTCGCAAAATAAATCAAAACTTAAGTTTCAACATTTATAACACGAATATTATACCTTAACAGATTGATGGAGCAAAAAACGTATCAGAAACAGCTGGTTCAGTACTAAACAGGTCAATTCGATGTGCAATTGCAATGAAGAAACTAGGCCTTCAAAAGGGCGATGTCATGGTTTTAACAGGACTCAATCATTTAGATCTCTGTATCCCTCATTATGCTGCATTATACCTTGGAGTGGTGGTTGCAGGAGTAGATCCAACATTTGGCGTCAGTAAGTTATTCTAACTAACTATTCCTATATCGTTTATTACTTATAAACATACCATATCGCTTTACCAAGTCATCAAGTTAGTCAGGTGTGAATGTACATCTTATACACAACGAGCTTTTCATGTGGTAGCATTGGAAAGATAGTACAGGTCACAGAAGAAAATGAAAATGAGACTTCATGGTGAGGATGATGTCAATGGTCACGCAGGGGTCAGCCCCATGGGCTGCAACTTAGTAGCAGCTTTGGTAGCATTAGGTATTTCGTATCATGGACCTCTTGAGTAACGCGACGAGGCTTTTTTTTATGATGTATAACTGTTGGCCTCAGATGGCCTCTACAGTATTATACAGGTTTTGGGTGAGCGCTGAGGGCTCTCAACCGGTTTGACGCGGCTTGCGTCGTCATTGTACAGCGCAAGTATCGCACAGTCGTGTCGGTGACGGTGATGTCGCCTGTAAACCAAGAGGCAACTAACATGTGGACAGGGTGTATTTAAAGGCGTCTATCTCACAGGAAGATGGCTACGATTGTCCCTATACAACGAGGAGCCAGCCGGTGTCACAGACACGACCAAACGCCTTCTCGACATCTTGATTAGCAGTCGCATACGCAAACCACTAGACCAACAAGACAGTTTTCATTCATATTCAGAGTAATGATAATGGTAATAAGCTTGTCTAAATACTTCCTTCCTAATGGTGCCTCTCCATTGATGGAGGTTGGCCGTCAGCTTTGCATACTCTTTTCTGTTTTCAGCCAGTCGAAACAGTTCTTCTAGGCATGCGATCCCAGTCCATTTTCTGATATTTCTGAGCCACAATTTTCTTCGTCTTCCGACGAAAAAAATCGTGTTTCAGTCTAAATAACGTATATCTATTCCTACTTGTTATACAGATGAATTAAAGGATGCTTTCAAAATCACGAAGCCAAAAATTATATTTTGTGAAGGCAACAAAACTGATGTCATAGAAAATGCTTTAAAAAATGCTGAGTTGAAAGCTAATATAGTAGTTTTCGCCGAGAACAACGGATGTGAAACCCTATCAAAATTGATCTTGAATATCGATGATGATGAAGTAAAGGAATTTCGGTAAGTTACATGTTCCAAAAATTGTCGTCTATCAAAAATAGTCTGTATACGGAAGATTGATTTGATTGATTACAGGTCAGTTATCACCAGACCCATGAGGAATTGTTTATTGTTTTCGCTTAAATGTCACCTTTATTGGTGTCTTAATGAAATAATTTCAAGTCAATTCCGAAAAAAATCAGCAATGTAAATCAATAAATAACAAATAAAATTAATAAAAAAATATTGTTTGTTTCAACCATAATTTAGCTGTTGCAATAGAACTTAAAACGAATTTTATAGCTAATAAATACAAGCAGTGAATATCATTCTGGAAATCAAGCTATGAAATGATATAATCGAAACCGTGTATACCCACATATGCATCGTTTGAAAGCTTAAGGGTAAGGTACCACCTACCTACGAAAATAGGTTCGTTACTAATGAAAAAAATACTTATTTAAGATTACTGTAACAACAACAGAACATCAATAAATGCAACTTAGAACAATAAACTAGTCAAAATAATAAAAGTATAAATGCAGTTGAAATAGCTATCGGGGTATTACTGAAATCACTAAATATTGTTTAACAGCAGTATTTTGTGACATTGAGGTACTCAAGTCGAACTAGTCTAAACATGCTGAGGCATGGTTTCATAATCACAATATATTATAAATAGTCCTCCGCTACGTCTGTCTGTTCGCGTATCTGTACCGTGATAACCGACATAGACGCGGGCGCTGCCGCGGGCGAAAGCAAGTAATAAAATAAAATGACATACTATAGTGTATCAATTGCAGACCCTCAGACTTCGATCCTGAAACTACTGCAGCATACTTAACGTCCACGAGTGGGACCACCGGTGTTCCTAAAGCTGCAATTTTACCTCACAAAAATCTGTGCATTGGACTTTCTTACTCGTGGTATGTAATGACCTTAAATCATTCTTAGTTAATGTTTTAAAGGATTTTATTAGTTACATGTTCAGTTACTTCAAATCCACTTGGACAACCTGTTGCTTGACCGTGATCAGGAGCGAAAAAATCTATTCTGCATTCTTCCACAATTATTCAATCTATCGATAGATAGATTTTATTTTTTAGTGTTTCACAATCATTTAAAATTTAATCTGATCTTCTCGAAGCGCTCATAGTCCAGTTACCTTAAGCGATTAGAAGCAATACCTGAACGAGTGATCAGTGGCCTGATACCACGAGCATTGTTATCATAAAAATCAGCCTTGTAGCTTAGAGACCTTATCAAAACATCAACTGACAAGATTGTCCACGTGCGGAACGGAAATTATATTTGACATTTTGACTTGAAAAGTTTTATTATATCTCTTTTACTTTGATTTTTTGATATATTTTTCACATTTTTGTATAGACATGTAATGAAATAATCATATTATTCTAGTTTTAGGTTACTGGGATCTAAATTTTCCAGTCCAACAAATCGGATTTTCAACGCGTCACCTATTCAATGGTTGACAGCAGGGTTGGTTATTGTGTTTACACCAATCCTGAAGATTACACGACTTCAATCATCAGACATGATGAATCCTAAGCTATTCGTGCACATAGTTAATAAGTATAAAGTGAGTCTGAATTGAAAATCATTTATTATTATTTGCCGATACAAAAGTAATCGAGGTGATTTTTAAACAACTTCAAAAAAGGTGAAGGTTGTCTGTATTTTATGATGGAAGTCTGTATTTTTTTTTTTAATGTTTGATTGATAATTCTTTTTTTGTTTGAAATTGTTGCCTTCCATGTGGTCCCGTGACAAGGAAACTGTTCTAATGATAGGATCCTAGAGAAATCCAGGGAACTGCTCAAATACCATAGGTATACCAGTCGCCATTTGGGTTCTCGAAATAGTTTTTCTTTGAAGTAGGTTTTTATTTTTAAAATTATTAAACGTGAGTTTTAATACAATTTTTTTGAGAATTCAACTTCAAAATTAATATAAAGTATTGTATTGATTTATTGGCGGTTATAAACAAAAATAATAGTACAATTAAAACTGTTTCAATGGAGACAATATTTCATCTAATACATACAATATGTAATAGCACCAATAAACCAAAAATGATGACACTAAATTTATCTCCACATTTAATTACCTATCGTAATAATAAATTATATTACTGTCAGCTACTGACTTCGATAGTATCGTGTTTGAGTAGGATTTGATCAAAGCTACGGTTTTATTTTTAAAACCATATTGAATGATTCTATTAACCAGTCTTGATTTGTTACAGCCTACCTCTATAATGACGAGTCCTCTGATCTTTCAAAATGCATTGGATCTTAATGAGGAATGTGATTTTACATGCTTTGAAAGTATCCTGATGGGAGGCTCTACTGTGGCTCCTGATCTCATTGATAAATTAAAAGTAAGTATAATTTAGACTCTCCTACCTAATTTCTCATTTCACTATCTCATAAGAACGTTATCTTCATCATCTTTGAAATTTCCAACATTTTTTTTTTGGGATAGCGGTAGGTTAATTAAAAATATTCCTTCATCATTATCTTCTAGCTTTTACCAGCGGCGCCACTTGCGTATCAATATTAAGTCATGCTCGACTATTACGTCAGTTATAGCAGTAAAGAGTAGCCTATGCCTTTCCTCAAGAATCAAGCTATCTCCATGCACAATTTCATTGAAATTGGTGCTGTGTTTTATCCATTAAAGCGTACTAGACAGACCGAGTTACTTTCGAGTCTATAATATTAGTGTGGATTGGTCATTGCTCATATATTTTCGTTCGATATATTTATAGCAATACATTTATTTGGGATGAAAGATTCCAAATGTCTTTTTTATTATGCCTGTCATCAAACTATGTGAAAAATTATTTTTTGTTAAACAGGAACTGGTTAAAAAGGAACACGTGTATGCAGCATACGGAATGAGCGAAGTTAGTGGTCTAGCATTCATACATGATTTCCCAGCAAATAATGGTTGTTGTGGTCGCACAGCAGGACATTTAGAATATCGGGTAAGTAACAAGTAAGTAAGTAACATTTATTCCTTGGGTATTAAAGCACCAACAACAACAACGGCACCTAAGTACGCAGAATAAACAACACTACAATTAGAAGGTTGATTTGACACTAATTAACCCTATACCAAAACGTCTGATCAACTTGATATTGTAGGCCAAAATTGATTTTCCGAAGAGAGGCCTCAGTCGATCAGTATATCATCATAGATTGTGTGACAATGTTCTACTACTTTTTTTTAAATAAATTATATGTGCAATATATCTCGGAACATTCTCAAAAATGTATATATTTTCTGTTTCAGCTTGTGGATCCAGAGACAAAAGAAGATGTTATTTCAAAAGCTAATACACCTGGAGAATTATGGCTTCGAGGACCTTCAATTTTTAAAGTAAATTCCTTACATGTTTACCTATAAAGTTTTCAAGAGAACTTCTCTAGTCTCATCTTTAAATTTCTTTTTCTATCTTTTGTTTTCTTTTTTTTCTTTCTTTTTTAGTTTTTTTCTGTATATTGACTTTCACTTTGGTTGTTGTGTTTTATTATATTGACTTTTTTGTACGTTTAACACCTTCGAGCCGTCACCCCACTGAGGTTTTCAAATGGGATGGTGTGAAACGAAATTGTACTGACTGAAAGCAGTGAGTGTAATGGTGTCAGAGATCCAGTAGCAACTGTCATTATGACATCCGAACCCTTTCTTGTGGCTCCCGAGCGTACTGATGCAGGCGTCATCAGATGATGAGCAAAAAGTTTTTTTTAGGTGAAGTACGTGGACTAATTTTTTCATTGTATGATTGACTCTGAAACTGCCAATCGTATTAATAAAATATTTTTTTATTGAGGCAGAGAATATTTCTAGGAAAGTATAGATAGTGGGGGTTCGTGGCTATTATTACGTAATCATTATTTTAAGGGATACTACAATGACCCTGACATGACAGCAAAAACCTTAACTGAAGATGGATGGTTCATGACTGGAGATATATTCTACAGAAATGATTATTGGCATTTCTACTTCATGGAGCGATTGAAATCTTTGTTGAAATACAAGAACTATCAGGTGAGTTCATTTATAAGAGATTGTTAACTCAGACTCATGCCAGAGGTTATATCAATTTGAATATTATTAACTGGTATAATATATTTGATCACTGTAAGGATGTTAATGACATGGTGAATAAATTTTAGACAAAATTGGAACAGCTATTTTCTAAATACGTACCAATCAAAAAATCTACTAAAGCACTCTATCTAACATGAGTAAAGCATTGATTTAGATTTTAAGTAAAAAGTAAAATCCGAAATAGGTAAAAAAATATGGTAATCTGCGGGATGGAATCGAATGCTGCGTGATCCTTACTCCGGAATCGCAGTCATAAACTATGTAATACTTGTTTTAATAATAACAAAACCACAATATAATTTACACATAACTCGAGACTTTTTTGGAGTTACATGAAAAACAAACGCTGTGCATGATCATCATTATCAGTAGTAACGCATATGGACAACTCAGAATGGTTATGGTGGGTGTCGTTAATTTATTTGCAGATTGATCGAGCTGAACCGGCTCATTCGTGCAGAAATCAGCATGGGTTGATCTTGTCTAATTCTACATGCTTATTAAGATCTGTGGTCGATTGTTTTCATTCCATAATATTAATAGGTAGTAGAGCCACGTTAATTTCAACACGAATGATCAGTCCATTCGGTCCACTCTCATACAGAAGGCCAATCTAAAATGACAGAATTCGTGCTATCCTCTTTAGTCGGCGAGTGTGAGACTGAAGGCCCATCATTTTGCATCATTCTCCCGGGAGGAACATCACACTAGGCCGCCATGGTGTGGATCACCAGGCTGCATTGTGTTCACACACAATGGGGATGGTGACTCTTACACCTAGATTCTACTCATAATTTCCACCGAGCAGAGTAAAACTACTTTGGTTGGCTTAAATATTAAAAAATAATATCGTTCCATGTCTGAAAGAAAATATCCTGAAAGAACGAAATACTAGTATCTATGCTGACTATTAGCATGGGTTAAATTATGATCGCTCCATTTCAACAAATTTACTTGATTTTATTTCCGACATTTCTCAGCAAGATGGTGGACCGCAAATAGATGCAATATTCACTGACTTTAACTTGTATTACTTTATAAAAGGTAATCATAAATTGACTTTTCAAAAGCAACATGCCTACGGTATAGAAGGGTCGTTATTAAACTGCTTTCAATGATATTTTTAGCATACACTCTATTGCGTGTTTACCCTGGGAGCCAATGAGACGACACGTTGATTGTAATGCTTTTATAATGACTCTGTTATCTCTGTAAGACTCCAACTAATTTTACTTAAACTAAAGCTTATATACAATGTAATATGTAGACAATTTTAGGTGGGGCGTTACTATGAAATATTATTTACTTAATTGCTTAATTGACAATATGTTGTTTGTTCTTCCTTATTTATAATATTATAATATTACTATTGTTTGGCGGCACGTACGTTAACTTCAGTAAAACAATTATTTAATCACGTAGCCGTGTAAAGATCTATACTACTATTTTGCTGTGGCTTCGCCATAGATATTCCCCCTCTGAAGAGAAGAAACATCCTTATTATAATTGGAATCTAACCGTCTGGTGGGAGACTCTACCAGAACGTGTCCTTTTTTCTGTTTGCTTATCTGCTTGTGAAGATTCTGTTATCTTGTCTCCGATTGTTCGTTCGCTTATCTTGCTATTGTTTAAAATAAATGCTGGTTTAAGTCTATCGATAGCTACACTTTTTTGTTTTCCGTTTATCAAGATCGTGAAGATCTTATCATTGCGACTGATGACAAGATAAGGTCCCTCGTACGGTGGTGTGAGGCTGGGCCGTAGTCGGTCACAACGTAAGAAAACGTGCCTACATTCCGCTAACTGTGGTGTACGAATATCTTGTCGTTCTTGCTTTGTCTTTGTGGACGCGAAATCATGTGTTCTAAGTTATCCTTAATTTCTCTTATAAAATCTGCGTACGTTGAGTTATTTTGTGTCTCGAAAAATGCTCCAGGCAGTCTAATTGTTGAACCGTATACTAGTTCAGCTGCCGAGAATCCTGTGTCTTGCCGTAAACTCGTACGTATGCCAAATAAAACGGTAGCTAACTCTTTTGTCCAATTAATTGTGTTTCCTCTTGCTATCAATGCAGTTTTTAATGTTCTGTGCAATCGTTCTACTTTAGAATTTGACTGTGGATGATATGGGGTGGTTCGAATTTTTTGAACTCCCATTAAGTTTGCTAAATTTTTGAATATTTCAGATTCAAATTGGCGTCCCTGGTCTGTGGTAATGTATTCAGGGCATCCGAATCGGGTTATCCAACCTTCGTATACCGTTCTGGCTACGGTTTCTGCAGTTATATCAGCTATGGGGAATGCCTCTGGCCATGAAGTACAACGATCTATCATTGTGAGTATGTATCGTTTGTTTTGAGAAGTGGGTAGAGGTCCTACTAAATCAATATGCAGATGGGAAAATCTTCCCGTTGGCATGAATTCTCCGAATTGTGACTTTGTATGACGATGTATTTTTGCTCGTTGACATTGTAAGCATGTCTCCGACATCTCATTTACGTCTTTATTCATATTTTCCCATATATAGTTAGCTGAAATCAGTTTCCTCGTAGTATTCTTACCAGGGTGGCTAATGTTATGAAAACTTTCGAAAATAGTTTTCCTGAATTTGAGTGGTATAAAAGGGCGTTGTTTTCCTGTTGATATATCGCAATAAATCTTAATATTTTCATTTGGAAAGTGTATTAATTCTATTTTTAATGATTTATTGGCTTTTAGTCGTTTTAACTCGCTATCATTCTTTTGATATTTTTCTACCTCGTGCCAATCGATTGCAGAGGGTAAGGTTATTGTCTCGATAACTCGAGATAAGGCATCGGCTACCACATTCTTGTGGCCACTGATGTGCTGGATATCCGTACTGAATTGTGATATATAATCCAGATATCTGATTCGTCTAGGGGTATCATCCAATGATGGCTTCTTGTCGAAAGCATGCATTAGTGGTTTGTGATCCGTGTAGACTGTAAATTCTCGTCCTTCTATGAGTCTTCTGAAGTGTTTTATAGCCATATAGATTCCTAGCAGCTCTCTATCATAGGTAGAGTATTTTGTTTGTTCTTCCTTATTTATAATATTATAATATTACTATTGTTTGGCGGCACGTACGTTAACTTCAGTAAAACAATTATTTAATCACGTAGCCGTGTAAAGATCTATACTACTATTTTGCTGTGGCTTCGCCATACACTCCAAACTGTGGTTATGAATGGAATGATAAAATCAATAAAAGATGTTAAAAACCGACTTCAAAAAACACATCAAAAGCAAACTCTCTGCCTAGGACACTGAAAAGTATAAAATAAATTGATTTTTCAAAAGCAGCATGCCTATGATATAGGAGGATCGTTATGAAACTGGTGTAAATGTCATTTGCAGCATAGACTCCAAACTGTTATAAATGGATAGATACAGCTGAAAACTTAAAGGTCTTAAAAAATCAGCAACTTATCAAAAAAAATCAAAACTAATCTCCCTGCCTAGATCACTAAAAAGTGTAAAAAAAGGATTTAATTTAAATGGCTTAAATCACTCTGTGACAACCCTTGTCGATACCTAATTATTATTAATTTAAATAAAGTAAAATTATAATGTGTCCTAGTTACCTAAAATCTGTTTGAAGTCGGTGCTAAGTTGAATAGACAAGTGACATACATCCGCCCTCGCCACATTCCGTTACATATTATACTAACAAGTTGCCTAATTTGGGATTAGATGTGTTAAATTATTAGCTGTCACTATACCCTAATTTTTTCCCACATACAATGTGAATTAATTTTTGAAATTATTTTATAGGTATCACCAGCGGAGGTAGAGGCTGTGATCAAGAAACACCCTGGTGTGTTACATGTCCATGTCACTGGAATACCGGACGAGAGTTGTGGGGATCTTGTGGTGGCTTGTGTCATACCGAAACCTGGTACCTCTCCTTCAGCTCAAGAGATCAAGGATATTGTCAAAGGTATAGAGAAAAATTCAAATCAAGTGTATATTTTATTCCTAATCGTTTTAATACAAAGGTTTTTAATATATTTTTTATCGCTAACATTCATTCCGAAGTACTTATATATTTGTTTCTCTTACAGAATCACTCTCGGACTCAAAACAGCTTAGAGGCGGCGTAATTTTTTTGAAAGAATTTCCTTTTACCAGCAGTTCAAAGCTTAATAGAACAAAATTACAAGAAATGGTACTTACAATGAATAGGGAATAAAATTACACTGTTAATTAAGTGTTAATTATGTCACTGGAAGAAATATTAAATATTCATAATCTATACCTATACCATCCATAAATCAAATTGAAGTGAAGTGTCTGTTTTTAATTTCAAATCATCATTTTTTATTAAAGACCGTTAGGATTATGATGATGATGAATTTTTATTAAATGCATATATGATATTTTGTACTGTATCAAATATCATCAAAATTTCATTGTCTTTCTGTTTGACTCTTTATTCCGGTTAATTTCTGGATGAGATGCACCGATTTTGACAGGACTCACACTTGCTGATAGTTAATGAATGACTTCACTATCGGCGTACGAGTCTTTAATAATCAATTACGGTCACGAAAATCACGACGTCACGAAAGTGTTCTTCCCGGACGCGAGGGATCCGTATTGCTTGGTGCAGAAGATCCGACCCCGGGGCGTTGTTACGCAGATGCTGATGGGACATGGGGGGTTCTCCCAATACTTGCACCGTTTCAAGTGTCGGGAGAGCCCGTCATGTGTCTGCGATCCAGCCCTCCACCTGATTTTTGACGGCCCTGTTTTCGGGGCACTAAGACACGAGGCTGAATAACGTCTTGGGGTACAGCTGAAAAAGGAAGAGGCACACCTACTAATTACCTAATTAGCAGCAAAAAGACACGGAAAGAATTTATAGCATTAGGCGAAAACAATTGCAAAAAATTATCCGACAAAAATAAATAATTCTAAAAGTATAAAAATAGCAAACAAAAAAGTAATTCATTTTAAAAAGAAGTATATAATATAAATAGTAAAGCATACAATAGTAATTAATTTTAAACATATACTTATTTCAAAAAGTTAATAAATATAAATAGGAATTAGGTAATTCAAAAAAATTGAAGAGCATAAAAACAATAAATGTGTAAAGGCCTTTGAAAATAAGCAAGAAAACGGCTATTGTTATGCAAGAGGTTCGGAACTGTTCACTTTGAGCGAAGAGCGAAGATTTCTGTCCTGTTCGAATGAACCGAATTGGATTGGAAAGGTCAAAGTCTATAACAAGTATTCTTTCGGTGGTAGGTAGGGTGATAAGTTCAATAATTTTCTGACTAAACGTTAGTCAGAAAATTATTTGAACTTATATGTAGTTTAAAGGTGAGACAGAAATCAATCAATAAGCCCAGATCTTTGACAGATGGACTGATTGGTATAACAAAACAGTTAGCGACAATTGGCGGCAGTTTCGATGTATATATTCTGCATATCTCTATAGCTATCCTCTGTTTCTATTAAGTGATCAAGGCTTGTATGTGAATCAATTTGAAGGTCTCCATCATGACGATCTTCATCAATATGCGTCGACTGCTGACCTCCACTAGGATAAAATGAAAACTATTCCTGTGCTTCGGAGGAGATCATTTGTGAATTAGGATTGTGAACCATGTTGAAGACGTTGAAAAAACAATTATGACCAGGACGGTAACTCTAGCGTCCTCCAATACACATTTTTGAGCATTATTTATTTTTTTATCAAAAGTGATAGTATTCCGCGTTTAGTATTTAATGCGGATAGACCTTGTCTGAAACTAAGTAATTCGAACGAGCAGTTTAAAATCTAACACGTTATATTGCTTTGATTGCCTAGGGGTGCAGTGGTAGCATATGCGACAGCTGTGTTTGAGGTCTCGGGTTCGATTCCTGGGTCGGGCTAAACGTTTGGATGTTCTGCAAATATTTGTTAAGGAGTTTGAGTGTTTTCTATAATAATAATAATAATTAATTTAATCATTCATAATTACAATGTTAACTATAACAATTTACTGAACATTGAGATCATGTCGGGATGTTAACAGATCAAACCAACTGTCGCAACCAGGTCCCTTGCTAAGTTAAGCAATAACTTATAAAAAGGGTCCTGTCCACGTCACTGACATAACCTAGGCAACGCTAAAGCACGAACTGGTGTTGTATCTTAGGGAAGGCATTAGACTAGCAGAGTTGAGAAATTATAGAATTGTGTATGTGCTTATGTGTGTGTGTGTTTATGGATGTGCGCGTGTGTGCATGTGTTACGGATTATGATGGATTATTTTTAGTATAAAGGAGACGTTCCGTGTCTTGGTAGTTTTAAGTTAAAACCCAATTTGTCATGGTTTTTATTTTATTTTATTTTATTTTATTTTATTTTATTTTATTTTATTCGGGGAGCTTACAGCCAAATTTACAATGTACATTTAATATTGCTTCTCTATATGCCAATTAAAAGCTTCCGCATGTAGAAAGAAGACAGTGCTGTAGAACATAAGCCGACTGAAATCAACTGTATATTATAACAGATTCTTGAACATTTACTTTTACATATTATTATTATTACTTGAACAATATTTCTGGTTCATGAGACATAAGACTTTTGATACTATTTTTGCTATTGTAGAACAAATCAATGTGATCAGTATGGTTCAGCTCATTAAACAACCTGGAAACTCGCGGTAGGAAGCTATTATATAATTATTGTGGCAAAGTGGCACATGGAGTAGATTTTTGGAACGCAAATTTCTAGTAGGCACATTAAATTGAATTTTACAAAGTAAATCAGAACAATCCAGTTTGCTCTGCGCTATATTTGAAAGAAGGCAAATATCAGATACTTTTCTACGACAGTAAAGAGGTAAAAGATGAAGTTTGATGCATTGTTGTTCGTAATCAAGATGAGGTAATTTAAATTTAAAGCCCAAATATCGAATAAACCGTTTCTGAATTTTTTCTAAGTTGTTACTGTAGATATTATAACAAGGATTCCAAATTTGACTACAGAACTCAAGGTGACTGCGTACATAGGCACAGTAAAGTATTTTTACTGTTTTCATAAGCTTAAAAGGTCTGGAGACGCGAATTATGAAACCAAGTGCTCTGCACGCTTTGTCAATAATATGTTCGATGTGCTTGTCAAATAGTAGTTTACCATCGTGCATAACTCCCAGGTCCCTAATTACGCCAGTCGACTGAAGTTCATGGTCAAGTCTTCCTGGAGAAGTAACGCATCGGAAACATTATTAACAATGCGGAAAATGTCGTCAGCAAACAATAGATATTTAGAATTTAAAAAACAAGATGCTATGTCGTTGATAAATAGGACAAAGAGGAGTGGCCCTAACAATGATCCTTGCGGAACGCCCGATGGGATATCTACCCAGTTGGAAGTACAGCCTTCCAGTACAACAGCTTGTGTTCTATCAGTGAGATATGATGCAAACCATTTCATAATATTTCCTCTTATACCCAAACCTGCCATTTTGCGCAATAAGATTCTGTGATCTATTTTATCAAATGCTTTAGTATAATCAGTATAAATTGCATCTATTTGATTATTGTTATCCATATTACTAGTTAAATACTCATTAAACATAACCAAGTTGGTGGTGGTTGATCTACCCTTAATAAAACCATGTTGTTCGAGAATAAGTTCACTTTTTAAACATTCATAAGCTTGGTCAAAAACTAATCGCTCAAAAATTTTTGCTAGGTGACAAAGTTTAGAGATTTTCTTGAGCGAGGTTCTATAAAGAGAGTAAATATTCAATAGCTTGTTTAGTTTGCTGGATAATTGAGGGTCCTGGAGACAAAGAAATCGCTTAGCAAATGAATATTAATACGTATGTTATATGTAAAAATATATGTGTATTCTATATATAACATAGTTATATATATATAGGTTTTTATATTCTATATATATATATATATATATATATATATATATATATATAGAATAACCTATATATATATATATATATATATAGAATAACCTATATATATATATATATATAACATAGTTATATCTATAGATAGTTTTCATCTTGTTTATATTAAAAAAATTGAATTAAATAAATAAATATTAAAAGATGTCTGAAATATTTAGTTATTTACATAATATACATATAATCAGAGACAGACATCGAGATGAATGCGATGCCTAAGCTCTAACAGGTAGTTATAAAGTAAGTCAGTCAAGTCAGGGTGATATCGTTACGTTTATTCTTTACTTGTTTTTCTTTAATGTCTTCTTTAATGCTGACACTGTACTGTATCCTGTACGAACTGGAATTAAGAAGATTCTTTAACAGAATTTAGTCAACTTTGAAGAACTTTGAAAAAAAAAGGTATGATACTCAGCTACCTTGCAGCTATTAAAACTAACTATTTAAATTATTACATGATAATAATATCATCAAGGCTAGGTAAATACATTGTCTTTTAGTTTATCACATATGTACTTTATTATATGATTTACAATGTGCTGCAAAAGTAATCTCTAAACATTACTGTTTAGAGATTACTTTATATCTATCTAAAGTAGTATCTAAAACATTACTAAATTGTATTAGTGATTACTCTCTAATACAATTTAGTAATGTTTTAGATACTGCAATAACGTTTATTATACTTTAACTTATTTATCTAAAGATATTACAGAATATGGTTTTCCCAAAATCGTTAAGTGACAATTAAAAATAAAGCGGCCAAGTGCGAGTCGGACTCGCCCATGAAGGGTTCCATATCAGCAAGTAACATCATATAAAAGTTCTTGTAGTTCGTTGTAACTTTGATCGATGTTTTTAGGGTTCCGTAGCCAAATGGCAAAAAACGGAACCCTTATAGATTCGTCAAGTCTGTCTGTCTGTCTGTCTGTCTGTCTGTCTGTCCGTCCGTATGTCACAGCCAATTATTTTTGAAACTCTAAGAGCTATACTGTTGAAATTTGGTCAGTCGATGTATTCTGTGAACCGCATTAAGATTATTACATAAAAATAGAAAAAAAACAATACATTTTGGGGGTCCCCATACTTGGAACTGAAACTCAAAAATTTTTTTTTCATCAAACCTATACATGTGGGGATCTATGGATAGGTGTTCAAAAATGATGTTGAGGTTTCTAATATCATTTTTTTCTAAACTGAATAGTTTGCGCGAGAGACACTTCCAAAGTGGTAAAATGTGTGTCCCCCCCTCTAACTTCTAAAATAAGAGAGTGATAAAACTAAAAAAAATATATGTTGTACACTACAATGCAAACTACCAACGAAAATTGGTTTGAACGAGATCTAGTGAGTAGTTTTTTTTTATACGTCATAAATCGTAACACGCAATTTACCTTTCATTCAATCAATACACTATTTTAAAACGCGGTTAAGTGCGAGTCGGACTCGCCCATGAAGGGTTCCGTATCAGCAAGTAACATAAAAATTTTTGAGTTTCAGTTCCAACATCATTTTTGAATACCTATCCACAGATACCCCACACGTATGGGTACGATGAAAAAATTTTTTTTGAGTTTTAGTTCTAAGTATGTGGACCCCAAAATTTATTACTTTTTTTCTATTTTTGTTTAAAAATATTAATGCGGTTCACAGAATACATCTACTGACCAAGTTTCAACAGTATAGCTCTAGTAGTTTCGGAAAAAAGTGGCTGTGACATACGGACGGACAGACAGACAGACAGACATGACGAATCTATAAGGGTTCCGTTTTTTGCCATTAGGCAACGGAACCCTAAAAAACTAATTGCTATTCAGAATTCTTTTATGATGTGGATTTTTTCAGTACATTTAAAATGTTATGTAATTCTGTATTTCGTGTTATGATATAATAAGAATAGGGCATATCTCCAACTCTCAACTCAAATGAGGATACTAAAGAACTGCAAAAATATTGAAAACTCCAAACAAACTCTATATGTACCCGGTCAACTAGCGTGTTATAGCTATCTAAAATCCTTCTTGGGAATAAGCAAGGGATAAACAAAAATATTGAAACATCGCCTAAGTGACTTAGATTTTTTTTTATATTTATGCCAGAACTGGTATAACTTGGCCTCTCGCTTAAGTATCACATATTATCGTTGAGTTTTGAGACAACCTGTATATTTACAATTTTTTATAATACGCCAATTCTGAATACTAAATATTTCGACGTAGAATAGGAATCGTTTATGAAGGCCATATCCAGCCTGCATCTTATCATTTATTATATTACTGCGATTATCCCACGATTATTTCAATGACTCAGTACCTTTTCAGTAGTATTACGAAAAAGTAAATGAGTAGTTACTCAATTTTAAAATTTGTTTTTTAATTTATTTTTCTATCAGGGATTTGAAAAATGTCATATAAAACGGGTTACGATGCAATACACATGTATTTAAGTGAGGTGACTTCGCGTTTGGTTGCTAAAACTGGAATACCATCAGACAGATATCATCTCGGCAAAATTATATTGCAATGTTTTCAAGATGATCCAGATTTCGTTTCGTAGGTACATTTCTTTTATTAATTACTAGCTTTTGCCCGCGGCGGTTATCGCGGTATTTCGTAGCCTGTGCAATGTCTTATGAATAAAAGTATCTCCATGGCGTATTTAATTAAAATCGATGTAGCCGTTTAGCCGTAAAAGTGTAACAAAGAGACCTAATTACTTTCGCATCTAAGACTACCCCTCCGCCCCCGCGCCCACCGTACCTCTCTCTCTCTCATAGTAGGCGCTTAATAATGCTTCATTCAGATCAGGTTCAGTCATATTATCGTGATCATTTTTATATTATTCGTCCATATTACTTAGTGTAAAAGACAAAGTTTATCTATGATAAATAATTAAAGTGACAAATGTTTCAATTTTGATAAGAGTTTTATAAATAATAGGGGTTAAAGTATGAATTACCGTTTTATTGTAATAGGTACTTCGAATTGACATAGAATCTTCATGGTTTGAGATTTTTGAGTGAAACTGTTTTCAAATCGTACCTATGAGGTTCTTCTTTTAAAAAATGTGCAACATTCGATTATCGACTTTCAGTTGTTTTTTTTATTCAGCTTAGACAAGAAAGATATCCTACTTCGAAAATTAGAGTGATTTTTGAATATGAGTTCCGACGCGTGACTAACGCTGCAGAAACAGCTCGCAATATCAATGTTGCGTTTAGAGAAGGGACTGCTAATGAACGCACCGTGTGATTTTGATTTAAACGCTTTCATGATGGAAATTTTGATTTGAAGAACAAACCACGCCCACACATGTGAATAACAATTAATTTTAATTCCACCCTTTTCCTTATTTTTAAATTACAGTAAGAACACTGATCAAAATGAAACGTAAATATTGAGGCTATTAGCATCCTTCTCATGTTATATTTTGATAGATTGATGGAGCAAAAGACGTATCAGAAACCGCTGGTTCAGTACTAAACAGAACAATTCAATGTGCAATTGCAATGAAGAAACTAGGTCTAGAAAAGGGCGATGTCATGATTTTGACAGGATTCAATCACATAGATATCTGTATCCCGCATTATGCTGCATTGTATCTCGGAGTTGTGGTCGCAGGAGTAGATCAAACCTTTGGAGTCAGTAAGTAACTCTGAACTATTTTCATAGTGAAATTGGTAAGTGTATATAACAATAGATCTAGGGAAATTTGTGCTAAAAAACGCTATCTACAGTTGTGGTTTCATACGTAGCAACTGAGGTTGTGTGTGAACATTCATCATCAATCATCAACAGCCTTTAACAGTCCACTGCTGGACATAGGCCTCTTCTTAGAAAGGAGGTTTTGGCCTACTATACCACGCTGGCCAGACGGGTTGGTATAGGGTTGGTTTCAAGTTTTCCTTCTCTTTGCATTGATGTTGTCTTGCATAGTTTATCCCTTAGTCGCCTTTTACGACACCCGCAGGATGAATAGGGGTGGTCACACTCTGTTTTCTTAATCCATCACCACACGGATGAACATTACTTTATTTTTAATTTATTTTTCCTTTTCACTTTTTGTTTGTGTCGGTTTTTTTTGTTTAATGCTGTATGCGTCATCCAAGTACTCCTAACGTATGTTTATATTGTACGTTAGGACACTAGTACTCTAAACACAAGTTAAATCTTATTCTGGGTACCATATTTCGTCATAAATACTCTTCATATGTCTCATGTGTTTTTGACGTTCTATATGTATTTTTGTCCTTGTATTGAATGAAATATGAAATCGTGACACGAGCGTTACGAAAAGTGTGATCGGATGAGATGAACCGGCGGTGAGAGGGAGACATACGTTAATGAAGATAGAAAGAGAGAAGGTTACGTTTAGTTTGTTACTGTAGGAACAAAATAAAACAGTGTTCTTTCTTTCTCCCTCTTAGAGCTCTCATCTCTCATGTATTCATTATTTGAGAAGTAGAAATTCCTATAATTATTAATTGTCTCTCTACACGTGTAGTCTATATATCTGTTAAGGAAGTACATAATTCACACCTTATCGAAGATTATTGCCAATATTTATCAACATATTAATAAAACGATAAACTAATTTATACAACATATGAAATGTTTTGTCCGGTATGACTGATAGACTGACCTACGTATCAATGTACATCCTAAACCGCTGATCGTAAAGATTTCATAAGTGTGTAAGTCAGAATTAAGAAAAATAATTTGGAAGTTTGAACCCTATAGAAGAAAGAAGAAATATAAACAACAAATTCACTTGATTAAACAAAAGGTTTCTTAAGAGAAAAAGTGAGTACTGTTAGTAAATCCCTTTTATAAAATGACTTATTCAAACAAGTTAACAATTTTACGGTTTGACCTGGGTAATATACATTTTGAAACATTAAAAAATATTTTAACATATGTACAGGGTGGCCCAGAAAGACCGAAGTGGTGTGAATTGCTTATAACTTTTTATTTAAGAGATATTTTTTTAATTTTTTTTTTTAAATACATTAAATTTATGGGGAATATTTTTGGATTAGTTATTAAAAATGATATCCCGCAAGTGGTGGCCATATTCTGCTTCGCACAAATGTGCTCTTTCCAACACATTTTCCATGACCTTTCGCAAAACTTCCGGTGGTATGTAGTTAATTTCTTCTCGAATATTGGTTTTTAACTCCTCAATAGTCCTAGGCTTATTAACATAAACTTTTCCTTTTAAATAGCCCCAAAGAAAACAGTCTGGAGCGGTTAAATCCGGGGAACGCGGAGGCCAATTAAAATTGCTGTTACGAGAAATTATTCTTTCACCAAAGATGTCGCGTAAAAGAGTCATTGTGGCCCTCGCAGTGTGCGCTGTGGCTCCATCCTGTTGGAACCATATTTGCGGATGGTTTTCCACGGCTGGCCTTACAAAATTTTGCAACATGGCCCGATATCGATCACCATTGACGGAAATGGCGACACCTTGTTCATTTTCAAAAAAAAATGGGCCAATGATCCTTTCTGAAGAAACACCGCACCAAACGGTACACTTAACTGGGTGCAATTGTCGTTGATGAAGTACTCTCGGGTTTTCCGTAGCCCATATCCTACAGTTTTGCTTGTTAACGAACCCATTTAATTGAAAATGGGCTTCGTCACTCATTATTAAGTTATGAATAAAATTTGGATTCTCTTGTGCTTTTTGCTGGAAATAAATTGCATAGTCAAGTCGTTGCTGGTAATCTGTTGGTTTCAATTCTTGGACAAGTTGAATTTTGTATGGAAACAATCCTATGGTGTGCAAAATTCGCTGCAGCGACGTTCTTGAGAGGCCCAGTTGTGACGAACGTCTCCTGGTTGATGTTTCTGGATCCTCCCGAATACTCTCCTGTACCACTTGAATATTGTCAGCCGTGTGGACAGTTCGGTGTCTGCCGGGACCAGGAAGGTTCCTTACTGCTCCTTGTTCTCGAAAATTTGCAACCAGACGGTTTATTGTTGACTGAGAGGGTGCAACCCGCACATTAAATTGACGACGGTATGCACGCTGAGTCAACACAATGGACCGTTGATTTGAAAAGTAAATTTCAACAATTTGGGCACGTTGTTCAATTGTGTATTGCTCCATTATAAATTATCCAAGTCTTCTTTACAAAATACTGAAAAGAAAAGAAAAAAAAAATTATAATAAAAAAGTTATAAGGAATTCACACCACTTCGGTCTTTCTGGGCCACCCCGTACATGAAACGTACTGCGACGAAAATACATAAAAAATAATACAATAGATTGACCTCCTCGTTTTTTCGAAAGTATGTTTAAAATAACATTTCATTTATAGGCATCTCATGACATGACCAAAACATCGCAGGTGACTTTCGGTGAGATTTCCTGTTATGGGCGCGACTTTTAAGCTTCCTCTGATGTGTTCGTTTCGTACTTTATCGAATCGAGATACACCTGCTGCCCATGTTAGCATCTTCATCTCGTTTACGTGTCTTCTCTGTTCATGGGCTTTCTTTATAAGAAAGCACTCTGTACCGTATGTCATACTGGTCTGACTGCGGTGGCTTACGAGTAAGTCTAGTATTGAAAATTGTTCCAAAATTATCGTATTTTTATACATTTACATTCAGTGATGATTAAAATGGTATTAAACCTTAGAAAAGCTTTGACTTTACCAACAAATATCAACTATTTATTTTCCAGATGAATTAAGGGACATTTTCACAATCACAAAGCCAAAACTAATATTCTGTGAGGGCAACAAAAGTAACGTTATGGAAAATGCTCTAAAATGTGCTGATTTGGAGGCCAAAATAATAGTTTTCAGCGAAGGTGGTGACTATAAAACCCTAACGGAACTGATTATAAACATTAATGACGATGCAGTGAAAAAGTTTCAGTAAGTTATTTGGTAACGTATTCTCTATAAAACCCTTGGTAGTAGATCCGCTCACATAATATATGCTTTCGACGTGTTATAAGGCAAGACACCTTTACACTCATTTTCTACTGTTTTATCCATCCAAATGTTCTCGAAGTTAGCCAACTCCAGAAATTATATAGTTGTAGCATTTAACAAACAGTCCACTATTGGACACATGTCTCTCTTTAAAAAGATGCTTACCTTATATTTAGCTATCCTTATAATTCCCGTCTGCGTGTTTCATTGTCCGTAGCGTAATGTTGTACCGCGTATACAAATTGTTTCCCATATGAAAGATAGACATATGCTGCCCCGGACTTTTTTTAGAAATTTTAAAGAGGAACAATCTGTCATATAATAATATGACTTTTGCATATACAGCAGTATATAGTTGTTTTGAAAAAAGTATAATTTTCGTATAGAGGAATGTTATTATTGCTGGAACAAGGTAACCAAAATTCGGTCTGAACGATTAATTCACAGTTAACAAAGATACACAAAGATAAATGATAGTATACTTAAAAAACTTTTAATTGGCATATAGAGAAGCAATATTAAATGTACATTGTAAATTCGGCTGTAAGCTCCCCTAATAAAATAAAATAAAATTAGAAATTACGGTTAATTGATCGGGAGAATGGTGTGGACTTTCTAACTCCTCCAGTTTTCTTCTAATCAATATCGTAGCGGATTTACTTCTATTTTCATCATCCTCGGGTGTCAGAATTAAGTGTGTTTGTGGGCTACTGTTGTTACTCCTAGTGTACAGGAGACAGGAGTTGCACAATGGTTGGCATTTAAGAGGATTAATCCCATACACCGCTTTATTAAAAAATTTGATACTTACTAAATTATAAATTCACTTTATTATCAAATCGTAACATGCCCTTTAAGTCAATACAATTTAAATAAATACATTTTTCATTAAACAATTAATTACGTTGTATCAATTTTAGACCCTCAGATTTTGATCCTGAAGAGACTCCAGCATACCTAACATCTACGAGTGGCACCACCGGTCTTCCTAAAACTGCAATTTTAACTCACAAGACCCTGTTTATTGGATTGTCTTACACTTGGTATGTAATATTTTTGTTATTTTTAGTTATTGCTTCATAAAATTACTTTTTCTCTCTCTATCTTGCATACTGGAAACTTTCAATAATATAGCTCCTTATATTGTTAATGAGCTCTTTTGTGTCTTGAGTAGAGAGTATTATAACTTCTATAAATCTCGAGCCTGTTTTAAAAGAGGGAACTAGCCAGGACCATGACATTGCAAAGAGCAAGAATGCTTAGCTTCATCTCCATAGCAAACCGCCTGGTCAGTGTAGTGTAATAGTTCAATATATCCCATCTAAAGTCAGGCTCTTGTCACACAAAACCTGCGGTATTATTGACCTAAGGGTTCTAACTAATTATACTACTATGTTCAATCACAGAATACATAATAGTACTCATACAGAAGACTCACTCCGAAAAGTAAATTAAAGAAATCCCCTAGGCGTCAAAAGATTAAGTTCAATTCAGATCGCACAGCGCCGAATCAACTACAATTATATTTACCTACCGTTGCGTCTCTTTCTATCGTGTAACTCTTACCTGTTCTGACGATGCATAGTCGACCGGCATGCTCGTCCGGGCAGGCAGGCGGCCGACTATACCTAAACTAATTGTCAGAATATTATGTGTACTTTGCTTTAAAAATACTTAAGTATATGTTTGTGTTCGAGTATATATGTAATCAAGTATTCGTAATGTTATGTTTTAGGTTATCAGTGGGCTCTAAATTCCCCACCCCAACAAATTTGATGTTCAGCGTTTCACCTATCCAATGGGTGTCAGCAGGATTTGTTTTATTATTTAGCCCAATATTGAAGGTTACACGACTTCAATCATCAGAAATGATGAATCCTAAACTATTTGTAAGCCTAGTTAATAAGTATAAGGTAAGTTTGTATTCTGACAGATTATCTTAATATATATAAATCTCGTGTCACAATGTTTGTCCTCAATGGACTTCTAAACCACTTATCCGATTATAATAAAATTCGCACACCATGTGCAGTTCGATCTAACTTGAGAGATAGGATAGTTTAAATCTCAAATTATAGTCGCAATTTTAATAATCGCGGGTAACACCGCGGGATTCAGCTAGTTTGAAATAAATTTTAAGTATGTAATTTTTTTTTAAATCTTAGGTAACACCCATGTGTTGCAATTACATCAACAGAGTGCTACAATAAAATGACCATAAACATTTTTATTTGGGGTACCTCCCCTACACGTGGAGTAGGGATGTTTTTTATTGTATCTTTCTTATTAGATAGGCTTTTCAAAAACATTACAAGCCTGTTAAGATCATATTTCAATTTAGGTATCCATTTGCAAGTTATTCAACTTTAAAGCACATTTTTTAAAAAACGCCGTCCCCCTCCCTCTAGCTAAACGGCTGGCTCAAAAAATCAAAAAAAATCATGACAGTAGTCCATATAGAGAACTTTAAACAAAAACTATAGCGGCTTAGATAATAAGTCATAGGGGCCTAATTTGTAAAATGCACTCACTTGGAAAACTGCGTACAAAACACTTGGACACGATTTTAAATCAGCCTACCAATGACTACGGAACTCAATTCGACTTGGCCAATTTTTTAGTATTTTCAAAAGACAGTCCCATTTCAACTTATCCACATCTTTTATTCATTAATTTCATTCCGACAACGTTTTGCAAACTTTTAATACCTACTTGACATTGACAGAAATAGTTGATATTAATAGTCTGATTGACATCTCATGTAAAAAAAAGAAGATCTTTTCGTTAAATACAAGTACACTTTTTTTGTGCGGAAATCCTCACGGATACCACCAGTTGATTGTTATGTTAGACTCGAAGCGACTCAAACCCGCACGCCGTCTGATAGGAAAGGAGATATACTATGAGCCGAGGAACCAGGTATACCCTCGAAAGGAAGTCCCTGGAACCCCGACGTATCTCAGGCCACCTGGGCCTGCTTCTGCTCGCATGACAAATGACCACACCTGTCACCCCCAGGCATGCGCTTATGGAGGACGGAGATCGTTTCCCCATCTCCGGCGTTCGAGTCGCCTGCGGTACCTAGCCCGTTCCCGGGCCAGGCAGACCGGAAGAGTTCTATGCCTCTCCCGGTCCCGCTCCACCATCTCCTGCGCAAACATAACTTGCTTGCTGAAAGAGACGGCATATTATACATTCATATTTCGGAAACTAAGCCGAACAATCCTGACTTATGTTCAGTAACCATAGCCATTAGGCCGCCACTTGTATCTAATTATAAGTCGTAATTGTATTTTTTCTGGTGTAATATAAAGTTAATATTATTATTAGTAGTAGTTATTTAAACCAGTGATAAATTTGTTGCAGCCTACCTCGATAATTACAAGCCCTCTGACTTTTGAAAATGTATTGGCACTTAATGAGAAATGTGATTTGACGTGCTTTGAGAGTATCCTGATAGGAGGCTCTACTGTGCCACTTGATCTCGTTGATAAATTAAAAGTAAGTATCATTCAGGTTCTGCTAACTTAATTATCATCTCATTATTATAAAAGAACGTTAACATCATCATTTCTTTAATAAACAATAAATCATTAATTCAGAGAGATCACAGAGGTAGAAAACCTGCAGCAGTGGTTTATATACACACAATCAAGCCTACTGACAATGTCGCATAAAAATTTATTGGTCCTGGCCCGCACACAGCAAACAAATGTTTGGGTCCAGCGCAATGGAATTTTTATAAACATTTGAAAATACTTATTCAGAATATGACACGTTGTTTTTTTCAAGAGACTAATGAGAAAAATGTCATGAAAATCTTACAAACAACCAAACAAACTCTGGAAGCAGTTGCAACTGATATCACCCCCCTAGCCATTATTCCCAATTTTCTTTGGGGTCGGCTACTAGTTCAACCGGTTTTTACCTGAATTTCAGTTTTTCCACGGAGCGACTGGCATCGGACCTCCGCAACCCTAAGGGAGAACTGAAATTCGAAGATTGAACTAGTTATCAGTATATTTGAGGACACTGACTTCCCAATAACGATTGCCATTGATGTTCATGATAACCGGGACCGACGGCTTTACGTGCTCTCCGAGGCACGGGCGTGAATCACCGCCAAACTTCCAAACTCCGGGCAGTTATTAGGAATTTCCTAAGAAAATCCCAAAAACACTTTTTGGCCCGACCCGGGATTTGAACCCGAGACCTCTTATTAGCAGTCGCATACGCTAACCACTAGACCAACGAGACTAACTAACTGATAAATATGTAATTTAAAATATTTTATCCCCTTAACAGAAGCAGGCTCAAATAGATCGTGTGTATGAAGCATATGGAATGAGTGAAATAAGCGGCTTTGGGTTCATACACGATTTTCCAGCAATCAAAGGTTCGTCTGGTCGCACAGCAGGACATTTAGAATATCGGGTAAGTAATGAAGGTCTGTATGCATATAGACACCCGTATATAGTATAGTCACTAGTGATATTATATTTATGCAATTAACTTATGTTTCAGCTGGTGGACCCAGACACCAAAAAAGATGTTATTTCCCAAGTTCATACACCTGGAGAATTATGGCTTCGAGGACCATCGATATTCAAAGTAAATTATATATTTAATTATCATTCTTAGTCTATTGTAGTCTATCGTTGGTCTAGTGGATAGCGTATGATACTAATAATCAAGAGGTCTCGGGTTCAAATCCCGGGTTGGGCCAAAAAGTGTTAATGGGTTTTTCTCGGGAAATTCCTAATAGCAGCCCGGAGTTTGGCGGTGATATTCTTGCCCGTGCCTCGAGAACACCTAAAGCCGTCGGTCTCGGTTGTCATGAACATCTATGTCATTCGTTATTGGGAATTCCGTGTCCTCAAATTTAGTGACAACTAGTTCAACCTTCGAAATTCAGTTCTCCCGTAGTGTTGCGGAGGTCCGTTGCCAGACGCTACCTGGAAAAACCGATATTCAGGTAAAAACGGTGGAACTAGTAGTCCCCAAATAATATTGGAAATAAGGCTAGGAATAAGAAAAAGTACATTGTACAAAATTATGTGTTTACCTATTGGGAATTTAGGAACTTGTGTCACACATCGCTTACTTAGGCGCAGGTTAGGTAGCTACGCTGTTTTCAGACCAGATGGTCCGAATACGACCGGAGCTGTACTGCCCTCACACAAAAGACCAAGCTAAAATAACAGCATTCGTGTTGTAATTTTGGTTTGTGACTGAGAGACCGGAGATCAAACGATACAGAAGCTTCTTACTAAACTGCCATAGAGTGGGTCACCATGCTGCAATATTTGTACTCACAATGGGGATAGTTAGTTCTAGATAGTTCTAAACATTCTTTCCATCAGACAGAGTAGATAGTGCCTACAATATCTTTTATTACTATTTACATGAGAAAAACAAGTTGTCGGTTCGGTGGAAGGCCCCTGACGATGGTGAGCCTTGGACACTATGGTAAGCCTAAATTAAAAAAATAATATAAATATGAAGTAATTATTCTAGGGATATTACAATGATCCTGAAATGACAGCTAACACGTTAACTGAAGATGGCTGGCTCATGACTGGAGATATATTTTACAGAGATGATTATTGGCATTTCTATTTTTTAGACCGACTAAAATCTTTATTGAAATACAAGAACTATCAGGTGAGTTCATTCGTGGTATTCTTGGTATTCTTAATAGGTTCCTAAACAGATTAAGACACCAGCACTGCAGAGATAAAACATGACGCAAAAATATTGTATTTAATGATAAATTATATTTATTTCTGTAAGTAAATCTTTTACAGATATTTTACGTCAGACTTTACAGCTAAAAGGCACCGGCATTTCCTAAGATACCCTCTGGTTGGATTTCGTTTTCTATTATGTTTCATTTTCTATTCTATTCGCTATTCTCTTGTCATCATCATCATCTGTTGAGCCTTCAACAGTCCACTGCTGGACATAGGCCACTCCTTAGAAAGGAGGTTTTCGCCTACTATGCTACGCTGGCCAGACGGTTGGTATATGGTATATGGTTTCAAGTTTTCCTTCTCTTTGCATTGATGTTGCCTTGCGTAGTTTAACCCTTAGTCGCCTTTTACGACACCCGCGGGATGAATAGGGGTGGTGACACTCTCTATTCTTAATCCGTCACCACATAGACGGACCACTTATTTGATTGGCTAGTTTTTTTTAACACATGACTGAGTGACATTAGCTTACGAAACAAGAGTAGATAAATAGAGTAGAGAATAGATTAGAAAACGAAATCGTTTGAAATTTGGCTAGGGGTTAGATCTCAATTTAGGATCAAATCGCCGCAAATTAAGTATATTTTTAATATTCAAAAGTATTGTACTATATTTAATCGGAATACGGGCGCTTTGTTAATAAAACAACGAGGTAAAGTTGAACTTGTATTCACTCAACGAATAACATTACAACTCCTTAATGCCGACAAAAATATTTAATACAGCACATATTTATCGACGTCAGTAACAAAGGCTTGCGAGATGCAGAAATATAGGACAACGCCATCTATCGAGTGGCAGAGTAAACTTTGTATACCTTAGACAAGTATACCTAAATTCATAAATACAAATGACATGAAGTGAAATGTAATTTGACAGATAATTGCGTTGTGATTGTATCAAATTACAGTTGAAAAAAATACGGCATTGAATAAATTCTTAATGTAAACAGGTATCACCAGCAGAAGTAGAGGCTGTGATCAAGAAACACCCTGGTGTTTTACATATCTGTGTCACTGGAATACCGGACAAGAACTGTGGAGATCTTGTGGTGGCTTGTGTCATACCTAAACCTGGTAGTTCTCCTTCAGCACAAGAGATCAAGGATATTGTAAAAGGTATGGTGGAAATATTAATTTTTCTAACGATCGGTTATTAAGGCATTAAGACAAGACGTATAGTAACAAATCAATCAACAACCCATAACGTCCCACTTCTGCGCTCGGGTGACCTCTCAAGAGAGGGTTAAGGAAATAAGGTTGGGAACTGACGAGACACGTTGTGGCTACGTAATCTTGTTAGATGTTTTTAAGCCGCCCCAAGGGCTCCAACTAAGCTTCACGGCTGCTATCTTATGATAGCAACCGGGACCGACTGCTTAACGTGACCTCCGAATCACGTAAACTCTCACAACATGTCATGGCACAAACGGTCACCCATCTAGGTACTGACCGCGCCGTAGTTGCTGACCCTAGGTGTTTATTTCCAATCAGCTTAGGCCACTTCAGCTATGAATGCTTCTAGTCTACATGTTAAAAGTTAAAAGGATTATTTAGATTTAACAAGGTAGTAGAGATACACTTATTTCAATTATTGTCGTGTTCCGGGTTGTGGATCCTGACTACATCGGTTAGGCTACACGCTGGCTGGGGCCCGTATGCCGTCTGTATGGACAGGTCGACTCAAAACTATGGTCCTTTCTTCAAAAGGCCAATCCGGACCCTATACTGCACTCACATAGTTCTCTTTAATATTGTACACGGACTTAAAAAATAAAGACACCTCTGTGGTTTGTTTCGGCGTTTCTTCTCAGAGTGAGTCGGAGGAAATGCCGGTGCCTTCTAGTTATAAAGTCCGACTTGTGAAAATGTCTGAAAAGAACCTGCCACCCTTAAATAGAAGAATTTCGTTGCTTAGAGCGAGATTGGAGACAAGCCGTCATTGTACGGGTCACCATGATACGTTGCTGTATTCGCAATGTGTATGGTGACTACTACAATTAGCTCGAAATGAGCCTGCCAAAGTCACTTTACTTTGCCTCATAGAAAGCTCAAGCAGAATTGCTTATAGATCATTTTTGCAAGTTTATCAGGCAGAGTAGGATTATATAATAATAATAATATTTATTAACGTTTAAATAAAGTACAGGTTTTCATATACGTTTTCGTTGATTAGTTACACAGTAATAGTCAGGCTCTGGTATCCATGGTAAGATTAAACTTGTGTTGTGGATACCAGTTCCACAATCGGCAAAAAATATTAAGTTACACATTTTAAACAATTTGCTTCATTATATCGCGTGAGCGTGCGTGCATGTGTGAGTTAGTGTAAGTTTGTATGAATGAGTGGATGTAAGTTTGTGTGTGTGTGTGTATGTGTGTGTGCGTGTGTGTGAGTGTGTGTGTGAGTGTGAGTTTGATTACTTTGGCAGTCATATTTGAAAAAAAAAAACATAATGAATGAATGAATTCCAAAAACACTCATTATCATTTTTTTCTCTTACAGAATCGCTGTCGGACTCGAAGCAACTTAGAGGTGGTGTTATATTTTTCAAAGAATTCCCTGTCTTCAACAACACCAAGATTAATAGAAAAAAAATTCAAGAAATGGCACTCACTATGGACAGAGAATGAAAAGTACACCTTTTGAGTTGTTGTAAAATACTAAGTGTGATGTTATCAGAGGCGATTATTCATTCCTCATTTCAATCTGAAGTTATTTGGACCGTTTAGTGAAAATATGTAATTTTTCATTATCTATAGCTTTTTTTTCTAATACCTTATATATGTGCTTATTGGTAGCGCCTGTCATTTTTGAAATAGTTATAAGAATTGAGAATTTTTGTTGAAAACGATGAGTTTAGTGTCATACAGAACTGTTTTGCAGATAATAAAGTCCTCAAGTTCCTTTGCGATTAATATTTAACCAAAAATGGGTCGTTTCTTTCTTTTTTAAAAGACAGCTCCATCATTAGGAATATATATCCTGTGTCGCGGGGGACTTTACAGACATACATGAAACGGACACAAAGAACACCCAGACTCAGACAACTATTTATGAATCACGCAAAGTGTTATCCCAAGTGGGATTTGAACCCACGACACTTAGCGCAGTAGGAAGCGGCGTGGCGATCGCTTAAGCCACTAGACCAACCGTGCAGTCTGTTGCTCTGATTAGCAGTAACTCTGCACCAAAATATAATGCAGGAGCTAGAAGGATCGAATAGGTCTAAGTGGCCTACTATTAGATTGGTTCATATATATCAAATATGCTAATATCTTATTGCACGTAGAAATAATAAACAATTTCAAAGTTCACAAGGTAACAAAATTACTCAGCTGTTTCAAATACACGTCCTTCAAAGATAATATATAGTTGAAACAAGTATCAATTTCACCTCATAGAATATACATAATTGGACGTTTCTTGATGTTCGACGTCTTGCTACCGTTTATAAAGAAGGTGATATACTGTTTCTAGATAATATTTTATTATTTGAATGAATTTCAAATACTTTGAGGTGTCAAATAAAGATATTTAAACAACAATTTACAAAAGCAAGTTTAGCCTCTATAACTCCTGAGCTAACAAAGTCAGCTAATCCGTTATAGTTTTCCTTCAAAGTTCAGTTTATGGAGCACCATCACGAATGTTTCCAGATTTTTTGAGCCATCCGTTTAGTTTTAAGAGAGAGAGAAATAAAAATCATCCCCAGCGATGAAAGACATATCACATGCGAAAGTTTGTGAAAGTCTGTGATTTATTGATTGTTCATGCTCAATCTGTTGGACGAGTTGTAAAAAAAAAAACTAGGCTACTTTTTTCTCCCGTTTAAAAGTTAAAAGTGTTAAAATAAGAAGTTAAAATATGTTTGATAATCCGCCGGTAACACCGAAGGGCGCACTAGACCAACAAGGCGTAACTTAGCTCTCTTAGAACTAAATAGCCAAACCAAAACATTACATTTTAAGTCACATTTATTGTATATGTTTTGTGTTTTGTGTATGATGCATTTTACCTGATATTGTAGCATATACTTATGTAATTCTAGATCTTTTTACTAATATTATAAGTTTTAATTACTTACTGTCCATCACTGTATTGTACTGTATCGATATCAAAAACATTTGGCGTGGACAAAATTTGATTCTTGAGGAAGGACATTTACAACTTTTTATCGCAATATACACGCAGGCGGAGCCGCGAGCAGAAGCTAGTATTCTATAAAGGAAACAGTAGTTTATGTCCCAGCAATTTGATTCAATTGCCATTCGAGTGCAAATTTGATTGTCCATGCATCCTGGATATGGATAACTTGCCTTTGTAACACGCTTTCATTATCTTCGACTGTGCCTTTCTTTGTTTTTGTTGGCAAACGTCTTTTGTAAGTGTGTTTTCTTTTTTTTTAACAATATTTATTAAACACTCTTAAATTTTAAGCGATTTTAAAAAGAAGAAGGTTTTAAAGAAAATAAGAATTTCTTAATGCAAATGTATTTCAATATGTTCGAGAATCATTATTACGTTCGGGAGGGTTAAGTATGTAAATATTTATATAATATTTTTCCCATACAAATTTAAATGCAGACTTTCACACTAATGATAGAACGTACAAGAACTGCGCTTCTTCATATTTTAGCACTACTATCTTCTTAGTCGGTTGTCTCTACTGTTGCTATTGATGGGCAGGATTGCATCACGCCGTCGCCTCTCAGTTACAAGGTCGGTACATCTTACAAATTTTACTGCAGTCGATTTGATTCAAGTTTTGATCTGGACTACCTTGGGGACCGACCCCGTGATCTCTTGCCCTCCGCACGGCTTTTTTTGATAAAAGACAACTCCCGCATTAGAAATATAGTCCTGTGTCGCGAAGGACTTTATAAACATAAAAGAAACTGACACAAAATGTTATCCCGTGTAGGAACCTACAACACTTGGCTCACTAGAAATCGCTGTGGCGACAACTTAAACAAATACGCCAACCATGCAGTCTGACAGTGAAGGTTTACCCTACAATTCTCTCAACCAAAACCTAAGCAATACTGTACGCAGTGATAATAGTAATACTCCGTAAAGTACTACACTTCCCATTGATTGCAACATAATTGATTTCGTTATTGCTTTAGCATTTTGAGTTGCTGTTTCTTTGATTGGTGATGTTAAAAACCTTACGATTTTGACAATTACAGAAGAGACATGCTTAAGCACAAATAGACTGGCTCATCCAGGGTGATACCGTCGTATTCTATGGATACCACGGCCTCACAGAAATGTTGGTGTGTTTGTAGTGTAAATTAGTAGCGCTGTTACTTTTATTAAGTGAATGGAGTTACTGGAACATCACCTCAACTTCAAATCTTTGACTTAGGGTCTCCCAAAGTGACTTTACTCTGCCGAAAGGAAACCATGAGTCAGACAATGCAGCATGGTAACTCAAGTTATGGAGGCCTGAGATGGCAAAGGTTTACAATTCCAAATCGGCCAAGTTCGTGCGCGTAATTGCAAGTGAATTTAAAATTGTATCCAATAGATTTTTGTAATGTTTCTTATGATATATTATTAATGGAATACCATGATATTACATTATATTATCATTATAAAAATTAAAATTGCAAAAACCTAGAAACAAATTGCTATAATTTCAATCATTAAAATGCCATTAATTTTGTGTTCAATGTACAACCAACCTTACTCACCCGCTACATATTGCATGAGCTGTAATGAGGCAAGGTTCTATATACTTATAACCTATATACTTATAACTGGCCATATTATATTAACTGTGGAAGCGATTCTCCTACGTACTTTAGCTAGCCTATCATTTGAGTTCGAGTACATTGAGACGACGGGCTAGTCGCGGTTTAAAATAAGAACACTCAAAAATAGTTTTTTTACTGGTATTGCTACGTAAAAAATTAAGTAAAGGAAAATAAACAGTTGTGCATAAAGGTTCCTTTTGAACAGAAAAGTTTATGGAGATATATTTGAAAGGAATAAGATTATAAAATAAAGTTTTGGTCTTTGTAATTTTCTGTGTAAACGTAAGTAATTTATTTTAATTTAGTTTCAGAACTTATATACCTTCATCTTCCTAGTCCTTTTCCAAATATTATTTGGGGTCGGTCACTATATACTTACTATATACCATCATCATCATCAACAGTCTTTAACAGTCCACTGCTGGACATAGGTCTCTCCTTGAAAAGGACGTATTGGTCTACTATACCACGCTGACCAGACGGGTTGGTATAGGGTTGCTTTCAAGTTTTCCCTCTCTTTGCATTGATGTTGTCTTGCGTAGTTTATCCCTTAGTCGCCTTTTACGACACCCACTTGGGATGAATAGGGGTGGTGACACTCTGTATTCTCAATCCGTCATCACACGGACGGACCACTTATTTGATTGGCTAGTTTTTTTTTGTCACATGACTGAGTGACATTAGCTTACGAAACAAGAGTATAGAGAAATAGAGCAGAGAATAGACTAGAAAACGAAAAAAGTTTGGAACTTGGCTAGGGGGGGCAGATCTCATTTTAGGATCAAATCGCTGCGGACGATACTATATACCAATAAATTTTAATTTATGCTTTGATTCTTGTACTAAAATTATTGGTTATAAATTCTAATTTATAAAATCAATATTAAAAAATGGTATTGTTAGGCCAAACGGCTACGAGAGCTTCGTTGCTTTCTAGATAGATCTAGATGAACATAGATAGAATCAAATCGTTGTTAATACACTAATAATATTATAAAGCAGAACAGTTTTTTTAGGTTTTCAATCTTAGACAGCTTTAGTTATCGCTACATAGCATCACATCGCTACTACCAAAAGAATCAGTACCTACCAAAGTAGTAGCATTAATAAAACTATTTCAAAAACGGGTGAAAATTATTCCTTCTGAAAGCTATTTGTGCGTGTACTACGTAAACAGTTGATGTTTCACATAAATAATAATAATTCAGAAAGAATTGTTCTTCTTCTAAATATCTATTAAAAGTCCTATAGTATTTAAAGTCCTGATATCATATGCCTATCTTATAAGCACATTATGTATGATCTTTTCTGTGGTAAATTCATCTAATGCCTGTTGCCCCGAATTATTTTAAAACATTTAAATATTGGTGAAAACGAAAATATCACTAAGGACGAAAAGGTTACAAAGGTTTTGGTGCAAATGGTCACAAGTCATAAGATAAACTCCTTCGCACAACTAAGGTGACAAAATATAGCAATAAGAATAATCACAGTCAGTCATAATCTCGGATTAGGAATCGGATGTAATGAGAAAAAGCAAGGCCGAATTCTGTGCGAGATAATTATACTGATTCTTATTTTAACGGTTTCGAATCGGATATGAGATACTCACGGAGCTGGATACGAGAAGTCGAGGATCGAACCAAGTGGCATGCAATTGGAGAGGCCTATCGATATATGCCCAAGAGGTCCAGCTGTGGACTGCGATAGGCTGATGATGATGAATCGGATACGAATCGGATATAGGCAAAACCTCTCTAGTAGTGTCTGTGATAAACAAAGCTATGGATGTATATATGGAAAATGAGGAAGTTCATAAGTAAGGACTTATGAACTTCCTGGCCGTAATATGTATCAATTGCTTTGATTCTCATTTAAATAATTAAACACAATTTATTACTTTAGATAAACATTAATAATATAGTTCTGATAAATTATTATATTAATCATAAAAGAGATTGCCTTGTTGGTCTAGTGGTTAGCGTATGCGGCTGCTGATCAAGAGCTCTCGGTTCGATTCCCAGGTCGGGCCAAATGTTGAATGATCTACAAATATTTGTTTCGGAGTTTGGGTGTTTCCTATGTACGTATTTATAAAAAAAAAGTAAAAATGTATTTTTATCAATGGCTAGTTCATAGCTCAATATTTGTTTAGTTTGTGACTAAATTATGTTGTATCTGATGTCCAAAATATTTAAATAAAAAAAGAATTCAAGAGACTCGTGGTTACTCAGTCATTGAAATTCAATAATAATAACGGTTGATGAGATTTTTCTTAACACAAAACTTTAAAGTTTTCGCTGTTTACTTATCTTATGCCCGTCTTAACTAACAATTCTCAAACGGTCTCCTTACTAGAAGTTAACTTAGGTAACCCCAAAATTTCAAGATACATCTAAGCACTTAGGTGCATCCCAAAGGTTAGTTGAAAGCAAAAATACTACTAAGGGTTACATAACTCTCTATGAGTGCCCCTTAAATATAGGGAAAATTGGTACAAACAACCTTTAACATCCTATGTCTATAGGACTGAGGGCGAATCTGGATCGGTCAAGAACTTCGAGTTCCCCTAGCCAAGTTGAAAACGATTTACGTTTTCTATTCAATTTTTTTTTTTTTTTTTTTTATATTTAAGCCTGCCAAAGTGACTCTACTCTGCCTGATGGAAAGCATAAGTAGAATCCAGGAGTAGAGGTCACCATGCTTATTGTGAGGGTAGGCAATGTAGCATGGTGACCCTTACCATGGCAGCCTGGTTAGATTATTCTGCATCATTCTCCCGGCCTTCGAAGGGCGGGAGAATGATGCAGAATGATTGGGCCTCCGGTCTCACACTCACCAACGAAATACGACAGCAAGAATGCTGTCATTATTAGGATGGTCTTCTGTGTGAGGGTAGTACTGGCCGGGTCGAGCCGGCCCATTCGTGCTGAAATCAGCGTGGCTCTACTACCTACAAAAAAAATTTCTCTATTCTCTTAATTCATTGGCTAATATTTTGTTTTGATCACGTGACTGAGTGACATTAGCCAATGGAACAAGAGAATAGAGAATAGAAAAGAAAACGAAAAACGATTCCAACTTGGCTAACGGGGCTGATTTGGCTCCACTGACCGTACCTTGCCGATCTAGTATAAAACGAAGAAAAAGCATTTATGAGTGTCTGTCATCATCATCATCATCAACAGCCTTTAACAGTCTACTGCTGTACATAGGCAACTCCTTAAAAAGGAGGTTTTGGCCTAGACGCTGGCCAGACGGGTTGGTATAGGGTTGGTTTCAAGTTTTCCTTCTCTTTGCATAGATGTTGTCTTGCGTAGTTTATCCCTTAGTCGCCTTTTACGACACCCGCGGGATAGATAGGGGTGGTGACACTCTGTATTCTTAATCCGTCACCACACGGAAATGAGTGTCTGTAAGGGCCCCCGCACACTAGCTACTTTTAGCATCGGCGATCGGCGATTTGGCGACTGCATCGAAGCTGCATCGCGTTTTAGCGACTTCCTGCGTTCAATCGCGGTATCGGAAACGCGCGTTTTAGTGACTGCTCAGATGCTAAGTCGCTGCTACCGGCATCCGAATGTGTGCGGAGAGTAGCGTTCAACTGCTGTGTCGCGCTTCTAAATAGCGACTCGATTGCCGCGTTTAGCTTTTTTAAGTGTGCGGTGTGGAGCGTTCGGTCGCCGTATTTAGCTTCTAAAAAGCGACTAGTTGCCGATCGCCGATGTTAAAAGTAGCTAGTGTGCGGTGGCCCTAAATAATAGCAAATGAACAGTACTTAACTAGTACCGGTACTAACATCAAAAAGGAAATCGTTAAAAGTTTTGTCTGACTTTCTTTTTATTCCGTCTAATCACTGGAACAGCTGTACCTATATAAGGAGTAACTTATTCTATTTTTTATATACTATCTTCACTCCAGCGTTCATTGCATTACTCAACTAGTAGTTAAATAAAATTCAAATATTTGAAAACTGTTGTACATCAAGTGTAGAAGAAATCGATTGAGAAACAACAAAAAAAGGATGTTTTTTAATTGGCTTGTGCGATAAGTTTTATTGGGTACTTATTAGGGTCGTCTGCGGTATTATTAGTAAGAACTCTTTTTATAGTTATTACATCCTTTTGCCATAAATTGTCACAATACATTGCTACATATGAATTTATGGAAACGGTTTTAATAGCTTACTGGCTACTAGACCAAAGTCATATAATCCTACTAATATTATAAACGCGAAAGTTTGTAAGTATGTGTATATGTTTGTTGCTCTTTCACGCAAAAACTACAGAACGGATTTGGATGAAACTTTACAGTAATATAGCTTATCATCAACAACCCTTAACGTCCCACTGCTGGGCTCAGGTCTCCTCTCAAGAGAGGGTTAAGGCCTTACGTCCCCACGCTGGCCGAGTGCGGGTTGGGGACAATATAGCTTATATATCAGAATAAAGGTGTGCGCGCTCACTACGAAAAAGTCTCCTTTCCTTCCTCTCCCCACTTTTCAGAACACTCAACTGCCACTACAGGACAAACTCGGTATCCTGGGCATGGATGTTTGCCGGGATCTCAACCGACGGGAGTACATTGAGAGCGTCACCAAGGCGGCCTCGCGGAAGCTAGGCGTACTCAACAAGGTGAGACGGTTCTTCACGCCGGAGCATCTGTGTCTTCTCTACAAGACCCAAGTTCGTTCCTGCGTGGAGTATTGTTCTCACCTCTGCGATGGATCTGCGCAGTACTTGCTTGACGCTCTCGACCGGTTGCAGCGGCGAGCAGTCCGCATTATAAATAGTCCCGAAACCACCGAGTTCCTTGAGCCTCTGCAGTTACGGAGAGACATCGCCTCTATGGCGGTCCTCTATCGCCTTTACCATGGAGAGTGTTCTGAAGAGCTCTTCCAACTGATCCCTCCCTCTCCCTTCCTTTACAGGACAACACGTGCTGGACTCAGAAGTCACCGCCTTAAAGTGAAAGAAATACGCACCAGAACAAAACGGTTCGGCTCTTCTTTCCTATGCCGAGCAGTCAAAGACTGGAACTCACTACCAGCTCACGTGTTTCCTTCCCACTATGATCCCGGGTCCTTTAAGCGGGGCGTGAAAAAGCATCTCACTAAGCCGCCATAGTGTGGGCCGCCATACATTATTGTCTGCATTCGCAGCAAGTGTGGTGGCCCCCACTCTTGGATTCTGCTCATGCTTTCCATCAGGCAGGGTAGAGTCACTTTGGATGGCTTATGTATAAAAAAAAAAAAAAAATTAAAAAAAATAATACATAGGCTACTTTTTACTGCAATAATAGAGATAAACGGGCGAAAGCTAGGTGATTATAAAAATACATTAAATCGTAGATGTCAAAATGTATCACTGTTTATCTCCTGTCAAAACTTCACAGGTTGCCTAGCAACCATAATGATACGCGGGTAACACCGCGGGGCGCAGCTAGTTACCAATATATTTGAGGACACCGACTACACAATAAAAATTGCCAAAGATATTCATGCCAAACGTGACCGACAGCCTAACGTGCTCCTCGAGGTAAAACATCGCCATACTTAAGATCTCCGCGCTGTTGAGAATTTGTCGTAAGAATAACCCAAGAACACTTTTGGCCCAACCCTGGATTTGAACCCGAAACCTCTTATTCGGCAGTCACATAAGCTAACTGCTAAACCAGGCATTAGAAGCACTATAGAAACATTACAGATGAAATAATAATAATAAAAATATCGCTGAACTTAAAATCCGAAATGTAAACTTCTAACCTGAGGTCTTTAAAGATAGTCTGATGTATTATAATGAACTTAAAATTAGTATTGTGAATCTGAACTTATTTGTAACTTTAATATTGACCTCGATAAAGGCTAATAGTTTTAAAATGTAACCTTAATATTTATATTTTGGAGGTAGACGCGAGAAGTCCAAATTTGATCAAAGTGTCGTGCAATGAGAGAGAGGTTATGTCCATCAGGGGACTAAAATGGGGTGTCAATAGATTCGTAATAGGGGTCCGGATGACAGGCTATATAAATATCATAAGGTTCTACATTATCTGGTCTTAGTTATCTAGACTTTTTCTTTTAATATATCAATAAAAGATCTTCCTTTGTTTTAAACAACCTTAAAACCTTAAACAACCTCTTGAAATTTATAATATTAGTACCGTTAAACTAGACCTGAATACAAAAATGGTACAAGAGTCTTCGGAATTGTAAGTCCGTGCCCTGTTAAGCAATTCCTTCCTTGTGAACGGACCCCAAAAACGTCTAGACGCAGACCAATAACTTGTGGATCACCAAAAATGATCTCTATGTAGAGATAAATAAATAAATAAATAATTTGGACATCTTACACAGAACATCATCTAGTCAAAAACTAAGCAGAGCTTGTAATATACCTATAATATAAGCTCTGCTTAGTTTTTGACTACCCACTAAACAACTGATATAAATAAATAAGCATACTTTTTTTTTGTAAATACATACATATTAAACATAGAAAACACCTAGACTTCGAAACAAATATATTTGGATCACACAAATATTTGGTCCTACCCGGGAATTGAACCCGAGACCTCTTGATTAGTAGCCGCATACGCTAACCACTACACCAACAAGGCAGTGTGCCGAACCCACAACACTCAATGTAGTAGAAAGCAGCTAAGTAGCACTTATACGCACTACTGAGTATTCCATGAAGTCCTTAGCCACAATTGAGAACATTATAGATACATTTGATAGCACTCATTATATGACGGCTTGAATCAATTATAACTAAATAAACGTAAGACAACACGATAGCCAATATAATTTATGGCATTTGATAAATTAATTCTTGACGTTTTGCCACTGCAGTATGACCGATTGTTATCGAGTTCAACGTGTGGGACAAAAATAACTACGCTATTTGTTCTCATATGACCGTTCATGTATCTATTTTATCGTGGGAGAGTCATAATCGTTAGTTCATTGCAGTCCACCGCTAGATATCGTCCTCTTTCAAGATACACCTCGGAGTTCGATTTATTTTGTCCCGTCATCTGGTCTGATAACGACCCATACTACGTTTGCCAACACGCAGTCTCCACTCCAGAACACGTTTTTCCATCGGTTATCTATTCTGCATCATATATGTGACCAGGGTAGAAAGAGGCATACTTAGGCACAAATGAACCGGTTCGACTGCCGTGATATCAAGACTTCACAGAAAACGGATGTTCAGCAATTATTTTGATACTTTTTACTGAGTAATTGTATATAATGCAGTGGTGCACAAACTTCCCCTTTTTAAGACCCAATCCCAACTTAATTTTGGAAGAAGGATTCAATGGCGGCTGTGAGACAAATTGAATGTTCAAGAAACAATGTACAGATAATTTGTAAAAACTTTCAAGAACATTTTTGGAACATATGATTTGTTTTAGTTTCGATTCTGTGTGAAATAATTTATAATTTGATTCTGTGTGTGACTCTGATTTGATAAAGCTGGTTCTTTTCCAGAATTTGCAATCAGAGTCAGACAGATATTATAAAAAATAATGACTCTGCGTCGAATGGTCAATGATTCTCTGCACTGGTATTTGCAAGAGCTCTCTTCTCGAATCGTGGCTGATTCACAAATACCTTCCGACAGGCATCATATTGGCAAATTGATCTTGCAAAGCATGAAAGATGACCAAGACTTTGTAGTTCAGGTAAGTGGAATTTAGTAGTCGTTCAGGCATAGCAATCTGATATTGAAAGTATATTGGTGATCATCATCAACAGTCTTTAATAGTGAACCAGATATAAGCTTCTCTTCAGACAGAATCTTTTGGACTACTATGCTACGCTAGTTATAGAGTTTGTTCCTAATTTTCTTTTCTTTGCACTGATGGTCTTCTGCATAGTTCGCTTGTTTAATCACTTCTTGAGCACCCATGAGGTGCCTGTGGGTGATGACACTCTGTATACTAAACTCCTCACCACACGAATGAGTATAATGATAATTCACGCCAATACACAAAATAAGGTTGCAGTCAAAAATTATGGTTTGTCGATGATGGTTTAGCTGATGTAAAGGATAGTTGCTGTAGACTTGCTTACCCCTTCTTAAACTACCGCTAAACAGATCGTTGGAGATATTTCTAAGACAGATTATAGGTAAAAGACGAATTGTATTCAAATTATTAGAGATTTTAGGCGATTTAGCTTTCACATGTTATATCAACACCTTTATAATTTCGTTGAAATTTTGATTTTGAAAGATTGCTTGGAATTTTTTATATCGACAGTAATTCGTTAATGTATACCTGAATCTCTATTAAAGACTATTTAATCCATAGGAAATGTCCTTGCCCAGATTTAATTTCACAGACACTTTATATGCAAAATTTTATGCAGATTGTTTAAGGAATTAGTTAAGATTATTGTGGCATTTATACATTTACTTTATTGGCACTAGATTGACGGCGCAACAGATGAATCCGAGACAGCTGCCTCACTGTTAAGAAGGACCGTTCGCTGCGCGACCAGTTTTAGGAACATGGGCTTAGTACCAGGTGATGTCATAACTCTTATGGCACCAAACCATATAAATGTGGGAGTTCCTTTGTATGCGGCTTTGTACCTTGGGATCATTATTGCTGCCGTAGACAGGACTTTAACAACACGTAAGATTTCTTTCTTGATAGTATTTATAGAAGGCTATTTACAGTCTAATAGTAAGTATCCACGTCTAAAATTTACCCTTTCTATAAATCTCTTTATTGTATTTTAGAGGAGTTACAACATACTTTCGACTTATCGCAGCCGAAGATAATATTCTGTCAAAGTGAAAAGGCCCCAGATGTGCAGGTAGCATTAAACAATCTGAACTCGGACTCCCACATTGTCACCTTCGATAAAGGAGACTATTTGGTCAGTTTTGAAGAGTTCATGGAGAAGTACGGCGATGAGACTGCCGTAGAAGAATTCAAGTAGGTACAATGCAATTGTGTTTTCTGAACAATTGACTGTTGAATTATTTCAAAAGTTTGTTATTAAGCATGAGTAATACGTCTTAAATGAACATTAAAGTTATCAATGCCAAAACTTACACTTCATAAGCAATACCAATCGGGGTAATGTCGTCATATTATGGAACAGCTTCTAAGAAAAACTTTAATCCAGATTTTTTTCATAGCAATCACTGAACATGTTTGTTCCAAAAAAAAAGTGTATATTTATTTTAATATCAGTTGTCCAGTACCCATAGTACAAACTCTGCTTAGTTTGGACCTAGATAGCGTTGTGTCTCAGATGTCCAAAATACTTTTTTATTTTTTATACACATAATCAAAGAGAGGTCAAGATGATCGATCGTAATTATGAGACCAATCAATAGCCCCTGGAGATATGTTAAAAGGGCGAAAAATCTTAAGGCAAAAGCAGAAATGATTGCAATACGAAATTTTACTCCTAATTCAGGCAAAAATTTAGAACAAAGATATTCACCACTCTTTTAGGCCAGCAGACTTCGATCCAGAGGAGACAATAGCTTTTCTCATAGCTACAAGTGGAACAACTGGACTTCCTAAGGCCGCAGCCGTTACCCACAAAAATCTTGCCATCTCTACACCTAGTATTATGTATGTACCTATGATTTTATGACTTTCTACTCCTTATGAAGAGATGAGATTATGTAAACCTTAATTTTTTGCATCAGGATCCGACACAATCAGTTTCCAGGACCTACCAGTCTCGCCCTGATTGGTTCACCGCTGCAGTGGTTGACGGCAATAATAAACTTCGTCCTTTCACCAATCTTGCGGTACACAAGACTTCAAACTTCGGCACCGGTGACACAAGAACATTGCTACTTTCTTATTAATAAATATAGGGTAAGAAATATGTATAATATATATTATCATACACACGAATTTGTACACAAATACCATCTGATGCAGGACAAGGATTACATATGTACGGAGAAGTTGTCTTCACTTTGGAGTGCCCTTCAGAATAGTGTGTAATCGTTGAAATTCAACTTTTTTTTATTTAAGCCTACCAAAGTGACTCTACTCTGGAAGCATGAGTAGAATCCAGGAGTAGGCGTTACCATCTTCATTGTGATGGTAAAAACTTAATAATGTTTTAAGGTATAAGTTTAATAATGTGTTACGAGGAACAAGCAGACAGACAAACATTTAAAAAATTGCAGTTTTGCTGTAAGGAACGTATATACTTTAAATTGCATTCAACAAAAAAACTGTTAATTTATTATTATATACGGACACTTTATAGTAGATTAGTAGCCAAGGGCTGTAAGGCATCAATTGCAGCCCGAGATATTTAGGCGCACGAGGGCAGCGAGGGCGCCTATAGTTCGAGGGTGCAATTGGTTCTTACACCCGATCTGACTATTCTGCTTTACCTCTCGATTCTTAGGTAAGTAGAAAAAACCGGCATAATAAGGATAAAAACCCGCCTTTTTTCATTAAAAAGAATCAAGTAAAGAACTTTTAAATTTCTTTTTTCAAGAACGAAATTGAGCTTCGCCGTTCGATATTTAAAATTGATGACTATACGTATTATACTCACACGAAGACAAGGCTGAATAGCAAAGCGACCTCTTTAGTCATTGGGCTGAATGCATGATGTCTATTGCCAGTATGATGGTTAGATGTACGCGAACTTTTTGAAAGAAATATGTTTTTTTTTAAATTACTTACCGCCCTAGGGCTTTTCTAGCTACATTATTACCCTAGAGCGCTAATAAGTCACTTACAAGCCCCATTTGAAGGTAATAAGAACCTACTTACCGAACATGAGAGATGTAAATTTGATTTATTTGTATAGATAAAAGTGTTTTTATTCTTATTGATAATTTCACTAAACTAGCTTGGAATTATTTTGGTGATAAACGGTATCTGAAAAATTTCTTGCAGCCAACTTTCACAGTATTAAGCCCCACCATGATGACAACCCTTATGAGGCCTGGAGACCGTGACCAGTGTGATTTCACCTGTTTCGAAACACTTTTTCTAGGTGGTAGCGCTGTACCCCAAAACCTTATTGATGAATTTAAGGTAACTACGTTAAACTAATTGTATTTTTTATATTTAATTTAATTACAAAACCAACAAGAACATACATCTTGAAAGCTAACAGGCACAAAAGCTAATGCTGTTTTTATGCGTGCATATTGCCTTAATTTATTTTGCTTCAGAAAACAAAAATAAATAGCACTAGCTTTTGCCCACGGCTCCGCCCGCGTGTAGGTTATCGATGTAAATAGAAGCCTATGTGTTCTTCTGATGTGTAAGCTATATTTTTGTAAAGTTTCATCAAAATCCATTCAGTACTTTTAACATGAACGAGCAACAAACATACATACATACCTACATACTCACAAACTTAGTAGGATAGTTGGGAACTCAAAACATCCCCTAACTTTAAAAAAATAATTTTAAAATGAGATCAAAGACGAAGACAAGAGTTCAAAAAAGTCTACAATAAATAAGAAAGTCTAAATTTGCGTATCCTAACCTAACAATGACTTATTATTTAATAGTTATTAGGAGTCACTAAGAGAATAAACCAAATCAGTTTTTTTTATTTTTTAAAGACATCTTTCGCATTAGGAGTATAAATCCTGTGTCGCGGGAGACTTGACAAATACATCTGAAACGAATACAAAAAAACACCCAGACTGTTCTGAACAACAAATCACACAAAGTGGTATTATTTGAACCCACGGCATTTGGCGCAGTATAAAGCGGCGTGGCGGCTGCTAAACCACTAGGCCAACCGTGAAGCAATACATGTATTGAGTTGTACTTCTTATATATAAAATTCTCGAGTCACGATGTTTGTAGTTAAACTCCTCCGAAACTCATGAAGTTTAGTGTGCATATCGGTTAGGTCTGCGAATCGGCCAACATCTATTTTTCATATCCCTGGAGCCGCGGGTAGCTGCTAGTAAGTTTAAAAGTTTCTAGGGTTCAGCCCACCCAGGAAAAAATAATTTTGTGTAAAAAATCTATTCAATATCCGAGTGTAACTTCATCTGGAAGTCATAAAAGCAATGATTTTTCCCGATAATCACCAGTTTTCATTGAGCAGTCGGTCTTAGCAGGATTTGTCGTGATTTACGTCTTGTACAAATGGATTTTCAAATTCTAAAAGCATTATTGAAAGTGCTCTAGCGTATGCTATGATGTACGCATAAATTTATAAATATAGGTATTATTATCAGTTAACTGTGTAATCTGGGATCAAACGGTTGAAATATGTATTGATAGATGTATGGACTTGTGATGTGGTAGAATGCGAAAATGTAGCATAAAGAATGTTTTGTACTTATGTTTGCATGAGTTGAGTATGATTTTTATTTATTTATTAATTTACAAAAACTATGTCGCAAAACTTCAAAGTTGTACAAAATCAGATCAGTGAAACAGATATCCATATTAATATATATGTGATATATTTTAAGTTCGAAAGAAAAACCGATTACATTTAAATTGGGCATTGGGAATAATTTAATTCTTGAGGAAGGACATAGGCTACCCTTGACTACGATAATCAAAATACACGCAGGCAGAGCCGCGAGCACTGAACTACTTCAATTAAATTTGACACTGCCCTGTTGGTCTAGTGGTTGGCGTATGCGACTGCTACTCAAGAGGTCTAGGGTTCGATTCCTGGGTCGGAAAATGTTTGTGTGATCCACAAATATTTGTTTCGGAGTCTGGGTGTTTTCTATGTATAATATGTATGAATTTACAAAAAAGTATATTTACTAGACAACTGATTTAAATAACAGTACCCATATAACAAGCTCCATTTACGTCTACATCTTACACACAACGTCATCTAGTCCCACCTAGATAACATTATTTGTAAGATGTCCGAAATATTTATTTTATTGATTTGATGGAAAGAACATAGTTTACACTTAACCTTAATAACCTACATAGGAGTCGTGTGTTAATTCTCTTATATCTTCCACGTTACAGATGCTGTCACCCAATACCGATGTTCTCAATATATTTGGCATGAGTGAATTGAGTAGCGTTGCTTTCCATGGCGATAACCAGGCTCCAGGGTCTTGTGGGAAACCATTAGGCTGTTTTCAGTACAGAGTATGAACATTTTATTATCTACTATTGTTTAAATGATCTCCTTGCATCAGCATGTAAAGTTTCATGGTACTTATAAATGACTATCTATCTCCTGACACTTTGAGTATTGGTTTATTTGACTACTGTAAAGCCTTGTCGGTAAAAATGCAATTCAACTATGTGCTTACTCAAAGAAAATTTCTTTAATCAAAAACTTCGCAACGAGGTAAAACACGGAAGGAATAATATCACTTCAGTTGCATTGGAGTATATTTGAAGCTAGACTTGATAGGGTCTGGAAAATTGGTGTCGTGTAAAAGTTTAAATTTAATATTAATACGATAACCTGTTTTCGTTTCATACTTTTATAATTGAGTGTTTTTGTACTAATTACAGATAGTTAATGTTGAGACAATGGAAGATATTTATGAACCTAATGTTCCAGGTGAATTGTGGATAAAAGGACCAGGTATTTTTAAGGTACTACTTATAGCATTCTCCAATGTAAGCAAACTAAGGAAGTGGGCTTCTATGGAAGTCTTCAAGTTTAAAATTCACCTACAACCATAGTTTCGACTGAATTTTTTACCATAGTTTCTTAGTTTTTATTTTAACCATAGTTTCCTTGAAAGTTTTAACTAAAAGAAGAGTATTTATCTGTGTGGTGACGAATGAAAAAATATGGTGTTACACCACCCTTTTCATCTAATGCGTGTCGCAAAAGCCGACTAAGCGACAAATTACGCAGGAATATCAGAGAGATCAATGCAAAGAGAAGGAAAACTTAAAACTAACCCTATATCAACTCGTCTGGCTGGTTTGGTATTGTAGAAGAGCGGGTGTCCTGTCCCTCCAATATAAAGAGAGGATCCTCCTACCAGGCGAGGTGATCGTGCCTGGTGGGCCACGGCAGAACGTTGATGTTGGGATGTTTTACTCGTATATATTATGCTAATCGTGAGAATTTCTTCATCGCGATTCAGTATTAGTAGTTCCTGCGTATAGCTCGTTCCGTGTTTTATCGTGGTTCAGTGTTTCTTCGGTAGATGGCGCTGTTGTATGTATTTCGCTTGCGCTGTATGTGGAAGTCGCCACAGTATAATAAACTAAAATCTCCTAGTGGTATCTGTACAGGTCATATGTATAACAAAAATAGTATTAGGAATCTTAAAAATTAGAATAAATAGCATCAAACTTTAATTAAAGGGGTACTACAGAAATGAGGCCGCTACAGAAGACACGTTTGCTGAGGGACGTTGGTTCAAAACTGGTGACACTTTCTACAGAGACGAGAATTGGAACTTCTTTTTTGTGGAAAGGATCAAGTTGCTCCTGAAGTATAAAAGTTATCAGGTGATGCTTAGTGTCATGATATTTAGTATATTCACTTATTCAGTATTAAATAAATATCAAATTACTTCTAACATGCGTAACAACCGCATTATGAGACCTTACATTCCATAATTTACTGAATTTGGCCATGAAAGTTGCCATCGCTCCTGCAATCAAAATGAAGTACCTGCCTACTAAATAAAATGCGTGTTACATATAAACTATCAAAAAAATCTTCAAACTTTGATGTGATTTTCCTGATTATACACATATTCGTTATGAATGTGAATTTGCTTTTCAATTATTATTATTTAGCCATTAGTCCTTTTTTGGGCTTTAAAATTTAATTAATTTCTTATAACCCATTTAATCTGTGCAATGTATTGCAATGAGTTTTAGAGCAGGAACTTTATATTTTTAATCGACGTTATATTAGAATTTAGTTGATCTTTTGTAGCTAATGGTATAATATGTATAAACAGATATCACCCGTGGAAGTAGAAAGAGTGATATACCAACATCCTGGCGTATTAGACGTGGCTGTGACAGGTATACCGGATCCTGAGTGCGGGGACCTTCCCGTAGCCTGTGTCGTACGAAATCCTGGATACGAACTCACAGCTACAGAAGTGAAGGACTGGGTGACAGGTTAGGATATGTACCATGAATATATATCAAAACAAAGAAACTCCACTTTTTAAGGGTTTCTTATCACATTTCAATTTCCATTCCAATTAATAGCAACAATGTAGGTACTTTATATGACAATACTTTAGCAAAATTAAAAAATAATTAAAAAATAGCAAATAAAAAAAACGAGAATTTTAATATAAATATAAAAATATATACATTAAAATAAAATTTATTTATACTATATTTTTCAACATCGTCTAGAGTGACCAGTTTCAAAAAAAAAATGTACTGCACGAATGCTACATATTAAATGTAGCATTCGTGCAGTTGTATTTCGTTGGTGACTGCAAGACCGGAGGCACAATGATGCACAAGCATGGTGCTAGTGCTGGTGTGGCCGTCATGGTGTGGGTCACAGTGTTGCATGATGTGCACTCCGCCACTCTTGGGTTCTGCTCATGCTTTCCTTGAAGCTGAGTATAGTCACTTTTGCATACTTATATATAACTAGTTGATGCCAGCGGCTCCGTTCGCGTCCAAGAGATTCTCAGACCTACCCGACACGCACACAAAATTCTATACAAATCGGTCAAGCCGTTTCGGTGGAGTATGGGAACGAACATTGTGACACGATAATTTTATATATAAGATGTTAAAAAAAGTAACTTGGTCTAAATATTTACACGTTTCGTTTCAACAAATTCCTCTAGTTATTTTTACGTGGTCTTTTCATTTAATCGTATACTTCGTATTTAATATCTTTCACAATGACTGAAAAGAACATGTAAATAAACAACATTGCATAAACATTTTTATTTTTCCACAGAACATCTATCGGACGCAAAGCAATTGAGAGGAGGAGTAATATTTGTTGATGCAATACCAATGACTGCATCTACAAAAGTACACAGGAGAAAACTAAAAGAAATGGCTCTGGAAATGCCAAGAGAATGAATGTTCAAAATGTTTGATCACTTTATTTTAAGCATAAATATTTAAATTTTTACGACGATGTTATCACCGAATAACGTAGTGTAGGACGTCTACAGACCACGTGGAGTGATGATTTGCTCTAGACGACTGGCAGGAGCTGGATGAAAGATGGAGCTAAGATGCGTGCAATTGGAGAGACCTATGTCCAGCAGTGGACTGCGATAGGCTGATGATGATGATGATGATGAAATCACCGAATAGATGTTTAAGATTTATAGAAGAACTTTAATTCATAACAATAGTTGATATTAGTATTTTAATTAAGCAAAAGTTTGATCAATAAACTTTGAACTTTTAAATATGAAATCTAGTTTTTTTTATCGTGGGCAAACTATGATGCATCACAACTGGGCCGACTTGACCAGAGTCACAACATAACGTCACTATGGGAGAGGCCTATATCCAGCAGTGGACTGAGATAGGCTGATGATGATGATGATGATGATGATGAAATAAATATTTCGGACATCTTACACAAACGTCATCTAGTCCCAAACTAAGCAGAGCTTGTATTATGTCAGTAATTTCCTCTTTAAAATCAAGACTTAAATGAAGTGTAGCGATATGTTTTAGAATATATAATTTATCTGTAAGAGCAAAAAAGATCCAAACCTTAGTGAGTAACGTTAGAGTAGTAAACCAGTACTTACTTACTTACGATGTTGTTTCTTAAGTTATTTTCTTGAGTACCTGTGTATATGGAAACGCGTAGGAACGCATATTGGAAAAAGACGCTGCTGTGGCTATTACCGTTCGGTCCGCTGTGCTCTAAGACACAAATAATTAAAATTAAAGTTTCTGTCTGCAGTTTCATATTCTCATAAACAGATTTTACTAAATACATATGAAATTATTTTAATCTCAGTAACGGCTGGACCTTTTTTGAAAGTCAATTGTTATAAGCAGTGACTTCGGCTTACTTTTAATAAACTCTTTTGCAAAGAAAACGGGCACATAAGCAAAGAACTATTTTATAGTTACTATTTGTTTGTTTGACAATTTTAGGTATTGTTATCCTCAGAATTTAATAAATTAATTAGGAAGGAATAATTTTCATCACTTTTATCATAACATTTTGATTAAATTATTGAGAAATAATGTTTAAGCACAAAACACTGTTATTGTACCTGCTCGCTAAATAAAAATGAAACGCGTTAATTTCTTTGTTTTTATTGAATACATTAAAAGCAGATAAAAGTTTAGTATTGAGTGTGACCCCCTCTTGCTGAAATCACGGCTTGCATTCGTCTGGGCATGCTAGCGAGTATATCTTTTATGGTTTCTTGGGGAATACGTTCCCACTCCGCGGTAATCACATTCTTTAGCTCTCTGATGGTCTGAGGAGCCGGCTGCACTGATCTCACTCGTCGCTTCAGAACGTCCCAGACATGCTCTATGGGATTGAGGTCCGGACTTCTAGCTGGCCAGTCCAAACGACGAATTCCGACTTCTAGCATATACGCTTCCACATCGCCAGACCGGTGGGCGCGAGCGTTGTCGTCCATAAAAGTTGAGTTTTCGCCAAGAGCGTTTAAAGCGGGTTGTGCATAAGGAATTAGAACTTCCGGTATGTATCGGTGTCCAGTCAGTGTACCATAGAATTTATTCCTGCCCAAAACATAACAGAGCCCTCTCCATAAGGTGTGATTTCTTCAAAACATGCCTCTGCAAAGCGTTCTCCTCGTCTACTTAGCACTCGCCGACGTCGGTCTTCACTATGCAGAAATATCCTGCCTTCATCGGAGAATACCCTATCCCAGTCTTCATGAGTCCATGACACACAATTTCGAGCGAAGCTAAGCCTGGCAACTCGAAGTCCACGGAGTAATTTAGGGCCGCGTGCCGGGCGATGACTGTGTATATTAGCAGCGAGAAGCCTCCTTCTGACCGTCTATAGACTAATTTGCACATTTCTTACTTCTTCGAGTTTGTTCTTGAGGTCCACATAAGAAGATTTGCGATTTTTCAACGCTTGGCTAACTAGAAAACGATCATCCCGTGGTTCGGTACATGTCTTTCTGCCAGAACCAGGCCTTCTCTTGACGGAACCGGTCTCTTGATAGCGCTGCCAGGTCCTTTGAACTGTCGATCGACTCACATTTAGCCTCTGGGCCACGAAGCATTGGCTGCAACCTTTTTCAAGCAGCACAATTGTTTTGCTCGCTTTTATCACTTTATCTAACATTTTCGAGATTGCTTAACAGCAATAAGAATACTTTTAAATGTCAAGGACATCAGATAATTTAATAAAAATTGACAAAAAGTTAATTAGAGTCGATATTAACTATAGGGAATTCGCGCCACAAAATGTAGTTAAAAGTTGTTTTCTTTGAAAACCAGGCTCAGTCAAAAAATTGAATTTGGAAGGTACTCTTATAATACACTATCGCACTTTTATAACTGGCCAGTAACATGTTCAAATGATTAAAATCTTTTTGGTATTTTATTTTTTTCAGCCAGGAAGAAAATCGAAACCACCCGTTTTTTTTGCAAATGAGTGTATAAATTAAAAAAAACCTTTTTTTTTACAATATCAAATCAATCAAATTGTGATCCGATTCAAAAACAATAAAAGTCGCAGGCTAGTCCTAAAACTTTATAGGACGTCTAGTAGTACTTCGAGTAAAGTCATAGTCAACGCAGTGACTGTCAGTAGGTACTGTAATAATTTATACGTAACTGTGTCTGAAAGGAACTGGTTAGACCAGATTCTTAGTAAACTAGGTAACCAACATTGCAGAAAAGAATACAACTGCAATTAAAGGTGTGATTCCACTGCGCATATAGATGTGCGAGCCAGCGAGGCGGTAATACATATTACTAGCTTTCGGCCGCGGCTCCGCCCGCGTGTATCTCGATTATTGCAGTAAAAAGTAGCCTATGTGTTATTCTGATATATAAACTATATTTCTGTAAAGTTTCATCCAAATCTGTTTAGTAGTTTTTGCGTGACAGAGCAACAAACACACATGCATATATATTCACAAACTTTCGCGATTATAATATTAATTGGAGCTATATTTATTTGTACATATTTATCATAGAGCAACCCAGGGCCGTGGACCGGGGGGACGTTATGCTCCAGAAGGAGTCCAATCTTGTGGCTACATCTTGGGAAGATTGGACCGCTGGAAACGACCCGACAGGTGACACCCCGGTGCGGCCGGGGGGTGCCGTGTAGGTCGTTTATTTATATATATTTAAACATATCAAAGTGACTCTACTCTGCCTGATGGAAAGCATGAGTAGAATCCAGGAGTAGGGGTTACCATCTTCATTGTGAGGGTAGGCAATGCAGCATTTTGACCTATACCATGGCAGCCTGGTCAGATGTTTCTGTGTCATTCTCTCGGCCTCCGGAGACTCGAAGTATGATGCAGAATGATTGGACCTCCGGTCTCACATTTACCAACGAAATACGACAGCAATCGCAGATTAAAAAAAAAAACGACGAATTCTGTCATTATAAGGATAGTCTTCTGTGTGAGGGTAGTACTGCCCCAGTGGAGCCAGCCCATCCGTGCTGAAATCAGCGTGGCTGTACTATCTACCTCCAGATTACGTCATTATGCCTCATATTTTGTAGTACGGTGAGAGATACAACATTGTGCTGCCTCGGAGGTGATCCCAGTCACTCCTTGATGTACCTTAGTTGTGGGGTAAGGCAATGGTAACTTCAGAAGGCGCTGATGCGTTGCTGGTTTGATGGGTGGACCGGTTGCTTCAGGAGTCCCTTCGTTTACCTAGCGAAGGAGATAGTGCGAAAAGTATTCTTCGCGAATAAATAAATAAAATTGGATCTGAGGGGATTAGAGCCATATTGTTCTTTTCCCACAGAACAACACGATAATTTCTGTCAACGTATAAACTGTTCTGTGCATTACCCTTTTATTATATTTGTCGGCGTATCGATTATTTTAGCTGGCAACACTGTTAAGTGTCATAAGGTAAGACACAGACGCAACACCGGGCATTGGCGCGTATTACTTACTTTAATATTACATAATTTTTACTCCAGACACTCCATCTCTCTCTGTCTAACTAAACCACTGAAACGATTATAATTAAACTTAAATGTAATGTATTTGTTAAGAAAGGAAACAGACTAATTTTTACCACGATAATCCGCCATTACTAGGTGGAATCGCAGCCCAAATATAGTCTATTAAAGCAGCGCTATTTTTGCTTTTTGCGATAACTACCTACTTGAAATAACTACAACCTATGTGTTTACAACGACATGACCAGTTAAAGCAAACTGGTTTTGGTACAATCGCTTACAAACATACTTACTGCACGAGTTTACAAGGAACGTTTGCTATAATGTACTTCTTTAATGTCCGTGTCGTGACGGATTAAGAATACAGAGTGTCACCACCCTTATTCATCCTGCGGGTGTACTACGCAAGATAAAATCAATGCAAAGAGAAGGAAAACTTGAAACCAACCCTATACCAACCCGTCTGGCCAGCGTGGTATAGTAGACCAAAACCTCCTTTCTAAGGAGAGGCCTATGTCCAGCAGTGGACTGTTCAAGGCTGTTGATGATGATGATGACTTCTTTAAACCTAGTGGTATGATTTTCGCCTAGCATATCTATACAAATACAGCGTCTGTTTGTGGTTCCAAATTAACAACTCAACTGTAATTTAATGCATAACGGTATCTACTAAGTGTATACGATTTTACTATAAAAAACTATTTTTTTCAATTTTTGTCTGTCTGCTTGTAGACTTATCTCTGAATAGAAATAGAATCAGATATCTGAAGGTGTCTGTCCCGGTTATCATGAACATCTATGGTTATCGTTATTGGATAGTCAGTGCCCTCAAATATACTATTAAATCTGATGCAGAAGGCGGTTAGTAAACGAGAGTGGTTAAGAACCCTGCCAGTCTGTCAGACCATACCAGGTGCATCAGGAGCCGTAACTCGCTGTATAATCTATGTCTTACATAAGCACAGCTGTAAAGGTGGATAAGACTGTGGAGGAATGGTTGCCGTGTTCCTCCAACGCAAATGTTCCGGCCAGGCGAGGTGATCATGTCTGATGGGCCACGGCCCGGTGGTTGATGATAGATAGGATGTTGTATATATGCTAATCAGCGCGAGAATTTCTCTATCGCGATTCAGTGTTAGTAGTTACTCCAAATAGATCGTTCCGTGTTACTTCGTGGTTGTGTAGTGTAGATGGCGTTGTTGTATATTTTCTTAGCGCTGTATGTATAAGTTGCCACAAGATCATCTGTTACTCTAGCAGTAGCAGGCCGCGGTGGATGGTCGGCAATGTCGTTGCAGGATCCAGACGATGAAGAAAGTGTTACGCATAAAGCTGTACAGCCTTCTGGTTTATATAGCGCTCACTATAATCCTTAATATCCTTGTTATATATTATAAATATATAGTACAATAATAAATGTAAATTAACTTTGTCTGTCTGCCGCGTTTTTACGCCAAAACGACTGAACCAATTTAAATGAAACGGTACAGATAGTCTAAATCCTGAAAAAGTAAATGGGCTATTTCTACACTCGATAACTGATTTACACGCGGGCGGAGCCGCGGGCGAAAGCTACTTATAAATATATTTTTAAATTACGTATATTAAAGTTAATTACATGGAACCGCAAATAAAACGACTAGTATTCTTAAATAAAAATAGACTCAGGTATTCTAATTATGTTTTCGGGTATTTATAATTTCTGCTTTAAAAAAACAATCTAAGGAAGTCAAAAACACACAATTATTTCGTATAATGCTACGGCGGCCTTCAAATTTTTTTTTATATCGATAGTAACTTCTGGTTTTGGAGGATAAGTCATATTATCTGTTTTATGACGAATATGTGTGCCCCACAAAAATATTTTTATAATTACATTTTATATTTACGTAAATATATACTTGAGTCTACCAAAGTGAAACATGTAGCATGGTGACCCACACTATGCGTCCCTCTCCCCCATTAAAGTTTTTTTTAAATATTAAAAATAACAATAACAATTTGTGAATCACACAAAGTGTTATCCCGTGTTGGATTTGAACCCACGACACTTGACGCTGTAAAAACGACGTGGCGACCGCTCAAGCCACTAGGCCAACCGTGCAGCAAAAGGGCTGGTTTGAAAAATCTGGATACTGGAATGAAAAACGAAAATTAAATCAAGTTTCAGTAAAATGAGGACACTCACTTATCAACTATGATTGTCATACGACGTTCATGATAACCAAAACCGGATCACTAGGGTGAAACACGGTCACTTCCATTCTCCGAGCCGCTTTTAAAAATTTCTTGGGAAAAAACTGAATAACACATTCGTTTGTTTGTTTACCCTTTGAAAGATAAAAAAAACTACTACCGATACTATTTGTAGTACTCGAGTAATCATTTATCTACAGATTGCAACATACCGCTCAGCTGGATTTGTTAGCAAAGTTGCGTGACAACACTGTTTAGTATCAACCCGACCGGCTTTGACCACAGACTGCACAATGGAACTGTCAATAGAAGAATATGTTGGCAAAAAATATAAATTGAAATCGTCGGAGAACTTCGAGGAGTTTTTAAAATTTATCGGTGAGTTATTTTAACTAAGTTTAATTATTAAGTAACGATAATTATATCTTAATTATGTATTTTAATTATAATTATAGTCGATTGTTATTATAGATATCTACGTGTTGTTATTCTACAGTAATAATTATTTACTAACTGATTATAGTGCGATAAACATTGAATATATGTTTATTATCATTTGCCTAGCTTCTGTCCAACGACTTTGATTAATTGGAAAGAAAAAATATAAAGATAAATTCAGTAAAACTGATCCGAAAAGTGAAACTGCCTATCTTCTTCCTAGCCTTTATTTCCAATATTATTTGGGATATTACTAGTTCAACCGGTTTAACCTGAATATCAGTTTTTCCACGGAGCGACAGGCATCGGACCTCCGCAATCCTGAGGGAAAACTGAAAGTTGAACTAGTTGTCAGTATATATGAGGGTACTAATTTCCCAATACCGATTGCCATAGATGTTTATGACAACCGGGACCAACCGCCAAACTTCCATATTCCGGGATGCTATTAAGAATTTCCTATAAGAAAAATCCAATAATACTTGGCCTTATCCGGAATTGAAAATTAAAACTGTCTATGCCCGAAAAAATATTATTACATTTTAATGCAAGCTTTTCAATATCACTTTCTAAGTGTTGTGTGAACTTCAAAAAAGTTAGTTTATTTTTACTTTTCGGCAATCTTTTCAAATGAAAATGTTTCAAAATGAATACGGCTAGAATCGGCAGATATACAAAATTATGATTACATATGGAACAAGTAATTCTTATATTTAGATAATTATAGGCAAAGAGTTTTTAATAAATGCCTTGAATCACGTTAACTTATTTGAATCAAAAGATCTTTTTGTGAATAAACGCTTTCAGTAATGAAACTTAACGAAAAGAAAAATTGTAAACGTCTTACAGATAAATATTTGGAAACACGTTTACGTGCGATAACAACTATGTAATGTGGAATCAATTTAAAAAAAAAATGGTTCAGTGCAATGTGTTGCAAATGTGGTTGACTGCACGGTTGGTCTAGTGGTTTAAGCGATCGCCACACCGCTTTCTACTGCGCCAAATGTCGTGGCTTCAAATCCAATGTGGGATAACACTTTGTGTGATTCACAAATTGTTGTCCTGAGTCTCGGTATTCTTTATGTACATTTCATGTATGTTTGTAAGTCTCCCACGACACAGGATTTATATTCCTATCGCGGGAGTTGTTTTTTTCATGAAAATAGAATGTTATTAATTGAAATAATAAAACATGGAGCATTATATTGTACTGATCACATAACGTAATTTTAGCAAACATTTTTGAATATTTTTAAGAGTACACATTAAAAAATATATAATGAAGCCCCAATAGGTCTGTGCATGACCTCCATGGCATAGTCCTGCTTTGAGAACTAGGCTATGTGGAATAACGTATTGTGAAAAAAAAAACTTGTTGTAACATAACAGAAAAAATCTCTTTAAACCATTAATTTAAATAAAAAAGATCATACCTATGATTAAAACTTAATAAGATTTTAGTTTTTGCATTAATTTGTTTGTTTTTCGCCTTAGTGCGTCACTGAAATAAAAAAAAAAACTACTTTATGGTTGATAAACGTGTTATATTTACTATGTCTGTCTAAGTCTGAAACTCGTGATATTTTAGTAAATTAATTACCAAATAGATTTATCCAACGGTTTTCCGCAACACGTATGCGACTGTTGTCGAGATCGTTTCGGAAGATAAAATCTATTTAAATAAATATGATTAATGTGTTTGTTTATTATATCAATTAGGGTTCAAACTTCGCAGCGTTACTCGGGGTTTAAAACAATAAGCGCAGGTAACGCCGCAAGACTCAGCTAGTACTCAAAACCTAGTATCTATACTAATGTTATAGGTAAAGCTGAAGAATTTGTTTGTCCGGTTGAACGCGCTAATCTCAGGAACTACTGTTCCGATTTGAATAATTCTTTCAGTAGTAGATAGCCCATTTATCGAGGAATGTTATAAACTATATATCATCACGCTAAGACTAATAGGAGTGGAGCACCAAAGTCTAGTATATTTGGTGTCTTTCTGGTGGTTTTGAGTGAACTGCCTCGTTGGTCTAGTTGTTAGCGTATGCGACTGCTAATCAAAAGGTCTCGGGTTCAAAACCCGGGTCAGGTCAAAAAGTGTTTTTGGGATTTTCTTAGGAAATTCCTAATAGCTGCCCGGAGTTTGGAAGTTTGGCGGTGATTCACGCCCGTGCCTCGGAGAGCACGTTAAGCCGTCGGTCCCAGTTGTCATGAACATCTATGGCAATTGTTATTGGGAAGTCAGTGCCCTTAAATTTACTGACAACTAGTTCAATCTTAGAATTTCAGTTCTCCTTTAGGGTTGCGGAAGTCCGATGCCAGTCGCTCCGTGGAAAAACTGAAATTCAGGTAAAACCGGTTGAACTAGTAGCCGACCCCAAATAAACTTGGGAATAATGACTAGGAGGATGATGGTGGTTTTGGGTGATTCCACAGTCTACTCAAATGTCCTGCTGGCTCAAGTGTCGTGCTTCGGTTCGTTAATCTTGACTGGGTTATACCAGTTAGTAACCAGTAAGAAGATGGTTGGGGCTCGTATGCCAGCTGTATGGACTAACCGACTCAAAACTATGGTCCTATCTTCGAAAAGCCAACCCAGACCCTATACTGTTCTCGCATAGTTTATTATTTATTCATTGTTTGTGTTTGTTTCGGCTCTGTGGTTTGTTTCGGCATTTTTTCCCAGAGTGTGTCTTAGGAAATGCCGACACCTTCTAACGCTGTAAAGTGCCGGCTATAAAGTCCGACGTGTAAAAATATCTGTGAAAGATTTACTTGCAGAATAAAAATCATTTATCATTTAATATTTGTTTTTTAGGGTTCCTTAGATTAGTTATGTCCGTCCGTCCTCGACTTACCGCCCAAACGGTTGTTACTAGAAAGATGAAACTTTACATGAATAGTGTCGTAAAGACGTCGAAAAAGTGTTACAATAAAATTATTAAAAATATTTTTATTTGGTATACCTGCCTTACAAGTAAAATGTGAATGCCTTTTTTTGCGTCTACCTCGTCGTGTTATCATTTCAAAGTTTTTTTTTCATTTAGGTGTCCGTTTGCGAGTTTTTCAACTTTTTGTAAAAACAGAGTGCCCCCCCCCCCTCTCTAAAAGCTAGACGGCTGGCTCAAAAATCTAAAACTAAGGACTACTACAGTCCATATATTGAACTTTAGAAGAAAATTTAGATAATTATTTCAGGAGTTATAGTAGCTTAACTTGTAAAATGGACACGATTTGAAATCTACCTACCATTATGGATGACTATAGAGCCCTATTCTATGCGTGGCCTAACACGCGTTTTTTTTTCTAGTAGTGTCGAACTGAGAACAAAAAGTATACAATTTGTAAATAGATTTAAAGTTATTCTGAATACTGTTCCCTCTAAATTACATGACAATTTGAACTATTGTATTGACTTTAGTGTTATAACCGCTACGACCTTGAATAGACAATTAATGTCAATTATACAATTAATGAAACGCAACGACATAAAAACATCAATTATATAAAAGAAAATAGGTCATTTTACTTAACATTCACGAATGTAAGGTCATTAAACGAATATTATGTGGGGTCCCTGTTAGTTCAAATTTAAACAAACTTAAATTTACGAATTAGGGATCGACAATTTTAACACTAATACCATTTTTAGGATTCCGAAGTTTATGAATCGGAACCCTTATAGATTCAAGTTACAACGAACTACAATAACTTGTATATCATGTTACTTGCTGATATGGAACCCTTCATGGGCGAGTCCGACTCGCACTTGGCCGCTTTTTTAGTACTGATCTAAACATCGATATGTATAGTAAAAGTTAAAAATTGAGATATCGAGAAGTTAAAGTAATATTAACCATAAACAAAATTAAGTTTAGTAATGTCAACAAAAGAATTGCTTGCCTACCATTTGCCATTATATTTTTAGTTTTGGGCCCTACTCATAAGTGTCCAATCTTATCTCTACGAATAGAAGGGATCTAGATAAATAATATAGATATGTTTCCCTGGGCAAGGTTAGAGAACTTATCGTGACTTTGGACTACTAAAAAAAGAACTCTTCTCCCTTGAGTTAAGAGTTCAATTTAACCTGTCTCTGCTTTGTCAGTTTCGTAATGCACATTTAGCTACGTAACCCTTCAATGGTCCAGTAACCAACACTACCGCTGTAATGTTTACATAACACTGCCAATCTTTGTCATTAACACGTTTCATATTACCACTCCGTGACAAGAATGTAACTATGGTGATTAATTTTACACTTTAACTCCTTTAAATAGAGTATTATTGCGTTTGTCAGTAGTATTTATACACGTATTTAATACACCAGCTTTCGCAGCTCCGCGAGCGTGTATCTTGATTATTGTAGTATAAAGTATCCTATGTGTTATTCTGAAATATAAGCTATATTACTTTAAAATTTCATCCAAATCCGTTCAATAGTTTTTGCGTGAAAAAGCAACAAACATACATACTCACAAACTTTCGCGTTTATAATATTAGTAAGGATATATCAGTTCATTCACTTCGATGTGTAATAATGTGAGGATTACTCTATTAAGGACTAGTTATGAATAGGAATAGTGACACACCGTACTCATAATCTGTCACCAAACGGACTATCACCCCAATCTTCAACAACCCATAACCTCTCTGGACTTGGGTCTTCTCTCAGGAGAGGGTTAAGGCCATACGTCCCCACGCTGGCCGAGCGCGGGTTGGGGACACGCAAGACGCGTTGTGGCTACGTAATCTTGCTTTTAGATGTTCTTAAGTCACCTGAAGGCCTCCAACGAAGCTTCACGACTGTAATGATAACAACCGGGACCGACTGCTTAATGTGACCACCGAATCACGGAAACGCTCATAGCATATCATGCCAAAAACGGTCACCCATCTAGATAATAAACTTACCGGTCGTTGAATACCCTCGGTAATTGTTTCCAAGATCACTTGAATTCGAGCGCTTCGATCGATCGATCATCTCAATACGTTCTTATTAGTTCCTGTTTTCACATTCCAGGAGTTGGTCTATTATCCCGTAAGACAGCCTGCGCAGTCTCGCCAATCAGCGTGCTCACCAGAGATGGTGATGTGTACACGTTTTCGATGGTGACAACCTTTAGAACTGTTACGTTTCAATTCAAATTCGGCGAGGAGTTCATTGAAGAGCGTCCTGATGGATGTAAGGTAAGTGACAATTTGACCGCCTAGTGAGATGCTTCTACATCATCAGGCCTCCGGTCTCGCACTCACCTACGATATACGACAGCACAAATAATGGATTTTAGATAAATTACGAGCTAAAATCAGCGTGCCCCTATACTCCCTTGAGACCAAACTAACCTAGACCTTGTACTAGATTGACTAATAGAGACTGAGAATGCTATATCGCGAGAAAATCTATATCGCGATACAGGATTGTAAACTCCGTAGTTCCGTTAACTTCGGTAGAGGGTGCTGAAATATGTTTTTGTTTGTAAAAGTCTTCTCAATATCTCCTGTTTTACATTCTCGGATACTATTTATGTTTTCTAAAGAACTTTCAAGAAGAGTGCAGTCACTTTGGTAGGCTCATATCTAAATGAAGAAATAAGAATGATCTAAACATGACTGAGGCATAGGGAGTAATTATGATAAGCTGACAAGGTAGTAGGTAATAGCGTTAAATATGGGTTTGGAACAGCATCATGAATACTCTATGAGAGAACCTTGGTTGTATTCTCCATTACTAATTTGTCACCCCTTCGCCCCTTCTGAAATCAATAGGCCTTGTTTTGAATAATGGCCTTGTTTTGAATAATGTATCGCAGTGTTAATCATAACAGACTGAACTATATTACTAACTTTCTTTACCGTGGCTTTGCCTGAGTGTATGTTTTTATATTTTTCTTATTTTTTTGAGAGCTCATATTGCGTTCGTTGTGTAAATGGTTAATCATTCACAAAAAAAATGTATGGAAGAATTGTTGTTTGAACTTTTAGGGTTGATTCACTTTTTTTTTTATACTCACGTCGCGGGCAGTAAGTTGTAGTAGACGATGTCACATGGGTTAACTCGTTCAAATAAAATTCTCGTTATGTAAATTTTCAGAGTATTAATTATACATACGTATCTATGCCTAGATATTTTTTTTATTTTCTTTACTATTTAAGTCTACCAAAGTGACTCTGCTCTGCCTGATGGAAAGCATGAGTAGAATCTAGGAGTAGGAGTAGGAGGAGGGTAAGCAATGCAGCATGGCGGCCTGGTCAGATGTTGTCTCACACTTACCAACGAAATACGACAGCAAGAATGCTGTCATTATTTGGATGGTCTTCTGTGTGAGGGTTGTACTGCCGCGGTCGACCAGGCTCATTCGTGCTGAAATCAACGTGTCTCCAATATAATAAATTTAATTAATTTAGTGCAAACGTAGCTAATAAATATGCAAAATACATATTCATAAGGTAATGCTTAAAACACATGAATTTCAGTTGCTCAATGACCGTTTCATTAGACAATGAAAATATACGTCATGTTAAGGCGGCAAACAATATTTGTCACCTGATGGTTAGCAACTAATAGTTAGTAACCACCATTTTATATCAATACAAATAAAGAAAATTAGAGTGTCTGTATGTAATAGTATTTTACTGTAAAATGAGTATTTTACTAAATACATATCAACGTATATACGGTTTCAAGTTTTCCTTCTCTTGGCAGTGATGTTAGCTGCTTATTTTGTTACTTTAGTCGCCTCTTACGACACACATGGAATGAATAAGGGTGGTGACACTTTATATTCTTAATCCGTCACCACAACGTGGTATAGTAGGCCAAAACCTCCTTTTAAAGGACAGGCCTATGTCCAGCAGTGGACTGTTAAAGGCTGTTGATGATGATGATGATGAACTGCGCTCTAGGTCTCACACTCAGCAACAAATGATGACTGCACGAATGCTGTCATTGGGGTATATTACATAGTCAATAATATCAAGCGTTACTCGTTTTATCACGATAATACTAATGCAGTAATTAGGGTATTGCAGTATCATGATAATATCGCAGGTTAATCGGATATTATGAAATCCACAATACTAAGGGGGCGTGGCTTCAATATTATTGACAGTGTAAGTGCATCGTGATATTTTCCACAGCAAACACAACCAGATTCCGGTGAAGTCAACGCGTGGTGCGTTGACTTCACTGGAATCTGGTTGTGTTAATATTGATGGAGTGGTAATATTGATGATAATATTGATAGTGTAATAGCCCACTTCAGTATTTGCGATCTTATGATAATATCGAGATTCGAGTAGGGGAAGGTGGGGACCCTTCGTACGCGGGGCACATTCATACAGTCAAAATAAAACTTGAACGAAACAACGTACGGTCTTGCTTTTGTATGTGTGCGTGAGTCGAGGTACCAACTTTAAGTCAACGTAGTATCGCGCCATTCGCACCGGTGAGAGTGAAGTGACAGACACGAACGTGTTTTCGCGCTAGGTAAGTAATTTTTTGATCAATGTTTTTGTCTATTGTTACCGTAGATAAAATAAGTTTTCGTGTAGAGTATTATATTAGTAAGTAGCAAAATATACTTAATATACGTTTTCAATACTTAATTTATGACGTTTTCCTATTAATATTAAAAGAGGTCATATTTTGTTATTATTCAGTTAGTGGGGTACTTTCGGACAGAACTAGATGGGGCACGTTTGAACGCGTACGAATGTGGTCCAACTGGTAGGTAGTTAAGATTTAGTGTGTTAGTGTGCTGATTGATAATTCTTGCATTAACTTTGTCCTGTATGTATATATTTTTTGATACCTATTTCTTAATATTTCTTCTCAGAAACATGGTGCGGACTTATAAACCAATAAAGACAAGTAGACAAGCTGTGGATGGAAAAAATGAACTTTATTTTTGTGTTTAATTTCATTGCTAATAAAAGAATTTTGATTTATATGTGTTGTTTTAATCGCACGTACGAACTACCCCACAGCGTACGAAGGTAACACTGTACATAGGTGCCCCGTTGTTGGGGCAGATTCGTACAAATTCCAGATTTCCTTTAAATCATAATTATGGTTGAAACATCAGATGAAATCATGTGTAATTTTTTTATATGAATCTCAGATAGTTAGACTATAAATTTAAGCTGTCAGTTGATTGATTCATGAAAAAATAAAAATAAATAAAAATAAAATGTAAAAACCGTACGAAGGGTCCCCACCTTCCCCTATCACGATATTATTGGCAGTGTAATATACCCCATTAGGTTGGTCTTCTATACGAGGGTAGTACCACCCCGGTCGTTGGCCCGTTAATACTGAAATCAGCGTGTCTTTTCTTTAAACTTGTTTTTGTATACATTTTCAGTTGAAGGCTACAGTAACCATGGATGGTAACACTTTAGTGCACACACAAATAGAATCAAATGGACGAAAAGCTGTGCACAGGAGGACCTTCACTCCAGAAACATTGACTGTGGTACGTATTTTATTTTCATGGATATGTATTACATATAAAATAAATATGTTTAGGTGAAAAAATTGAAGAAAATGCCTTTGCGGTGGATGGATGCGGACTGCCCAAGGATGGTATGGTTGGCGCTCTTTGAGGGAGGCCTTCATTCAGCAGTGGACCACAGTTGGCTAAATAAAAAAATAAAAAATAAATAAATAAAATAAATAAATATTTTGGACATCTTACACACAACATCATCTAGTCCCAAAGTAAGCAGAGCTTGTATTATGGGTACTAAACAACTGATATAAATACATAAACATATTTTTTTTTGTAAATACATACATATTATACATAGAAAAATACCCAGACTCCGAAACAAATATTTGTGTATCACACAAATATTTGGTCTGACCCGGGAATCGAACCCGAGACCTCTTGATCAGCAGCCGCATACGCTAACCACTAGAACAATAAAATTGATTGATGATTGTTGAAAATAACTCGACAGAAGTGATAAAAACGTAACAAATCATTTGAATGACATCTGAACATATTCGTCATAATAACACGACATAGGGTTGTACATATAATTTTTAACGTAGTTGAAGTTCTTCTAGAATAGCAAATATATAGGTAAAAATTAAAGCACTTTTCATGATGCGTTTGTATGCGGCTTCAACTGTATCGGCGGATAGCTTGTAGAACATTAGCACGTAGCTTGTGGGCACCCGCGACCGCTGCATAAGGTGCGCGTCCATTGGCCCGCGCCGGACGCACGGCACGCAACGGATTGAACGGATTTGCCTTGCTCAGAAATGCCGGCGTTCGGTGCGGGCGGCGCGGATAGTGGACGCAGCGCTATGTGAAATCATACAAAGCAAAATAAAATCCGTTGCTTGCGGTGCGACCGGCACGGGCCAATGGACGCGCACCTTTAACGATAGCACAAAATTCCGGTCTCTTGACTTATAAAATAAAACAGCTATTCCTCCACCGCGGTTATAAAAACTGCAGCGTGGTATCTTAGCCTAAGATTTTTTCTTGTTATTATTATCTATATTTAATTATTGTATTAATTATTTTCAGGAGTCAACAGCTGAAGGATGGGATAGTAAATGCGTTAGAATTTACGAAGCAATACACTGATATAAATTAAATCTAATTATATTTTTTTGTAGATTTCATTGATATTTAATTAACTTAATGGTTAAGTGTACATTTACCTGATACATTACGATAAAATAAAATATTCATAGCTTTTTTTTTGTTTTTGCTTTTTTTACTGTACTAAGTCGTATAAAACCTATGCAAGTTGGTAGGTATCTATCATAAGCTATCTGGCAACCTCCGGTATTCCGCAAGGCTCGCATTTGGGTCCGATTCTTTTTAACGTCTTTATTAATGACATAACTGAATGTTTTAAACACTGCCACTTTTACTTGTTTGCTGATGACTTAAAGATAATGAAGCCAGTGCACAGCAAATTAGACTCCAAAATGCTTCAAAAAGACATTGATCGACTTGTAAGCTGGTGTAAACATAACAAAATGTCTTTAAATGTCACTATATTCAGTTTACACGTAATAAGAAAGAACTTGATAACAAATACTACATTGAGGGCGTTGAAACTAAGAGAGAGAGAAGTATTCGTGATCTTGGGGTTCAACTCGATCAGGCGCTGAAGTTCGACATTCATATACATAATACCGTCTCTAAAACCTTTAAAGTGTTGGGTTTTGTTTTGCGAAACAGTAAGGAATTTAAAAATGCGTCTAAAAAAATTAAGCTCTTTAACACACTAGTCCGACCCATACTAGAACATAACTCAGCGGTATGGAACCCACATTACGAGGTAAACACCAAACAAATAGAAAGTGTTCAGAAACGTTTCCTCTATTCACTCTATTCACTTGAGCTACGGTGATCATTTAGCAAAGCAACTGGCGAGTTACACTAAGAGACTGAAACACTACAACATGGACACTTTAGTCAGTCGCAGGAGGAGGCTGGATCTCATTATCCTTCACAAGATACTGAACGGAGCAATAGATTGCAGTGAGCTTCTGAACTCATTACCCATTCAGATTCCAACTTGGATTCCCAGACACAATACTTTTAGTCTGTTCTACATTCCAGGTTTTAAAACTAATCTGGGTCATTTCGCCGCTGTACCAAGACTCTGTAGGCAGTATAACATGTTGGCTAAGAGAACTGATTTGGATATTTGTCTCAGTCAGTCTACATATAAGAAGAGCTTAATAGCTCTGGGTGGTGTGGAGTAGGCCTCATTGTTTCGTTTGCATGTTTGTTACTTTGTTTTTCAATTTGTTAACTTATTGTTTGTATTTGGATGTGTATTGTTCGCTTGGTCGAAATATTTTCTTTTTGCTTGCTGTGATCTCCTGTAAGTGAAGGAGTACACTTACATAACACTCTTTTATTTAATTACTGTAATATTATTGTGTACATCTTTTGTTGGAGATCCTTACTTAAAAAATAAATAAATAAATAATAATAAAGGTGTAAAATCGGTAGGCTCTCAACTGTAACATCGAGTTTTGATATTCGCTCGGTGCGATGAAACTTATTAGGCGCGGTCTGTAAAGAAGAAACGGTGGCGGATGATTAAAGTAACATAATATAAACCTTAATGGTACTAATTTTGAAGTGTCATAAAAAGCTATTATCATAAATGCTTGGTAGATAGCTTGTCCCAGTACAACATAGGCTGCTAATCCATTTTATGTATTTTAAAACAAAAAACACTTCTTTACACATTAACCAGCCGTGCTGAGCGCGTTCGTTTATTGGCTGTGCGTGATCTATGACTTCACGGTTGGCCTAGTGGCTTAAGCGGTCGCCGCTTCCTACTGCGCTAAGTGTCTTGCGTTCAAATCCCACGTGGGATAACACTTTGTGTGATTCACAATTTGTTGTTCTGAGTCTGGGTGTTCCTTGTGTCCGTTTCATGTATGTTTGTAAAGTCCCCGGCGACACAAAAATTTATATTCCTAATGCAGGTGTTGTCTTAAAAAAATAATGGGAATCAGGCTTATGGATTTATGCACTTACTACACTTGCAACTTGGGCCACTTAGGTAACTTGTTAGAGGATTCCACTTTTCGCTTTGCCACTTGCCACCGTTTAGGAGCGAATTACGTACACTGCAGCCGAAGGTTCCAAAAAAAACAAATTTACTTAGAGTTAATTTAATATAATAATTTTAACAAAAAGGAACCGACTTCATAGAAAAACTATTCTGAGTACCCAAATCGCGACAATTGTGCCTGATATTTGAGGAGTTCCCTCGATTTCCTTGGGATCCCATCATCAGATCCCGATATGGTGACGATGGGGCCACCTGTAAGCTACGCCCATTCCAATACAAAAAGAAGTTTTGAAATCGGTTCATAAACGACGAAATTATCGCTGAATTGAAATTTGAAATTAAAATTATCGTGTGTGTCCCCTCCCCCTGTAACTTCTAAAATCAGGGAGTGATAAAACTAAAAAAAGTATATGATGTACATTACTATGTAAACTTCTAACGAAAAAAAAGCATTTTTAATGCCCGCGTCGATCTTATATACAATCTTTGTACGAATAATTGTCAAATCTAATTTTGTGTCTATGTTTTAGTTTTGTAATAATCTATTTAATTTATGGCATTGACTGTACCAATTTAATATTAAACGATATTTGACATCAGCAACAATTTAATAATACAAGTACAACAGCCAATTGTAACATGAAATTTTAACGTCATAACTGTCTTTAAATAAAGCCGGTTCCAAAAATAACGGGTCAGTCACATAAACCCGAATATCTCCCGAACTACGTATGCCATCCTAATGAAACGAAGACTGTTCAATTGAGAATTTAATTATACAGATAAAAAATAAGATAAAACTTTGTTACACCCACAATATTAATCTTAAATTAAAAAAAAACTAAAGTAGTCATATTTTTCTTAAGATTACATTTTTTTTATGATTGTTTTTTTGCTGTTTTTCATCACTTTCTTCATTTAATACTTTGTATTGCCTCCACGAGCTCTTCTGACAGCTTCCAGGCGATTAGGCATGCTGTACACCAAATTTCGGAGCCGGTGCTGAGGAATACCTTCCCATTCCTCCACCAGTGCTTGTATGAGCTCGGGAAGCGTGATTGGTGGGGGGTTTCGACCTTTCACGCATCTCTGAAGCTCGTCCCAGGCGTGCTCGATGGGGTTTAAGTCCGGGCTTCGCGCTGGCCACTGCATGAGTTCGATACCGACCTCTTCAAGGTAGTCATGTACAATTCTGGCGGTATGGGGACGCGCATTATCATGCATTAATATGCCATGCCGGTCCATCCTGGCCATGAAAGGACCTACATGTTCATTGAGGATCTCTTCCACGTACCTCTCTGCATTTAGAGTTCCATTTTGAATGAGCACCAGCTCGGTGCGGGCCTCAGCAGAAATCCCAGCCCAAACTTGTACGGAGCCTCCACCGTACGCCACTTTTTCCTCCACACACGCTTGATGGAAGCGCTCCCCTGGTCTTCTGTACACCAACTGCCTACCATCATGCTTATAAAGCATGAATTTAGACTCGTCCGTGAACATTACCCTAGACCAATCGTCTAGTGTCCAGTTTAGGTGTTCGCGCACGTATCTCTGTCTTGCAATTCGATGTCCCCGTTCCAGTTTGGGGCCATTTGCGGGCCTCAATGGTTTCAAATTTGCTTCAGCAAGACGTCTTCTTACTGTTTGAGCGCTTAAATTGCCACCTCCAAAGCGAATAAAGTGAGTTTTTAGACCAACAGCAGTTTGAAAACGATTTCGGAGCATTGTAGCCACCAGTTGTCTGTCTTCCCTGGCCGTTGTGCATCTTGGTCTGCCATTTCCTGGTCTTCTAAGGTGTGATCCGGTCTCTTGGTACCGCTGGACTACCCGCTGAACAGTCGACAAAGATACACCAATGTTTCTGGCTGTTTCACGCTGGCTCCGCCCAAGTTCCAAAAAAGTTAGGATTCTGGTACATTCCTCTAGCGTGACTGCCATGCTTCACCTCACAGAATAATAATTATGCACGTGGAAGACGTTCACGATAATTTTTTTTGTGACAGAATAGAAATGGAAAGCATCCATAATGACATGAAACAAAAATTTTGTTTTTAAAAATAGTCATTTTTTTAAATTTTGTTTTTCTAATGAAGTTTTTTTCATCAACCAGTTTAAATAAGATGCTATTAGAAGCGCAACTAAAAAGTCTTTATTCTGTTTTTTATTTCATTGATCTAGCTTTTACAGTTCTGGAGGTATTTAAATTTTTGTGACTGCCCCGTAATTTTTGGAACCGAGTGTATATAGTTATATATCTTAAAATGACTATTCTAAACTCTCTGTTAATAATAATAGAGTGTTTCATTATTATTTTAAGTAACTAGAATACTAATGAGGGCTTTTTAGCACTAATGATACAGATCCAACTTAATTAACAGTTCACTACATGTACTGAAGTACTCATTACACACTACACCAAAATTATACGTTAAATCAGAAACAGCTGTATAGATTCACAAACAATTAAATACTAAGAAATGAATTATAATCTATAGATAGGTTTTCAAAAATGATATTGAGGTTTCTAATATCATTTTTTCCTAAACTGAATAGTTTGTGCGAGAGACACTTCCAAAGTGGTAAAATATGTCCCCCCCCTGTAACTTCTAAAATAAGGGAGTGATAAAACTAAAAGCAGTATATGATGTACATTACTATGTAAACTTCCAACGAAAATTGGATTGAACTAGATCTAGTAAGTAGTTTTTTTTTTCTTACGTCATAAATCGTAAACCGCAATTTACCTTCAATCAATACACTATTATTAAAACATCGATTAAAGTTACAACGAACTGCAAGAATTCTTATATGATGTTACTTGCTTCTACGCAACCCTTCATGGTCGAGTTCGACTCGCACTTGGCCGCTTTTTAAATAAATATTTAGAACAACTCCAAAGAAGACTCCCAGACAAAATAAAAATATTTAAATAGTGCTCGAACTATTTTATAACTCCGTGCTTTTGTGCATATTGTGTCTGCTTGTTCGTATGTGTCTATATATTGGAATATATAGACACACACACACACAAGCAGACACAATATGCATCCAACAAGCCGATACAATATGAATATATTATATTCAGTTTGATGTCTTGAACCGCGAGTTGCAAGCTCGCATTCGCATAATTTCTCCCAGACAAACCTCGTGTGCGGAGTTTTCAATAAAAGAGATTTTCAATAAAAGGCAGGAGGAACTTGTTAATGTGAGCTTCCTGAGGTAAATGACTACATAAGACATTAGACATTACATATTGGCATTTAAAAATTATAAGGATCTCCTTTCAATTGTCTGTGTTCAATGGTTGCTGGCATAAATTGCGCAGGCGCTCGAACACCTCGGGTGGACTGAATTCATTATAAACAAGACTAATATTATTCATTTGAAAATAACTCTGTCGGTCTGTCTGTCTGTTACGCTACACCTCTGCACCACTTTCAATAAAATAGGTCATGGAAATATTGTTTCTCAGGACTTGGAAGGACTAATTCTATTTTTTGCACGTAACAAGTCCATCAATAAATAAAATCTTATCCAATTAAATATTTATCATTACCTACATCATCATAAGCCTATCGCAGCCCACTGCTGGACATGGCTTCTCGCCACTCTTATCGATTTTAAGTTTCTGGCATCTAGCTCCTGCAAACCTTATCGCACAAGTTGTCTCATGGCCTGTGGGCTACCAACAATACGTCATATGTATCTTCTTCCTCAGCATATTTGCATCCACTGTTGGATAGATGCCTCTTCCATGGTTATCCATTCACTTCTGGATGCGGCGTGTCTAGTCCAGGTAGGCAAATAAAATAACAAATGTACCTACATAATTTTACTAAACATAATGATTGTAAAAGAAAGGTAAATTAATAGTAAAAGTACTCAGTAAATAATAACAAATCATAATGATACGGCACAATTTCAGTATCGTTACCTGATAAACTTTATTAATGGATTATAGTATAGTGCAATATTGCAATATCATTATTTTATTCTGATCAGAAAATTTAGCATTGCGTTTTCAACACTGATAGAGACTGAAATGAGAGTTATATTTATTTACCTTGGTTCCACAATCTCCAACGTAGGAGGATGCGAAGACGAGATAAGACGTAGATCCATCTCTCAGCTCCATCACAAGGTCAACAGTAGAACGGTTGGGAAAGATTTGGAAAGACCAAAGAATAACCAAAAACACAACAACACACAAAGTTCCGTTTAATGAACTGCCTCATAATTCCAATCTTTCTATACGGGGCTGAAATCTGGTCATTTAGAAAACAGGACCGCCAAAAAATCAATGTTAACCGGATGAAAATTATATTGTATTTTATAAAATAAGTTTCTGAACATAACTCACATGGGTTGCCAAAAAAAAAGTTCATGATTATTATATTTTTTTTAAATTTTACCTAGTTACTTGTTGGCTAGTATTTTGTTTCTTTTTTAATATTAACTTTCAAAATATATCATTATATGTATTTTTTATTGTATTTTCTTTATTGTATTTTTTACGGGTGGAAAATTTCAAGTACATTTTAGACACAGACAAAAATAATTGCCTGTTGCCATGTTGGAATATTTTTCCTTGCCATAAACTCACACATAGCAAGGAAAAATATTCACAATTTCAAACAAAACGCTTATGAGTGTAGCCCTATTTGGGTTAAATATTGACAGAGAATTTATTTAATTAATTTATTGTGGAATCTTTTATTAGACCCCTTATTGCACGACTTGGAAAGTAGGGCGGTGTACGTACAGGCATTCGCGGACGATGTGGTGTTGGTGTTCGATGGTGATACGGCACTGGAGATTGAGAGACAAGCCAATGCCTCTCTCGAGCATGTGCGGGAGTGGGGTATCGGAATGAAGCTGAAATTCGCACCGCACAAAAGTTGTGCGATGGTAATCACACGGAGGCTGAAATACGATCTCCCGCGCCTGAGCATGGGCGGGATAGATATTGGATTGTCCACCGAAATCAAAATCCTGGGGCTCACCATCGACCACAATCTCACATTCACAAAACACGTAACGAACATTTGCAGAAAGGCGATTGGGATCTACAACAAGCTCGCGAGGATGGCCCGGATCAGCTGGGGTCTACACCCCGAGGTGATCCGGACCATCTACGTTGCTGCTGTGGAGCCCACCATTTTGTACTGTGCTAGCAGTTGGGGCGCGGCGGCAGGAGGGCTTGGTGTCCGAAAGCAGCTGAACGTGGTACAGCGCGGATTCGCCCAGAAGCTGTGCAAGAGCTACCGGACGGTCTCCCTGCACTCAGCGCTGATCTTGGCTGGCTTGCTCCCTCTGGACCTCAGAGTTCGCGAGGTGGCCTCCTTGTGGCCACCTCGCGAACTCTGGTGGCCACGAGGCCAAGAGAGGGGTGGGCCAGCCATGGTTGGGAGACAGGGAGGTCGAACGAATGGCTCCGGCTATTGAGGTACCTCACCAGACGGGAGCAAGATTGAGGGCCGGGTCGGCGCGGCGTTATCCGTATGGAATAGCGAAGCCGAAACCAAGGCCCTCAAACTTGCGTTGTCGCCCTATTGCACCGTCTACCAGGCTGAACTTTTGGCTCTATGCAAAGCGGCCAGTGAGATTCTCAGGCGAGTTCGTTCGGCATCTTCAGCGACAGCAGAGCCGCACTCCAAACGGTGACTAATGGTCACATCTTGCAACCCCTCGCGGTGGAGGCCAGAGTCGCCATTCAAAAAGGCATGATCCAGGGTAAGGATATTTCCTTATTCTGGGTCAAGGCCCACGCAGTGTTGATCAGTAATGAGCGGGCCGACCAGCTGGCCAAGGAGGCGGCTCTGGGGTTGAAGAGAGCACCGGACTACGGTCTGTGCCCTGTTTCGTTCGTCAAGAGAAGTCTTCGACAGGCCTCGCTTGACGAGTGGAACAGAAGGTACAGAGAGGGCGAGACCGCCTCCGGTACCAAGCTCTTCTTCCCCTGCGCGCTGACTGCTTACAGCATTGTTCGCAAAATGGATATCGCCGGCACTACTATACAACTGTTTACGGGGCTCGGTGGGTTCTCCGAATACTTGACGCTATTCAAGTGTAAGGAGAACCCATCGTGCATTTGTGACCCGAGTGTCCTGGAAACTGTGCCACATATCATCACAGAGTGCCCAGCATTCAGCAAGCAAAGGTATGACATTGAAAGTGAATTAGACATGAAAATTACGACTGTAAATTTAAGTAATATTGTTAGTAGTAAAAATAGACATAAGTTCATAAAGTATTGTACAGAAATAATAGAGATAGTAAACAAAAGAAACAAAGGGAATTGAGATTATGATTCCTTAATAAAGTATGTTTATTAATGTTAAAATCATAACGTATTTAGAATAAAAAATAAAACAGTAAGTTGCACAGTACTTTAGTGTTAAAATTGTATAGATTGTAATACTAGTTGTAATTAAACTGTAAGCAAATGTTAATATAAGTATATAGTATATAAGTGTATAGTGTAAGATTAAGAATGAGATAAATAAACGTTAAGTACCACTTATTACCCATGAATAAAAATAGAAATAGAACAAATAGTAACAGATTAGGAAACAGGAATCCCACCTGGAAAGTATGGAAGGCTGAATGACAGAAAGAATTAGTATGCGGAATGAAAGTACGAGCGGTAGTAATAGCGAGAACTTGTATGAAAGGATATAGTAGGAATAGGCTCCGAAGAACATCGGAGGTGCTAGTTTAAAAAAAAAAAAAAATTGACAGAGGAAAACGCTATTCCCTACTGTGTTGTTCTATGCTTAACTATCTCTATGAATCCAGAAATCCCAAATTACTATAAGAAGTTCCAAAATTAATTATGAAGAAAATCATAGGATTGGCTCGAGGCACATTGCACAGTTCAGCAAACCTAGAAATATCAGGTAAGCCAGAAGAGTCGCTCATTCAGGTAACAATTCTCAACAGATATAAAGTTGTTATAAAAGATATTTAGAATTAGTTTAATTAGATGTGAAGGATATGTAAGGAGTGAAGGTAAGGATATGTGTAAGTGTATGTATATATATGTGTGTGAAGGTAAGGATATGTGTAAGTGTAAGTATATATATAAGTGTATTGTATTCATGTTACTATAGTACGTAATACTATCTTTAAGTAATATCTTAACTCGTATGATACGCCTGCTACACAAATCTCTGCACTACCCAAAGGTCGACTGGAAGAGAATGCCTATGGCATTAAGTCAGCCTTGTGCAAAAAGCATAAATAAATAAGTAAATCTGCAAAGAGAAAGAAAACCTGAAACAAACCCTATAGCAACTCGACTGGCCAAGGTGAAATAGTTCGCCAAATCTAACTCAGAACAGACTTAGAATAACAATTTATTGATCACACTATGTGATGTTCTACGTAGAGTTGGAACCCAATAAACGCAATATAGAAAGCGTCGAGGTGATCGCTTAAACGTCTACGCCATTTATTTAGTCAATTATTCTGCCTTGGAAACAGTGCTTTAAAATATCTAAACAAGATACCATTTCCACCACTGAGTCCGCTAGTAATACGTTTGCATTAATTATCGGTTAAGTAGTTAATACGTGACAGATAAACAAACGTTTATTTTCCAAGATTTATTTTACAAAAAATTATCAGTGTTAGTAGTATTACCGTAGTAATAATGATACAACTTTAGTGATATTACATTCCAGTGTCAAACAAGCAGACTAATAGTTCACACTAATATTATAAGTAAGAAATTAACTCTGTCTATCAGTCTGTCTGACTAATACGCTTTTACGACTAAACTGCTGCGCTGGTTTCTGAAGCGAGGAGTAGCAAGCTAGCGGAGCCAACACATCGCGTGTATGTCGGTTATCGAGGTAAAAAGAATCCCTAAAAGGGAGGATCCTCCGACCAGGCAAGGTGATCATGCCTGGTGGGCCACTGCCCTACAGTTGATATTGAGATGTTGAATATAATATGCTAATCAGCGCGCAAATGTCACTTTCGCGATTCAGGATTAGTAATTACTCCGTATAGATCGTTACGTGCTTTTCTATGTAGTTCCTTCGTTAGATGGCGCTGTCGTATGTTTTCGTCGCGCTGTATGTGCAAGTTGCCACAAATCCTTCCTCAAAAATCAAACAATATACATGCTAAATAAACTGAGCGGTTTAGAATGAAAGCTAACAGGAGACAGAGAAAGCTATTTACATATTTTTATTATTAGCATGAATGCAACAGTGAGCGTAGCCCTGAATAAAAGCCAATTATTGTGTAAATACAGATTACACTCAATAATAAGTTTATTACAAACAAATTTATCACTGCATTATTACACAGCGTGATACAATTCACATCATAACAAAGTACGGTCACGCTATTGATACAATAAACTATATCATCGATTAAGGTGTGTGTGTTTTATGACTATTATCGATAGATTATACCACTTGGTATAAAATAAAGACTTTAGTCCAACAGCGACTGTTTTGTGATTCTCCGTTCAAAGAACAAAACTAGCCACGATGTCGTTCCTTGGAAAGGAGTACGCTTATGTCAAGCAAGAAAACTTCGAGGAATTAGTCAATACTTTGAGTAAGTAGTGTAAAAAACCATATACTTAAATTAGAAACAGTGAGTGGTGGTGAGGGTAAGGAACGAAGGCGCGGTCAGTACCTAAATGGGTGACCGTTCGTGATATGACATGTTTTGAGCGTTTCTGTGATTCGGAGGTCACGTTAAGCAGTCGGTCCCGGTTGTTATCATAAGATGACAGTCGTGAAGCTTAGTTGGAGGCCTTCGGGCGGTTTAAAAACACCCAACGGTAAGGTTACAAAGCCACACGTGTCTTTACAGTCCCCAACTCGCACTTAGCTAGTGCGAGGACGTAGCGGGTCTCCTTTCAAAAGCCCACTCCTGAGAAGACACCCAAGCCCAGGAGTGGAACATTATGGGTTGTTGATTGGTTGAATGGTGAGTGAGAGACCGAATACAAAATAACGCAGAAACATCTCAATAGACCGCCATAGTTGATTGTCTGTATTCGCAATAAATATGGTGATCAACTACTCTTGGATTCTACTTATGCTTTCCATCAGGCAGAGTAGAGTTTAGACTTTGACAGGCAAAATAAAAAAAACATAGGCCTTTAAATATCCAACTATTATTTAAGCATCTATTTAATAAATATACTAAGTAACTATAAAATTCAGCTGTGTAATCCATTTATACTGTAATGTAACAAATATTTGAGCAGTATTTGAGCAATATTTTTTAACCAAAATGCAGCAGATAGAGGGTTACTTTTAAATGTATGTATGTGTAGGTATTTCTTTAGCATACTTTAGTACATGTTAGTGTTGTTGACTCATATTCGCATTAGAGGTATTGTTATATTCGTCCTTATTGCAAGAAGAACACTTGGTAGGTTGTATTAACCCAACCTTCCACTGTTCGAAGGTTCGTAGTTTTTGTGAATTTGATGTACAAATACTACACAGATTACAAATATTCTACCCCACATAATGTTAGTGTATTTGGAACAATAAACTGCAGTTAATGCAATAAAGAAAGTGGTATGAGTTATCAATGTTTGATAAATTACAGCACAGTCGTAAACCTGATTAAACATCACCTTGGTACTCAAATTTATCTTTTATATGTTGTTTTGGCGTTCGTTGACTTATCTACACATGTATCTTCTTTAATTGGCTATAATTTCTAGAACTATTCAAAAGTAGGTAGGTATGTAAACTAACTCGTTGGTCTGGTGGTTGACGTATGCGACTGTTGATCAAGAGGTCTCGGGTTCGATTCCCGAGTCGGATCAAATGTTTGTGTGATCTACAAATAATTTTGTTTCGGAATTCAAAAAAGTCTCGGAGTAAAAAAACGTATGTTTATGTATTTGTATGAGTTGCCTAGAATCCATAATACAAGCTCTGCTTAGTTTGGGACTAGACAATGTTGTGTGTAAGATGTCCGAAATATTTAATATTTAGGGAAATATATTTATATAAGTACGTGCAATATCTCTCCCAAAACCATTAATCATCGAAGTTGTTTAGTAGGCCACTGACAAGGCACTGATAAGAATTATTTTTTATATTTAGCCTACGAATAAAGTGACACTACCCTGCCTGAAGGGATGCATGAGCAGAATCCAAGAGTGAGGTCATCACGTCTTGCTGAGAATGCAGACAATAAAGTATGGCGGCCCACACTATGATGGCATAGTGAGATGCTTTTTTAAACCCCTTTTCAACCGAATTCAAAAAAAAGGAGGAGGTTCTCAATTCGTCGAAATCTTTTGTTTTTTTATGTATGTTCAGCGATAATTTCGTCGTTTATGAACCGATTTCAAAAATTCTTTTTGCATTGAAATGGGCGTAGCTTACAGGAGGAGACCTGAACCCAGTAGTGGATCGTAATGGGTGTGGCGACTTCCACATACAGCGCGACGACATACGACAGCGCTCGCGAAGATTGCCGATGGCAGAGCGAGCGGCGCGCGCACATCTGTGTCGTCGTAGCAATCATGATTGTTGATTTTTACGTTTTACAATTTTCACCAATATAAATATTTTATTATTACAACCAATAATAATAAGAAGTATCCTCACACTTCATGGGTTTTTGTTTCCATTAAGGTGGAATCACTTTAGCAGGCCCATACATTAAAGTAAATCGATAACAAACCCGCCGACCAGTTTAGTATAATATTCCAAACCAATTTTCTAAGGGCATGTCTATTTATAATAGTATCTAGTTTATTAAAGGATGAAGATGATGACCTACATCTAGTACTGATTTTCTATAAAGATATATATATAGGTAGGTGGGTATACGCAATAACTTACAGAATATTATTTACTTACTAGCTGTGGCCTGCGGCACTACCCGCCATTTGGTGCGAATTTGGTCTAAAGAAAATAGCCTAAGTTACTCCTTATGACATCACCTTTCTGCCAGTCGAAGTCTCATCAAAACCGGTTCATCTGTTCCAAATACTATCCGGAACAAACAGACAGAAGAACAAACAGACAGATACACAAAAAATTAAAAAAAGATTTTTTTGATGTTGGTACTGTAAATACTTTGTTAAGCATTTAGTGAAAAAAACTGTTCTTTTTAACCGACTTCAAAAAAAAGGAGGAGGTTCTCAATTCGTCGGAATCTTTTTTTTCTTTTTTTTTATGTATGTTCAGCGATCATTTCGTCGTTTATGAACCGATTTCAAGAATTATTTTTCCATTGGAAAGGGCGTAGCTTACAGGTGGTCCCATCATCACCATATCGGGATCTGATGATGGGATCCTAAGGAAATCGAGCGAACTCCTCAAATATCACAGGCACAATTGTCGCGATTTGGGTACTCGGAATAGTTTTTCTCTGAAGTCGGTTTCTTTTAGTTAAAATTATGCTTTTATCATATTACATACAGACACTCATATTTTATTTATTTGTAAAGACTAAGTTTATCTCTCAACTTTTAGGTCTAACTCCCGAACAAGCTCAGGGTTTCATCAATAGACACCCAAACCAGAAGCTGTTGAAAGATGGCGACAACTATACGTTGGTGTACTTCAAAGAGACCACCTTCAAGTCTGGTGTAGAATTCGATGAGGAGATTTCGACTCGCAAAGTAAGTATTTTTCTATGTTAAAATAATCGACCTATTGAGATCGATGGGTGAAAACTAACTAATAGAAGATGCTTTGTCTCAAATGAGCCTTGCAAGAATCTTAGGTGATTAAACTTTCATCCTGCAAAGTATTCCCTATTCATCTCGTGGGTATCGTAAGAAATAATTAAAGGAACAAACCATTTAAGCAGCCTAATATAGCTACAAAGAGAAGCATAAATTGAAACAAACCCTCTACCCTCTTTTATAGTAGGCCAAAATCTCCTTTCTAAGGAGAAGGCTATGTTCAGCAGTAGACGGTTAAAGACCGTTGAGGACGATGATTATTAAACCTTTCTTTTCAACTAATTATAGGATTTCCTACGTTCTGGAAGGGAACCACCCAGAAGCAGGTGGCAAAGGTGCCCATGAGCATAGGTGGAGGTTGTGGCTTAACAAAACGAGATTATCTTCATCAGAATAATAACATAAATTGTGTTATAAATAACATAAGTTCACTATTTTACTTATGTGTTAAATCATGTATGTGTGCATTCTATTAAGATATTTTTAATCAAATTTTTATTGTGTGTATGTATGGATGTAGTGTACCTAGTATGTATTTATATGTATTTGTGTTGTGTATATACATGTATGTTTATGTAAATAAATGTATTTATTTGTGTATATATTCTTAGAACTCTTGTAATATTTACTTTACCTTTTTTGTCTATCATATTGCTTCTCTTAAATAACACACCTGCCTTACATAATTTTGCAACACCCAAAGGTTTGGTTGGAAGAGAATGCCTGTGGCATTAAATCCGCCTTGTGCAATATGTTTGCAGGAAGTTTAAATAAAATAAAATAAAAATAAATCTTCACGTATGTCACCCACCTGTCCCAAAAAGAAATGTAAACTCATTTCATTATTTTTATTCTCGACTTGCTTATGCTCGCGGTTCGACCAGCGTTTATATCAGTTATCATGGTATAGAGTGGCGTATGTCCTTTCATAAGAACCAAGTCTCTTCACGCCAAATGTCATTAAAATCGATGCAGAGGTTTAGACCTAAAAGTGTAACAGACAGGCAGATAAGAATTAGTTCCAAATTGATAATATTTCTATGAATTTACAGGCCAAAACTACGTTTACTTTGGATGGCAACACACTCACTCAAGTGCAGAAATTCGACGATGGTATAGTGTTTACAACTGTCAGGGTCTTCACCGATAACGAACTTGTTGTGGTATGTTATTCATAATAATATTATCTTCACTCTTACTACACAATAGTTACTTAATGTAAGTTTTTTTTCGTGTAATATCCCATCGGTTACCATCAGTTTGTGGCTATGTTGGACTCGAACCGACTCAAACCGCACGCCGTCTTATGTACTATGAGCCGAGGAACCAGGTATACCCTCGAAAGGAAGTGCCTGGAACCCCGACGTACCTCGGGCCACCTACGGTCTATAGATGTTTGTTGCCTTTGTTGTCTCCAAAAAGCTTCGTAGCGCTCATGCCGCTACCCAGGCCTGCTTCTGCTAGGGTGACAGATGACCTGACCTGTCAGCGGTACCTAAGAGGCCGGAAGAGTTCTACACCTCTCCCGGTCCCGCCCTCATCTCTCTTCGTTCTTGGGCCCGGTGGACCGCCTTTTAAACCTTTCCCGGCCAGTTACTTTACGTAGGTTCTTATAAATGTAGTAGTCATTTTTATGGATAATCTTTATTTATTATCCAGTAAGAACTGGTTGTATTTGAAAAACGATTAAAGTTTTAAACACAAACAACGTATGAAAGAATTGGTCCCTCTTTAAAAAAGCCGCGGCAGTATCTATCTTTAACTGTTAGGGCACTTTTTGTGGTATACGATTTGTTGACTATGTAATAACAACATTTGACGACCAATAGGAACACTAGCGAAGTTGCGTAGATGAGCTAGCATACATAAAAAGGGTTATATAGAATTCCTGATAAGTCTTACTGAACCTGTCATGACACAAAATGCCATACATGACATTTCAAGTTATACTGCTCATGAATAAATGCATTTAGTGACAAGTTATTAATTTGAAATTACAAACTGATCTTGTAATTTTATTTACTTGTATTGAAAGTGTTTTGGTCGACCATGGCTTTCACTCAATACGTACCCAGTTTTAAACTAACTACGATCCACGAATTTACCCGCGTTTTTTGTACTTTAAAAATTTAATTAATATTACTTTCTTTTCAGACTCTCTCATACAACAAATATGACGGCAAAGCCACCAGATACTACAAAGCTATTTAAGTGTTAAGTTATTTATTATTCTATTTTTTTTTAATAAAGTAATAAATTACAAATTTTTTTTATTTTATCTTTGTAGAGTTAAATTTGTGGCTTAACAAAGAACAGAGTTACAAATGGTATGAAGGGTACCGAAAACAGGGAGTGGAGGGAGGGGTGTCATGTGCCTCTAACATTTATTTATACATTTATTAAAGGTATAAATAAATATATATTTTAGTTACATTTTCTAATATTTTTCTATTAAATCTAATCAACAGCCTTTAACAGTCCACTGCTGGACATAGACCTCTCCTTAGAAAGGAGGTATTGGCCACCAACCCAGTCTGGCCAGCGTGGTATAGTATACCACGCTGGCCAGACTGGGTTGGTATAGGGTTGGTTTCAAGTTTTCCTTCTCTTTGCATTGATGTTGTCTTGCGTAGTTTATCCCTTAGTCGCCTTTTACGACACCCGCGGTATGAATAGGGGTGGTGACTCTGTATTCTTAATCCGTCACCACACGTCTATTACATCTATTGGTAACTAATTTTACGAAGTGCTATATTTGAGAATTCACTCAGAGTACAATAAAATATTATTATATTAATCTCGTTAGCTATGAGTGTGCGCAGAGGTGCCTCGCGCAGTAAGTTAGTGCGAGTAAAAACAAGAGAGTCCTCCAACCAGGCGAGGTAATCATGCTTGCAGAGCCATGGCCTATTAATGTTAGAAAGTTGTATACTAGTATTTATATTTATACAGGGTGTCCCAGAACTCAACGTCAAGCCGAAACGGGGTGACAGGATTGTTTGTAACCATCATGAGAAAAATAAAAAAATGAACTATCTCATGCAGTTTGAAAATTATGGGAATTTAAAAAAAACCTAGAAATTTGGTCTATCTGTAACCATTTTTCGGTTATTGTGGTTAATTTTTTTTATTTTTGTTCATTTAAACTTTGGAACCGTAACCCTAAATAACATTTCAAAAGGCCCTCCTTTAAAAAAATGTACTAGAGTGCCTTGGTAAGTACCATTCAAAGTTGGCGCATTTAATCAGGATTGTAAAATGGTACAATACTTGTTAGTTTCATACTATCAAAAACGAGTAAAACAATAAAAACCTCAAGTAACCCGATTTTTGTTAACCCATTTTACTCAGTTGAAATGTTTTTTATTCGCATAAGCTCTGGTTAGGGCCCAATAGTGTTGTTGGGTTTTTCTTACGGGATTTTTTTAATAACAGCCCGGAGTCTGGAAGTTTGGCGGTGATTCACGCCCGTGCCTCGGAGAGCACGTTAAGCCGTCGGTCCCGGTTGTCATGGACATCTATGGCAATGGTTATTGGGAAATCTGTGCCCTCTATTATACTGACAACTACTTCAACCTTCGAATTTCAGTTCTCTCTCAGGGTTGCAGAGGTCCGATACCAGTCGCTACGTGGAAAAACTGAAATTCAGAAGAAACCGGTTGAACTAGTAGCCTACCCTAATTAGACTTGGGAATAAAGGCTAAGAAAATGATGATGAAGTAAAATCAACAAATATAGAAAGATAAATGTTCTTCTAATGAAGAAAAACTAAATGTTCTAATTGAGATAGAAAACACAATGATAGTTTATACACCAACATGTTTCTACGTAAGGAGACAGTACTTTTAATATGTACATAAATACAATTCTTTGTAAAAGTATTTTTCATGAAATACATAAACTAATTTATCAGATTTTCTACAAAAAACCTCGATTATAAAAATTCATCAGATAATTTTCGCCTTATTTAAGGCCGCTGCATACGTGACGGGATTTTACACGGACGGGACGTGGACGTGATTGCCTCGTTATAAACGGGGGCGTGATGTAAATGCATACGCACCGTGACTGTGACTCGGATCTAACGTGCTAGTGTTGTGAACAAGGAAAGATGGATTTTTCATTTCAAGAATTGGCTTTAATTGCTATTGACGTGCTATTTACTATTTAGCTCGTCCCGTGCGTGCCACGTTCCCGTTCCGTCCGTGTCTCCGTGAAGTATGCATTTCCTTATACATTTTGTATGAAACGATGTCTGCAAAACTTCCCGTCCCGTCACGTCCGTATAAAATCCCGTTACGTATGCAGCGGTCTTAACATTACAAAACACCCTGTATACTTCAGAGAGTACAGCCTTAATGCTGAACTAGATTGAATTGCTGTTTCGTAATTTTGGAAAGGCACATTTTAAATTTATATCTCGTTATCATATCAGTGTCTTCATCTGAATACACACTAGTTGAGGAAATTTTAAATAGTTCAAATACAAGATTATTTGTAATCTTAACAGTCACTGAATGAAACAAAATAACAAGAAATGCGAGGAGTTGCTAAAAGAGCTAGATAATCAAAAGTTTTTACGGATTGCCACACAATAATTTTTTGGTTGGTTGAATAGATCGACTGCCACGGTGGTGCAGGGGTAGTGTATGCGAGTGCTTTGCTTGACGTCTCGGGTTCGATTCCCAGATCGAACCATGTTTGCGTGAACCACAAATATTTGTTTCGGAGTTTGGGTGTTGTTTTCTATGTATAATATGTATATATTTACAAAAAAAAAGTATGTTTATTTATTTATATCAGTTGTCTAATACCCATGATACAAGCTCTGTGCTTAGTTTTTGGGACTTGTTTTTGGGTTTTGGGAGACGGCGTTGTGTGTAAAATGTCCGATTTTATTTATTTATTAACTAACAGGCTCTGGAACACTAACCATAATTAAAAATGGCTTCATTGAAAAAAAAATAAGTTGACCAAGTAGTTCACTGCTAGACATAGGCCTTTTCAATTGCAAACCGCTTTTTTCTATCCTCTACTCATCCAGCTCCTGGCAGCCGTCTTCCAAAAATCATCACTCCACCTCGCCAGTGAATGTCCTACACTACGTTTACATTTGATTTTTTTCGTCAACATTGTGTACATAACTGAAATTTCAAAACAACGGCTCTTAAGTTTTTTCTGTTCTTAATACCTTTTTATCAGGTCTTTTAAAAGTAAGCATTGCTAATAGCCGTGATGGTCGCTAATACGCCTTGTAATGCAATGTACAATATGGGTTTTTATAATTAACCACACACATAGAGTATATTTTAGATTGAAGTAATGAAAAGAGTGATATAAATCGAGAGCAAATGATTATTGTATTTTTATTTTAAAAACTAGAAATGTATCGATACCAAAAGAAATGAGAAATAAAATTAATAGCTATAAATAGAACACCCTATCATTTTATCCTTACTAATACATATTTTAAATAGGAAAGTAACTTTGTCTGTGTATTTTTCAAAATAAATCTACGAAACTGATTGAAATGAACTTTTTTACCGCAATAGCCGACACACACGCGGTCGGAGCCGCTTGTGAAAGCTAGTATAATATATTGCAATTTGACTTTGTGACTTTGTTTCAGTTAATTTTTGACCCACGAAAAAAAACGGTGAAGGTTCTCAATTCAACGCGTATGTTTTTTTTATTATGTACTAGCTGGGCTAAGTTAGTCTAAAAAGTAGCATAAGTTACTCCTTATATCATCAGCAGAGATCGGAATTAGGTGTGTGAAAATACCTAAAGTTTGCAGCGGGACATAATATGGAGCTGTTACAACCACTTAAGTTAAACCGGGTTTGAATTTTACCGGTTTAGTTTTGTTTTTTTTACATGTTCCTTACCTTTGAAACACCGAACTATAAACATTTACAAGCTGATAATACAGTATAATACAGTTCTAAATAAATTTTGTGCTAATATAGTTCTAAATATTTTTTTGTTTTGTACTTTTCCGGTTAAAATTCGGTCTTTTAGTCCCAATTGTTCTTTGTCGGTCAAACACAGAATTTTATATATCTGCAAAATGCTAATGCGGTTTTAATTTCTTTTTTTGATCTGTATCTTAAGTTAAAAAGTTTTGCTACAGGTTGATGCAAGGAAAACGAACATTTTCGCGTCTTTACATAGTTTTGAAGTCAGCTTTTTTTTAATTATTAAACCTGCACTGCATAAAAAAATAAATAAAAACATTTATTTCAATTGCAAGAACAATGGTTGTAACAGCTCCATATTATTATTGCAAACTTACTGCAAACTTTAGGTAGTTTCACACACCCAATTCCGATCTCTGATCATCAGCTATTTACCAGTGAAAGGTCCATAATTTTTGTCTGGCTGTTTGTTCCGGGTAATATCTGGAACGGTCCATCCGTTCCAGATATTACCCGGAACAAACAGCCAGACAAAAATTATAAAAACAATATTTTGACATAATATGTACTGTGTATACATACATATGCATTTGTAAAAAGCGGTTATTTTAATATTACAAACAGACACTCCAATTTTATTTATTTGTATAGATGACGCATAACTTTGTACAGAGTAGTCTGATTGTGATAATTCTTTTTTTGTCTGAAAGGGTATACTCCGAAGTTGGTCCCATATAAATTCGGAAAAATAATTCGTAGCAAAACAGGGGACGATTGATTGTATTATGTAATAACCACGCATAACTTTTTAAGGAATGGTCCGATTTCGATACAAAAATGGAAAGAATATACCTCATGGCTAGTCACAAATAAATTGAGAAAAAAACAACCTGCGTACTTCACGTACTCTTTGCGTTCACTAAGGTAGCTTGCGAAGAATTCAAACATCTGCGACGTGAAAACTAGTGACGCCAGTTTCGGCAACAATACTCATCATTATTCACGATATGAAATGTCTTTTGGAAGTCGAAGTACGTTCAGTCTACCTGTCCTTCCGCATCAAAGACTGGTGTAAGGGACGTCATAAAAGATAATAAGTTGCACTATGTACTTCGCCCCGGACAAAAACCGTGCTGCGCTTAAGCCAGGTGATAGCTGATTTGCGCGTAAATACTTGCATGTAATGCTGACTCAAATACTTTAGCAGACATCACTGCTACCGCTGCTGATAATAATCTATTATTACTTAACCTTAATAACTTATTTTCAGAAATATTTATTCGCATAGGATTTTGTAGATTAACTTACACGAGAACTCATAACAAATATTTTAACTATCGACGAGCGTGTATTAGTATCAATTAAACATTCCATCGTGTCCGTGTGGTGACGGATTAGTACAAAGTGTCACTACACCTATTCATTCCATGGATGTCGTAAGAGGCGACTAAAGGAACAAAATAAGCAGCTAACATCACTGCCAAGAGAAGGAAAACTTGAAACAAACCCTTTACCAACCCGTCTGGCCAGCGTGGTATAGTAGGCCAAAACCTCCTTTCTAAGGAGAGGCATATGTCCAGCAGTGGACTGTTAAAGGTTGACTGTTGATACATTCCATGACAGAAAGAAAACCTCTTATAACTTCTAACTTACAACTAGCTTCTTAAACTAGTGCAAACATAGCAAAATAATTATTTATGATTCGGGGCCAAACAAGAAAACTCATTAATTATATACATATAAACTGAATATATAAACTGAAAGTTATTTAAGTATACTTACACTAGTTTAAGAAGTTAGTTATTAAGGTTAATTTATAGTTTAATCATTTGCTAAAAGTTTAGAATGAGGTAATTCATTTATTCGTTACTTTCTTATTTTTTTATATGGTTTACTACTTAAATGATTCGTTCATTAGAAGCGGTACAGTTGATTTCACGGAATTGAAAAAAAACTCCACGTATGTACATGTTAAGCCTGAATAATTTAATACTGGATTATCATCATCATCAATGACATCTCAGCCAAAACATGTATACTGCTGGACATAGGTAGATGGCGTTGTTAAACAATAAATATGATAACCGAGCAAAACTCGGTCTCCCAAGTAATTAGATAATTAAGTTCTGGCGTGACCATCGATCGCACTCTCACCATGAAGCCCCACGTCAACAACGTTGTTGCACAGGTACGTGCCGCGCGTTCTCTTCTGCGGCCTGTACTATCGTCCCGATTGCCGCTCCGCACGAAGCTTGGTGTGTATAAGGGGTACATTCGCACCCGACTAACGCATGGTGCACTGGCCTGGTACGCGCTCGTTTCCGAGACGAACCGCCGACGACTGCGTGCACAGCAGTCGCTTTCACTGCGCACCCTCGCAAACGCCCCTCGCTTTGTGCGGAACAGGACGATCTCCAGAGATCTGCGCGTTGAGAACCTGGATGACTTGGTGGGACGCCTGAGCTCCAGCCTATTCGTACGGATCGCAGGCCCGCCACCTGCGCGAGCTCGAACCCTACCATCGGCGACCGCTGGACAGGTATGGCCTGCCACGAGACCTCAAACCAACCTTCCCCGGACCATCCGTATTGCCCACTGGACCACTCCCGACCTAGAGCTGGCTGACGGGCGCTCCTTGGGTTCTATACCCTTAGGAGCTCGACCTCGCCAAGCACAGGTCACCACACTGGACAAGACCCGAGCGTCACTGGCAGGTCGGTCACCCTGTGGAGCCTACTCACAGTTTGACACGACCCCGTCAGTAACGCCCCCCACCGGACTAACACCCCGGAAGTACTAACAGGCCCATGAGTTCAACCCATTGACCCGCCCGTAGTTGCAGGCGGCGCGGACTACCACTTCAACAGGCCTTTGACCTGGAAAAGTTACCCCGAGACCCCCAGAGCAGAGTTGCCACCCGTCCCGAATTTCCCGGGACAGTCCCGAATTCGATGATATCGTCCCGCGTCCCGAAGGCCTATTGATTTTGTCCCGATTTTTCACAAATGTAACAATTGCTCAATTTGAGTTCACCTTCTTCTTCTTCCGAGCAGTGTACATAAAAAGAAACAGCTATTGGGTGCCAAATGGAACTAATGACAACCTTTTTTTCAAAATCTTTATTTGTTGTATTCAGTCACAGGTTGTGATAAATATGAGTTAAAAGTATTTAAAGCACAGAAGTTAAACGCTTAATTGTGTCTTGTAACTCGTTCTCAGAGCATACCTCCTTTAAATGTTTATTTTAAGTGTGTATTTTCAGTAATGATAATAAAACTGTCCAATATCAGAAATAGTTGCTCGGTAGATTTTTTACAAGCAGAATTGCAAATTTCATTAAAGACATACGCCAGCCAAGCTGACTACTATACCTGATGGAAAATATGAGTGGAATCAAAAAATGGAGGGCTTCATACTCACTACGAATGGAGGTAGTATGGCGGTCTAAAGAGATGCTTCTTTACGCGCCCCACTTAAAGGACCCGGGATTATAGTAGAAAGTAAACACGAGTTAGCAGTGAGTTCCAGTTTTTCATTTAGCATTTAGAGGGGGGGGGGTTTAACAACGCGACTGTCATGCCTTTTACGTCCCCTTATCCTTACACTCAATCAAACATGGCAGCAAGTAAGAAAAAGAAGAAGCATACCAGTACCACAGCGGCATCCTCTTATCCCACCAACCCGCTTTTTGAGGTGGAGTTCACAAATATTCGCGGACTCCATGCAAACCTCAACGCCGTCCACCAGCACCTTGAGACGGTACGACCGGCTATGCTTTTTCTAAAGAAGTTCTAAAGAACCGTGGTTCTAAAGAACTCTGCACCAGAGTTGTCTCCAGTACTGACAAGCTTGTATCGCCTGTCATATTCTTCAGGAATTGTCCCGGAGGCCTGGAGAGAGGTGAATGTTCAACCTATCCCCAAAAAGGGTGACCGCTCAGATCATGGCAACTACCGTCCTATAGCTGTCACCTCCATACTATGCAAGGTGCTTGAACGAATAATTAACAAGAAATTAGTTTATTACCTGGAAGATCACTCTCGGCTCTCGGTGATCGGCAATATGGCTTCAGGCCGAACCGATCCATGGGTGATCTTCTAACGTACCTCACGCACCTGTGGGGTGAGGTTTTGGATAGGTTTGGAGAGAACCTGGCCATCAGTCTAGACATAGCCAAGGCTTTTGATAGGGTTTGGCACCGTTCGCTTCTCTCTAAGCTTCCGGCATACGGCCTGCCCACTAAATAGTACAGCTGGATTGCCGCCTTCCTGCGCCAGCACCGCATTAGAGTCCTTTGTGACGGCACGGCGTCTGATTTCCAGCAGGTAAACGCAGGCATACCCCAGGGCTCTGTCTTGTCGCCCACGCTGTTCCTTCTGCATATCAATGACATGTTAGCGCTTGGCAACATATATTGCTATGCAGATGACAGCACATTGCATAGACAATATTTTAGATATCCTTCATTTAAATCGACGGACGGTAAGGAAAAACAAAAGGAATTTGTCGCTGAACTCGGCCGGGTTCTAAACGTTATCTCTCAATGGAGTGATGAGAATCTGAGAAAAAACAGGTTTGCGCGATCAAAACAAAAAGTCTCCATTCCTTCCCCTTCCTACTTTTCAGAGTACTCAGCTGCCACTACAGGAAAAACTCGGTATCCTGGGCATGGATATCTGCCAGGATCACAACCGACGGGAGTACATCGAGAGCGTCACAAAGGCGGCCTCGTGGAAGCTAGGCGTACTAAACAAGGTGAGACGGTTCTTCTCACCGGAGCATCTGTGTCTTCTCTATAAGACCCAGGTTTGCTCCTGCGTGGAGTGCTGCTCTCATCTTTGCGATACGCAGTATTTGCTTGACGCTCTAGACAGTCCCGAAGCCACCGAGTTCCTGTAACCTTTGCAGTTGCGAAGAGATGTCACCTCTATGGCAGTCCTCTATCGCCTTGACTATGGGGAGTGTTCTGAAAAGCTTCTCCAACTCATCCCACCCTCTCCCTTCCTCTACAGAACAACACGATCTAGTCAGGGAAGTCACCCCTTCAGAGTGGAAGACATACGCTCCAGAACTAAACGTTTCGGGTCTTCCTTCTTGTGCCGAGCAGTTAAAAACTGGAACTCATTGCCAGCTCATATTTTTCCTTCCTACTATGATCCCGGGTCCTTTAACCGGGGCGTGAAAAAGCATCTCACTAAGCCGCCATAATGTGGTTCTCCATACTGCTTGCATTTGCAGTGAGTATGACGACCCCCACTTGTGGATTTTACTCATGCTTTCCATCAGGCATCAAGTAAAGTCAAGTACGTGAAAATGTTTTTTTCTTGATTTCACTTCGGCACATTGTCGACGTAATAAAAACATGCAGTTACACCTTTTTAGCACCAACCGTTTTGACGGATATAAATTCGAGGACGGACAACGGACGTATCGAATCTTTAAGGGTTCTGACTAATAAGCTATGGAACCCTAAAAACTGATATAAAATTAGTGAACGCGCCTCGTAGCAATAAAAAAATATTTAAAAATTAAATACGTAAATGTTTATATAAAACTTTTATCCTTTCAAAAAAAAAAAACTGCTTTTTTATCATGATCTGAATTAGACTGAAATTTGACCGACTGTCTATAATAAGTATCATGTCCCGATTTTTTTTTTCGAAAAGGTGGCAACCCTGCCCCAGAGGGTCTACGAGAAGAACCACGAGAGAGATAATAAAGTTCAATACAATTCTCTGATTAATAAAATGTAACAGATAATATTTTTTGATGGCTTATAGATACCCCGATCATTTTCGTAATCAGCCATAATAATGGCTATTATTCTAAGTCATTTAAAAACATTTAAAGCAGTAATTGCATTACGAAAACCATCCAAAATTCTTTATCATGGGGTAATAACATGAACAAATTTTAACGGCAAAGAATTGTCGTAAGAAGATATATGACGTCAACAACGCCTTGATAAGGACCATATAAATTTCTATGGCATAGATTAAAACATCTTAAGAAACACATATAAAAGGCAGATGAATTAGACGATTTGATTATTTCACATCAGGCATACACGAAACACAGAAAAATGTCCTTCCTTGGAAAAGAATACAAAATATACAAGAAAGAAAATTGTGATGATCTTTTGAAGTTTCTAGGCAAGTAGAGTGTTATTAATTTTCTTCTTCTCTGTCTGTTATTAAGTGTTTTGCTTACTCGGTTAGTTTCAATACAAAGACGTTAGCTGGACATGAATAGGGTTTAGTCGTGGACGGTCTAGGCCAAGTTGAAATTAAATGGCCTGGGTGATGGTTTTTCCCAAATCGCCAGAGTAGAATGCTTGACTTTAAGATGATTTTTGGTGGAAACACTACTTATTCCTTGCTTTTGCGTTCTTAAGTAACCGGATTTTCCATACTGTCAGCTAGACTATCCTTTATGTGTTCCAAAGTGAAGTTACTTTTTGATGCACTGGATTTTGAGTGTAATATATTTATTATCTACGAAATACAAATTATCTAGAAATATACATAAAGTATCAGCAATTTAATTAGCATAACAAAAATATTGTTTAATTTGGAATAAGATAATTGATAACCTTGAAATATTAATATGTAAAAAATACGAAGTATGTGATAAACGAAAGAAATTTTACTTCGTCGCTACAAAAACTATAATGTTACTGAGTTTTGTTAAATGAAAAAATGACTTTCGTCAGAAGATAGAGAAAGAATAATAGAAATATTCTTTGGTCAGTACTACTCAAACAATAACAGAAACATACATTTTAAAATAAATACCAGATTTTGCATGCATCTCCACCCACGTGTATGTCCATTATTACGGTAAAAGTAGCCTATGTAATTCTTCAAAAATCTAAATATTTTATTGAAAGCGATGCAGTGGCTTAGCCGTTCCTAAGAGACTGACATAGAGACAGAGTTACATTCAAAGTTATAATAAGTTATTATGAATTTCACAGGTGTTCCAGAAGATCAACTCGAGGCAGTAAATTCGTTCAATCCAACAGAGAAATTTGTGAAGAATGGTGACACTTACACATTCTATACGCAAGAAGTAAAGGGGCCCGTTGAAATCAAGTTTAAATCTGGCGAAGAGTTCGACTATGTTCTTATGGAGGAACCTGTAAGTTTTTTTATCCTCCATAAAGTGACTCTATTCTGACTGATGGAACACGTGTGTTGAGGTCACCATACTTATTGCGAATTCAGACAATGCAGTTTGATGACCCACCTCAGTGTGGGTCATCAAACTGCACACAATACGACAGAAAAAGTGGAAATCACTCGTACGAATTAGTAGAAAATATCTTATATATAAAATTCTCGTGTCACAATGTTCGTTCCCATACTCCTCCTAAACGGGTTGACCGACTTTATGAAAGTTTGTCTGAGAATCGGCCAACATCTATTTTGCAGGACGCGAACGGAGCCGCGGGTATCAGCTAGTCTTAATATAAAATCGTAAGTACTAATAGTACCAAGATGTTGTGGTTTTTGCGTACTGACAACGCTAGGGTCCATATGTCCCAACAACAGTTGATCCGGAATCTCTTTTATTGCAAACGCAGTAAGGCATATTTTGTAATGGTATATATGCATTATTACATACGCATACGCATTAATGATTTCTTTTAATAAATAAAGCATTGCATATTTCTTGCATTTATGCAAACAATATTAGATTTACCTTTATGAAGAAAAGAAAACAATCAATAAACATATGACTATATAATTTTAACCATGCATTAAATGTGTATTCAAAAAACTACAAATATTTAATTTAGTTATTAGAATAAGACAAAGAAGACACGGTGTATAGAAGAAGACTAGAAGTAGATACTGGTTCTTTTGAAGTCCTATTGCAGCCTCTGACAAAACTGATGCTAACCAAGTGAGGGAAATTACGAGAGCCTACACCCTTTGTCATGGTTCTGGGACTGTGAGGGGGAGGGAGAGTTTCAGATAAAGCACTTACGACTCCTAAGCACGAGACATGTTTTACAGTCTGTATTTAGAGAAAGATGATTTTGGTTTTTCCTGAGCTGTTACTAGTAAATACAGGTGACAGAACATTTTGTGACCTAAATAGGTTATTTTTTAAAGACAACTCCCGCAATAAAAACATAAATTCCTGTGTCGCGGATGACTTTACAAACGTACATGAAACGGACACAAAGAACACTCAGACTCAGAACAACAATTTGTGAATCACACAAAGTGCTATCCCACGTAGGATTTGAACCCACGACACTTGGCGCAGTAGGAAGGCTCTTCTCATATAAAAAAAAAACACTCTTTTGACTCTTCATCGATGTTATTTGTAGTACGGAAATGTAGTATGTAAAAAAAGGTGACCAAAGATAACAAATGTTTTTTTTTTGTTTCAGACCAGATCAACATTCGTAGTTGATGGTAACACTGTTACTCAAACCACGAAATCGGATAAAAGCGTTACTGTTTACAAGAGAGAGTTTAACGGTGATGAATTAGTGGGCGTAAGTATATCATAATATTAGTAATACAAACACTCACGCCTATATACTCGATGGGTGGGCAGAGGCATATTAAAAACTCACATTTCGTTGGCTACAAATTCTAATCACACTTTTTTTTTACAACTTTATCTAGTCCCAAACTAAACAGAGCTTGTACTATGGGTACTAGACAACATCACATTAATACATTTTTTTTTATAAATACTTACATAGAACGACGTGTGACGGATTAAGAATATGTACAAAGTGTCACCATCCCATGGGTGTCGTAAGAGGCGACTAAAGGAACAAAATAAGCAGCTAACATCATTGCCAAGTGAAGGAAAACTTAAACAATGCATATTATAATAGTGTTAAAAAAAATAGTTTTTAATTTTTGTCTCTCTGTCTGTCTGTTCGTTTTGAACGATTTTCTGGAATCGCTGGACCGATTTTGATGGGACTTTCACTGGCTGATGATATAAGGAGTAACTTATGCTACTTTTTTTAGACTAGCTTCGCCCCGCGGCGTTGCCCGCGGTTTCAAAAACAAACGCGGGTAACACAGCGGGGCTCAGCTAGTAATTAATTAATATAATATGTATATATGGTTACAGACTTTTTCGGCGGAAGGCTTCAACGGCACTTACAAGTTCCACTACAAAGCTGTATAAAAGTAGTAACTGTTATGAATAACGCATTATAATTAATAGATAAATAAATTATTGTTGAATTTATTTGTTGTTTTCTTTTAGATTTTAAGATTGATCATAGACTATATTTAATTGGGGTTCTGAGCTATAAAATATTCCGTAGTGCACCCTGGAAACGTTGGTGATGGCTCTGTTCCTCCTTTGCTATTTGGAGGAGGGCATCACTGCCAATGGCTTATATTGAAACTCGAAGAAGAAGCCATTCATCGGTTATTCGGTCAAGACTTGGTCAAGCAGAGCCGTCATGTCTGTTAGTTGCTCTTCTGGCTATTCGCTCTTCGGAGCAATGAGGAGGAGAACCTCAGTGTCAGCAGGGAGCAGTTTCTTTACTGCCAGTGGTGGCAAAAGGATAACGGATTAGGCGTGTACTTACACTACCACCGAGCAAAAATCACCCCGAATCCCATGCTCTGGTGCGTGACCAAGGGATGCATGGCTGATTGGTAGTTCAGTCGCAAAGCACTCCCAGTCGTTGTACCTGCGGACCCCTCGGTTAGCCGGATATTAGAGGATCTCTGCTCGAGACGACCTTTGTACTCCCCTACGGGTTTTGTTGTGAAGCTTAATAACAAAACAAAAAGCATAAAATAGTGAGAATACTACGGAGGCAAACAATTTTTCATGCCTTGGCAGGTTTATACATCAAAAATTAAACCCGCAAGTTCCAGGTTATCAGTCAGGCTGAACAGGTCCGTATAATCAACCGATGTAAGAGAATACTCGCTAAACATATAACGTACATAAAAAAATGAACATTCAACTTTTTAACCCCACCAATCTTGGTACAAATATTTGCCAAAGGACAATTAAATAACCAACATGTCTCTCTCGGTCAATGTAACAACAAACTTCACCCAATTTAGCACGCCCCGTGCAATCAACTCGCCTGAACTTGTCCAGTCTTATCTAACAATTATTTATCAGATAATTTCGATTAATGCGTTATATATAAGACATGAGCAGCAACGAATTAATTTATTTTCACTTGTTATACCCACCCAAATATTAAAAATGTCGTTCTTCGGAAAAACTTATGTTTACGAGCGTCATGAGAGATTCGACGAATTTCTGAAGTCTGCTGGTAAGTAGTTAAAGTGTTATATCAATCTAAAATACTAGACTACAATAAAAATCTTAACTATATATATAAACAATCGTCAATAATCATTGCTTTTTCCGAATAATCACTTTCTGATAACGTCCATACCATTGCCACGTTGAAAGAAAATGCTACTCTCTGCTAGAAAAAAACCGGTCTACTGTTCAAGAAAATAGTTAACTTACCTAGCTCTTTTAATACATTCACAATAAATGTGTAATAATAAACTCCAAGAAAAAACTATTATATGTTATTATTTCTTCTTAATTTTGTCTTATCTTAAGTGAGGTGGGTGATATAAGATACACTCAGGTTTAACTTTAAAATTGTCTTCATAAACACTGGAAATATTTTTATTTTTTACTAGTGAGTGTACATACTCTATGCTTACTATAGTATTCAACAGTTTAATAAAAATTGATAAAATTAATTGTGACTCAAATAATTAATCTATGTCTCACTGTGTGTGTAGCAGTTATAACTATTACTTTTAACTATGCATTAAATTACTTATTGTCTATTAATATTATTATTGTGTATTTAGTACAGTTATTACTTATGCCAGATGATTGGACTAATTATAATTAAATATATTTTCCGGGCTCTTAAATAAACTTAAGCCATCTTTCCAGACTCGTTTATGTTCATGCATTAGTCAGTTCATCTATTACATTCTGCTTTATCTGCTGAGAAATAACTTTATTTTTTGGTGCATTGATTTTAATAACTTCTCTAGGTATAACTTCTCTAGGTATGACTGCACGGTTGGCCTAGTGGCTTAAGCGGTCGCCACGCCGCTTCCTACTACGCCAAGTGTCGTGGGTTCAAATCCCACGTAGGACAACACTTTGTGTGATTCACAATTTGTTGTTCTGAGTCTGGGTGTGCTTTGTGTCCGTTTCATGTATGTTTGTAAAGTCCCCCGCGACACAGGAATTTATATTCCTAATGCGGGAGTTGTCTTTTATGTTTATGTTGAATAACTATAACACACTACAAATGTTAACAAGATAAATATGTTCTCATAATAAGTGAGTTGTCAGTCAGTCAGTGTTCTTATTAAAAATTATAATTAAAACCTTTCTGTATATTTTTTATGATATTTTTTTTTATACTTTTAAAACATGTGGTATAAAAATAAAACTAATATTGTAGGATTAGACAGCAAAGTATTCGTATAATGTAGCACACGAATACAGTCCAATTTATATATTATGTAGTTATAACTATGATCAGGACTTTACAAGTTAAAAAAAAAACGGTAGCTTAAAACATATATATATATATATGTTTTAAGCTAATAAATTAACTTTTTCCAAAAGTTTGGGTACGTGAGTCGTATGCATTCAAATAACAGTGGTAATTTTTACTCGATAACTTATTAGAAAAGGTACTCGTAAACCTAAAATATTCATGTACACCACAATGCCACCCTGAACATTATGGAAAACCGCGCGATATTTTTGTATGTAAGTCTGCTAAAGTCACTCTACTTTGCCTGATGGAAAGCATGATAAGAACCTGAGAAGGGTCACCATAATCATTATGAATGGAGAAAATGCAGTAGGATGACTCACAATGGCGGTCCATTGAAGTGCTTCTGCATCAATGGACCTCCGGTCTCGCACTCACTTCCTACTACAACTCCGGGTCCCTTAAACCTAAACTTAGGCCGCCATAGTGTGGGCCGCTATACACAGTGTGGTGGCTCCACTCTTCGATTCTACTCATGCTTTCCATCAACAAAGTCATTTTGGTAGACTCTCAATATAAAAAACTTTCCACTTTGGTATAAATATAACTAACGATATTGTTTATTACTTTTACAATCGAAAAGTAAAAGCATTGATATGGGTTATCAAATGAATTGAACTTTAGAACTGCCAGATAAAGAGGGGACAGTCACGGCAATGAGTAAGCGTTCACCGATACTAGCGATAATAATCGAGAATGATTTTAGTTACGAATATATCAACATCGACATCCTTAAATAATTCATTAAAATACATAGGTGTCTTTTATTAACCGACTTCAAAAAAGGAGGAGGTTATCAATTCGTCGGATTTCTTTTTTATGTATGTTCAGCGATAATTTCGTCGTTTATGAACTGATTTAAAAAAATATTTTTGAATTGGAATGGGCGTAGCTTAGGGGTGGTGCCATCGTCGCCATATCGGGATCTGATGATGGGATCCCAAGGAAATCAAGGGAACTCCTCAAATATCATAGGCACAATTATCGCTATTTCGGTACTCGGAATAGTTTATCTTTAAAGTCGGTTTATTTTCGTTAAAATTTTGTTTTAGTGTACACATATGAAGATCTCAAAAGTAATAATTTCCCCCCGTTTTGACATCATTTTACTTTCAACAATTTTTAATTGTTTCTCGGCTCCTTGTAATCTTAGCGTGGTGGTAATGTAGCCTATATCCTTCTTAGTAACCCTGTTATTTATTTAACACTGTAATTTTTTAAATTAAACTAGTACTACATGTGATTAGCAGGTTGTACTAAACTAACAAAGTCTTCAGTTTTATAATACTCGTATTAGTATCGATGTAAAATAGGCCGTAGTTTTAATTCGGTTTCTTTATACAGACCGGCTTATACCCGGCAAATGATAATAGTAAAAACTGTGTCAATTTCTATTTCATAACATGTTATCAGTTTATAACTTCTAAAAGTTATAGCGCAAATAAGATTACTGGTTGTAATCTAAATTATTGCCGGATTAATGTGACTGCTAGCAAGCTATCGGTGTTGAACGGTGTTGAATAAGTAATCTCACGTTAAGCAACCTCTTTGTATTTTGTTACTGGCAGGTTTTTTTATAAAGTTTGAATTATTCTTTAAGAACGATATGTATTTTAAATTAGAAAAATTGTGTAGTGTAATAGATTATTCCGTTGATTTTTCTAGAAGCAAGAACATGTATCTGTAAATTCTAATACTGTATTAAAATTCTGAAATATGGATTCTATTCATCAAAGTTTTATTATTTCTTGAAAGTATCCTTCTAATAACCAAATAATGATTTAGCCACATCGACCGTTTCCAAGAGGTTATGGGCCCAGCACGCTATCAGCATGATACCAGGAAAAAGAATTTTTTATTAAAATTGTAAAATGAAATTACGAAATTGAAAAATGAACAAAGTGAAGAAACTAATGTGAGTAATGAGAATTTTTATTAAAGATATAGAAAAGAAAGGACGAATTATTTTAAAAAATAAAAAACAATTGAAAAATGAGACCAAGAGGAGGAGACGGAGGTTGATGTTCTTCGTGAAGCTGATGAGAAATGAGAAGGAGACGGAGGTTGTTGTTTTTTGGTGAAGCTCATGAGATAAATGAGGAGGAGACGGAGTTTGTTGATGCTTTTGGTAAAGCTGGTGTTTTTTAATGATCATGATGGAGGTGATCATGAAGATGTAGAAAGTGATGATGGATGTCACGATAGCGATGGTGGAGGTGATGGAGTTGAAAACGAAGATGAGATGGATATATTGTTGTCACGATGGAGATGAAGATAAGTGATGATGGAGGTCACGATGGTGTTGATGGAGGTGATGAAGATTAAGTTAGTTGGTGTTATTCTCTCGTCATAATATATATGTATGTCATTAGGTCTTTTTAGGTATTTTTATTCTAAATATTTGTGTAAGTATGCTAGTTTAAGGGGGTGTGAGATAATAGCAGAGTCGCGCAGTGGAAGCGTGTGTGTGAAATTGGTGTAAAGGGAAAAATAATTTAATTTTGTTATTCAATTAATTTAAAAAAACGGAATATTTTTAGATAAATTTTTCACAGAATTTTTGACAGAATTTTTGACATTTAATTTTTTCCTTTATAGTGTATTTTTGTATTTTAAGGTTTGTTATATTAAAAAGGTAAATCTGTTGAAAGAGTATAGTACTGTTTGGTGTTTAATAATTTTAAATGTGGTTGGTTATTATTAAAACTTTTGGTTTGTTTGTTGAAAGAGTTGAGATGATATGATGAATGTTAATGTTATGAATGATTGATTTGTTTAGATTTGCTGTTTGTTGGGAGCTGATGTTGAAGCCGATGTTGGAGCCGATGTTGGAGCCGATGTTGGAGCTGATGTTTAGTGGAGCTGTTTAGTGGAGCTGTTTAGTGGAGCTGTTTAGTGGAGCTGTTTAGTGGAGCTGTTTAGTGGAGCTGTTTAGTGGAGCTGTTTAGTGGAGCTGTTTGTTGGAGTTGGAGCTGTTTGTTGGAGTTGGAGCTGTTTGTTGGAGTTGGAGCTGTTTGTTGGAGTTGGAGCTGTTTGTTGGAGTTGGAGCTGTTTGTTGGAGTTGGAGCTGTTTGTTGGAGTTGGAGCTGTTTGTTGGAGTTGGAGCTGTTTGTTGGTATTGGAGTTGTAGGAGTTATTGGTGTTATTGGAGTTATTGTTGTAGGAGTTATTGGAGTTATTGTTGTAGGAGTTATTGGAGTTATTGTTGTAGGAGTTATTGGAGTTATTGTTGTAGGAGTTATTGGAGTTATTGTTGTAGGAGTTATTGGAGTTATTGTTGTAGGAGTTATTGGAGTTATTGTTGTAGGAGTTATTGGAGTTGGTGTTGTAGTTTTGTTGGAGTTGGTGTTGTAGTTTTGTTGGAGTTGGTGTTGTAGTTTTGTTGGAGTTGGTGTTGTAGTTTTGTTGGAGTTGGTGTTGTAGTTTTGTTGGAGTTGTCGGAGTATTTATTGGAGTTGTTGGTGTTTGAGTTTGTTGATGTGGTTATTGGAGCTTGTAAGAGTTTGTTGTTATAATTTCTAAATTGTTGTTGTCAGGATATAGGTGTTTGTAGTTGTGGAAGTAAGAATGTGTAAGAATGTTTGAAATCTTTTTTTTGTTGCTTAACTGAGATTAAGGGGGTGTGTTGAATAAGTAATCTCACGTTAAGCAACCTCTTTGTATTTTGTTACTGGCAGGTTTTTTATAAAGTTTGAATTATTCTTTAAGAACGATATGTAGGGTAAACTGTATAATGATTGGCACCTTAAGGCTATCTAGCCAAGATTTGATTTTTAAAAATTAAACTAGATGTCAGATTCTAATTTAATCTTCATAAAACGTTTTAATAATTTATTCATTTAGAAATAAAAACAGATTCATTTAGGTAAACACAGTTTAATAAACAAAAAAATAATAAAATTTAAAAACGTTCCGAAAAGTACAGTAATTGGCATCAAAAGTACAGTTATTATCACATAGCAATCAGTCATTGGCACTTAATATTAGCTAACAGTTTTAATAATACTATTCCTAAATATTTAGATAAAAACTTAAGTTTTTCACTTGAGGACATGTTCAGTCATCATCAGGTAATAAACATTAACATAAAAATCAACAAAACTTATTTACATTAAGAGGTATAAATATTAGGAACTATTAGGCAGAATCATCTTCATATTTTTCTAAAAAATCGGAATATTTTTTATACTTTGACAGAAATCAAGCTCACTATTCATTGGCATCACTTAAGTTTATGTTATAATGGATATAATGTGAAAAAATACACTCAAAACGATAATTTAACTCAAAATGAAACATATAAACACTTCACAATATCACACTCATGATAAACTCGAATTAAAAGATGTAAAATCTTACCTTATGCCTTATTGGATCTTAATAGAAAGCGGCGGTGACAATCACAGGTGCGAGTAGCCCGCGTTTTTATTTATTTTTACGTGTTGCTAGGATACATTTTAAAATGATTCAGTTGAACTCCCATAATGTCGACATGGTAGAATTTGAAAAACAGATTTCCACGTATTTTTTGTAATAGCAATTCTTAATATTTGCATTTAAAATGCAAAGTGCCAATGACTGATGGGATGCCAACAATAGTATAGTTTACCCTATTTTAAATTAGAAAAATTGTGTAGTGTAATAGATTATTCCGTTGATTTTTCTAGAAGCAAGAACATGTATCTGTAAATTCTAATACTGTATTAAAATTCTGAAATATGGATTCTATTCATCAAAGTTTTATTATTTCTTGAAAGTATCCTTCTAATAACCAAATAATGATTTAGCCACATCGACCGTTTCCAAGAAACGGCGCTTTATTGTATTTTATTTGTATTATTTAATATTTTCTTTTGAAATTTTGTTTATCTTGTTACCATTGAAAGAGGTTATCATCCTGTGAGTCGTAAATTTGGAGTAAATAAGTATCATTGAGGAAAACGGAGGATTGGGCTCTTAGGGATTTCAAAAGTTGCAGATTTTATCGGAACATCTATATCCGTTGGAATTTAGAAAATACGAGTAGCATGGTAAATTTTTAGAAATTTCTTTAAATGTGGGTGTAGTTTTTACAAAAATGTGCATATTTTCGAAAATAATATATTTGAGTTATCGAAAAGAGGTCAGAAACGCACCTGACGAACCAAAATGGCTAACGGACCGTAATTATTTTTTGGTAATCGGTTGATAATATAATAATTGCAACCTGTTAATTGACAAATTAAAAAAAAACTTTTATCAATATACAACAGGAATCGGCGAGGTACCGGCTTAAATCACTATGCCATAATTATATGTGTTTTCATATCATTATAATTAGTGTAGATATGTGTCTTTATGGGGAAAAGGTTTTTCAAGGTAGTAGTAGTAGAGCCACGCTGATTTCAGCACGAATGGGCGGTAGGTACTATCCTCTCACAGAACATCAACCTAAAAAAAAAAGTTAAAAAAAAATAAACAAACAAACAAAAGCGTGGGGCGACGTTATTGAAATATTTTCAGAAAGCACCCCACGCTTTAGTTTAAAAGCGTGTTTGTTTAGTTTTTTAAAACTATTTTTTTAGAAAGACTAAAAAAATACAAATTTGTTAAAAATATTTTTTTTCATCATCAAAGGTTTGTATGATCTGCAAATATTTGTTTCGGAGTTTGGGTGTTTTCTATGTATAACATGTATTTAGTTACAAAAAAAAGTGTTTTTATTTCAGTTGTCTAGTACCCATAAAAAGCTCTGCTTAGTTTGGGACTAGATGTTGTTGTGTGTCAGATGTCCGAAATATTTATTTATTTTGTGTTCAACAGGTCTTTCCGACGATGACGTGGCGAAATACCTACAGACCAAACCAACCAATAAGGTAGAAAAGGACGGCGATAGTTACGTGTACACCACGACATCACCTGCGGGCCCTAAGGTCGTCAAATTCCAATCTGGTGTTGAGTTCGATGATACTCTCGGAGGCGGGCCTGTGAGTTATGTTCCTATATGTTCCAGAGATATTTTGTTTTTGTAGCTGTTGTTGCTGTTGTTCCTGTGTGCAACAACCGTGGATACAGTCGCAATATGGCAATAAAACTAGTTTACAAAAAGCGGCCAAGTGCGAGTCGGAAGCTTCCGTAGCAGCAAGTAACATCATATAAAAGTTCTTATAGCTCGTTGTAACTTTGATCGATGTTATTATGAATAATAGTGTATTCCCCCCCCCCCCCCGCTAAACAGCTGTCTCTGGCGCCCTGTTTTTGCAAAAAAATCCGCTTTTAAGTTGAATAACTCGCAAACGGATACCTAAATCGAAAAATATATTAATAATAATTTAATAATAATAATCTGGGCAACCTCACAACGTTTTTAAGAGATCAATCTAATGATACCCCACACGATGGTGTAGACACAAAATAAAAGAGGCCAAGTGCGAGTCGGACTCGCCCATGAAGGGTTCCGTAGCAGCAAGAAACATCATAAAAAATAACTAAATACTTGTAGTTCGTTGCAACTTTGATCGATGTTTTAATAATAGTGTATTGATTGAATGAAAGGGAAATTGTGTAATTGTATAAATATTATTCATTATTGTAAGTCTGTTAAAATCTTAAATCTTTTTGTTTTTCAGGTAAAGACAACGTACACCGTAGACGGTAACAAAATTACCCAAGTTGTCAAAAGTGATAAGGGAACAGGTACCTTCGTGAGGGAATACTCAGATGATCAAATAGTTGTGGTAAGAATATTTAAATATAACATGGTTTCGACCAACTGCCTCGTTGGTCTAGTGGTTAGCGTATGCGACTGCTAATCAAGAGGTCTCGGGTTCAAATCCTGGGTCGGGCCAAAAAAAAGTGTTTTTGGGTTTTTCTATGGAAATTCCTAATACCAGCCCGAAGTTTGGAAGTGTGGCGGTGATTCACGCCCGTGCCTCGGAGGGCACGTAAAGCCGTCGGTCCCGGTTGTCATGAACATCTATGGCAATCGTTATTGGGAAGTTAGTGCCCTCAAATATAGGTACTAACAACTAGTTCAATATTCGAATTTCAGTTCCCCTTAGGGTTGCGGAGGTCCGATGCCAGTCGCTCCGTGGAAAAACTGAAATTCAGGTAAAACCGGTTGAACTAATAGCCAACCCCCAAAATAAACTTGGGAATAAAGGCTAGGAAGATGAACATGGTTTCGACCGCGGCTCCGCCCGCCGCTATGTCGGTTATCGGGGTAAAAAGTAGCCTATGTACCTTTCTCAGGCTTTAGACTATCTGGATCCAAAATTTTATTTAAACAGACAGACAGACACAGCGGGGAACTTAATTTTATAATATGTGTAGTGATATAATAAGTGAATCTTCATTTTGTCCGTAAAATACGACGTATTCAATTCTGTTATGAATGTAGCAAACAATTAAATGAATTAGCGTCATCTATCGAGGGCTAGTCATAACTACTTACTAACAATTATTCAGATCAATAATTACTGTGGCTAATACTGTGTAAAAACTAATATTCAGGTAAAACCGATTAAACTAGTAGCCGACCCCAAATAATATTGGGAATATAAGGGTATTTTTACTCACTTCAATTTTATTACTTTTCAGACAATCACTTCTACCTCCTGGAACGGCACAGCCAAAACCTACTACAAAGCGTAATTTACACCTTAAAATTATGTTTTCTTGTTAATTAATTAAATTATTTATTACAAAACTATGTATTTTTTGTTTCTTTCCCATTGTCTCTCTTTCGCACAAGCTAGCTGATCCCGAATGATATTAAAAATTATTTTTAGTTGTATATGTTACAAATACAAAAATTGAAATAAACATAGTTGATCTTCTCTATCTAAGTAATAATATACCCTATTATATAATTACTTAGATAGCTAATCAATTTAAGCACAGAAAGCTTAAGTCATTACCTTGTAAATTACACACATAATTTTTCGAACGCGTTTCAGTATGACTTTAAGCGCGCCATCTATTTAAAAGTAATCGAACTAAGGTAATACATTACGGGACTTGTCCAATTTTCAAAGATAATACGCAAAGATGACAATAACGGAGGGCCTAGTCTCAGTTCATTTCACATCAACTCGCTCGTGCGTGTGTGTGTGTGTTAGTGTGTGTGTGTGTTAGTGTGTGTGTGTGTTAGTGTGTGTGTGTGTGTGTGTGTGTGTGTTAGTGTGTGTGTGTGTTAGTGTGTGTGTGTGTGTGTGTGTGTGTGTGTGTGTGTGTGTGTGTGTGTGTGTGTGTGTGTGTGTGTGTGTGTGTGTGTGTGTGTGTTAGTGTGTGTGTGTGTGTTAGTGTGTGTATGTTAGTGTGTGTGTGTGTGTGTGTGTGTGTGTGTGTGTGTGTGTGTGTGTGTGTGTGTGTGTGTGTGTGTGTGTGTGTGTGTGTGTGTGTGTGTGTGTGTGTGTGTGTGCGTGTTTCAAGTTTGTAGCCCCAGCTGAGGAGTCAAGATGGAAGGGTGTCGCGTTGAATATCTTTCTAGAAACGCTTACGCTTATCTTCTCTTTTATTATTTTCTAACATTGTTACGAACAAACAATGATATGCAGGACAGTTATTTTGACTGTACAAATTCTGATGTACAAGTTCTTATTTAGCACATTGCGATACAGAAAAATGAACCTACACAGTACAAACGTAACGTGGAATATGGACTGATTGTCGCGTGCTTGATTTGCTTATTTCATGGAAATGGACATGTTCAAATGTTCTTTGGTTGGCAGTTCAGCAGTTGGAATCTTCTGGAACCAATGACGTCTAATATAGAAGGCACCTTGTTGACCTAGTGGCGACTTTCACATGCAGAGCAAGTGAAAAACATATAACAGCGCCATCTACCGAGAGAACACGGAATGAGCTATACGATGTAACTAATAATCCTGAATCGCGATAGAGTAATTCTCACACTGATTAACATATATAAAAGATCCCTACATCAAACGTTGGGCGGTCCGCTGCGCGCTGTTGAGAAGGACGCACGTCTCGCCGATCTCGCACCGCACGCGCTCGTTACGTCACTTCGTTCGGTACAGGCGTTGTTCGCCTCGTGCTCCGAGCGAAGTGTAAACAATAGCCCTGCGTATTTAACGCCGAACGATCGCGGTTGGCGCGTAAAGCATATTATTTCTTCCGCGCACATATCGACGCCCTCGGATATCGCAGGGTACACTGCCGTCCTCGGCCCCCGGTCTGCCACCAGCGGCAAGCCCCGGCGGGCCGGTTCAGTGGGTATCTTGCGCCGAAAGGTGTTGTTTGTGTTGTGCACTATCAAGCCGCCGCATCAATGTTACTTACTTGTGAATAAGGAAGAAAAACGTCATCTGGCATGCCGCCTCCACCCACACGCCGGTCGACTCGCCCGCAGCAACAGAACACCGGCGTCGCTAAACGAGTCTACGTTCGCTCCCGTGGGGCAGCGTTATCCGCGCTGAACCGCGTAGTTGCCGCGGACCAAGCCTCTCTGGCACGCCGCTCCACGCAACCATCACGGCCTACGCTCATCGAGTCAAGCGCTCACCCGAGTACACCCCCGAATGCCGCTTTGACACCGACGTCGGGAGCGGGGGAGGAATTCTTCCCCCTCCCCGCACCCTCTCGACCGAACACACCTCCTGCACCGGGTTCACCGGCCGGTAACCTGGCTGGGCCTGATCCGACTACAGCCACACCTGCCACTGCCTCCTATAAAACACCACCTGCATCTACTCTGACAGAGGGAGCACGATTACCTCAAAGACCGCAGAAGACGACAGCCCCGCCGCCACGCTTCCCTGGCCCTCAAGCCACAGTCGCACCAGACCGCTTTCCATCCCCACCACAAATGGAGGATCGGAGAGCGCTTTATACAACGCCGCCCTTTGGTCAACCTACGACCACAAAAGGGTCACCCATGGAGGTTGTGGGTCTTACCTACGCTTCTGTTGCTGGTGCGCCCACAACCGTATGTAACACCAACTCACAAACGGCTCCCGCCACTGCCACTATTGCAACTACCTCTGCTGCCGCACCCGCCGCTGCTGCACCTACCGCTGCCACTGGGAATAAGCAGCCAACCGCCCGCTACCCGCCGTTAGTAGTTGAAACACTTCCGGACTGGCCGACGCACTTCCGGGAGCTCAAGAAACAGCTAGGGCACGCACCGAACGGACGCCCATTCGGGAAGGGAGTCCGTTTTATCCCGAAATCAGATCAGGAGTTCCGTACCATCCAGCGATACCTATACTCGCTGGAGGCAAAGGAAAATATCTCCTGGTTCTCATACTCCCTTCCTGCAGAACGCAGCCTTAAGGTGGCTATTCGTGGCCTCCCAGTGAATACTCCACCGGAGGAGATTCAAGCAGAGCTCACAGAACTCGGGTTCACACCTGAGTTTGTGCGCCCCATTCGTGCCCGACAGGGTCGTCCCGGTTGCATATACTTCGCGCAGCTGGCTCGCACCGCAAACCTTACGCCGGGTATTTATGAAGTGACGGAACTTCTATGTATGCCCGGCGTACACATAGAGGCATGGCGCGGAAAAAAGGGACCCGCGCAATGTCACAGGTGCCAACAATTCCGCCACTCGTCCCACAATTGTCACAGGCCGCTTTCTTGTGTACGTTGCGGTGGAGCTCATACCGCCCGCGAGTGCCCACGGCCTCTAGAAGAGCCGCCTACATGCGCCAACTGCGGAGGAGCACACACAGCAAACAGTGTCGCATGTCCTGTCTTCAAACAAGAAGTTCGGAATAGGAAGGCAGGCACTATTGCACGAACATCAGCAGTCGCATCGCACGCAGAGAAATCCACTACTGTCGAGGATGGCAATGCTCCGGCATCGCTCATGGCAGCTGCCAATCCACCACAAGGAGAGCACTCGCGCCGCAAAAGGCAACGTAAGAGGAAGGCGAAGACGCAGACCGACCAGGCAAGAGCGTCTCTCAACAATGTCCAGGAGGATCTCGTGGTCGCCGCCCCGCCAGAGGGGACGAAGGCGAAACGGGCAATTCAACCGAAGCCGGCCTCTAAGCTGGCGACGGCAAACCTGGATACCAGATTTACCAGTGTCATCAATACCCTACAAAAGGTACTGGTGGCACTAATGGAGAAGCGGGACCCTGTCCCACTGATCCTCGAGTGCCTATCAGATTTATGTAAGTCTGGATCTGCGTAGGCTGCGCATACTCTTCTGGAACGCCGACGGGATGTCACCAGAGAAGACCAGGCTATTGAAGCTGCTGTTAGCCACACGGCAAGTTGACATAGCCCTTCTCAGCGAGACCCACCTTAGACCTGTAGACGTATTAAAAATGGGCGGATACTATGTCTACCGGGAGGATCAACGCTCGCCAAGAGGGATTGCTTACAGGGGATTAGCAGTCCTGGTCAAGAGGAAAGTCGTCCACCAAGCGCTGCCAGTACCGACACTGCAGTCTGCGTACGCCCTGGGCGTAGAGGTCTGCATCGGAAGCCAACCCACACGTGTGTTCGCATTTTATAGACCACCGGGGCAGCGCCTCGCAGTGGCCGACATGCACACCCTGCTGGACTCGCCACTGCCCACCATAATAGCAGGTGATTTTAATGCGAAACACACGGCATGGAACTCGAACTCCACATGCCCGGAAGGTCGCCGCCTTCTAGATGATGCAGACCGAAACGGGTACCAGGTGTTAGGACCAGAGGTTCCGACGCATTACCCGTACTGTGCAGCTCATACACCAGACGTCATTGATCTCGCCGTCATCTGCGGCATCGAAGCGGCTGTATACCTTGACGTCCTGGACGACCACCTCATTTCAGACCACCAACCGGTGTGTCTGACTCTGAATGACATCCCGCAGACGTTCCAACTACCTTCTCGATCGCGCCAGGATTGGCGGGTCTTTACCGATTATATGGCAGAGCACTCGCCTTCCTTTGCAGTGGAGACACCCGATGACGTCGAAAAACTTTCATCGAAACTCAGCGTAGTCTTACAAACCGCGCTTCGAGAGTCGAAACTCGATGTCACCACCGTAAGGACACCATCCCAGCTCCCCGCTTACATACTGGCGATGATCGAGAAGAAAAGGAAACTGCGCCGGCAATGGCAGCACGCCCGATGTCCGACAATGAAGTCTCAGCTCAATGCTCTGAATGCGAAGATCTCTGCCGCGTTGGCAACAAATGCGGCAGAGTCCTGGCAACGCACTATCGAGCGAGCTAGTGAAGACTGGTCGGGCATACACCGCCTTTGCCGCCAACTCTCCGGGAAACCAGCTCCGATTAGGCCCCTATTGGCCGGTGACGGCACCCCACGTTACCGAGCCGGGGACCGAGCGGAGATGTTTGCCGACTTCCTTGAAGCGCAATTTCGACCGAACCCTACTCACAACGAGCAGCACGTAGCAGAGATCGAGAGGAAACTAGAGTTATATTTTGAGAAGCCGATAGACCCAGCCGAGGACCCCATTACCTTCTCCCCTGGTCAAATACAGCGGATGATTCGCCGAATGCCTCTGCGTAAAACGCCCGGTGCTGACCGGGTAACCAACGAAGCCTTGCGTCACCTACCTCAGCGATCAATCGCAACGCTGACGCGTCTCTTCAATGGAATCCTCCGCACCGGACATTTTCCCACCACATGGCGACTTGGCAGAGTCATCATGCTGCCCAAACCGGGGAAGAACATCCTCCTACCAGGAAGCTATCGCCCCATCACGCTCCTCTCGACGACGTCGAAGTTGTTCGAGAAGCTGCTACTGCTGCACATGACGCCACACCTTCAGCCACGCGACGAACAGTTCGGGTTTCGTGCCGAACACTCCACGACGCACCAGTTGGCGAGGGTACTGCACGATATCGCGCTTGCGCGCAACAAGCGCGAGCGAGTCGTTGCAGTCTTCCTCGATATGGAGAAAGCGTTCGATCGCGTCTGGCACGCCGGCCTGCTATACAAGCTGTCCACATCTACTACTCCCCGTCGAGTAGTGAAGATTGTGGCCACCTTTCTGCAAGACAGACACTTTCAAGTGGCGGTTGAAAGCGCCCTGTCCACAGAGCGACCCATCTGTGCCGGCGTACCACAAGGAAGCTGCTTGTCCCCAGTGTGCTACTCTTGGTACACAGACGATATTCCCGTCACCGAAGGCGTGAAGCTTGCGCTGTACGCCGACGACGCGGCCTACATCACGACGTCGAAAAATGGTACCAATGCTGTTACCAAGATGCAGCATACACTGGACGCACTTCCCAATTGGCTGAAGGACTGGAGACTAACGGTCAACGTTGCGAAGACTCAGGCGATCTCCATAGGCAGCGTGACCCTACCGCAGTTGAAGCTCATGGGGCAGAACATCGAGTGGTCCGCGACAGTTAAATACCTCGGTGTGACCATCGACCGCACGCTTTCTATGAAGTCCCACGTCAACAACATCATTGCCCAGGTCCGGGTCGCGCGTTCCCTTCTGCGGCCCGTACTATCGTCCCGACTGCCGCTCCGTGCGAAGCTCGGTGTGTACAAGACATACATTCGCACCCGTCTTACTTATGGTGCCCCGGCCTGGTTTGCACTTGTCTCTGAGACAAACCGCCGCCGTCTACGTGCGCAACAATCACTCGCACTACGCACCATCACTAACGCACCCCGCTTTGTGCGGAATAGGACGATCTCCAGGGATCTGCGTGTGGAGAGCCTGGACGACTTCGTGAGACGCCTGAGCTCCAATTTGTTCGTGCGTGCCGATGGCTCTCAAGCTCGCCACCTGCGCGAGCTCGCACCCTACCATCGGCGCCCACCAGACAGGCATGGCCTACCACGAGACCTCATCTACGTAGCAACTCCTACTGGACCACCCCCAATACCTGACCTAGCGCTAGCTGACGGGCGCTCCTCGGGGTCCCCACCTCTAGGAGCTCGACCTCGCTAAGCAACTATGCTAGACACAAAACTAGACCCGGGCGTAGCTAGCATGTTGGTCACCTTGCGGAGCTCACCCGCAATGGTTTGACCTCGTTAGAGACGCTCCCACACCGGACTGACACTCCGGCAACACAGGGCCGTAGCTAGAGTCGAATTTGAGGTAGGGCAGCATTGGTTAATGGTAGGGCGGAAGTAAAAAATCCCAATTTCGACAGCGCCGCAGTATGCGTGCACTCACTTCTATTTTTTCTTTCCTCTTCTCCCCATCGTTACCTGAGTACCTCGTACCTCACTTTTGTCTCTTATTCTCAAACCATGACCGAAACCTTCGGTCAAGGAACAATATGCTTCTCCTTTACCCCCCTCGCACCTCTAATTTCCCTTCCCTTCCTTCTTCGTGCAGTCAGAATGCGCTACCTACTGAAATCAGGATGTCCACAAACCGCCTCACATTCAAAATGAAAGTACGTGATTTACTCCGGAATGAATTGGCAGAACGATCACAACGATAATACCCGACTGAGTATTTATATACGTAATATATATAATTACATTTATTTATATATGTATGTCTATGTATGCCTGTGTATATGTGGATTTATGTGTATATGTATATATACGTATGTTTATATACATGTCTGGTATCTTCATCCACTGTTATAAACCCTAATGTAATAATAACAGTAAATTTGTGTATATTACTTACAACTATTAAATTTGAATAAATGAAAATGGTTTACAATAAAGGTGATACCTACATTTACAACTACCTTGTCAGGTTTTATATCCTAAGCCTGCACCTATTCATGCCCACATCATATTCCTACATCACCTGAAAGTTGACTGGCAGAGAATGCCACATGGCATTAAGTCCGCCTTTGTGCTACATGCGCATTAAGTTTAAAATAAAATAAATGTGCTCCGAAGCTCGGGCTGCTAAATCAAGCACCACGTATATCACTGACCTCTAGGTCAGTGATGTACATTCAATAGCTCCTCGTAGACAAATAATTTGTCTAGCAGAACATGAGCATTGATCAATAGGTCTATTAGTGCCACGGATAGGGCGCCGCCGGAAAACGGCGCGCAGGAGCTTCGCTCGACTCCTGTGTCAAGTAGAAGAGGGCTACCGGGTCCAGGGCGGGTTAAAGAAGTTACGCCCAACATTTGTAACACGTAAGCTCCGCTTTGCCACCTGGAACATTGGCACCTTAACCGGTCGTGCGAGGGAGTTAGCCGATTTACTCTCCAGGCAGAGGGTAGCCGTAGCGTTCCTGCAGGAGACTCGGTGGAAGGGCAGTAGATCCCGGTTCATTGGGAATGGCTACCAACTGATATACACAGAGGCACCTGGTGGACAGAACGGAGTGGCCGTGGTGCTTGCCGGGTGGCTTCAGACTGGCATTTTAGAGTTGATGTAGCGACCGTCTTATGGTCGTAAGGGTGCTTATCGATGGAATTATTACCCATCTGATAAAAGCTTACGCGCCACAGGCAGGTTGTAGCAAAACCGTAAAGATGTCGTTCTGGAGCATACTCAGGGAGGTTCTTCGCGGCATTCCTTTGTAGCAGGGAATCGTTCCGGGTGGTGATCTAAATGGGCATGTGGGTGAAGGTTGTGTGGAGTTTAAGCGTGTTCATGGTGGTTTCGGTTATGGCATTCGCAACAAAGAGGGTGAAGACATTTTACGAACATGTGTGGCTACCGATCTTGCCTTGGAGACACGTTCTTTAAAAAGAAACCGGAACACCTTATCACCTACAGAAGTGGGAGGCACTCAAATCGATTTCCTCCGAGAAGACACACTATTAGCAAAGTGGCCAACTGCAAAGTCATACCCGGAGAGAGTCTCACTGCACAACACCGTTTCCTTGTCATGGACCTCTGTATGAAGCCCAAAGACAAACATGTAGAACGCTGCCAACGCTGGATTAGGTGGTGGCGGTTTGATGAAGTCACGTCTCAAAAGTTCGCCTCGCCCTTCATTGACAAGTGCGCTGGAGCTGAGAGCAAATTGGTTCAAGACAGTTGGGACAAGATTCAGGCAGCTATTCTTGATTCGGCGACAGCGGTACTGGTTGTGTCTAAGGACTGACGCAAATGTAACAGGGATACTTTTTTTTCGTAACGTCGGTCCTAAGTGAAGAAATGTATGCAAACGACACAAAAATATTCATTGAAATAAATATATGAAAAATGACACGCTTGCACTTGCACGCAAAACATGTACGTTAGTTTTATTTTAAAAAAGGATTCCCCTTCCCATAGACTGTAATGTAGCCCATTTTGCAATCTATGGGACGGGGATTACCGTCTGCTACACAGATATTGTAATTAAATAGACCCATTGCTTCATGTGATGCCGCTTCAAATGCTATATACAGAGCAAAGAATTATTATAATATGAAATGAATATACAAACTGTGGTATGTTCAGAAAAGTTTTGAGTCCTATCCCTTCATTTTTTTTATCTCAAACTACAAATAATTCAATCATAAAAAAATTTCTTAGTTTTTGATATTTTTAAGGTAGGGCATTCTGATTTCAAGGTAGGGCATTGCCCTGCAATGCCCTCCCCTAGCTACGGCCCTGCGGCAACACCAATAGGCCCAGAGGGCCCAACTCAGTGACCCGCCTGTAGCTGCAGGCGGCGCGGAAGACCACTTAGACAGGCCGTAGACCTGGTGAAGTTACCCCGAGATCTCTAGCTGAGGTCTACGAGAAGAACCACCTGAAACGTTGGGCAGTGGCTCACCAGGCATGATCACCTCGCCGTGATGGAGGATCCTCCCTTGGTGATGTAGGAACACGATACCCGTTCCTCTATAATCTCAGTTTAGTTCATTTTGAGCTACGATGTGATTAATTTCTAAATGATTAACCCAGTGGCCTAGACGACCATTAAGGACGACTTCTGAGATAATTTAAGGTTCTAGGAGTGTTTGAAATGAAATCTTCCTTAGTCGTCACAAGGCTATTTTTTTAATACCTAATTAATACCATATTTTGTTTATACCACAAGAATTAACGTCGTGATGACATCATTTTAAATACATTAATTTTTCTAATAAGGTATATGTTTGACCGCTCAAAGTTAAGTGGCCTGAGGTGATTGGGAGCAAGCAACGACGATGCGGTCAGTAACTAGATGGGTTACCATTTGTGACATGATAATCATGAGCATTTTCTTGCCGTCACGCTAAGTAGTCGGTTCCAGTTGTTATCATAAAATAACAGTCGTAAACCTTAGTTGAGGGCCTTCGCACGGCCAAGATTTACATAGTCACAACGTATCTTGCCAGTCCCCAACCCGCACTCGGCCAGCGTGGGTACGTATGGCCTTAACTCTCTCCTGAGGACCCGAGCCCAGCAGTGGGACATTATGGGTTGTTGATGATGATTGATGATGTATACAGATTGGATGAAGATATATTGGTCTTCTTTTTGAATTGTAGGTAGGTTTAGAAGTCCTATTCCCTTCGAGCGCTAAAGGCGATTTGTTTCACTTTACCACGGGCGATCTTGCCAGTAGAAGTGGTTGGTATTTGCGTCAAGAAGACCACGCCTCCTCGTAACCTCTGTGCCTCTGATAGTTTACCTGGTAACATATTTGTAAATGGTATCGTAGACATTTATTATTGTTTAAAAGCAAATGAGTATAATATGCGTTAGTTGATTGTCATTTTTTCTGTTTTTTATTATCAACTACCAGAAGAGATACGCTTAATTCACCACGAATGAGAATGGACATAGAAGTCCAATATAAAATTACAACATTGTCGTCTTTCGTTGGTGAGTGTGAGACCGGAGGCCCAATCATTATGCATCATTCACCTAACCTCCGGAGGTCGGGAGAATAATGCAGAAACATCGCACTAAGCCGCCATGGCGTGGGTCACAATTCTTCATTGTATGTAATCACAATGTGTACATAATGGTGATTCCCTTCTACTCCTGGATTCTACTCATGCTTTCCATCAGGCAGAGTAGTCACTTTGGTAGGCTTAAATATAAAAAAAAATATCCTGTGTCACGGAGGACTTTACAAACATATATAAAACGGACACAAAGAAAACCAAGACTCAGTACAACAATTCGTGTATCACACACAGGGTTTGAACCCACAACAGTTATGCCCGTTTTCATTCTATTGTGTATACTATACTATAATCCATATTTCCCTTAACAAGGTTCAAATCATTTTCTTTTTATTAAATGCATATCAAAGTATTTACGGCACTTGCAGAATTAACTTTAAAATTCTTTGTCTGTGTCTCTGTCCGTCTGTTTGTTCCGGCTAATATACGGAACGGCAGGACCGATTTTGTCGGAACTGTCACTGGTGGATAGCTTATGTAGTAGGGAGTAATCGTTCCGCATCGTTACTCGCAGATGAGTCACAAAAACGCGGGTAACACCACGCAACTCAGCTGGGCCAAAATAAAATCTATATGATATGAAATAATGCATACCAGCAACGAGATCCTTCAACTCCTGAGCAGATACTTGATACCCTTGTCTTCTGACCACACACGCGACCGGCCACTCGTCTACGTCAGAAGCTCTGACAGTCGTCACGCAAACGTCTCGAACTCCAGCGTGTGATCGAATCACCTCTTCAATTTCTGGAGCGCTTGGCTAAAAAAAGAAGAAAATCGCTTAAACTAAGTTGACTGAAAAGTATCCGAACTGCAAAAATTACTCGTTTTTAAAAACTAATGAATGTAGTCCCCAACCCGCACTCGGCCAACGTGTGAACGTGTATGGCCTCAACCCTCTCCTGGGAGGTGATCCAGACCCAACAACGTTATGGGTTGTTCATCATCTTCATCATCAGCCCATCTCAGTCCACTGCTGGACATAGGCCTCTCCCGTTGCACACCACTTTGATCGATTTTGGGCTTCTCGCATCCAGATCCTGCCAGCCATCTTGCGCAAATCGTCACTCCACCTGGCCTGTGGGCATCCTACACTACGTTTGCCGAGACACGGTCTCGCCTCCAGAACTCTTCTACCCCAACGGTCATCAGTTATGGGTTGTTGATGATGAGCAAATATAGTTGTGCATCTTTGTGTTTGTATTGTACATCGCTGGGAGTAATCGTAATATGTATAGTTCAAGGAGACTGTAGTAAGTAAAAAATACATAAAATTAATAACAAAATTAACGTTATGGTTTCTATTAAATAAATATTTCGTACACACAACCCACATCGTTTAGTCCCAAACTAAGTAGAGCTTGTATTATGGGTACTAGACAACTGAGCCCAGCGAACTTCGTACCGCCCAACTTTAAAATTCCAGAACTTGATCGCAGCGCTACCTACCGGGTCCAATTGCAAATCTAAACCATTCCCAGATCCCCTTGAACACACACAAAAAATTTCATCAAAATCGGACCAGTCGTTTGAGAGAAGTTCAGTGACATACACACTCACAGAAGAATTATATATATATAGATAGTTGACCCAGCGAACTTCGTACCGCCCAACTTTAAAATTCCAGAACTTGATCGCAGCGCCACCTAACGGGTCAAATTGCGAATCTAAACCATTCCCAGATCCCCTTGAACACACACAAAAAATTTCATCAAAATCGGTCCAGTCGTTTGAGAGAAGTTCAGTGACATACACACTCACAGAAGAATTATATATATAATTTAATTTTTTAATTATAATTTTAATAATAATAATTTTAATAATAATAATTTATTTATTTCTCTACAAAGTAAGATATGGCACAAATACAATAGAAAGAAACTGGTAATTTCATACAGTACAATTCTGCCGTTATCTATGTATTAACATATTTAAGTGTTCATTTAAGTGCTCAAGAGACCGGAGTCTATACTAGGGTTACCCCTGTGTGACAGATCTCCATGCCCTAGCACAACATATGGAAATTTATATAAAAACAGAATATACATGGAAAGAAAAATTACATAAAAGAGGAGTTTAGTAGGCATACTTGATGTGTGAGTTTATGTGGTGCGTGTTTGTGTGTGTGTGTGTGTGTGTGTGTGTGTGTGTGTGTGTGTGTGTGTGTGTGTGTGTGTGTGTGTGTGTGTGTGTGTGTGTGTGTGTGTGTGTGTGTGTGTGTGTGTGTGTGTTTGTGTGTGTGTGCGTGCGCATGTATGAATGTACGAGTTTGTTATTATGTGCATAAGATATAGAATTACGTAGGTATAACCAATAGCTGTTCTGTTATCTCATAATCCAAGGACTGTAGCCACTTAGATAATTTTTTCTTGCATAGGTGTCTAGTTAGGGGATATAAGGATAACATTCGGTTAACTTTGTTGTACAGATAAGATCCAAGAAACTCATAGTGTCTTTGTGAGAAAGTGGTCTTAAATCGTCTACTTGGGCACACTTCATAGCTTCGCCTTTTGTTAGCAAATAAATTAGGATCATATTGAATGTGCGAGTGCCTCCGAAGTAATAAGTTCAAAATAAAAAGCTGGCGAACGGTAAGCAACTCGCAACACTCGTATAGATCCCTAGTTGGATAGTAAAATGGTAGAAATTTAGAAACTTTTAATATTGCTCTTTGGGATCTTTCAAGTTTGAGCATGACAGTTTTTGGTGCACCGCCCCATACCGTTATACCGTATGTTATCAAAGATTGGCACAAGGCGTAGTAGACAATTTTAATAGTGTTAAACTCGGTCACATGACGTAAATTTCTGAAAATAAAAATTAATTTACGTATTCTTGATGTAAGCAAATCTATGTGAGCGTGAAAGTTGAGTTTGTTGTCTACCACGATACCCAGGTATTTGATGGTATTAATATTGATAAGTTTTGGACAAGTGCATGCCATGGAATGCAAATTTTCACAGGAGTGAACTCTTAATGTGTGCTGGTCGGGTTGAGGTAAATTTTGATTAACTAGAGAGAATGTGATGTATTTTGTTTTGTCCACATTGAGTCTTAACTTATTGTGTCCAAGCCATGCAACTACCAAATTGAGGCCTATTTGAGCTCGATGGAAGGCCTCCGGCCATGAGTCTGCCTCAAATAATAGTGCTGTATCATCGGCAAAAGTGACGATCCTTCCACCGGGCATGTTTAGATCGCAGAGGTCATTAATATAGGTCAGAAACAAGGTAGGTCCCAGGATACTCCCCTGTGGGACCCCATGCTCAATAGGGAGACCGTCACTGATACTATCGCCTATTCTAACACGTTGAAATCTGTTGGTGAGGTAGTCTGATAATAAATTAAGTGGGGAGTCCCTTACTCCGAGTTTCTCCAATTTACTTAATAATAGTGGAATAGAAACCGTGTCAAAAGCCTTAGCCAAGTCTATAAATACTGCAATAACCTTTTTGTGATTGTCCAATTTTGATACTATAAAGTCAGTTAGATCGTGTACAGCATCGCTAGTTGAGAGGCCACAACGAAATCCGTATTGTGAAGACGACAGTAATGATTTGGTTTCCAAGTATCTAATGAGACGACTGTTGATGATCTTTTCCAAAATCTTTGATAGCGTTGGGAGTATCGAAATTGGTCTGTAGTTATCAATACAGCCCCAGTCTCCACTCTTGTGAATGGGATGAATTTCTGCTAATTTCAGGGCATTAGGAAACTTACCAGTTTCTATAGCGAGATTAAAAATATAAGTGAGTACAGGGACCAAAATGTCTATGTATCTCTTAAGAAAAGTGGATGAAATATTGTCACATCCACTACAACAATCATTCTTTAAATTTAGTATAATTGTTTTAATCTCATTGCTATCTGTCGACAGTAGCACAAAAGAATCCGGATATGACTTCATAGACGGTAGACTATAGTTATTTACGGGAGGGCAAGATTCCGAGATATTCTTGCCTATATTTGCAAAGAAGGTATTAACTCTGTTTATTGAACTAGATGGACATAAATTATCTATAAGTTCTGTTGCATAACTATGTTGTTTGGTGGTATGAGTAACTGACTTTATCGCATTCCATAGTTTTTTGTTACCTGACTTGGAGGCCATTTTTATTTCGCTTTTATCATATTCTCTCTTCATTTTTTTCAGTAATTCATTGGTAAAATTTCTATATCTTTTGTACGTGGTAACTATAATTTCATTTTCAGGATGCCTTTTGGCTTTTTGGTGAAGCTTATCTCGGTTTCTCATACATCTCAACAACCCGGACGTCAACCAGGGTTTACGTACTGCTTTACGATTAGATATTCTGATTGATTTAGTATTTTTAGTTAGTCTATCAGTAAGCATCGTGATCAAAAGTGAGGTGGCAATATTAACATCTGTTTTTAAATAAATGTCAGAAAAAGTTATATGTCTCATGTCTTTATCCAAAGAGTCGTAGTCAATGCGTTTTTTAATTTTATAAATTACATTCTGAGGTATTTTTAGGTCAAATGTTAGAATTAGAGAGTCATGATCAGTAATAGAGGTTTCTGCGACGTAGCACGAGGCCTTGAGACGTGTTCTTAAAATAACATGGTCTAAACAAGTTTTAGCGTGAGTTGGCATGGTATGTGCTGGTAACATACCATGTGATGCCAAGAGGTTAAGGTAGGTAGAATTATTAGTGTCGGAACTGTTCAGGGAGATATCTATATTGATGTCGCCTACCAGCGCTACATTCGAATGTTTAGAGATTGTACGTAGAAAGATATCGAGCGATTGTAGGAATATATTTGGGTTTTTATATCCAGCCGGTCTGTAGAACGCAAGGACTGTGACACGATTATTAATTTTTAACATAATGCAGTTACATTCAGATATAGGCGGCTCATCAACAGTAATGGTAATATTTTTCCTATAGTAAACAACAATGCCCTCATTTTGAGTAGTGTTATTTACAGTTTGACAATAGTCGTACCCCTCCAGCACCGGTATATACTGGGTTCGTGGCAGCCAACATTCGGTGAGAATTATAAGATCCCATTCTATCTGTGACCTAGCAAGTAAGGTCTGCAAACCTGCCATATTTCGTGAAATACTTCGTATGTTTTGGTGAAATATCTTTAAATGAGAGTTTGGTTGTGTTATTATGTTTTTAACGTTATCTATTTCACAGATTGCAGACTCAGCAATGCGTAAGTCGTCAAGGTCTGTAATTATTCCACGTGTGCTATCGAATTTGGCAAGATAGGGTCTGCATTTTACTTAAACCAGGAACAATAAAAATATCCATGGAAGGAATATCAGTGCAATATTCCCTGATGTGTATTGATTTATCACGAATGTAAAAAGTTCCATGAATGAACTTGGGAGATTCTTGGTCCACCAACGCATTGTTATGTGAAAATGTGCAGATGTGGTGAAATATGAATAATGTATAATTGCTGTATAGACGTGTATTTGGATTATGTGTGTAAATGAGAAATGATAGTGTGAGAATTAATTGAGTGATGTGTTTGTGTAAATAAGTGTGATTTAAGTGTGTATAGGTTTGTTTAGTTGACATAAAATAACAATAACAAGGATTCACAGTAGTACAAAGTGACAGAAATTTACTCAAACCAACTGTTTTCATTGAGATGTGATATACATTCTTAACTGAGGATTCAAGGTTTGATCCCATGAACCTCTTCAAATCAAGGCACAATACTACTTTTGCTACATCATTAAATCTTAAAATGCAAATTTTACTGGTTATAGTAATATAAATATCATAAAACCTGTAAATAACCACGAAGTCAACAGCACGCCCCTGAATCAAAAATAAATGGTACAGTCAGATTGGGGTAATTAGGGTCTCCAAATCAGATTCAGAATCTACTCGAACCGATTTCGAGCCCTCTCTCTTCCTTAGATAAACATGGCCATACAAGGTCCAGCAAAATTTATATCCGTGTGTCCTTGCAAAATCTCGCGCAAGCGCATACAGCCTTTTGGATCGTTTTGTTAAACTGTCAGATATGTATATTGGTAAACTGGGTCCGTTAAGTTTAATCTCCGAACTTACAAGGTGGTTTATCCCTTTATCTTTTTTGTATTTCTTCATCGAGTATAGAATCTTTTCCTTTGTAAGTACAGATGTAAATTGCACTATTATCGGAGGAGTCTTAGTTTTATTTGTTTTAATACGGAAAACGTCGCTTATTTCCGACTTATTGATAGTTAAATTTAATGCAGAACCCACATCCCGTACTATCTCAGCCAGATTGTCCTTAGACTCGTGCTGTTGATGAGGAACATTCCCCAATTCAATACTTGTCTTGCGGGTATTACTTTCCAGATACTCAATTTTCGTTTCCAAGTTTTTAATATAGGTGTTTTTAATTTTCTTCTCAGCCTCCATATCGTCCAACCTTTTTTTTATTTCATCATACTGTTCTGTCACGAAACCAACAGTCTTACGTAGTTCAAGGGTTTGTTCCTTCAAATCAGCAATTATGGATTTTAAAATCTCAAACCCCCGCTCCTGCTTAATCTCTGAGGTAGAGATCATCAGTTTAAGGTCATCAATATTTGACATCAATTCATTATAAGTGTATACATTATTAGTGTTCAACTTCTCACGTTTACGTTTAGAACGGGAGGTTACATGTAGGTCAGATTTATCATGCTCCAACTCATCTATATTAACACTCGATAAACTCGACGCTGATTCATGTGTATGCGGCGGTGTACGTTTCAATGGCATTTTTTTTTTTTTTTTATTTTTTTTTTTGTTTGTGTTTTATTATACCACACGCCTTTTACCAAAGTTGAGGCAAAATAACACAGTTAAAGTATATTAGGCGAGGTGAACATCGATCTTATACGTAGTTTGATTATTTATAAGTGTTTTTGAAGCTTAAGTTATATTTCACATAAAGTTAATCTATTTTCCCCGAATTCAATATATATTTTTTGCACTGGTATCATTCATTACGTATAGTTCAACTATTCACTGCCAGATGGCGTTTTTATAGGCTAATGTTACCCGACTGAAGTTGATAACCATAGACAAATGTTAAATAAAATCTAGTTTGTCTATGGTTTGGTGTCGTTGTTTAGTTCTTCTACTTGCCACTGCAGCGCTTGAGGTTTGATAAATTTAAATTATTTTTCATAACGTACATACTATAAGCTAAATTTGATAATTTTCAAAGCAAAAATCAAAGTTCACAATGACACCCACTCAAAATTATACCGAATGCCTGACTATTGATACTTTGAAGTTCACATCTAGTGTTCAATCACTTTATTTTTGTTTTAGTTGTGTATTCATGATATTCTTGTTTTTATCTTTACACAGCTTTACAGTTATTCCCAACAATATCACTTAATTAACGCAATGTTAGCACTTAAATACACTGCTTATTCACAGACTACACTAATTAATAAAGTTTATTATTTATTAAAATACGCAGACACTGCACTTGTCTCGGTGTTGCCCGAGTATATAACTAGTTGACCCAGCGAACTTCGTACCGCCCAACTTTAAAATTCCAGAACTTGATCGCAGCGCCACCTACCGGGTCCAATTGCGAATCTAAACCATTCCCAGATCCCCTTGAAGACACACAAAAAATTTCATCAAAATCGGTCCAGTCGTTTGAGAGAAGTTCAGTGACATACACACTCACACAAGAATTATATATATAAAGATAGTTGACCCAGCGAACTTCGTACCGCCCAACTTTAAAATTGATCTTGATCTAAACTTGATCGCAGCGCCACCTACCGGGTCCAATTGCGAATCTAAACCATTCCCAGATCCCCTTGAACACACACAAAAAAATTCATCAAAATCGGTAGAGTCGTTTGAGAGAAGTTCAGTGACATACACACTCACACAAGAATTGTATATATAAAGATATAAACGTGTGGAGAACGTGATTCGGAACGTCCCAATGCCGCCTAAAAATGACAGGATGTGAGAACGACAGATTGACAACGACAAACAAAGTGCATTCGTCCGTGCTATGCGCTTGTTAGGGTTATGTATTATATATAAATATTGATTTATGCTTGTTAATTGTTTACTTTAAATATTTTCAGAAGATATTGTTTGATGACGGTAGTTGATTAAAATACAAACTTGTATGTTATATTCGCTTGCCGTTGCCTATAACACTGTTAGTCATGTTAATGTAATCATTACTACTTTTAACTATATATTTTATAAAAATATTGATATTTGTTTGTATTAATAAATTACTTTAAATACTTTCTGAAGATAGTATAGTTTGATGACGGTAGTCATACAATATTGAAGTTGCTTGTCCTCGCCTATAAAAACGAATGTTCCGAATGGATTAAAGGACTTGTTGTCGAGACGTGGACCAGGATGGAGCTCTCTACTATTCAACCAGTAACTGAGGATATTATATAGATTTAAAAGCTAAGTATATGCAATTCACTTTTGTGTATTTCTCTTTACTAAAATGTTCTCTAAGTATTGTAATAATTTATAATGTTTGATTTATGGATATGTGTATAATGTATGTAAATATGTTGGAAAAGAGTGTCCATGGAGTTTCTTGTCTGTTCTTCTCCATAGGATCTACACCTTGGAACAGACGAATAGAACCACGACTGACTAACTGACTGACTACTGTACATTGAAATAAAAAGAAAGTTAATATGATTTGATTTGGTTTGATTTGATATACTCAAATTCCTGACGTTGTTGTAAATATTCTAATATTTTAAAAGATAATTAATCTCATATTTTCTCTAATCTAACATCAGAAGTGCGATCGGAACCTATGTGCTTTGTTATTGTTTATGAACTTTGTCACAAAACTTTTCAGATGCATCCTGCTATGTTGGAGGGCCTTCTGGGGGCAATCCGTGGTGCTGTGGCTGCTGGCCGAGGTGATATAGTTTATTGGTGATCAGCCATGATTATTATTACGTTGTTGTTATTGTTGATATTTTGTGCAATTATTTAATTGACGTTCAGGTACTTCGAGAGCGAAGTACAGGTCAGTCTGGCCGTGATAGGTTATGCGGAAAAGTTCTTTTTATTTATTGCAATAGCTAACTTGTTTTGTTTATTGGACACGGATGAAAAACATCCCTATAATAATTATAACCTTCTATGCACAACATTCAACACTTTCGTATCAAAATATTATCAATATTATTGCAAACTACCCATCTACTGTTCTTTCATTGTTATCTTAAATCTTCATTTACAAAAATCACGAGACTTATTTACTAATTATACCATAGTAAAACTAAATACGTAATTTAACTAAAGATATTTACTAGTTTCATGGTAAAGTACAATTGTTAAAAATACTTCACAATTGATAGACTTATTTACGTTATATTCCATAACAAAAAAATAAATAAAAAAAAACCAATAGATCGTTGCACTAAGGACACTTGTAACTCGCATTACCCTAAAGATTTTAAGATAGATCCTAAAAATGTTGTTACTGTGGGATAATCTTCTCACTAATTGTAAAAAAAAAAAAAAAAACTTATTACAAAAATATTTTACCTTAACCAAACGACATTGACAATATTTTACCAAAGTACCTACTATCTTTCTAAATATTATATAAAATCAACTCGGTTTTTCTTGACGCATAATTCGTACAATACCGTCATTTTGTGTTGTGATCTTTGTTGAATGACTGAAATCTAACCGTAATCGTACAAGAAATTCAAAAAACAGTAAACCAACAAATGATTCTTAATCAATAAAGCGGCAACCTTGCAGCTCACAAAAAAATCAAGTCAGTTTTTTTTAGTCAAACGAAATTAGTCACAAATTGGACACCTATGTCCTGGTTATGATACAGGTTCAAATTGCAGTATAAACGAAGCATCGGTAGCTTACAAAGTATATGCCAAAATCGTAATTACAGTTAAATTCGAAGAATTAGAACTAAATATTTTTTAACTAATTTAGTCAAGATGTTACTATATGTAGCGAGTTGTCAGAATGGCCAAACGTTTTATGAAAATGCAACTGTCTCTGAATATTACAATACAAAAATCAACCGGTTTTGCGCCAACAACATTTTTAATTATTTGCAACGGAAATACAGCTCCAATACAGGCTCGGCTAGATCAAATACAAAAATATATTATTTTTTACATCCCGTGTTGCCCACGATCATATTGAATGATCTAGACAACACCATCGACCTAGACCCAATTCCTTTAGGGCCTCTGTGGACCACGGCCTTTCAGTACCGCCCTGATAGTGCCCAGACCACAGCATCGACCTAGACCCAATTCCTTTAGGGCCTCTGTGGACCACGGCCTTTCAGTACCGCCCTGATAGTGCCCAGACCACACCATCGACCTAGACCCAATTCCTTTAGGGCCTCTGTGGACCACGGCCTTTCAGTACCGCCCTGATAGTGCCCAGACCACAGCATCGACCTAGACCCAATTCCATCATCCCTTTCCTACGATAACATAAATAATACAGTTACATAGAGTAACTGTATTAAAATAAAATCATAGTTAGCAATAAAAATAATAATAAAATAAAAGACATTTTGCAAACATATTTTAACTTATCCAAACAACTTTCTAAACATTATATAAAATTAACTCGGTCTTTCTTGACGCACAATTCGTACCATACCGTCATTTTTGTGTTGTGATCTTTGAAAATCTGAAAATCAAGTCAATTTTTTTTTTTTCAGTCAAACGAAATTAGTTTTGACACCTGTATTATAAACGATGTCCTGGTGACGGTACAGGTTCAAATTGTAGTATGGTCAAAGCATCGGTTGCTTACAAGTATATGCAAAAATCGTAATTACAGTTAAAATTAAAAGAATTAGAACTGAATATTTTTGTCTTGGCAAATTTAGTCAAGATTTTACTATGTGGCGGATAGTCAGAGTGGCCGAACGAATTTGCAAAGTGTTCTTTCGAATAACTGAAAAATAGAATTATTATATTGGTATTATAATAACGCTAACGCTAGTTGGAGATCATTTTTTTGTCTTTTGCGGAAAACTGTCCCCATTTCATCTCACCCACATTTTTTTTTTATCATTAATTTCATTATGACTACGAATTAAGACTGGAAGACTTGACAATTACAACTACTTGACATTGACTGAAATAGACTAGACTTGTAAAGACTGAATAAAAAAAAAAAGAGTGAAAAATAATGCGCCGATTGGCCTACTGGTGTCAAGCTATCCCACCACGGCGGGTGGATGGGCTTGGCATGTCTATGTAGTTGTCAATAAAAAAAAAAGAGAAAAATAATGCGCCGATTGGCCTACTGGTGTCAAGCTATCCCACCACGGCGGGTGGATGGGCTTGGCATGTCTATGTAGTTGTCAATAAAAAAAAGAGAAAAATAATGCGCCGATTGGCCTACTGGTGTCAAGCTATCCCACCACGGCGGGTGGATGGGCTTGGCATGTCTATGTAGTTGTCAATAAAAAAAAAAAGAAGAGAAAAATAATGCGCCGATTGGCCTACTATTTGGTGTCAAGCTATCCCACCACGGCGGGTGGATATGGGCTTGGCATGTCTATGTAGATGGCAATAAAAAAAAAAAGATACTAATGTTTTTTTTTCAGTATTGATAGAGAATCTAAACCAATTGAAGATTATAATTGAAAGTACCTACGTTTGTGTGTTTGTGTGCTTCGAGGACGAAGCACTGTCAGTATGGCCGTGTTAGGGTTATGTATTATATATAAATATTGATTTATGCTTGTTAATTGTTTACTTTAAATATTTTCAGAAGATATTGTTTGATGACGGTAGTTGATTAAAATACAAACTTGTATGTTATATTCGCTTGCCGTTGCCTATAACACTGTTAGTCATGTTAATGTAATCATTACTACTTTTAACTATATATTTTATAAAAATATTGATATTTGTTTGTATTAATAAATTACTTTAAATACTTTCTGAAGATAGTATAGTTTGATGACGGTAGTCATACAATATTGAAGTTGCTTGTCCTCGCCTATAAAAACGAATGTTCCGAATGGATTAAAGGACTTGTTGTCGAGACGTGGACCAGGATGGAGCTCTCTACTATTCAACCAGTAACTGAGGATATTATATAGATTTAAAAGCTAAGTATATGCAATTCACTTTTGTGTATTTCTCTTTACTAAAATGTTCTCTAAGTATTGTAATAATTTATAATGTTTGATTTATGGATATGTGTATAATGTATGTAAATATGTTGGAAAAGAGTGTCCATGGAGTTTCTTGTCTGTTCTTCTCCATAGGATCTACACCTTGGAACAGACGAATAGAACCACGACTGACTAACTGACTGACTACTGTACATTGAAATAAAAAGAAAGTTAATATGATTTGATTTGGTTTGATTTGATATACTCAAATTCCTGACGTTGTTGTAAATATTCTAATATTTTAAAAGATAATTAATCTCATATTTTCTCTAATCTAACATCAGAAGTGCGATCGGAACCTATGTGCTTTGTTATTGTTTATGAACTTTGTCACAAAACTTTTCAGATGCATCCTGCTATGTTGGAGGGCCTTCTGGGGGCAATCCGTGGTGCTGTGGCTGCTGGCCGAGGTGATATAGTTTATTGGTGATCAGCCATGATTATTATTACGTTGTTGTTATTGTTGATATTTTGTGCAATTATTTAATTGACGTTCAGGTACTTCGAGAGCGAAGTACAGGTCAGTCTGGCCGTGATAGGTTATGCGGAAAAGTTCTTTTTATTTATTGCAATAGCTAACTTGTTTTGTTTATTGGACACGGATGAAAAACATCCCTATAATAATTATAACCTTCTATGCACAACATTCAACACTTTCGTATCAAAATATTATCAATATTATTGCAAACTACCCATCTACTGTTCTTTCATTGTTATCTTAAATCTTCATTTACAAAAATCACGAGACTTATTTACTAATTATACCATAGTAAAACTAAATACGTAATTTAACTAAAGATATTTACTAGTTTCATGGTAAAGTACAATTGTTAAAAATACTTCACAATTGATAGACTTATTTACGTTATATTCCATAACAAAAAAATAAATAAAAAAAAACCAATAGATCGTTGCACTAAGGACACTTGTAACTCGCATTACCCTAAAGATTTTAAGATAGATCCTAAAAATGTTGTTACTGTGGGATAATCTTCTCACTAATTGTAAAAAAAAAAAAAAAAACTTATTACAAAAATATTTTACCTTAACCAAACGACATTGACAATATTTTACCAAAGTACCTACTATCTTTCTAAATATTATATAAAATCAACTCGGTTTTTCTTGACGCATAATTCGTACAATACCGTCATTTTGTGTTGTGATCTTTGTTGAATGACTGAAATCTAACCGTAATCGTACAAGAAATTCAAAAAACAGTAAACCAACAAATGATTCTTAATCAATAAAGCGGCAACCTTGCAGCTCACAAAAAAATCAAGTCAGTTTTTTTTAGTCAAACGAAATTAGTCACAAATTGGACACCTATGTCCTGGTTATGATACAGGTTCAAATTGCAGTATAAACGAAGCATCGGTAGCTTACAAAGTATATGCCAAAATCGTAATTACAGTTAAATTCGAAGAATTAGAACTAAATATTTTTTAACTAATTTAGTCAAGATGTTACTATATGTAGCGAGTTGTCAGAATGGCCAAACGTTTTATGAAAATGCAACTGTCTCTGAATATTACAATACAAAAATCAACCGGTTTTGCGCCAACAACATTTTTAATTATTTGCAACGGAAATACAGCTCCAATACAGGCTCGGCTAGATCAAATACAAAAATATATTATTTTTTACATCCCGTGTTGCCCACGATCATATTGAATGATCTAGACAACACCATCGACCTAGACCCAATTCCTTTAGGGCCTCTGTGGACCACGGCCTTTCAGTACCGCCCTGATAGTGCCCAGACCACAGCATCGACCTAGACCCAATTCCTTTAGGGCCTCTGTGGACCACGGCCTTTCAGTACCGCCCTGATAGTGCCCAGACCACACCATCGACCTAGACCCAATTCCTTTAGGGCCTCTGTGGACCACGGCCTTTCAGTACCGCCCTGATAGTGCCCAGACCACAGCATCGACCTAGACCCAATTCCATCATCCCTTTCCTACGATAACATAAATAATACAGTTACATAGAGTAACTGTATTAAAATAAAATCATAGTTAGCAATAAAAATAATAATAAAATAAAAGACATTTTGCAAACATATTTTAACTTATCCAAACAACTTTCTAAACATTATATAAAATTAACTCGGTCTTTCTTGACGCACAATTCGTACCATACCGTCATTTTTGTGTTGTGATCTTTGAAAATCTGAAAATCAAGTCAATTTTTTTTTTTTCAGTCAAACGAAATTAGTTTTGACACCTGTATTATAAACGATGTCCTGGTGACGGTACAGGTTCAAATTGTAGTATGGTCAAAGCATCGGTTGCTTACAAGTATATGCAAAAATCGTAATTACAGTTAAAATTAAAAGAATTAGAACTGAATATTTTTGTCTTGGCAAATTTAGTCAAGATTTTACTATGTGGCGGATAGTCAGAGTGGCCGAACGAATTTGCAAAGTGTTCTTTCGAATAACTGAAAAATAGAATTATTATATTGGTATTATAATAACGCTAACGCTAGTTGGAGATCATTTTTTTGTCTTTTGCGGAAAACTGTCCCCATTTCATCTCACCCACATTTTTTTTTTATCATTAATTTCATTATGACTACGAATTAAGACTGGAAGACTTGACAATTACAACTACTTGACATTGACTGAAATAGACTAGACTTGTAAAGACTGAATAAAAAAAAAAAGAGTGAAAAATAATGCGCCGATTGGCCTACTGGTGTCAAGCTATCCCACCACGGCGGGTGGATGGGCTTGGCATGTCTATGTAGTTGTCAATAAAAAAAAAAAGAGAAAAATAATGCGCCGATTGGCCTACTGGTGTCAAGCTATCCCACCACGGCGGGTGGATGGGCTTGGCATGTCTATGTAGTTGTCAATAAAAAAAAGAGAAAAATAATGCGCCGATTGGCCTACTGGTGTCAAGCTATCCCACCACGGCGGGTGGATGGGCTTGGCATGTCTATGTAGTTGTCAATAAAAAAAAAAAGAAGAGAAAAATAATGCGCCGATTGGCCTACTATTTGGTGTCAAGCTATCCCACCACGGCGGGTGGATATGGGCTTGGCATGTCTATGTAGATGGCAATAAAAAAAAAAAGATACTAATGTTTTTTTTTCAGTATTGATAGAGAATCTAAACCAATTGAAGATTATAATTGAAAGTACCTACGTTTGTGTGTTTGTGTGCTTCGAGGACGAAGCACTGTCAGTATGGCCGTGTTAGGGTTATGTATTATATATAAATATTGATTTATGCTTGTTAATTGTTTACTTTAAATATTTTCAGAAGATATTGTTTGATGACGGTAGTTGATTAAAATACAAACTTGTATGTTATATTCGCTTGCCGTTGCCTATAACACTGTTAGTCATGTTAATGTAATCATTACTACTTTTAACTATATATTTTATAAAAATATTGATATTTGTTTGTATTAATAAATTACTTTAAATACTTTCTGAAGATAGTATAGTTTGATGACGGTAGTCATACAATATTGAAGTTGCTTGTCCTCGCCTATAAAAACGAATGTTCCGAATGGATTAAAGGACTTGTTGTCGAGACGTGGACCAGGATGGAGCTCTCTACTATTCAACCAGTAACTGAGGATATTATATAGATTTAAAAGCTAAGTATATGCAATTCACTTTTGTGTATTTCTCTTTACTAAAATGTTCTCTAAGTATTGTAATAATTTATAATGTTTGATTTATGGATGTGTGTATAATGTATGTAAATATGTTGGAAAAGAGTGTCCATGGAGTTTCTTGTCCATAGGATCTACACCTTGGAACAGACGAATAGAATCACGACTGACTAACTGACTGACTACTGTACATTGAAATAAAAAGAAAGTTAATATGATTTGATTTGGTTTGATTTGATATACTCAAATTCCTGACGTTCGTTGTAAATATTCTAATATTTTAAAAGATAATTAATCTCATATTTTCTCTAATCTAACACGCTCGTGTCCGACAGAATGAGACGGCGTTAATGTAGCCAACATAAATTAGCGCGCTAAGCTACGCGCTAAAACCCTTTGATGTGTCCAAAAAACCGACACTCGCTTAACGTTTAACGACATTACTTATGCCATTAGCTTTTAACGCATTAAAAAGACGGTCACATCTGCGTAGCGCCTATTTTAGCGCGCTAATTAACGCGTTAAGACGCAGGTGGAGCAGTAGCATTTGGCGGTACAAAGTTCGCGGGGTCAGCTAGTGTACAATAAAACTGAAAAAAACATGTAACAATTTCAATTTGTAGTCCTAACTATATCCGTAATCAGAACGTTATGGCATGTTAAAGTCAGGAATAGAGGGTATAAACTATAAAAAAATAGATGTAAGTAAAAAATATTACCACACCTTGTATTTGTTAATCATATCGATGACATGTTCCGCGGTATCAGGCCCTGAAGTCTGGATCTTGATCACTTGCAGAAATGGCATAGCCAACGTGTTCAGAAACCCTGACACCCACTGCACTGGAGCCAGATGTAAAGCGGGAGTATTCTCATCCGTTGGACTATTTAAAAACAATAGAGTAATTATTTTAACTATGTACTAGGTAGACTGAAAAGTTATCGGTATATAACGTAAAGACGGTAGCACTCTGCAATAAAAACTTGTGAATGTGGTTGTGCATCTTTACATTGGCATTGTGTATAACTGATAACTGATAGAAGAGTTTAGAGTTTAAGGAGACTATGTAGAGACTAGCATCGAACCTCCGCAACTGTGAAGGTGAACTCAATTCGAAGGTGGAACTAGTTCTCAGTATGTTTAAGGGCAATGACTGAGTAGAGAACGCTGATTTCAGCACGAATGTGTGTACTACCCTCACACAGAAGACCAAATTAAAAAGACTGCATTCATGCTGTCATCTTTCGTTGGTGAGTGTGAGACCGAAGGCCCAATCATTCTGCATCGATTTCGCTGCCTAAGAATGATGCAGAAACATCTCACTATACCGTCATAGTGTGATGCTGATTTTATGCACTCGCAGTGAGCATTGTGGCCCATACGCTTTCCATCACACAGGGTATATTCAGTTTGGTGACTTCAATAAAAAAAAACTATTTCCAAAGGTATTCATGAAAGCCGGGACTGATACGACGGCTTAATGCGCTAGCCAAGGCACGGGCGTATAACCCCACCAACTTTCAATATTTCGGGCTGCTATTAAGAATTCCTTGTAAGGAAATCTCAACAACACTATCGGCCCGACCTGGAAATCGAACACGAGATCTCTAGATTGGCAGTCGCATACGCTAACTGCTAGATCAATGGGGCAGATACGATAAATCATGATTACTAGTTACTATATCACCTTTTAATAGCAGTCTTTATTATAGCGCTCAATTCTATTAACTTCGATACGCAGATCCTGTGTTTGAAGGCGATTAGCTTAATAGCACCTGTAGTACCACCCGAAGATATCAGACAAGCGTATACTTTCTCGAGATCAAAAACAGCAGGCCTGGAATGAGCAATTTGATTATGGATTAATATCTACTGATGCTTCTCGATTCAAGGGCCCTGTTTTACCGGTTTCAGAGAAGTGCCGAATAACTTATCTGTCAGATGGGGAAGTAACGTCCAATTACCTGTCGGATAAGTTATCCGAAACTTATCTATGACCTGTGAAGGTAAGGTATACTGCTAAGTTACACTGTGTCTGAATAACACATGACTGTGGTCGGACCGGTGCAGGAGCGCACGGTTCCTGTCCACGATACGACAATGTACTTAAAAGTGAATAACCAAGGGAGAAGATAGCATTCATTGCTACGTATTTTTTTAAGTTGTCTGTCTGTCTGTTAAATCCACATTTTAGAATGCAATCTTCGTCTTGAATGTGGAATACAATGTACATAAAACATTGTATTCCACATTCAAGACGAAGATTGCATTCCAAAATGTGGATTTCTGGGTTTTTTTTTAGTTAACTTTCAAGAGTTACGGGACCATCATATGGCGAATAAAAAAAACGCAGGTGTGTCAACCCACCATCAGAAGGAGAGTTGTCATAGGTAGTCCATTAAAACGCACCTACGTCCTTGTGTACTGCAAAGAATAATGTCGCAAGCTTGATTTTGCTAAACTTATACTTACATGAATTCCTGATCAATATCGGCTTCATCATCATATTTTTCAATGAACCTTTTAAGTGAATACTTTCCTTCGTCGAAACAAATTACCTTAGTATCCAATTCTAAGTCTTTAATTGCTTTAAAATAATCTGACAACAGTTCTTTTTGGCAAAACGCTATTTTCGGTTCACATAGTTTAAAGTGAGCTTTAATTTCATCTGTAAAAAATATTTATTAGTAAATAAATCTATTTGATCAGTAGAAAAAAAAATACTTTAGGTCGAAGGTCCTACACGTCATGCTTGCAACACGTCTGGCGAGTTTAGGACAACGGATATGCCGTCTTCATCATTAGGCCGCGCAGCTCATAGGGCTGGATACGGGAGAGGGATTTTCCAAATACGGCGAAATTGTCAGCCGTTTTTTTACTTGCAAGGACGACGGCAGTTCCGCTGACATGGTGTGTAAGAGGTCTAAAATTAACGACTACCACAGCAAAAGAATTACGTTTTTTAAAGTGTATGTAGAAACCTACATATGCTACTACACTACACTACACTACATCTGTAGCACTGTCTAGACTTAAGGATAGTGGGCAAAACCTTTCGTTGCTTGATACGGAAGGAATGAGATTATGAGATCATTACTACAACAACCCTGTAGGTTTAGATCAATGAAAACTTATTCTAATTGCTTTTTTTTCGAAAACTTTACAACATGCAATGTAACAACATACCGTATCTGAAGAGTGGATCCACTCCAGCAATAGGCATTCCATTCATCAGAGCGGCATAGTGTGGTATATGCAAATCTAGATGATTTTTACCGCCTAATGCTAACACATCGCCGGGTCTCGTACCGAAACGGCGTAGACATCTTGCCAACTGTATAGAGCGAAACAGAACAGAAGCATTTGTCTCGCTCTTGCCTGTAGCGGCATCGATCTGTTGAATAGAGTTCATTATGTATTTATTTATCAGATGTTCAGATTTATCACATCAGAAGATTTTTGTACGATTTAAATAAACGGTCTGTGGAGGAACGGGTAGGTATCCTGTTCCTACATCACAAATGATCCTCCAAAGGATGAGGATCCTCCGACCAGGCGAAGTTATCATGCTTGGTGGGCTACTGCCCAAATATTGAACTTTAAAGGGAAACTATAGCGGTTTAGATATTTTTTTTAATTTCAGGAGTTATACGGGCCTAACTTGTTAAATGCAGTCACTTGAAAAACTTCGTACAAAAATAAAGAAATAATTTATGTTATGTAAACATAACAATTATCTATTGAACAAGATTTTCAATCCTCCTACCATTATGGGTGACTACGGAACCCTATTCTATGTGTGGCCTGACACGCACTTGACCAATTTTTTTTTTATATATCGACCGAATTGCACCATTTGTAATTGACGTAATTTTTTTCAAACGGCGTCAGCAGGGTTATTTACGTCCATAATTTAAACATACAGATTTTTAAATTTGTTAAATAATTACCTGACAAATAACATGTGGTCTGCTTCTCATAATATCCATAAATAAATGTCCCAAATGATAGTTTTCATTTTCAAAATGTAACTGCGAGATATTCATTTTGAAAGTATTGATTTATACAAAACTCAAATTTAATACACATTTATTTGAATGCTTCACAAAGACAAGATATATTTATATTGTTGTAACACTGATTACTTATAGTTTCCAAAATCACTTATCTTCACTGACCCAATTATTTTATATTAAGGTAGCCTCTCACCTAGAGCATGCCGTGAGAATTAAGTACGCTAGATTATTATCCCATGAATAAGGTCGTAATATGTCTTAAATTACATTAGTTATCTGCCAGCGAGTCTCGTGAAAGTCATTTCAGCCTTTAGGGATTTTAGCAGCTATATAACAACAATTCAAACAGAAAAAATCTTATTGGTTTTGTGATTTAATGCTTTTAGTACCTAATAAGCTGTCATTACAATTTTATATGTACAGAATACAGATACTGCTAAATACTGCTTTCGTCATGCTATTGAACACACTGAGATTAATACAGATACTTTGCAGTAGGACTTATTCCTGATAAAATTATTTAAAATGCTTACGGTGCCTTTACGGGTTATACCGCTCGCGGTCACGTGTAGACGAATAAGTCCCACTCTACAAAAAAAAAATTGAGTGCGTGTATAAGTGCGTGCGTGCGTGCGTGTGTAAGTCTCCAAAGTCTAAAAATAGTTGAGGTATAGATTCTAAAAAAAAATACGTAAAATAAGCTTAAAACACGATTTTAGTAGCATAATTATTATTAGGTTTATAACAGTGAAGTGACTAGTTCAACCTTCAAATTTCAGTTCTCCCTCAGGGCTGCGGTGGTCTGATGCCAGTCGCGCCGTGGAAAAACTGATGTTCAGGTAAAATCGGTTGAACTAGTAGCCGACACCAAATAACCTTGGGAATAAAGGCTAGAAAGAAGAAGATACCTTCTTGTGACCAAATAACAGTGACTGTAAAGTGCATCACACAGGTTGCAACCCGTGTTGCACTACTCGCTCGCTTACGCTTAAACTGTTACAATGAAGGCGGATGGTCCCAGTGAAATACCACCTTAACAGGTTACGTATTTATCTAAATTGTAATGCATTTATTGATATTGAATCGTGTTATTTTATCATTAATCAATCTAGGTCTAGTTCACAAAAATTAGTACGCAGATAGTATTAAGACTTTTAGGTACATAAACGGTAGGTATAGGTATATGTAGGTACTTATTTAATTATTGATAAAGAATAGTACACATACAAATTATAATTATACTAATGAGTGTTGCAGTTAGCTGTGATAGATATTGTTTGTAAGATGCCATAAAGTAATTTTATTAATAATTATATTTTTACGGACATTTAGATCTAGATTGACCGATTCAATATTTTTACTTGTACCTACTTTTTTTGTAAATACGGTTAGATAGGTACATCATCAGTAATCATCACCATTCACTATATAATTATAAAATGAATTTCTCTGCGCGTCTGTCTGAAATGAAATGAAATTTTGTACCAAGATAGTCTAAAGTCTGTGAAAAGATAGACTATTAGTCCAGTCATTTAAGCTTAAATTAGGTAAGAATCTCGGAATTCGAGATACCTACCTGTAAATCTATAAATACTTATATATTGACACCCTAAAAGTTGTCTCAAAACCTACATATGGTAGGGTGTACGCAACTATTAAATTTCAAGGTCAAAAGTCACAAAAATCGTTTAATTGCGCTTTTTTTTGTAAATATCTCATTTCCTATGGGTTTTTTGCTATTTGTATTTATCATAAATATTGTAGAATACATAATTCTCTACAAATTTTGTTTACCGTTTTTGTGAACCGTTTTCGAGATAGAGGGCTGAGAGCGCGCGGTCACAGCATCGCTTCAGGTCAACAAGTAAATATTCAAATATATGGTCAAATATTCCACCTACAAGTGCAGCTGCTCATCAACATTTCAAACCTGTATATTATCAAGTTAAAACTTGGTTAGGGCATGTTTTGGAACCCCAACTATGGGATTGGGCAATGCGAAACGATTTTCTGGAGCCTATCATTACAATTTTACCACCTGCTCCAGAAGATTTGCTAAATACAATTTTCTGCAACTGCAAGAGTGGTTGTGGTTGCAGGAAAGCGGGCTTGCAATGCTCTTTAGCTTGTGGCCAATGTAATGGGCAAGTTTGTCTCAATGCTCTACCATATAAGAGCGACCCCGAAATCATGGAAGAACTTGAGACAAATGTCGTTGAAGACGATAAAGAAGACAAGTTTGAAATTTACCAGCAGCCGGAAGACGACGAATAAGAGGAAGAAGATAATATATATATATTATATTTTTTTACTTTTAATAAAAATAAATGTATTGAATAATTTTGTTTAATAAAAATATTAATTCATAATGTATTTGTTTTTATTTCATCATGTAAGAAGTTATTAATATTAATTAGGTTAAAATTCAACTATAATTCCTATATTTTCATTAACAATTCTGCAATTACTTGGGCAGGTAGGTAAGTGTTGTTAAATAAATTAATATTGAATAAAAAGTGGATAGGTTAGGAAAAAAATGATAAAATATAATATAATAGTTAACAAAAATTGACAAATATCTATAATCATTGATTTATCGATAGTTTATCAACTATATATGGCGCGTTTTCGACCGGAGGCACCGGTTTACCTGAAGTGATGCTGTGACCGCGCGCTCTCCGCCCTACATCTCGAAAACGGTTCACCGTATTTAAAAAAATTTAAACAAAATTTGTAGAGGATTTTGTATTCTACAATATTGACATTGATTACAAATAGCAAAAACCCATAGGAAATGAGATATTTACAAAAAAAGCGAAAAAAAAAACGATTTTTGTGACTTATGATCTTGAAATTTAATAGTTGCTTACACCCTACCATATGTAGGTTTTGAGACAACTTTTAGGGCGTCAATATACAAGTATTTACAGAATTACAGCTAGGTATCTCGAATTCCGAGGTGAACTTACTATAATGACTGGACTATATTTTTTATACGCGATAACCAAAAGCGAAAGCTATTATCATCCAAAAAAAAACATTCAAACTATGAAAAAATATTTCCAGATCATATAATCATTGCTCTTCGAGAATTGAACACGAAATCTCAGCACAGAAATCGCATAGGCCTTTGCAATACTGAGGCCGTCCCCAAAAATAACATAAAAGTGGCTTGTATAACTTTTTTTTTAAAAAGACTACTCCCGCATTAGGAATATAAATTCCTGTGTCGCGGGGTCTTTACAAACATACATGAAACGGACACAAAGAACACCCAGACTCAGAACAACAAATTGTGAATCACACAAAGTGTTATCCTACGTGGGATTTGAACTCACGACACTTGGCGCAGTAGGAAGCGGCGTGACGACCGCTTAAGAGCAGTCTATTTGTTTAGGATAAATATCATGATAATTAAAACTGAAATTCAGGTAAAACCATTCAGGTTGAACTAGTAGCCGACCCCAAATAAACTTGGGAATAAAGGCTAGGAAGAAAAAAAAAACATGATATGGGAAAAATCTAGAAAAACAATTCATAATTAATCTAGTAATCAAATTAATTAACTAGATTACTTGTTATTACTACTTACTACTTACTCTGGTGAAGAAATTGTGTAGTAGTTTTATATTTAGATGTTACATATAGGTTTAGTTTAAATATAGATAATAAAAATAAAAAAATATTATAAAACTATTTTGAAAATAAATTAGGGATTTTACATTATGTTGGAACACTATAAAATTTCTACTTATTGTTCAAAAACCAAATTCTACAGGATGAAATAAAAACATTTGTACATAAATTAACAAGGTTTAATTAAAAATTGATCACAGAATACACACAAAAGTTTATCCATATTTAAATCTGCACGTGCAGTAACATCACAACACTTACACACGAAATAATCATCACCGGTTATTGGCACAAAACTTAACACGCAGTACATATTCATATGTCCACTACTACACATAAAACCTTCAGATATTGTCCCATCACAACTCTGACACGGATACTCGAAATTCTTCTCTTTCCCAAATTTCAGTATATTTTCATCAACTACAACTTCAGATTTATAATTCTTGGCACAATATTCTAAAAAGCTAATAGAACCAAACAGCGATTCTTTCTCGAGATGTGTGAGTTCACCGGTTCTTTGATATTTCTTGTACAAACTTCCTATATTGGACTGAGCATGTACAAATAATATTTTTTCCTTCACTTTATCTATTGATAATTCTGGTAACGTAAAATCTGACGATATCAGGGCCATTTTCTTCACATTTAAAAAGAAAATCAACATAATCAAATATATTTTCAGTTTATATATATCGTTAGATCCTTGACGGTACAGTGAATCATAGTCTAATTTGGGCATTGATTTTGTTTTAAAAATGTTGTACCTTAATGCTTCTATGCAGTCCCAGTAATTTGTCAACTTCTCTAACGGCTTATCAAGAACCAAACTCATAATTGAATTTAACTTAGAATCGGTACTAAGATATATGATATCAAGTTTTTGTGGTTCTTTTCTGCAGAGTTGTTTTCTATCTACCATGCCTAATACAAATAATGTGCCTGATTTTGAAAAACAGAAACTATACAGTTCACAAGTACTGTATGAGTCTTTAAGGTTAACTGGAGAGATTTCAACACTTATAGTCTGTTGCGCTAGGCCCACTTCTAATTTATATATTTTGACGTTGATTGTTGATATATAATACCCATCAATAGCAGCCTTGATGTCAGTAATTTTATAGTCATTTATATTTTCCATGTGTTCGGTTACCACTCTACAATTATCGTCAACAACTTGAGCAATCAAATGTCTATTTTTAGCATAGAAAAGTATTAATCCTTCTTGGTGATTTATATATTGGAGATGAGAGGCTACCATTCTATCTTTATACTCCCATAGTAAGTGTGGATGCATGAAATGGATATCACCGTTCACAATCTGCATGACAAAAGAGTTCACCTGGCCTAAAATACTGGCACACACAATCCAAAACGTAGAATCTTTACGTGGTATCCATAACATATTCTGTATTATTGACAGGCATGTTTTTATTCTTGCTTTCAGTATTGGTGGCTGTGTTTCAAATATTTGCCAGAATAATATACACCCATCTTTCTGTGCTGTCACAAAGTAACAAGATTTATCATTATTCAAATTTGGTGCCCAGCAAATACAACATGATTCAACGATGTACACAGACGTCTTTAACTCTTCAAATGTTTTTGGTGACGGGTTGTGATCTAAGGTCTCTTTACAGTAGGTAGACATGTCTAATACACATTTCAATTGGTACTGCTGTTGTATGAGCATTTCTACACCGCCTACATTGTTCAAAACCGCAAGAACGCTGCTATTTTCAATAAAATTAGGCGGTGACCACGCGGAGTTAATAACGTGTGTCATCTCTTCATTCAGCGCGTTGTTGTGAGGCCAAAACGAAGAATCAATTAGCATCTCGGTGTAGTCATAATTTTTCATTTCATTGTATATAAATTTACTCTTACATAATGACTCTGCGGGGCTATTTTTTGGTCTAGGTATTGAGAATTCGAAGAGGTCGAGGCCTTTGTAAAGACAGTGCAGATTATATGAGAAATCTAAGAAATTCATGCCTTTGTCTGTGCGCACAGTTATAACTGTGTCTCGACATATTAGATTAGTTCCAGTATTTTTTAATACTGGAATGGTACGTCTTGTAAGCTCATAAAACGTATCCTGTCCCATTTTGATAGACTGAAATAGCCTAAGCCTTGTGAATACATTAAATTATGTAGGTAAAACTTGAACTTGAAGAAACACCACACCACATTCAAAGAATATTTACTTTATTTTGTCATTCATACATGTCAAATGTCAATACGACACCTATAACTCGTGGGACCAGTGTCTCCATATGTAAATCAAGAGTTACCGTGTTGCCAGGGTAAAAATACGGTGTTTCTTGAAAAAAATACGGTGAATATGCAAAAAGTGTACCGGCCGTGTAAATTACCGTGTAATTTTTCAAAGGAAAAAACAATATTATGAACTAATCAAGTCTGAATATTTTGTTATTATTCTGAATCAGACTCTCCTAGCTCGACAGGGTCTCTTTCATAAATGGATTTATGCATTTTTGAGAACATGTCGTCAGTTGGCCTGAAATCATCACAGTTTTTGCATTTCTTATAATTGATTGCTGGGTGAAATGTTTCCCTTTTATTTTCTTTTGTTCGAAGTTTGTTTCCTTTTTTTCGTTTTGATTTCACTTTGACTTGGCTGAAAATGCGCTCGTAAATTTCTTTCTTTCTTATATAGAAATAAGGACGAGAATAGATTGTGTAGTGGAGATAAACTTCTAGATATTGGGGATTCCCCTTGGGATTTTGCAGTGTTGCCATTAGAAAATTTGTTAAATTGATAGACTGAGATTCGCTTTACACAGTAAATGATAGAATATTTACAACAACGTTATTTCTAATGGTAATACGGTGATATTTGACACGGTAATACACTATTACCTTGACGGTAGATAGAAACCAGATTACGGTGCATCTACGGTAATTACCGTGTATATGGAGACACTGCGTGGGACCTAAGATGGCACCTGACTCAAATGTCAATCGTTTAAAGTACTGAGTGCAAGAAAAATATAATTTATTCTAGTTTTTTTAAAATTTCAACATTTATTTAACTTCAAGTAGTTTCTCATAACATACTACATTATCTTTTGTGGTACTTTACTACCTGAGCTAAAAAAATACACATGCATACCAATAGGAAGCAGGCCTCTTTCATTATTTATCCGAATGTATTCTTCGTGCAGTGATTTAAATAATATTAGGTAATACCTAATATCATTTTAAATAAAATTGGGAACTGAAATATGGTTATAAAATACAATTTTAAATCGTCATGATAAGCATTTTAATCGTAGTCTCTAAATATCCTATGTATATGGATATTCTTTATTTTAATATAGAATAGAATATACTTTATTGCACACCAAATACAGTTTTTTTCAATGATATTATAAAAAAAGGTAGATATCGCAACTATCGCGCGAATATTGTTGAGGACAAATTATGTAGACAATCGTCGTGATTTCATTTAGTAGTTGAGATAGCTATCTCTTTCTGTACCATGCATTCCGTATTATCTTTTGCATTCGTAATTGTAATGTATGTATACACCTATAAATAAGTACGTCATGTCATACCGCAACAATATCGAACGCCGTTTAGTAGGAAGGTAACCTATCTTTCTATATAATATCATTGGTTTTTTTATAGTTGAAAGTTTTTACTAGATATGTACAATGTTGCGTCTCATAGTCGTCATGGTGTTTTTTTTCGTGTGACCTTTCTTAAAACAATTGGGTTATCCAGACGAATCTAATTGTATACAGTAATACCCTGGAATTTCGCGATTGGTGGGACCAAGCGATGGCCGTGTAAGTCGAATTTGCGTAAGTCGGGGTTCAATTTTCTTTATAAATACGTATAAAGTTTGTGAAATCGAACCAGATTTCTCCAAAATTTGTAACCCCTTTTCAATTGTACTGAGTCCTTCTATTAGTTTGAAATCACCATTTGATTTTCTGATCCAACCGGGTCTAAACTCTAACGAATCAGGTTATTCAATGTCTTCACCTTGCTCACGTATTTCCATAAGCTCGTCAATGTTAGTTCTTGATTGTGTGAATCCAGAAAATTTAATTGTTCGGCAATATCGACTTCTTCTTCAATACCATCAATTTGTTCAGGATTTAAGGCTGATTCTTCTTGGGTTTTTATTGTAAAAAAATACGGATTTTTCCAGACGCCATTCAAAGTTTTTTGTGAAATCTCAATCTAAGATTGTCCAATAATTCTTAAAGCATCTAAAACATTGAATTGCTTCCAAAAGTCTTTGACAGAAAGCTCGTTATTTAGTCTCATAGCTTCAATAAAATGTGCAAATGATCGCTTTGAATAAACGCTTTAAATATTATAATTATTTTAAGGGCAAAAATACAACCCGACCCGTGGGTCGAAATTAATTAATGAAATGAAAAACCGCGTATCTCCGAATTCGCGTAAAACGGGGTAGTGTAAGTCGAGGTATGACTGTATTAATAAAATAAATTCGTGGAGTGATTTATTACATTAGGTAATATGTACCTAATAAACTAAAATTATTATGGAAAGATTCGTGCAACGGTAATAGTCATGCTAACGCTACTCGCAAGATGACAGAGGGGTATCACGCGGGGGAACGGTACCATGTTTCGTTTTGAGCCAGGTGCCATCTAAACTCGTACGAGTTATACCAACACCTGCGGCCTGCCGGCCACAGAAGACAGAAAACGAATTACCACCACAGAACACTTATTTATTGCTCTAAATTGGGTAAGTTAGTGTTTGGCCACTCATAGACTAGGGTGCCGTAGTCATATACAATACCATGTGATGTCCAATACGTAATTGTTATGTTTACTTATTGTTTCGTTATTTTTGTACGGAGTTTTCCAAGTATTACCTACTACCTATTACAATGAGTTAATTGTATTATAAGAAGTAGAAAGCATGTAATATGCCTTTTTTTACATAACCTACTGTTTTCCTCCGGCTTTCTACATGCATTCTACTTTTTTTAGTTTTTTGGAGTTGGCAGCACTGCAGTGCAAGTGCAAAACTTTGTTTACATTTTTACTGTCAAAACCATGTGTAAGTGACAAACGTCAATGCAGAGTCATAAGCATGCTTGTAAAGCGTGCTTTTTATTTTGTTATTTCCTTGTGACTTTTGATTGTTTAACTATCAAGGTAATTCCGGAATTCAATTAAAAATGGGAAAGAAACGATTCAATGCAAAAGCAAGACAAGTAGTTAAAACTAATATCGATAACACGGAAACTAGCGAGGTATGTAAACTATCCTGACCTAAGGCCTCAAAGGATTCACAATTCATCAATCATCATCATCATCAACAACCCATAACGTCACACTGCTGGGCTCGGGTCTTCTCTCAGGAGAGGGTTAAAGGTCATACATAATTCGCTTACTGATAAATAAAATATTATTCTAAATTTAAGCTTACAAGATCGTACAGAAACAAAAAGAACAACAGTAACAACTGAATGAATTAAGGCAAACTAAAGTCCTCTAAAAAAGGTAATGTTCATTTGTGGAAGGTCTATTGGTGATCATCTTAACAAAGTCTGTATCACTAATTTGAAAATCAGTTATCTGAATACTATTGTTTAATTTCACCTTTGACTGCCTTGTTAGTTTAATGGTTAGCGAATGCAGCTGCTGATCAAGAGGTCACAGGATCTATTCCCGGGTCTTACCAAATTTATTTGTGTCATCCACAAATATTTGTTTCGGAGTCTGGGTGTTTTCTATGTATATTAATAATGTAATTACAAAAAAAAGTGTGCATATGTATTGTTTAGTACCCATAATACAAGTTACTGCTTAGTTTGGGACTAGATGATGTTGTTACATACATGTCCGAAATATTTATTTATATTTAGTTGAGTCCGGTCAGTGGTGGTGGTCGGATTTGTGGCTTGTACATTTGTTTGGGATTTTGGATGTTTTTCTTTAATGAATTATATATAAATAAAATGTGTCTTTGTAAGAAAAACAATTTATGTATTTATATCAGTTGTCTAGTAGCCATAGCTATGCTTAGTTTGAGATTAGATGGTGTTGTGTACAAAATATTTATTTCTTATTTCCAGATTCGTTTAGAGTTCTCTAACAGTGAATATGGATCTAATGATGCCAGTAATTTACTGGCTTTACCCTCCAATAAAAGGAAAACTAAAGTGATTAAAGATAAGAAAGAAAAGATAAGATTCTTGTCCAAGGCACAAAGAAAGAAATTGGAAAAAATCGTTGAAAAGAAACAGAAAAAGGCAAATGTAAGTATTCACTACTAAAAAAAAAATATTTTAGTACTAGCTGATGCCTGCGGCTCTGCTCGCATCCTAGGGGTATGAAAAAAAATGTTGGCCGATTCTCAGACCTACCTAATATGTCCACAAAATTTCATACAAGTCGGTCAAGCTGTTTCAGAGGAGTATGGTATCCAACATTGTGACAAGAGAATTTAATATATATATGTAAGATTATTTAATTTAGTCTATTTTATCTGTCAATCAAATTTCCAATTTTCTTTTAGCGGGCATCATTGTTGGAATCCTTATCCAAAGTGCAGGCTTCACCAGATGAAGTGAAGCAATTGACGTCCATCTCAGCTGTTCAGACCTTGGGCTTACGTAAATTGAAAGAATATGGTTTGGACCTACCCAAACAGAAACAAGTTGAAGATGCCAAGGAGACGCGGATTAGTAGTATACGGGGTCAGTATTTCATTTCTATTTATTTTGACATTTGTTTGTATATGAATCGGCTAGAGACTCCATTGCCTGATGGAAAGTATGAGTAAACTTTAAGAGTAGTGGGTACCATACTCATTGTGAATACAGACAATAAAATAAATAAATATTTCAGTCATCTTACACACATCTTCTAGTCCCAAACTAAGCAGAGCTGTATTATGGGTACTAAAAAACTGATTAATACATAGACATAAATTTTTTTTGTAAATACTTAGAAAACACCCAGACTCCGAAATATTTGTGGATATCACCGACCCGAGACCTCTTGATCAGGCTAGTTGATGCTGTATGGTGAGCTACTTTATGGTGCCTATTGAGATGCATCATTGGCCACCGATTTGTCTCACACCAATGAAACATGGCAGCCCGAATGTTGTTATTTTGGGTTGGTCTTCTATGAGAGTGTAGTATTGCCAAGTTGAGCTGGCTCATTTGTGCTGAAATCAGAGTAGCTCTACTACCTTGACTTATAAAAAAATTATATTAAACTGTCTAACCACAATCTCAGTGTTAACTGCAATTTTTGTTTAAGTAATTGAATTGGATATTTTTTTTGGTAGCTTTTGTAATGTTTCATTTGTTAATTATAGAAATATTTTTTCAATTTGGAAATTATCAATTACAGGTGCTAAGAAGCGCAGCAGACTTTTAAATTTAGATACACCTGAAACAGCAAAAAAGAAAAAATATGACCCCAATATAGTAGGCTTGGAAGAGTCATCATCAAGTTTCGACTCTGAAGATAGTGATGATAATGATGATGATGAACCAGTAATTGTAAATGATGAAAAAGACAGTGAAATTAAGAGTTTGCCTATGCCTTGTGCTGATGATGCAGATAAAAGAAATGAAAATCCTGTGCCCGAGGCAGTTGTTGAAGTGGATAACGAAAATAAAAAATGTGACACTGTGGAGAAAGAAAAAATAGAACTAGAAGAATCTAAAAAGAAGGAAAAGAAAGAAGTTAAGAATAAACCTTTACTGGAGCATCCTACTGTCAATGTAGAAGTGAAAAGGGACCCTAAGATTCAGGTGGCAAGGTTGAAACTGCCAATACTAGGTGAAGAACAGAAAATAATGGAATTGATTAATGAAAATATGTTTGTAATCATTGCTGGAGAAACAGGTATAGTTTAATTTCATACTGTGTTGGCCGCGGTATTTATTGTTATTTTATTGGTTATTGTTATAAATCGCGAGTAACGGTACGAACGGTAGCAGAGGGAAGCTAGTTTAAAAAAATTGGCCAAGTGCGTGTCAGGCCACGCATAACATAAAGTTTCATTCACGCATAATGGTAGGTAGATTTCAAATCGTGTCCAATATACAATTGTTATGTTATATTGTTTTAAACTTTCATGGGCAGTGATCATGGCGCTTGCAACAGCGCCGAAATATCGGATACTCACAAACAAAAAGCTACATGGTAGCAATCCCGCAGATTTATATTTAATTGTTATGTTAACTTATTATTTCCTTATTTTTGTACGAAGTTTTCGAAGTGAGTGCATTTTACAAGTGAGGCCCCTATAACTCCTAAAGTAAAAAAGTTATCAAATCCGCTATAGTTTTTCTTGAAAGTTCAATGGGCTACAATCATGAGTTTTTTCAGATTTTTTGGGCAAGCCGTTAACTTTCAGAGGGGAGGGGGGCGCCCTGTTCTTAGAAAAAAATGCGTTTTGAAGTTGAATAACTCAAACGGATATCTAAATCGAAAAATGGCTTTATAAACCTCACAATGTTACAAGTGGGGGTACCTCCCCAACATGAGAAGTGGGGATGATTTTTTCCCCAATGAAAATTATTTTACATAATTTTATTGTAGCACTTTGTCCACATAATTACAACACTTATTCATGCAAAGTTTTATCTTTCTAACACCAATCGTTTCAACGGTAGGTCGAGGACGGACGGGTTCCGAGTGAACTACAGAATCCTAAAACGGTAGCCTCAGTTACTACATACAACATCAGTCAAATGCCACTGAAAGTCACATTAAAATTGGTCCAGTAATTTTAGACATTAGCCGGTATAAACAGACAGACAGAATAAAATTTTAAACATTGATTTTTTGGTGATAGAACCATTATGATACCATGTGATATGCATTTAGTAAAAAATTGTTCATTTGATATTACATACAGACACTCGTATTTTTTTTTTGTATATATATTCTTTTTTTTTATTTCAGGCAGTGGTAAAACAACTCAACTACCACAATTCCTATATGAAGCTGGCTACGCAGAGGAAAAAATGATAGGAGTGACAGAACCTCGACGTGTGGCCACAGTGGCTATGTCATCTCGAGTTGGGTACGAACTGGGTCTCACGAGCAAGGAGGTCTCATACTTGATGCGTTTTGAGGGTAATGCTTCGAAGGATACCAAAATCAAGTTCATGACTGATGGTTTGTATGAACTTATATAATAGTTCTAACTTTGCGGTTCTGCTTCTTTTTAATAAGATGACTCCCGCATTACGAACATACATCCTGTGTCGTAGGAGACTTTACCAACATACATATGTTAGTAAAGTGTTATTATGTGTTTTCTATGTATAATATGTATCATCATCAGCCTTTAACAGTCCACTGCTGGACATAGGCCTCTCCTTAGAAAGGAGGTTTTGGCCTACTATACCACGCTGGCCAGACGGGTTGGTATAGGGTTGGTTTCAAGTTTTCCTTCTCTTTGCATCGATGTTGTCTTGCGTAGTTTAGTCGCCTTTTACGACACCCGCGTGGAATGAATAGGGGTGGTGACACTCTGTATTCTTAATCCGTCACCACACGGACATAATATGTATGTATTTACAAAAAAAAATTGTATGTTTTTGTATTTATATCAGTTGTTTAGTACCCATAATACAAGCTCTACTTAGTTTGGGACTAGATGACGTTGTGTGTAAGATATCAAAAATATTTATATTTATACATGAGACGGACACTATGAACGCTCAGATTCAAGACAACAATTTGTGGACCACACAAATGTGAGATTTAAACCCATGTGAGATATGAACCCACTACATTTGGCGCTGTAAAAAGCTACTTATCTCTTTAACCGCGTTGACCGTTTTGTACGAGACTTTTACTGATTTACTGACGAAACTATTTTGCAAAAAATACAAAATAATTGTTTGAGGCAATATTTACGGGTTATTATGTAGTATTAAAAATAAATATTGCCAGGTGAACTTGCAGGTTGTTAAAAGAGGAAATCTGATAAATTTTCTGAATGTCTCAAACACCTCCAGAATTTCTACCACCAGAATGCCAATATGCTTTATTAATTTTCATGATTAATTTTTCCAGGTGTCCTCCTGAAAGAAATCCAGTCCGACGCATTCCTCACGAAGTACTCTGTTATAATTATCGACGAAGCTCACGAGAGAAGCGTCTATACCGACGTATTGATTGGCATGCTGTCCAGGATTGTACCTGTTAGGAGGAAGCAGGGAAACCCACTCCGATTAATCATCATGTCCGCTACACTGAGGGTCGAGGACTTCACGCAGAATGTTAGATTGTTTAGAAGACCACCTCCCGTTATTAAGGTAATGCTGACTGCTAAATAATTTATCTTTATATATATAATTCTTCTGTGAGTGTGTATGTCACTGAACTTCTCTCAAACCACTGGACCGATTATGATGAAATTTTTTGTGTGTGTTAAAGGGGATCTGGGAATGGTTTAGATTCGCAATTGGACCCGGTAGGTGGCGCTGCGATCAAGTTATGGAATTTTAAAGTTGGGCGGTACGAAGTTCGCTGGGTCATCTAGTCTATATATATAAAAATGAATCCCTATTTCTCTTGGTCACGCCATCACGCGTGAACGGCTGGACCGATTTCTCTAATTCCTTTTTATAATATTTCTTGAAGTATGAGGATGGTTCTTACGGAGAGAAAAAATAAAAAAATATATTGAAAAAGTATAAAAACAACACTTTTCTATATTCCCATACAAAAGATTCGTAATAATACTTAATTAAAAGTCAATTTGAACTTTAATACCATACCATAAAGTTTAAGTTTTATTAGACGGGTTCCGAGAAGGCAAAATAATTGAGCAAAAACACATAAACTCTGAAGCAAATTTTTTCCAGATCAAATAAATATTTGGTGCAATCTCTGCACCACAGAGGCAGTCAAATAACACAGTATTTTTTAGCTTGTACTTTGTTAATTAACTTATATATCATTTACCTTTCAGATAGATTCAAGGCAGTTCCCGGTAACAGTGCATTTCAACAAACATACACACAGTGATTACTTGAAAGAGGCTTATAGGAAAGCTGTCAAAATTCACACACGGTTGCCGGATGGAGGTATACTCATATTTGTCACTGGACAACAAGAGGTATTGCTATTTCAAATTTAGATTATTACTAGCTTTCGTCCGCGGCTCCGCCTGTGTTTATGTTGGTTATCGCGGTAAAAATTTGCCTATGACCTTTCTCAGGCTCTAGAGTATTTGCAAACCAAATTTTTATTCGAATCGGTTCAGTTGTTTTGCTGTGAAAGCCGGACAGACAGAGTTACATTCGCATTTAAAATATTAGTAAGGATTGATGATTTAATGGTGATGGAGAATCTGGTAGTAAAACAACGAAGACTTTACACGGACGGCTATACAAGAAGAACCTTTAATCTTTCCAATCAACTTATGGTCGTTTTCACTAACGTCTCCTAAATTTAAGGAGCCACTTAGAGACAGTTATGTAACCCTTAGTGATATTTTTGTTTTCATACACCTTTAGGGGACACCTACGTTCTAAGGTGTATCTTGGGCTTTTTTTTATATGAGCCTGCCAAAGTGCCAAAGCATGAGCAGAATCCTAAGAGTGTTGGTCACCATCCTCATTGTGAGTACAGACAATGCGGAATGACCCTCACTACTGCGGCCTGGTGAGATACTTCTGCATCATTGGGCCACTAGTCTCACACTCATCAACGAGATACAACAACACAAATGACGTCATTTTTTGGTGGTACCGCCCCAGACGAGTTGGGATTCATGCTGAGACCACCATGGCTCTACTACCATGTTACTAGTCTAGTTATATTACTCCAATTATTCTGTGGGTGGTATACACTGGGGCAAATTTTTCAAAAAACCAAATTTAATTGGTGATGTGTCTCGTTTTTTTATGTTAAAGCCTACTAAACTCTACTCTGCCTGATGGAAAGCATGAGTAGAATCAAGGAGTAGGGGTCACCATCCTCATTGTGAGGATAGGCAATGCAGCATGGTGACCTATACCATGGCGACCTGGTCAGATAATTATGCACTATTCTCCCGGCCTTCGGAAGCCGAGAGAATGATGCAGAATGATTAGGTCACTGGTTTCTTAGTAACGCCGCTGTGCTTAAATAATAATACCAACATTTCTCATTGAACTCTTCTGTTTTTAGGTAAATTATCTAGTCCGCAAACTAAGAGCCGCTTTCCCGTATCGTAAGGACATAAATTATTCCAAGTTGATCACAAGAAACAAACCTAATGACGCTGATGCGGCTCTAGACTCAGATCCTGACGACATAGAATCTGATGATGATGAGGTAAGGTTCTGAGATATTTCTGTATCTATACAAATAAATAAAATTGAAATGTCTGTTTGTAATTTGAAATGAACATCTTTTATAAAATATATTTTGTAACTAAATCAAAAAACCAAACCAACCAAAATATATTGACGCCTCATTTCTTGAAATCGATTCAGTATTTTAGGCGTTACTGTGGAACATACATATACTGCTAAAAATATCCTCCCCTATGTCTGTGCCGTAGAATAACTATACCCTAAAAAATCATTTAGAGGCAATACGTGGATAAAAGTCCTTAAAAACCATCCAATTAAAATTTTTTTTCATTCATCCCTCTATTTTCAGGTTGAAAAAGAAATGAAACGTGTCCTGAAAGCCCGTAAGAAAGCTCGAATGAGAGCCAAACAGAGAGTGAAACCTTTACCTAAAATTAATTTAGACGATTACGATATGCTCGAAGATGAATGTCAAGCTGACATAATGGGGGAGGATGATAGCGAAGGTTACCTCAGTGATTCAGGTACGTTTATATATCTTATTGTTTTTAATTTATTGTCAGAATCTTATCTACAGGTAAGAATGCCAGCGCATACATTGCAACGAAAACATACAATAACGCCATCTACCGAAGAAACACTGAACCACGAAGAAACACGGAATGAACTATTCGGAGTAACTACTACTCTTGAATCGCGATAGAGAAATTCTTGCGTCGATTTGCATATATACATTCCTACATCAACTGTTGGACTGTGGCCACAACAGTACGGATGGTTGCGCTATTTTGTGTGATTTACTGCTCTTTATGTTTTTTTTTTCGGGACACAACATATGATCAGGCTCTCTTTAGAATGCAGGTTTTGGTTTACCTATACCACGCTGGCCAGACGGGTTACTATAACACCTACAGGACATATACAGATCTGTGTGAAACTCTCACCATAGTAAGGAAACGAGTAGTTCATTCAGAATATGAAAATAAATTTTGATAAGTACATTTGTTCCGATCTAAGACTTCAAGCACAGCAGCCGCATACGCACCACTGCCAGGCAGTTATGCAACACATTTCCTTTCAGTACAATACATTTCTTATCAATAGATGCTGAGGAAGACTCCCTTACGGCCTCCATAAAATCCTGCCGCCAGCCTCTGTGGGTGCTTCCCCTGTACTCCATGCTGAGTTCTGCTAAGCAAGCTCGCGTGTTCCAACCTCCCCCTGTAGGGTCTCGCCTATGTATTGTCAGCACTGACGTTGCGGAAACATCCCTCACTATACCATCTATCAGATACGTCGTTGATAGTGGAAAGAAGAAAATGCGGTAAGTGAAATTCTATGATTTGTGAACATTATCGAGGAACTGAGAGGTTTATGTTCACCAGTAAACGGTGATAGGCTGATGATGATAATGAACATTATTATGTCTTTAATGGTGCTCTCCTCTTATTCCTGTCTTGTTTTGGTTTACATAAAAGACGGGTTGGTATAGTTTGTTACCAGTTTTCCTTCTAGGCTAGACTTGGCACTTAAAGACACTTTTCTATCTATAATATGTATGTATTTACAAAACAAAGTTCATATAAGTATCTAATCAGTTGTCGAGTGTCTCTGCTTACTTTGGGACTAGATGGCGTTGTGTGTAAGATGTGCGAAATATTTATTTACTTTCGGAATTTTACTTTAATATTACCCGTGGTTGTTATTGTACTTTTAACAACCGTAACCCCTATTTTTACATTTACACACAAACACACGCTCACATACACGCGCACAACACATGCATAATAATAATAATAATAATAGTTTATTGTCTTAAAATAGTACCTTAGATAATATGTATAAAATTTAGGTTTGCTACTATAACGTAGTTTACCTAATTTTTTCACAACTTTCAAGACGTCTGGCAGAAGTAATGGCCCACGGAAAGTGTCTGGCAGTAATGAATTTCAATTTTAAATAATATTCTTGAAAAAATATGTAAATACTAGCTTTGCACCTTTAACGTAGGTAAGTAATATTTTTATCTATCTGTACTTCGCGCTATCTCAGAAACGGCCCCGCTTTCAAGCTAATGGGTACACATACATCTTAACAAGACATTGTACTAATAATCCTGAAAATTTCAGCTTTCCACTAATGACGTAGGTCTGGCGGCTCTGGGCTCTTGCTCTACAACCCATAACGTCCCACTGCTGGACACGGGTCTCCTCTCAGGAGAGGGATAAGGCCCTGGTATCCGCAATACAAGTTTAATCCTACCGTGGGCATCAAAACCTGACTATTACTGTATACCAAACTATCTGAAATGTTGTTATATCTGACGTGTACCGAAGTGACACTATTCTGCCTGATGGAAAGCCTGAGCCGAGCATTTCGTTGGTGACTGTGAGACTGGATGCCGAGCATTCTGCATTATTCTCCAGAATGAGAACATCCAGAACCTCTGACCAGGTCGCCATGGTGCATTGCCTACCAACACAATGAGGATGATGACCCTTACTTCTGGATTCTACTCATGCTTTCCATCAGATAGAGTAGAGTCAGTCATATTTTTTTTACACTCAACACCATCTCGTCCTTGCAGAGCTAGTATTATGGGTAACTAGACAACTAACATAAATACATAAACATACTTTTGTTTTTTGTAAATACATACATATGATACATAGAAAACACCCAAACTCCGAAACAAATATTTGTGGATCACACAAACATTTGGTCCGACCCGGGAATCCAACCCGAGACCTCTTGATTAGCAGTCGCATACGCTAACCACTAAACCAACGAGGCAGTATAAATAAAAAATAAAAATTTTACATGAGGATGATTATGGCGGCTTGTTGACATCCTTCTGAACCATTGAACAAATTAACGTTAATAAATATAATTTTCCTCAGTGTATATGACCCCATAACTGGTGCAAGTGCATGGCGAGTGGTGTGGACGTCCAAGGCCAGTGCGGAACAGCGGTCGGGGCGAGCGGGGCGAGTGGGAGCAGGTCACTCCTACCGATTGTTCAGCAGCGCGGTGTTCCAGCATGACATGCCCGACCAACACCCGCCCGACCTCTGCCGCAGACCTTTGGACGACCTCGTACTCACCTTGAAGTGCATGGGCATTGAAAAGGTATTTAATTAGCTGGCACACTGAGAAGGAGATAGGGTCTTCGTCTCATGTTGTCCGTTGCTTAATTAATTCATTTATTTACAACTTCATGCACTTTTGTACATCGGCGGGCTTAATGCCCTAGGCATTCTCTACCAGCTAACCTTTGGGGGGTGTAGAGATATGGTATGGTAGGTGCAACGAGGTTAAAGTTATACAGAGCAATATGCAATGGATGTAAAACTAAAGCTAAACCAATATAGCATAAATTAACACATACATATATAAGTATACACACATACATATATAGAAACATACACATATTGTGCACAATAGATAATGTCTTTAAAGAGGCATACTATTAATTAATTAGGTGACTTAATGTATTCTTTTATCATGTACTGAGCTGTTCTACCCTCAATTACTGTTGGTAAATTACGAGTAACGCCGCGAAGCGAAGCTGGTCCAAAAAACTTATTAGCCTAAGTTACTCTGGTGTGCCGTGTGGTGACGGATTAAGAATACAAAGTGTCACCACCCCTATTCATTCCATGGGTGTCGTAAGAGGCGACTAAAGGAACAAAATAAGCAGCTAACATCACTGTCAAGAGAAGAAAACTTGAAACAAACCCTTTACCAACCCGTCTGGCCAGCGTAGTATAGTAGGCCAAAACCACCTTTCTAAAGAGGGGCCTATGTCCGGCAGTGGAGTGTTAAAGGCTGTTGATGGTGATGATGATGACTCTGATTAGCTGATGATCAGCTTTCTGCCAGTGAACGTCCCGTCAAAATCGGTCCAGCCGTTGCTGAGATTAGCCGGAACAAACACACACATAGATGGAAAATACTTAAAAAAAATATCATTTTTGGTGTAAGTACCGTATGTATATACTTTCGTGTAATTGTTAATTTAACATGACTTACAGACACTTGACCGTGTGGTGATGGATTAAGAATACAGAGTGTCACCACCCCTATTAACCCCATGGGTGTGGTAAAAGGTGACTAAGGGATAAACTACGCAAGACAACATCAATGCAAAGAGAAGGAAAACTTGAAACCAACCCTTTACCAACCCGTCTGGCCAGCGTGATATAGTAGGCCAAAACTTCCTTTCTAAGGAGAGGCCTATGTCCTGCAGTGGACTGTTGAAGGCTGTTGATGATGATGACAGACACTTCAATAAAAAAATTTTGTATAGATAAAAATAATCTTGTGTTTATATTTCTAAATCTTTTAGGTAGTCAACTTTCCATTCCCAACGGCTCCAGATAGAGTGCTGCTGCTTTCAGCTGAGAAGAGGCTGGAGATTCTCGATATACTGGAACCGAAGAACCCAAGTGGGGGTGGAGAAGAGGTCAGTATTAGAAATAAGCTGAGCTAATAAATATTTGTCTTGATTAATACTTTCGCGACTGTAAGTCGGACTAAACGGAACAGAGAGGCTGACAAAAATTTAATAATTGCCTTTTTGATGTTATTTAAAGTTGTAGATCTTTTTATTACCTACAACTTTGCCATATAACTTTTTTCCATAGGACTTGTAGTTTTGCCGGAAATCGAGATAAATCGTTTTTTACCCTTAAAACCTCCCCCTCCCGACCTCAGATCGCCCTTCAGATTCTCCTCCTGTTCCAATAGGTTTCATCCACTATATTTTTTTTTTGTTTTCAATAACTATCGACCCTGGTCTATATAGGAAAGTTATAGTATAGAATGTACAAAGATAGTAAAAATGAGTGTTATTTTTAAAGTTATCTAAGAAACCATGTTATTATTAATACAGATACTGAAAGTGACTGCACTTGGCGAGGCTGTGTATGCGTATCCTTTGTTACCACGGTACGCGAAGATGGTGGCGCTGAGCTTCCAGAAGAACTTGCAGGCTTACACCATCGCTTTGGTTTCAGCTCTCACTGTACCTGAGGTATGGTGTTTTCTTCACATTTTTCATACTTTGGTTTTTTTATATCATCAATCATCAACAGCCTTTACAAACCACTGCTGGACATAGGCCTCTCTTAGAAAGGAGGTTTTGGCTTACTATACCACGCTGCCCAGACGGGTTGGTATAGGGTTGGTTTCAAGTTTTCCTTCTCGTTGCATTGACGTTGTCTTGCGTAGTTTGTCCTTTAGTCGCCTTTTACGACACCCGCGGGATCAATAGGGGTGGTGACACTTTGTATTCTTAATCCACACGGTCAATTTTTTATATGTGAGTGTGTAAAAATGACTACTCTGAAAGCATGAACTGAATCCAAGAGGAGTTACCTTACTTATTGCGAATGTAGACTGTGCTGTATGGTGACCCTATAGCGGCTTAGTGAGATGTTTCTGCATCATGGGGTCTCCGGTCTCACTCTCACCAAAGAAATACGACAGCACGAATGCTGCCATTTTAGGCTGGTCTTCTGTGTGAGGATACTATCGTCCCGGTTGAGCTGACAAGTAAGTGCTGAACTCACAGACGCTCTACTCCATCTTGAGGGTGTCTTATTCTAAAACGGTATTTGACGCAAAACGAAAATTAAACAGCTTTAATTTCAGGCAGGCCTTTTCAGGTAATTTTGACACGTTACAATAATGTTACTACATCCAAACCCCTCGTAACTCTTGCCTACTAGTGTAGGCACCTCCTTAAAAGGCTACATCATAATATTAAGCACTTACTTAATTATAGTGCACTGTAAAATCGGTAGAAATAATTCGGTTTAAAGATCTTTATTTGTCCCAACTCCAACTAAGCTTCACGACTTGATGGTGTAGCTACAGACCACGCCTTCATTGCTTACCCTCGGTGATTGTTTCCAATCACCCATGGCCACTCTGCTAAGAGCTTAACTTTCTTGTCACTCATGTCACTTACAAGAGAACAAGATATTATTTTAAAACTATTAAATACTAGCTTTTGCCCGCGGCTCCGCCCGCGAGTTAGTCCTATGTCCTTTCTCGAGGTCCCATATATCTTCGTACCAAAATTCATCATAATCGTTTCAGCGGTTTAGGCGTGAAAACGTAACAGACAGACAGAGTTACTTTCGCATTTATAATATTAGTAGGGATTAGTGGGTACCTAAAAAAGTTATAAAAGTAGTATAAAAGTATTGTTAAACGACATATTTTGAGATGCGAACTCACTGACTGACCTCAGTCGTATGGCCCAAGTTAAAAGCGACTAGCGATTTAATTTTTAATATCACTTAAAATATGATTTTGTATTTTTTCTATTTAGCAAGGTCGCTTTTCTAACTTACCAGTTCAATTTCAAAAATTAAAGAATTTAAAAAATGTTTGCAGGTAATGTCTGGTAAACCAGAAAGCTGGCCAGCAACCGGCAACATGCTATTGTTAGGTGATTTTGGAGTATTACTAAGAGCAGTATGCGCGGCAGAGTATTCTCATTTCAAAGGAGAAGAAGAAGTATTCTGCGCTAAATATGGATTGAGAGATAAGGTAGGTGACGTCATTCAATCTAGTCTAGTATATAAAAATTTCGTGTCACGATGTATGTTCGAGATAAACTCCGAAACACCTGAACTGATTTTCATCTAATTTCGTAAGTATCTGTAATTTAGTCCAACTTAAGTGATAGGATATTTTCTATCTAAATATTTGTTATTGCAAATTAAATGTTTACCCTTCTGGGAAAGCGTTTACGTGGTTTTTCCACTACTACAGGTCTATGACTGGGTCGGGCCCGATGTATCTGTTGGTAGTCCCAGAGTAATGGTCCACGACAAAGTGTGTACCTATTTATCGATTAGTTCTATAAAAACCTAACAGATGGCGGTCTGACATCTTGTTTGCGCAGATATCCGGTAGATGGCGCTGTTTCTATTTTTAGATGATACAATCTATTTAAATACTACTTTTTACCTCAATTAACGACACAACGCGGGCGGAGCCGCGGGTGAAAGCTAGTATGATATTATTCTCTAGAGACTCTACTCTGCCTGATGGAAAGAATGAGCGGAATCCAAGAGTAAAATAATAAAAAATAAATATTTCGGTCATTTTACACGCAACGTCATCTAGTCCCAAACTAAGCAGAGCTTGTATTATGGGTACTAAACAACTGATATAAATACTACTTTTTTTTAGTAGTGGTCACCATACAGCTTGGTCTACGTACACAAACGCATATCGTGGGTAGACATGAAATAAAATCCGCATCTGAAATAAAAATGTAAAAACGCACTAGCCACTTTTTCTGCGATGTTATAATTTTATGAGGGGGAGGAGAAAACCAAAATAAATATTACTCCCTCGACAGCACCAATGCTGTCATTTTAGGTCTGTGAGACGGTAGTACCGCCCTGGTCGAGCTGGTTCGTGCTGAAATCAAGGTGCTTACTACCTGTTGAGTTGTATGCCAATTTACATACAACTCAGCAACTCAACAATTGTTTAGAAGTGAAAGCGTAATATACAGGCAGAGTTACTTTTGAATTTATTATATTAGTATGGAAATATGGAAGCTATATACCAAGTAATAATTTTAACAAAAATAACCGTCTTCAAAAAAACTATTCCGAGTATCCAAATCGCGAGAGGTGTGCCTATGATATTTGAGAAGTTCCCTCGTTTTCTCCAGGATCCTATCATCAGATCCTCATCACACGAGAGGCACCAGCCTTCAAATAAAAAAAGAATCATTAAAATCGATTCACCTAGTTGAAAGTTCTGAGGTAACAAATATGAAAAAAAAAAATACAGTCGAATTGAGAACCTTCTTCTTTTTTGAAGTCGGTTAAAAAGTATACATGTGAATCTATATTTTATTTTACAAGCACTTCTACACACTAGATGGCGCTGTTTGTCAGATGTCCGAAATATCAATTATTTATATCATTCAACTCCCCAGGCAATCAAAGAAATCCGGAAACTCCGTAAACAATTAACTTCAGAAATATTCTCGACCATGAATGGAGTGGAAAAGGCAATAGACCCAGAGATGAAACCTCCCGACGACAACCAGGCCAAGTTCCTCCGACAGATAGTACTCAGTGGACTAGGAGACCAGGTCGCCAGGAAGATAGCTCTTGATGAAGTTAAGCAGGGTAAGTGAACCGGGTTGAAAGAAAGGAAATAAATAAATTTTGGTATTCACACATGCTGGGCTCGGGTCTCCTCTCAGGGGAGGGTTGGCTGGGTACGGGTTGGGGACTGGCAAGACACGTTATGTAATCTTGCTGTTGGATGTTATTTTGAGCCGCCTGAAGACCTCTAACTAAGCTTCACGAGACTAAGCGGGACCGACTGCTTAACGTGAACTTCGGAAACGTTCATAGTATCATAGCGGTCACCCATGTAAGTACTGACCGCGATTGCTTACCCACGGTTATTGTTTATCTAGGGCAACAGCGCCTCTAGCGCCATATTATTCACACAAACATATAAGAGAAAAAACAAACATAAAAGTCTAAACAAAAAATCGGTTCTTGTAAAGTCGGTTTACTGGCGATAGTTGAACGTGACATTGTCATAAGATTGTGCCTCTCTGTCGCTCGTTCCGCGCTCTCAAGCCTTAAATGGAACGCCTCAGAGCGAGGTATCGCCGCATGAGTCATGTTTTTTCGTGCGTGCAGCCGGCTCCATCGAATTATAAGACGTTGTCACGTCAACAATATAAAGAAACAATAAAATTGAAATGTCTGTCTGTAATATCAAATGAGTTCTTTTCTCAATGCATTAATCAACAATTTTCTTGAACAGGTGAGGACAAGCGTAAGTTCAAATACGCTTACCGTACCGGCGAACTAGAAGAGCCAGTCTTTCTCCATTCAGATTCCATCCTTCGTAAGACCATCCCCGACTGGGTGGTGTTCCAGGAGTTGTATGAAAGTGGACCCGAAGACCGGAGAAAGATGATCATAAGGAATGTCACGGCTATAGAACCTGAATGGCTCCCTGCTTTGTTACCTCGACTGTGTAATTTGGGTAAGTAATAAATAAATATTTCGGACATTTCACACACAACGCCATCTAGTCCCCAAACTAAGCAGAGCTTGTGTTATGACAACTGATATAAATACATAAACATACTCTTTTTTAGGGTTCCGTAGCCAAATGGCAAAAAACGGAACCCTTATAGATTCGTCAAGTCTGTCTGTCTGTCTGTCTGTCTGTCTGTCCGTCCGTATGTCACAGCCAATTATTTCCGAAACTATAAGAGCTATACTGTTGAAATTTGGTCAGTCGATGTATTCTGTGAACCGCATTAAGATTTTTATATAAAAATAGAAAAAAAACAATACATTTTGGGGGTCCCCATACTTGGAACTGAAACTCAAAATTTTTTTTTTCATCAAACCTATACGTGTGGGGTATCTATGGATACGTCTTCAAAAATGATGTTGAGGTTTCTAATATCATTTTTTTCTAAACTGAATAGTTTGCGCGAGAGACACTTCCAAAGTGTAAAAATGTGTGTCCCCCCCCCTCTAACTTCTAAAATAAGAGAGTGATAAAACTAAAAAAAATATATGTTGTACATTACCATGTAAACTACCAACGAAAATTGGTTTGAACAAGATCTAGTGAGTAGTTTTTTTTTTATACGTCATAAATCGTAACACGCAATATACCTTTCATCCAATCAATACACTAGTATAAAAACATCGATGAAAGTTACAACGAACTACAAGAACTTTTATATGATGTTACTTGCTGGTACGGAACCCTTCATGGGCGAGTCCGACTCGCACTTGGCCGCTTTTTTTGTAAATACATACATATTATACACAGAAAACACCCAAACTCCTAAACAAATATTTGGGGATCACACAAACATTTAGTCCGACCCGGGTATCGAACCCGAGACCTCTTGATCAGCAGTCGCATACGCTAACCACTAGAACAACGAGGCAATCATCTATCTATGATTTGTGAGTCTCGAAAAGACCTTGCAAACCATTTGCGAGATCGCCTCCGAGCTTTTGCTCTTTGATAGAACCCAGTGTGGATTTTTTTTTTGAACACATGCCTTAGGAATATATTGTTGTATCGCCATTATCGATAATATTAAATAATATAAAATCATCACAAAAATATTTGGTCCGACCCGCGAATCGAACCCTCTTGATCAGCAGCCGCATACGCAAACCATTGGACCAACAAAGCAGTCATATGTATTTACTATTTTGAATTATACATAATTATCTGTGTAATTAAATGATACATAACAAAGTCGTGAACATGAATTTGATACCTATTAGTGTAATTAAATGACAGATAACAAAGTCGTGAACATAGAAATTTGAATGCATGTAAGGGGCCAATCATTTATTACGTAAGATAAGAAGTAAATTTTTTACTAGTTTTTGGCCCCCTCCCTCCCTCTTACCTTTGGCTGGTTTTCATGTTTATATTTAAAAAAAATTTTTTTTAAATTACTGCAGTTACTTTGACTGGAATCATTTCATAATCTTGTTTAATATCAAATCATTACTTTTATTTTTCGTATTTTCGTAATCTTAAGTAATAACTATCAAGACTTCCTCCCTCCCCCTTGTGAGAAAAAATAAGACACGGTCAATCCCCCCACCCCCTCCTTATAAAGTCTTACGTAGTTAATGATTGGCCCCTAAGTAAGGTAGCTCATGATTCAAATTTGTCTATAGTACCTTATTTTAATTATATACATTATTCCAGGTGATCCCATACCAGACACACAGAGATATGATGAGAATTCAGGCAAAGTCAAGAGTCAATTCAAAGGAACATTTGGGAAAGCTGGTTGGGAGCTACCTGTTGTGGAGCTCGATTTCCCAGACAATATTGAGAGATATAAGTAAGTAGCTTTTGAATATTCAGAAAAAAAAATGATGAGCTTATTGCCAAATTGCGATGGGTGATTGGAAATAATCACACAGCAACGACGTCGCGGTCACTACCTGGATGGGTGACCGTTAGTGACATGATACTATGAGCATCTCCGTGATTAAGCAGTTGGTATCATAAGATAACAGTCGGGAAGCTTAGTTGGAGGCTTTCAGGCGGCTTAAAAACATCCAACGGTAAGATTACATAGCCATCGTTGTCTTACCAGTCCCCAACCCTCACTCGGCCAGTGTGGGGACGTATGGCCTTAACCCACTCCTGAGAGGAGATAAAAAAAAATCTTGTAAGTTCTGGTTACGTTCGGGCTGTTGTTGGGTTACAAGAAATTCTTATATCAGCCAGGAGTATGAAAAATAACTGTGTTTCATACCTCGGGGAGCAGGTAAACCGTTGGTTCAGGTTGTCATAATCTTTTATATGGCAATCGTTTTTGTGAAGTCAGTGCCCTCATATATACTGCCAACTAGTACAAATTTCGAATTCAGTTCGCCCTCAGGGTTGCGGAGGTCCGATACCAGTCGCTCCTTGACAAAACTGATATTGAGATAAAACCTGTAACACTAGTAGCCGACCCTAAAAAATCTTGAGAATAAATAATAATAAATATTTTGGACTTCTTACACAATGTGATCTAGTCCCAAACTAAGCAAAGCTTGTATTATGGGTACTAAACAATTGATATAAAAGACCCTAATCACACAAACACACAAACTTTTGGTCCAACCCGGGAATCGAAGCCGAGACCTCAATCACAGCAGTCGCATACGCTACAATTGCGCCACCGGCATTCAATAAAGGCTAAAAAAATTATATTTTGTTAACATTCAATTTCTCATTCTTGCCATAGATGGTTCGCCCGTTATCTACTAGAGGGCGTTGTTTTCCCCAAGTTGAAGAAGTACACTCGATCATTACTATCCCCACCTTCCACTATGGTGAAGAGTTGGTCTAGACTGCAGCCGAGGACTGAGGTGCTTCTGAAGGCGTTGGCATCTAAGAGGACCGGCACCAAGGAAGCATTAGCCTCCGTTTGGGAACAAGAAAAAAATTGTAAGTATGCCCTAAGTATGGTAGAAATTTTACGTAAAGGTATTTTCTAACAAAAACACGTAACGACTTTACTAAGAGAGAAAATATATTTAAGATTCTTTAAAAAAAACAATTATCTTACACGTTAGAAATCATTTAATAAACTAATAATGTTTAGGAACTAATAGTCTCGTTTAATTGAACATTTTCATAACATAAATATCAAAATAAAACACCAATCACTTTTATAGGAGTTTTATAAGACTTTCAGCAATTTAAACTATAACTGTAAACACATACAATTCGCGTTGACTACTACCGTACAGAAGCTAACCAGCAAAATAATGTTTTTTTTGCCTTTATACAAATCATCTTATGGTAAGGATGAGTTCCCTTAATATATATTATGAAGATCAGACCACTTAAGATTTTAAACAATCTTTTATCAACACGTAGGTGACTTAAAGTAAGAACAACGAGCCGTAAGGTAGTTTCTAGATGTGATTCGCGTCGTGGTCGATCGGTGAATGCTCTCCGCTCGACCCGCACGAATACTATAAAGACTCCACCGAAGCGATGACGTTTCACTGCTTGCGCCTCGCTGTCAAATCAGCTCCCGTATAATTGAATATTCCGACATATATCTTTATATATATAATTCTTCTGTGAGTGTGTATGTCACTGAACTTCTCTCAAACGACTGGACCGATTTTGATGAAATTTTTTGTGTGTGTTCAAGGGGATCTGGGAATGGTTTAGATTCGCAATTGGACCCGGTAGGTGGCGCTGCGATCAAGTTGGGCTCAAGTTGGGCGGTACGAAGTTCGCTGGGTCATCTAGTATATATATATATACTAGATGACCTAGCATGACCGCATGACCCCCATATAACACACACAAAAAATTTCATCAAAATCGGTCCAGTCGTTTGAGAGAAGTTCAGTGACATACACACTCACAGAAGAATTATATATATAAAGATTTAAGCCTAACAAAGTGATTCTGACTGATGGATAAGATGAGTAGAATCTTTTAGTAGGATTCACCACCCTCAATGTGAGACAATGCAGTATAGTGACATTATGGCGGCCTAGTGTGATGTTTACGCGAATTAAATAGGATAGCAAAATATGTCATTTTAGTTTTTTTTTGTGGGAGGGTGGTACTACCCCGGTCGATCTTTCGTACTAAAGCCAAGCAATCAACACGTCGCTACTAGTTCTTATTTATTAATTGTTTTTATCATTTGTTTCAGTTCTACTAAATGAATACCTCAAGTGGATCCCGGTGTCAGGTCACAACGAGATCATGTTGTACTGGCCACCTTTATAAGTTTTTGAATAATCTAAATATTGAAAATATTGTAAATAAACCCTATTTGAAATATTTTAATTTATTACTCTTTTTCCTGTGTACTCTTGACTGTTCTCTTGGTGGTACGAACCGCTGTATCCTTAGCTGATTAAACCGTCAAAATCATTTTGGTATCTTATCTTCTATTATATAAAATTCTCGTGTCACAGTTTTCGTTGCCATACTCCTCCGAAACGGCTGGACCGATTTGTATGAAATTTTGTCTCCATATCGGGTAGGTCTGAGAATCGGCCAAGATCTATTTTTTATAACTCTAAAACGCGAGCGGAGCCGCGGGCATCAGCTAGTATTTATGTATATTTCAGGTCTCTATCATATCTGAGACATCTTATCAGATCATAATACGATACGTAAAAGTGTGTATGCTCTCCTTTATATGGCAAAATTCGTCAAAATAAATTATTCCTTGTAGATACATTTAGATATAATATTTTATGTCTGTTAGACATCTGAAAAAGTAATTATTTAGTACTAATACGATTATACAGAATAGTATATTGAAAAGGGAACGGTATTTAGAAAGTGTCCATTAGATATAAAATTTGTCGAGAGTGTGGAGGGGTCACCACTGTGGAGGAACGGGTGTCGTGTTCCTCCAACACAAAGGGAGGATCCTCCGACCAGGCGAGGTGATCATGTCTGGTGGGCCACTGCCCAATAGTTGATGTTGGGATGTTGTATTTAAGCTAATCGGCGGGAGAATGTTACTTTCGCGATTCAGGAATACTCCGTAGTACTTACTCCGTATAGATCGTTACGTGTTTTCTTTGTGGTTCCGTGTTTCTTCGCTAGATGGCGCTGTCATATAGTTTTCGTTTGCGCTGTATGTGGAAGTCGCCACAAGAGTAATAAACAAGAGGCCGTTTGAGTATCATCAGAAAGTGTATCTACGAGGAAATTGCATCTACGAGGAAAGTGCATCTACGAGGAAAGTGTATCTACGAGCAAAGTGTATCTACGAGGATAGACTATCTACGATTAAAGTGTATCTACGGGGAAAGTGTATCTACGGGGAAAGTGTATCTACGAGGAAAGTGTATCAAATGTATAGAGTATCTACGATTTAAGTGGATCTACGGGGAAAATGTATCTACGAGAAAAGTGTACCTACTTAAAAAGTGTATCTACGGGGAAAGTGTATCTACGAGGAAAGTGTACCTACGAAGAAAGTGTATCTAATGTATAGAGTATCTACGATTAAAGTGTATCTACGGGGAAAGTGTATCTCGGAGAAAAGTATACCTACGTAAAAAGTGTATCTACAAGGAAAGTGTACTTACGAAGAAAGTGTATCTACGAGGAAAGTGTACCTACGAAGAAAGTGTATCTAGGGGAACGTGTATAGAAGAAAGTCTATCTATGGGAAAAGTGTTTTCTCGAGGTAAGTTAATCTATGAGGAATTATTAAACACTAATTCGTGTTTTACATAAAGTATTATCTAATGTGAGATTTGAACCTACAAAATTTTAGTGCAATAGAAAGTGGCGTGGCGACCGTCGAAATCACTACGCCATGCGTTCAGTCAGGAGTTCTTACATATTCCAAATTTCTGATTTGGTAAAATGAATAGCCAAAAACAATAGCCACCTCTTCTTTGAAAGTATCTTGCTGAAATCTCTGCGATTTATCGTTAATACTATTCTACTCCGAATTCCAAAAAAAATAGTTGTATACGCATTAGTTGTTCCGTTGTAAGGAAAAAATTACGAAAATTTTGCACTAATGTTTCTTTGACTTGATTTATTTGTTGGTGGTGACACGCTGGTGGGACCGAGGTGTCAAGTTATCACCCTCCGGCCAGCGGGGCGCTTTTCCACCTCTGACCGTGTAGAATGGTGAGAGGTGTGATAGTGTCCTGCCCCAGGGGTGTACCATGACCATGGTCACCCTAGGATGTACCTCAGTTTTGAGTTAAGACAGGGAGCGAATATAACATACAAGTTTGTATTTTAATCAACTACCGTCATCAAACAATCATCATCATCATCAACAGCCTTCAACAGTCCACTGCTGGACATAGAAAGGAGGTTTTGGCCTACTATACCACGCTGGCCAGACGGGTTGGTATAGGGTTGGTTTCAAGTTTTCCTTCTCTTTGCATTGATGTTGTCTTGAGTAGTTTATCCCTTAGTCGCCTTATACGACACCCGCGGGTTGAATAGGGGTGGTGACACTCTGTATTCTTAATCCGTCACCACACGGACATATCAAACAATATCTTCTGAAAATATTTAAAGTAAACAATTAACAAACATATATCAATATTTATATAAAATATTTAGTTACATTAACATGACCCTAACAAGCGCATCCTTCGCGACAGGCCCCAACCGTCTGGAACGCTATTGGCCGACGCGAGCGGTTGGTCGGTACCAACCGACTCGACCAACGTGTAGAAGGCCTTTTAGGCTACCGTGGAGTTTAGTGGGTAAACCGGTTCGCCGGGAGTCTTACACACGTCCTTCGTCTCCCTGCGGAAAGTATACTATGTTGCGAAAAGAATTCTCCACGTATAAAAACTTAGATTATGTGTTCTTGTTCTAAGTTTTAAGATGCGAAATACGTTTGGAAAAAAATTGTAGAGAAACGAGATGTTCAATTTACTTCTTCAATTGGCAATGTCCAGACAATGCCTATATAATAATTATATTGAAGTAGTCAAGCGGAAAATCAGTTTTCCGTTCGACCAATTTTCTTAGAGGTTACTTTAGAGTTACAAGGTGGCAGCCTCATTACAAAGTCAATATTTTAAGCGTGTCATGTTAGAATTAACATGTCTACTATTTTTTGGAGGAATGGAACCCACTACAATAGAGTATTAACAGGGGAGATGATGGTTTATGTCAAAGTAACTGAGCCACGGATATTGTTGTAAATAGCGGGTAACGACACCGAGTGAACCTAGTCCCAAAGAATTGCCATAGTTCCTCCTTATGTGATCAGGCATATGCAAGTGAAAGTCTCGTCAATATCGGTCCAGCCGTTCCAGACACTAGTCGGAATTAACAAACAAACAGACAGCGGTCACAAAAATAAAAATAAAATGGTAAAGTAGCCGACCTCAAATAATCTTCGGAATAGAGGCTAGGAAGAAGATTTTAATAAGAATGTAACGTATATATTTTTATATGAATTAAGTAAAACACTGTCGATTTGATGTTACAGATGGACACTTAATTTTTTAGACACAGTTGTAGGTTCTAAGACGATGTGTATATCCATACATAAAAACGATACTCGTATGAAAGTAACAAAGCCGACGAATTAGTGGTTGACAATGAAACTAAATAGAACGATTACGTTACGATTTAGTTGCGAGTGTTTCTAGGTCGTAGAGTAAGAAAAAACAAAACAACCATTCAAGGCCCTTTACCAGTCAGCGAATTGTCACGTGGTATATAAAGATAACAGTAAGAAGAACTTATTTATAACTTTACCATGAAATTACTAGCGCGGGTGACACCGTATGGGCAAACTAGTTTAAAACAAAAGTAACCTAAGTTACTCCTTACATCATTCATTAAAAGTCTCGTCAAAATCCGTTCAGCCGGTCCTGAGATTAAGCAGAATAAACACACTGACATAGAATTTAAATATTGATTTTTAATGTGAGTAAATTAAATATATTTAGTGAAAAGCTCTTACTCTGAAAAAGGAAACAAACGGACATTTGAATTTTATTTATTTGTATATGTTTAAAAACACGTCATGATCATACCGCTCTTCTTTCTTTGCGCGCGGTTTTTTTTCGTAAAATCTACTCTTTCAGGATAAGAAACTATCTCCTGAATACCACCTGCTGGTGGTATTCAGGAGATTGAGGAGGAGGTCTCCAACCACTACTACAACTACTAGTTTTGCGTCCTCCGGCGTCTGAGACCTCTGCGATACCTGGACCGGGAGAGTTCTAAACCTCGCATTACTTGTTCTACGAAGAAGACAGCAGAGCTTTCTTCTGACCGACCCTTCTACAAGCGTGTGGAGGCCGCAAGGTCTGACCATCACAGTGGTGGCCACTCAGGCGATGGTTCCTTTCAGATAAGACACAGGTAATCTCACAAGCATCCTTTCCCAGTGATCACCTATGTCCGTCGGTATGAAGGTTTCTTTTTCATTTTTTTATATTTAACCCTACCAAAGTGACTCTGTTCTGCCTGATGGAAAGCATGGAATTCAGTAGGGGTCACCACACTAATTTTGAGGGTATGCAATGCAGCATGGTGACCCATACCATGGCGGCCTGCTCAGATGTTTTTGTATCATCCTCCCGATTCCCATGATTGGGCCTCCGGTCTCACACTCACCAACGAAACAGCAGGAATGCTGTCATTATTAGGATGGTCTTCTGTGTGAGGGTAGTACCTTCCCGGACGAACCGGCCCATTCGTGCTGAAATCAGCGTGGCTCTATCTATATTCGGTTCTATAGTTCCATGATTCCTCTCGAGCCAATACACAACTAACCCTAATTTAATAAAAATCTATATTCGCATCGTATTTATAATATTCATACTATACTATATTGCTTCATACGACTATGTACCCATTATCTTTTTTAGGAAATAGAAGTAAAATAATCTTTGTTTTTCTTAAAGTTTTATTATGGCCTTTATAATTATTAAGGCCTTACCTTTCCGTATGAGATCAGCCTTCCTAGCTTAAAGTTGACTAACAACTAACAAATATATGACAATGACGTCATATCAACGCTAAGTCAAACAAAATATTTAGAAATTAATAGAGGCGTTAGCGATTGTAGAAAAAAAAGAACACGCTGCTTGGCTAAGAGGTCAGGTGTTAAACTGATACGCTTTCTTAGAGACATACATAAACTTGCTTAAATATAAATAGGTTTAGACCGAAGACTTTTCTTAATGGGAAGGACGTTCACTCACCTCTTGACACTCCAAATATTACATCAATAAAACTGTAACCCTCCCACCTAGGTCAGCCAATCGGGTTGTAGCGTTTCTTCAGTGACGGTTAGTTCGCGTGCGTATCGTTAATGTAGCGATGCTAGCGACATTTTGAGACAATTCAGTTCAGGCAGTGTCCTTTAAAGTTTCAAGCGAATCACACGTTTGTTTCGTAAAAATATATTAATAGAAAAATGTGTCGTTTGAATAATGATTTAAACAAAATGTTTGGTTTTTTGTGTTACTTAGCTGTGTTAGGTTATGTAAATGGCTTCGCTTTACCATTTGAAGGATTGTACAAGTTGGATGTGATTCATTATAATGATTTTCACGCAAGGTAAGAAAATAATTTTCTAATTTATTTAATTGACTTAAAATTTGTCAAAAATGTTGAAATAAAATGATAATGAAAAGTTGTCTTTGGCTGGTGTCGACAAAAAGTATTTATAGCTAGCGAATTTTTAAATACTTTGATAATATTCAATTGACATATTTTTTGGACACGAAACAAAAATAATTAAATATTAATTAGTGATGATAAGTAAGTACATAAGTAGTTGATATAAATTGCAAATAAATGTTTAATAGACGGCAATTAAGTGGTTTTGTTGCTAAGCCATATACTTAGAAAAAAAATACCGACTTTTGAGAGGACGAGATTCTTGATTGGACTGAGATATAATATATATGATAAGAAATATATTATGAACTAGTTAAGTCCCGCGTTGTTACCCGCGGTTATCGTTGGAAATCGTGAGTAACGCTGTGGAGCGATGCTAGTCTAATAAAAAATAGTATTGGTTATTCCTAATGCCATCAGCTTTCTGCCCCTTCAAAGTCGGTTCATCCGTTCCGGGGATTACCCAGAACAAGCACAGACAAAAAATCATAAAGGTACTTTATGGCGTAAGTACTGTATTTACTTTCATATAGACATACATAATTATCATCGCCATCAGCCTATCTCAGTCCACTGCTGGACATAGGCCTCTCCCATTGCACACCACTTATCGATTTTGGGCTTCTCGCATCGAGCTCCTGCCAGCTATCTTACTCAGGTCGTCACTCCACCTCGCCTGTGGGCGTCCTACACTACGTTTGCCGAGACGCGGGCTCCACTCCAAAAAAACACATACACATACTAAAAACTTGTTATTTTGATGTTACATACAGACACTTAAATTTTATTTATTTGTATAGATATCTCTCTCTCTACCTGATCTCTCCCTAGTCGCATCGAATCTCATCAGATTATGTATGAGAGTGAGAGAACAGAGAGACTTCATAGATGACATAGTGATAAAAGCGGTATCCACGTCGTTTTCTATAACGTTGAGTGTTGTGGGTTCAAATCCCATATGAGACAACACTGTGTTATCGAAAAATTATAGTTCAAAGTCTGAGTATTCTTTGTGTCTATTTCGTTTATGTTTGGGAAGTCGTGCAATGAGAATTGTATTTGAAAAAAAAAAGAAATGTTTGAAAAGATAGATAGCGCACCTGTGTTTGCGTGTATTCGTTGAGATTTGTCGCCGGCGCCGTATACCAAGTACCCAAATCGCAACAAGTGTGCCTATGAAACTTGAGGAGCTCCTATCATCAGATTTTTATCATGGCACTAGATTGGAGGTACCAGCTTTTAAATTAAAAAAAGAATTATCAAAATCGGTACACCCAATTGAAAGTTCTAATTACACATAAAACAATATAGTCGAATTGAGAAGTTCCTCTTTTTTGTTTGTTAAAAAGTTTGTTAAAAATAGTTTGATTTATGATACTCTTTTTGATTTGAATATAGAAAACTAAGAATTAAAAAGTCAGGTATGTAATATATAGTTTACTAACTGATGCCAGCGGCACCGCTCGCGTCCTAGGTGTATGAAAAATAGATGTTGACCGATTCTCGGACCTACCCGATATGAAAACAAAATTTCATACGAATCGATCAAGCCGTTTCGGAGGAGAATGGTAACTAACATTGCGACACGAGAATTTTATATATAAGATTTATTAATGTAATGTTCATAAACATATTTGCGTACGTGCATTACACTACGCAAACGCACATACACGCATGTGCATTTGTGTAAATACGGATTTGCACGTCTGTGCTTCTTCGCATCCATGTTTAGATGCTTATGTGTGTCTGTGCATTTAAGTGTCTCACGCTTATGTAGGTACTTATTTTAAATTGATTAATACCAACGACACATTCCTAGTACCAACAGGTTACACTTCTAATGATATTCCAAGCCCTTATTATTCTCAAGAATATTTGAGGTCAGCTACTAATTCAACCGGTTCTATATGAATATCAGTTTCTCCACGGAGCGTCTGGCATGGAACCTCCGCAATCCTGAGGGCGAACGATTTCGGTATTTGAACTAGTTGTATACTTGAGTAGACTGACTTCCCAACAATGGTTGCCATAGACGCAGTGCGGTCGCACAGTGGTAACGTTGCACATCGCACAGCTGCTTTGTTTGAGGTCCCGGGTTAGATTCCCTGGTCGGACCAAATTTTTGTGTGATACACAAATGTTTGTTTCCTCACCTGGGTCTTTTCTAAGTATAAATTGAATGTATTTATAAAAAAAGTATTTTTAAATAATTAGTTGTCTAGTACTCATAATACAAGCTTAGTTCAGTGTTACTAGATAGAATTGTTTGAGATGTCCGACATATTTATTATTTTACCTGTGACTTCTTCCAAAATTTCTTTTTTTCTTTTACCAAAAGACATTTTCCGAAATATATCAGATAACAGTACAAAGACAATACAGTACAATAAAGGCCTGTATTACAGATAGATGTCTCTCTACAACATTTGATCCATCCTAAGGTTGCCTGGAAGAAATTGCTTTTAGCAAAAAGGCCGCCCTTTGTACACTCTATATTTGATCATTGTGTTCCTTTTTTTTGTAACCCTGTAATTTTTTGTGCAAATAAAGAGTTATCTATCTATCTATAGATACCCTTGTCAATGTGAAATATTTTTATCACAGTCCTTAAAGATAAATGCTCAGAAAACAAAGCAATTTACATCCGCATTAATACTCGTACTTTACTTAAGGTTTATAAAGAGATCTTGTCACAATGGATATCTCCTCTTATCAAAGACGTTTTATCTCCGGACGGGCAGGAAGAAATTAATCATAAATGATGAGTAGTACTTACGGGGACGTTCTGGACAGTTAAACAAGTAGGTAGGTACTTAATGAAAACTATTCTGAGGTAGGTATAACGGTTTTGACATACCTATTCTTACAGAAGAGGAACGAGTGTGTTGGAAATTTGGATGTATATATGTTAAACAGTGCAAAAATCTCTATATCGCCATACAGGATTAGTTACTTCGTAGTTCGGCGTGTCTTCAGTAGGTGGCCCTGTATTAGCTGGCGAATTTTAAAGCGTCTTTTTAGTTTTAGACTTTGCAGTGTTTTTGTGCAATTATTTTCTAAATATGTATTGTTTTGTTATATCAGAAAGGATTTAAGTTTTCGTTGAAAACTACCACTTTGAAAACTGCCTATTTTTTTATGACATTTTATTCATAAACGTTATTTAATTTTAGATAAGGGTTTTAAAATAACAAAGAGAGCAATTTTTCAGCACAAAGGCGTAGTTTCGTTCAGACTGAGAAAGGTACTTTGGCCTCAAAAATAACCGTTACTTTGAAATACTATACACCAAAAACCGCTCTAAGCCGGCCCTTTAAAGAAAAATAAAACAACTCTATTATATAAATTAACAACTAATAATATAAAATTATTCTAATGATTAATATGTCTTTAGCTAATGATTAGCCATTAATATGTCCTTACAATAATTATATGTCTTTAAACTCAAATTACGACAATCGATCTGTAGTCACACTTATCAACTTCACTGGTGACGTATGTTTCATTAAAAGAATATCCAGGCTAGCCGGCCGTTGCTCCACACGATGGTTGAATACTGATGCCCGACAAATGTCAACTGTACCGTCCTTCAGTATATATTTCCGATAGTTATTCGCCATGATAACTTCGTCAATTAGAGCACAAACATAACCTTCGGTTTCTCCGAAGAGATCACCATACCGTAGCCAAGACGTAGAAGCTTTGAAGTCTATATCGGGCCCATTCAAAGCCCGATAAAACCAACCATGAAGCTCTTTGCCCTTCCATACCTCCCTGCGATCTTCATTACTACAGGTTTGCGCCAATTCTGTTTAGCTAGACCGAGCGGTGATAATCCGGTATCCACTGGTGACGCGCCATTTTTTTTATATTTTATACATGTATATAGATTTAATATATAAGATTCATTAATGTGATGTTCACACACAAAACTACATTGCGATGTGATTTTCTACATACTGATGTGGGGGTCCCACATCAGTATGTAGAAAATATTCTCAAATATTGTATATCTCGCGATTGTGTAGGGTCTTGATATTTAACATTCCACGACCGCCAAACTTTCGCGGGATATAAAACCTCATAACCGATGCACGCGGGTGATGCATTCGGAATGCAGTCAGCAATGTACAGGCTCTCCTATCAAGACCATCTAATTCGGTCTGCGTCCATCTAAGTACAAAGGAATACATTGTAGGCTCGCATCTTGTTATCCCCCGATAATAGACTTAAGTATTTTTTTTCAGGCGGCCAAATAAGCGTTCCCGCAACGTTTGTTAAATGTCAAATTCTGGTATTCCCTAGGACTGTGAAAAACCTAGATATTTGTAGGTTTCGGTGGCAGAAAGAGATCTGAGTTTTGTTTAATCTGAAAGTTCTATTTGTTCAGATTCCACAATTATACCTTTCTTTACATATATGACTGCACACTTGTCTACACCAAATTCCATCTTGATAGAATTACTAAAGTTTTCAGTGACCTTCAGTAACGCTGTGACTTGTTATTATTAGAATTGAGGAGTAGGGGATACCATCCTACATGCAGGGCATGGTGACCTACACCATAGGGGTATAGTGAGATGTTTCTGCCACATTCTATCGATCTGCAAATGCTGAGAGAATATGCAGAATGATGAGGCCTCTTGTCTCACCATTCTGCATTCGTGCTGAAATCAGCGTGGCTCTACTACTTTTTAAACTGGCCTTTTCTATATTAGCCTGGCAAAGTCACACTGCTCTACCTGATGGAAAGCATGATCAGTATCCAAGAGTCACATGTCTCTTCTGGGCCATTATCATGAATTTTTTTGATATGTCATTAATTAAAGCCAGTTCAATAGTTTAGGCACTACCGTTAGGTAAAATTTAATACAACACAGGATTAAAAACCGCATTCAAAACGATCGCTAACAAACACAGAGACAAACAGATACATATTGAATTTGTAAACTGTTTTTTATAGTTATGTTCCTTTAAAGACCGGTTCGAAGAGCCCGTAGGTTAATTAATAACGAAAAGCTCTCAAATAGCAGACTACACACCCTCGAGCATCGTCGTCGAGTTGCCAGCTTATCGGTTTTTTATAGGATGCACTTTGGAGAGTGCTCGAAAGCTCTTTTCGAACTGATTGAACCATCTCCATTCCTTTATTTATACTACTAGGCGCAGGCAACAGTTTCATCCATACGTTGTTGGCATACCCAAAAGACGAACTAAACGGTTTGACAGCTCGTTTTTGGTGAGAGTCGCCAAAATTTGGAACGACCTGCCTGGGTCTATTTTTCCTGATGAGTTGAACTCTGGAGCCTTTAAGAGTAGAGTGAACAGGTTACTTTTGGATGGGCGTGTACCATCTTCGTCTTCATCTACACTTTCCATCAGGTGAGATGGGGGACAAACGCCTATTCCATTACAACAATAAAAAAAAAAAAGAAGATTTCGTTTGTAGTTTTTATTTTATATCCTTCATGTTCAGACACCAACCTTGTATAATTTTTTTTACAATAATTTACTTTTAATCTTTCGCCCGCGTCTTCGCCCGCTTGCATGTTGTTCATCGCCTTAAAATTTCCTTTCTCAGGCTCTAGACTATTTTTGTACTAAATTTCAATTAAATCGTTTTATTAGTTTTGGCGTGAAAGCCAAACAGATAAAAAGATTTAGATACTTACGTATTTATAATAGTTCTAAGGAAAGTAAGAATTTTTTGTATTTCTTTTTATGTATTTATTTTATTTTTTATTATTCTTCTTATTTTTCTCTCTCTCTTTTATTGCTTTTTACTTTCAGACTGAGTAAGGTTGAGTAGTCCAAACCTCCAGTCCAAAATCAAGAGGTGATTCTAGATTGAGGGATTATAGGCCACACTTGTGGCTTTAAGTAGCAGGTGTCCAATCAACTTGTTGAAAAGGCGTTCCACTGTTGGCCTCATGTTTCCTCTCAGAAGAAGGTTAAGGCCATACGTCCCGACGCTGACCGAGTGCGGGATGGGGACTGGCAACACGTTGTGGCTACGTAATCTTGCCGTTGGATGTTTTTAAGCCGTCTGAAAGCCTCCAAGTAAGCTTCAAGACTGCTCTTTTATGATAACAACCGGGACCGACTGCTTAACGTGCCCTTCGAATCACGGAAACGCTCATCACATATTATGCCACAAACGGTCATCTATCTACCTACCCTCGGAGATTGTTTTCAGTCACCTGAGGCCACTCGTGCTATGATTGCTTCAGTAACCTAAGTAACCTTCCTATCTTGGAAGGCTACCGACGATGTCGTTGCTTTACTTCAGACTTTTGAGCAATGTTATGGGCCAAAACTAATCGACCGTGTAAAATAATAAATAAATAATTTGGACATCTTACATACAACATCATCTAGTCCCAAACTAAGCAGGGCTTGTACTATGGGTACTAGACAACTGATATAAATACATAAACATACTTTTTTTTTGTAAATACATACATATTATACATAGAAAACACCCAGACTCCGAAACAACTATTTATGGATCACACAAATATTTGGTCCGACCCGGGAATCGAACCCGAGACCTCTTGATCAGCAGCCGCATACGCTAACCACTAGACCAACAAGGCAGTCAAAATGAATATGAATTTAAATGAATATGACGTACTTTTAACATTTTATTGCGCATGTTTTGTGTTGTTATTCCATAACTACTCTTATTTGGTAATGGTTCATTTCAATTTCGATAGCGATAGAAAATGTGGTAGGTATAATAGAAACGTTACAAGGTATTATATGAGGTAAAAAATGACTACTGTTTTTTTAGGGTTCCGTAGCCATATGGCAAAAAACGGAACCCTAATAGCTTCGTCATGTCCGTCCGTATGTCACAGCCAGTTTTTTCCGAAACTATTAGAACTATACTGTTGAAACTTAGTAAGTACATGTATTCTGTGAACCGCATTAAGATTTTCACATAAAAATATAAAACAATCAATAAATATTGGAGGTAGTTGGAACTGAAACTTAAAAATTATCTATGGACAGGTCTTCAAAAATGATATGGCCTGACTAGTATTATAATATTATATCATATCATATCATAGGAGTGTTAAAGTTTCTTAATCCAGAATGTTCTTTGCAGGTTCGAAGAGACATCCCTCGAGACCCCAACATGCAGATATAACAACAATTCCTGTTTAGGCGGCTTCCCTCGTCTCTATCAAGAGATCCACACGCTCCTGCAAGAGAAGCCTGACTCCATAGTGCTGAATGCTGGCGACAGTTTCCAAGGCACCTACTGGTATACGCTACTGAAGTGGAATATAACGCAGGAGTTTATGAATATGATACCTCATGATGCTCATGTAAGTTCGTATTTATTTTTATTTATTTTTACATGACAACTCCCGCATTAAGAATATAAATTCCTGTGTCGCGGGGGACTTTACAAACATAAATGAAACGGACACAAAGAACACCCAGACTCAGAACAACAAATTGTGAATCACACAAAGTGTTATCCTACGTGGGACTTGAACCCACGACACTTGGCGCAGTAGGAAGCGGCGTGGCGACCGCTTAAACCACTAGACCAACCGTGCAGTTTTACGATTATTTAAAACAGCCGTTGACTTTCTGACAGAAGTTAGTTTGAGTTACAGATAAATAACCCTGAGGTTCTAAAATCAAATCAGCAACCCATAATGACCCACTGCTTAGCTCGTATCTCCTCTCAGGAGAGGGTTAAGGCTAAGGCCATACGTAATTTACGTTAAAATAATCGTGTTCTTAAAGTATAACTTACAAAACGAGAGTTTTCAATCATATACCTCGTATGCTAATGAAATCACATGCAACGTTGTTGAAAGTACACGTCAAATGCGACTAGTGTTAATAAATTAATCGCGAAAAAAATTTGACTTTACTTAAGGTATGTAGACATCCTCCTAGCCATTATCCCAAGTTTATTTGGGGTAGGCTACTAGTTCAACCGGTTTTACCTGAATTTCAGTTTTTCCACGGAGCGACTGGCATCGGTCGGACCTCCGCAACCCTAAGGGAGAACTGAAATTCGAAGATTGAACTAGTTATCAGTATATTTGAGGGCACTGACTTCCCAATAACGATTGCCATAGATGTTCATGACAACCATAAAAAATACAGATCGTGTTAATACGGCGTTAAGACTGAATTCACTTCTTAAATTTGTCACCATTGTCATAGATTTCACATTTCCATCACTTCCATCCAGCAATTCCATCCCCATCACTTAGATGGTTGGCAGTTCACAACAGTGCGTTTTTCCGGAAATTTCCTTCCTATTTGAAAAATAAAACATTTTAGGAGTCAAACGTATCTTCCATCGCCGGCTTATCGTGACTGAATACTACCAGATGCAAATATATGAATAATAATACAAAATATACAAAACACATAGTACGGGCCCATAAAATCTGACGGATGCCATCGATTTCCTATGGATCCCATCATCAGTTCCCGACAAAATTACGATGGGACCATCTGGAAGCTACGCCGAATCCAATGTAAGAAAATATATTGGAAACGGTTCATAAACGATGAAAATATCGCTAAACACAAAATAAAGATTTGGACAAATTGAGAACCTCCTCCTTTTTGTTGGAAATAATTTAATAGTTGAATTTTTTTCTTTGTTTCACATTTAATTTTTACATTAGAAGTATTCAATCTAAAAGTTTAGTGCTTAAAGAAAAGTGCCACTCACTTATTGTCAGTTATTCAAGAAGTTCCATGAGCAAATTATTTAAACACAACTTCTGATAAAACTTAGTTATATAAAATGGTCGGTAAAATGACTAAAAGAAAAATAATTTCTTTCACATTATAAGTTTAAAAAAAAAATGCAGTATGTTTATGTAATAACAAAATGATTCAGGTCGGAAATATTTCGAGATGTGTCATCGAAAAAGACGATTCATGCAAATATCGGCAAAGACAAAAACACTTTAAGAATACATATCTCTATGAGCTTTCACCCTGTTATCTCAGATACGATATTATGTAACTTTGGCAAACTATTGTGCTACTTGGTATAAAAGCATGGTTTGTTCTTGAAACAGTGAAGGAGTCATGTAATACTTTGTTTGCATTGAATATCTATCACACATTAAGAGGAGATAAGAAATACCATTTTTGGGGTTCCGTACCCCAAGGATAAATGGGACTCTATTACTAAGACTCAGCTGTCCGTCTGTCACTAAGCTGTATCTCATAAACCGTGATTGCTAGACAGTTGAAATTTTCACAGGTGATGTATTTCTGTTGCCTCTATAACAACAATTACTAAAAACAAATAAAGTAAATATTTAAAGGAGGTTCCCATACAACAAACATGTTTTTATAACGTTTCTTGCTCGACATAAATAACGACAACAGGTAGCACTTGAAATGTAAAAATAATGGTACCGAACCCATCCTGTGTTAGTCCGACTCGCACTTGGCTGTTTTTTTTAAATATAAGATCCCATTCAAAGATGTTAGAGCGAATACGGGGAAAAACCTTTTTTCAACTCTAGTCTTTAAATAGAACGGAATTTTTGAAGCATACAATGCAGACTTATCTCAAACGTCGTTACGTTTAAAATATTTTCGGTGAAGCGGTTACAAGCAACAATAACATTGTATGTCGCTGTACCTACTTTTATTTTTACTTTTATTAAAAAAAAATTGAGAAAATAATGCCCTTTAAAGTTGAATAACTCGCAAACGGATGCTCAATCAAAAAATCGTCTTAGCAACCATTCAATGTTTTTATCTATTTAATGATGACAAAAAACCAGGCACTCTAGATATTTAGGAGCCAACTGCCTTCAACCATTCACTCTACACATACATAGAATAGTAGGCCAAAACCTCCTTTCTAAGGAGAGACCTATGTCCAGCAGTGGACTGTTGAAGGCTGTTGATGATGAATGATGATACATAGAATGGGTAGGCGTATGTTAAAAGGAAAGACGGTACACGTTAAAGTTTAAAAAACTATAACCCAGCTACTTAATTTTTTTGATAATATGTGTGTTGTAGAGATGTGTCATTGTCATTATTATGGTGAAAAAAACGAATATACTCTCCACACTTCGCCGTATGCGCGCGAATAACCCGCATAACGAATACCGCATAGCGAAGTGTGGTGCCTGCTTTACGGTGGAACATATAAATAAACATACCCAGACTGACAAAAAGTTAGCCTTCTCTGGCTTCATCGTAGTGATAAAAGTGATAGGATTTTAACATACTCACTTATTTATATTATGACGTCATTGCCAAATAGGTGAGAATATTTTCTGAGGTACCTAATACTACCGTCGTACGCTAATTTAATTAAATCCTTTTTAATTTAATTAATGCTTTTCTGAATTAATTCCCTTTGGGTAGTGAAGAAAAGCATTTTACAGCCGTTAAATTAACTAAGGATAAAGTGGCTTGTATTGTTTTTAGATAAGATATCATTTTATAGCATCTCAACAAAAAAATATACACAACTGTCAGTTTATATGTTACATTTTATGCTTCAAATATGTACCTTTTTTTCTGTCCGGAAATCCCCCTGGATACCACCCACCAAATCGCACGCCATCCTGTGTACTAGAAGCCGGGAAACCAGGTACACCTTAGAAAGGAAATCCACGGAAACCCGATATGCTTAAACTACCTGCACTAATCCCTCCGGGGACACGGAATGTATATTAATAACATTATCGTATACCAGTTCATTACAAAAGAACTTAAAACAAGATATGTAGGTACAATTAGCGGCTCTATCGCCCGGAGACATACTTCCAGAGCTAGGGTTGTCTTAAACAATTGGCCAAGTGCGTGTCAGGCTACGCATAGAATAGGGTTCCGTAGTTACCCATAATGGTAGGTGGATTTAAAATCGTGTCCAATAGACAATTGTTGTGTTAACTTATTATTTCTTTATTTTTGAACGAAGTTTTCCAAGTGAGTGTATTTTACAAGTTAGGCCACTATAACTCCTAAACTAAAAAAGTTATCAAAATCGCTATAGTTTTCCTTGAAAGTTCAATGTATGGGATACTACCGTAAATTTTCCCAGATTTTTTGAGCCAACTGTTTACCTTTTAGGGGGGGGGGGGCGTTTTTAAACTCATAAACGGATACCTAAATCAAAATATGGATTTAGAAACCTCATAATGTTTTTAAAAGACCTGCCTAATGATACCCCACACGATGGGGTACACTAGAGAAAAAAAACATCTACACTTAACCCAAAATAAAATATATTTTTCATAATTTTTCTGTAGCACTTTTGTCCACGTAATTACAATACATATTCATGCAAAGTTAAATATTTCTAACACCAACCGTTTGAGCGTTAGGTCGAGGACGGACGGATAGACGGACGGACACGGACACGGTGAATCTATAAGGATTCCTAGTCATGAACTACGGAACCCTAAAAAAAGTAATTACAAAATTTGCATAGAGATATGCAAATTTACTTGTACTTAATATGCCGTTGTTAGTAATGAGCACAGCCATATTATATATAACCTATCTATGGATAGGCGTTCAAAAATGATGTTGAGGTTTCTAATATATTTTTTTTCTAAACTGAATAGTTTGCGAGAGAGACACTTCCAAAGTGGAAAAATGTGTGTCCCCCCCCCCCCTCTAACTTCTAAAATAAGAGAGTGATAAAACTAAAAAAAAATATGTTGTACAATACCATGCAAACTACCAACGAAAATTGTTTTGAACGAGATCTAGTGAGTAGTTTTTAGGGTTCCGTAGCCAAATGGCAAAAAACTGAACCCTTATAGATTCGTCAAGTCTGTCTGTCTGTCTGTCTGTCTGTCCGTCCGTATGTCACAGCCAATTATTTCCGATACTATAAGAGCTATACTGTTGAAATTTAGTCAGTCGATGTATTCTGTGAACCGCAATAAGGTTTTTGCATAAAAATAGAAAATAAACAATACATTTTGGGGGTCCCCATACTTGGAACTGAAACACCAAAACTTTTTTTTCATCAAACCTATACGTGTGGGATATCTATGGATAGGTGTTCAAAAATGATGTTGAGGTTTCTAATATCATTTTTTTATAAACTGAATAGTTTGCGCGAGAGACACTTCCAAAGTGGAAAAATGTGTGTCCCCCCCCTCTAACTTCTAAAATAGGAAAGTGATAAAACTAAAAAAAATATATGTTGTACATTACCATGCAAACTACCAACGAAAATTGGTTTGAACAAGATCTAGTAAGCAGTTTTTTTTTAACACGTCATAAATCGTAACACGCAATTTACCTTTCATCCAATCAATACACTAGTATAAAACATCGATGAAAGTTACAACGAACTACAAGAACTTTTATATGATGTTACTTGCTGATACGGAACCCTTCATGGGCGAGTCCGACTCGCACTTGGCCGCTTTTTTTTATACGTCATAAATCGTAACACGCAATTTACCTTTCATCCAATCAATACACTAGTATAAAAACATCGATGAAAGTTACAACGAACTACAAGAACTTTTATATGATGTTACTTGCTGATACGGAACCCTTCATGGACAAGTCCGACTCGCACTTGGCCGCTTTTTTTGATATGTGAGGGAATTCTTTTACATATTATACGTTTCTGCATATTTTTCCCCTGCATTTATTAAATACTTTCCGCCGTCATAGACATGTGCCTGCTATACTTCTGACTAGTAGCTATAAAAATAGGTGATACAGCAACAACAAATATAATTATTAATTTGTATGTAATTTACGTCATGAAAAATATTGTGAAGAAAAAATATGTAGGTATGTTACAGTATATATTATTATCTTTTACAATGTTAGTTAAGTGTCGTGAAAAAAAATATAAGCATATTGTTTTATTGTTACACGAAGACTTTGCCAGTAACGTATTGTAGATATGTAATGTGAAGATACACGCGTTTGAAGAATGATATGTTTTTATGCACGTATGTCACAAGAAAAAATCGTCCAAGTTCGAGTCGGATTCGTGTAGAAAGGGTTCCGTACCAATAAGCGTTTATCTATTGCCATTATTATTATCAAACAAGAAACGGAAATAACATTTGTGGTATGGGAGACTTCCTAAAATATTGAGTATAATCTGTTAGTGGTATTTGTTGATAGAGTGGTAATAGAAATGCATCATCTGTGAAAATTTCAACTCATTAGCTATTACGGTTCATGAGATACAGCCGAGTGACAGACATACAATTTCAGACCGTTGGATAAGAGAAGAAAGGACATAGTATGTACCAGGCCTAAAACTAGTCATAGATTCATTCATAGATTTTATTTATTCTTAGGACCACTATTGTACAACAGAATTAATAGGGTACTAAACATTTACAGCCTAAACAATAAAAATTGCAAGATGACACTAACAGCCTATATAGGTAAATTAAACTATACAGACACAGAAAACATTTTAGAAACATTTAAGTAGTCTGAATCAGCCATTATCATTCGCTTTTTTGGTAGACACATTTGTAGTACTTAATTTTAATTTTTTGATTGATAACTTTTATATTTTAATTCTTGTATAAATTAGTAACATAGAACTAACAGCTCAATTCTGAGTCAAGCGATCGCCTGAAACACAGGTTTACCCTAGCTCAGGCAAGCAGCAATTTAAATTTTTGAGCTTAATATAAAAAAAATACTAATTTATGCGTGTATAATTTAATAGATTTCGTTAATTTTACGCTAATGTATAATTTAGCCTATTTTATTAAATAATAATATTGAATAAGGTATTCCTTAAAAAATATTTTTATATTAAATGTCCTATACTGTAACATATGTATGATTATAATTGGTCAATGAAATAAAATATTATTATATATTATATACACTGATAAATGATGATATTTATTTTTTAGTGTATTAGTAATAGGGTGCCGTTTTACCCTTTGAGTACCGAACCCCTGATAAGATTATGTTAATCCGGCTGGCAGACTGAACCTGAGTTACCATAGCTCATTTTTCATTACAAATAAATATAAATAATATTAATAAATATTTCGGACATCTTACACACAACGCCATCTAGTCCCAAACTAAGCAGAACTTGTATTGTGGGTACTAAGCAACTGATATAAATATATAAACATACTTTTTTTTTGTAAATACACACATATTATACATAGAAAAACACCCAGACTCCGAAACAAATATTTGTAGATCACACAAATATTTGATCTGACCCGGGAATCGAACCTGAGACCTCTTGATCAGCAGCCGCATACGCTAACCACTTAACCAACAAGGCAGTCAAACAAAACAAAACAAAACAATCTGTTGTTTTATCTGTTGTTTTTTCTTCACACATATACAATTTAGATTCACATAAAAAACAATCGCCTATCACTATGAACTCACACATAATAATGAAAATTCAAAATTTCACACACACATAAATACATAATGTGTCATAACATTGTAATGCATATGCCGCTTTGGGCTTATACTTTGACAGAGAGGAACGCCTGCATATAGCTACACCCTATCGTGTTGCTTTGTTCTATAGCTCTATATCATCATGATCATCAGCCCATCGCAGTCCACTGCTAGACATAGGCCTCTCTCATTACATACCACTTTGATCGATTTTGGGCTTCTCTCATCCAGCTCCTTCCAGCCATCTTGCGCAAATTGTCACTAGACCTGGCCTGTAAACAGCTATATTTATATATAGCTACTAGTTGACCCAGCGAACTTCGTACCGCCCAACTTTAAAATTCCAGAACTTGATCGCAGCGCCACCTACCTGGTCCAATTGAACACACACAAAAAATTTCATCAAAATCGGTCCAGTCGTTTGAGAGAAGTTCAGTGACATACACACTCACACAAGAATTATATATATAAAGATATATATCGAAACATGGTAACGTACAGTTATTCGTTGTTACTTATAATTTTCATAGAAAGTTAACTGCCAATTTGCGCTTTTTTGGGTCACTGGCGCGACTAAGTGTGTTTCTACGTAACAGAACTGACGTCATTAGTTTCACATTGAACTGAGCGACTGGTAGAAGCTAATGCCAAATGGAAACCTACTTATTAGGAGTGACAGTTTTTTCTCTAGTAAGGAGATTGCTAAAGAGGAAGAAATTCTTGCAATAGGTAGTAAAGCCTCGCTGATTTCAGCACGAACAGGCCGGGGCACCGGGGCAGCACTAGTCTCACACAGAAGACCAACCTAATAATGACAGAATTGTTGCTGTCGTATTTCATTGGTGAGTGTGAGTCCGCAGGCCCATTTATTCTGCATCATTCGTAGGACGGGAGAATGAGACATAAACATCTTACTAAGTCGCCATGCGTTGGGTCTCACAGTGAGGATGGTGGCTTTTACTCTTGGATACTACTCATGTTTTCCATAAGGCAGAATATAAAAAAGCTGTGGGGATTATTGGTGCAGAGGATAATGTAACACATCTTCGTCTGTGCTATTCAATAGTCCGGTTTATTGTGAGCATGACAAATTGAAGTTTATGTCAAACGAACTCTATCAGTTTCTCATTTCACTCAACCTTAACGGTCTCATGTAAAGGCGTGAGGCAGTAATTAACAGCAATCCATGAACAGTAATTATGAGTGTCATATAAAACTGACAATAAATATTATTTTATATTCTACTAGCTGATGTTCGCGGCTCCGCTCGCGTCTTAGGGGTATGAAAAATAGATAGTAGACGATCCTCAGACTTACTGAATATGCATAAAAAAATTGACAAGAATCGGTCAAGCCGTTTCGAGAAATCGAGGATCAGAAATCCCAACTCCGCCAGGTCCTTATGGAAGAGTGGAAGGAACGACTTGGGCAACCGAGCGCAGGGCACGCCGCTATTGCGGCCGTAAGACCCGTTATGGAGGATTGGCTCAAGAGGCGTCACGGGAGCCTCTCATACCGGTTGACGCAGGTGATCACTGGGAAGGGATGCTTCGGAGATCACCTGTGTCTAATCGGAAAAGAGCCAACGCCTGAGTGCCACCACTGCGATGGCCGGACCGTGGATACGTCGCTTCATACTCTAGCTGAATGCCCAGCGTGGGCGGCGCAGAGGGGTGACCTCGTGGCGGCCATCGGAGTGAGTATCCTCTCGCTCTGCAACATGATCGCGGCCATGCTGCGGAGTGAGAGCGCGTGGAACTCCGCCGTTTCGTTCTGCGAGCAAGTAATGCTTGCAAAGGAGACGGCGGAGTGGGATCGGGAAAGGTTTAGATCTCTCCCGGTCCGCCAGGCCCGGGCACGGGCCCGGTACCGCAGTCGACTCAGGCGCCGGAGGTCGCAGAACGATCTCCGTCCTCCATAAGCGCTAGCCTGGGGATGACAGGTGAGGCCATCTGTCATCCCAGCAGAAGCAGGCCGGGGTGGATGCGCCATGCACTTTTATTATGTCGAGGGACGTCTACAAGCCGCAGGTAGATAGCCCGAGGTACGTCGGGGTTCCAGGGATTTCCTTTCTAGGGTACACCTGATTCCCCGGTCATTGGTACCTTGAGACGGCGTGCGGTTTTGGTCGGTTCAAGTCCGACATAACCACCAACTGGTGGTATCCGGGGGGATTTCCGCACAGAAAAAAAAAAAAAAAAAAAAAGGGTAGATTAAACAATCTTACATGATTTTATGTTTGATAATAAGGAACTTCGACACAAACTTTCGTCCCCTATTTCAAACCCTTCTACCTTTATTTTCGCAATAAAAAATATCCTATGTCCTTTCCCAAGTTCTGTTCTATCTTCATACCAAATTTCATCAAAATCGGTTCAGTGGTTTAGGCGTGAAAGCGTAACGGACAGACAGACAGACAGACAGAGTTACTTTCGCATTTATAATATTACTAGGGATTGTTTTGTAAAAATATCATAAATTTACGAATTATGTTATAAGTTTTCATTCTGTTCGTGATGTATGTCGATAGTGGTCTGTGCTAATAATATAACTCTGCTGATAAGTTTCACGTTTAAATTCTACAATTTTTATTTTTTTTCACACATTTTCCATCTAGTCCCAAACTAAGCAGAGCTTGTACTATGGGTACTAGACAACTGATATAAATACTTAAATAAACATACTTTTTTTGTAAATACATACATATTATATATGTATACTAGATGACCCAGCGAACTTCGTACCGCCCAACTTTAAAATTCCATAACTGGACTCGGTAGCGCCACCTACCGGGTCCAATTGCGAATCTAAACCATTCCCAGATCCCCTTGAACACACACAAAAAATTTCATCAAAATCGGTCCAGTCGTTTGAGAGATGTTCAGTGACATACACACTCACAGAAGAATTATATAAAGACTAGTTGACCCAGCGAACTTCGTACCGCCCAACTTTAAAATTCCAGAACTTGATCGCAGCGCCACCTACCGGGTCCAATTGCGAATCTAAACCATTCCCAGATCCCCTTGAACACACACAAAAAATTTCATCAAAATCGGTCCAGTCGTTTGAGAGATGTTCAGTGACATACACACTCACAGAAGAATTATATAAAGACTAGTTGACCCAGCGAACTTCGTACCGCCCAACTTTAAAATTCCAGAACTTGATCGAAGCGCCACCTACCGGGTCCAATTGCGAATCTAAACCATTCCCAGATCCCCTTGAACACACACAAAAAATTTCATCAAAATCGGTCCAGTCGTTTGAGAGAAGTTCAGTGACATACACACTCACAGAACAATTATATATATAAATATTAAGTATATAGATACGAAGTTCGCTGGGTCAACTAGTTCTTAATAATAATAATAATCATCAATCATCAACAACCCATAACGTCCCACTGCTGGGATCAGGTCTCCTCTCAAGAGAGGGTTAAGGCCATACGTCCCCATTCTGTCCGAGTACGGGTTGGGAACTAGCAAGACAGGTTGTGACTACGAAATCTTGCCCTTGGATGTTTTTACGCCTCCTGAAGGTCTCCAACTAAGCTACACGACTGTTATCTTATAATAACAACCGAAAACAACTGATTAATATGACGTCTGAAACGCTCACAACATATCATGCGACTAACGGTCACCCATCTAGGTACTGACCCCGCCGTCGTTGCTTACGGTCGTTGCTTGCCTCAGTGATTGGCAATCACCTAAGGCCACTTGAATATGAGCCCTTTACGATAATTAATAAAATTAATCATATCCTCCGAGCCATTATTCCCAAGTTTATTTGGGGTCGGCTATTAGTTCAACCGGTTTTACCTGAATTTCAGTTTTTCCACGGAGCGCCTGGCATCGGACCTCCGCAACCCTAAGGGAGAACTGAAATTCGAAGATTGAACTAGTTGTCAGTAAATTTGAGGGCACTGACTTCCCAATAACGATTGCCATAGATGTTCATGACAACCGGGACCGACGGCTTTACGTGCTCTCCGAGGCACGGGCGTGAATCACCGCCAAACTTTCAAACTCCGGGCAGCTATTAGGAATTTCCTTAGAAAATCCCAAAAACACTTTTTGGCCCGACCCGGGATTTGAACCCGAGACCTCTTGATTAGCAGTCGCATACGGTAACCACTAGACCAACGAGGCAGTTAAAATTAATAAAATGAATCATAATAAATAAATATTTCGGCCAATTACACACAACGATATCTAGTCCCAAACTAAGCAGAACTTGTATTATGGGTACTAAACAACTTATATAATTACATAAACATACTTTTTTTTTGTAAATACATACATATTGACTACACGGTTGGCCTAGTGGCTTAAGCGGTCGCCACGCCGCTTCCTACTGCGCCAAGTGTCGTGGGTTCAAATCCCACGTAGGATAACACTTTGTGTGATTCACAATTTGTTGTTCAGAGTCTGTCTGTTCTTTGTGTTCGTTTCATGTATGTTTGTAAAGTCCCCCGCGACACAGGAATTTACATTCCTAATGCGGGAGTTGTCTTTTTAAGAAAAAAAAAAAAAAAATACCTACATAGGAAACACCCAGACATGCACACATATTTATAACAATATGACAGTAAGGATGCATTTAACTATAAATACTGTACTAAATACGATAGTTTAATATGTACTTAAAAACTGGGCGTCTATAAATTATAATAAATATTTGGATATCTAAAACAACGCCATCTAGTTCCAAACTAAACAGAGTTTATAATATGGGTATTAGAGAACTGATATAAATATATAGACATATTTTTTGTCTGTAAATATATACATAGAAAATACCCAAACTCTGATACAAACTTATGGATTTTACTCATGCTTTCCATCAGGCATAGTAAAGTCATCTTGGCAGGCGTTATATATATAAAAAAAAAAAAATTTGCAGATCACACAAACATTACGTAGGACCCACCTGACCATGTCTGTATCTAGTCTTATTTCTCCGGCGACTGGCAAAATTTCAACGACGAATTCGTAGATAGTAAACACATAGTAAACACTTTCTTTTATAATGTGAATGACAGACAGTATTATTACCCGGCGAGTAAGCCTACTTTTATCCCATTGAAACCCAAACTTTTCCTGATATGCTGTTTTTTGCACACACGTAGAGAAATTTCATGAAAAAACTAAAATGGCTGCCATTTAGCGTGGAGGTGGGTTGGACCCAAGTTTATGCTGTATTTGTATATTAAAATAGTTGTTTTATAAGTACCTAAAATATCGCTAGTTCGTAACCGGACACATTGTATAATGACATGTTGTTTATAAAATTAGTTTTTAATTACCTTTTTAATGTTAGTTTTGATAAGCATTTGTAGTTTTGTGCATGGCTAGTCTTCTGCTAAATTATTATCGATATGCATAAGTAGGAACTGGCTTAATTTGTGGTTCAATCAACAGATTATGTTAGATTAGTATTTTTATGTATATGAATAGATGCCTCAGTAGGGTTAGGCCGTTGATTGAACGGCTAACGGCCCGTTTACGACCTTACCGCTGTGAGCGGTAGCTAAGAGCGAAACGCCGAGCGGTAATATCAAAAGTATAAAAATGTACGAGGCACGCCACGAGTCGCCGCTCATAGCTATGAGCTTAGTTATGAGCGGCGACTCGTGGCCGTAATTAAACTGTGTAGTTATGAATATAAATATTTCGGACATCTTACACACAACATCATCTAGTCCTAAACTAAGCAGAGCTTGTATTATGGGTACTAAACAACTGATATAAATACATAAACATACTCTTTATTGTAAATACATACATATTAAACATAGAAAATACCCAGACTCCGAAACAAATATTTGTGGATCACACAAATATTTAGTCTGACCCGGGAATCGAACCCGAGACCTCTTTATCAGCAGCCGCATACGCTTACCACTAGACCAACAAGGTAGTCAGTTGGCGGCGACATATACATTTATAATAGTAAGGATTTTTCTTTCAGCGTAGCGCCAGGCATCAATACGGGATAGTTAAATCGTAGCACGACGCTGATATGACATGTCCGCTATTTTCTCGCCCATTTAGATGGCCCCTGCACTAATATTCAGAGTTCAACCAGAGAGACTAACTCTTTAGCTCTGTAGATATATTTGACTGCCTTGTTGGTCTAGTGGTTAGCGTATGCGGCTGCTGATCAAGAGGCCTCGGGTTCGATTCCCGGGTCAGACCATATTTGTGTGATCCACAAATATTTGTTTCGGAGTCTGGGTGTTTTTCTATGTATAACATGTATGTATGTACAAAATAAAAAGTATGTTTATGTATTTATATCAGTTGTTTAGTACCCATAACACAAACTCTGCTTACTTTGGGACTAGATGATGTTGTGTGTAAGATGTCCAAAAAAAAGATTTAGAGTAAAATTAAATAGATAGAGTTAAATTAAATAGCAAGATTAAACAACAATATTCTTTAAACCTTTCATCCACAGGCACTAGGAAATCATGAGTTTGATGATGGCCCAGACGGGCTGGTTCCGTACCTTAAGGCGTTAAGGGCGCCCGTACTAGCCGCGAACATGGACACCTGTGAGGACCCATCGTTCGAAGGGTTGTACAAGCCTCATATTATCATCAATAGGAAGGGACGCAGGATCGGAATTATTGGACTCATCACTCCTGACACTCAGGTAAGCTCATTATCTTGTATATCTACTAGCCGAGTCCCGCGGTTATCCTTGTGAATCGTGAGTAACGCTGCGGACCGGAGCTAGTCTAAAAAAAATTTAAGAGTTAAAAAAAAAGTTACTCCTTATATCAGTAAAAGTCCCGTCAAATTCGTTTCAGCCGTTCTAAATATTAAACGGAACAAACAGACAGACGGACGGAGAGACAGATATTTAAAAAAAAATGTCCTTTCAACCCCCGACTCAAAAACGAAGAGATAAGTTTGACGTGTATCGTAGCCCTCGAATGGATGAACCGATTTTGATTTTGATTTTTTTGTTTGATAGGTGAATTAGTCGTGAGTGTTCTTAGCTATGTTTCATGAAAATCGGTCCAATTTTGAATATTACTTGTTGTTGTAAGTATCGTATATACTTTCATACACACTTAGTTGAAATCTGTTGTGATGATATTTCAAACAGATATTTCAAGATTTTTTTGTATAGATATAAATAAATAAAATGGAAGTGTCTGCATGTCAGTTCAGGATCAGAAAAATATCCAGATGGAATACGATATACATTAGAAAAAATATCCAGATGAATACGATATACATCAGAAAATATCCAGATGGAGTACGATATACATCAGAAAAAATATCCAGATGGAATACGATATACATCAGAAAATATCCAGATGGAATACGATATACATCAGAAAATATCCAGATGGAGTACGATATACATCAGAAAAAATATCCAGATGGAATACGATATACATCCGAAAAAATATCCAGATGGAATACGATATACATCACAAAATATCAAGATGGAATACGATATACATCAGAAAAAATATCCAGATGGAATACGACATACATCAGAAAATATCCAGATGGAATACGATATATATCAGAAAAAATATCCAGATGGAATACGATATACATCAGAAAATATCCAGATGGAATACGATATATATCAGAAAATATATCCAGATGGAATACGATATAGTACATCAGAAAAAATATCCAGATGGAATACGATATACATCAGAAAAAATATCCAGATGGAATACGATATACATCAGAAAAAAGATTGCTAAAATCTCTTTGTCCCGTTTAATCTCTGAAACCACTATATAGACTACTTATGTTTTAGAAAAAAAGTAGGGTTACTGAAAGCAATAACCTTTTAATGTTATTTTTAATGCAGTCAAAATTCTAAAAACGTAACCTTTATCAACAAATTACTTTATAATTTGTCAATAAACGTTAACATACGGAAATTTTACGCCGTCTATCTAGAAGGAAGACTCGGCAGTGATAATACAATGGCTTATAAACATGGTAACGCAAGTGTTTAAGTAATAACTTAGTTATGTCTAGTTAGAACGTAAGTGTGATAGATAAGATATAACATTTTGACATTACTGTTTAGTACATTTTGTTGTGAAATATATGCAAATTCGTTCTCTTGGCAGTGATGTTAGCTGCTTATTTTGTTCCTTTAGTCGCCTCTAACGACACCCATGGAATGAATAGGGGGTGGTGAAACTTTGTATTCTTAAGCGTGTACAGCGTTGGTATAGTTGGCCAAAATCTCCTTTCAAATTAGAGGCTTATTTCCAGCAGTGGACTGTTAAAGGCTGTTGATGATGATGATGATATGCAAATTGACCGTTTGAGACCGTTTTGGATGCCATGCGGTGCCTACCCGCAATTGACCTCGTAAGAAACACCCCCACACTAAACTGACACACCGGTAATACTAACAATTCCAAAAAGGCCACACTCAGTGACCCGCCTGTAGAGGCAGGAGGCGTGGAAGATCACTCAGGCAGGCCGTAGACCTTGTTAAGTTACCCCGAGACCTCTAGTTGGGGTCTACGAGAAGAACAACGAGAGGCGGTTTTCGAGTTAAATTTTTTACAAACCAAAATGCATACACGTACTTCCCATTTTCTCTGTCTCACCTAATAGACGACTGGTAATGGACACCAGCATAAATCCGCCAATGACAACAAATGTATTATAATTCATACAAATAAATAAAATTGGAGTGTCTGTCTGTTTTTCACTAAAGTTTATTCGGCAATAACATCAAATAGGCAATTAAAAAATAAGCACGGGTAATACAACGGTACAGCTAGCGTAACATAAATACATACGTACATATATAAGAATAGATACATATTAAAATACCCACACACACACACACACACACACACACACATACCTATACATATATAGGTACATACTGTCTACATTATGGTCTGACCATTCACTGGTATGCTAATAATTTAAAGATCTTTGCAAGATACTTGTATAAGCGTGAAACAATAATCTGTTGTTTCCGTTTGCTGTTGCTAAATTTATAAGTGACGTTTGTTTTGTTGTTGTGTATTTGTATGGAGTTTGTTGTCTGTTCACGGTAAATAGAATAGTTATATATAGAACTAGTTGACCCAGCGAACTTCGTACCGCCCAACTTTAAAATTCCAGAACTTGATCGCAGCGCCACCTACCGGGTCCAATTGCAAATCTGAACCATTCCCAGATCCCCTTGAACACACACAAAAAATTTCATCAAAATCGGTCCAGTCGTTTGAGAGAAGTTCAGTGACATACACACTCACAGAAGAATTATATATATAAAGATAGGGCATAGAGTCATGATCAACAACCCGTTATATCCCACTGCTGGGCTCGGGTCTCATCTCAGGAGAGGGTTAAGGTCATACATCCCCACACTGGCCGAGCGCGCGTTGGGGATTGGTAAGACAATTTTGTGGCTACGTAATCTTGCCGTTGGATGTTTTTAAACAGCCCCAAGGTCCAACCAAGCTTAGATCTTATGATAACAACTGGGTGTTTCTATCCTACTAATATTATAAACGCGAAAGTTTGTATGTACGTATGTGTGTGTGTGTATGTATGTTTGTTGCACGTAAAAACTACTAACCGGATTTGGATGAAACTTTACAGACGGGCGAAAGCTAGGTGATTATAAAAATACATAAATCGTAGATGTCAAAATGTATCACTGTTTATCTCCTGTCAAAACTTCTCATGTTGCTTTGCATAACACACTTGCATAGCAACCTTAATGATAGTTTGTAAATGGCTAATTTAAAAATGAGTTCTGAATAATCACTTAAGTATGTAGGCTACTTTTTATCCCGAAAATACGCGGGTAACACCGTGGGGCGCAGCTAGTGTATAATATGTATATATTTACAAAAAACATCTTTATGTATTTATTTCAGTTGTACAGTACCCAAAATACAAGATCTGCTTAGTTTGGGACTAGATGACGTTGTGTGTAAGATGTCCGTAATATATTTACCTTTTACCTTTAACTTGTTTCTTTTCAGACTCTCTCATCTCCCGGTAAGGTGAAGTTCACTGACCCTATAGCAGCTACAAGAAGAGAGGCAGAAGTGTTGAATGAAAAGGGAGTTGACATCATAATACTCTTATCACACTGTGGCATTGATCTTGACAAGTGAGTAATAATAATCTAATCTAATCTAATCTAAGAATGGCTTATAGTCAAGTGGCCTTAGGTGATTGGAAACAATCACCGAGGGTAAGCAATGACAGTGTGGTCAATACTTAGATGGGTGACCGTTTGTGACATGATACCGTGATTCGGAGGTCACACAGTCGTGTAGTTGGAGGCCTTCGGGCTGTTTAAATACATCCAACGGCAAAATTACGTAGCCACAACGTGTCTTGCCAGTCCCCAACCCGCACTCGGCCAACGTGGGGAGGTATGACCCTAACTCTCTCCTCAGAGGAGACCTGAGCAGAGACGTTAAGGGTTGTTGATGAATCTAATCTAGTGGTAAGCGATCTTGACTGCTTAATCAAAGGTTGTGGGTTATCTTAAGCATTAGAATATATGTATGTCAAAATTTTGTGGAAATCAGTGCAGCGTCTTAGCAAGAAAGCGTAACAGACAGACAGAGTAACTTTCCAATCTATACAAACAAATAAAATTGACTGCCTTGTTGGTCTTGTGAAAAAAAAAGTGTTTTTGGGTTTTTCTTAGGAAATTCCTAATACCAGCCCGGAGTTTGGAAGTTTGGCGGTGATTCACGCCCGTGCCTCGGAGAGCACGTAAAGCCGTCGGTCCCGGTTGTCATGAACATCTATGGCAATCGTTATTAGGAAGTCAGTGCCCTCAAATATATTGACAACTAGTTCAACCGATGCCAGTCGCTCCGTGGAAAAGCTGATGTTCAGATAAAACCGGTTGAACTAGTAGCCGACCCCAAATAAACTTGGGAATAAAGGCTCGGAAGATGAACTGTGGGTAACACTGCAGGTTTGAGCTACTTTATAATACTTACTGGTATGAGTCAGCTAGTTAGGGCTATCAAAAGTCATTTATATATTTCATTTGTTTTCCAGAGAGATTGCCCGACAGGTTGGACAATACGTCGACATCATAGTCGGGGGACATTCACACTCCTTGCTGTGGAACGGACCGTCACCCGACGGAGACATAGTTGTCGGTCCCTATCCTGTGTTCATCGAGACCACTGAAGATAAGAGACATCATGTATGACAGTCAAATTATTTTATTATGTACCAAATGTTTGTGTGATCCGCAAATATTTGTTTCGTTATTTGGGTGTTTTCTATGATAAGTGTGTATGTATTTACAAAATTAAATAAGTATGTTTATGTATTATATCAACTGTCTTGTACCAATAGTAAAAGCTTTGCTTAATTTGGGACTAGATGGCGTTGTATCAGATGTGTTATATCTGTGAATAATTTATAATTATAATTCCACGGGTACACTTCATTCTTTCGGGATGAAAAGTAGCCTACGTTCTACTTAAGACTAAAATCTGTCTTTGTGCAAAACTACATTCAGATTTATTTAGCCATAACAAACGTCCACAAAAACTTTCGACAAAAAATCAATGCAATTTTTTTCTGCATTAGACATTAGAAACTTATTTAAAATGGAGATAAAAAACACCCAGACTCAGAACAACAATTTGAGGATCAAACATAGTGATGTCCCGTGTGGGATTTGAACCGTCAACACTCAACGCCGTAGAGAGCGGCGTGACAACTCTTAAACCACTAGGCCAATGTGCAGACAATATAGATTTCAGTTATCTTTAAAAGAACATGGCTTGTTACAAAAAGTTGAACCTGCCACTCGATAGATGGCGTTTTATCAGTTTTCTGACTCTTGCTATGGAGTTTGCGAGCCCTGGAGCCCTTTATTAGGTACTCTCACTTATACCCATCATGACTTACCGATCACCGTTTCATGATATCATCATATCGCTCCGATTGATGTGTCGAAGTAAAGTTCTTCTACGAGTACGTCAAAAATTTGTTCAAATTAATTATCATAAGAGCGTATATCGTAGGGATTCAGCGCTTGTATATAAATACTGAACTTAAAGGTTTTCGGATCACTGAAGCGCTATATAGCGCTGCACGGTCACCGCGCAGTTTTGAGTTGAGATGTCCCACTCCACACATTCGATGCAGATCTTAATTATGTACACATTGTACCTATGTGTTTCTATTATTTTACTGTGTGTGTGGACCATGTATAAATATTTTTCTTTTTGATGTGAAACATCTATAGCCGCACGTAAAACAGATTTCTGGCCTGGCGACGCGTCGCCACGGCACGCTATACGATGGTATATATATACAGTCTATATGCAGTAGTGTGTACGGTACACACACTACTGCATATAGACTACTATTTTAATAATTAGTAATATTTTATTTTATCATTATGACATATTTAGTTCTTATTACAATATGTTCTTTTCTGCATATTACTTTTACAAAATAATGGCGATGTTTCACATCTGCCAGGCGTCCCGTGACGGCTCACATTTTTTTGTTTATATATTTTCTAGCGGCGTTAATGCAAGCATCACTGCGGGACTCAGCTTGTAATCAATATAAAAAATATAATCTTTTTTACAGGTATTAATAGTTCAAGCATCAGCATTCTCAAAATTTATTGGCAACTTGAGTGTGTACTTCGACTATAAAGGTGACTATATCAAGTGGGAGGGAGGTCCTGTCTTCTTGAACAGATCTATTCCTGAAGGTAGGTATTTTACTACACTTATGACGAAATTTTCCATCTTAACCAGACTACACAATTTATTGATTTTTTTTATATATCAAAGCCTACCAAAGTGACTCTACTCTGCCTGATGGAAAGCATGAGTAGAATACAGGAGTAGGGATCACTATCCTCATTGTGAGGGTAGGCAATGCAGCATGGTGACGCATACCATGGTGGCCTGATGATGTTTCTGTATCATTCTCCCGGCCTCAGCCGAGAATGCTGTCATGATTAGGATGGTCTTCTGTGCTCACAACTCCTTGCCCCAAAGGATGACAATAAGCCATATCTAATGTTAAAGAATATTTAGTGGATTATTGAATATTATTTGGGGTCGGCTATTAGTTCAATCGGTTTTACCTGAAAATCAGTTTTTCCACGGAGCAACTAGCATCGGAGCTTCGCAACCCTGAGAGAAAACTGAAATTCCAATGTTAAACTAGTTGTCAGTATATTTGAAGGCGCTGACTTCCTAATAACGATTGCTATAGATGTTCTTGACAACAGGGACCGACAGTAAAGTATAGTATTATAGTATAATTGTACATTATTTCAGATGCTGATATTAAAGCGAAATTGGCCCCATACGCAAAGTTAGTCCACGATGCAGAAAACGTACCGGTTGGTAAAACTGCCCATTCGCTGTGGATCGATGACTGTGTCTACGGAGAATGCGCTATTGGAGATCTTCTTGTAGATGCTTTTGCTGAATTCGTAAGTCTTTCCCTTATGTTTATTTTCACACATTAATAATTTGAACAAAAAAAAACGACTTCAAAATAAAAGTATTCCGAGTACCCAAATCATGATAATACCTATGATATTTGAGAAGTCCTCTCGATTTCTCCGGGATCCTACCATCAGATCTTGGGATTTCCTTATCAAGGGACCACATGGGAGGTACCAGCTTTCAAATAAAAATACATTAATCATAATTCTTCATCCAATCGAAATTTTGTCAAAAATTAAAAATACAATCGAATTGAGAACCTCCTATTTTTGGATTGGTTAAAAACTCAACTGAATTAAAAATATGTAAATATGTAAGTAAGTATGTGATACACAAATTGTTGGTCTGAGGTTGGGTGTTCTTTGTATCCGTTTCTGCTATGTTTGTAAAGTCCCCGGGACAGGATATAGTACTTATGCAGACATTATCTATAAAAGCATGCCTTAAAATATATATATACATATATTGTAATTATATTAAAGTATGTAAAATTTAGTACGAATGTTTTCTTTTAGGGCAACTCACTAATTGGTGCAGACCGACGCTGTTTGTCGTTTATTCAGCGTGGTAACATTAAGGCTTCGATGTTGGAAGGAGGTACGTACATCATACGACTATTTGGAAGTAAAATGTGTTATTGTATGAATATATAATATGACTATAGCAGAAGATTTACCCAGTTTGGTATCAGACGAAAGTGCTCAGAAATAAAAACAATTTAATTTCAGTTATAACCGAGGGGACAATCTTTGAAATATTGCCATTCAATGATCGAGTGGATTTGCTCGAGTTACAGGGCAAGTATGTTCGTGAAGCGTTGGAACGATCAGTCTCAGAACCGTGGGGCAACAATCCCTTCAAAGGACCTTGGGTACTGCAAGTATCTGGTAAGTTACTAAGAAATTCTTCAAATTGCATGAGTTTTTCATCGTTTGAGAGCTTTTAATTTTCTGTTCCAGTTTCGTAAGTTATAGGTGCAAGGTTTAGTATCAAAACGTCATCACCAATTATCCTTAGCAAAAGGAAAAAAAGGATTTTCGTAACATCGATATTTAATACATCAATGTTTCGAAAACGATAATTCATTTTACACAAGCTTAGTAATAAATTTATCCAAAAATATGTTACCATCCCACGTCCATACGCACTAGAATAAAAAGTACATGTATTCAAAGGTCATATTTCAAAATAAAACAGTTCTCAAACGATTTAAATGTATACCTTCGCGTTTTTTAAAGATTTAGTTTTAGTTAATCACGGAGCAAAGCGCCTGATCGCAAAATTATATATAAGTTGCACAGTTTCACTACCATTAGCTAAGTTGAAAATATTTTGCATCGATTCTCTTTTTAAGATTTATAATGTCCCTATTCTCGATATACGCTAATGTTTTGTTTCGAAAACGTGACTTACCGTTGTGAGTATATTGTAAATTTTTAGTTTTCTATTAACGTAAGATAACGTTTGTAGAATGCAACTTGCCAAGAAAGGCAGGCGCTTCGCTACGCATATTAGGAATGAAATAAATAATTGGTGTCATTTTATAAGTGGGCCGGTCAAACATCGAATAGTAGGTAGTAGTTAATTTGATCAATAGTATTTAGAATGAAAGTCATGATGATTTGTTAAATCTTGGCTTTCTTCCCTTGCAAAGAACGGTCCGTGTGGTGACGGATTAAGAATACAGAGTGTCACCACCCCTATTCATCCCGCGGGTGTCGTAAAAGGCGACTAAGGGATAAACTACGCAAGACAACATCGATGCAAAGAGAAGGAAAACTTGAAACCAACCCTATAAGAGTGATTATTATATGATTCAGATGTGTAGGCGGAAGTATGTTATACGGAATATTGAACTTTATTCTTTTAAAAAACAACCTCTCATTAAAGCAGTCCTTGAAATTTCAAAAAGGTGTTATTATTTATAACACCTTTTTGAAATTTCATAGAAGTGCTCATAGCCAAGATTGGAAACAATCACCTAAGGCCACTTAAAAACATCCAACAGTAAGATTATGTAACCACAACGTGTCTTGCCAGTCCCCAACCCGCACTCGACCAGCGTGGGGACGTACGAGTATGGCCGGTGATCCGAGCCCAGCAGTGGGACGTTATGGGTTGTTGTATACCTCCTCAAGTGATTGTCTCTTATCTACACCTGGCTATGCAATTATGCATTCTAGCGATGTCTACATACATAGTAATTTGAACCTTTACAATAGTCTGGTCAATTTAAATCCGTAACGCACGTTCTTTCTGAAGAACCAGCAAAAAACCTACTTATGTGTTCAATAGATCGAATAAATCGACATTCTTATTTCTAACCTTTATATTATAAAGATTATTGAGTGTCGGCTACTAGTTCAGCTGAATGTACCTGAATATCAGGTTTTTCACGGAGCGACTAGCATCAGAACTCCCTAAGGGCGAACTGAATTCAAGGTGGAACTAATTTTCAGTATATTTGAAGGGCACTGACTTTCCAATTACGACTGCCATAGGCTTAACGTGTTCTCCGAAGCCGTATACTCCAGGTTGTTATTAAGGATGTCTTGGAAGCAAAACCCAACAACACTCTTTCCAAAAACATTGCAATATCATTAGACCGCAAGGTTGATGACTAAGCCACTGTATTCGTTTCCAGGTCTCCAAGTGACCTACAACGTGAGTCTACCCGAAGGCCAAAGGATCACGTCAGTAAACATCGGTGAAAAAGACTCCAACACTCCTCTGGACGACAATCAGATGTACATGGTGGTAATGCCTACATTCCTGGCTGATGGCGGTGATGGATTCCAGGTAATTTTGACTTGGATTTAATTTAATCAGTTAATTGTTAGCTTCTGCGTTTAGCAATTATGACTGGTATGTTGTTAAATTCGCTAGTAATTCTGATTGTTGAGACTGGATTTTAGGATTGATTCCATGAAACACAGTCAATCGTTATGTTGCCATATCGAGGCCAGCCATATTAACCAACGCCACACAGACACCGTGTAGCATTTTGCTGAGGTGGTAACCCGTTCTGGCCCACATCTTGATAGTAAACGTATTGTGAATGATGTTATTGTTCATCTGTATTAATTAATTATTGTGGGTTAAGAATTTTCGTTTCATTTGATTTCATTTCATACTAATACTACAAATATGAAGACTGTGTTTGTTTGTGCTACTCTTAGGAACTACTGATTCGATTTTAAAAATTCGTTCAGTATTAGGAATGGCTCAGTATAGAAATCTATAGCTTATCTATACGTATTCATGGTACGACCAAAAAAAAGTGGAGTATCAGTGAAAAATGTTTCATAAATGCGGGAAAGTTATTCTTTTTGCGAGCTTACATTACGTGCACTGCGTAAAGGGTAACTTTTGTTTTGTTCCTAAGAACTAACTCGAAAAGTAATACCTGTTTTCTAAATCAGCCTTTCATCACTAACCATTATTGGTTTAATTCCAACTTTTCATTAGTTTTAGGAATCATAACTATGAGTCTAACTTGCGAATAATTTATTAATCTAAAATAATATAAATATTTGATACAATATCGTAATACATACAACCGAATGGGGGTTGGTACTGTTACTCCTACATACAAGTTTTCCAATAGATACCTATCTAGAGGGACAGCGGTCCATTATGCACTGCTTTATGAAATAAACATCATTATTTTTCTAAATAAACTCAAAATTTATTTCGTATTTTTACAGATGTTCAAAAACAAGCAAAACGTAACCAAGATTGGTCGGGATCAGAAGATTGTTGATATGTACATCAGAAAACATTCTCCACTCGACGTCAGCACCGATGGAAGGATTGTGATCAATAGTTGATTTAATAAATAGAATGTAGCACATGTGATGTGTAATCTAATGAACCATGTCAAAGATATAACGCCGCGCTAGTAACGTCATGTTTTGAGTATTTTTTTTTCAATCGTGAAATGAAAATAAACAATATGGATAACTTAACTTCAGATTTTTCGGTAATATTTCTGTATAATATAAAACTTAAAGGTAAAGGGAAATTGCCGTATTTTGTATTGAAAGGTCTTTTTTTACAAGCAACTTTCAATGAAGAAACCAAGTACTTCAATACAATCACAAAAATTAGAAGATTTCAAAATTATAATCCGAGTGTGCGAGAAATTGTTAAGTTATCCAACGATTGAAAAATTAATCTATATGCGTAATACGGACATGGCAAAGCGGTATTAATTCTAGATCCTGTGTTAGAAATATTCATAGATTTGCCAAGCACTTGCTACCCATATTATGAGATATTTAAATTGTTTTAAATGTAATCATATATTTATTCGAGAATCGCGTTGGTTACTAGAAATGAACGTAATTCGTTTGCCTTGAAGTTCTCACCTCTAAATAGCACACTTGACCCTTACTAAATTAACCAAGGTAGATTAAAAGCTACTTTAAAAGACGTTTTAAATATTATGACATGCTTTGCTGCTTAATAATATATTTCAAGTTATCTAATTGTTAGTTTATAGAAATAAATGTTGTGATATTTTTTAGTTCTTTAAAAATAAAACTATCAGTCGAAGCACTGCACTTTAAATCGGCCGATAATAATAAAATATTTACTAAATGATCTTTCACAGATAAAATTAATAATAAAGCACCTTCTCGTAAAAGATAAGTCAATATTTTACGAAGGATCACCTTTCTAATTTTGTCGTAGACAATGACGGTTATGGAATAGGAACATTGTTTTTTGTTTTTTTTTAAAGACGGTCTCAATTTCATTTAATGCCTATTTGTATCATCAAATTCATTACGACGGCTTGAAGCCTAGAAGACTTTAGAATTCAAGGCGTTAAATAATTATTATTGGCAGAAATAGCTGATACTTTTCGGCTGGTTGCCATCTTATCAAAAGAAGTTTATGGAATATTTCTTGTTGGCAAGACCTTGTCTTCCACAATAAGACTGTACAAAGGGCTTGTATTGTCCCTTTAAAATGATTAATTCTAATTGACCTGCATTCACTAATGACTATTTGAAAGTGTGGCGACTTCCACACCCTTTGTGTTGCAGGAACACGATTCCCATAGAAGCTTTGAGGAGACATTTTTTTAGGTTCAAGTTTGTTTAGTGATAATTTCAAATCTATTTACGTAAGACCTCGTAATGTAAGTCAGTCCTGTAAATTTATTTATACAAAATCTTGAACAACTTTCCCTGTAAAAGCGTTGAAGATAGAAATGTTGTTATTGAAAAACTTAAGTAAATGTACTCCTAAACTTACTGTTTTTGATTTATATTATATTAATTGATTTTACTTCATTTATTAATGAACATTTTACCTTTTTAAGTATTTCGTAGTAATTAATTTTTATAATTATTTATAGCAACTCCACTATTGTGTAACTTATTGTGATATTTAATTAAAATATAACAAGACAAGTCGACTTTATATTATACTAGCTTTTGCCCGCGGCTCCGCCCGCGTATTTCGATTATTGCAGTAAAAAATTAAAATTTAAAGTTTCGTTCAGTAGTTTTTGCGTTAAAGAGCAACAAACATATACACATACATACTCACAAACTTTCACGTTTAGAATTAGTAGGATTCTACGTGTTTATGAGCTAATCATATTTTAAAACACTATAGGTATATTGCCCATTCGCGTTAAGAAAATAGTGTCGCATCGATCAAGACCCACCAATCAGATTGCAAAAAACTATCATGTCCTACAAAAGGTTGAAACCCTACGAATAAACAATAAGCCAGGAAGTCTAACTCAGAACAAATTTCACACAAAAAGTGGCCCTACTTGAAACCAAAACGACTTATGAAACAAAAACCAATCTTAACCGAGGTTAGAAATGGACATTGTTTGTAATTGGTTTGAAGTTTGAAACGAAAGCAGGGATTGGTTCATGCGCTTGGTGCAATGTCTGTTATGACAGCAGAGTCATAGTAGGGTGGACGATGTTATGTAATAAGTCGACCGGACATAATATAATAATAAAACAATATAATTGTATTATGTGTATATATTTTGTTTTTTTTTTCGTAATAAACTATGTCCCCCGAAATATAATTAATTTATTAAGTTTTGGCCTAGAAGACATTAAAAAAGAATCTTTTTTCGCAATGTAGTGAAGACGGATTCTGAGAAATTCAACAATTACACATTTTGTAAAAAAAAAAAAGAAATGGTCACTATTTATTTGTCCGGTGACTGTTTTTCCGCAGTATTGCTAAATCCATTTTTCTTTAATTGGTATAACATATTTTTAAGCGAAATATCCCTCACAGCTAATCTTTCATTTCTGCGTTCTAGATTTCTGATTTGTGATAGTCGTATCACTGCCAAAATAGTTTTTCTTTAATAATAATAATTTATTCACACAAAATAATGTGTAAACAGTTGTCGTTGAGTACATCTAATGAGGGTCACAGTCCTTGATTTAACATTATGCGAATGGCAGTAACAAAACAGAAATTTTCTGTTTATTTAGCTGTTAGGTTGCTATCACATATCGTTGAACATGACTGTTTCATCGCATGTTTTTAGAACAAGGGTTTTTAGAACAATTTTTTTCGTAGTTTATGTTTTAGCATGTGTGTTCTAGGTGTATTCAAAGCAAATTTAATATCTGATGATGGTATATTTATTGGCGTAACGCATAATCCCCTCTCTTTAAAAGTATTGACTTCATCTGAAACAAGATTACTATAATTTTTTTTTCTTGGTTCCTCTTCAATACCATCGATATAGTCAGTGATGATTTTATTCTCCAAGAAAAAAAAAAACTTCATGTTGCATAGTGTCAACCATCTCTATTTGATAACATATTTGCAAATCATTAAATATAATTTTATTTATGCTACTACTTACTAGTGAAAAGTGATCCCTGGACATTTTAGCCTTGTATGACTCCGGCACCACTTCACTGGCATGATTATGGACAATAGAAAAATAAATCGAAATATGACGTATGATCGCTTGCAAGAACAATATCCGACTAATGACGCGGTGGACACGACTTTTAAGCCCCGCCTACTTGGACACGACTTTTGTTGGGTAATTTTTAGAGCGCAGTTAGACTTCCTGACTTATTATTTATTCGTAGTTGAAACCTTATCGGTCTAAGTGTGGGGTTATCACTATTTTCAAATATAGACCTATATACTATTAGAATATTCTGTTTAAAATTTCAGACGATGAATATACATACATCTACACGATTTAGAATGAAATGGAGTTTTCTACCTCTTTTTAATTGATAACGTTAGATCCATAGTATTATTATATCATTTGAGTTGCCGTTGCTCATGGGCGATGGTATTTACTTCCCACCGACGAACATATTATGAACATTTAGTAAAAGCACAACAATTCGTCACCAACCACCGTTCTTCTTTTTCTTTATCCTATACATCTGAATTTGTTGGCTTAACGTTTTTGTGAAGAGCGTTCTTCTTTGGAAGGAGCTTCTCCGCAAAGTCATGACACCTAAATTTTTTTATTCAAGACAAAGGTAAAGTAGACAAGTTCAAGACAAAAAAAGTAAAATTAATACTATTACGAAGACAACTAGCAGAATCTTTTTAAACTAGTTATGGTAATTATTTTGTATATGTATGTATTTAATATATACCTATTTAAGTATGTATATGTACTGATGTATATATGTGTAATTGATTTATTACCAACAACCTAAATGCACTTTTTATTTACTATGCATCACCCGAAGGTTGACTGCACCTTATAGTGCATGCTGTAATAATGTAAAAAAGTCTTACTTTATTAATAAGAAACATATTTAAAATAAATATGATATTAGATACTATAGTTATATATATTGCCTATCTGTTTAGTGAAAGAATAAAACATAATATGTTGTACTTCTTGTATCATGTTATAATTGTTACACATTAATATAATTGTTAAAATTTCATTTATACCATATAAATGAAATTGTAAGAATTTTATCTAAAAACACGTAGATAGATTTTTTTGAAATTATTAAATATTACTTATGGTATTGATTGTGTTTTAATTCTGTTTTACTTTGTATATCACATGTTGAAGTTTAGATCCCTTAAAAGTTTATATAATTGTATGGAGAATAATGTTAAAATAAATACAAACAAATTATACATACAAATTAATTACTTTTAAAAGTAATTACTTTTAGCAAATCTCAAGGTTTTTTCTGTCTGTCTTGAGATTCGAATCAAATGTTTATGAGATCTGCAAATATTTTTACCAGAGTTTAAATGTTTTCTATGTATAATTTGTATGTATTTACCGAAAAAGAATATTTGAATTCATAGTACAAGCATTCCTTGCTTTGTTTTACTTGCACGGTTGGCCTAATGGTTTAAGTGGTCGCCATGCTAAGTGTTGCGGGTTCAAATCCGATACGGGATAACACTATGTGATTTACAAATTGTTATTCTGAGTTTGGGTGTTCTTTGTGTCCGTTTCTTAGGTCCCTAACGACACAGGGATATTTTCCTAACGGGAGTTTTCTTTTTATAAAGAGAACGATTAAAAGATTTGGAATATTAATTTTGATTCTCCTTCATGAGAATAGATGTAGTATCTTTGATATAAAACAAATACGATCTATTCCTAATTTTTAAAAATCGTACAAGTGCGTGTCAGACCACGTGTCACCTAAAAAAGGGTACCTAAGCCATGCTCAATTCTATTAGACAGTATTCTCCAACCTTTCGTAATCACCATTACAAGTAACATATTTTCTTCAAATTTAAATAAGTCAGACCTGCAATATAAAACAATACTTAAAATCACTTCACAACAACATAGTTATTGTTCATTGTTGTTTTATTATCGAACCTGCTATCATCATAGTGCACATTTAATTACACTTGAACTTTCAAGATAAGACAGATATAACTCTAGCGTGTAAGTTATTTGACTATGGACGATACAAAAAATCTACCATCGTAGGATTCAGGTTCATAATTATAACTGTCTATGTGAATCTGAAATCCAAATATCACTGATAAAACCAGAAACAAAGTGTTGATACCTCTTAATTGACGTCTACGTTTTATGAGATAAAATGTCTTCAAAAGTAGAAGTGATAAAGACGCATTGTATTGGTGTAGAAGAGAAAATTTCATTACTTCTACTTTATAATTCAGCAGTGTACAAGTTAATAATAAATAAATAAACAATAAATAAATATTTTGGACATCTTACACACAACATTATCTAGTCCCAAAGAAAGCAGAGCTTGTGTTATGGGTACTAAACAACTGATATAAATACATAAACATACTTTTTTTTTGTAAATACATACATATTATACATAGAAAAACACCCAGATTCCGAAACAAATATTTGTGGATCACACAAATATTTGATCTGACCCGGGAATCGAACCCGAGACCTATTGATCAGCAGCCGCATACGCTAACCACTAGACCAACAAGGCAGTAATACTGCCATGTGATAGTTAAAAAAAAACCCTTAGTTCTTACGACATCCGCGGGATTGATAGTTAAAAACACTTCATATTCTGCTACCGAATTACCGAATAGATATTTTAACCAGTAATATATATAAAGAGACCTATGTCCAGCAGTGGACTGTTAAAGGTTGTTGATGATGATGATGATGATGAATAGTAGGTACTTTTTCCCGAAAGTAGTGGCTACTCTGATTTCAGAACGAATAGACCGGTGTGACCTTAGCGGTACTGTCGTCATAGATGGCCAACCTCCTTTCAAAGGAGAGGCCTATGTCCGGCAGTGGACTGTTAAAGGTTGTTGATGATGATGATGATGATGAATAGTACTTTTTCCCGAAGGTAGTAGCTACTCTGATTTCAGAACGAATAGACCGGTGTGACCTTAGCGGTACTGTCGTCATAGATGGCCAACCTCCTTTCAAAGGAGAGGCCTATGTCTAGCAGTGGACGGTTAAAGGTTGTTGATGATGATGATGATGAATAGTACTTTTTCCCGAAGGTAGTAGCTACTCTGATTTCAGAACGAATAGACCGGTGTGACCTTAGCGGTACTGTCGTCATAGATGGCCAACCTCCTTTCAAAGGAGAGGCCTATGTGCAGCAGTGGATTGTTAAAGGTTGTTGATGATGATGATGATGATGATGAATAGTACTTTTTCCCGAAGGTAGTAGCTACTCTGATTTCAGAACGAATAGACCGGCGCGACCTTAGCGGTACTGTCGTCATAGATGGCCAACCTCCTTTCAAAGGAGAGGCCTATGTGCAGCAGTGGATTGTTAAAGGTTGTTGATGATGATGATGATGATGATGAATAGTACTTTTTCCCGAAGGTAGTAGCTACTCTGATTTCAGAACGAATAGACCGGCGCGACCTTAGCGGTACTGTCGTCATAGATGGCCAACCTCAAAATGACAATATGCTGTTGTATTTCGTTGGTGAGTGTGAGACCGGAGGCCCAAAGATGTAGAAGCATCTCACTAGGATGTCATAGTGTTGATGGGGATCATACACACACCAACGAAAGACGAAAGCACAGGGCTGTCTTTATAGGTTGGTCTTTTCTGTGATTGTAGTACTGCCTCGGTCAAGCCGGCCAGTATTCTAGTTTAACCATTCGTCTAGTAACTTTGCCAGGTCATGGACTGTAGCTGTATTCAATTTTGAAGACATACCTAAAATTTAAAGATCCGTCGCGTCACTGCATTAATAAAGTGGATTAATAATCACTTCTGCTCTGAATAAGATGTAAGTATTATTGAACAACTGAGACGTGTCGTACCTTTACAAACGCGAGTAACATCGAGGGACTAAGCTAGCTAATAAAGATATTCCGAGCATTGATCTTTCCATTGCTCGCTGTGCAACAAAGAGTTTCTGAGCAGACTTCTCTGTCAATGTCGTGGTCTCCATCCCGTACGAGAAGACCGACAGAACACACTGGTTAAACACCTTGGTCTTGTTACGTTAAGTTACTTCTTATATGTTCAGCTATCTGACACTGAAATTCGTCGAAATTGGTTCAGCCGTTCCAGAGATTAACTTGAACAAACAGACAGACAGACAGATCGATCTAATAGTATATATATATATATATATATATATATATATATATATACATATACATATATATATTAATAGTAATACGTATATATATGTATATATATAGTAATAGTTCTAGTTTGATTATTTATTCAATTCTCATATAGGTGCTTTTGAGGATAAATTTGAAGTTGATTAAATTCATATTCTTTCTGTTTCGTGTCAGTGTGTGTTGATCTGTGTTTGAAGCCGCGCGCATATCGCGCAAGTCAATTTAAAATGCGTATATCAAGTGATAAAAGCTTAAATTTATTGTGCCTTATAATTCTTTATAGTTCTACAAATGCTACCCTTTCGACTGATTCAGATGTTGAAGGATTGTACAGACTAGACATTATTCATTACAATGATTTCCATGCAAGGTAAAGTGTTAAGTAATGTTATGTATTAACAGTATCAATATTTTATCTTAGAGATGCAGAGAGTATTAAGCACCTTAATTTTGTTAGCTGAGAGTTTAAATCCTACTTTGTAAATATATGTTAGTATTATGTTTTTGAATACATTTTTAAATTCGGTGTTCGTATCAGTGGGATTCCCCCTATTTTAAAGGTGGATGGAATACTACACCAATAAATTGTATTGTGTACCTTAAAAATGATATCTTTAAAAAATATAAAGGTCAGGTCTTGTTTCGAAAGAAACCTTCACACTATTGAATATACCCAAATACATTTATGTATTTATTTATTTATAAAGTTTAAGGATCTCCAACAAAGGCTTTACACAACTATAACACAAAAATAATACAGTAATCTCTTGGTGTACTTCCTTAATTAAAGGAGACCACAGCATGCACACATTAGCAACAAGTTATTTTATGTTAAACGCCTAATTAATACAGAAAGTTTAGATAGATTGTAAATTGTATTATTCAAATATATTATGACACACAGAGAACAATATGGTTGTTTTCGTCATACAATAGTGTAGACCCTGGTCGCAGTCATTGTCATTAATAACTAGAATAAATGGTTTGTCTATATATTTTATTTAAAACGATTGCCTCATAAATGGGAGTAGAAGTATAAATGAGGAAAACCCCTTGTTAAAAGTGATACTTGCTATATATAAAATAATATTTTGAATATATTGGTTTCTATTTTATTTTGTCAGCAGACAAAATCTTTAGCGAAATTGTCTCAAGTAGGTACGCTATGACAGTAATACTCTGATGTTACTGAAGGTACATAAACTATCATATTATAATAAAAATTATAAACGTCTTTGCTTTTTAAATTTTTAATTAAGTATGACAACACTGTCAGTTTATCAATGTGAAAAACAGAAAAATACTCGTCTCTTAAAATAGCTAATAAGATACAGCGTAGGTAGGTATGTAATTATGAGCATGATGAAGGAAGACACAATTTTTATGTGTCATATTATTCCAACTCTAATTACTTCAACTTTTTCTCATTCCTTTATCATTAACGAGAGTTTAGTAAGAGGGAGAATTAGGAAAGCAGAAAACACATACATATTATATGAAATATTAACCTTGGACGATATGAAGTCCGAAAGCTACTAACACGAAACTGACACAACACTTACCTATATTAAACTTCCTGTGCTTCCGTTAAGCGGACAAATATAGGTATTGTAGTAATAAGTGTCTGCACAGGTCACTCTCGGCTATAAAAGATTCAGAACCAGCTTCTTCTATATGAAATGTTTGTGTAACAATATTAGTTGCCATACATCCTCCGAAACATTCTGTAGATCTGACAATAGGGTATAAACTATTATATTTTATACCCTTAAGTAATAAAGAATGAAACATACGCGAGCGAAGTCGCGGACATCAGCTAATAATAAAATAAAATATTAAGACTCCAATTATTATGGAAAAAAAATATGCGACAAGTACGACAATTTTTCCGTGTACTTGTAAAATAATCCTTACATTTCAAGATTTATTTTTACAGATTCGAGGAGACCTCCGTAAAGAACCCGGTTTGCAAATTCAACAACAATTCCTGCTTAGGCGGGTTTCCTCGTCTTTATCAACAGATTAAAACTCTACTCAAGGAGAAACCAGACTCCATAGTTTTAAACGCTGGCGACAGCTTTCAGGGAACTTATTGGTATACACATTTGAAGTGGAATGTGACGCAGGAGTTTATGAATATGATACCTCACGATGCCCACGTAAGTATAAATATTTAAATAACTACCTACGTAGTTATTTAAATATTTTTGATGTTGAGGATAAAGGGGAAATATACTACATAATCGAAAGAATGTCCAGCTTTATTAGGATCTAACTGCAAATGTGCAGCTAATCATAATACATACAAACATATTGATAAGGAGTCCAGTGCAGGTTAATCGCGTCGCCGTATGCGCTCATATTTTCTATCACTAGTACAAAGCATTACACGGATGAAAAAAAATTGTAATTGAATTTAGTTTTTATCAATCTAAATTAAGAATTACTCAATAAAGATTACAAGTGTAGTAGTATATCCATCTATATTGGCGCCTCACAGTCGCATGCGCCCACTTGCTATCGTCTTTCACAGTCGTCTCCACTGTGTCACGACCGCACGTAAGCTGGAGATGACTTAATGCTTCCTTCTCATTCATTCACAGTGAGTGAGTGAACGAATGACTGAGTGATACATGCACTACAATCATCATCATCAAAGATATGCACTACAATACGATAAAGTTTTCAGTGATAGTGGGGTACAGTGGGCTGATGTTGATGATGATGAATAAATAAGACTATTATAATAAGAGTATAAAGTAAAACATTGCTGATCGTTTTTAACATTGCGACAACTATTATAGCCAGTATACTAATGCCAGTTTACAATGGTACCCAAAACCCTAAAGAGATAAGAGTGAATTTAACTCTGGCCAAACTCACTTTTGTAATAAACACATATTCGATCGACAAAAAATTACGTGGTAATAAAGATACTGGTTGAGAAGTACGATGAGTTTCCAACTGGTCCTTTGAAAGTAAGTCCTTAGTAACTAAGGACTTCCTTTCAATGGAGCCAGCAGCAACCTATTAAATTCTGTTGATATAATGTGATGTGACTTAATTGTGTTAAACTCTTATATGCATGTATCTTTTACTCACAGGCACTAGGTAATCATGAATTTGACGATGGTCCAGCCGGCGTGGTTCCGTACATTGCTGCTCTAAAGGCGCCTGTAGTAGCAGCTAACATGGATACTAGTGAAGAACCATCTTTCGAAGGATTGTACAAACCTCATATTATCGTCAACAGAAAAGGTCGCAGGATTGGTATTATTGGACTGATAACAGTGGATACAAAGGTACGTTTCGTTTTTATTTAGACATTATTAAATTGGTGACAGTTTAAGTTTAAAGCACTTTAAAACCACGTATAAATCCTGTAACTGCTATGAAGAATTTTAAGTTTTTTGAAGTTGTTCAATATGAGTAGGGAATCTAAAAGATTTGTTTGCCATAACAAAAGAATAAATTCTGTAAAAATAGATGAACAAATTGAAATCCCTAACTAATAGGATTAAAATGGCAATCAATGAATTTCGTACCCCATTGCACAATATTATAAATACTAAATTTGAGTAGCAGTGAAAACAAACAGAGCAACTTTAAATTTATTGTACATTTGTACATGTGTAACATTACTTGTTTATCTAGATATTACAGTAACATATGAAAAGAATAAGGACTCAGAAGCCATCGCTTTAGATTAGTTGACATACTCTCTCCAACTAAACAGTGTGCCTCTTCCTTTCTGTACCGAGCAGTTAAAACCTGTAACTCTGCTAGCGCACGTGTTTAACTCCGTCTATAACCCCGAGACCTTCAAGCGGGGCGTGAAGAAGCATCTCCCTAAACCACCATAGTGTTACGTAATCGTGCTGCATTGTCCGCATTGACAGTGAGGATGGTGACCATCACTCCTGGATTCTGCTCATGCTTTCCATCAAGCTGAGTAGAGTCATTTTCGCAGCTAAATTAAACAAAAAACTTCGAGAGTTCATACAATCTCATTTACCTACCGTTTTATTTCTATTCTTCGTCTATATGGTTACAATTGATAAATTACGATGCATTGAGAAGTAAAATATTGTTTACAAATATAGATAAACTATACAGACAATGTAGATAGTAAAATAACACATTTAAGTGTAGCGTTTGATGATGCAAATAACCTTTAGTTTATTTCAAATGAACATTCAAGGTTACAATCACTACATAGTATATATTTATATTTAGTATCTATTTATAGTATATAACAAAGTCGCTTTCTCTGTCCTTTTGTATTCTTAAATCTTTAAAACTACGCAACGGATTTTGATGCCATTTTCTTTAATAGATAGAGTGATTCAAGAGGAAGTTTTTTATGTATAATACATTCATAATGTAGTAGATAATAATTTTAATGTCGTAAATAAACCCTACGAGATAGATCAAAATAATGTACTACAGTATTGTACATCTTAAAAAGGTCTACAAAAAAGTCCGCGATGGTATATTTCCTTATTCAATTAAGTACCTTAAATACATTGTGTATTTAATATAGATTAATATGACCCTTTACAGTATGTAATTTTAATTAATACTTTTGAAGATATTACAGATTTAAAATGCAGGAACAAAGCGATTGTGGCGTTACCGCCGGCCGTAGCCCGTTAGTTAACGCTGCTGTCGATTTGTCACTATCAGTTAATAACTGAACAGAATACTTTATTATGAATTAATATTCTAAGGTGATACGAAGTTCGCCGGGTCAGCTAGTAATTTATATAGAGCTAAATCTTAGTACCAATATTCTTAATGCTCTTACAAACATCATGTAGTGAATTAGCCCCATCAAACCCACATCATAATCGTACGTCAAGACTTAAAATTTCCAGCCAAGTTTTACGTAAAACTGTCCATGGAAGGAAAATTCTTCAGATGATTCCTTATGAGATATGATAGTGGTACCAGTGGCCTGGGAAGCAGGAATACCCTAGAAAAAAAAACCTCTGGGATTTTCAGAAAAACTTTGTTAGCATAACTTGCTCGCAGAAGGAGATAGTGAAGTTGAATTCATCAAGTGAGAGTAAATTCTCCCCTGAAACTTTAGTAACGGTTGAGATTTAGTAAACCAGCTCTTTCTTAACATCGTTTTACTATGAGATGGTGTTCTAGTCAAGTCTACAAGTATAATTTGGAATCCCCGACGCTTTATGGCATAGGAGAATATTTTCTATACGATGATGTTATGATTATCAGAAGTAGTACTGTTATCATAGGTCAAAATTAATTATTATTACATGCAGTTTACACTTTCTCGTTTCAGGACCTAGCTGATGCAGGAAAGGTTAAATTCACGGATCCAATTGCAGCTACGAGAAGGGAAGCACAAGCATTACACGACCAAGGAGTTGATATTATTATTGTTTTATCACATTGTGGCCTCGATGTGGACAAGTAAGACTTAAAGCATTACTAAATAGATACCTCGAGAAATTAATAAGAGAGAATGAGAAATATATGTAACTTCACAGGAAGGTAAACATTAGAAAGTTGGACTGGGAAAAAGATGGACGGAATTAATCTTGCAAGTATGCAATTTTATAGATGTTTTAAACAAGGTCAAGTAAACCGGAGTCGAGTCTAGAATTCATACATTGGACGATGAACTGCGTTATCTTTGTGTATCTTCATTCTTGTCAATTTATCAATCGTGTGTTTCTAACCTTGTGAACTAGTTAGGTACATTACTATGTCATGTACTCGTTGTATCAAGTTCAACTGTTCAATAACTTAAATACTTTGTTTTTAGTATTAGTTAGCTTAGTTTGTAACAGCAACTGAAACACATTATCTATCTATCAAGTTTCATGAGCACTGACAACTTTAAGTCCACTGACACGAGTAAGGAATAATATAAATTATAAGTGGTCAGCATTTTAAATTTACACACTTTTTATTAGCTTCACCTGTATGTTTGTTTGTTTGTATGTTTATAACCGACTCCTTTGGGTGCGATTTTAACCCACTTTAAACGGCCAGATTTCGTTTAAACTTTGTAGATTTATCGAGGAGGATGACAATTTACAAATTTGAAAAAAAAAAAAAAAACAAATTAGTATTTTTTCTAAAAAAACTTCATTTTTCTAACTTGTTCAGACTGTAAATCAAAGGAAAGCCTTAACCACTTTTTATAATAAAAAATCGTTCAAAAAAACATAATTTTAATGTAAAAAGCGTGGGGCGACGTTATTGAAATATTTTCAGAAAGCACCCCACACTTTGTTACATTAATATTTTTTTCTACTATTTAGTTTAAAAGCGTGTTTGTTTAGTTTTTAAAACATTTTTTTTAAATAGATTGTTAATGCTTTTCTTTGATTTACAAGTCAGTCGGAACAAGTTATTTTATGCACATATATAGCCAACAAGTTCAGTCTCGTATTTTCTTCTTTAGGTAGAACTAATCAATAAAGTTAAACATAGAAAAATTTTTCATGCAGGAAGATTGCTCGAGAAGTCGGAGAACACATTGATATTATAATTGGCGGGCATAGTCATTCACTGCTTTGGAACGGCCCAGCACCTAGTGGAGAAGTGGTAAAAGGTCCTTATCCTATAATAATCGAGAGTAGCGAAGATAAGAAGCATCAGGTAATAATAAAATATCTGCACACTATTGATATACGATGTGGCATGTTTGAAAGTAATTCTAAAACCATTTGAGTAATAACAATAACTATGGGCATCTAGGTGTTTTGAAATCGAGACATTACCATAAGATTTACCTCTAACGATAATGATCTGGCGCTCTTTTGAGCTTTCCCTCCCCTAGAATCAAAACAAAGAGAGGTTTCATTTAGTATAAAGCAACAACGATGTCAGAAAAGCATAATGAAAACGGTGTCAGAAAGACTTAACAACGGTGTACTGTAAGGCCGCAGTACTACTACTGTTGAACCAGTTGAATTGTCATATCTCATTTCATGAATGGATAGATGAATAGATTTCCATGAAGCATGAATAACAGACCGTCTCCATATACTTTTTTGTATTTCTCATCGTGTTTGAATTACAATTTCAACTTTAACCTTTCAATTTATTACATTAATGAGTATTTTCAGGTATTAATAGTTCAGGCATCTTCGTTCACTAAATACATGGGCAATTTGAGCCTATATTTCGACTCCAAGGGTGAATATCGCAAGTGGGAGGGAGGCCCTCTGTTTTTGGACCGTTCTATTCCTGAAGGTTAGTTGATCACTTAGCCCTAGGATATCGAGATGATCGGCACTCTTTTTACTATTTCCATGAGCCTAGACGTCAGGAGTAACAAATGGATCTGCTTATCTTCAGTCCTTTGCATTTTAGAAAAACTTTTATTTCATATTCGAGTCAACTTACTTCTTATTCGTTTTCTTACTAAAACTGGCACTGTTGTCCCTCTGGTCTCACACTCGCCAATGAAATACGACACCACAATGCTGTCTTTAAGGTTGATGTACTGTGAAAGGGACAAGTATAAAAAGAAGAGGAACTACTTTCAAATGAGATGAAACAGATGACTTTTAAATAGTTAAACAGAAGTTAAATATCTTAATTATCTGTATGAAGTTTTTAATACCTTAATCAAGTATTTTTCATTAGCGCATTTGTAATTTTAGATGCTGAAATTAAAGCAAAACTTGAACCCTACGCAAAATTAGTGCATGAAGCCGAAAATGAAAGCGTGGGGGAAAGTTTACATGACATGTTGATGGAAGATTGTGCCTTCGGAGAATGCAGCGTTGGTGATCTGCTCGTAACGGTCTTAGCCGAAGCTGTAAGTGGAGTTTTTTGATCAATACCGTATCACATCTTAATGTCCTATGGAATTTGTTGCCCTTTCTTCAAAATCAGAGTTGCTCCATACAATTTTATTGAAGACAATGCAGCCCTTTAGTCATTGAAGCGTAACCGATAGAGTTACTTTAGAATTTATAAAATGGAGTATGGATAACCGCAACTAAGGAATAATAAATTCCATACGAGTAACTACTAGGTATCCATTTGATTTCAGGCCAAGAATGTAGTAGGGGATGGGCGTAACTGTATAGCTATCATCTCAAGACCTTCAATTGTATCATCGATCCATCAAGGAGGTTTGTATTTAATGTATTACCTGGTTGCCTTTCTTTATTACCAACACCACAGATCATAGAAATACCTACAGGAGATATGCAATTGAGGCGTGTCGCTTGCGAACGCATCTGGCCTCAAAGCGGCTTGATGCCATTTTCGGACATTAGTCGCATGTCAACTTGCGACGTCTTCACTGCTCTTGATTTTCGACAAAATGTCGCGTTGTTCAGTGATTTTTTGCAAAAATAACAGCTGTATTGTGAATTACAAGAAAGATGGCATCTCATTTCATATCTAAATATTGTAATATTATAGTTTTTCATACTGAATTAATGAAAATATTTTAGTAAAATGATGAAATACCAAATTAATCCCTTTCATTAGGAACTAAAACCATTGCTTGCTTAGTACAAATCGGTCAATGAATCGGCTGGTCTAATAGCGCAATGGATAAGTATTTTAATGATACTCTCACTCACACGATAGTTTCGGGAAGCGGCCGCTGTCGGCCTTTGTGTTAGAGATGTGATGTGATGTTTATGATTGTCGACATTTTATACGATCCTATTAAGTGCGAATGATTATTAAAGATATAAATAAATTGTAATATTATAATTATGTGAACGTAAAAAAAGCGTAGATAAAATTGTGATTTTTAATTTATTGTGGTACTCAAGCATCATTTATACCTTGATTTTATTTCAAAATTTTAGCTATCCGAAGGTTCTAAAAATTAAAGAAATGTGGATAAATGCGACAGGAAGGGGTCCAAGCTGGTTCCCAACAAAAATAGCACAATATTCTGGTCCCAATAAATTTCCACTAACACGATCAATCGCCAATGAATAACCATTTAATAATACTAATAAAGGCCGTAATGGAAAAATATGCAACCGTAAGATTACACTACTAACTAAGAACGCAACACTTAAACTGTCTAAGTGGCGAGTTTTAAATAAATATTTACATTTTACTGGTCAATAGCATCCTTAACAATAAAATTATTGCAGTTTTACCTGTGTTCTAGTCTAGATTCGAGAAGATGATATCAGGTTTTTTGGTAGTTAATTAGTAAATATTCCAATTATGATAAAACATCGCTTGTACAGAGTATATTCGAGGGAAACTCGTGTTTATTTTTCTTTTCATAGTCAATAAAAACTTTAGGAAAAAGAGCAGATAATACAGCTAACTGAATTTCATTCGATATTTTTATATGATTATCACTTCGCATCACTAGTTGCATAAATTGCACATGTGTGGTTTTACGAAATCCGTAGCTACAGGTAGAAGCGCCGCCTTCTTTTCGCATGTGTTTAATTAGTGGGTTTATTGGTGACTCTGTAAGTTTCTTTGTGTGCGAGAGAAATACGAGCGTGTGTGCCGTGCTTACAACTTTTGATTTTGTGTTAGTGAAGTAAGTGGGGGAAACGCGGAGACATCTGAACACGAATAAATTTGTGTACACAGCTAATCTCCTGTGTTTCTATGATCTGTGACCAACACTAAGAGCAAGACTCTCTACCTTTTTGGAGAATACTTTGCGACTTATTATTATATATTCTTTCGGTAACTCTATCTATCAATGGACTGGAATAATAGTGCTTAAAAACTGTGTGTGTACATATGCATATGTAAATGTGTATAATGTATTTGTATATATGTATGTAAATGACTATGTATGTGGTAATATTTTTCATTAATTGATGTGAAACATCTATAGGCGCACGTATGTGAAACATCTATAGGCGCACGTAAAATAGATTTCTGGCCTGGCGACGCCTGGCGACTGGCGACGCCAGGCGACGCGTCGCCACGGCACGCTATACGATGGTATATATATACAGTCTATATGCAGTAGTGTGTACGGTATGGCGTGAATTATAATTATAATTATACTTATAATATAATTATTTAATTGTTATAATTATAATTATACGCCACACCGTACTATTTTAATAATTAGTAATATTTTATTTTATCATTGTGACATATTTAGTTCCTATTACAATATGTTCTTTTCTGCATATTACTTTTACAAAATAATGGCGATGTTTCACATCTGCCAGGCGTCCCGTGACGGCTCACATTTTTTTTTTAAATACAAGATTTCTTCATCACCCTAAGGTTGACCGGTAGAAAATGCCTTAGGCATTAATTACGCCGTTGTAAAAAGTGCTTATAGAAAGAAAGAAATAGTATAAGCAACAGTAGAGCGAGTGTATATGATAATCATATCATTTTTATTTTCTAAAGGATTTACAATATAAACAACTAGTTGATTATATTGTCGTTTGCAACTAATTGCTTTCCGAAATTCTATGTAAATCCTTTAGTTACAAAATAAAAATGATATGATAATCAGTCTGGTTTAAGAGTACAGTACAGTTTAAGAGTAAATAATTTATCTGTTATATTGATATTCATATGTACTGCCTCGTTGGTCTAGTAGTTAGCGTATGCGACTGCTAATCAAGAGGTCTCGGGTTCAAATCCCGGGCCGGGCCAAAAAGTGTATTTGGGTTTTTCTTAGGAAATTCCTAATAGCAGCCCGGAGTTTGGAAGTTTGGCGGTGATTCACGACCGTAAAAAACAGCGCTGTGTATATGTGCTACTCATACTAAATTTTTAATTTTAGGTTTAGTTGAATTCGTATTTTTGGTATATGAATAGATGCCTCGTAGAGGCTTCTGTTGATTGAACACCTAATAACCCTAGATAACTAAACATTCGTCCACGCGACTACGCACCTCTCCAAGAAAGTCAAGTGCACTTACTTCCCCGCGTCCCGCTCCCGTCACGCTTTGTTTACCTTCCTGATTGGTGCTAATAATTCATCGGGTGACGCGGTTGCGATCACAAGATAATTTGGAAGTGACCTACGGCTACATCGTCGTCAGGTTGACGAAAGTTTAGTTACTACGTACGTTATTTTGCAAAGGTATGTACAATTATTTTTTTATATTATTTAGTATTTATACAAGGCTTACACGAAATATTTCTTTTTAGTTTTATTTAAATTAATATATTTTACTATTTAATTATATTTTAAGCTATTTATAGCGAAATTAAATATAAAAAAAATACATTTTATTAGATATTTCTTTGTTGCCACTAAATATTTGATTCTAAGATTTGCACTTTTTATTATTTTTAGATGGATTTGTGAAATCAAGAAGATCAGATAAGTAAGTGGATCGAAGAAGTGGAAGATGAAGAGAAGGGTTCGAATAATTCGGCCTCAGAGACGGAGGATAACGTGGAGTAAGAAATACATATCAACACCTCTGATTCCGAATTCTCAAACGAATCTTCAGAACCTGATGAAGGCATCATACGACCAAGTAAGAGACAGAGAACTCAAATTGTAGACTCTGATGACTCTTTAGAGGATACTGATGAAACTAATTCTCCTCAAACTTCAAACCAAGGTAACCAGCGTGTTCTTCAAGTAACTCCTCCTTTATGGTAAAAACAAACATAAATGGTCGTGTGTACCTAGATCAGCTACTACTTGTACTCTGAGACGGAACATCGTACATTTTATACCAGGTTCAAGGGGAGACGCTAGGGAATTACAGGAACCAATAGATTTATTTCAGCTTTTCATGACTGATGATATGCTGCAGCAAGTTGTGACATTTACCAATGTAGAGATTATTACTCAAAAGAATATATATATACAGGAGTCTTATACCGTTTCACTGACTAATTTGTTAAAAATTAAAGCTCTGCTCAGTTTGTTACTGATTCACGCAGCTATGAACAGCAACCATTTGTCAACTCGCATCCTATTCAATCCGTGGTGCCGTAGACACGGTTGATCAAATGTGCTCGAATATGTATGTCAACCGAAAAAGTAACAGATGGCCATTATGCATTTTTTATAATATGTTAAATCTAGTTAGTATCAATGCTTATGCTATTTACGTTTCGAACAACTTGAGAAATAAGAAGAAGCCGACACTACGACGCGATTTTGTCATGAAGTTGGGAGACCAACTTATGGACCCTTGGCTAAGGGAGCGATTACAAACGGTGACTTTGAGGCGTGACATCAAGGTTATGATAAAAGATATTCTTTTTGAGTCATCAGAACCTGAACTCCCTATTCATTCTGTGACCAATGTGCGTAAAATATGTTACTTATGTCCATCAAAGGCTCGTAGGATGACAAAACATCGATGCATTAAATGCAGAAAAGCCATTTGTGGATCGCACAATATTGACGTGTGTAGTAGCTGTGCAGAATAATTATTTATAGTTAAATGTATTTCACATCAGTTGTTATTCAACCAAACTTAAGTGCCATGTAACCGGTTCCTATTTTCAACAAATACTTTTGATAATTTTCATGTTTTTTATTGCGTAGTCTGCCTGACGAAAGTTTAGTTACTGTGTATCTACGAATATAGTTTAGTTACCTAGGGTTAAGCTAGTTCATTGCGACATATGTACATGCTAAGTTGACTGAAAAGTGTCCGACCCCAAGGTGAAGATAGCATCACTTACTAATAAAAACTGTTGAATGTGGTTGTGAATCTTTCCATTTGCATTGTATGACATGGCTGCCTTGTTGGTCTAGTGGTCAAGAGGGTTCGGGTTCGATTCCCGGGTCAGAACATATATTTGTGTGATCCACAAATATTTGTTTCGGAGTCTGGGTGTTTTTCTATGTATAATATGTACGTATTTATAAAAAAAGGTATGTTTATGTATTTATATCAGTTGTCCCATAATACAAGCCTTGCTTAGTTTGGGACTGGATGATATTGTATGTAAAATGTCCGAAAATATTTATTGTAAATCGCTAGGAGAGAGTGTGTATAGTTCAAAGAGACATGTACAGAAATTAAAGTATAGAAGAAATGCTTTGCGACTGCTGATCAAGAGGTCTCGGGTTCGCTTCCCGGGTCTGACTAAACATTTGTGTGATCCACAAATATTTGATTCGGAGTCTGGGTGTTTTTCTATGTATAATATGTATGTATTTACAAAAAAGGTATGTTTATGTATTTAAATCAGTTGTTTAGTTTGCTTTGTTTAGTCAGCTGCTTAGTTTGGGAATGGATGACATGTGTGTAAAATGAGAGAGTGTGTAGAGTTCAAAGAGATATTTTTAAAAATTAAGCTATAGAAAAAAATGCCTTGTATCATAGTTAGGTCGAAAACATTTCAAACTACCACAGTGTTCCTACTTTTACAAAATTTTGTGTTAACAGTCATCACGAAAGGAACCATCTTCAACATGTTGCCGTATAATGATCGTGTCAAGATGTTTGATTTAAAGGGGTCTGCTGTAAGGGCAGCGCTGGAACACTCTGTCTCGGATGCGACTGATTACCACCCGTTCCAGGGTCCTTGGGTACTACAAGTATCTGGTAAGTAGCAGATCAGACAAATAGTATGTTTGTACGATGGTGAGGGGTCTTTCAAACAAGACTCAATTATGAGTTCGATAAATATGAATTTAAAGATAACATGCATTGATAAATCCTTTTCTTCATAAACATGTCAAATTAATAAATATTTAGAACGTTAGGTAACACGATGGCTAGGGCCCGTATGCCGTCTGTGTGGACAAGCCGACTCAAAACTATAGTCCTTTCTTCAAAAGCCAACTCAAAAACTATAGTCCTTTCTTTAAAAGCCGACTCAAAAGTCAAAACTGTAGTCATTTCTTCAAAAGACCAACCCAAACCATATACTGTAGTTTCAGTTTTTTGATTATTCAATGTTCACGGACTTAAAAAACAAAACTTTAAAGTGTAAGTTAGTTTCGGTTTCACAGTGTCTTTGAAAATGCTGGCACCTTTTAGTTGTAAAGTCTGACGTTTAGAAAAATATCTGTAAAAGATTTACTTGCAGAAAATCATGAAATTTATACTTGATTTAGGTCTTCAAGTTACTTACAACGTGAGCTTACCTGAAGGACACAGGATCACGTCAGTAAACATCGGTGAAAAAGGCTCCAACACTCCTCTGGACGAAAATAAGACGTATACTGTTGTAGCATCAGCGTTCCTATCTGATGGCGGTAATGGTTACAAGGTAAATGACACGATAAATATATTAATTCAACGATGAATACTTTTATCTATACAAGTAAATAAAATTGAAATGTCTGTATATAATATCAAGTTAACAGTGTTTTACTAAATTTATTTATTTATTTTTTGTTACGTCACCTTCACTGTCAGGTACAGGTAGACCTAATGTGATAGAGAGGCTAGCTTATACATCTATTTACTTATACTAATAATTTTACAAGTGTATAAAAAACATACATTTTATTTACGATCACAAATGTTGCAATTCTTTTAGTTTTTGATGAAAGTATACAGGAATCCACTAAAAATGCACTTCTAAAAAAAAATTGTGTTGAAAAAATAAAGAAAAATATTTCCAATTATAGACAAAAAAAAATGTTTTAAATAGAAAAAAGGACGTCTATCTTTTCGATTTGAAACAGGAGGAGGTTCTATGTTTAACTTTTATTTTTCAATTGACTTAATATACAAGTACATCGACACTCAAAAATGCCTAAAAAAGATTTACTTATGAAATGTATTTGCAGAATTTATTTTAATTTGCAGATGTTCACGCGCCAAAAGCAGAATGAGACAGTAATTGGACGTATCGAAGGAATGGTAGAAGCCTACATTAGCAAACATACTCCGTTAGATATAAAAACCGATGGCAGGATTATTATAAACTATTGATTAAACATATCTTATATAATAAATTACATTAAATAGTCTTTGAATGGTTTTTGCAGTCTAATTGTCTTGTTTACTTATTGAAATTTCTATGCATATTTTGCATTTTGAGGGCACGTTAAGCCGTCGGTCTCGATGGCTGTAGAATTATGTCTACGAGAAATAACATGTAACGAGGGGTAAGTACTTGCATACTTGGTTGTTCAATCCAACACCTATCGTTAATCTTCTAGTAAAAATATTTTCTTTAAGTCTTTAAATATATAATTCTCTTATGCGTGTGTATGTCACTGAACTCCTCCTTAACGGACCGATTTTGTTGAATTCTTTTATGTCTTCAAGTGGTTTCGAGAATGGTTTAGATTTTCAATTGAACCCGGTAGGTGGCCCTGCGATGAAGTTCTGAGATTTTTATTTTTCGCATATCAGAACATAATATCAAAATTGGATCAAAATTGGGCGGTATGAAGTTCCCAATAATTTCGTTGCATCTCCGGAATATTTTGAGTCTTTTAGCAGCTAATACATTAAAAAAGCTGACGCGAGTTGTTTTTACGTCTTCGTAGTAAAGAAGTAACAAGACCTTTACAGGACCATTACAAGACCATTACAGTAATGCTATTCAAATTCAAATTCAAATTCAAATTCAAAATTCTTTATTCACTTAGGATGCAATACATCTCTTGTGACAGGTTAAGATTCTACATGTACATTTATGCCATGTTCGCAAACAATAGGTAGAGCCGGAGAAAAGAACATGGCAATAAAAACTCGCGGCCACTCCTTTCAAATTGCCAATGTTAACATAGTTTTAATGTTTATAAACCTGATATGGGGGTAAGGTGCTGCCACTAATATACTATACACTATACCATGTTAGAGGACTGATGCAAATTATAGTGATTAAAAATTAGAACATAAGCTAATTTAAAAAAAAAAAAAGAAACAACAGCCTCAGTGGGTACAACATAGTAGGAGCATCTACTTACAACAAAGGTAAAAACTATATGTGCTCAAATATTGGCCAAATTACTGGTAACGAAAGATTAAATATAAAATATTAATTATAAGATCAAAAGAAAGAGAAGAATGGCCTTTATTCGTCACGTAGAATCTTTACTTACAAAAGTAAAATCATGCTCTTAAACAATGTGATAACAACATTCACATGAGTAGAATAAAATGATAAGGAGCAAGTAGTCAAATCCATTTTTCTTTATCATTTAAAAATTCGTCAACTGTATAATAACCTTTACGTATAAGATAAGTTTTGACTACATTTTTAAACTTTTCCACTGATAGACTCATAACACTAGCTGGTAACCTATTAAAAAATCGCACGGAAATACCCATAAATGAATTATGCGTTTTATGTAGCCTATGATATTGACCTACTAATTTATGCTTATGTCTCGTGTTCACCGAGTGAACGTCACTATTCCTGTGATATAAATGCATATTTTGTTTTATAAACATAATGTTTGCAAATATATATTGTGATGCAACTGTCATAATGCCTATCTCTTTAAACTTTTCTCTAAGGGAAACTCGTGCACCTAGTTTGTAAATCGCACGCACTGCACGTTTTTGGAGAATGAAAATTGTTTGAATATCAGCTGCCTTGCCCCGCCCCCCCTATGTCTATCCGCCCGCACTCTCCTGTTACTCGTGAACAGTATTGTCTATAGACTATAGGTACAAGGTTACATAACATCAAGTGAACTATCTGCTTGTAATCAACTCCACTCCACTCCACTTTTTTTAAATATTTAACCATACCAAAGTGACTCTACTCCGCATGATAGAAAACATGAGTAGAATCTAAGAGTAGGGATCACCATCCTTATTGTGAACATGGTGACCCACACTATAGCGGCATAATGAAATCATCATCATCATCAACAGCCTTTAACAGTCCACTGCTGGACATAGGCCTCTCCTTAGAAAGGAGTTTTGGCCTACTATACCACGCTGGCCAGACGGGTTGGTAAAGGGTTTGTTTCAAGTTTTCCTTCTCTTGGCAGTGATGTTAGCTGCTTATTTTGTTCCTTTAGTCGCCTCTTACGACACCCATGGAATGAATAGGGGTGGTGACACTTTGTATTCTTAATCCGCCACCACACGGACTTAATGAAATACGACAGCACAAATCCACCGCGGTTGAACTGACCCATTCGAATTGAAATCATCTTGGCCATACCTTGAGACCGACTACTGGACATAGACCTTCCTTTCCAAAGAGGTTTTGGTTTGTTATACCATGCCGACCAGGTCTTTTTAGGCTGTAGAGCCATGCTGATTTTGGCACGAATGGGCCGGCTCGACCGGGGCAGTACTACCTTCACACAGAAGACCATCCTAATATGACAGCATTGCTAGCTGTTGTATTTCGTTGGTTAGTGTGAGACCGAAGGCCCAATCATTCTGCATCATTCTCTCATTCTGAGAATAATGCAGAATCATCTGACTAGGCCGCCATTGTATGGGTCAGCATGCTCCATTGCCTACCCTCACAATGAGGATGGTGATCCCTGCTCCTGGATTCTACTCATGCTTTCCATCAGGCAGAGTAGAGTAGACTTAAAAACATACATATATATAAAAGGTTGGTACTGGGTTTCTTTTAAGTACTCTTTCTTTTTGAAGTGATGTTATAATGCGTAGTTTGATCCTTTGTTCACATCATCATAAAAAAAACGTAGGTAAGCTAACAGCAAAAACAAGCCATATTTTCTGAACGTCTCATAAAAAGGACGACAAAAACTTTGTTCTTTATTACAACATATAATTAAATTTTACAAGGAACATGGATTTTTACGAGTAGGTGGGGGAACAAGATGAAAATTCCTAAGAAAATATACTGGCGTATAATGGGAGGTTAAATTTCTACTTAATTAGGAATGAAAAGTATGGGCCAACTCGTATCAAGTATTTGTGTTATGAAAATTATGCTTCGAAGGCAATATTGGTGAATAGTTGGTGCTTATTTGGCCAACAAAAGAAAGGATGAGTGACGCCTGTGTATATAGCTCAAACATTACATTGGTCAATGTGAGAAGTTAAAGAAGGGAGGAAGGATTGGGCCAACAATTTTTACTACTAGCATATATATCATTGTTACAATGACAATACAAGTCAAATAAAAAATGTAAAAAAAACCTTTGACTGATTAGAACGATTTCCATCAAACATAGCTAAAAATACTCCCGACTTGTTCACCTTTAAAAAACAGAATGAAAGTGGAGCTGTGATGCCATAGACCACAGATAATCCCCTAATCAGTGCTATGGAAATACACACACACACACACACACACACACACACACACACACACACACACACACACACACACACACACACACATACATGCACGTCAAACTTATATGAGCCCGTCGTTTTGGTGTCAGGGGTTAAAAGTTAAAAATAGCGTATTTGCTAACTGAAGGATGTGGTGTTTCCACTAAAAAATACCCCGACGGCAAACTCAGACACTCTGAGTTCCCCCGACCATGTTCTTGGGTCCTCTCCAGGTCCCCCCTCGACGCCGTACTTATCTAGTCTCTATCCTGGGGAAGCCTCGGCTCCCCCTGCCTACCGCAGTGGCCTATTTACAATTTGCGAGAAGCCGTTTTCCTACCGTCGACCGCAGCAATTAATTGTGCCTACACAGGTTTCCTTTCACCAGAGGTCCCCATACCAAGATATACCTACAAAGTAAATTAAGGAGTGAATATTTGCCCCAATATTTTGTTTGTCAAGTCAATTTACATGGAATTATTTTCAAATCCTTCCTTGCGTCGATATCCTCAATTCTGAGGGTCGTGACCCCTACTTTTCAGCAATCTGCGAGTGACAGTTCGCCATTCGTCTCGGCTTTGAGCAGTGTGCAGGGCAGCATGGAACGTACTATTGAGGGATGAGCAAATTTGGTCTGTCCAACGCAATGGGCTGCGGCCTCTGGGTCTTTTCCCCTCGACTTTGCCAGTAACCATCAATCTTTCGAGGTTATCATCGGCTCTCCTCGCAATATGGCCGAAATATCCGAGGACCCTACGGAGACAGAGAGATGACAGGCGCTCTCGAATGTCGAGCTCCTTGAGGATAGAGGCGTTGGTGCGGTGGGCTGTCCAAGGTACCCGCAGTAGCCTCCTCCAGCACCACATCTCGAAAGCATCAATGCGCCTACGGTCGGCCGCTTTCATCGTCCACGCCTCGACACCGTAGAGGAATATTGGGAAGACGAGGGTTTGTACCAGTTTTATTTTTGTTTTTTTGGAGATGTTACGGTCTTTCCATATCCCCTTCAGGTCGGACATTGCACTTTTGGCCATGCCAATGCGTCTCCGTATCTCCTTTTCGCATGATCCGGTATTGCTGATGCTGGAACCAAGGTAGACAAAGTCCTCCACCACCTCAAGGTTTAGCGACCCCGTGAGTTCAAGTTTGCCAGTCCTGTCAATAACCATTACTTTAGTTTTGGCTTTGTTAATTCTAAGTCCCAGGTCCTGACTGGCTGCCTCAATTCTGCCCAGTAAAGCAAGCATCTCTGCCTCATCCGACGCCAGAAGAGTGGTATCGTCTGCATATCGAAGGTTCGAGAGCTTGACGCCACCAATCGAAACGCCGCCGTCCCAGTTCTCGAGTGCTCGCCTAAGGATGTATTCGCCATAGATATTAAAAAGAATTGGAGACAGTATGCAGCCCTGGCGTACTCCTTTTCCGAACGAGAAATATTTCGAGTGGCTTTGGTCCACCCTCACGACACCTATGCTGTTATTGTAGAGCGATCGAACCAGAGCTGTTAAGTGTTGTGGCACGCCCATTTCGCCCAGTATCTGCCACAAGCAGTCCCATCTGACGCAGTCAAACTCCTTGCTGTAGTCCACAAAACATAGTACTACTGGTATGTCGAACTCATAGGACTTCTCAACGATTTGCCTAATGTTTATTAGTTGTTCTCTGGTTCCCTTGCCCTTCACAAAACCAGCTTGTTCCTGTGGTATTTGCCAATCCAGAAAATGACGGATGCGCGCATTGATAACGTGAAGCAGGACTTTGCTGGCGTGCGAAATTAATGCAAGGGTGCGGTAGTTGTCGCATAGCTTCGTGGAGCCCTTTTTATGAAGGGGGAGAATGATTGACTTTGTCCAGTCCTGGGGCCATATGCCAGTGTTCCAGATGTTGTTACAGATACTGTGCAGAAGGTCAGTGCCCTGTTCCCCGAGAGCGACAAGAATTTCTGTTGTTATAAGATCTGACCCAGGGGCTTTCCTAGTTTTGAGTGATCTAAGGGCAGCTGCTATCTCAGATCGTAGGATTGCAGGTTCAGGGACAAAGATCGGTCCACTGGGGGTGGGCAAAAGTGATGTTTCATTGTCGCTCTTATACAGTTGGCCGCAATACGATCGCCACCTTTCTGCAATGTCGTCCAGGTTGTGTAGTGGTTGACCGTTTTCATCGTCGATCACCATAGTTTTCGGCCTAAATTTTTTGGAGAGAATACGGACTTTTCTAAATAGCTCGGCGGTGTGTGTATTGAGCGAATGTTTCTCCAAATCCATGCAGATTGATTCGATGAAACAGTTTTTGTCTCTGCGGCACTCGTATTGAATAGTTCTGCATAGTTCTCTGTATTTAGATCGATCTTCAAAAGTCCTTAAGCCCCGCGATTTTAAGTCCTTCCTCTCCAAAATAAGCTTCCACGTATGGTCGCGCAGCCAGCATGATTTCTTGGCGATTTTAGGGTGAGCTCTCGTCGCAGTCTTGAGTGCACTCTGGATGTGACCCTTGAAATGCTCCCACTGCTTATTTGCATCTGATGGAATTGGTGTTGGATCATTAAGGATCGCTGTTTCAAAGGCCTTGGCTAGTAACTTCTGCTCTGATGTGTCAAGCTGCCTAGGCTTCAGCTGACAGTGTGTTTTAGGAGCTTTCAGGCGAAGAGTGAAGTTATATATATATTTATATATTTTCAAATACCTGTATTTAAAATCATATTTTATATTCGTATTGAAACTTAATTTGAAAAACCTATGTCCAGAAGTGGCCTTTTTTTTTTTTTTTTTTAACGTGTGGAAATCCCCGCGGACCGTCACCCCGTCGGGGGTTACGGCGGGGTGGTGTGTCGGACTCGAACCGACTAAAACCACACGGTGTGACCCTCTCTGCGCCTTTGTATTGGAAGGAGTCCAGGGAGGGGATTTCCTTCTGGACTCCAACCGGCGCCTGCCCGCACTGTTGCGGGCACCATCTCAAAAATTTACTCTCTGATTAGGCAACGTCCGGTCACACGCGAACGTCGCCCCCTCGCGGTTGGCCACTACTGCGGACGGACGGGAAACCCGTCCCGCCCATCCGCGGCCACTCTCAGGGCGGCATGAGACGCAGGTATGCGCGCCTCCGGCGGCGGATCGGGTCCGAGTGGATATCGTCCTCCCGGGCCTTCTCCGCCACCTCCTTCTGCAAGATTACGTCCTCGCAGAAGGTTGCGACCGCGGTAAAATAACTGTCGCTGCCGGCCATCGATCTTATGACGGCGGGCAGCGAGAGATCCCCTCCGATGACTGCAGTGAGGGCACGGCGCTGCGCCGCCCAAGCGGGGCAGACCGCCAGCGTGTGCTGGGCCGTGTCCTCACTGCAGTCGCAGTGGTGGCAGGCGGGACTCGGTTCCCTCCTAGCGACCGAGTGCAGGTACTTTCCGAAGCAACCGTGCCCGGAAAGTACCTGCGTCAGCCGGAAGGAAAGGGTCCCGTGCTGCCGCCCTGCCCACTCCTCGATGACCGGCTGAAGAGCCTCCACGGCGGCGAAGCCAGCGCGTGGGGTCTCCAGCCGGAGCGACCATCTCAGCATGGTGGCTCGGCGAGCGGCTTCGCGCCACTCGCGCACGTCCTCGGGCGGAGGGCGGAATCCGCTCTCCGCCCGGTAGTTAGCCACTCGCCGATAAACGTCGGCGAGCACTTCCGCCTCCAAATCCCACGGGGGTGTTCCGGCCAGGGCACACGCCGCCTCCGTCGATACGGTGCGGTAACCCCGTATGGCTCTGACCGCCAGAGTTCTCTGCGGCCGCCTGAGGCGCGCCCTATTCTGCTCGGTCAGAGCCGCCGCCCACACCGGTGCACCGTAAAGTGCCATTGACCGGACAACCCCCGTGTACAGCTGCCTAGTGGGGACACTGGCCCCGCCCAAGTTGGGCAGAAGTCGCCCTAGGGCGGAGGCAGTGCCCACCAATTTAGGTCCAAGCTGTCGGAAGTGCTCGTCGAAGAGCCACCTACCGTCGAGGACCAGACCCAGGTACCTCATCTGGGCCCGGACCGGTACGAGGACCGAGTTGACCTCGATCGAGGCGCCGGCGGGCGGACCGCGACGGGGCCCATGAAATAATAGGGCCTCCGTCTTGTCCAGGGCCACCCGCAGACCCAGCGCCTCGATGCGCCCGACCACCCGGGAGACTCCCGTGGTGGCCAGGCGCGCCGCCTCCTCAAAGTTTGCCCCCCGGGCCGTGACCAGGGTGTCGTCTGCGTAACAGATTACACCCAGCCCGGGGGGGAGACGCCCTCGTAGGGCCCAGTCGTATCCCATGTTCCACAGGAGTGGTCCTAGGACAGACCCCTGTGGAACACCGCACGACATGGCCCTGCGTCTCAAGGCGCCATCTCGGTCCTCGTACTCGACGGTACGCTCCTCTAAATAGTCTGCCACCAGCCGCCGCAGGTACCCTGGCACTCCGTGGTATTGGAGTGCGGCCCTGATGCAGCCGAATGGCAGACTATTGAAGGCGTTGGCAATGTCCAAGGACACCGCCAACACCACTCCGCCGCCTCTCACCGCCTCTTCGGTCACGGCCCTCAGGCGCAGGATCGCGTCGACCGTCGAACGCCCTTCTCGGAAGCCGAATTGGGCGTGTCCAGAAGTGGCCTACGGTAAGCTGATGTTGATTTAACTAAAACGATTAATTAAAATCTGAAAGTATTCCAACGCTCTTCTCCAAATTTATCAAAACAAACAAACACATTAAAACCACTGAAATGAAGTCATGATACAAAACCAAGAAATTATCGTAAAAGGGAATCTTTTTCTCACAATCCCAAAAGGTCTTTTTCCACTGTCGTTATATTTATGCAAAACACAATGTGCTATCAGGAAGATGAGACGCACGAATGAGGGTATAATGAGAGTAAACCAGCATTCCTGCGTCCCCCCTTGAAGCTACGATACCCATAAAGTAGAGAGTTGTTAATTCTGAAGTGGATTTTTAAGAAGGAGTACTTGACATCGCCTAAAGATAAATAAAATTAAGGTTTTCTTTAAATATGTTATAATAATACGTAGCTTACATCAAAAAAGAATATTTTTAAGTCTGATTGTCAGTCAATTTGTTTCGGTTAATCTCTGGAACGGAATAAACAATAACTCACAAACGTATGCACAGTCATATTTTTCTATATGAAGATTGGTAATTTTTGCAACAAAGTTACTTTTACATATATAACATTGGTGAAGATAGTTCTTAAATAAGTGTTGTTATATTCTTATTTAAATAATTTCATATCGTTCACTCCTCATTTTATGGTGTTGCTACGTAGCTGAACAAATTTAGCTTAATGCTTCGCTACCATTTTCACCTACTATAGCTATCAAATTATTTAGGAATTGCTTTCGAACGAACACGTGATCATGAACCGACGCAGTGAATGACAACAGTCTTATTTCACTTCAATCATTGAATATAATATTAGTAACAATAAGCCGCATCATATAAAATTAATGAAATCGCACCCTAATAAGCAGGTTTAAAGAATAAAACATTAAAGCCATCAGCTTCCTTCTGATGGCCTCGTAAATTCGAGACCCCATAATGTGTTAGGTAATTAGGTAAGCGGTATGCCTACCTAAATTTGTCGGATAATGTTGGAGATTTGAAGACAAGAGGTCTATCCATTACAATTGTTATCATCAATCATCATCAACAGCCTTTAACAGTCCACTGCTGGACATAGGCCTCTCCTTTGAAAGGAAGTTTTGGCCTACTATACCACGCTGGCCAGACGGGTTGGTAAAGGGTTTGTTTCAAGTTTTCCTTCTCTTGGCAGGATGTTAGCTGCTTATTTTGTTCCTTTAGTCGCCTCTTACGACACCCATGGAATGAATAGGGGTGGTGACACTTTGTATTCTTAATCCGTCTTAAATTCAGAAGTCTGTGATGAAGAGTATACCACATGTTTAGAGGGGTCAAGGGTGTGGCGACTTCCACATACAGCGCAAGCGAAAAACGTACAACAGCGCATCTACTGAAGGAACACTGAATCATGAGAAAAAACACGGAATGAACTATACGGAGTAACCACTAATCCTGAAACGCGATAGAGAAATTCTAACTAACAGGCACGATCACCTCGCCTGGTCGGAGCATCTTCCCTTTGTGATAAGAAACAAGCGATACCCGTTCCTTCACAAATGGTTTATTTTATGGTAATTCTTGATTAAAGCAACAAAGCAAAATATTACATACCGGTGACGTTTTTTAAAAAAAAGGACTTCAGGTAAATATTTGTTTCTATTCTTTCAACGCGAGATCATGGTTTTGATTGTCCATCAGAATAAATATATATCCGATCGGAAACTCACATTCCTAACGTTAGTTTAAATCTTAATAGCAATTTGTAAGTTGCTAAGTTTATTTATTATTCTCTTGTCGATACTAAAGCACCATCTAGAGGTTCTCATGCGGTTCAAAGTTCTTTTAGATGAGGTAGTTTTCTCTTGAGCGGATTCAACTAACTTCTCATAGTTCTACTTTGTATATTTTTATCTCTTTTTCGAACATAACAGGTTTTTAGAAAGATACCATAGCGTTTTTCAATAGCCAAAAATTGGACAAAATAAGTTTATAAATACACTGAACCTGAAGTCAGTACTTTTCAGCGAGTACATGTGCAACCAATTGCAATTTAATTTTACAGTGTCATAATAAAAGATAATGGTCTTTAAATAATCTATCTTTGTGCGCCAAAAGCATTGTATTCATAACTGCATCAGCCTTTGTACGGATGCAAATGGTTTATAAAGCTGGTATATGAAAGAATACCGTAAATAGTTTACGAATAGGGTTGAAATATGAATGAGCTTATTTTTACACATCGATGCAAAGAGAAGGATTTAGAAACAAACCCTTTTTTTGTTTTCTTTTTCTCCGACGGGGTTTTCTTCGGCGGCGGTGAGTCGGACTCGAACCGACTAAAAACCACACGGTGTGCCCTTTCTGCGCTTTTCTTTTAGGGGGGAGGAGGAGTCCAGGGTGAGATCTCCTTCTGGACTCCTCCCAGTGCCCGGCCGCTCCTTGTGCGGGCTCCGTCTCTAAACGACGATCCTCTCTTAGGCAGCGTCCGGCACACACGGACGCCACCTCCTCGCGGCTGGCCAGCTAATGCGGGTGGAGGGAAAACCCGCTCCGTCCACCCGAATCCTACACTAACCCGTCTGGCCAGCGTGGTATAGTAGGCTAAAACCTCCTTTCTAAGGAGAGGCCTATGTCCAGCAGTGGACTGTTACAGGCTGTTGATGATGATGATGATGTATGAAGTATAGATAGTGTGGATGAGTACAGTAAATAGAATTTCAAGAGTTTGAAATTAAGCTCTTAAGCAATATTTTTAAGTCTTACATATACTTTCTCGTTGGTTGGTAAACCCAGAATATAATGCTAAATCTTAGAGTTGAAGATACGAAACCATAATACGCAATTAGAATAGTGTTTGTTAGAGACTGGAGTTACGTTTTTTTTTAAAGTTTCAGGGTCGTACTTACACAGTACATGTATACATACTCAGATATGAAAGCAACTTGACATATTTTCTGATAACTCATTGAATACCTCCATGTGATATCTATGAAGGTAATATTGTTACACAGAATACATTCGTATAACCCTGAACAGATTGATCTGATGTTTGGAAATGTCATGAGCAACGAACTGTGAAATAACAATCACATTTTAACGTGGTCAAATTATACTGAAGCACATTCTATTGTTGTTATAGAATATTGTGGACAATGATTTTTAGGTGATGAAATATATTCCATTGATTCAAAATCGTCGTATTTTTGTATTTGATTTATTTACTACTTGCTCAGCCGAGTAATCGAGATATACGGGTATCTCGATTATTGCAATAACAAGTAGCCTTTGTGTCATTCTGATATATAAGCTATATTACTGTAAAGTTTCATCCAAATCCGTTCAGTAGATTTTGCGTGAAAGAGCAACAAACATACATATATACATTCATACATACCCACAAACTTTTGTGTTTATAATATTAGTAAGGATAGTAAGAATTTAATGTTATTAGTAAATTTTAAATTAAAATGTATACTTTGGAATATTTTGGGATTTTGCTGCTTCCACCAACTTTGTAGAAGGGTTCAGGCTCCGCGAACACGCGCACAGTTTGGGTTTATTATCAATTAAGTACTCCTGGATAGTCCATGTCTAGAGGCACTTATGTTGCTATGTATCTAATAATAATTTAGTTCCTTACCAATCAGGCTTATCATCTTCTAGTTGAAACTCTATGATGTCTAAGCGTGTAATCTAATATAATAAATAATAGTGATTTAATAAGATATTAAAAAAACTTCGTTACCTACAAGTGTAGTCTCAACCCATACGTATATTATCAGGATCCGTACCTGCACTGGTTAAGCGCGTATTTGTATTCAAAGTGCCTTGTTTGCCCTGTTCTCCTTAATCAATTTATGGTTTTCAGTTGATTTTATTTTGTCATAAGTGCTCTCGAAAGAATCATTTTTCGCTTGTATATATTGTCGACTTTAATCTGTCTAGATGATATGGAATATTGATGGCTAAGATGGATCACAAAAAACTGAACGAGAATGATAAGAATATCAAGTAATATCCAGAAAGAAAAAATATATATCCAGAATATATTTTAGGAATTTCCAGATATACTAGTTTCTTATTCTTTGAAGAAAACATGTCGTAATTAATACTGTACTAAAAATAAAGGCGTACAAAAATGTTACCAAACTTAACTTTGTTTCATTTATATGAATGACCTTGGACGGAAGCTAAAATTAGCTCTACAGTTAAACTTGATTCTCATTGACGACGAGACAAGTAAAAAGTCTCCGATATTACTTATTTATTTATTTTATTTTATTTAAATACTTTATGCACTAAGATTACAATGGCGGACTTAATGCCAAAGGTATTCTCTACCAGTCTGCCGTGTGTGGTGGTTAAAACTAAGAAAGATTTGGGAAATAAAGAATGAAATATGATATATCTGTTATGTATTCATACGAAATACATACATTTATACATACAATGTATATTTAAACATACATACAATATATAGATACATACATATACATATTTATTCATACAAAACATATAAAAGCAGCTGTCAAAGATTGTTTTTTTATTATATTAAATGTAACTGTTTTATTTATTTATAATAAATATATTTCCGTCTACCATTACAGATATGTAGAATCTATTATATGATATATCAGACTTGTGATGATTCTGCCATGTTCTGAGCAAGGAGAGCCCGCACTCTGGCCTTGAAGGAGTTACGACTGGGTGCCATTCTGATTTCCTTGGTCAAGGCTCTCCAGCGAAGGACAGATTGAACTACGAAGGAAGTATGAACGCATGCTGAAGTGCGAGAGGGGCATGACAGAAGGAAGCTATGTTTGGAGCGAAGGGATCTGTCATGATTGGAACCTAGGAAGTGGAAGGAAGAAGACAAGAAGGTAGGCGAGTTAGGAGAATTGAGAATAGTGTAGAGAGTCGTTAGGGCTCGCATATGGCGACGCTGACGAATTGAGAGCCAGTTTAATTCAAGGCGAAAAGAGGAAATATGATTATATTTACGGAGATTAAAAACGAATCGAATGCAGTTGTTCAGAAGTCGGTCGTAGTAACACACATCACCATAATCCAAGATGGGTTGAATTAAGGTTTGCATCAACATAGTTTTAATCTTGGATGGTAGGAAGTTTTTAAGTCGATATAACGCCATATATGGCCATCTTTTAAAATTGGCTCTGAAGTTGCCTCAATATAATATATTTATGTTTTTATCCTATATTTCGTTTTTCAAAAAAATGGTTACGGATAAGAATAAGTATTGGTACCACCCCTATTCATTTCGTGGGTGACGAAAAAGGCAACTAAGAAACAAAGTATACAGCAAAACATGACTGTTAAGAGGCCGGCGTACGACACTCGAAACTGCAAGTTGAAATTTGTTCGTAAAATATTGCTGTCTCTGTTTGACAAAATACAACGTAGATACGAGTGCACCGCTGTATGTGTGTATGTGGATTGACATTCATTTGTAGTAATTCGGACTCTCTCGTAGAAGGTTCGGCTTTCATTATTTGACTGACACGAATCACACACACATTGAAATATTTTTTGATGCGATAGCACTACTAATTGATTGAAATTTGTGAAAATATGGATGTGTTTCGTAATATCGAAAATCATGAATGAAAACTCAATATTTTTTCGATTTATTTTGTGTAAGTAGTAGCTTAATAATATGAGATATGTTATTGATGAAACAATATTAGAAATATTTTTGTTTTTAAGACAGAAAAAAACAAAATGAAAACATGACATTTACAATGTAAAATAAGTAAAATTTAATTTGATTATATTTTATTCTATATAAGTTTATTTTTAAAAATAAAGACGTTATAACCTAAATAAATACAGTCTAAGTCCGAATATCGACATATCATCGTGGAAATATGTTTATACTGCAAATGATCTTGGTATACCGTTTGTATGGACAATTCAGCCTCCGGGGGCCCCTTAAGAGAAGAAAAAATTGACATAAATCATAAACCAACCAACCCATCCATCCATCCATATAGTAGGGTAAAACCTCCTACCTGAAAAGAAGCCAATGTTTATCATTCTTAACGGCTGTTGATGACGAAGATAAATTCCTTACATCATAATCATTCCTAAATAAAAATACTGTAACGCAAAAAGTTTATCTCTAGGTCAGTGACAATAAGTCAAAGTTGTATGTTATCAAAACTTGTTTGGTGGTCATCGCTTTGTCAAAACGTAACTCATTTCTGGTATAGATAAGATTAGATAGACTTTAAAAGAATGTCTCCTTTATTTAATCTCTATTTCTTTATTCATATTTAAAGGGAAAATACTCAAATTGATAGGAGCCACTGCAAGTATGCCTAACTCAGTGACTGAGTTACTGACTGACTGTTCAGTTAGTATAACTCAATCAATACATATCTCAAACGAAAAATATATTTATTTAAGTTCAGAACAACGGTTTATGAATCACACAAATTGTTGTCGCATACTGGATTTGAACCCACAACACTTGACGTAGTAGAAAGCGTTGTGGCGACCGCTATAAAGACTAGGTCAACCATGCAGTCATATTTTAAAACTTGCAATTAACTTAATTATATTCTATACTATTTTTTTCATTATTAAGCCTACCAAAGTGACTCAACTCTGCCTGATGGTAAGCATGAGTACAATCCAGGAGTAGGGGTCACCATCCTCATTGTGAGTGCAGACAATGCAGCATGGTGACCTACATCATGGCGGCGTAGTGTCATGTTTATGCATCATTCTCTCGGCCTCATGTAGAATAGATTGAATCAAACGCATAATATTCCATACATTAACAGCTCTTATTAAGAATGCAAGTATTCACTGATCAGAAAGTGAAATCGCTGTGGCGTTTAACAGTGAACGCAAATGATATAAAAGTAAGCGTCTATTATTATGTCTTATTTTGTCTCCGTCCATTTCTGCTAACTACTGGTTTATCATAAGGCTTTTACCGACTTCAAAAAAGGAGGCGGTTCTCAAATCGTCGGAATCTTTTTTTTTTATGTATGTTCAGCGATAATTTCGTCGTTTATGAACCGATTTCAAAAATTCTTTTAAAATTGGAGTGGGCGTAGCTTACAGGTGGTCCCATCGTCACCATATCGGGATCTGACGATTGGATCCCAAGGAAATCGAGGGAACTCCTCAAATATCATGGGCACAATTGTTGCGATTTGGGATCGGAATAGTTTGTCTTTGAAGTCGGTTCCTTTTTGTTAATATTAATATTATTTAAACATTTATAATAGTATTAAGTGCTTTTCGACAAACCTTCCTTTCATTCAACCTTTGAATTTCAGTTCTCCCTTACGGAGGTCCGATTCCAGGCGCTCCGTGGAACAACTGATATTCAGGTAAAACCGGTTGAACAAGTAGCCGACCCCAAATAATATTGGGAATAAGGCTAGGGAAGAAGAAGATATTTAGTGCTCCCTTTTGTGTATATATCGGTTATTGTGGCTAAATATAACCTATGCCCTTCTCCAAGATTATATTTATCTCTTTAACAAAATTCATCCAAATTGCTTCACCGGTTCAGCCGTCAAAACATAACAAACATATAGACAGTTACTTTCGAATTAATATTACTGATACTAGTTTTTGAATGTTTGTAATTTTTATATACTCACATGTATTTAGAAATATATTAGTTTAGAAATGTACACAGTATCAATTGTTGAAAAGGCGTGTCCCCTACTGCGTCCACCGTACCTTGGTTCTAATACATATTAAAAACGGTAAAACATGGCTGTTTAAAACGTTTTGTTTAATCCGTCAGGAATTGAAGATGGGAGGAGTAGATGATATACATGTAAACAAACTGTACTTTTATTACATCACAAAACTTGTATTCCATCAAAAGTATTTTATCGTGTGAGTTTCTCAAAGGATCAAAATCCCCAACTAAGGCAAAGATAAAAAGGTTAACGCAGTTTTGTGTCTTATGAATCGCAGCTGTTCACAGGTGGTATAGTTGCTTGCCCTCATGTGTTGTGTGCTGATAAATAAATATATAAATAAATATTTCGGACCTCTGACACACAATATCATCTAGATTCAAACTAAGCAGAGCTGGTACATTGAGTACTAACAACTGATATAAATACAAATAGTTTTTTTAGTGTAAATACGTACACATTAAACATCACCCAAACTCCGAAACAAATATTTGCAGATCATACAAAGATTTGGTCCGGTAATCGAACCCGAGACCTCTTGATCCGCAGCCGCATATTCCAACCACTAGACCAACAAGGCAGTAAAATGATGTGTTCCTTATACATGCGAGAGAAATATGAAAGTATCTTTAGTAACGGTAGCAGTCAACACAGTACTTTCCATTCACCCAGTGTCACTTGACGTGCACGAACGTGACATACATTGCATCAGACAGAGTCTAACAGTGATATAACTCAATATTTAATAAATATTTCAAACATCTAATATACAATGCCATCGTAGGTCTAGTGGTTAGCGTATGTGACTGCTAATCAAAAAAGTCTCGGGCTCAAATCCAGGGTCGGGTCAAAAAATGATGTTCTCAATAACAGCCCGGAGTCTGGAAGTTTGGCTATAATTCAAGCCCGTGTCTCGTAGAGCACGTGAAGCCGTTGGTCTTGGTTATCGTGAAAATCTATGGCAATCGTTATTAGGAAGCTGGTCCCCTCAAATATACTGACAACTAGTTTAACATTCGAATTTCAGTTCTCCCTCAGTGTTGCGGAGGTCCGATGCTCCGGGATATTCAGTCGCTCCGGCCGCTCCGGAAAAAAACTGAACCGGTTGAACTAGTAGCCGACCCGAAATAATATTGGGAATAAGACTAGAAAGTAAGTATGTCAGGAAACGGGCCTGAAACCTCAAGAACAGCAATCGCATAGACCACCGCTGCGCTTAAGAGGCAGTTAGACTAATAGACAATCGATTGGTTACAATAAATAAATAAATAAATAAATATGTTGGACATCTTACACACAACATCATCTAGTCCCAAAGTAAGCAGAGCTTGTGTTATGGGTACTAAACAACTGATATAAATACATAAACATACTTTTTTTTTTGTAAATACATAAATATTATACATAGTAAAACACCCAGACTCCGAAACAAATATTTGTGGATCACACAAATATTTGGTCTGACCCGGGAATCGAACCCGAGACCTCTTGATCAGCAGCCGCATACGCTAACCACTAGACCAACAAGGCAGTCAATAGATCAATAGTCTAATAGATCTTCTAATGTTGTATTAGTTCAAACATTACTAAATTCTTTAAAATAAACCCTATTGCTATAGCAATACAGGTTACCAATTGGCACGTTTAAGAAGAAACTATTCAAAGTCATTGAACAGTAAGCGTAAAGTAGTCTGCGCGAACAGTCATATATTAACATCAAATAGTGAATGCCGTGGTTTCAGTAACAAAACATTTAAAAAGATGATAGTAACAAAATAATATTTCTTTTTAATTATTGTGTTATTATTTTTCGGAAAATATTTAATTAATTTGTTCAAAATGAGTTCGATGTGTTTTTATTTTTATTATTTATTCGGTGTGTGTTATTTGGCAGTGAGTGCAAATGTTTTAAGAAAAACTGATTTATATCGTTTGGATATCGTGCATTATAATGATTTTCACGACAGGTATTGTTTTATTATTTTTATATCTTTTATTTTTTATTATTATTCTTGAACTGTTATTATATTTCCGTATTGATTTTGTCTGTAAGTTTAAATATATTCTATGGATATTTTTCGTGTGGACATAGTTCATTTTGAAACAGTGCCAACTGCGTGACAAACGTAGATGAAGAATAGATATAGGTATTTATATTCATGACACAATTAATATAAAAACCATCAGAGAAAGTTGAGTACTCCACTAAAACTACCACATTAGATGTATTTGACCATTATTAGTGAAAATAAAAAGAAACCTTTATTCAATAGACTATTATTATTAATATCATCAACTAAAGTTATAATTAAAAGGTATTTTTTGTTGGTCTTTCTTAACTAAACTTCTGTATACATCATCAACAACCCGTAACATCCCACTGCTGGGCTCGAGTCTAAACTCAGGAGAGGGTTAAGGCCATATATTCCCACGTTGGTAGAGTGTTTGTTGAGGACTGGCGAGACACATTGTGGCTAAGTAATCCTGCTATTGGATATTTTTAAACCGTCTGAAGGCCTCCAACTCACGGAAATGCTCGTAACGTATCATGTCACAAACTTTCACCCATCTAGGTGCTGACCGCACCTTCGTTGTTTACCCACGGTGATTGTTTCCAATCACCTAAGGCCTAGACTCTTCCTAGCCAAGATTATTTGGGGTCGGCTGCTAGCTCAACTGGCTTCACCTGAATATCAGTTTCTCCACGGAACGTCGGGCATTTTTTTATATTATTTAGCCTAGCAAAATGATGCTACCTTGCTTGATGAAAAGCATGAGTAGAATCCAAGAGTGAGGGAAGTAGAATCCACCATACTTGCTGCGAATGGTGACAATAAAGTATGGCGGCCCACACTATGACGGAATAGCGAGTTGCTTTTTCACGCCCCTTTGAAAGGACCCGGGATTATACTGGGAAGGAAACATATTTATTAACTGTGCAACCCTTAAGGTGTACTGAATTCAAAGATTAAACTAGTTGTCGGATCATTTGAGGGCATCGACTTCCCAATAAAGATTGTAATATATGTTCATGACAACCGGGACGGCTTAACATGCTCTCTTACCCACGGGCATGAAAAACTAGACGGTAAGCTTCCACAGTTCAGGTTGTTATAAATATATTAAAATTGCCTTCTTGGTCTCCGTGTGCAACTGCCGATCAAGAGATCTCAGAGTCGATTCCCGGGTCGGACTAAATGATCTACAAATATGTGTTCAGAGTTTGGGTGTTTTCTATATATAATATGTATGTATTTACAAAAATAAGTATATATGTATGTATTTATATCAGTTGTTTAGTACCCATAGTACAAGGTCTGCTTAGTTTGGAATTAGATGGCGTTTTGTGTAAGATGTACGATTTTTTTTAAGTTTTAAGTTTTTAGTAAGTTTAAGAATAAAATTCAAATCAGCGGATGTGACCGTTAACTCTTCACTTTTAACATTAGACTAATTTATGAGAATATAAAACTAAACTTCATACTTACAATATGAAAATAACGTAAAAAGAAATAAAACGTGATTGCAGTTCACCTCAAGCCAAGAATTCCAGCAATATAAATCTTTGTCATTGTGATATACACGGGGCCTAGTCGAGATACAAGTATTTGATTCATAGACCAACACAATAGGAGGTAGCCACATGCAGGTACCCTTTGACAAAGCTTAAGCTCAAACGGGTTTATGCATTAAACTGTTACGACAAAGTATGTGCTTTAGTGTCTGTGTTTTTAAGCTATTTTTCGTAACGAAAAAACCTATCACCTTAAAAAAGGATAGAGAATATGATTGTAACAGCAGTGCGACAAGGATATGGCGGCTCCGTGCTCTATAGGCAGATTAGCGCATGAGTCCTGCCGCCACCGGCCGTTATCCGTTGCCTTGACAACACAGACATTCTAGATTGTTCTTCCTTGCTTTTCTATAATTCTATTGTAAAAAACTAATTACAAAATATATAATTGTTATCTACTTTACACAATACATAGCGTCCGCGTTCTCCAATACCGTCTATTGAATCTTAGTGTTTTTTTTATATTTTATTTTATATTATTTATAATAATAATAATAATAATAAACTAGCAACACTTAAAGTCATCGAAATTTCTCCAACATATTTTTGAAATAAATTATTTTTACCATATAAAATTACAATATAAACCAAATATATACATTTTTAATTGACTCAATGTTATAAAAATAATTAAATAACAGGATTAAAATGAATCGCAATGAGAAAAACTTAGTAATATCTGTTGTTAAAGACATGACGTTTAAAACGTCATGTCAAAACCAATATAATTATCGATAAAACATGAGAAATTTTGAAAGATGATAACAAGAGCTAGAAGCAGAGCACAAAAATCATCCCCGGACTCGTCGCTACGCTCCGCCGTGCCGTCAATGGAAGAAATCATAGAAGTTCCGAATAGTGCACAGGCGTCGAGCTCTACTTCGAGCGACGAGTTTTTCTCTCCGCCGACGTCGCCAACACCTGTACGTCGGCAGGAGAGGACCCGGCCACCAGACAGCTTGGGATCCCGAGGACCACTGACCTCGAAAAGGGTCCCCGCTACCGGTGGTGGTGTGCGCCGCATGAAATGGTCACATACAATAAATGAGAACGTCATGCGGGCATATTTTCGGGCTACAGAGTTGGGAACAAACCTTACTGCGTACCGTGTTCGACTAGTCTCTCTGTTTCAGGAGCTTGAGCCAGCCGTCAACGTATCGGCACAACAATTGTCGGATCAAGTGCGGGCTATACAGCGATGCCATCTGCTAGATGAGGCCGTACTTGAGAGGATACGCTCGGACGTACGGAATACCTTGGCTATCCCTTCTTCGTCACATGCTGTGGATTTGGGAGTAAATAGTACACCAATTCTAACACATAATAATAATGTTGATGAACAAGAGGAGAGTGAAGTTATATCCGTGAGTACCCAATATAATGATAGAATAAGGAGCGCTTTGGAGGATGCGATTCAGAAATACCGGTATTTTGATTATCATAACAGACCCCGGTTACCCCGTTTGCCCATTCATAAACGAAATTTAGCACTGGTGAGTGCCCTGAATCCGTTATTATCAGATTATTTTGATAATAGCGAGGATCTTAGTGATACACATTCTATTCTTTACTGTGCGGCAATTGCAGTTTGTCGAGTAGCTGGTATTAATTTTGCTGAAGACAGAAGTGCTACTCGACCCAAAAATACTTTACCAGCTTGGCAGTATAGAATAGAACGTCGTATTACTGAGACTAGGACACTCATCGGTAAATTAACTGCTTTTCAGGCAGGTAATACGCGGCCGAGAGTCATGCGCTTTGTGAAACAGGCATTCTTGGGGACTACCATCAGTCCTCAACAGTACTTGTCTAGTGTCACAGAGCGCATAGACTTCTTGAAGCAAAAAGTTTATGCATGGGCAAATAGGATAAGACGGTACAAAAAACGTGGAAATCGGTATTATCAGAATCGCATGTTCCAAAGAAATGAGAAGTGGGTGTACCGGAAATGGGAAGAACCGGATCCATGTGAGCGCGATGGGTACTTGCCAGATGAAAATTCCACAAATGAATTTTGGCGTAGTATCTGGTCGGTGCCTGTCAGCCATACAGATGGTGACTGGATGCGAGATGTCAGACACTCATGTGAGTCCATAACAACTATGGAACCAATCATTATTGACAAAGATGATGTAAGTTGTGCAGTCCGTTCATTACCAAATTGGAAATCACCTGGTCCGGACGGTCTGCACAACTTTTGGCTTAAGTGGTTCCGAAGCTCGCATGGGTGTTTGGCGTCTCAATTCCAGGCAGCATTGGATTCTGGTTCATTACCACAATTTTTAACAACTGGTATAACCCATTTACTTCATAAATCTGGTAGTGCCATGGATCCCAAAAACTTTAGGCCTATTACATGTTTACCAACTGTATATAAACTTCTTACATCTATTCTGAGACTCAAAATTACTACACATGTAAATAATAATTCGATACTTTCCGTTTCTCAGAATGGATGTAGAAGTGGGACTCGTGGCACTAAAGAGCTCCTTATCGTTGATATGACCATTAGCCAACAAGTACGTCGTAATCGTAAGGGTTTGGCGACATGTTGGATAGATTATAAGAAGGCTTACGACTCGGTTCCCCATTCATGGCTTTTGAGGGTGCTGGAGTTGTATAAAATTGATACAACTCTGTGCACCTTCTTGAAGTCATGTATGGGGCAATGGAGGACAGTCCTTCGCTATCCTGGATGCCGCCAAACTGCGGTAAGCGACGTTTTTGTAAAGATCGAGAGGGGTATCTTTCAAGGTGACAGTCTGAGTCCCTTGTGGTTTTGTCTGGCCTTGAACCCTCTTAGTACTCTCTTAGAGGGTTCAGGGTTAGGCTATAGGTTGCAGAGAGGTAGCCGGGCTATATCTCACCTTCTTTACATGGATGATTTGAAACTACTGGCTCCCACTAAATTACAATTGATGGAGTTACTAAAGGTTACTGAAAACTTTAGTAATTCTATCAAAATGGAATTTGGTTTGGACAAGTGTGCAGTCATGTATGTAAAGAAAGGTGTTATTGTGGAATCTGAAGGATTAGAACTTTCAGATTCAACAAAACTTAGGTCTCTCTCTGCCACCGAAACCTACAAATATCTAGGCTTTTCACAATCCTTGGGAATACCAGAATCTGATGTGAAGCAAACGTTGAGGGAACGCTTCTTCGGCCGCCTGAAAAAAGTCCTTAAAAGTCTTTTGTCAGGGGGTAACAAGGTGCGAGCCTACAACGGTTGGGTCATGCCGGTTCTGATGTATTCCTTTGGTATACTTAGATGGACTCAGACCGAACTAGATGCCCTTGACAGGCGAGTTCGTACCTTACTGACTGCATTCCGAATGCACCACCCACGTTCATCGGTTATGAGATTGTACATCCCGCGAAAGTTTGGGGGTCGTGGATTTTTAAATATCAAGACCCTACATAATCGCGAGATATACAATCTCAGAGAATATTTTCTTAATACCGAAATGGAGGTGCATCGCAATGTAGTTGCAGTGGATAACGGACTCACTTCACTCGCTCTGGCTAAAGAGAATTGGCGCAAACCTGTAGTACTCAGTACTGATGATCGCAAGGAGGTATGGAAGGGCAAAGAGCTTCATGGTCGGTTTTATCGGGCTTTGAACGGGCCTGATATAGACTTTAAAGCATCGACTTCCTGGCTACGGTATGGTGATCTCTTTGGAGAAACCGAAGGTTTTGTTTGTGCAATTATGGACGAAGTTATCATGACGAGTAACTATCGGAAATATATACTGAGGGACGGTACGGTTGACATATGTCGGGCATGTCACCGACCCGGGGAATCTATCAGGCATATTATTTCTGGTTGTTCTCGTCTTGCTAACGGTGAATATTTGCACCGACACAACCATGTAGCCAGGATTGTACATCAGCAACTTGCCCTTAAATACCAACTTGTAAATTTGGAGGTGCCATACTACAGGTATGTGCCCGACCCAGTTCTCGAGAATGGTCGTGCTACATTATATTGGGATCGATCTATTATCACAGACAGGACTATTGTCGCCAATAAACCTGATATTGTGATGATAGATCGATCACAGCGCCGCGCAATGATTATCGATATCGCTGTTCCTCATGACGAGAATCTCGTGAAGGTTGAAAAAGAAAAGCAAATAAAATATTTGGATTTATCTCACGAGATTGTCGATATGTGGAATGTCGATTCGGCGATCATTGTTCCGATAGTCGTTTCTGTTCATGGTTTGATAGCCAAGAGCCTCGACCAACACCTTAAGAGGCTCACGTTGGATGGCTGGATTAAGGGTCTGATGCAGAAGGCGGTCCTCCTTGACACGGCACGTATAGTGAGGAGGTTCCTGTCTTTGGAGCCCTAACCACCGGTTTCTTGGTCCCTGTACTCGAAGTCGGTGGTCTACTATTTTTTATATTTTTAAATGTATTTTTTATATTTATATTTAAAAATGTAATTTATATGTAAATATTAACAAATAAAGAGAATAATAATAAATCTTTATTTTTCTCTCTCACACAGATATTTTACAATTTCATCATCTTATAAGTATTTATATTTTTATAGATATGCTTATATTACTATTAAGTTCTCTGTTTAGTTGTCATTGTCTTTCGGTTAATAGGATGATTATATTGCTTGCCAATAATATTGTTAGAATGTATGTTAGTAAAAAGACAGTGTATTTTTTTTTGAAAACTTGAAAGAATATCAACGAAAAAAAATACTGATTAAATCAACATAAATAAATAATTATAATTGCTTAGTTGATAAAACATGCTATGCAATAGCTTTACCGCGGCAGTCCCCGAGTGCCACACGACTTTTTCTTTTAATTGTTATGTGTGAGTTCATAGTAACAGGCGGTTCTTTTTGTTTTGAGTATAAAATGGATATGTATGAGGAATTCCCCTCGCAAAGAAACATTATTGTATGAAATGAAACGCAATGGCCACTCAACTCCGGTCGGCGGGCCTGTGTGTTTGAGTCTGTTCTCTTTCTACACTCGCTAGCGCCTTTACTTTCTTCTATTATTTACTATCTTAACGATCAGATGACGATGTTGATATATTTGATAAGTACGTAAATATAGTAACATAAGAGTACATGTAAGTGCATATATAATAACATTTACGTATATATAATGTATAACGACGAGGGCCTTACCAGCGATTAGTAACTGAACAGTTACTTTCCACCAGACGCCCCATATGTTCATTGGCGTCTAAATATCTACAAAAAGTTGATGTTATACGTTTTGCTTTGTCATGTTGTTACGTGGTTTTACATTTTCAAAGTCCAACTGCATGACAGTAAAAATATCGCTGTTTTGTAATACTTAGTTGAATCTATACATACACATATAAATGTCCGTTTGTAATTCCAAATCAAGAAGTTTTCACTGAATGCGTTTGAAACTAATATGCCTTGTGTTTTTGTATGTTTCGGTTAATTTTTAGAACGGTTACATCGATTTTGACGGGCATTTCAGTGGAAGATAGCTGATGTATAAGGTACTGAAGCTATTTTTTTAAGACTAACTTGGCGCGCAGCATCAATAAATAAATACATATTTCGGACTACCATCGAATAACTACCTATTCCATTCACAACAAAACCGCGAATAGCGCCGCGTGGCCTATTTGATATTTAATTAAATAAGTTTGCAATACACATTAAATCAAAAGTTGAATAAAGTTTATAAATACATAGTTTTAAATAACTTTTATTTTCAAAATGAAGAAAGATTAATCAACTATATTTTGAATATATGTTATTTAATTTACGAAAAACTTTTAGTTTTAAGCTATTTCTGGAATTTTGCACTTTTTAGTTTAAATTTAATTATTTAAAAATCGATAACATTAAAGTATCTATGGATTGAATTTCGACATATCTGCATGTAAAAAAATAAATATTTAGAGATAGTTAGACTGTCTCGTTGGTTGGTTGGTTGGTCTCGGGTTCGATTCCCGGGTCGGGAAAACTTTTTATAGATAAGTTTTAAACTTATCATCAAAAGTTTCAATCACAGCACAAAGTATAAAAGTTTGCCGGTGATTCAAGCACGTACATAGGTGAGCACGTTAAGACGTCGGTGCCGGTTATCATGAACATCTATGGCAATCGTTATCAGGAAATCAGTGTCGTCAAATACACTGACGACTAGTTTGACCTTCGAATTTAGTTCACTCTCAGGATTGCGGAGGTCAGATGCCAAAAGCTTCGTGAAGAAGCTGATATTCAGGTAAAACCGGTTGAACTAGTAGCTCACCATAAATAATATTGAGAAAAATAAAAGCTATGAAGGTGATGGTGATAATCATTGTATGTTAAAGAGGGTAATTATATTTTAATATGGTGATTAATTTAATGCTATATTTATTGTAGTATAATAGTTTTCTCATTCATGTCACAATTAGTTTAAATTATCTACATTTATTTACATTTAAATCATTATGAATTATTTAGTATTTTGAAGTTAAAGTCACATGTTTGGTTAGGAAAATATCATTTTAAATATAAATATTTCAGACGTCTGACACATAACATCATCTAGTCAAAACTAAGCAGAGCTTGTACTGTGTGTAATAGAGAACTGATATAAATACAAAATATATACTTTTTTTTGGTAATACTTACATACATAGAAAACTCCCAAACTCAGAAAAAAATATTTGTAAATCATACCCGTCATAAGGTACGACCCGGGAATCGAATCAGAGACCTCTTGATCAGCAGCCGAATACGCCAAACACTAGATCAATAAGGCACTCAAATTTTGTTTTGTTCTTTATTGCTATTGTTAAAATATTGGTTTGTTAATATTTTTTTTGAGTAGGTACTTCAGTGGCGCAGTGGTATTGTTTGCGATGGCTGTATCTGAGGTCTAGGGTTCGAAATTCTGGTTAAACCAACTACGTGTTTTAAAAAAATCAAAATTTTATTTCGGAGTTAGTGTTTTCTATCAATCTATACTAAAATTGTAAAGCTGAAAAGTTTGTATGTTTGTGTGAATGCTAATCTCAAGAACTTTTGAGCCAATTGGAAAACTTCTTTCAGTGTTACATCTGCTTAGTTTGAAGCTGACACAGTGTGTCAGATGTTAGAAATATTTATTTTACTACTAGCTGACCCGGCAGTCTTCGTATTGCCTCGATCGATAAATAGAAGACCTAATCTTTTGTATAAATAAACTTAAAACCAACAAAAGGAATCCATAATTAATAAAAAAATGTAATTCATATTTTTTTATTCAGCTTTTAAACCTTCTCTGGACTTCCACAAATAATTCAAGACCAAAATTAGTCAAATCGGCCCAGCCGTTCTCGAGTTTTAGCGAGACTAACGAACAGCAATTCATTTTTATATGTATACTAGTTGACCCAGCGAACTTCGTACCGCCCAACTTTAAAATTCCAGAACTTGATCGCAGCGCTACCTACCGGGTCCAATTGCGAATCTAAACCATTCCCATATCCCCTTGAACACACACAAAAAATTTCATCAAAATCGGTCCAGTCGTTTGAGACAAGTTCAGTGACATACACACTCACACAAGAATTATATATATAAAGATAATAGGTGATGCCCGCGGCTCCGCTCGCGTCCTAGAGGTTTGAAAAATAGATAGTAGGCGATTCTCAGACTTACTGAATATGCATGAAAATTCATAAGAATCGGTCGAGCTGTTTCGGAAGAGGGAACGAACATTTTGACACGAGAATTTTATGTATAAGATATAGATAGAAGATAGATTATATAACATAGAAAGCAACTGTGTACATACCATTCATCATTCATTTGACTTGTTTGATGGCATGGTGCTTAATAATAATTATATTTATGTATTTACTTACTCGGCCAGCGTGGGGACGTATGGCCTTAACCCTCCCTTGAGAGGATACCTGAGCCCAGCAGTGGGACGTTATGGGTTGTTGATGATGATTTACTTACTGTAGTAATAAATTAATGCAAAACAAATTATTAGGCGAGCCACTACTACAACTACTGATATAGTAGTGTACCTCCTAATCCCTTCCTCCTAATCGATGCAATGTTACAAAACAATTGAAGCCTTTGGTTTGGGAATATTGGAAGTAGGTAATTGATTTAACATAGCCTTGATATTTATAAAACATGTCATGAGCAAATTACTATTACAAATTTAGTAACATGCAACAGTAAGGTTTTAGATACGGTTTAATTTATTATCGTTAAGGGTCAATGAAGCTTTTTAATATTCCATTTTTTTTACTTAAACCTACCAAAGTGACTCTACTTTACCTGATGGAAAGCATGAGTAGAATCCTCATAGTGAGTGCATGCAGTACAGCATGGTGACCCATATCATGGCGGCATAGTAATATGTTTCTGCATTACTCTCCCGGCCTCCGGAGAGGAGAGAATGGTGCAGAATGACTGCGCCTCCGGTCTTACACTCACCAACCTAAAACGACAGCATTCGTGCTGTAGTTTTAGGTTGGTCTTCTGTGTGAGGGTAGTACTGCTATTCGTACTACGAAAAGATCAAAGTCGTGCATTCGTTGTTTGGGATGTTCAAGAAAGAATTATAGTAGTATATTATGAAGATGATTGCCAAATCGTTCAGTATACAAATCTGAAATGTTTGCAGCTGGTACTTTGATATTATAAGCACCCACTAAGGAGAGGTTTTTAGGAATAGGATCCTTAAAAAGTTAAAATAGATAATGCACGTAGTTGTATGGAAGTTTTAAAGGTTAGAAACAAGAAATAATCATGTAAGCGAACCCGCATGATTGTATATAAATATACATGCGATTATGTAATTTAAGAAGCTCAATTTATTAGCAATTTGATCTTTAGAGTTCGTGACCATGTTTTTATGATTCCCATGTGATCTCAGTGGTGAAGAAATATGGCGATTAGGTTTATTTTCATAGAGTCCAATTTTCAGTAAGCAGGCTAGATTATGTATGTATTCAATAATCAAATTGTAACGTCAAGCCCTTATCAGTTATAACGTAATTCATAATCAATGTTTACTAGAAATTTTAATGTTTTTTGACGCATGATGGTATCTCTCAATGCTAAGATTGTAATATCGAGAGGTAATATGAAATGGAGCCGAGTTTGGTATCAAGAGAGTGCAGATTCTAACACCATGTAGGATAACATTAAACTACTCTCACTATAATAAGTCAAGGAATTCAGTATAGGTTTAATGAGAAATTCGTATAGCTTAGACTTCTATTTAAAAGATATTTAATCGAGGATTAAAGCAGCGTTGGTATCGAAGGTCGTAAGATGGCCTGATGAAGGTAGCAGGAAGCCATTGGCTGATAGAAACACAGACCCGTTGTTGTGGAGGAACCTAGGGAAGGCCTTTTTTACACGTGTGGAAACCCAATCGGGCTGTCACCAAAACAATTAGTGTGTCAGAATGGAACCGAACCGACCAAAACCACACCGCTACTAAGTCAATCTGCGCCTAAAATAGGAGGGGTCCAGGGAACCTCTTATTACGCTATCTGGACCTATCCCAGGCGGATGGAGGGGTAAACCCGTCCGGTCCATTTGCGGCCACATTCGAGAGCCGATAAGAACGCCTCCGCTACCCGGTTCGCCGGCGGTGGATATGGTCCGAGTGGAGGTCGTCCTCTTCGCGTCACTTGTGTATTTCTTCGGGAGGAGGACGAAAGCCGCTCTCCGCCCGGAAGTCAGCGAGAACCTCAGCTTCCAAATCCCACAGCGGTGTTTCGGTCTAGGCGCACGCCGTCACGGTCGTCCCAAGGAAGGCCTATGACTAACAGTAGACGCGATTTAGCTAGGCAAAATAAATATATTTTTTTTTGACATATATGACCCACAACACCGTCTAGCCCCAAACTAAGCAGAGCTTGTACTACATACTACTTGGATACACAACTGACATAAATACGTATACACTTTCTTTTTGTAAATATGTACATATAATATTAAATACAGCAAACACAAACTCCGAAACAAATATTTGCAGATTATACAAACGTTGTGCACCAACCAAATTGTAGTACACCTTCTCAATTATTTCCACACCATCCTACGGTACACTGGTAAAGGATACCTGATGCATTAAGTCCGCAATTGTACTTTCAGTGTATAAAGTTGATATATAAATTAAGTAAATATTCATAAAATAAATTTACGAAGAAGGTCAAGTGATAAGTAGTAACATGGAAAATTTTCAGTTGTTCCAAGCACTCCGTATTTATTTCTCGACCTTGCAAGAAACCGGTCAAAAGACTTGCATTGTGCGGAGCTCGGTTATGTTGTATTACATTTATATTATATTCATAACTCGTAAAAATTAAATTGTTTGATAAACATGATCATTTCTTCTTAGTCTGGGTGGAACTTATTTAAAACTAGTTTTTGCTCTTGGCTCTGCTCACGTGTATGTTGATTATCGTGATAAAAAGTAGGCTATGTTCTGTACAGAATCTAAATATCTTCATGTCAAATTGTGTTGAAATCGTAGCAGCGGTTTAGCAATTAATAGTAATTGACAAACAGAGTTAATTTTGAAAGTAGTTTTCTGAAAACCACGTCAAAAACGGTTTAGACTAATACGAGATAATCGCTAACAAACATACACACATAAGTTAAACTGATACCTCATTTTTTTTAATTGGTTAATAAGATCAATCACTTGCGGGGTAGGAGTTTCAAAATAAGACAGCAGTTGACTTTACTTCTGAATTACATGCAGATTAAAACTAAAATTTCAAGAATTACCTACATAATACTTACGCTTAGAGACGTACAAAAGTGAAAGTACATTTTTAACATATTGTTTATAACTAAAAAGCAAGTGTAAACATACTCATGATGAATATGTGGCCAACAATAATTTCACACTACTAAGTAGGTACTTTTAAAATGGCAGTTTTCAATATTGGAATGTAATAAAATAAACTAATTGTAAAATACATATAGAATAAGGTTAACGACAAGAAGTTTGAAAACGAACAAAATTTATATAGCCTATGTTTTTTTGCACCATTATAAAGATTATTTATAGGTAGTAGAGCCAAGCTGATTTCAGCACGAATGGGCCAGCTTTACTTGAGTACTACCCTCACACAAAAGACCAAATACAATGACAGCTGTCGTCTTTCGTTGGTGAGTGTGAGACCGGAGGCCCAATTATTCTGCATCATTCTCAATGATGTCGGAGAATCTCACTGAGCCGCCATAGTATGGATAAAAATGCTGCATTATATGCACTCATAATGAGGATGATGACCCCTTCTTCTGGATTCTACTCATACTTTCCATAAGGCAGAGTAAAGTCACTTTAGTAGGCTTAAATATAATAAAAATGCAAGATTCTTTGAACTTTAACGTTAATAAATAAAACCGTTTATCGTGCCTTGCTGTTGCATATTTCTAAATTTGTAATAGTTATTAGTTCATAACATGTTTTATAAATATCAAGGCTGTGTTAAATCAATTAACTTCTATTTATATTCCAAAACCAAAGGCTTTAATTGTTTTGTAATATTGCATCGTTCAGACAAATTCCTTCTTTCTTAGAATGGGGAAAAAGACATCTATTTTTAGACTCAAAAATATATATCAAGATAACGTTACCGCAACGATATGTTATTTGAAAGTAAAAGGAAATAAAATAAAAATATTATGTAAATATAAACACTACCGTATCGTAAATAGGTATTATCAGTATCTAGATCTATCTATAACTAGCTATTTCCAGGCAGAGCCTTGAAAGAAGAAATCAAATAAATAAACTCACGGCCATTTTTTTGAGTGATCACATAGTTTATTAAAACTACCTGAAATAATTTGGTGTTACAACCAGTTAAATAATAATTACATTTACTATGCTGCATATTGATTACTAGCATTTGCATTTGTGTCTCTATACGCATTTATGACGGTTATCACGTCATAAAATAGCCTAGGGTCATCTATAGATATATTAAAATTCATATAAAAAGGTTCCGCGGTTTACTATTGTAACCCCTAGCCCTGTATTTAAGGGGGTTTAGTAGGCCCTAGCCCTATCCAGGGGGCGTTACTCACCGGTGCGCAGTCAGTAGAAACAAATGAGAACTATCCCAGGGTGCCTGTTCACAAGTAGTAATCAATCAAACAAAAAAAGCTAAAGAAGTACTAAGATGTATCTGTGCATATCGTCGACGGGTGATTGGGGTATTCCTCAAAGAAAACACTTATTCGGTGTCACACACATATATGTATATAATTCCTTCCACATATTACAATAGATACAAGTTCTTAAAAATAAAAGGGTCAAGATACATAATCTAGATTACTTCACAAGTCAACTGATTTCATATTACATACATTTATGCATTCATATTTCTAAGATCTAAGGTTTAAAAAAAAGATGACGCTTCCACGTATCTATGTGGCTCGACCGGAAGGTGAGGGCGTCTACGGGTGACACACGGCCACCCGGATGCGTCTCTCTGGGCTCCCTCATCTCTACCCCTTCGGGACTTGCACCGGCGGACAAAGAGAGGGTATTAGCAAGTGATATGATTATTGAAACGTAAAAACCATACGTGATCCTGTGGCAAGTCTAGGAAGAGCGTGGTACGTGCGGATGGTCTTCCATCAGGCCGTAGGCCTCTGCGAGCTAGTTCTCCCACACAGAGCCCAAGAAAAACCTCTTTGGCAGGAGATGTGCTACCACGGAACAGGCGGCTCTCGAGACTGCCACACTGTTGGCCCAGCAAGTAAACCGATGTACAAATCCTTAGACGGATATCTGGACAAGTCTTTGGATAAAACCTTGGACCCTAGAAAAAAGATTAACATCCTAAGCAAATATTCACACAAACAAATAAACCGAAGAAATACAGTTAAAAAAAAAAGAATTCAATTTCTCACCACCTCAACAGCGGGACAGATCAGCAGAGATTTCTTCACAACTTTTTATTACGACGGGCAGAATCACAGTATGTTCACAGAGAGACAGAGAATGGTCTCTTCGAGGAACTAATACTGGCTTTTATATTGTATTTCAAGGACTTTTCTGGAATAAAAATCCCACCCTCTTATAAAATAAAACAACATCATACGATTTCCAAAGACAAACCAGAACACAGATTAAATATCTACCATAGACCTGAAGATCTTTTTGGTCAAACCTTATTTAACAAATGACATGAACGCCACCTCTCGCTTCGTTAGTGAAAACAAATCAAAAATGCAGTTGGCAGACAGCGGAGAAATAGTTACGGTTTACCAAAGATGGCGCTACAGATACATAAAATCCATTCTGAATACTGGGTTATTATCTCGTAAAATTAAGGTTAAAAAAAGGTGTTACAGTACCCCCTCCCCCGTGAAATTTCCTGAGCAGGGTGCGAAGGAAATTAAAGAAAATTGCAAAACAGAGAAGCTGGGTTCACCAACGCCAAAACGACAGAGATACTAATCCAAAGTCCCAAGAAATCAAAGTGAATTCTACTAAAAAGTTTCAAAAAAAATTAAGTGCCAGTAATTAATTTCCAAAGCTAATAAAAATAAATCAAAACCAGAGCTTAGCCAAAATATTTTAAAGTTTATGTTCAAGAAAGGGCTGATCTAAAAATGTTTACAGGAGTAAGTAGCAAGGTATCATATCAATGCAATCTCCCAGCAGGTGAGATATCTCGGGTGATGAGTGTGTCATGTCTTTGGCGAACTTGTTACAGTCACGACCCGCTGTAACTAGAATATATCAGACAGGTAGACTTAGAGCCTTAGGCCAGTCATACCCCTGTACAAAGAGAAGTGCAACATGCAGAGAAGGATGTGTGTAAGCCTAGTACGGGCATTACCCCACATAAAAGAAAGACTGCAACTTGCAGACACAGTTGTGTGCAGGACTAGCATGGTCCTGCCACATCAACCCACAAAGCTCCATAACATCATCATCAACAGCTGTGTCAGGTGACAAGGGACCTGACACAACAGCGTGTAGGCTTGTTTTAATTCGCCAAAGACACACACAGTCACCAACCACAAAATACCAAACCACGACAGAAGACACATTAACTGATACTCACTACTACCAGAAGTGTGAGAGGAAGTAACAAAATTATGAAAACAAAAAAAAAATTAACTAGTAGACAGCAGAAAAAAAAAAAAAAATAAGTTAGTACAGTAAGTACGGAGTAAACTAAATCAATTTAGTACAGAGCAAAAGAAAATTAAAAAGTAGCGGTCTCGATGGGTCGAGTCTAATGGACCCCCTATTAGCTCAGGTGAGGTGTAGTGAGAACCGACACCATGGGCAGGTATTGCTCTCCGAATCATCATAATTACAGTAAGTGACCGCTGACCGCAGACACAGACAGAGTTAAACCAAGAGGTCACGGACACCTACTAGTTCGGGGTTGACAAAACCACTACTTAGTAACTCAGTCAGAAGACACCTAAGCATACATTGTCAACCTATGGTGACTTGATTCCAATAAGCTAAGAATTAAGATTTCAAAACAAATAAATTTAAAGGATCACCTGAATAGGAACTACTTATAGTTCACAAAACCATTAAGCTCACATAAGGACAACTCCGTAGCAGCAGAAGCAGGGACAGGCGCTGGCACTAGTGCTGCCACGCTGAAGAAAACACAAAGCAGTGCACAGCTCAACCAAGAATGTCACTGCGCCAACAGGAAACTCTGAAAAACCCCATAGCAGACAAATCGTTAATAAGTTTATTCCTTCTAAGCTAATTAATACCCTAACCTACTCGGCCATGATGTTATTCAAAAAATCTTAATTCAAAGTTCATAGTTAAAGTTCAAAGTTTTAAGTTAAATAGTTGACAATTCATTAATAAGTTCATCTTTTCTAAATCATTAATGAACTCAACTAAATGGGCCATTATGTTATACAAAAATTTAAATTATAAAGGTTCAGCGTTAAAGTTCAAAATTTATAAGTCAATAGTAGACCTATCATTAACAACCCACAAAAAAAACTAAGTGCCATGATGTTATACACAAACATTTAAATTCAAATTTCAAAGTTCAAAATTTAAAGTTATAGTTCCAAAATTATAAGATTATAATATTGATTCAAAGTTAAGGTACAGAGTTAAAATACCAAGTTGAGATACTAAGTTGAGATACTAAGTTAAGATACTAAGTTGAGATACTAAGATGAGATACTAAGTTGAGATACTAAGTTGAGATACTAAGTTGAGATACTAAGTTGTGATTCACAATTAAAATTTAGAGTCTAAGGTTAATTAGTTTCATGAACACAACCTAAGCCTGCAAAAGAAAATCTAGGTTGATTACAACAATGTATATACTAATTTATGTGCAGATATTACAGTTCAAACAACAAGTAACCAATATGTTGGAAGTATTTATATTGGTAAATGAGTTTAAATGTAATTCACAAGTCTATGTTCTGAAACTACTAAAACAATTCTATAAAACTAATTTATATTAGTTGGTTTACTAAAAAGTTTTTTTTTAAAGTTCTTCAAAGAAGATTCATAATGCTAATTTTCAAATAAAAAAATAATTGCAGGTACTTATTCCTGCTATATTATGCAGATAACAATAAAGTTTCTAAATTCCACAAAGAGATTCTAAATGATAATGTTAAAGTTTAAAAATAATTGCAGGTACATATTCCTGCTTCTTTATGCAGTTAACAACAAAGTTTCTTAGTTTTCAAAAAAATTCTTATTTATAAACAAAAGAAGGGTAAGTTTTATTCGAATTTAAGTTCCGAAATAAATTTAAATTATTCCACAAGATATTAGGCACACAATACACCCAATATAATCAAGTACTACTGTAATAAAAGGTTTAACTGTTAGCTACAAAGTTTTCTAGTTGCTAAAAATTTCAATATATTGAGAATTTAAATTGTTCAACAAAATTTAAGGAATACAATATCCTTATTGAAACTAGGTAATATTGTATTTGAATTGAGTGCTTGCTATATAGATAACAAGCTCACAGAATACTCACTTATTTTGTAAGTAGGTACTCTAACAAAGTGATGAAAAAAGTTTTCATCAGATATTAACAATATCCATAGAAAAGATATAAGTCTAGATATAAGGAAACTATGTCCTTGTTCTAATTAAGTTCTAAAATAATAACACAAGTGATAACTTGGTGTGCACTGCTAGCACAATTATTACTACAAGTAGGTACGCCTACAATGTGGTGAAAAAAAGTTACCCTCACTTATGTGACTTTTCTTCAACACACTAGAAGGAACACAAAAAATATATAAGTGTGTGAAACTGAACAAGACAAAAAAGACAAAACATAGAAACATAAAACATAGAATTCCAAAATCAAAGCCAGACTTACCAAATGATTATGCAGAGTAAAATTTATATTCAATTTAGAATTTTAATTTTGCATGCCGCTACAAGGTGGTATGATGCGCTGAAAAATGCAAACAAATTAAATTATATGCGCTGCACTCGCAAAACCAATTAGCGTCCTGGGACGTATCGGACGGAATAGGTTTCCCTGAGGAACAACCAAAACACCCTGACACAGCACAGACACAAAGAGAGGTTCGGTTTCTAAGCCAAACGTTGGCGCGCCAATTTGTAACCCCTAGCCCTGTATTTAAGGGGGTTTAGTAGGCCCTAGCCCTATCCAGGGGGCGTTACTCACCGGTGCGCAGTCAGTAGAAACAAATGAGAACTATCCCAGGGCGCCTGTTCACAAGTAGTAATCAATCAAACAAAAAAAGCTAAAGAAGTACTAAGATGTATCTGTGCATATCGTCGACGGGTGATTGGGGTATTCCTCAAAGAAAACACTTATTCGGTGTCACACACATATATATAATTCCTTCCACATATTACAATAGATACAAGTTCTTAAAAATAAAAGGGTCAAGATACATAATCTAGATTACTTCACAAGTCAACTGATTTCATATTACATACATTTATGCATTCATATTTCTAAGATCTAAGGTTTAAAAAAAAGATGACGCTTCCACGTATCTATGTGGCTCGACCGGAAGGTGAGGGCGTCTACGGGTGACACACGGCCACCCGGATGCGTCTCTCTGGGCTCCCTCATCTCTACCCCTTCGGGACTTGCACCGGCGGACAAAGAGAGGGTATTAGCAAGTGATATGATTATTGAAACGTAAAAACCATACGTGATCCTGTGGCAAGTCTAGGAAGAGCGTGGTACGTGCGGATGGTCTTCCCTCAGGCCGTAGGCCTCTGCGAGCTAGTTCTCCCACACAGAGCCCAAGAAAAACCTCTTTGGCAGGAGATGTGCTACCACGGAACAGGCGGCTCTCGAGACTGCCACACTGTTGGCCCAGCAAGTAAACCGATGTACAAATCCTTAGACGCATATCTGGACAAGTCTTTGGATAAAACCTTGGACCCTAGAAAAAAGATTAACATCCTAAGCAAATATTCACACAAACAAATAAACCGAAGAAATACAGTTAAAAAAAAAGAATTCAATTTCTCACCACCTCAACAGCGGGACAGATCAGCAGAGATTTCTTCACAACTTTTTATTACGACGGGCAGAATCACAGTATGTTCACAGAGAGACAGAGAATGGTCTCTTCGAGGAACTAATACTGGCTTTTATATTGTATTTCAAGGACTTTTCTGGAATAAAAATCCCACCCTCTTATAAAATAAAACAACATCATACGATTTCCAAAGACAAACTAGAACACAGATTAAATATCTACCATAGACCTGAAGATCTTTTTGGTCAAACCTTATTTAACAAATGACATGAACGCCACCTCTCGCTTCGTTAGTGAAAACAAATCAAAAATGCAGTTGGCAGACAGCGGAGAAATAGTTACGGTTTACCAAAGATGGCGCTACAGATACATAAAATCCATTCTGAATACTGGGTTATTATCTCGTAAAATTAAGGTTAAAAAAAGGTGTTACACTATTACACAATACAGACAGTAAGACAGACTGAGTTACTTTCAAATTTATAATAATAGAATCGTCTAGCTGATCGGTTATCGTTGTAAATCGCTAGTAAGAAGTTAGTCTAAAAAAATTTGCCTAAATTACTTCTTGTGTCATCAGATTTCTGCTAGTAAAAGTCCCGTCGTTCTAGAGATTAGCCGAAACAAACAGACACACAGACCGACTAAAGTTTTAGACTTTAAAAATTGCCGTTTTGATGTATGTCAGTACCGTTTTAAATGCATACAGGCACTCAAATTTCATTTTATTTGTTAAGATTAGTGAGCCCATAAAGCTATCGGTCTTGCGACTGATCTCTCCCAGGTCGTGTCAGACAACTGTCTCATCAAACAAAGAGAGCGTTACACTTCTGCGTTTAAATATTCCCTTCCAAACGTTGGGCTTCATTAAGTTGACCTCCGTGGATGAAATCAGCTAGGAGGAGATACACATATCACTACCAGCTGATCAGAGCTTGATAGCAGCGCTACCAGGTTCAACTGCGAAGTCAAACCATTCTCGAACCCACACAAAAAATTTCATCAAAATCAAGGAGCTCAATTACAAACACACGAACTAAAGTTTTAAATACCTATAGAAGGATTAGTAATAGATCTACCTATCCATGAAAATGTTGTCTTATGTATTTAATATTTAAAAATAAATACACTTCGAATTAAAGAATTTTCGAGATATCATTGTAAAAATAATTTTATATTCTATGAACAATGAGCTACAAGACTTTTTCTAGACTATTTTTAATTTTAGAAATAATCTGCAAATCTGTCTGTATAATCTGTCTGTTCTTTTTGAACAGTTAATAGTTTTCCTCTATTTTTCTTATTTTGCATTTTTAAGTACCTCCTTTATTTTTCAAGGTGTTGCTATCAAACAATAGAAACGTGATTCGAATGTTAGGTACTATTTTAAAACTTAACGCCACAGGCGTGGTACTTACAGCACTTATGAAACGGAAACTAAAAACACTCATACTCTGTTCAACAATTTGTGGATCACACAAGGTGTTGTGGGGATAAATCCCACAATACTCGATGATGATGATACTCGATCCTAATTCCTACATTTTTAAGAAACTTCGAAAAAGGAGGAGGTTCTCGACTAGTTTTTTTCTGCTTGTAAGAACTTTCAATTGGGTTAACCGATTTTTATTGTATTTTGTATGTTAAAGCTGGTGCCTCCATACCATTATATGAAAACCAGGATCGGATTATAGGATCGCGATTTGGATACTGGGAATAGTTTTTCTTTCAAGTCGATTTTTTTGGTAATATTGTTATAATAAAAATCATATCGTCCAGGAACAGAAGGTCCCGGCAATATTAAAATTGGAATATTATTTAGATCTTGGTCGCTAATTATTTTGTATATCAACAATTATTGCGTAAGATAAGGTATCTGAATTCATGTCAACGTAAACACTGATGCTTCGAGGAAAACTAACAATTGTGTTTAGATGAGTCGTAATTATAACTTGCATTTTCCTTGAAGTGGAACCCTATGTTATTGTTCATTGTGAGTGATGAAACGGCGATGTGTACGATGGATGAAACTACAAACTGGCCTGTAATTGGTCTCTAATAAGCAGTATTATCGTTTAATTACTCGAAAGTAGAGTTGGAATTAGGTACTTGGGATGTGAGACAATCTACAATCAATGTCTGAGACTCCTCAGAATATCAAGAGTAGAAGAATGAGAATGGTGGGTCTTGTACCGTTGGCAATAAATATAATATAATAATCTTCTTCTTTTTCCGAGCCTTATTCCCAATATTATTTAGGGTCGGCTACTAGTTCAACCAGTTTTTACCTGAAAATCAGTTTTTCCACGGAGCGACTGGCATCGGACCTCGGACAGCTGATATAAGTTTTTGACACAAAGTACTAAAAATCTAGAAATTTTAAGTGTTATTAATGATCATCAGCCTATCGTAGCCTACCGATGGACATAGGCCAATTTCACGCCACTTAGTTCCATCCTCGGCTACTTGCATCCAGCGCCTGCCAGCCGTCTTGTGAAAATCATCACTCACGATAAAATAAATACAAAAATATTCCTTACCATACAAAGCAGTACACAAATCCTATATAAACCTACTATTGTCCTGTCTTTGACGTCTTCTTGCTTGCTCGCTATAATAATCCCTACTAATATTATAAATGCGAAAGTAACTCTGTCTGTCTGTCTGTCTGTTACGCTTTCACTCATAAACTACTGAACCGATTTTGATGAAATTTGGTACGAAGATAGAACTGAACTTGGGAAAGGACATAGGCTACTTTTTACCATGATAAAGCTAGTATTATTATAAACTAGCTGAGCCCCGCGGTGTTACCCGCGTTTGTTGTTGTAACCGCGAGCAACGCTGCGAGCTAAAAAAAAATTACTCCTTATATCATCAGCTATCTGCAAGTGAAAGTCCCGTCGAAATAGGACCAGCCGTTCCAGAGATTACCCGGAACAAAATTACAGGCAGACAAAAATTAAAAAAAGAAGTTATATTGGCATATGTACCGTGTTTACATACATATGTATTTAGTAAAAAGCGGTTATTTTAATATTACAAACAGACACTCCAAATTTAAGTATTTATATACATTAGAAACACTAGATTAAAATGTTTTTGTTAAATGACTAAAATTGTTGGAAATAAAAATTCAACCTCACTCTATTCATAATACGAATAAAATTATAAATTAAAGACATGTTCAGTTTTTACAATAAGATCCTGTTTTCGGTAGTAGGTAAAGTGTAATATAATTATAAAATTAAATTAGTTTCATAAAATTATTTCAGTTTTTTTGTTCTTTCAGCTACCGCAATCGTAATTAGAATGTTAATGAAGTAATTGTGAATTTTATAAACAAAAGCACTTTTGCGATTTTGAAAATTTCCTGATGAACAAGAATGGCATGTTTTCTTACCAATAGCAGCAAACATCGTAGACGGTTAATTGTTCGAGAAAAAATTCCAAAAAACGGGCAGGAAATGCCGCAAGCGTAATTTTTATGTAACCAGTTCATTAACTCTATTAAAATGTTGATTGCAATCGTCATAATGAAATACGTATCTTTATTTAGACATTTCAGTTTTACTTAGTTATTATAATTTCTAAAAATGTTAGCTTAGATTATATTTTTTTTATATTATTAGACTTTACTTTCATAATGAAGTTTATTATTAGTTAACGTAATTTTTACACATTCGAAAGTAACTCTATTTGTCTGTGTGTCTGTCCTATTTCAATGAATTTTGGCATAGATATGCTTTGCTTCCTAAAGAACGACACAGTCTACTATTTACCATAACAACCGGTTCATACGCGGGCAGAGTAGCGCATTAAAGCTAGTGCTAAGATAGCCAAACATATTTTGCATACCTTTTTTTTTTCCGTGCGGAAATCCCCCGGATGCCACATTGTGGCTATATAGGACTCGAACCGACCAAAACCGCACGCCTACTCGGGCACTAGAAGTCGGGGATACAGATGCACAATCGGAAGGAAAAACCCTGGGATCCCGACATATTTTGCATAGCTGCAAAATTTTGACAAAAGCTTAGTTGTAATTGAAAATTGGAAGCAGACCTTTGAATTAATATATATAATTTTATTCATTACTCTTTATTTGTGAAACGCAACCCTTTTATGGGAATCCAATTGACACAAAACATATGATCATCATCGGCTATTCGTCCTATATATAATCACAACAGGGTCAGAAAGAATCTGTCAATAATTATAGATAATATCTAATAATAAATAAATATTTCGGATAACCCACATACAACGTCATCCAGTCCCAAACTAAGCAAAACTCTAATTTATTACATATATACATTTCTTTGTAAATGCATACATATTAAACTTACAAACTTCGAAACGAATATTTGCGGATGACACAAAGATTTGATTCAACCCGGACCCAAAATCTGAAGCAAAGCAGTCGCATACGCTTCACTGAGACACCAAGGCAGTACTTCGATTTTTAAAGTCTGCAATTTAGAAATGAGATAAAATAATTTGTACGGATTATGAATACAGAGTGTCACCATCCCTATTCATCCCACGTGGGTGTCGTAAAAGGCGACCACGCAAGACCACATCAATGCAAAGAGAAGGAAAACTTGAAACCAACCCTATACCAACCCGTCTGGCCAGCGTGGTGTAATAGGCCGATACCTCCTTTTCAAGGAGAGGCCTATGTCCAGCAGTGGACTGTTAAAGGCTGTTGATGGTGATGATGATGGAATGATTGATTCTTTTAAAGATGTCAGTGACTTTAACGAATGGCTGAAGTCTTATGACCTTCAGATCTGTTTTGTTCCCACCATTGTCTCTTTGTTTGTATTGCTACGATTTAAAATTATACGATACAGTTATTGCAGTTTTTACTCGAGTTTCGACATAATTGTCAAGTTTCTCTGTAATTGAAGTTTCCAATTGATACAAATTGACAGCATGAACGTCACTTATTAACCAGAGAAGTTTATAATTGAAATATACTTTTACTTTAAAGTTTTAGAGCATTAATAGCAATTAATAGTTTCTAACAGTCCGCTGGACATAACTTTTTCCTTTAAAAGAAGGTTTTGTTGGCCTCCTATGCCACGCTAACCAGACGGTATGGTATAGGATTTGTTTCAATTTTTCATTCCCTTTGCAATGAAGTTCTCCTGCGTAGTTTATCCCTAAGTCCCCTCTTACGTAACCTACGTGTTGAATATGCGTATTCTCAATCCGAAATCACACAAATTAGTGTAGAAACAGCATATATTTTGTTCTAAACCAAATCTTAATTTTGAGTTGAGTTTTTAGATATCACGCCTCTGACTTTTCTATGAAATTGTAGAACTGATTTCAAAATTAGTATAAAAGAATGTAACATGGAGTTATCGAAGGTTCATATTTAATTGACGGTGTGTTAGAGTTCGTAGTGTGGGCGCCCTCTATTTATACGGCGGGACGACGTGCATGAGTGGGCCGGTGGCGATTGGATGTCGAATGCAACATACCGGGCTCTGTGGTGTACCTTGGGAAAGGAAGAGGAGAAAGAGGAAGAAAGGAATATGTGAAATAGGGAACTGGACGGGCTGAGGATTTTGATGTGTTAGAGTTGGCTGTACATATGCATGGTGTTGACTATTTTTGAGCATCATTTACAATTACTATAAAAGTCTGTTTCTAATTAGTCTTGTTATTTTTTTACAATACAAATGTAAGTAACATTTCCAAACTATTTTGAATCAACATAGGAAATTTCAACAACAGGTTTGATGATATTAACTTTAGTAATAGCACATTGTTAACAATATAAATGCATTCTTTCGTAATTGAGTGTTATTTGTATAAGATATCGTTTATGCAATAACATAAAATGATACACAATTCAATGTATTACAAAAGCGGTTTACGAGCACATAGTGGATGTTTTTTATTTATTAAATTTGCACAGATTTGTAAAAAAATATTATTTACCTAGTAAGTAGCCTTGAGTTAATATAATTAATAAAATGATTCTGTAGTTATGTGGGTTTGAAAAGAACATGTTGTGCCTTCTAAAATCTTTCATCACCTTTACCATGAATGCCTGGTTGGTCTAGTGATTAGCGTATGCGGCTGCTGATCAAGAGGTCTCGGGTTCGATTCCCGGGTCGGACCAAAGGTTTGTATGATCGGAATATAAATAAATTTTGTACATCTTACACACAACGCCATCTAGGCACAAACTAAGCAGAGTATTATGGGTAATAGGCAACTTATATAAATATATATATACTTTTTGGGTTTTAGTACAGGATCCCTGGTTCATTTTTACTTTTGATTACTAACAAGTTAATTTTTCGTGAGTAGCTTCGTTACGATGAGACGCCCAACTGTTACTGTGTGACAATTCTCGATTGAGGTAGGTAACAGGTGTAGCACTGATAAAATATGTTGATTTGATGATCCTCAAAAAATTATTACTAACAGGGTTTTCTTCGGTTAAATCTGAAGATAGTTATCTAAATTATTCAAAAAAAAAAATGTCCTACAAATTATATGGTTTGATCAAAGAGTACCCCTTCTTCCAAGATGTATCGACAACCAATATTAATTGTGTAAAAAACCGACAAGTCGACAGATACGCGTATTCGGTATTCGGCTTAAGTGTTATGCGTACGAATAAAGCGAATATTGGCGAATTTACTCTCCACACTTCGCCGTATGCGCGCGCATAACCCGCATAACGAATAGCACATAACGAAGTGTGGTGCCTGCATTACAAAACAGAAATACGGAACACGTGTCGGCATTAGATTATTTAAAATATTTGAGTGTTGATAAAATTAAAACGTTACGGGGTTCCTATATAAACCAAGTTAAGTATCTGTTTTTTTAATAAATTTGAAAACAAATCTAATCATAAATACTCCTTTTGTTTCAGATTTGAAGAAACTTCTGTAGCAAATCCAATATGCGAATCCAACGACGATACTTGTATTGGAGGTTTCGCTCGTTTGTACTACGCGATTCAGGAACTGATACGAGAGAAACCTGAAGCCCTGGTCTTAGACGCCGGAGACACGTACCAGGGTACTTACTGGTACACACTGCTCAAGTGGAATATCACACAAAAGTTCATTAACATGCTACCGAATGATGTCCATGTGAGTGATGTTTTTTTATTTAATATTTTTTTTAGTGAGTATTTAACGTAACTTAAGCAATAGATTATAGGTAGTATTCAGATAGAAAATCTATGAGAACTATCGCTTGCATTCTTAGCACTGTGTTTATATGAAATTGAAAAAAAAACAATACAAAATTTTATAATATACGTAAAATGTTATAGTAGTTGAAAAGTATACATATGGAATTTATGTCTTGACCTGAAAACAAACATGGTTTCTTAAAAAATAGATGTACTATATATTTCTGCATTGTACATGGATTGAAATACAGAACAAAAGTTATAATTAATGTCTGAAACCCCTCAAAATTTCTGATTTGCCTATTTTTAGGGATTCTCCTAATATTAATCGAGATTGACAGACAGACACAGACAAGACAATTCCCGCATTAGGAATATAAAAGCCTGTGTTACGGGGGACTTAACAAACATACATGAAACGGACACAAAGAACACCCAGACTAAGAATAACCATTTGTGAATCACACAAAGTGTTATCCCACGTTTGCTTTGAATCCACGACACTTGGCGCAGTAGGAAGCGGCGTGGCGACCACTTAAATTTCTAGGCCAACCGTGCAGTCATTTTTGTTTTTTGAATAGAAATGAAAGAGCTGAACAAAATCAGGAATCATACAATACTGTTTCACCTTGTTTTAATTGGGGCATATAATTATAATTGTATTTTGAGGTCACAGGACTTGAAAATTAAATATGCAATTAAAATAATGACTAACTTACCTTAATCAATTATTCTGCGAATTATTTAAATATACTCGTTAATTAAATTTTGTTATATTTTTTATACGGATGTTCTAAAATCCGGTGCCTACAGTAGCGAATACTTTGTTTTTTTCGCATTGGAATGGTACATGAAGAAAATTTATTAACCGACTTCAAAAAAAGGAGGAGGTTATCAATTCGTCGCAACCTTTTTTTTATGTATGTTCAGCGATAATTTCGTCGTTTATGAACCGATTTCAAAAATTCTTTTTGCATTGGAATGGGCGTAAATTACAGGTAGTTCCATCGTCACCACCGTTCTGATGATGGAATCCCAAGGAAATCGAGGGAGCTCAAATATCATAGGCACAATTGCCGCGATTTGGGTACTCGGAATAGTTTTTCTTTGAAGTCGGTTCCTTTTTGTTAAAATTATTTAGCTATTCACAATATGTCAACATAACGAGTGACAATTCTACAACCTGATTTTACACGCTTTATATTGGCTCCACCTGTATGTTTGTTTGTAGCCGAATCCTTTGTTTGGGTGGGATTTTGACCCACTTTAAACGGCCAGATTTCGGTCAAACTTTTTATATTTATCGAGGACCGATGACAATACACTCATTTTAAAATTAATAATAAAAAAAAAAGTTTTAAAAAACTAAACAAACGCGCTTTTATACTAAAAATTAGAAAATTATTTTAATGTAACAAAGCGTAGGTTCTTTCTGAAAATATTTCAATAACGTCGCCCCACGCTTTGTTACATTAAAATTATTGACATATTATTTGAGGAGACGATAAAGCATTTGTAATAGAGTTTGCGTAATTGCGTTAATGTATTTTATTACTTATCTATTTAAATATTACAACGTGATATATTCTAGAACATGTAGTAAATGTAAAATAATCCGTAATACAGGATTTATTTTCTTGATTCTTATAAAATTGAATCAGATTATATACCTATTTAGCCGTTAAATGCAAATCTAAAGGGTTACTAATTCGTGAGCAGATAAGAATATCACAACATTTCATATTGTACATCATAATAACAACCTTCATTTAATGTGTTTTATTAAAGGCCTTAGGAAACCATGAGTTCGACGATGGAATACCAGGCCTAGCTCCCTACATCAAGGGGCTCAAGGCTCCAGTTGTGGCAGCCAATCTAGTCAGTTCCAGTGATTCTGAGCTCTACGATCTTTATCAGCCTCATGTTATCATAGAGAAGAATGGACGGAAGATTGGTGTAATCGGTTTGATTACTACAAGAACACAGGTGAGTTTATAGCATATCTGAACAGAGTTTCTATCATTCTTAGATAACAATATATATTCAAAAATAATTGTCTAGCTGTTATGGTAAAATTTAGATGAAATTTTGCATGGATAATTTGATTCTTGAAGGCTCTGGGTGGACACGCGAACGAGAACAAAACCTAATGTGTCAGAAATAATTGCCTAAATTAGGGGCGGTCTTCCAAATTATGCAGTTGGGAAAAGAATACTGATATAATTTGTAAAGTACACCATATGTATGATCATATTTATGGGTAGCTGAGGCCCGCAGTGTAACTCGCGTTTTTACACGCTTTATATTAGCTTCACCTGTATGTTTGTTTGTATGTTTGTAAGCGACTCCTTTGGGGGCGATTTTGACCCCCTTTAAACGGCCAGATTTCGTTCAAACTTTGTAGATTTATCGAGGACCGATGACGATACACTAATTCGAAAAAAAACAAAAAAAAAGTTTTAATTTTTTTAGTTTAGAAGAAAAATAATTTTTTAAAAAACTAAACAAACACGCTTTTAAACTGAAAAGTAGAAAATAATTATAATGAAACAAAGCGTGGGGTGCTTTCTGAAAATATTTCAATAACGTCGCCCCACGCTTTGTCACATTAAAATTATTTGTTGTAAATCGCGACTGACGCCGAGGAAAGCAGTTAGTCTATAAAAAAATTGCCTAAGTTACTTCTTGGGTCATCAGCTTTCTGTCAGAGGAACTCCCGTTAAAATCGGTCCAGCCCATCTAGAGATTAGTCGGAACAAACAGACAGATAGACAAAAAATAAAAAAAATACCTTTTTGATGCTAATACCTTATATATGCATTTAGTAAAAACTGTTAATTTGATCACACATACAGACACTATAATTTTATTTATTTGTAGATATGTTAATGCATCGAATGTGTTTACTGTAATTCCTTTGCAATGCACATCTATGTAATATGTATATTTCATTATATATTTCATGATTTTCTAGCACTTTGCAATTATTTCTGAAACAATTTAGTTTTGTTACTAATGAAGACAAAATTTCCCACGATAATTAATTATTTAAGAAATACAATTGAAGTTGTTTCATTCTTTCTTTATAGTGTTAGCTTAACATGAGGTTTTTCCATAATTACCGAGGGTAACCAACAATGTCGCGGTCAGTAGGTACCTAAATTGGTAACTGTTTGTGGCCTGACATGTTATGAGCTTTTCCGTGATTCGGTAGTCACGTGAGGCAGTCCGTCCCAGTTGTTTTCATTGGATAACAGTCGAGAAGCTTAGTTGGAGGCCTTACGGCGGCTTAAAAATATCCAATGGCAAGATTACGTAGCCAGAACATTGTCTAGCCAGTCCCAAGCCCACAATCGGCGAGTGTTCGAACGTATGGCCTTAATCCTCTCCTGAGAAAGGAGGAGAGGTGACCCAACCCAGCAATGCGACGAATCTTTTACATATTACGCGTATATATAACTATTTTATAATCCATACTAATATTATAAATGCGAAAGTAACTCTGTCTGTCTGTCTGTTACGCTTTCACGCCTAAACCACGGAACCGATTTTGATGAAATTTGGTATGAAGATAGAACTGAACTTGGGAAAGGACATAGGCTACTTTTTACTGCAATAATCGAGATACAAAGGTTTTTACCTTTTTACCTAGGTGATTATAAAAATACATAAATCGTAGATGTCAATATGTATCACTGTTTATCTCCTGTCAAAACTTCACAGGTTGCTAGGCATAACACACTTGCATGGCAACCATAATGATAGTTTGTAAATGACATAAAGACCAGTAGAGCAGGGTAGATAATTTTTAAAAACAAAATTATAGTACGATGAAACCCATTGGAAAAGGAGGAGAATATTATAAAAATGAAAGGAAAAATAATTTACGGGCGATCTGCGATCTGAGGGGGGTCGGGTAGGTGGGGGAGGTTTTCGGGTCCTCCTCGGACGGGGCGTGAAAAAGCATCTCACTAAGCCGCCATAGTGTGGGCCGCCATACATTATTGTCTGCATTCGCAGCAAGTGTGGTAGCCCCGACTCTTGGATTCTGCTCATGCTTTCCATTAGGCAGGGTAGAGTCACTTTGAATGGCTAAATATATAAAACAAAGAGTAAATTGGGAATAAGGCTAGGAAGATGAAAGGGTAAAAAATGGTTTATCTCAATTTCTGGCAAAACTACAAGTCCTATGGAAAAAAGTTAAATGGCAAAGTTGTAGGTAATTAAAAGATCTACAACTTTTTAGGGTTCCGAAGTTTATGACTTCGAACCCTTATAGATTCGTCATGTCCGTCTGTCCGTCCGTCCGTCCGTCCTCGACTTACCATCCAAACAGTAAGTGCTAGAAAGATGCAACTTTGCATGAATATGTATTGTAATTACGTCGACAAAGTGCTACAATAAAATTATGAAAAATATTTTTATTTAGGGTACCTCCCCGACACGTAAAATGTGGATGTTTTTTTTTTCTCGCGCCTACCCCATCATGTGGGGTATCATTATATAGGTCTCTTAAAAACATTAAAGGGTTGTTAAGACGATTTCTTGATTTAGAAATCCGTTTGCGAGAAATTCCACTTTAAAGGCCACTTTTTTGTAAAACCGGGCATCCTCCCCCTCTAAAAGCTAAACGGCCGGCTCAAAAAATCTGGGAAAATTCGTGATAGTGGTCCATATAATGAACTTTAAATGAAAACTATATCGAATTAGATGACTTTGTTAGTTCAGGAGTTACAGAGGCTTAACTTCTACAATGTGCTTACTTGGAAAACGTCATACAAAATTAACGCATTAATACGTAAACATAACAATTATCCATTGGATACAATTTCTAATCCACGTACCATTATGGGTGACTGAGGAACCCTTTCCTGTGCGTGGCCTGACACGCACTTGGCCGATTTTTTATTTACACTTTTTTTCACATAACCTCAAATTATAAGTGAAAAATCAAAAAAAGTTTTTGGTTTTCTATTTTTATCTTTTACAAATAAAATAATTTTTAAACGAAGTTTAGTGAAAACTTACCTTTTTATATCCCGAATACACTGTAATTTTTTTGATTTGAAATATTTATTTTTTTCACCCTATTTCGACTTTTTTTAAAAAATTGGGCTGTTTGATGAAATCTCTACTTTCCGATGGTGTAATCCCTACTAATATTATAAATGCGAAAGTAACTCTGTCTGTCTGTCTGTCTGTTACGCTTTCACCTAAACCACTGAACCGATTTTGATGTAATTTGGTATGAAGATAGAACTGAACTTGGGAAAGGACATAGGATACTTTTTATCGCGAAAATAAAGGTAGAAGGGTTTGAAATAGGGGACGAAAATTTGTGTCGAAGTTCCTTATTATCAAACATAAAGTCATGTAAGACGAATTCCACGCGGGCGAAGCCGCGGGCGGAAAGCTAGTTATTTCATATATCTCAGATTCTGCTCTTCATTTTATCTCAAAGCTATTAAGTTATGTAAATAATTTTAAAAAATTCTGAGTATATGTATATAGGTATAGTGACGTCACAGTGGATGTCTTGTTTTTACAGAATACTTGGTACTGAAATGCAAATTAAAATAATTGTTTAATTGTGTCTGCTTTTATACTACAGTGTTTTTTAAATATCATAAGAACGGTCATTCTTTTATTTCTTTGAAATAGCATTATAAAAGTTGTCGATATGTCCTTCACTAGCGTCTTACTTTCCTATGTTTGGTTAGTGTGATATTAAAAACAGATTTTATAACATTTGCGTTCATTTTTATGACTACTTCGTATTTACATTTTCTTAGACCAAAATACTTATTCAGTCAGTAAATAGACTTTCTTTCATATGGTTCTACTTCATCTTATATCAAAAGTACCGTAATTATGTTTTCAAGGTTATACATACAGAAACACTAGTTGAAACTCAACTGAGACAGTCATGCTCATAAAATTTATTACAAATTTCATATAAAATATTATAGCATTAGAATAGCATTAAGGGTTATTGGAAATATAATCTCTTTAGTAAGCTATAAGATGAAAATGTACTAGTTTTATGCCAATTTGAGAAAAATATATTCAAGTTTATTAACTGCAACATATTTTTCTCAAATTGGCATAAAACTGCACTTTTAGGTTATAACTTAGTGCAGTGCAGTTTTTAGTTATTTCTTCATAATGTCAAACTCGTTTTGTTAGCGTTTAAAATGAATAACTTCTGTCTTTCATAATTTATTTACTAATTTATTTAAATTGATTTGCAGACATACAAAGGTTCGATCACTTTTAATTAATTGGAATTTTAAAAGAAGGATGTAGACTCCATTCTCTATGGAATGGTTTCCCGCCAGTAGTAGGATAGATTTATACTTCTCCACTTCTCTATGTTCCTTGTCTAGATTATGAATTAACTGTTTCGGTTTCTGTTTACCCTTGCCAGTACGAACCTATAACTGGCTCTTCTTAAAAAAAAATTGAACTTATTTCTTCATTGAATTTATTCAAACAACTTCTAAGCATAGCATATTCAATTATAACTTTAATTTACAAAATATAAGTTAAAAAAGAATTGTAAAATCACCTAATTAAAAACAAAACAATGAAAATTAGTCATAGAAATAAATAAGGTCAATCCATATTTGCAGATGATATCGCGAGCAGATGGTGTTAAGTTCCTGGAACCAATTCCAGTAGTAGAACAAGAAGCTCAGCTGCTGACAGAACAGGGCGTGGATATTATTGTGGTATTATCCCATTGCGGACTTGATGTGGACAAGTAAGTGGATTTATGTAATATTATAAATATTTTCATAAATTAATTTGCCAAGATAATGTAAAACGATAATGTAAAAAATTGTTGACGAAGAATTACATACCTATAACCTGCCTCGTTGGTCTAGTGGTTAGCGTATGCGGCTGCTGATCAAGAGGTCTCGGGTTCGATTCCCGGGTCGGACCAAATATTCTTTGTGTGATTCACAAATATTTGTTTCGGAGTCTGGGTGTTTTCTATGTATAATATGTATGTATTTACAAAAAAAAAAGTATGTTTATGTATTTAAATCAGTTGTCTAGTACCCATAACACAAGCTCCTGCTTAGCTTGGGACTAGATGATGTTGTGTGTCAGATGTCCAAAATATATTTTCTTTTCATGACTGTTATAAGATAATGGACACATTTGACCTAAATATTTACATTCCATAGCCCCATTATTATAATAAATAATTCGCACATCTCACACACAACGCCATCTAGTCCCAAACTAAGCAGAGCTTGTATTATAGATACTAGACAACTGATATAAATACATAAACATACATTTTTTTGTAAATACATTCATATACATAGAAAACACCGAAACTCCGAAACAAATATTTGCGGATTACACACAAATATGATCCGACTCGGCAATCATAGCAGTCGCAGGCTGCATCACCGAGGCGAGGCAGTCATTTATATACAATAAAAATGATTAAATAAGTTACGTTAATAATATTATCACCATCATCTTCATTTGTCCGTATTGTTCTCCTTTTTATTGCGTCCTCCGTATGGAGTAGCTTTGTTTGTAAGGAGTTTTAGAGGTAGTAGAGCCACGCTGATTTCAGCATGAATGGGCCGTCTCGACCAGGGCAGTACTACCCTCACACAGAAGACCATCCTAATAATGCCAACATACTTGCTGTTGTATTTCGTTAGTGAGTGTGAGACCGAAGTCCCAATAATTCTGCATCATTTTCCGGGACTCCGGAGGCCGGGAGAATGAAACATCTGACCATGGCATGGGTCACAATGGTGAATTCCTACCCTCACAATGAGGATGGTGACCCTTACTCCTGGATTCTACTCATGCTTTCCATCAGGCAGAGTAGAGTCACTTTGGTAATCTTAAATATAAAAAAAAAGTGAAGGATTTTAACTGGTTGTTACATATTTAAGGTTATAAAAAGAGTATCATCAAGATAATTTTAATAAAAATTCTGCTTCTAGAATAACAATTTACATTCAGTACTTTTGGATTATATAAATCTTAACATCGTACGCTATCAAGACAAGCGCTTCCTGAATATTAGAGACTCTAAAACAAATACGTCAGCGAAAGCCGTTATTCCCGTTATATGATATTCCTTCTTGGAGAATATTTTATCAGTTTATTGGACCCGTCCTATGCACTCTTTACATCATGACAACTTTATTAGAAAATATAGTAGATGGTTACTGCCTTTGCATTTAAATCGACCGTAAGTCGATAAGAGGCAGTTAGAGTATAAATCTTGATATTTATTATGTACTTTACGAGGTTAGAGGAAAGGATGAGAAGCAAATGTTAAATGTTTACATGACTTAGAAGATTATGTTTATCAATAATCCTTATTAATATTATAAAAGCGAAATCAACTCTGACTCTTTATCTGTCGCGGTTTCACGCCAATTATACTAAACCGATTAAAATGTAATTTGGTTTAAAAGTAGTCTTAAGCCTGAGAAAGGACATAGGCTATACAAATACCCTATCGTATAGATAAGTGCCAGTAGATCTAGGGTCAAATGACGCTGATTGTTGATCCAGAAGTCGATAACTTGATTCCGATTCTGGATAAATAATTATGTGATAAGTACGATCACTTCTTTTGTGTCTTGGTGTAATGGCATTGTCATCATCATCATCTCAGCCAAAACTTGCACTGCTATACATGGGCTTCCCGTAAGGTTTTCCACAGCAACCGGTCCTTTCTTGTCCACATCCAATGGCTTCCCGCAGCCTTCACCAGGTCCTCGGACCAACTTGTGGGGTTCCTACCAACGCTGCTTTTCATTTTTTTAGTTTATTTTTTTGTAATTTATCTACATATAATTTGTATATGTCTGAAAACAAGTAAGTAAGATTATCAGAGTCTCTTCCTAGTTTGCTGTGACCGGTCGTATGTAAGACCAAATTGCGTAGTAGGACACTAAATACAATTGCATACAATGCAGTAGTTCTGTGCCCTTAACCATAAGTACACGATTTAAAATTTACGAGTATTTTCCTCTAATAAAGCTTTTCCGGTAGTAAAAGAAATACGATAAAAACTTCCTTCCTCCTTTGACTAATATCAATAGTTTCAATGTGTCTTACAAGGCTTCTTGAAGGCTATTGCACTTTATTTGTACCTGATTTCCTTATATACTTATAGTTTGGATATTTTGCTAGTTGAACTATTCTTCTGTTGTACCGATGTAAATATATGCTGACCATGATTAAGCGGAAGTGCGGGACCCCTGGGGCAATAAGTATAGCGGTCTATGGCTGCACCAGAGAGTCTATCTTGGGTCGTTTGCAGCGGTCACATCTTCCCATGATGTGACTGCAGTGCCCCTTAGATGACGATTGAGGAGCTAGCGACCTTCGCCGATCGGCAATTTGTCGATCCCTCTCATGATTGTAGACCATCGTGTGCATGCCATTCAGTTCAATACAATTGTTGAATAATCGAAAACGAGTAATACCATACTAATTCATTTTGCTTTCTTTATACGGTAACATTAACGGCTCATTTTATTGTCATTCAGTGAAGAAAAACTATATAACCACCATCCTCATCGATTTTTCCTTGGTATTGGATAGATACAATAGGTAGTATACCTTAATATAAATTTATGTACTAACTAGCTTTCACCCGCGGCACCACCTGCGTGTCAGTTATCGCGACTCTAGTATATCAATGTACCAAATTTAATTTAAATCGGTTCTGCTGTTATAGTGTGAAAGTAAAACAGACAGACAGATAGACAGACAGAGTTATTTGAAATATTAGTGAGAATAATTATAATGAACTAAAATTTATCGTTCTTTACAGAGAAATTGCCAAGAAAGTGGGTCACAATATCGATATTATTGTCGGTGGACATACACATAGTCTTCTATGGAATGGACGGGCACCTACCAAAGAACACGTAGACGGACCTTATCCAATACTAGTGGAATCTCTAAAGAACCCCGGGCACAAGGTAAAATATTTATTATAAAGTAATTTGAAAACCCATACTCTTTGCTGAATTATAGTGCTATGAACAGTTTGAATTCTAATGATTTTAGGCATAAGTACTTCCAGCGCTATCTACTGAAATCACACTCAAGTACTTTCTAAACTTTAAATCTAAACGACCGTGATCTTCAAAAGAAATTGATTAGTTTGATTGATGCACATTAATATTGTAGAGTATTAATAATACAAGAGTGACTTATTCTGACTGTCTGTCTGTTAGCACTGCATTGACTTCAATGAAATTTAGCTTACTTTAATTCTTAAAAAGCACATAGGTTACTCCGTACCGCGATAACTAACAAACACAACTAACGTACGATATAAAGTCTATTTTCGTGACTTGGACTATTATTTTTATTTTCGGAAAATTTTACACACAATGTCATTTAGTCCAAACTAAGCAGAACTTGTATTATGGATACTAGACAACTGATATAAATACATACACATGCTATTTGCATTAAAAACTCAGACTCCAAATCAAATCAAATCATTTTTTCTGCAATTAAGTTACATGAACACTTTTGCAAGTTAAACTTTTTTTTTTGAGCAGATGAGTTCGGCCTTTTCTATCACAGTCTCTTTTAAAGTCCAGACGTTCTTAAATGTTCTTAAATGTCGAATGTTCTTAAACTCCGAAACAAATATTTGTGGATCACACAAACATTTTGACCTTTTGATCAGTAGTTGCATACGCTAGCCATTAGACCAAAAAGGCAGCCAATAAGACGATTTCATCACACAGTGTGATCTCGATACCAAACGAGACAATCTTAAAAACAAACCCACTCCCAACATCATCTTCTTAGCCTTATTCCCAATTTTATTTGGGGTCGGCTACTAGTTCAACCGGTTTTACCTGAATTTCAGTTTTTCCACGGAGCGAGTGGCATCGGACCTCCGCAACCCTAAGGGAGGACTGAAATTCGAAGATTGAACTAGTTGTCAGTATATTTGAGGGCACTGACTTCCCAATAACGATTGCCATAGATATTCATGACAACCGGGACCGACGGCTTTACGTGCTCTCCGAGGCACGGGCGTGAATCACCGCCAAACTTCCAAACTCCGGGTAGCTATTAGGAATTTCCTAGGAAAATCCCAAAAACACTTTTTGACCCGACCCGAGATTTGAACCCGAGACCTCTTGATTAGCAGTCGCATACGCTAACCACTAAACCCACTCCCAACATAAACTACAATTACCCGGATGGTGTGCTTACTTGTCCCCACTGTGCACGCTCGTTCAGTGCCAAAATAGGATACGTAAGCCATACAAGAGCACACGCCCGAAACTTAATACACAAAGATAATCAGTCACCGTAGCCGAAATCGGCTTGGGAGTCATCATCGTTTTAATATGATAATGCTTAAAACTCTTACTGATAGACCTTTTAATCTGAATCGATATCATTAATAATTTTTCTAATACAGGTACTGGTAGTGACAGCTTCAGCTTATTCCAAGTACTTGGGCAACATGTCGGTATACTTCAACGAACGAGGCGACTTGCAAGGTTTTGAAGGATCACCAGTGTTCCTGAACAGGTCCATACCAGAAGGTTAGTTTGAACAGAGATTTTTTTTCTAAAATCCTACCAAACAAGAATTTTACTTCTAGAAAATCCTTTTGTAAACGACATCGATTTAGTAATTAATTCAATTGAAGTAAGAGAAAGTGACGATCTCACTGAACCTTATTACTGCAACTTGTTAAACTGTAAATTGTCTTATGTTCTATGTAATAGATGCTTGCACTTGAATTAAATAAGAGAATAATTTCTTCTTCTTCTTCCTAACCTTTATTCCTAATATTATTTGGGGTCGGCTAGACCTATTATATTGTGCCTACCTACTAGTTCAGCCGGTTTTACCTGAAAATCCCGAATTGAACTCTAGACCTCTTGATTAGCAGTCGCATTTGCTAACCACTAGACCAACGAGGCATTAAATAATTAAGAGGATAATTTATAACAAAATGATATTTGCAGATCCGAGAATCAAATCTCTTCTCGAACCATACGCAGAGAAGTTGCACAAAATGGTCAGCGAAGTAGTTGGTTCCACGAAAGAAGACCTGCCCATGGATCCCTGCAGCAGGGGAGAGTGTAAATTGGGAAATCTGTTTACAGACGCAATTTTAAGTAGCGTAAGTATTTAGCTATTCATTATTGGAAAAAAAAACTGTGGTAAAGTCTGTTATTCGAATAAATAATTAACTGTAGAGTTGAAATCGTAAAATCGCTGCAGATGTTAATCGATCACGATATAATTTAATTATACTAATCTATTAATAATTGGCAGTAATGTGTCTTATAAGTTTTATAGTTAGGAATGAATAGCGCAGTGAACTTTATATGAGAAAAGTTAATAAAATATACATTCTACAATGTATCTCAAAAGTTCCACTACGTACAATTAAGAGTAAAAGAAAAAATATTCCAAAGAAAAATGTATCACTAAAATTTTCTAATTTTGTTTTTCTGAGTAAAATAACGTATATACATATATTTACACACGTGCACTTTGATAACTATAACTCAAGCATACGCGCGTTTATAAATGATGTTTTTATTGTTAAAAATAATCTTATTTTTTTTCGTTTTAGGCGAACAAATTGTATAAATCAGAATTACCTAGTATCTCATTTGTACAACGAAATTCAATTCGAGCATCAATACCAAAAGGAGGTAAGCAATTCATTATTACTATATTTTCACCAATTTTAGTCTCCCGCAGTTTTACATACTTTTAGCATGATAGAATAAACCTATTTACCTACATGTTGAGACAGTATAACTTGCCATTATTGAAGAAAACGTGCTTTCCTATCAATTTTGATATAAACCTGCCTTTAATCCTATCAGGTAGCATGTATAATAGTACAGTCTTAATTTGAAGATCAGTGGATTAAAGAAAAATATTTCACTATAGTATTCCATCTCCTACTGTCTCCTTTAAAATAATTTAATAATGAGGAGCCTGATAGAAAAATATAAGACACGTTACATTACAATATTTTCCAAAAATATTTTAAATAAACCTTCTTACTTCGGTGGTTTGGAGACTGGAGTCTTCTGTTTCGAAACTCATTTCTCGTGCAAAACGTTTTAAGATGTTCAAACACGATACTGATCCTAGTGTTAAAGCAAGAAAGGTCTCTAAATAAGACTATAATGAATCATTTTCTTTTATAAATGTAGTAATCCATTTAGTAATATAATATTATGTTTCAGAAATATCAAGAGGAACTATAATTAATATGTCCCCTTTCACAAACAAAGTGGTGACGTTTGTCATAGCCGGAAGATATATCATTAAAGCCTTACAAAGTTCAGTTATGAATCCTTGGGTTGCTCATCCGTATGCGGGTTCTTACACTCCAATGGTTTCAGGTACGAATATTTTATTATTGCTTCACTTCAACACGCTAATAATTCAATATTCAATTTTACTGCCTCGGTGGCGCAGTGGGATAGTATGCGATTTCTGTGCTGGAGGGTTCGATTCCCAGTACGGACCAAATGTTTGTGTGATCTGTAAATATTTAGTTTAGAGTTTGGGTATTTTATATGTATAATATGTGTGTATTTACAAAGAAAAAGTATGTTTTTGTATTTGTATCAGTTGTCTAGTACCCATAATACAAGCTCTGCTTAGTTTGGGCCTAGATGGTGTTGTGTGTAAGATAACTGAAATATTTATTATATTTTAATGTTTATTTAATTAAATTTCATGTTTATTAAATTAAAATATAATATTTAATAAATGTAAAGCTTGTCAGGGCATTTTTAGTGGCTCTAATAATTACGGATTTCGAAATTTGGTTAAATGATTATGATGTTCAAAATGTTTTAGTTGAAATTTTTTTTTTTTTTTGAAATTACTATACAAATAAATGAAAACTAAAGTAAAGTATCAGTTTAACAATGTCGTATTTTAAGTACTACCTGTTGTTATATAAAATCTAATTATAATTATATTCTAATGCACCTATAACCAATAAGTAAAGCAAAAAATACTAACACAGACACATTTTCCTCAAATATATATCTATTTTCATGTATGATTATAGTAACATTTTGGAAATAAATATTTATCATTAAGATAATTTCCAGGTCTAAGATTGAAGATCAATACAACTTCAACTGATGTATTAGAAGCATTCCTAACAGGCAAGAATGGGAATGAGGAATTCGACCCGGCACAAGAATACCAATTTACAACGTTGGACTTTTTAGCAACATTTTCATTTAAAGTAAGTAACCTTCGTATGAATTTTTTTATATATTTATGTGCACATATTTTAAATGAAAAGAGAAAGAAAACTTGAAACAAACAAAAACTCTAAAGCCCGATTTCCACCGCGAAAGGGTAATGAGCGGGAAATGGTAAGCGGAGCGGACTCCTTTTAAACAAAATAGGTTTGCATTTCCACCAACAAAGAGTTTTGCCACTGCGAGCGGATAATGACAGAGCGGACTCAGCGGAGCGAGACGAACGGAAAATGAGAAATGAATATCAATTTCCACAGAGAACGAGTTCAGTTGGAGTTTTGAACTGGTTACGTGTGGTCTTGTTGAGTGAATTCGCTATGTTATCGAGTGATACGGAATCAAGTGAGGACAGTGACTATGTATACCGAAAAATAATAATATATTATTATATCTCAAGTTCAGAAAAAAACGTGCAAAACGGAGATTTTGGTTAAGTCGGCACATTCGAGAAAGTCCCATAAACATGGGTATTGTCGTACAGCTTCTATAAATTTAAATCAAATTATTGTCACAAACAATGTCAACTATGCATTGGCACCGGGGGCAGCGGGAGAGGCAGGAAAAGGAGCGCGGGGGGTGGTGGAAACAGTAGCGTTGAGCGCGTCCGTTCCAAATTCAAACTAGTCGGCAAGACAGCGGACACATTTTACTCGGTCCGCTCCGCTCAACTCTTTTTCAGTGGAAACACTACAAAATTCAATTGCGAGTTGAAAGGACTCATTAATGACTCCGCAGCTCATTTTTACTCTTTTCGCCCTCGTTGTCATCTCTTTGTTGGTGGAAACACATGTATGCAGTTTTGTATTGCGAGGTAAAAGGAATCATTAATGGGTCCGTTCCGCTCGCGGTGGAAATCGGGCTGAAACCAATCCAGAAAGCTGGTACAGAGGTCAAAACCTAATTGCTAAGGAAAGGCGTATGTCCAGCGGTGGACGGTTCAAGTTTCTTGATGATGATGATGAAGCTTTGTCTAGACTGAAAATATTGAAAACTGATAGCTATATATATGTATATACGGGGTCTAGTAATGTTGTTCTGCCAAGTTTGTTACGAGTACCTTAGTACCCTTATACAAAATTCATTTATATCCACACTTATATAGTTATCCATCTATTCCTAAGCTTTTGTTTATATATTATTATTTTAATTTTTTTAAAAGACAAGTCCCGTATTAGTTATATAAACTCCTGTGTCGCGGGGGACTTTACAAACATACATGAAACGGACACAAAGAACACCCAGACTCAGAACAGCAAATTGTGAATCACACAAAGTGTTATTCTACGTGGGATTTGAACCCACGACACTTGGCGCAGTAGGGAGCGGCGTGGCGACCGCTTAAACCACTGAGGCTAGTTTTTTTCATTGTTTCATTATTTGTTTTTACTTCTTACAGTATATGAAACACTACGGTCGCAACTTCAAAGTGATTGGGAATGACCGAGATGTGATAGAAGAGTACATCAGAGAAAATACCCCCATCACACCTTACTTAGACAACAGACTCACGCTAGTTGAATAATGATGTTCATTTCCATAATAATAAGGTTCATTTTGTACAAATATATTTGTAAATATTGAGATTTCTTTTTATTTAAATGAAGACTCCTTTGTGGCAGAATTCTATAATTATTAAGGTTCGAGGAGAAATCTCGAAAAAAAAATCTTGAAGATGTCAAATCAAATCAAATCAATATTTATTTACATGAACACTTTTGCAAGTTAAACTTTTTTTTTTGAGCAGATGAGTTCGGCCTTTCCTAACTGGACTAGCCCTGAGAAGAAAGGACGAAACAAACTCAGGGATCACAGTCTCTTTTAAAGTCCAGACAATATTTTTAAATGCAAAAATGATGATTTCTATGACTTCCATTTGAGATCGTTTGAGCCGTATTGAGTCCGTGAGGTGACGGATTAAGAATACAGAGTGTCACTATCCCTATTCATCCCACGGGTGTCGTAAAAGGCGACTAAGGGATAAACTACGCAAGACAATATCAATGCAAAGAGAAGGAAAACTTGAAACCAACCCTATACCAACCGTCTGGCCAGCGTGGTATAGTAGGCCAAAACCTCCTTCTAAGGAGAGGTCTATGTCCAGCAGTGGACTGTTAAAGGCTGTTGATAATGATGATGAGCTATTGAGAAATCATCTCGAAAACAGCATCGTAGACAAAACTATAGCATTTCTCACTAAACTGACAAAATCAAATGAGTAGTAATATATTGCACATGCCTACATTTTTTTTGTAGAACAAATTTTTGCATGATTATATACAGTTGTGATTACTCGAACAGCTACAATTTGTTACGGTGTTTTCGGTTACTCTAGCACCAATTGCCACCACCAGTAGGCCATATTTGTAATAACAAAATTTGAATTTATTGAATAAACCAAATGAAATTCCTGTATGTATCAGAAACTATAATAGTGTACTGTGGGCAAAAAGGGGCAGATAAGTTTTAATAATGACGAAACATCTCAGGGTCCTGTGATCGGAAATTAGGTAACGACAGTACCAAGGTAATTGCAATACCTTCAAACATCACCTTTAAAACAGCTAGATTTTATTATTGCCTAGATTGTTTTGGGTTTGGCTACGTTCAAACATGATTGTTTATTTTTTAAATATACATATTATTTACAAATTACAACCTGAAACATAAGTAATGATAGCACTCTTCTCATGATCACTACATATTTATTATAAAGATCTCTGCCACGTCAGACTGTCTGTTCGTGATAAACTTAAAACTACTGCATCTATTTTCATGCTGTTTACTTAGCAATGGATAGTTTGATTCTCGAGGAAGGTTTTAGTATATAATTTGTCAAGTTTAAAAATAAATGTTTTTTCAAATGCCTATACCTACTCCTATACCTACCTACCTACCTAGTACTAAAAGTTTAAAGGTTGTTAACGAATATATAATTTTTAATAAAATATAAGTCAGTACTTAATGTTTTCATTTTTGTTATTTTCACGCCCGACAATTTATCATGAAGAGCGTTTTATAAGTGGAAGTACGTGCTCAACAGGCTATTGTAAAATTAATTCATTTATTCGTTATGAAAATTATTTGAATAGGTACTATTTTATAAATTGTATTGTATCGTAATATTTTGGAAAGGCCAAACTTCTAAGTAAGAACAAGGCCCCGACTTCAAATAGATTTTAGGTAACTATTACACATTATAATTTTACTTTATTCAAATTAATAGATAATAAGGTATTTACAAGAATTTTGCCTTAGTAATTTAAGCTAGTCAAGTTAAAGCCAATTTATATTACACTTATCGGTGTCCTAGGCAGGGAGTTTACGTTTAATGTGTTTTTTTGAAGTCGGTTATTATTTTATTTCTTAAAAGCTTTTTTCTTTAAAGAAAAATATTTATAATGCCTTGTTAATGACAACATTATATTACGAGATATGGGGCATGGATGTGCCCCCGCCAAGTCCAGCAAAAAAACGGTACGGGCGAACCATACTTTTCTACGTACATACATAATATGAGAGTATGCGCCCATTGCTGCCAAGTGTTTTAGTAAAATTAATAACTATAATAGAAAGACTCTGGCTATTGCAACTTGATTTAGGATAAAACCGTAGCAAGTTCGCCTACAGAAGGATTCCTCAGATGGTAGCATGCACCCAGTTCACTACATGAGCAGAAAGACAAGTGATGCACAAATTCGTCACTGATTTTCATTTCAATGAGTTCACTTTTAAGATCTAAAATTAAAAACGGAAAGTAACCGAACAAAACCTTAATTTATTCTTTGGCTGTATCTGATCTAATTATAATACCAGTACCTATTTAAATTTTTTGTTGACAAACGATTTTGAACAATTTAAATGATATGTATGTTTCATCCGTTATCAACAAAAACTGTTGACATTTAAAAGTAAATTCATACTATAAATTTATGTGTTTTTGTGTTTTGTAATAATTAAACTGACCATCAACCTTAATACACAAAAAACTGGACAAAACTTAGTTACATTATCCTTGACTACTTTTATTTACCATGAATATTTAGTCAGAACAATTACCATTAAAATATTTACAGTGTACGCCATATTATTATGTCTACCAGGTGTACGACAAGACATACAGTTATATATATTTCACGTATGTAACATACAAGTGTACATATGTCTTGTGTAGGGAACGAAATGTATTTTCGCTCCATCGTAGGTATTTAAAAGCTATCAAATTAAATACCATGTGATCTCTAATATACCAAAATACGTTCAACGAAAAGAATGTAAAATAAAGTAAAGCAATAGTTTTTAGCCTTAAAAGTTAAATGATACGACTGATCAAAGAAATTAGAACGAAACCACTAGTGGCAAGTTAGAGCATGTATCAGTGTCACGTAAACAAATGTTTGGTGCAGATTAAAAATTAGGTGGAGTACTAACCATAGATAAAATTAGGAGTTTTTAAAACTAACGTAGCTAGAGGCTTTTTTGTACTGATCTAAAAAGAAAGATAAACAAAATCAAACAAGAATAGAGATATTATTACAACGAGTAAATTAATCTTTATTTTAATATAATTAAAGAAAAGATTAAGTGTTGTAGTACAATTTTATAATATGCTTTTGTACACAGGTAAGTTTTCGCGGTAATAACTAGCCAATGACCTTCGATGTTCTATGTTATGTGGGTCGGTTTCCGCACTTATTCCTTCAAGTGGACCATTGTACGTGAGGGCGGCCGTCACTCCAGCCAGCCCACCTCCCTCCAGAAGCGGATAAGGTGTCCGAGTCTGTTCAGGCATTCTGAAACAGTTGTAGAAGATCCAAGGGTCCTTTTCCGTGTTTCGGTGACATCTGTACCCTCAATGAGTACATGCGACACCGTTTCCTCTGCCCCTAAGCATGCTCTGCATTAGGGAATATCAGCCAATGACCTTTCACAAGAATTAAAGTATCTTGATAAAATTTTATTGGAATTGGAGCAATGGTTTAGTCGTGAAAGCCCAACTTGAATTTATAATATTATTATGGATTAATTTAAAACCCTATAATTTAAACTTTGAATAAACTTGGCCTAATATTTTAACCAAAGTAACAGGACAACCAAAATTTTATTTATCAAAAATGATTTGGGTTTGCTTGATGAGGCTCCAGTATAATTTTCAGTTAATGAAGTTAAACTCAAATTGTAGCAAAGTTAAAATTAGGTATTGAAATCTGCTGTCACAAACTCTCGAATTTCGAGTCGACATGTCAACTTGGAAATGAGAAGGTTCTAATTAATATTAGTTAAACAATGACAGATGGTGACCAATGTGGTGACCACGAATTAAGCAGGATAGAATACTTTTTTATGATAGATTGGGCAACCGAGCTGTCACAGCACGGCTGACAGCTCGGTTAACAGAAACATAAAGCCATTGGACCTGTGTCTGATTTCTCTCCGGACCTGCAGGATAAAAGTCCCATCGGATAGTAAGAGTCGGGTAGAGAGTGCACCTATGTTATCATACACGCTTGTGCAATATAATATCTCCTGCGACTGATGGAGACTAGTTATTAACATTAAACTAATTATTAAAAAAAAACTAAGTAAAACCAAAAAGTATCTATAGAATAACATGTCATGGTGTGCTAAAAAGCACTTGCACTACGGTCACGTCAGTACACATCAGTGTAATAAATAAGAGTTAATGACATCTAACAATACCAAAAAAAATGTTGGTACTTATCAAACAAAAACATATTATCTACAAAATTTGTGGTCACAGTTATCTTCGTAATTCGTTAAATCTCGTAGATCTAATTCTCTTTAGTTTTAACAATTAATTTTAATATATGATAATGAGTTCTTGGTTGTAATCAGCCGGCGTCGTATTGTCCACCTGGCCGCAATCCTCGAAGGCTGGCAGGTAGGTACGACACGTTTTGTTTGAGACCAAGAAACATGATAACCAGATGTGGCCGCATTCTTTTTTTATTATGTACTTAATATATATATATTGGATTATAATTCCATACTAATATGATAAATTTAAGAGCAATTCTGTTTGTCTGTCTGTTACGCTTTTATGCTGAATTATTTCAAGGAAATTCGGCAAGGGGATACTTAGATTTACTTAGGAAGAACATGATAACTAATATACACGTTGACGGAGTTACAGATAATACCTCACTCATATACTTACATCATCAATTATAAATGAATAAATAAGTATAAATATTTCACATACAACGTGCATCGTCTAGTCCCAAACTAAGCATAGCTTGTATTATGGGTACTAGATAACTGATATGAAAGCATAAACATACTTTTTTTTAATACATATTATACATAGAAAATACCCAGACTCTAAAACAAACATTTGTGGATCATACAAACATTTGGTCCGACCCGAGAATCGAACTCGGGACTACTAGGCCAACAAGGCAGTCAGAATGATTCATTTACTTCTTTTATCGTTCTTTGCTTAATTCCATTCTATCTTATTAATCTATCCTAAAGGTACGCGTCTATTGGCCCGCGCCGGACGCACCGCACGCACGGCACGTAACGTTTGTTTGTTCCGGGTAATCTCTGGAACGGTTAAACCAATTTTGACGGGACTTTAACGGGCAGAAAGCTGATGACATAAAGAGTAACTTGGATACTTTTAGACTAGCTTTGCCGCAGGTAACACAGCAGGACTCAGCTATATTACACTGTTATATAATTCAATCGATCAAAGTGGTGTGCAATTGGAGAGGCCTATGTCCAGCAGTGGACTGCGATGGGCTGATGATAATGATATAATTCACCTATAAACCACACTCTATTAACAAACAAAAGTTGCCGCATCCAGTTGGTACAAATCAGTGTTTTAGATTTTTTATCGCAAAACTTGGATCGGTAATGGCAAGTTCCGTCAGCGGGTCCAATTGAATACGGACAGCTTTGTAAAATATTTCACCAACTTGTCGGCTAAAATCTTTTCTCTGATTAAATTACTATTCAGATTATTCTTATACTTATACGTTTATTATACTTTGTATTTTTGAAATTTCATGGATATTATGTATGAAATAGCACACCGTGAGCGTCCATGCTTACATGGTCCATCTCACTGATAACCATCATTCATCTCTGTCACAGTTTTCTTCTATATATTAATCATCATCATCATCAACTGCATTTAACATTCCACTGCTGGACATAGGCCTCTCCTTGAAGAGGAGGTATTGGCCTACTATATACTATAATAATACGTGAAGCAAATACGTAGTACTCCTTTTTACGAAAATTGTGTGGACGGAGGAGTATGAAATTTCGCACACTTGTACCTCGTTTATGTAGAGGAAGATTGCAGAAAACTGTATTTTAGGGTTCCGTAGTTCATTATTCGGAACCCTTAGAGATTCGCCATGCCTCCGTCCATCCTCGACCTATCGCCCAAACAGTTGGTGCTAGAAAGATGAAACTTTTCATGAATATGTGTTGTAATTACGTCGACAAAGTGCTACAAAAAAATAATGAAAAATTTTTTTTGGGGTACCTCCCCTACACGTAAAGTGGGGATGTTTTTTATTCAATTTTAAAGCGCATTTTTCAGTAGTAACAGGGCGACCCACCCCCCCTCTAAAAGCCAATACGGCTGGCTCAAAAAATCTGAAAAAATCAGGATAATAGTCCATATATTGAACTTCTAAGGTAAGCTGTAGCGGTTATGATACCTTTTTTATTTCAGGAGTCATAGAGGCCTAAGTTGCAAAACACACTTACTTGGAAATCTTTGTACAAATATAAAGAAATAATAAGTAAACATAACAATTATATCTTGGACACGATTTGAAATTACCTACCATTATGGGACTACGGAATCGTATTCTATGCGTGGCCTTACACACACTTGATCAATTATTTTTTGTAATATGCATAAAAATTACATCAATATACAAAACGTCACACACACTAATATGTATTTGACACACACACGCATAGAAACTCTTTTATCGAATCAAACTTGTAGCGTAGCCTTGGCGAAATTCGTTATTATAGAAGTTATAATCTTTGACAGTAGAACCTTAAAAATGTTCCAACTTATAATTCAAATTAATTATGGAATTTCGACCGCTTGGCGACCACTAGTTAGTGTAATTTTAGAAATTACGAGGTACGTTTTAGTTGTGAATTTGTTTGTTCATCGAATACTGCACTTCATTGAAAATATTCTTAAAAACCTGAAATATAAGTCATCATAATATAAACATCTTGAAACTTATTGTAACCGATTTTCCTAACATCACATTCACTTGCTGTTGAAAGCAAGTGAATGTGATGTTAGGAAAATCGGTTACAATAAGTTTCAAGATGTTTTTTAATATTAGCTGCCAAAATGACTCTTCCCTGTATGATGGAAAGCATTAACAAAATCCAGGAGTGGCGGTCACCCTTCTCACTGACATTGCGGAAAATGCAGCACGGCGACCCACACTATGATGACCTAGTGATATGATTCTTCACACCCCGCTTGAAGGACTAGGATCATAGAGGGAGGAAAATAGGTGCGCTCGTAGAGAAATAAGTATTAAAATATATTACTAGATGATAATGATTTAGGTATTGAAATAATAGATTAAATCTCTTGTGGTTCTTAGATTAGATTACATTTGAAACATTAACTATGCAAGAAAGAACCGTGAAAGAAATCTTGTGATATTCTTGGGTTTATATTAAATTTGAATTTTCTGAAAGGTAAAGTACTTCAGAGAATTCAAATCTTTACAATTACCCGTTAAAGTTTTAGATAGTTTGAATAATTTGTTTCCGAAATTTGAAAAAGTATTACAGGCTTGGACACTTCACATTACAAATTCCAACATAAAACTACAAAATAGAATATTTGTGAAACAAATATACCAATAGCTTTTAACTGTTGACTTGAGCAACACTGGAAGTGTGGTCCCGCATGTGGCTTCCCTCTTATTTGAAAATCGAGACCTTTTCGCCACTTTTGATGCCCTGTTTTATACATTTTAGCATATAGACATGTAAAAAGGAAAATTTGAAATACGAACTTGAATATTTTCAATTATAGTGATCAGAGTTGGTAGGATAAGTTCTTTTATTTTAGATTTTAGTATGAATCTATTGACATGTCTTGGCTAACGTCTACCAAGCCAATTCATTTAAGCACTTGCTTTTAGCTTACCAAAGTGACTATACTCTGCCTGATAGTAAGCGTGAGTAGGATACAAGAGTAGGGGTCACCATACTCATAGCGAATGAATATGCAATGCATCATGATGGCACCCACTGTGGGGACCAGGTGAGATACTTTTACACGCTTTTCTTAAAGGACACGGAATCGTAGAGGCAATTTTGAAGCAATTGACTCTTGACTTATATTTAAAAAAAAATTGTACGGGAATCGAATCCGAAACCTCAAGCACAGCAATCGTATAGGCTACCACTGGGCAAACGAGGTAGTGAAACAAAAGGTGATATATTGCATTTGCAAAAAGGCCTTGAGTCCGAAAATGACTACAATAGCTCTTGTATATTTTTGACTATCACAAGCGAATTATTGGAAATAAAATCCCACGGGGTTGTTCCGGCCAAGGCGCACGCCGCCTCGGTCGACACGGTGCGGTACCCGCGTATGGCTCTAACCACCAGTGCAGCGTTCTCTGGCGTGCCCTGTTCTGGTCGGTCAGAGCCGCCGCCCACATCAGTGCACCGTAAAGTGCCATAGACCGGACAACCCCCGTGTACAGCTGCCTCATCGCGACACGGACTCCGCCTAAATCTGGCAAAATACGCCCAAGGACGAAGGCAGTTTCGATCAGCTTCGGAGAAACTGTCGGAAGTGCTAGTCGAAGAGCCACCTGCCGTCAAGGATCAGGCCCAGATACTTCAAATTTGCCCGGACCGGTACGAGGACCAAGTTGACCTTGATGGAGGCGCCGGAGGGAGGCCCACGATGGGGCCCATGGAACAAAAGGGCCTCCGTCTTTTCTAGAGTCACCCGTAAGCCCAGCGCCTCAATGCGCCCTATTAAGGTTTGGGATTCTAAAATGAAATAGAGATTTTCTGTTGCACAAAAACGATACCACTTTTATTATGCAGATACAGTACGGAGCACAGATACAGATTAGACATAGACAATAGACAATAGAGTTGTGGATACATTTCACAACAGATAACTAAACTAAATAAGTGCGGTCAATTATTGAACTAATAAAATTATATATTCTATACCCCCTCTATAATTTTATTTTCCACACCCTGTATCTTCTTAATATTTAGACAACAAATGATCTCTTAAAAATATAAATGTCTGAGCTGGCAATGACTTAGTTAAGATATCCGCCAACTGATTGGAACTGGATACATATTTAATTTTTATTATGCCCTCCTCAACCTTTTCTCTTATAAAGTTATATTTTACATCTATATGTTTACTTCTTTTATGGAAGATGGGATTATTTATCAGCTTTATTGCACTTTGGTTATCTACTTGTAACAAAACAGAATCATACACTTCACCTAAGTCTGATAACAATTGTCTCAACCATATAATTTCTTTGGCAGACTCACAGGCAGCTACAAACTCTGCTTCAGTAGTAGAGAGGGCAATAGTCTTTTGTTTTTGACTGGACCATGTGATTGGTCCTCCATTTAATAAAAATATGTATCCCGTGGTAGACCTTCTTGTGTCTATATCACTAGCAAAGTCTGAATCAGAATATCCTGTAAGACTGCTGCTCTCACTATAAACAATACATAAATCCTTTGTATCAATCAAATATTTTATTATTCGTTTAGCAGCATTTACATGTTGGTGCTTCGGGCTGTTTACATATCTACTTAATAAATTTACTATAAAGCTAATATCTGGCCGAGAGACTGAACATAAAAATAACAGTGAACCAATTAGTTCCCTATATGGAAAGCTTACAATTTCTTCATCTAAATTCTTTGAGATTATTACATTTACATCAGATGGGGTTTTTACAGGATTTGCATCACTCATATTAAATTTTGTTATGATTTGCTCAATATAATTTCTTTGATGAATAACAATGTAATTGTTCTCCTTTTTTATTTGCATGCCAACAAAGTAACTTAAATTCAATTCTTTAATTTTGAAAGCTTGTTTTAAATATATTATAATTTCTTTAATTAAATTCTTATTAGGGGAAACTACAAGACAGTCATCTACAAAAATTAATAAGTAAACTTTGATGCCATTGAAATCTCCTATATAAATACAGTTGTCTGCCTGAGATTGTACAAAACCATATTCTTTTAGAAAATTTGTAAATTTTTTATTCCAACATCTGGAGGCTTGTTTCAGACCATATAAGGCTTTATTTAATTTTAAGATATAATCTTTACTCACTGACACTCCCTCGGGCACCTCCAAATATATGTCTTCATCAAGATTACCATTGAGAAAAGCTGTTTTCACATCAAATTGTTGGATTTGATAATTGTATTTAGCTGCAAGAGAAAGAATGATTCTTGTGGAATCATATCGTATAGTTGGAGAAAATATTTCTTCATAATCTACACCTTTTACTTGCTTGAATCCACGTGCACATAAGCGAGCTTTGTATCTTGTGACCTTTCCATTTTCATCTCTTTTTAATGTAAAAACCCATTTTGTTGTTATAGTTCTTTGATCAGTTCTTTTTACTGGTGTCCAGGTCTTATTGTCTTCATGTGCTTCAAGTTCTTCACTGACAGCTTTAGACCACTGATCCTTTTCAGGATCCTTCATCGCTTCTTCATATGTAGATGGTACTGTGAATTCCACAAAGTTTGCTTCATAATTTCTGTTATGTCGAGGTCTTAGATTGATATGTCTCACTTCTGGTTCGTCTATCTCCCGAGATAGTTTGAAGGTGGAATCATCATCATCCTGACAGCTGTGCAAACTTTCAGCTGAATCTTCCGATGATATAGTGTCACTGTGATTTCTTTCACTTTCTTGTTGATTTTCCTTAGTATCATTGCCTTCAGTGTCTGTGCCTTCTTCGTCTATGAAGATTTTTGAAATATTTTTCCTTATTTCTGGGGCTTTATCCTCATCAAAAATCACATTTCTTGATATTTTTATTTGTTTATTTTTGGTATTGTACATTCTATAATTGTTGTTATCATATCCCACCAATATCATCATTTCACTTTTCTTATCTAATTTCTTTCTTAACTCATCAGGAATATGAACATATCCTACACTACCAAACACCCGCACATGACTTAATTGCGGCTTCACACCTGTCCATAATTCTAATGGTGTTTTATCAGAAGACTGACTTGATGAGGTCCTGTTTAGTAAATACACTGCTGTATTAATAGCTTCAGCCCACAAATATAATGGCACATCTCTAGCATATAGCATCGAACGAGCACTCTCAACTATGTTTCGCAACTCCCGCTCTGCACGACCATTTTGTTCTGGAGTGTAGGGTGCTGTGCACTCATGCGTTATACCTTCCTTTTTTATATACTCATCAAATGCAGTATTTATATATTCTCGTCCATTATCGGTGTGTAAAATCTTCACACTGTGCATGTATTTGTTCTTGATCATAGCATTATAGATTTTAAAATAATCTAATACATCACTTTTGTTCCTCATGAAATACACATGCCTGTAACTTGTCTTAGCATCTTTAAATAATAGAAAATATCGCATACCTCGCACTGATGTGTGACTCATCGGGCCGCATACATCACTGTACACCAGATCACCTGGCTGTATTTCACTTCTTGAAGATTTCTGAAATGATAGACGATGCTGCTTACCATAAGCGCATGCTTCACAGGTGTATTTTTCTTCAGTGTTACCATTAATCTTCAAACCTTCAACCACATTGCTCATGCTCATGTTCTTAATTTCTTTCAAATTTATATGCCCTAGTCTTTCATGCAATTTCTTGATGTCAATACTATCATGCACTAGGTTACATTTCGCAGGAACTACAGTTTTGATATTTAATTCAAACAAATTATTTGCCTTGATTTGTGCACTCATTACCACTTCTTTATTCAAGTAAATTAATGCAGTATTTCCTTTCTTGACAAGTGAGTAACCTTTGCGCATTATAACACCCTCCGAAAATAAATTTCTTCGTATGGTTGGAACATATAGTACATCACTTAATATAATTGAATGCCATCGTTCATTGACATACCTTTTTATCATTATTTTTCCAATTCCACATACTTCAACCAATTGTTCATTACCCATTTTTTTTTTTTTTTTTTTTTTTTTTTTTTAACGTGTGGAAATCCCCGCGGACCGTCACCCCGTCGGGGGTTACGGCGGGGTGGTGTGTCGGACTCGAACCGACTAAAACCACACGGTGTGACCCTCTCTGCGCCTGTGTATTGGAAGGAGTCCAGGGAGGGGATTTCCTTCTGGACTCCAACCGGCGCCTGCCCGCACTGTTGCGGGCACCTACTCCAGTTTCGACTCTCTATTGGGCAACGTCCGGTCACACGCGGACGCCGCCCCCTCGCGGTTGGCCTCTACTGCGGACGGACGGGAAACCCGTCCCGCCCATCCGCGGCCACTCTCAGGGCGGCATGAGACGCAGGTATGCGCGCCTCCGCCGCCCGGGGCGCCGGCGGCGGATCGGGTCCGATTGGATGGAATCCTCCCGGGCCTTCTCCGCCACCTCCTTCTGCAAGATTACATCCTCGCAGAAGGTTGCGACCGCGGTAAAACAACTGTCGCTGCCGGCCATCGATCTTATGACGGCCGGCAGCGAGAGATCCCCTCCGATGACTGCAGTGAGGACCCGGCGCTGCGCCGCCCAAGCGGGGCAGACCGCCAGCGTGTGCTGGGCCGTGTCCTCACTGCAGTCGCAGTGGTGGCAGGCGGGACTCGGTTCCCTCCTAGCGACCGAGTGCAGGTACTTTCCGAAGCAACCGTGCCCGGAAAGTACCTGCGTCAGCCGGAAGGAAAGGGTCCCGTGCTGCCGCCCTGCCCACTCCTCGATGACCGGCTGAAGAGCCTCCACGGCGGCGAAGCCAGCGCGTGGGGTCTCCAGCCGGAGCGACCATCTCAGCATGGTGGCTCGGCGAGCGGCTTCGCGCCACTCGCGCACGTCCTCGGGCGGAGGGCGAAATCCGCTCTCCGCCCGGAAGTCAGCCACTCGCCGATAAACTTCGGCGAGCACCTCCGCCTCCAAATCCCACGGGGGTGTTCCAGCCAAGGCACACGCCGCCTCTGTGGACACCGTGCGGTATCCACGTATGGCTCTGACCGCCAGTATCCGCTGGGGGCGCCAGAGGCGCGCCCTGTTCTGGGCGGACAGAGCCGCCGCCCACACCGGTGCACCGTAAAGTGCCATCGACCGGACAACCCCCGTGTACAGCTGCCTAGTGGGGACACTGGCCCCGCCCAAATTGGGCAGAAGTCGCCCTAGGGCGGAGGCAGTGCCCACCAACTTAGGGCCAAGCTGTCGGAAGTGCTCGTCGAAGAGCCACCTACCGTCGAGGACCAGACCCAGGTACCTCATCTGGGCCCGGACCGGTACGAGGACCGAGTTGACCTCGATCGAGGCGCCGGCGGGCGGACCGCGACGGGGCCCATGAAATAATAGGGCCTCCGTCTTGTCCAGGGCCACCCGCAGACCCAGCGCCTCGATGCGCCCGACCACCCGGGAGACTCCCGTGGTGGCCAGGCGCGCCGCCTCCTCAAAGTTTGCCCCCCGGGCCGTGACCAGGGTGTCGTCTGCGTAACAGATCACACCCAGCCCGGGGGGGAGACGCCCTCGTAGGGCCCAGTCGTATCCCATGTTCCACAGGAGTGGTCCTAGGACAGACCCCTGCGGAACACCGCACGACATGGCCCTGCGTCTCAAGGCGCCACCTCGGTCCTCGTACTCGACGGTACGCTCCTCTAAATTGTTCATTACCCAGGGTCAACGACTTGTGATTGCATTCTTCTAGTTCCATGAATATGTCTTTTCTATAGGTTATATGTGCTGAGGCACCACTATCTAAAATCCATATGTTGTCATCGGTATATATATCTTTGTCTTCAATATTGAATGCAAGCATATTATTGTTAGGTTTACTTGCACTTTTCTTTGGAGCACGACATTCCTTTGCGAAATGTCCTCTTTTCCCACAATTGTAGCATTCGAAGCGATGTTTGGTGTTTAAGTTTTGTTTTGGACCATCACCACTGCGTTCATATTGTTTATGTTGCCTTTTGCTTTTAGAATTAGTCACTAACAAGGCTGTTTCTTGCTCTTCCTCACAAGTTAAACTTGCTTCCTCATCTAGTAAACGAGCAGTTAGATTAATAATATTTTGCTTTGAAGAATCTAATGACAACCATGCTTGGCGAAGTGTCCTATACTTGGGGGGGAGAGTACCAAGTATTTTTGTCATGATGGCTGTATCACTCACAATTTCGCCACTTTCTTTCAATTGCTTGGCTAAATTTTCAATTTTCGAAATATGTTGAGCGATTGTGTCATTAGGTGACATTTTGTACTGATAAAACCTCTCTTGTATTATCATTTTATTCAATTCACTTTTTTGTTCGTAAATTGATTCGAGTTTCAACATTATTTCACTTGCGGTTTCACAATTTTCTATTAAGGTTATTTGCTTCAAGTCCATGTTGGATGTAATGATGAACATTGCCATGCCATCGTTTTTTAACCATGTAGAACTATCTACTTCTGGCTTCGGCTGACGGATGTCAATACCTTTGGCTTTTAGAGCGCATTTGATTTGAAATTTCCACTGCCGGAAATTATTTCCATCGAATTTTTCAACACTCATTGATCGCGTGTCCATTTTGGAGGTTATGACTTCTTACCAACCAATATTCTAGCAAAGTTTTTTTCGAAATGTTTTTGTTTTCTAGTCTGATCTTCAATTTCGAGAGATTTCCTGGGCCCATAACCTATTAAGGTTTGGGATTCTAAAATGAAATAGAGATTTTCTGTTGCACAAAAACGATACCACTTTTATTAAGCAGATACAGTACGGAGCACAGATACAGATTAGACATAGACAATAGACAATAGAGTTGTGGATACATTTCACAACAGATAACTAAACTAAATAAGTGCGGTCAATTATTGAACTAATAAAATTATATATTCAATACGCCCGATCACCAGACCCGCACTGGTGGGCTAGTGAGATGCTTCTGCATCATTGCGTCTCCGGTCCCGCACTCCTCTACAAAATACGAAAGCACGAATGCTGTTATTTTAATTTTTTGAATTATACTCAAATGAACGCGTAGTTGTCATAATACCTTGAACTCACCATATTTTAGGTAGTAGAGTCACGCTGATTTCATCAGGAATGGGCTTGACCGGGACAGTAGTACCCTAATAATAGCAGCATTCTTGTTGACGTATTTCATTGGTGAGTTTGAGACCATTCTCCTGGCTTCCAGAGGCCGGGAGATTGACATAGAAACATCTGAGCAGGCCGCCATGGTGTTGGTTACCACGCTGCATTGCCTACCCTCACAATAAGGTGGGGACCCCCATTCCTGGATTCTGCTCATGTTTTCTGTCCCTTTGGTAGGCTTAACTATGAATAAATATAAAAAACTTAAAACTCGTACTAATAGTCAATTCTTTCTTTGTTATGTAATAGGGATATCTCAATACCTATCTCAGTTGCTATTCACACACAGTCCACAGTCTAAGGTTTAGTTAAATACAACCGGTTCACTGGATAGTGAGCAAAATAAATATTGACACTGCACGTTGAGCGGTATCTGACGCTAGCAGTAAATGAAAGTTTAGAGAAATGAAATAAGGATCAAATATAGTATATTTGCCATGAACATTACAAATTAGTAGGTTCTTGAGTGTTTATATTTTCAATTTTTTTAAAGACAACTCCAGCATTAGGAATAGAAATCCTATGTCTCAGGAAAACTTACAAACATTCATGTAACGGACACAAAGAGCACCCAGACTCAGAACATGCTTTCCATCAGGCGGGGTAGAGTCACTTTGGTAGGTTATATATAAAAAAAAAAAAAAACAACAATTTCTGGATCAAACAAAATATTTTCCCACATCATATTTGTACCCACGACACTTGGCGCAGTAGAGAGCGGTGAGGCGACCGCTAAAACCTTTAGGCCAACAGTTCAGTCAATGTTGTAACGAAACTGTTCAGCGTATCTGGATCAATTTGACACATAGATAGATAATAGTTTGGAGTTTGGAATAGTTGCGGAGGTAGTAGAGCTACGCTGATTTCAGCACAAATGGGACGGCTCGACGGTGGCAGTAGTACTGCCACCGTCGAGCCTTCACACAGAAGACCATCCTAATAATAACAGTATTCTTGCTGTCGTATTTCGTTGGTGAGTGTGAGACCGGAGGCCCAATCATTCTGGGTCATTCTACCGGTCTCCGGTAGCCGGGAGAAACATCTGATCACGTCGCCATGGTATTGGTGACCCTTACTCCTGGATTCTACTCATGCTTGCCATCAGGCAGAGTAGAGTCACTTTGGTAGGCTTAAACATTAAAAAAAATCTACTTAAGCTAGATTAAATCAACAAAAATGTTTCCAAAAAAAACTTCAACCTGAGCGAAGCCATGTGTATAAGCTCTCACACCACGAGGGCAGTTTAATAAGTACCCGTGTTTGATTAAATGTGTGTTAGATAGATACACTTCAGTTTAAAAATAACGATTAGTACTAGCCTTACTAATATTATGAATACGAAAGAATCTCTCTGTCTGTCTGTCGCGCTGTCACGCCCAAACTACCAAATCAATTCTAATAAAATTTGGCACGCAGATAAACTAGAGCCTAAGAAGGGACAGACTATTTTATTACCTCGATAATCGATATACACGTGGGCGAAGTCGCGGCAAAAGCGAGTTCGAAATCATTTGATGAGACCGTTAATCCTTTATTTGTATTAGAGAACCCTCAAGTTCTACTTTTTAAAGAAAAAAAAAGAAATGTAATATTTTAGTCAGAATAAAATGTTTAAATGCTTTTTTAACAGAAATTCGTAAAAGCTTTCTTAATTTAGGTAACGAATATACATGTGTTGGACAATTTACGATCCCTTTATCAAATTTCGGAGGTAATTGAAACCCACACGTAACGAATTCATCATTTTCAATTCGTCAATTGGAATTCTGCCACTTTTAAGTGTATTATGACGATCGGAGTGATCCATTTCCGAAACGTTTGAGATGAGAAATTATGTATTGAATTTGTAATATACCTTTAATGTTAATTTGTAAGAAAAAAATGAATTCAATATTTATATTTTCAGTCAAAACCGAAATTGGATCGAGTTTGGTTGTATATATATTTTTATTTTTAGACATTAAGGCACGTTAATATCTTTTACATCTCTCATGTTAGGTAAGTAGGTTCTTATTACCTCCAAATGGGGCTTGTAAGTGACTTATTAGCGCTCTAGGGTAATAATGTAGCTAGAAAAGCCCTAGGGCGGTAAGTAATTAAAAAAAAAACGCTTCTACCTTACAAAAAGTTCGCGTACATCTAACCATCATACTGGCAAAGATATCATGCATTCAGCCCAATTACCAAAGAGGTCGCTTTGCTATTCAGCCTTGTCTTCGTGTGAGTATATTAGTCATCAATTATAAATATCGAACGGCAAAGCTCAATTTCATTCTTGAAAAAAACAATTAAAAATTTCTTTACTTGTTTCTTTTTAATGAAAAGAGGCGGGAATAGAAAACTTTTAATTTAAATATTGTTTTTTTTTGGGATTCTTTTATAATTACGTGCTAATGAAAAACATGAATTCTTCAAGTGATGAAGACATAAGCTGCACTCCCGATTCAATGAAAATGGAAGCTGAACCAGCAATTAACAATGTTTTATTTTTATAATGCCGGTTTTTTTCTACTTACCTCTTAATCAAGATGTAAAGCAGAATAGTTACCTCGGGTGTAAGTACCAATTGCACCCTCGAACTAAAGGCGCCCTCGCTGCACTCGTGCGCTTAAATATCTCGAGCTGCAATTGATGCCTTACAGCCCTTGGGTACTAATCTACTATTAGGTATACGTCTAGTTTAAACTTTTGACTTAAAACCATTTCACAAAAGACAATATTTCATCTTATTTAAATTTGAAATTCTTCTGTTTAAGATATGACAAAGCCTAAAAACGAAAGTTTTTAATCAGTGCGTCCTACCTGTCATGACATACGGAGCCGGGACTTACGGTACGGTTGGTCCATAAGTTTAAAGTTGCTCAGCGTGCTACGGAAAGGGCTATGTTAGGCGTTTCTCTGAGGGATCGTATCAGGAATGAGGTGATACGTCAGAGAAATAAGGTCATCAACATAGCCCACCAGATTAGCAAGCTAAAGTGGCAGTGGACTGGCCATATCAGCAAAACTGATAACCGTTGGTGTAGAAGAGGTCTGGAGTGGAGACCGCATCCCGGTAAACGTAGTGTAGGACGCCCACAGGCAAGGTGGAGTCACGACCTGCGTAAGATGGCTGGCAGAAACTGGATGCGAGAAGCCCAAAATTGATCAGAGTGGTGTGCAATGGGAGAAACCTATGTCAAGCAGTGGAATGCGATAGGCTGATGATGAATGATGAAGATTTAAAGGCTTTTGCATGTATAGCGAAAAAAATAACACTGGCCGTGATTCTGTTGTTAACATCACTAAGCAAACTACTAATTATATACTTTAATTCCATTGGTTTGCAGTTCATTTTTTGATATCTCAAGCCGAGTATAGCGGTACCGTCAAAGTAAACGAATCGCACTAAATTAGACGTTATGTAAATACACGCTGATTAAACCAAGCTAAACTCTTAATGTAGAAATTCTTTTATTTCTATGGATTTATCAATAATAACATAAAAACTTTATAAAAAATCCAGTTATAGTAACCGGGTAAGGGAACAGTAATATGATACATTTCTAACAACATGGTAAGGCTACGAAAACCAGATACAGTTATAATATAGATTTAATTATTTCAACAGTTGTAGTATTGCCACTTTATTTTAACCAACTGTCAATGATGTGAAATAATCAACCAAAATAATAACAACGGTGGAGATTTCCAGTGATATTTATAAATCAGCAATCAATGTTTTTCAGTTGAAGTTAAAATTGGAAAGTCCGAAGCAGAGATGTCAAATAAATGTCCTTCTGTCAATGTCTACACTAATTTGACAAGAATATGACGTCATGTCATGTTGGAAGAACTTGATAGACGTAAAGTGACCAAACAAAAATAGTTTCGTTAAGATAAATATAACATAATATAATTTTGTACGTCATCATTCTTATTTTTTAACTTAATTCTTGTTGATTGTTTTTTGTTACTTGTTTTTATTTTAGAATATAGAAAGAAAGATTCATAGGAAATATTATTATTAATTTATAGGAACATAGTAACATGGACGTTAAATAAAAAACAACTATGTTAGCCATATTTTAAAATTTAAGAAATTTAACAGTTAAATGTTATTATCGCACCATAAGTGGGGTAAAAGATCTTTATCGGAAATCTTCACTAAACTTTCTAATCTTATCTTTTTATATTCAGGCCCACCGAGAGTTACTCATCATCAACAGCCTTTAACAGTCCACTGCTTGACATAGGCCTCTCCATAAAAAGGAGGTTTCGGCCTACTATACCACGCTGGCCAGACGGGTTGGTATAGAGTTGGTTTCAAGTTTTCCTTCTCTTTGCATCTAAGTTGTCTTGCGTAGTTTATCCCTTAGTACACCCTTTACTACACCCGCGGGATGAATAGGAGTGGTGACACTCTGTATTCTTAATCCGTTACCACACGGACATATAAGTCTAATATGGCTAAAACATACTATATACTTAGTTATTACCATAGTTACCATAGTTATTATACTCTGCCTAATGGAAAGCATGAGTAGAATCCAGGAGTAGGGGCCATTGTGAATGCAGTTATAGCATGGTGACCCAAACTAATGCGGCCTTGTGAGATGCTATACTGCATCATTGTACCTCTATTCTCACACTCACCAACAAAATATGACCGCATGAATGCTGTCATTTTTAGGTTGGTCTTCGGTTTGAGTTTAGTAATGCCCCGGTCGAACTGAATTCAGCGCGGAACTACAACCTTGAAAAAACTCATCTTTTTTACATTAGACGTATAGCCTTAACCCTCTTTGAAAGGAGAGCAGAGCCCAGCAGTGGGGCGTTATGGGTTGTTGATGAATGATGATGAAACGTGAACTGTAATAGTAAAAGTATATTGTGTCACTAAATTCGTACTTAACTAATTTTATGATATGAGCCTTTGTAAAGATTAAAGGTCGTTCTTACAAGCCCTGTCTTCCCGCAAGCTACGAGTCGGGTCACAATAGAAGTATGTATTTTGTTTACAGTGGTACGACTATATGTGTGACCTTTGCCTGCGGCTCCGCTGTCTGGTATGTTGGTTATTGCGGTAAAAAGGTGCAACAATCTATACAACCGGGACTGAAAACGTGCTTCTAAGAAACAAGAGCGTGAAACACCACCAAATTCAATACTTCGGGTTATTTTTATGAATTTCTTGTAAAAAAACCTCAATAATAAAAAAAAAACTCTGGCTGCATAGTTGGTCGCCAAGCCGCTTTCTACCACTACGCCAAGTTTTATGGGTTCAAATCCTACACGGGATAACACTTTGTGTGAACCACAATTTGTTATTATGACTCTGGGTGTCTTTGTGTTCGCTTCTTATCTTCTCTATCTTGTTTGTAAAGTTCCCCGCGACACAGGAATATATTTCTAATGCTCCTAATGTGAATATCTTCCTAATGTTGTCCTTTTTAAACAGAAAAAAAAATATCACCATCGATAGTCGCATTGTCTAACTGCTAGACTGAGGTATTGACATGGATGCTTAAAAAAACTCGCATTTAACACAGTTAGAATTAAGTGATCGGATATAACTAATAAGAGATACGGATCAAACTCACTGAACTCACAGCTGATTCAATCTGTTTCAAATCATTACGTTACAAGTTCTACATTCTCAAATTCTTGGCGACCATGAACCAAAAAAACGTAAGAAAGTATATTCTGACAACCTCTGCAGACTTTGTACACTATGAAATACGGGACATGGCCACCCGTGAGAGTCACGATCTTACATCCGTTACTTACAAATGATACAAATTTAGACCTGCTACTTCATCAATGGGCCTCAAGATCTCAAATCTACTTTTAGTGCCCTAATCATCTGATTTTGGGAAAACGGACAGAGAGTTATTACAGAATTATAACAAAAAACATAATTATTGTAAAATATAACTGGCAGAGCCGTTGGCGATAACTAGTATTATATTTAGAAAATACCCTAACTCCGAAACAAATATTTGCAGATCATACAAACATTTTGTATGATCAGCAAATATTTATCGTCGTATACCACTGCAACGCCGAAAAAGTAAATTTTATTGAAAAATACAATATACGACTGTAATTGTAAGCAAAAACTAATTGTTAGGAATTACCAAGCAAATACTCAGCCACAAACTATTACCTAAGTAAGAATCTCTAAACATTTTGTTAAATATGAAAGTGAGAACATTTCCTTTTATTACACTCATAAAGGTAAAGCTTCTAAAGTGAGGCTTTGCTGACTTTAGAACTAATCCGCTCTTTGTTTAGAATGACAACGTCAAGTTATAATGTCTACATTTTAACAGACTTATGTTATGTTACATCAATGTGTTTTGTAGTAAATAAGCTATTTAATACTTAAGTTTGTACATTTGTTTCATTAATTTCAAAAATATTAAATATTTTTTTCGAAAAATACAACTAACCTAAATAAATTGTTCTAAATTTTGTTGATCTAAATAAATGGTTCTAAATTGTTCCATTTCTTAAAAGAAGTAATTTTTTTTTGAAAACTGCAATAGACCTAAAGTATTGATGGCTAGAAATTAATCCTGACTTTCAAGGTTAGTACTTCTTCTCTTAAGTTTAAGAGACAAGAAACTTAAAAAAATATAGTAGTCTTCGGAATAAAACAGACTTGAAATTAAAACCTCTTTTTAAGGTAGTTAATTTACTGTGTCATCTCATTTGCTTTACAGGAGCCATCTTCCTTTCCCCGCTTTTCTAAAAGGGCTGGAGACTCAAAGGGCGGCCATGCACTTGTGGAGGAACGGGTGTCGTATTCCTCCAACACAAAGGGAGGATCCTCCGACCAGGTGAGGTGAACGTGCCTGGCGGGCTCCTGCCCAACAATTGATGTTGGGATGTTGTATATATGCTAATCGGCGCGAGAATGTTACTTTCGCGATTCAGGATTAGTAGTTACTCCGTATAGATTGTTATGTGTTCATCTTCATTCTTCGTAGTTCAATGTTTCTTCGGTAGATGGCGCGGCGCTGTTTTATGTTTTTACGTAGCGCTGTATGTTAAAGTCGCTGCACACTAGCACATTGAGCTTTTTTAATTTTTCAATGAATCTATAAATCACTATCCATTGTTGAAAGGTATTTTAGTACGTCACCTTTAATTTAAATTAAATGAACGTTATCTGACACACAACGTCTTGTTGTTTTAAGCTAAGTAAAACGTGTACTACGAACGTTAGACTGATTAATATTATATTGATATACTTATATACCTATTTCTGTAAACATACATAGAAAAACACAATTCCAGATCAAATTGTGGCAAAATTTTAGCTATTAAATAAGTAAATAGTAAACAAAAATCTATTAAACAAATCTAAATCTACATAAGTATACAACAAGAAAACCAGATATTTATTGAAGTGCATCTCTCACAGTGTAATCTAAATATACACTTTTTCGGACGCAAGTAATTATTCATGCAGTAGATACGTATTACATTCAGTAAATGCTCATCAACTCCGTTGAAGGGTCTCAAAGGACACCGGACAGTTGTGGTTTCACATCTTTGTGCCAAAGCAACGAAAGGGTTAGGTGCCTTAAAAATAGCGGTCGGTTTAGTTTACACTCCGAATATTTAAGGGTTGCTTAGTTATGTAAATACTGGTTAAGTGTTTGTCTTAAAATCATTTTAAACTGGTGTAGCAGGGACAAGGTAATTATTAGGAAAATAGTAGTTTGACGCTCGTCATCGCTTGAGTCGACATTATTGACAGCACCGAAGATACTGAGTTCCTTGAGCTTCTGCAGTTGTGAAGAGATATCGCCTCTATGGCAGTCTTTTATCTTTTCCTTAGGAGCTCTTCTAACTACTCTGACTTATTTCATCTACAGAACAACACGGGCTGAAAAACCGTTTTATAGTGGTGGATGCTCCCGAACTCAACTTTTCGTTTCTTCCTTCCTGTGCCGAAGTAGTAGTAAAAGCTTGGAACTCACTACCAGCGCACGGGTTTCCCTCCCGGATTCTTTAAGTGGTGCGTGAAAAACCATCTCACAAGGTCGCCATAGTTTGGGTTACCGTCATTGTCTATGTTCGTATTGTAGTAGGTTACCACCTGTCTTGGATACAATCCACGCCTTTCATCAAGCAGACCAGAGTCATTTCGGTAGCCAATGTTACCATGATCGTATCAAAATGTATAGTTACATAAAATGTACATACTATTTTTATATTTTTAATTGCTTTGTTAGTCTGGTGGTTAGATTTATGGGTTCGATTAGATAGAGAATGTTTATATGATCTGCAAATATTTGTTTTCTATGTATAATATTTATGTATTTACAAAAAAAAAATCTCTAGTACCTGTAGTACAAGCTCTGCTTAGTTTGGGACTAGATCATTTTGTGTGTTAAATGTCCGAAATATACATATTTATTTATTTTTAGCTACCCAAGTTTTTTTTTTACCCAAATTTCATAGGTAATTAAAAAAAAGGCAAAGAATATTCCCAAATCAAAGTCATCAATTAGACTACAGATAATAAGTAAGAAATATATCTTGCACTCACATCTAAAAACACCCTTAACTTAACCAAATACTTCCAGAATTGTTATTAACAGCCATTAACAATCCACAGCTGGACATAGGCCTCTCCTTTGAAAGGAGGTTTTGACTTACTATACTACGCTGGCCAGACGGGTTGGTAAAGGGTTTGTTTCAAGTTTTCCTTCTCTTGGCAGTGATGTTAGCTGCTTATTTTGTTCCTTTAGTCGCCTCTTACGACACCCATGGAATGAATAGGGGTGGTGACACTTTGTATTCTTAATCCGTCACCACACGCACCTAATACTGCAAACATTATTACTACAAAAGTCAGTTTATTTGTTCGATAAGCTTTCACTCCTTAACAACCTATCTCATCGTTACGAATATTTACATACACAATTGTTCTCCTTGTAACGTTACTCTCATTAGTGAGCATGCTATGCAATTGCCATTGATGGTTTGCTTAAAACCGACTTGTTCAGTATTCAGAAGTTTTACTTTTTATAATATTTAAAGGCCAAGTTGACTTTTGTAGAATAAGTCCATTGGCGTTGTAATAGGACCTAAAATTATTAATCGAACCAATGCAGGCCTTGAAAGAAAATATGAAGTAACCAATTTAAAAAGAGAAAACACACTGAACCTGTTGTTTTTTATTTAATAAAATAGAAAAGTATAAAACAAAATAAAAAAACAAACAAAACAATATTGTTTCTATGCAGGTTCTTAAAGAAGCTTCTTGTTTAACTAGATGTGTCAGTACTCTTTTTAGCGGAACTCAAAAGAAGTCTGCTTATTTCATACACAATAGCTTTTTCCTCTAAATTTTTCATAAGCGTAGTTATCCAAAACACTGTTTATTTTTAATATTTCATTTGTACATAGAGCGCATGCGTCAAATCTCTAATAACGCATGCGTACAAACAAAGGAAAATGGCCGACCGGGCCAGATTTTAGAACTCGTTGTAAAAATATTTTGTGTCCTAAATTCTGGAATTGATTCAAATTTCGAATTAAAATATAAAAGTATAATGCATTTTAGCCTTGTGTGTGTAGTGTTTGTATACTGTAGAATGTTGTGAGTGAAAAACAAATATGATTTCAAGTAATGAACATTTAATAATGTGTTGACAGATTTATTGTGACCAATGAAGATGTGAACTATCAAATCGTATTACAATTGTTCTTTATTATCTATGGCCACTGAGTATCAGAGTTACTAAAGGCCTTTGGACTAAAATAAACTTAAAATATAGAATAACGATACCATGAAAGACTTCTCAAAACTCGGATTTGGAAGGTAAGATAAGTAGTAGTAATAATTTTAGATACTTGTAACAGAAAAATGTTAGTACTTTGTAGTAATAATTTATAAATCATAAGATTATCGGAGCTTTGGTTCTGTTACTAATACTTAAATGACAATCGATATACTTTAATCCTATAGACTGTAGTGATGTGATTAATCATAAACTGATTATGTATATTTATTCGCGTCGATACCTAATATTGTTGCTGTATGGTATAGCTACAATATTAGGTATACAAAATCGGATTATGAAGTTTTTAGCTGGGTTCGAAAACAAAATATTTATATATTTGATATTCAAACAACAAAACGCGTTACCGATATAACATTTGCAACTTAAGAATATTAAGTGCTGAATCGTTGTGTATATATTTTGATTTTCTTTTATCATCACAGAATCGTCTTTTTTTCTGAATAAGGAAAGTACAATCTGTTTGTGTTTTAATATAGACTTTTATATGTATGATGTTAGATTTCAATATGCCTTAATCTCAATTACTAGGCTGTATTCTTTTAAATCCTGGTTTTTCAACTAAGTCGGAATTTCATTACTAAGCTTTACACATTGCACTTCTTTTTTGTCTATATGATCCAAAAACTGCAAGGACTAACGTATATAGGCGATTCGTAAAAAGTCTAACTTTTATACAACAAATGTGCAGAAATCGACTTAGAGTTAATCAATTAACCTGACTTATAGTTGATGTTCAATAACCTTTTACTCGTTCACTCTTTCTAAAACAAAAATAAAGGTTAAATAAGCGAGACTGTCTACTCCGTCTTTACCATAAGGGCACACGGGGCCTTGTAGTACTCGTAAAGTGGGGATGCTTTTTTTCCTCACGTCTACCCCATCCTGTGGGGTATCATTAGATAGTTCTTTGAAAAATATTGAGGGGTTGGTAAGATTATTTTTTTATTTGAGATCTACAACTAAGCTTCACGAATGTTATCCTATGGTAACAAACGGAACCGACTGCTTAACGTGACCTCCGAATCACGAAGAGGCTCATGGTAACATGCCACTAACGGTCACCCATCCAGGTGCTAACCACACTGGCGTTGCTTACCCTCGTTGATTGTTTTTAATCACCTAGGGTAACTTGGCTATGAGCGCATAATGTATACAATCTACCCATAATAAATGATCATAGTATAAAGATGTTTTTATAATTCCCTTTCTAACTTTCCAAAAGGGCCACCTAATTCTTGTGTGCCCAGGGCCTCCCGAATAGGTTAAGACGGCCCTGGAGACTGTATAAATTCTAAATGCTAACTTTAACGTGTGTTTTTTTTATATTAAAGCCTACCAAAGTGACTCTACTCTGCCTGATGGAAAGCCTGAGTAGAATGTATGTAGGGGTCACCATCCTCATTGTGAGAGTAGGCAATGCAGCATGGTGACCCCTACCATGTTCAGATGTTTCTGCATGCAGAATGATTGGGCCTCCGATCTCACACTTGCCAACGAAATACGAATTCCAAAAGTGCTGTCATTATTAGGATGGTCTTCTGTGTGAGGAGGTACTACCCCGGTCAAGCCGCCCATTCGTTCTGAAATCAGCGTGCCTGTACTATCTACCAAAGTTCGTGCATTACAAAACATTATTATTAGTCATTATTCAACTGTTTTCCTACAGCAGAAGTTGGAGTAGTGAATCTCTCTAGAACATAGTGCTAAATTTGTCATTACTCATTCTTAAGAAGTGACGATACGATCTATCCTATAGATAGAGATTAGTCGTGAGCATTTATTATTTTAAATAAATAATAAATATTTTGGACATCTGGCACACAACATCATCTAGTCCCAAGCCAAAGCTTGTGTTATGGGTACTAGACAACTGATAAAAATACATAAACATACTTTTTGTTTGTAAATACATACATATTATACATAGAAAACACCCAGACTCCGAAACAAATATTTGTGAATCACACAAATAATATTTGGTCCGACTCGGGAATCGAACCCTAGACCTCTTGATCAGCAGCCGCATACGCTAACCACTAGACCAACGAGGCAGTTGATTTTTTTTTTGATTTAATTTGCTACCAAAAATGCATTCGACTCCACCAACTTATGAATACTTTATAGCTGTAATTAACTGCTATAGAAGAACTTGTGAAATTGTAAATAACGGTATCTAGGCTAAAAAAAATATTATAGATCCTTACTTATTCAAAGAATAAATGTAACTTTTGTTATGTTTCTACGTAGTGTTGTCCCAAAAGGGCGAGTCCCATTTCAGCGGCCCTGTTTCATTTACTGATAAATGACCATCGCTGTTGGTGTCTGTTAAAGATAATGTTGCCACGAAATTGCAAATCTCCACCCTTTGTGTTTTTACCGGGTCATGTTATCTCCATATAAAATATTGGCCACGTCCGCATCATGAAGTTATATTGGCTATATGTACATACATTAAAATAGACAGCATTTATGAATGTACACAACGTTAGTACTGTCATAAAGTATTATGGTATGGCCTTCTTTATGAGATTTTTGATATAAAAGTTAAAAATATTAAGGGGATTAATGTTGTTTTGCTAAAACAAATATTATTTGATGAAATGCTTTGACGTGTTTTAAGTTTCTACGCATTTCACTTATAATAAAACATGAAAAGTAAAATGGATAGATTTATCTAAGTATAAAGGTTACTGAATTGTTTGGCCTATAATACCACGCTGGCCAAACGGGTTTGTATAGTTAATAATCATGATCATGTCGGACATCTTACACACAACGTCATCTAGTCCCAAACTAAGTAGAGCTTGTAATATGGGTACTAAACAACTGATAAAAATACATACACATATTTTTTTTTTGTAAATACATACATATTACACATAGAAAAACACCCAGACTCATTAACAAGTATTTGTGAATCACACAAATATTTAGCCTGACCCGGAAATCAAACCCAAGACCTCTTGATCAGCAGCCGCATACGTTAACCACTAGACCAATAAGGTACTTGATAACTGATATAAATACATTTTTTTTTGTCAATACATAATACTATAAATATAAAACACCTAAAATCCGGAACAAATTATGTCTAAATCACGCACACAAGTACACAAACACAGCACTCGTAAACGCTACCACTACGACACAGAAATACTTTTATGCCATTGAAATTAAAGTCTATAATTTTAACAAAAAGGAACCGACTTCAATGAAAAACTATTCCGAGTACCCAAATCGCGACAATATTTGAGGAGTTCCCCCGATTTCCTTGGGATCCCATCATCAGATCTCGATATGGTGACTATGGGACCACCTGTAAGCTACGCCCATTCCAATGCAAAAAGAATTTTTGAAATCGGTTCATAAACGACGAAATTATCGCTGAACATACATAAAAAAAAAAAAGAAAAGATTCCGACGAATTGAGAACCTCCTCCTTTTTTTTGAAGTCGTTTAAAAATGAATTTTCATAGGACTTACTTTTCATTACAGATAATAATACCCTGTATCTACTTTCATAAAGGAATCAGGATAACATTAGCGCTCCTATGTAATATATTTCTTATTGCACGTGTGCCCGTGATTTATTGCTTCGATACGGTCCCACAGGACCTATGCATTATTCCTTAAGATTTTCATCTTGGTATCGTCTTGTTCCTTGCCTCCCGAGGAACTAAAGTAATGAGTTTAAGGGAATACAAGATTATAATGGGTAATGTTCTAATGAACTTGTTGCATCCACAATACTTCCTAATTAATCAAGACTGGTCTTACGTAAATAGTACAACTAAATAGTTTTGCTTGGTAATATGGTAGTTGCATAGCCTATGTCATTTGGGCCGTTATTATGAATATACAATTACCATCTCATTCATTATAATTTTAACAAAGAGAAACCGACTTCAAAGAAAAACTATTCCGAGTACCCAAATCGCGACAATTGTGCCTATGATATTTGAGGAGTTCCCTCGATTTCCTTGGAATCCTATCATCAGATCCCGATATGGTGACGATGGGACCACCTGTAGGCTGCACCCATTCTAATGCAAAAATAATTTTTGAAATCAAATCATAAACGACTAAAATATCGCCGAACATACATAAAAAAAATGAAAGATACCGACGAATTGAGAACCTCCTCCTTTTTTTTTAAGTCGGTTAAAAATCTACGGTGGAACATACAAATATACAGAGAGATATAAACGTCTAAAATTATTGAACTTCCTTTTGGCTAGGTCGTAGTTGGATATAATTTAGGCATTTCTTATTGGCTCGTTGGTTTGAGCAATTGAAATAACATTCCAATTTTTCCAGAAACTGCTAACAAAATATCATGGAAAGATTTATGTAGGTTAACATATGTGTATAGTTTACGAATTTAAAAGTAGTTTTTTAAAGTCCCAGTCTTAAAACTACGCTCGATAATATGTTGTCTGTTGGTAAGCAATTACTAGTTCCTCGAACTCTCAATTCTACCTCACTCTCACAGTAAATTACTAATTACTTTGTGTAATGTGTTATCAAATGTAGGTCCTACATAAGAAAGAGCACAGGTGAAATAATATTCGGGAGAGCTCCTAAGTAGCTCGGTACTCCTTTATGACTTTTGAGTTTCAAATCAAATCAAATCAAATTAAACCATTTTATTTCAAATAAACCATACAACGGCACTTTTGAAACGTCAAGTAGTCAGTCAGTAGTCAGTCGTGAAGCTAATCGTCTGTTCCAATTCGTAGATCCTATGGAGAAGAACAGACAAGAAACTCCATGGACACTCTTTTCCAACATTGTTTCTACAATTTTTGGTTACATTGTATAAGGCATTTTATTAAATGTGAGGACAATGTAACGATTCTGATATTTACAAATGTGTTGTTTCTTGTAACCCTTCTATTTGTTAGTACCGTACGGGGCAATGACATTTTGGCGCATCAGAAATCGTGAACTTTTAGCAAGCATAGGGTACTTACTAGCACAAATCATTATCATTTTATAAAAGTGCTAATAGCTGAGTGACCATAAGTTATTGGAAATAATCAGCAAGTGTAAGCAACGATAGTGCGGTCAGACCTGGATGGCTAACCATTAGGCATAAAATGTTTTAAGAGTTTCCGTGATTCGGAGGTCACGATTACGTAACCACAACGTGTCTTGCCAGTCCTCAACCCGCACTCGGTTAGTGTGGGGGCTTATAGCTATATCCCTCTCCTGAAAGTAGACCCGATCCCAGCAAAGGGGCATTATGGATTGTTGAACCTTTACCAGATCTTTCCATCTGTGCTCTAACGGTTGTTGAGAACATGGCTTGAGTGTGGCTTAATATAGTACAGGTCATGGTATGAGCAAACTGCACTGATTTAAGTTAGTCGAGTCACCATTGTGTCAATGCTGACTGCCTCGTTAGTCTAGTGGTTGGCATATGCGACTGCTGATCAAGAGGTCTCGGGTTCGATTCCCGGGTCGGACCAAATGTTTGTGTGATCTGCAAATATTTGTTTTGGAGTTTGGGTGTTTTCTATGTATAATATGTATGTATTAACAAAAAAATTTTTTTATGTATTTATATCAGTTGTCTAGTTACCTATACAAGCTCTGATTAGTTTGGGCACTAAATGGCGTTGTGTGTAAAATGTCTGAAATATTTATTTATTTAATATAATGCTCAAAACCTGACTCTAGCTTTGAAAATTGTCTTAGTTACAACGAAATGATATAAAATGATAATGTAGTGTCGCATACCAAATAAGTTCCGATAACCGCTGGAGTAAGCGTGTTCTAGAGTGGAAACCGCGTCTGGGCAAATATAGTCTGAGGTGCTTTACCGGGCGCAGACCGGGCTCTGTGATATGCTTTAGGAAAGGCCTATGTCCAATAGTAGACTGCAAAGGGCCGATGATGATGATGTTTGAATATTGACTGCCTTGTTGGTCTAGTGGTTTGCGTATGCGGCTGCTGATCAAGAGGTCTCGGGTTCGATTCCCGGGTTGGACCAAATATTTGTGTGATCCACTAATATTTGTTTCGGAGTCTGGGTGTTTTCTATGTATATTATGTATGAATTTACAAAAAAAAAGTATGTTTGTGTATGTATATCAGTTGTACAGTACCCATAATACAAGCTCTGCTTAGTTTGGGACTGGATGACTGTGTATAAGATGTCCGAAATATTTTATTATTTACCATAACAGTAAACAAACATCCTTTGTTCAATCCAACTAAAATCTTTCAATATATTTTAAGCTCAAGTTTATATTATTCTCATTAATATAATAAATTGGGAAAGTTTGTCCGTTCGTAGCGCATTAACGTTCGAAGTTTTAGTTCAATTCAAAACAACTCCATTCTACCTGTGTTCATATTAATTTGAATGATGAGCAAGTTTATCAGTTTTTAATCAGTGTTTAAAGAAGTTCATTTCGTTAATGAATGTTGTTGAATTGTGTTTCAACGAAATACTTACTTTTAATAATTTGGAGCATTAATCGAATTCCACAGATTTCTTAAATGATTCAGATTCCTAGATTTTTTTTTGTTATCAACCTATAGCTGTTTATTTCAAGACATAGTCTTCTCTAATTGCAAGCTACTTGTTTCGCTCAGATTTTCCAAAGTCAACAAACATGTTAGTCAACGTATTTAGTTGTACTCAGACATCATTTTTACATACTTTTCCTTTAGATCAACAATTATTTGAAACAGTGTTACTCAAATTGATTTTTCGATTTCTTTTTACGTCAATATACGCATGCGTTTGACGGAAAAAAATATAAGAAACTAGTAATATTGTAGTTTACTTTTATCTGATTTCTAATTTTTTATTATTTTACATTGACATACTATCTGTTGCTGTCTGGACTTTCTGTATTCATTTATATTTTAATTTATCTTTATGTTTTGTAGTATATCCTTCTATATTGCCGACTCACAGACGCACTCGCCCACTCGCTATCGTCGCTAACAGTCGACTGAACTGTGTCACGACCGCAAGTACTCTGGAGATGACATAATGCTTCCTTCTCATTCATTCATAGTAAACGAGTGAATGAGTAACTTAGTGACACATGCACTACATGTTTAAAAAGAGAATGAACTTCCTATTCTTCCTAGCCTTTATTTTTAATTTTATTTGGGGTCAGCTTCTAAAAAGAGAACGTACTATTTCGAAGAATTAGCAAACAATTTCATGAAGAAAATATACTAAATTTTAATTTGGTGAAACGTGACTAACTTACATATTTAATACCGTTGCTTAATTTCTTATTTATCAAATGCCCGATGCCATATTTCATACTCACTTTATATTGTTTTAAACTTTCATGGTCAGAATAAATAAAAATCTCTGTGAAATAAAAATCTCTGGGATTGCTACCATGTACTGCATGTTAATGGCAGACATCCTCTTTCGCAGTCTTTTATTACGATCGTCTCCGGCACCATTCTTCACTAACTCACTATTTACTAGCAATTATTCTCGATACACCACACTAACAGTTTGTGTTGTGTGTCGAGAACAGTTGCGAGTAAATAGTGACCGTAGGGTAATCCGATATGTCTGCCAATAATATCCCACCCGCATGATCTTCAGTTACTCCGTGATCATGGCGCTTGCAACAGTTCCGAAATATCGGATATTAATTAACAAAAAATTACAAGGTAGCAGTCCCGCAGATTTCTATGCCAATTCATACTCACTTGATTGTAAATAAATGTTTCGACGTATTCAAACATACCTGGTAAGTGTTCCACAGTTGCAAACAAAGTTAAATTACTTTATTTATGTTTCATAAATTTGATGACCAAAATTGTAATAAGCATGGAAAACAGCAGATATATTAAGGAGTGGTTTTAGGTGAGTTTACCAGGAATCTCTCTGCCTTTGATAACTACATAAATAAAAAAAAAAACCAAGATTTGTTCGTGAACTTCTTCTCAGCAAATCTTGTTTACGGAGCTAGGTGCGGAGTATTTTAAATGGGATCCAAAGGTGCTTTGCATTTTCTCTCTGACTCTTTGAATTCGCTTTAGCCTTTAGCTTTGGTAGCTGAAACCTACAATCTATTTTATTCTACTACCTTCATATAAAAGCGACGCATGTGTGTTTCTTTAATGGTATGTTCATTATTAAAATAGCCTTTTACGATAACTATTCAAATATGAACTATCGTTCACTAATTTTTTTTTCAGAAATCATCTATATTTAATTCTGAATACCGCATTTCTGTTGGAAGTTGAAGGTCTTGGATTCAACTCCAGCATTTGTCAAAGTACTATTAAGGTGCGCGTCCATTGGCCCGCGCCGGACACACGGCACGCAACGGATTTTACGGATTTGCCTTGCTCAGAAATGCCGGCGTTCCGTGCGGCCGGCGCGGGTAGTGGACGCAGCACTATGTGAAATCATACAAAGCAAAATAAAATCCGTTGCGTGCGGTGCGTGTTATGTATAATGATTTAAAAGTTAGTAATATTATATTCAAGTATTAAGGTAGGGAAATCCAGTAAACAATAAGTTTGTAACCTCATAAATCACAGTTTTTTTGCCCTGTTTTTAGGGTTCCGAAGTTTATGACTCGAAACCCTTATAGATTCGTCATGTCCGTCTGTCCGTCCGTCCGTCTGTCCGTCCGTCCTCGCCTTACCGTCCACACGGTAAGTGCTAGAAAGATGAAACTTTGCATGAATAAATATGTATTGTAAGTAAGTCGACAAAGTGCTTTAATAAAATGATGAAAAATATTTTTATTTGGGGGGTACCCCAAATAAAAATATTTTTCATCATTTTATTAAAGCACTTTGTCCACTTACTTACAATACATATGTTACGAATTTTACCAGATTTTAATAGGGGAGGTATCCCCTACACGTAAAGTGGGGATGATATTTTTTTTTGCGACTACCCCATCGTGTAGGATATCATTAGATAGGTCTTTTAAAAACAATGAAAGATTTCTAAGACGATTTTTTGATTTAGGTTTCCGTTTGCGAGATATTCCACTTTAAAGGGGCACTTTTTTGTAAAAACAGGGCGCCCCCCCTCCTCTAAAAGCTAAACAGCTGGCTCCAAAAATCTGGTAAAATTCGTGATTGTGGTCCATATAATGAACTTTGAAGAAAAACTATAACGGATAAGATGACTTTGCTAGTTCAGGAGTTATAGAGGCTTAACTTTTAAAAGGCGCTCATTTGGAAAACGTCATACAAAATTAAAGCATTAGTGTGTAAACATAACAATTATCTATTGGATACGATTTTAAATCCATTATGGGTGACTGAGAAACCCTTTTTCTGCGTGGCCTGACACGCACTTGGCCGATTTTTTCTACTAGTAGTTGGTAATCCCCGTTCCTCTATCTTTCTTACCCCATATATTCTCCTTATTTTTTTTTACTAAGGTACTTTTAAATTACCTTAGTGTAGATCACCATAGTAAGTAAGTTACACACCTCTTAAAGTACTTCTGCATCTTTCGCATCATCCAGTTTTCGTACTCACTAAGGAAACAAGATTGCACGAGTTCTATTATTTTAGGTCAGTCTTCTGTTAGAAGGTAGTACTACCCCGAATGAACCAGCTCGTTGTGGCTGAAATCAGAGTGGTTCTCTCTCTTTCAAGTTCTCTCTCTTTCAACGATTTGTTACATTTTACAGTAGTTGTTGCCTATAAAATACAAACTTAAAATAAATCTTTGTAGCTTTACAAAGATTTATTTTAAGCTACAGCTTTGTAGAGCTGTTTATTGAAAAGGTTAAGCGTTAGACAGCGTTAATCTCTGAAATGTTCGCTCATATTTGAATATTTATGTTGGATGGAGTATTTATTAGGAAAGGCTTTGTAAAATTATCCTTCGGCCCCGAGTTGAACTATACCCAATAATTACTATGGAACTATGTTGAATGATTATCTAGTTTAAAATACATAAAGATTTTGGCATGGTGAAATAAATTTCTTAGTACTGTTTAAATTTTTCATCATCATCATCATCAACAGCCTTTAACAGTCCACTGCTGGACATAGGCCTCTCCTATGAAAGGAGGTTTGGCCTACTATACCACGCTGGCCAGACGGGTTGGTAAAGGGTTTGTTTCAAGTTTTCCTTCTCTTGGCAGTGATGTTAGCCTCTTATTTTGTTCCTTTAGTTGCCTCTTACGACACCCGTGGAATGATCGGGGGTGGTGACACTTTGTATTCTTAACCCATCATCACACGGATTTTTAATCCATCAAAATTTACTACTGTTTGATTGTGACACTTCGATTCCACCCAGGTAATATTAATTCATCTGAATGTTCTAGATGAGTTCCCTCACTTGCATTAACCTCAACCTCGGTACGTACATTACGCGCGGTGTGTCATGGAGTTCCGATATCTTTTTACACACTTCCCTGCCTCCCCTTTTAAAATGTCCCCATACAAGTAATCTTATAAAAAGTAACGACACTTTCAGACTATCTACACGACTACGCCTAAACCGGTAAGAGATTATTAATTTGACTTTCATAACAGTCTAAAGTAATGTTCTTAAGCTGAGTAAATGGACCGAAATTGATAATAAAATTAATTTACTCTCCCTTAAATGAGTTTTGAGGAACGACAGAATTTATTCGTCTTTATTTCAGCGATGTCGTCAATACAAAAGGTTTTGTTGCTATAGCTTTTGTTCTGGAGCCTCAGTCTGTCGCGGACTTTACAGATTGAATTGTTCTTGAGTAAATCGTGTGTTTTGTGTATAAAGACAAAAGGGTTTCATAATGTATTTTATTTTCAATATTAAAGGAAGATTTAAAAGTATATTGCTACAAGAATTCTTGTTGTGTGACGTAAACTTGAGAAAAATTTATTTACGTATTCTTCATTTAAAATGTTCAGAGATATCCTCGGAAGAATTGTCATTTTTTTTATTTTTTTTTATTTTCTCATCATTCCAATCTTTTGTTGTTATATTATATTCAATCTATCGAATAGATTTAATAGATTTATCGAATAGCAAATGTATTCTTGTGTGGTACTTATGAAAAACAGTTATTTAAATCTGGTCTGAAATTATTGACTTACCTTACATTGAATTGAATACCTTCAATTTTTTAACCAGAACATATTTGAGCTCATTCATCAATATTTTCATGAAACCGTAAATCTCTCGTCACAAAATTTAATTCTCAAACGAAAAGGTGTCTACCATTATTTAAAATGTATTCAATTTTGAAAGTCCCAGTCGTGAAAGGACGGTATAAGCGTTTTTAAGCATCCGGGGTCATGGTTCGCTTGATAAAGGATCCCCGGGATGGAGTTTAAAAGTTTATCCGTACCTGGAGGGACATACTTATCGATATCTTTCATTGTTTTAAATGTAGGATTTCCTGGTATATAGTGCTTATTTCTAACAAAGTATTGGTAATGTGGTAATCAAAAAATTGTAGACATTAATTCTTTATAAGTGTGTTAAACCATGAGTTTAGATGCTTACGTTGATTCTGGTTTTTTAAACACACAGAAATATCAAGCTGTTGTGTTTTAATGTGCAATATTGTATACATCCAATAACAAAATACATACACCTATAAAACAAAACGGTCATTCAATAAGCTATATTGTACCCAATAATACCAAATATATCTCGTTTTACAGGCCATTCAGGATCCAAATTAACCAATATCACTTCATTAGGGCTATAAAGTAGGGCCCCGATGGGTTTAGCTTCTGATATAAATGTATTGTTAGTTTTAGACGTGCGTGACTTTTGATATTGAACTTTACTGAACTACGAGTAAAATCTGCTTACGCATCATGATTTTTCGTTTTCAACTTGTTTGTAAATAACCACAGTACAGGTCTCAGAACTTAACATGGTAATCGCGTTCTGGTGTGGAATTTTAATTGACGTTATCGAGATGATAACACTCTTCAATTTTAAAACATTTCTCTATAGTCTATGCTAAAATCGATAGTTATGATAAAAACTTAATTTTGCCCGTGTTTAAATTCTAAAATATAAGATAATTCTTAATAAAATAATATAATTCTAAAAATTAATGGTAACTGGCTCAGTGGCGCGGTGGTAGCGTATGCGACTGCTGTGCCTGAGGTCTCGGATTCGATTCCTGGGTCAAACCAAATGTTTGGAACTTGGATGTTTTCTATGTCTAATATATATATTATATATGTATTTACAAAACAAAAAAAATGTTTATCTATTTATATAAGTTGTGTAGGATCCATAAAACAAGCTCTGCTCCATTTGGGATTAGAATGCATTGCGCGTAAGATGTCGGAAATATTTATTTGTTTATCTAATTTACTCCTAAGTCATTGTTTTTAATAAACTAGTGCTATACTAACACATACGAGAATGTTACACCAACACTTTGTTTGTGAGTTACAAACGAAGTGGTAACGTAACGTAAACGTGTAATATAAACAATTAACCCTGTCAGAAACCTAAACCTAGAAAATATCAAGTATCGAGACTATCAGATTTATTTAGCCACTACATCAAATAGCTTTAACTCTCCGAGCTGGATCGAATTTACTTGTTCGGAGAAAATAGACTTAGGGTTACATTCGCCTTTTCAACAAATACTGGTGACATGACGGTGAGTTTGATAAATTTCTCAAAAGTATGTTGTTTGTGTGTTGTGTTATGTGTATGTTTCGATCATAAATGTTACTATATAAATAAATAAATACATTTCAGACATCTTATACACAACATCATCTAGTCTAAAAGAGTCTAAGAGTAAGTAAGTAAGTAAGTAAGTAAGTAGTCTAAGAGCTTGTATTATGGATACTAAACAACTGATATAAATACATAAACATACTTTTTTTTGTAAATACATACATATTATACACAGAAAACACCTAGACTTCGAAACCAATGTTTGTGGATCACACAAATATTTAGTCCGACCTGGGAATCGAACCCGAGAACTCTTGATTTGCAGCCGCATACGCTAACCACTAGACCAACAAGGCAGTCAAAAAGATGTAACTAACCACGCCGTTATATGGCACATTTTTCAGTGTTTCATTGATGTTTAGGAAATATTTATTTATTTATTTTATTATTTAAGGTACCTACGTGAACATATTTAACATTTATATCTACCTATACAGTGAAAATAAAAAATACTCTGAATAATGCGAACATGCGAATGAACTCTAATGCGAAAGACCAACTAATATGGCTAAGAAATACAGATATTTTTTGTCAAACAAAAGCAGTAGTTATGTTTTTTTATAAACAATTTATGTAATTCCTAGTATAATACTGATTACTTTTTAGAATCTTATGAATTCTGAGTAACAATTTGGATTGAGGAGCAAAATACCGTAAATTTTATTTGTAATGGCTTACGGCACACGATCCCTATAGAAAAGGAATACGTTTAACGATTGTGTCATAAAATGGACATTCAAATCAGAGTTATTGACAAGAATCTAAGTACCTCATAAAATACAAGGTCGTAATTTACAAGTTATATTCTTTGTTCAATTTTCACAGTAACGTGAAAAAGGAAACGTGTGAGAGAATGACTCGTGCATCCAGAGTTCTATTTAAAATTGTATAATGTTAAGATAGGTCATTATAATTGAAATATGTGATGTTAGGCAACTTTCATTCCCACCATGTTTCGTTCACTATTATGAAATCCAACGACGAATCTCGGGTCATGTACGGCTAATGTGCGGATACCGGTGTACCTTGCCCTCTAAAAAAACTTATTGTCAAATTGCATTTCGAGTCTCTTCTTGCATATCTATTGAACATAGGACGAAGCTCTTCATTTCAATTAAACAAGAAAGGTCTAAGATTTTGAACATGATTTGAATTTAGACAATGAGCATGTCAAGAGGTTTTATTTAATGAATTGGAGGTGTTTTCGGGGATTTGCGGTTAAAGTTAAGTAGCGAAAACAATAGTAGCATTTCAAACGAATTAAATATGAGGTATGTAATGTAATTGTCTAAAAGTTTAGTCACGATTGTTCTGGAAATTGTTGCCAGTGTTTATACTCGTTGTTTATATGTTGTAGAAGTATTTTATTGTAATGTTGACCCTTTTCCATTTTCGGAATACATGTTTCAGACTTTATTTAATGTAGGCGAAACCCAGGTCTGTGATAATGTTAAGAATGTGACCCGGTAGGTTTTAGAGTAATGAGTTTTTAAAACTTACACATGTTATTTTAAATAGATTAATTCGGTATTTACATTTTTAGGATGTAGTATTAAGTAATTTTAGATGTTAAAGGATGTTTGAACCCAATCACCAACCGGTTTAGGTTATAGCTTTTGTCCTAGTATTAATTTCAGAGCAAAAGAGTTTTTTTAGCTAGTAGTCAGGATGATTTCAGTACGAATGATCCAACTTGACCTGGGTAGTACTACCCTCACACAAAATACCAATCTAGATTCTACTTCTGGATTCTACTCATGCTTTCCATCCGTTAGAGAAGAGTCACTTTGGTAGGCATAAATATTAAAATAAAAACTTTAACTTTTGAACCTTTGAAACGTGAAAGTTTCAAAACCCGTCTTCGTAAATCGTACACATGCTCCGGAGAAAAAGGATTTCATTATAAGGCTATATAGACGAAGTTTTCTGAAACCTTGAAATACAATAGAAAATGTTTTACGCCACCCTCTTTACTTATGAACTATAATAAAATTGTTTAACGGCAAAATACACTCTGACGCTTACAATACCATATAGTTAGCCTATTTCGAATTCTTCACTACATAGTACAAAACAAAGTCGCTTTCTCTGTCCCTTTGTATAATTAAATCTTTAAAACTACGCAACGGATTTTGATGCCATTTTCTTTAATAGATAGAGTGATTCAAGAGGAAGGTTTTTATGTATAATACCTGCATAATATAGTAGATAATAATTTTAGAGGTTTCTAACGTGATGTAAATAAACACATTTTTTACGCTTACATTGCAAACGCTGGCTGTACCGTACTAGATAGGTCAAAATAACTACAGTATTGTACATCTTAAATAGATCTACAAAAAAGTCCGCGACTTTATATGTCTATCTCTTAGGGATAACCCACAATAACCATTTTTTAATTGTTTATTTTTACGAGAAATAATGGCTTATTTACGAAGCGATTTTAAGCAATACAGTATTAATCCTTATCCAATTAATAAATACATTGTGTATTTAATATAGATTAATATGGTGCTTTACAGTATGTAATTTAAATTAATACTTTTGAAGATATTACAGATTTAAAATGCAGGAACAAAGCGATTGTGGCGTTACCGCCGGCCGGGGCCTAACGGGCCTGACGCTGCTGTCGATTTGTCACTATCAATTAATAACTAAACACTATACTTTTATATGAATTGATTTTCTAAGGCGGTACGAAGTTCGCCGGGTCAGCTAGTGAAAAATAAGAATGAATGGGCCTCCAATCTCACACTCATCATACAAAAAAGATAGCACGGATGCTGTCTTTAGGTTTTTCTTTTATGTGAATTTGACTGCACGGTTGGCCTAGTGGCTTAAGCGGTCGCCACGCCGCTTCCTACTACGCCAAGTGTCGTGGGTTCAAATCCCACGTAGGACAACACTTTGTGTGATTCACAATTTGTTGTTCTGAGTCTGGGTGTCCTTTGTGTCCGTTTCATGTATGTTTGTAAAGTCCCCCACGACACAGGAATTTATATTCCTAATGCGGGAGTTGTCTTTTAAAAGATAAAAAAAAGATAAAAAAAAAAAATATGTGCTGATTAAAAATATTGTAAAAATATTTGATCAAACAAAATTTACCAAATAAATTTAAAGTATTCCACAAAAATACTTCATTTAAAAATGTAGTTCAAAGTAAAACCTGGGAGATTAATCAGAATTGCATGCCGACATTCACTTTTACATACTGTAGCATCCGAAGCGTCAGTAGCCACGGGTTCAATTAAACTAGAACCTGTCTCCTAGACTCCGCTTGTTCAACTCACTGTAAATTCAAAAGAATTCAGGTATTTCAACATTTAAACTATAAGCGAACGTGTGACAGAATGTTTTAAAATGGAAACCTTTGGAAGTTGAAAACTGCCGGGAATTTAAAGTGGACTTTGTAGATCTTTGTGAGTCTTACATTAAATTTCAGCTCCGATGTTAGAATCGCCATGTTTAGTTATAAAATAGAAAATCAGAAGTGGATTGTTTCTTTATATCTATTTATAGTAATTAACAATTGTCAGGTATGGGGTTTGCAAGCTCTGCTTAGTTTCGTACTAGCTGACGTTGTGTGTAAGAGGTCCGAAATATTAACATTTATAATGAATTCTAATTTACTTACCGATTATTTTATTTAGTGTTTGTGAAGTGACAAATGAGACGTTTTTTTTTCTTCTTTTATATATTTAAGCATATCAAAGTGACTCTACACATTAGATTAACAATTTAATTAATAAATATCTGCACAATAGATTAACAATTTGCATTATTGCAATAGCGCTGTTAGATTACATCCCCACAATCAAGTGTGTACAGAACGATACAATAATAGTAGTTAGATATATAAATCTCAACCCAGCGAATACATTTCATAAATAATTACGGAATATATAATACAGGAAATGTATTCGGTGGTTTGAGATTTCTATACAACGGGAACATAGTATTATGCATTCAAAATGTAATAGTACAAGATCCCACTGCTCGATTCTGCAGGTATCTGTTTTTTTAATAAAACTAATTTTAAATTATTGTTTATAAAGTATACAATGGATTAGGGATAGGTTGCCCATCAAAAGTTAGCCGCAATTACCTGCAATTAATTTTAGTAAAATTCATTCGCTGATGTAATTTGCAGCTATATGTTTTTTTAATAAATTTTACGTCATTTGAAAGAAAATAATGTTACGAATTCAAAAAGAGGTGGTTGCCAGCTCTCAATCAGCCGCAACGTTAGGGTTGCCAGGTGTAAACAGGTATATTAATGTTAATTATTTACACTCACCTGTTTTTTTTTAAATATTAATACAAAATAAATACATTTAATTTTTAACAGGTATCTGTCACCTTCAATCAAACATTGCGAACGTGAAAATTGATAAGGAATTAATGTTCTATATACTATTCACGGACCTCTAGAACCCAGGCCAAAAACTTCTGGAACAGTTTCAAAAAAACCGTTTCCTTTGAAACGGATTTTTTTTGAACTGTCAAATTTTTAGCTACATTTTGGAAAAACGATTGTTTTGCTTCAACATTACTTCATTAAAACTGTTTTTGTCACTGTTGGAGAACAGTGCTTTTCTTATCATCTAGAATGAGAATCTCTAAAGAAGATCGGAGTTTCTTTGTCTATTTCTTCAATGTTCATGTATGTGATGAATAAATGTATTCATCAAATAATATGTAGTAATTATCCCAAATCCAATATGATTCTTAATTATCATATTTGATTTGGGATAATTAATACATATCATTTCACACTATTTTTATTAGTCAATCAGAGCAAAGATTAACGTCATCATTTTATGTTCCACTTGACTTTTATTTCAATTTATTTTTATTAAAAAAGTAAAAAACATTTTTTTACACGTATCACACTTTTTATTCACCATATTTTTTTTTTTCATCCAAACCATACGTGTCCATCTATGAATAGGTCTTCAAAAATTATAGTGAGGTTTCCAACATTATTTTTTCTAAACCGAATAGTTTGCGCGAGAGACACTTCCAAAGTGGTAAAATGTGCCCCCCCCCCCTGTAACTTCTAAAATAAGGGAGTGATAAAACTAAAAAATTTTTTTTTTTTTTTGATACATAAGCCATCCAAAGTGACTCTACCCTGCCTGATGGACAGCATGAGCAGAATCCAAGAGTGGGGGCCACCACACTTGCTGCGAATGCAGACAGTAAGTATGGCGGCCCACACTATGGCGGCTTAGTGAGATGCTTTTTCACGCCCCGCTTAAAGGACCCGGGATCATAGTGGGAAGGAAACACGTGAGCTGGTAGTGAGTTCCAGTCTTTGACTGCTCGGCATAGGAAAGAAGAGCCGAACCGTTTTGTACAATGTACATTACCATGCAAACTTTCAACGAAAATTGGTTTGAACGAGATCTAGTAAGTAGTTTTTTTTAATACGTCATAAATCATAAACCGCAATTTACATTTCTTTCAATAAAAACACTATTATTAAAACATCGATGAAAGTTACAACGAATTACAAAAACTTTTATAAGATGTTACTTGCTGCTACGGAACCCTTCATGGGCGAGTCCGACTCGCACTTGGCTCCTTTTTTTTTCGTGTATACCGCATCGTATTTCGGGGTATCATTATATAGGTCTTTTAGAACATTACGAGGTTGTTACTGTTGAGACTTTATAGGACTTTTGAACTTTAAAGTGCAAGTTTTTGCAATAATAGGACGTCCCCCCCTCTATAAATCAAAAGGCTGTTTAAAAAAAGGCCTGAAAAAATTCATGATAGTAGTCATCTAAATTCATCTTCATCTAAATTCTTTGTTTTATTTTGTTGCAGAAAATAACGTTAAAAACCCATTACTGCAACCTTCCTCGAGAATCAATCTATCCATTGCTGAAAATAGCATGATAATCAGTACAGTAATTTTTTTAAACTTTCACAGAAGTTAATAGGCCTGGGTTGGACAGGTCCGAGAATTGTGTATGGGACAATAATTTTTTCTTGATTTTCACGTTCAAAATGTTTGATTGAAGGTGACAGATACCTGTCAAAAATTAAATGTATTTATTTTGTATTAATATTTAAAAAAAAAAACAGGTGAGTGTAAATAATTAACACTAATATACCTGTTTACACCTGGCAACCCTAACGTTGCGGCTGATTGAGAGCTGGCAACCACCTCTTTTTGAATTCGTGACATTATTTTCTTTCAAATGACGTAAAATTCATTAAAAAAACATATAGCTGCAAATTACATCAGCGAATGAATTTTACTAAAATTAATTGCAGGTAATTGCGGCTAACTTTTAATGTTCAACCTATCCTTAATCCATTGTATACTTTATAAACAATCATTTAAAATTAGTTTTATCGAAAAAACAGATACCTGCAGAATCGAGCAGTGGGATCTTAGACTATAAAGCTTCCATTGTACTACTGACATACAGCTTCTTGACTCATCAAGCTTTGTGTTTGAGAGACGTTTCTGTCTATGCAAATAAATAAAATTGTCTGTATGTAATAACAAATGTACAGGGTTTCATTAAATGCAAATTAAAGTATCCTACTATAAACGCGAAAGTTTGTGAGTATGTGTGTCTTTCATGCAAAATCTACTGAACGGATTTGGATGAAACTTTACAGTAATATAGCTTATATATCAGAATAACACATAGGCTACTTTTTACTGCAATAATCGAGATACACGGAAAAGCTAAGTGATTATAAAAATACATAAATCGTAGATGTCAAAATGTATCACTGTTTATCTCCTGTCAAACTTCACAGGTTGCTATGCATTGTTATTATGCAAGTGTGTTCACTTGCATAGCAACCATAATGATACACGCGGGTAACACCGCGGGGCCCAGCTAGTATTCATATAATATTGCAATATACATGCAATAATGCAGTTTTAAAAATTTTTGACTGTCTCTCTCTCTCTCTGGCTGATTGTTCCGGATAATCTCTGGCATGACTGGACTGGAGATTTTGTCGGGTCTTTGAATGGCAGAAAGATGACTTGAGGAGTAACTTAAATTAATTTGTTTTAGACTAGCTTCTCTTCGCGGCGTTACTTGCGATTTACATCAATAACCGTAGGTACTTAGGACTCAGTTAGTTTACTATATAAATCTTGGTTACGTAGATGAGTCAGCTGTGACAATTTCCAAGATTGTTCTTAAATATTTTCTTAAGAACCGTCTATAGTAGCTTACGAGAACCTTGTATAAATGTTGAATACTTTACATCTTTTTTGATTTGTTTTTTAATCTATAATGATCCATCAATAAATATGACTGCTGGTATTAGCTTATTTTACATAGCTTTGAAATCAATTGTTATCATTCTGGGAAGAATTTTTACGTCAGTCTTAAACGTCCAAGGTATTTTTTATTCAGTTAGTCAACTGAGACCCGTGGGGAGACTCGTTGATAACATCCGCGGTGTTATTATTGTGGAGTCTCGAGTAATGGCGCGTAGCCATAGCTACATTAAAAAAAGGGGCCAAGTGCTTGTTAGGCCTCGCACTGGAAAGGGTTCCTCAGTCACCCATAATGGTACGTGGATTTAAAATCGTATCAAAAAGGTAATTGTTATGTTTACGTATTAATGCATTAATTTATTATTTCATTTAGCGTGATGATAAATAACCTATAGCCTTCCTCAATAAACGAAATGGCAGTTCCTCGGAAACCGCCACGTTACCCTATGACTAAATCTTTCTACCAACCATCAGTGAGAACTAATCTTGGACTAAATTCACCATTAGTACGCGCGTGTAATGAATACAACGGACTGAATGGAAAGCTTGACCAGTTGGATATTTTTCACGACTCATTAGATAAATTCAAAAGTAAAGTATTGAAATCGTTTGCGTAAAATTTTTCATGTTTTTTTTCTATCCTTTTTTGTAATCATTAATTTTCGTTCTTTTTTTTAATTGAAAATGAAGCACTAATTTGCTACCCTTTATAGTTACGAATACAGTGCTATATTGTTAAAACACAAATTCATTGGTGATCTTTGTGCATGCCTTTTATCGGTCTACATATAAGAACTACATTGTATTGTAATATTTTTTTATTCTTCAATGCTGTATATGTATACTGTTGGCGTGTCTATGATAAATAAAGAAATAAATAAATGAACTATTTAACACTGAAAGAATTTTTCAAATCAGGCTAGTAGTTCCTTAGATTAGCGCGTTCAACCAAACAAACAAAATCTTCAGCTAATCATCTTTATTAATATAGATTAACAAAATCAGTAATTCAGAGTGCACTATAGATGCACGAAGATACGTTAATCCATTTTGTGTTCGACATTAACAGCTACTTCAAACTTGTTGTGTAATCTAAGGTTGTAATTCCCGCAACTTTGAAGTACTTGCCTTAAGTTACGTGTTTTTACGCTAGTTCTCGATTTAAGCTGCGAACTAATCGGCAAGTTCTGTCAAGATTCCCAACTTAAGTTTGTCGTTTCTTGCATCACGTGCACAGAAAAAGTTTCGCAAAGGAAGCGTATATTGTTGGGCCGTAAATTCATTTGGTATCAGAAAAGCAATGCATTAAAAGAGTTGTATTTTTATTTTATTTTAGTTTACAAAATATCATGTAGATAAGATATTTCTAGTGTTCTGGTAAAAATGAGCCAAAACTTTTATTAGGTAGTAAAGCCACGTTGATCTCAGAACGAATGGGTCGGCTCGACCGGGGCAGTACTACCCTCACACTGAAGACCAACCCAAAATGACAATATTTGTGAGGTCTTTCGTTGGTGAGTGTGAGACCGGAGGCCCAATACTTCCGCCTCACTTAGGCCGGGAGAATGATGCAGAAACATCTTACTAAGCCGTAATGGTGAGGGTCACCATGCTGCATTGTATGCAGTTACAATGAGGATGGTGACCCCCTACTCTTGGATTCTGCCCATGCTTTCCATCAGGCAGAGTTGAGTCACATTGGTAGACCTAATTGTAAAAAAAGAAAAAAAGAACTGTTTCCTTTTCCCCAAACCGAACTCAGACAGCTCTTACTGCAACTTGCAAAATAACAAAAAAAATAAAGTCTTAATGCTGTAGTAGGACAGTTTATTTCTTTCATTGTTGCATTTTTTTTTCTACTTGGCCTGTTTAAAAACATGTGAGTAGAACTAGGAGTAGGGGTCACCATCCTCGTCCTTATTCCAATGCAGCAAATTGACCCACACTATGGCGGCCTCGTGAGATGTTTCTGCATTATTGGGCCAGATTTACTCTCACCAATGTAATACGACAAACGACAGAAAGTTATTCGTCACGAAACATTCTTCAAAGCCTCTTCATGGTAAGTTAAGTTTTTAACTTTTCCAAACGTAAATTCTAACTTATATATATCGAATGTAATTCTAAAACATCTAACAATAACCTTTTTCAGACATAAATTCCGAGGCAAACCCTTTAACAAATGTACCATTCCGGCACCCTATATAAAATAGTCCACATAATGCTTGCCTTCTAAAATTTTGCAATCAATTTCTGAATTTATGCCCACAGAACCCGCTTAGAAATCCTCTCGAACCAAATGTAATGAAATAAGTCATTTAAATTGAAATAGAGATTTCAATGGTGAACATTAGGCGAGGTGGCGGCTAAAACGCGGTAATATTGGATTATATCACTGATTTATGCAAAATCTTTATCGGCATCACCTGAAATTGGATTTGGGTATCGTCACATTACTCCGTAGCAAGGGATCGAATGAATTTTTCTGGGGAATTTCCTCTTTTACATTGGATTTTTGTGCGAGAATTTGTTCGGGTACCACTTTGGGTTTGATTATTTGAGTGTGTATTGTTCTAGTACATTTAAAAGTTGATACAATTTCTTCGAAGTTTATTATTATACACTTGTTTGAAAATCTTTTTTTTTAAAGCAATTCAACGTAATAATGTTTCCTCTTAGGTTAGATTATCTTAGGTTAGTGTGGTGACGGATTAAGAATACAAAGTGTCACCACCCCTATTCATTCCATGGGTGTCGTAAGAGGCGACTAAAGGAACAAAATAAGCAGCTAACATCACTGCCACGAGAAGGAAAACTTGAAACAAACCCTTTACCAACCCGTCTGGCCAGCGTGGTATAGTATGCCAATACCTCCTTTCAAAGGAGAGGCCTATGTCCAGCAGTGGACTGTTAAAGGCTTTTGATGATGATTGATGATTAGGTTAGACTATCAGTAATATTTCATGGACGCTTCAGTGAAAAAATGTTTCGAGAACACTCTCAGATGAAAAAATTTGAAAGAAAAGAAAGGGATTTAAAAACTATGTAGTTGCTTTTTTCACCGTCAATATACATTTTTATACACATTTTTACACCGTCAATAAAAAAAAAATACACCATACGGTAAAAAGTCTACGCACAAACTGATAAATAAAGACGTTTTAAAAAATGAAACAATCTTTTTTAAATCTCTGAGTAATAAAACATTTGATTAATTATGTGTATACTTCTCAAGTTTTCTATACTTCATTTCATTACACAATGCGTGTTTTGTGCTTTTATCCATTCGGATTTTAACTGAAGAGATTGAAAAGCAAATTAGCTATTTTAGCAAAAGGTTCACTAAAAATTCGATTCATACAAATAAACAAACCATACAGCTATTGTTTCATGCAAAATCTTTTTAAACCTGAACAGACATAAGCTCACAAGGAGACTTGACGGTCTGATAAGTCTGAAGTCTAAGATACTGAAGTGGTTGAAAGCGACACCCGAACCCGAACGAATCTCGAACCTCCTCCAAACAAAATATAAGCATTGTAAAGAAAACAAAAATTAACACTCATTTTCTTACTATTTTCAAATGTTGAGTTCTAGTTACGTTTATTAACACTACCTCGTTGGTCTAATGGTTAGTATATGTGATTGCTGATCGAAAGTTTTTGGATTACATTCCTGGGTCGGGCCAAAGGGGTTGTTTAGTTTTTCTCATAAAACAAATCTTAGTAACAACCTGGAGCATAGTAGCAGAGCGGTGTTTTACACACGTGCCTCGGAGAGCACTTTAACTCCGTCGGTCCCGGTTGTCATGAACATCGACAACAATCGTTATTAGAAAATCATGCCCTAATTTGTACTGACAGCTAGTTCAAACTTCGAATCCAGTTCGCTATCAGGATTGTGGAGGTCCGACCCCAGACACGTGGAGGAAAAAATATATGATATTTTGGTAAAACCGTTTGAATTAGTAGTCAACCTAAAGGAGTTTAGAAATCATAGAGACAAAACGATTTTTAAACAATCTTATGTTATATTATATTCTAATACCTGAATAAAGATCCTGTACCCTAAAAAAAGCTATTTCAGAGCTAGCTAAGTTCATGGTAAAAGTTATAGAAATCATTAATCTATTCACCGCTTGGCAAGGATATTTGTATTAACTGACATCAACAAAAGTTTATTTTGAGTTGCCGGAAATACCATTGGAAAATATCAGTTATTATTCACTGAATAGTACTGGCAAAATCAACAATGAATAATTTTGGTGGCGAGTTTGAAGTCTGTTCTGTATTGGATCGTTTGTTGTCAGAACTTGTGACGACTGCTCTTGTTTCAATAAATAATAAAGTCAAAATTTGTTTCAACTGTCACAGTTATTTTGTGTTGAATGGGAAGTGTTTATAATAGGAATAAAATATTGAGAAAATGAACAATGGAAAATGTAAACAATTTTTGTATCAAAAGCCTTTACTAGCCCACTGTTGGTCATATAATATACCTTTCCTTAGAAGACCCGAGTACAACAGTAGCTTTAGCATTCCTTTTGGCTTAAAGAGTTGTGGTGACTTCCACATTCAGCGATAGAGAAATTCTCGCACCAATTATCATATATACAACATTTCAACAACGACCTTTGGGCAGTGGCCCACCAGGCACGACCACCTCGCCTGATCGACGGATCCTTCTTTTGTGCAATGCATTGAATAATGTTCTGTAGTTACCCATAGCGATAAAACACTTAGAGAGAAAATCAAACAAACACAGGTACAGAAAAATTATATATATTAAGATATTGCAAGCATGTTACTTCAAAAGCTGTATTTCAAGTTTAAACCAAATAAAAATTTTATTTTATTTTTTATTTATTTATTACACTTCCTGCATTACATTTGCATGAGGCGGACTCAATGCAATATGGCATTTTCTACCAGTCAACCTTTGGATGGTACAGTAAAGGACGCAGCAGGTGACGTGTCTTCTCAAAAGTAGATACAAGAAAATCTTATAAAAGGAAGAACAAAAGGAGTTTTAAATAAAAATAAATTAACTTTAGCCTTATATGTATCACGGTTAGTTATTTTCCTGATCTCAAATGGGAGCGCATTCCATAACAAAATGGACTCAACTACGAAGGAGGAATGAACAAGAGAAGAAGAGTGTTTTGGGCATAAAAGTGGAAGATTTTTATTTACTAAGTTGAAAATAAAGGAAAAGAAAGTAAACTTCTACAACGTCGTACATTTTTAAAACAACCTTATTGTCTTCCTCTGTACTATTATCAGTATAGTCCATTGAATGGATAACCTCAAGTTCCGGTACGTCTAATTGCTCTCGATAGTGGGTGCTTCCAGCGAGGAATGCACGAAATTGTCCCCGAGTATTTGCTGTTCTAGTGTTGTTGATATTTTCTAGTGCCACTTGTAGTGGTCGGTAGGGACTGAAATTTATACATACTTGTAGATGTGGGTCTGTGGCAGCAGTTATTGTGTTGTTTAATTTTTCGTAGGTAGATTCTATTGTTCAAAAAAATATTCTTGTCTACACCGTCCATTAAGTATCAAATTTATGGCTGTAACAGAATGATTAATGACAAAATATTGAAATACTTTTACTGCATTAATGTATAAAAAATATATATTTTTATAAATTAATTCAATGTTATTTATTATGTGATGACTAGGCTTAGCACTCATCAGATTAAAATATGACAATGATTTCGTCATGTATTGATAGTTAAGTAGCTGATCGGATTAATTTTTATACAAATAACCATTAATGAAAACAAAAAAAAATATATTATGACAATAGTTAAAAAAAATATGTATATAATCATAGTATTGGATGCCATTAGATACATCAAATTCATTTGATTTTTCTAACTAGGGGTCGTTACTTAATAGTTTTCGAATAAAATATTTTGTACTTAATTATTAGAAATTTAGTCAACTTGGATATATAGTCAACAATATCTTTAGTCACATATTAAGTTGGTATACAACATAACTTTTTATATCTAAATTCTTCAAAATCACAATGCGAAGGGCCATGTTAAAGACAATTTCATCAACAATACTTACTTACAAAGTTTTCTTGCAACTCGACAACCCTATTTCAAGACAAGTGTTCACGTATTGTATAGAAGTTTGAAATAGTTGAATCTCAGAGAGAATACATTACCATAGGAGACAATTCAGTATAATACACAAGTATGTTGCTGTACAGAAGTTTGTACGCCCATTTCATGCTTAAGTAACATTGTTGTATGATGCTTGGGAGCAATTGGTTCATGCTAAATTTGATATACACTATTGTCCATCGTATTGAGTTGTTGATCTGACAGAACTGAATTGGATTCAGATTTTTAAATCTATACCCAATATACTTACGGTTATAAGTTAACCCGGCGTCTGCTAGGTTGGGTCATAATGACCCATGATGTTTTTAAATGCGGGTATTAAGAAAATAATAGTGTAACGTTACAACGCTTCTCAGTAGCTGTAGTTAGTGCCCCGCCTCCCTCGTTTCTTTTGTTAACTTAGACGGCACAGAGCAACTACTACTAGAGTCAGAACTTACCCATAGAGGTTGGAAAAAAGTTTCAGCGCCTCCAGTGTTTGAGCGGGGAACTACTTTATAATGGCGGGTAATTTGATCTCGGCACTATTTCAGGCATTTCGGCAGGTAAGAGGAAAGAAACATTTATATAGTTAAACATATTAGTTTATTTATACATATTTTCTAGACCATCTAATCACCAATATTAAAGAGAAGGTATAGGTACATAATATTTATGTAAGAAACAAAACAAAATAAATCACTTTTATCTTAGGAACAAATTAATTTCTTCTAAACTTATTCGTCGTTTACCTAACAACGTCGTTTACGTCGTTATTTGTCGTTTACATAACAAGGCCTCTTCGTGTACCTGGCACAATACAATGTTCTTCAAAATGTTTCTCATTTACCATATATGATTTATATACATTGTCTGTACTAAGAGCATTTAGTTTATCATTCCCAATATTTTTCAACGAAAGATCGAAAAGATAAGGTGAAGACTTGGGAAATCTATGCCGTTTACTTTCCATGTTTTGGCAGTTGGGAACACAACACTTTTTATTATATTTAGGCATGGCTATATTTTTATGGCGTAAGAAATAACTGAAAGAAGCAACGTTACACAGTACACAATCACAAAAATCACAAAACATTTATTTATTGTAGGTTAGAAACACAAAGTACAATGTTTATAGGTTAGAATAGAAAACGAAAATCATATCATAACTAATTTTGACATAAAATTTAGACCAATGAAATAGCCCGACGCTAGCGCCAAATCTATGCAGCGGGTGAGCGGGACCCTAACAATTATTTGACAGCTCCATATGAGTAATTTCTCTAGTAGTAGTTGCTCTGTGTTAGACGGTATGTGCATGTACACGAGGATAGACGCAGTCAAACAACAAAAAGGTAAATATGACCCAACTATACCACAGATTAATAAATACTATACATTCGATGATACCATTTCGTGCCAATTTATTTGTACCGACATTACGTATATTACATTATATTTTGTTATTTATAGGCGTAAATTCTTGAAAAACTTACGTCTTGCTCTTATAAATGATCACTTGAGCGCTCGCAAGTACATAGTTCATTTTCCATGAGAGATGCGCAAAAGAATAAGAGAGTTTACAGGAGAAACATCAGAGGAGCCCTCTGCTAAACTTTGTGGTGTTAAACGGTGGTAAACGATGCCAGATATGTCACGCTAAAAAAGGCACGAAAACTACCCATACCTGTCAAAGATGCAACAAATTAATTTGCCCTAAACATTTAATTTCTTTCTGTGGCGGTTGCGTAGATGACGAGGCTAATAGTCATTAATAATTTATAATTTTTACATATTATACTTTCTTAAAAATCTCATATTTGTCATTCCAAAAAGTTAGCAATAAGTGTTAATTAGTCAGTTTTTTGTTTTTTGATAAATAAGTATCTAGAAGTTGAATTTTTTGTTGTAAATTTTATACTGACTTCTTAAATACATAAAAAGATCTTCATATAACTTATTTTTTTTATTTGTCTCCAAAATATTATAACTTAAGATTAACTTATTCGTGTTTAACTTATATTCTTCAAGTTAAACATGAAATTGCTCTAAATGTCATTGAAATGGTAAAAATAAGCTACGGTTTAAAATATGGGTGATTATGACACACCATGCAGTTGTTGTACCTATTTTGGACCATGCTGACGCCGCTGCATTTGAACTGTAACTCTAGCTATTGCCCGCGGGTTGGGTCCATGAGGGTGAACTTCATGGATGTTGGTTATCGCGGTAAAAAGTTATGCCTATGTCCTTTCCCAAGGTTCCATCTATCTCTTTACCAAAATTCATCAAAACTGGTGCAGTGGTTTAGGTGTGCAAACGTAACAGACAGACTTACTTTCACATTTAAAGGTAATATCAGTAGAGATGTTTGAAACAAAAAATTGAATGTTTTAGATAATTTAGAAGTATGAGTAGTATAAACCAAACTTTCAATTTGATATAAAAAAGTTTTTTAGTGTTTTTTTAGTTCCTATGATAAACCAATATTGGTGTATCATAGGAACTGAGAAAACACTGAACAAAGTATTTTCATCCATATTTAACCACCCTGTATAATATCCCCTACTTTATCTTCGCGGAGTTCTTTACCCTTTATGACTCCCGCCTATTTCTGGTAAAGCTGTTTTATTTCGTCGATTTCAGCATTATGTTAACCTTAAAAGAACCAAAGCTCCTTTGAAAAAATAATAGAATAAAATTTTTATTAACGTGAAGCCTTCCTTTCACAGATGGATTTGTGCGTTCTTATCGCTATATCGTTGCGGAGAGGCCTTATAAAAATTACCCTGTACGTATATTTCTTTCGATAAAATGCCAAATAACCGATACCCATAAACACAAATATGGACAAAAATATTAAAAAGAAAAACCATGTGAATGGCAAATATAAGAAAAATGGAAAGTCAGAAAACTACAGAATTGATGACGATGTCATTACCACATGCTGCCTGTGCGTTAAGACTAAAAAGAGTAAGAAAAAAAGCGTCATAGCTGGATGTGTGACAAATTTGGGTATATTTACATTACTATTAGCCTACACTTTGTTAGGAGCCTTTATATTTCTGGCAATTGAAGGTGGAGCAGCCAAAGTCCATCAAAAAACATTAGCCACCACGTCATATCAAGCGAGCGAAAATCAAAAACCAGTACCACTTTCAAAATTAAATGGCACTATCAGTCAAGCCAGTGCAGAGTTGAGATCACAAACTGTGGAAAGTATTTGGGAAATTACAGTCTCGTTGAACATTCTGTATAAAGAGAATTGGACCAGGCTGGCTGCTCAGGAAATTGCCAGATTCCAGGAGAAGTTGGTAGCAAGAGTTGCAGCCGATGTCTCAGCGCAGTATGGCGGTGCAAGAGCGTTGGAATCAGCACCTGCCTTGGTTGTGGACGATTATGAATGGAATTTTGCAAAGGCGTTTTTATACTCACTTACTGTTTTAACGACTATTGGTAAGAATATTATTTAGAATATATTTGTAACTAGCTTGACTCTGCCCGTGTTTATGTTGGTTATAGTGGTATCTAGGTCCTTTCTCAGGGTCTAGACTATATGTGTACCAAATTTCATCTAAATTGGTACAGTAGTTTTGCTGTGAAAGCCCGACAAACAAACGAAAAGACATAGCTATTTTCGAATTTATAATATTAGTAAGGATTAAAGAGCCCACAGCTTAATGAAACAACTTCAATATTTTACAAAGAGATTTTTTTTTAAGTTTTGACTAATATAATATAAATATTTGTTTTTGAGGGTCTTGTACATACATTTTCAATTACTTTGTAATCCTGTAAAGCCATGGATTCATTTTGTTTATGGTGTATTAATTATTTTTTTATTTTTCACCAGGTTATGGTAGCGTGGCACCGCGCACAGCTTTGGGAAAGGCAGTCACAATAGGATATGCTGTCATAGGTATACCTCTAACACTTCTTTACCTATCCGTAGTTGGCGCATTACTGTCAAGACTAGCAAGAAGCGTGTTCAGCAGAGCTTTGTGCTGTTGTTTATGCACTAAATGCGGTTATTGCTGCCTTGATGAGAGAACTATGACAAGTAAAGAGAGAAAAGAAAAAGTAAGAAGGCAGGATGATTATAGACACCAGACTCTTCAACTACAAGAACCGTATTATGTAAGGTCACCTTCCGGGACAATAATTTCAGCCTCTCAAGCTCATAGTGTTAGCACGAATTCCATCAAAGACAAAACTCAAGGCCTCAGCTTTTTAAGGGACTGTGATTCTATGAGTTGCACTGATACTGATTCTAAAGTATCTTTGCGAGGGTTATCAATTTTGACTCCTATTTCCTTATGTTTAGCTGCTATCTTTACTTATATTTTCTTTGGAGCTCTTGTTCTGTACCAATTGGAAGGCTGGAGTCCTATAGATGGAGTTTATTTTTGTTTCATGAGCCTCAGCACAATTGGATTTGGTCATTTAGCTCCAGGAGCTACTCAGAAGAACGGAGCATCTTCAGGAACAGTTTGGTTTTGTTCAATATACATCATGACTGGTCTTGCTCTCACAGCCATGTGTTTCAATGTCCTCCATGATGAGATTGTCCATCGACTAAGACATCACGAGAAAGTTTTGAAAGCGACTAATCAGAAGGTTCTTACTTCGGAGTTTCTACATAGATCTTGACGAGACGATAGTGGAAATCTGACTGATGAAACGATTATCCATTCTGACGTGGAATCGTTACCAGAAGTTTTGCACCACGTATCCAATCGGCATGAGGGTGGTGCAATACGCAGATCTACACACAGTTTAAGAGGAATGAAAATCCCAGAGAGATTAACACCTATGTAGGTTGGTATTATTTCTTTAAAGACGATGTAATTTTGCGTTAGAATAACTCTATCCTAGACAAGATAATGGAAAAATTTGACAGACAGTCAAAAATTTATAAATAAATGACTGACCGTATTCGTTAATTATTTTAATTAGTTGAAGGAATATGAAATAGAGGTGTAACCGTATTTTTGAGTTTAAATATAAATAATCCTAAGTATGTTTATGAAAGGTAATTTATATGCTACTGTTAGGGTTTATTAATTATTAAAATAATGTTTTTTGTACGTAGATATTATACATTAGTGAGTTTGAATAATTTATGTATTGTTGTAATGATTAGATTAATGGAAATATGCCAAATTATAATGTACACAGTGTTATAGTTTATGTATTATAAGTATAAAATGTTTATTTTAAAACCATATAAATAAACAGTTGTAAAACAACTGTTTAGCTGTCACTTATATAGCCATGATATTTAAGAACAATAAAATATTGTTAATGTTACATTTAAATATCGAAAACACTAACAAACACAAATCAAAATGCAACGTATGTTTTCCTATGTGTCCTTTCTATGATTGCCACAAATTTTCGTCACAACGACACGCCGGTTTTTACTTAGACAAGTGTTGTGGGTTCTTATCCTACATGGGACAACACTTTGTGTGGTTTACAAAATGTTGAGACGTTTGGTGCCTGGGCGTTGTAAGCGTTTTCACAATAACCCAAACATAAATCTCAGGGTATTTGTGCTTTACAGTTTCCTCCACAACTTTGTGAGTTGTTAAATCACTCAATAAGCTATTTTGATTTTAATGGTCACATAATAACGTAATTCTACCTCGCTGGTCTAGTGGATAGTGTATGCCTGATCAACGAGGTCTCGGGTTCAAATCCCGGGTCGGGCCTAGGAATTCCTTATAGCAGCCCGGAGTTTGGAAGTTTGGCAGTGATTCACGCCCGTGCCTCGGAGAGCACGTAAAGCCGTCGGTCCCGGTTGTCATGAACATCTATAGCAATAGTTATTGGAAAGTCAGTGCCCTCAAATTACTGACAACTAGTTGAACCTTCGAATTTCGGTTCTCCCTTAGACTTGCGGAGCTCCGATGCCAGTCGCTCCGTAGAAAAACTGATATTGAAGTAAAACCGGTTGAACTAGTAGCTGACCCCAAATAATAATGAGAATAAGGCTAGGAAGAACAGAACATAATTACGTACAAATATGGTACAAAAAATAGTCAATGTGTGTATTGAATATCATCTTAAAGTTCCAGCTCATTTCGAGGCTGTTTGGCTATATGTGGCAGCTTTAAGTGTGGATATTAGTATTTAAAAATAAAATAAAACAATACCAAAGTAGTGATATTTGTCTTTTTTAATAAATGTATTATTTGTAATACAAAAAACCTCTTTACTACTAAGTAAAATAGGATTATTATAAATTTTTTGAAGTGTGGTTTAACTCATGTCAATATTTTATATATTGTATGAAATGTAAAATAACAACTTCAATATAGAAAAATAAAGACTTTAAACTGTATTAGTTTTATTTCACTTGAATAATACAAAATTTTATGGCTGCTTGTTTATATCGTACGAGCTGGCCTAGCGAACTTCGCACTGCCCAATTTTGAAATCTCAGAAATTAATCGCACCTACCGAATCCAATTGCAAATCTAAACAATTCTCGAACCCACTTGAACACACACTAAAAAATTCATAAAAATGTTGAAATCTTGTGTGATGAAACACGAACAGATTAATACATTTAAAGATACATAAATTTTCTAACAAACAGACAAACAATTTCTTATGACTGATAAAAATGTAGCACTGTTGAATAAATGGCTGCCATTCTCATTTTAATATTTTTTTCAACTTTGAAGTTTTCTCTATACTTTAATGATGTGGGTAAAGAATTTGATAAGTAATAAATAAAATGATAATAATAACAAACTTCATTTGATGGACGATCACTCTTTGCCACCACCCCTCTTCATTTCGAAGGTATCGTAAGACGAAGTGAAAACAGCACTGCATAGAAAAGACGATCTCGTCACAAATCAATTTAAAACCTTTTATATAAAACATGGTGTGGAGACTTCCACTTACAACGTAACGAATACATACAACAGCGCCATCTAGCGAAGAAACACTGAACTAAGTAACTACTTATCCTGAATCGCGATAGAGAAATTCACGATCACCTCGCCTGGTCAGAGGATCCTCCTTTTGTGATGGAGGAACACTATTTCCGTTACTCCACATAGGTTTTTCCAGGCACTTTCGAAACCTTACATTAATGACTCTAGATGCTCGGTCCCTTAATATCAATTCTATGGAGAAGAATCGGCAAGTAACTCCATATATTAATCCATCTGGAAAGCGTGGTATGGTGGCCTGAAACTCCCTTCTGGTAGAGGCCATATGTCTTCTATCTACCTATAAAAAATAAGTGGAAAGTTGTAGCTAATGAACACAAGGGGTAGGTTCTCTGACAAGGTAAGATCAAAACAAGCAGCCTGCGATGCAAGCAACTGTTGATTTTGAAAATTGAATTGCCCTTGGATTTATTTATGACCAACGTTTGAAACAAATGATTGTGCCATTCACGCAATTATTTATACTATAATTTTTACGGCGCTTTTTACTGAGAGATTAGTGAGGTGGGATAACATTTTGTGTGATTCACAAATTGTTGTTCTGAGTCTGGGTGTTCTTTGTGTCCATTTGATGTATGTTTGTAAAGTCCCCCGCGACACAGGATTTATATTCCTAATGCGGAAGTTCTATTTTACAAAACAAAAGTAATGTTTCTTTAAAGTATTAACGAGTATAAATGAGTAAAAATTTCGACTTCATCAGCCCAAGAAATTTGGAACCAATTTATTTTTTATGATATAGTGGGCAAGCGAGTGACTTATTGATATAATAGATAAACTATTACTGTATTAGTATCTGTTTACTCTCACAACTTTCAATACGATTCAACAAACCACAAAGTTACACTTACTTGGCACTTACTTTATTGTTACTCTTTCATAATATGTAGGTTCAGAAATGCGTCTGGATATGCTCACCTGCTTTTGTCCCAGTACAACAACTTAGAGCGCATAGTAACCGGCAGGCAGTAAGTTTTAATGTTTAAAACTTTCTCGCTACGATACAAAGGGCTTTAAAGAATATGCAGGTACCGTTAAGAAACAAGAAAAAATGGGTTTCTCTATCTGTTGGCGCCTTTTTTTAATGTAGGTATATTTTGGTGACGTGCCTAAAATAGGATTGTTAGCACCACGTATAGACTAATTGGATCCAAACATATTAGAAAAGACACGAGAAAATTTGACATATCTTTTTCCCAATTTGTAGCAACTTGATTTATACCGATCATATTTTATTTAAAAAACGGGTATCGTATAGTTTAAACGGTTATCTGCTTGACGATTGTGTCATGGGTCACCTCTTAATGTAATCAAGAATTGTGTTATCTTGAGTCTTAGAGTTCTCTGTGTTAATTTCACTAAATGTTGATAAGCATTCAATCTTTCTTCACAATGGGTTATTGACGAAGTCTTGATATTAGTATTGAGACAAAGATTGCCTTTTAAAAAACAAATTCAAGAAAGTAAAGGCATAATACAAACAATTCGTCAAGGTTTTGGTGCTGTAATTATTACATAAACAAGATAAGGGATAATCGTGATCCTTGACTGTATACTGTGTATAATGAATAAAATAAATATTTCGGACATCTTACACACAACGCCATCTAGTTCCAAACTAAGCAGAGTTCGTTTTATGGGAACTAGACAATTGATATAAATACATAAACATACTTTTTTTGTAAATACATACATACATATTATACATAGAAAAAACTCCAAAGCAAATATATAAACCGAGACCTCTTGATCAGCAGCCGCATACGAGAACCACTAGACCAACGAAGCAGTTAATACTCGAACGTTAAATCAAAATAGTGTCCAGTACAATGCGGCGTTTACGAGCTCCCATTCTCACCTCTGGTCCAAAATATCCCGCAATCTAATAACACGACCTCACTAATTTCTGTAATCAATTTTATGTGTTAATGGACGGACCCCATTCTGGACCTTTTTCAGGGTGATTTTTATTTTTCATTTTGTGGCTTGTGTTAATAGGTGTTTTATATGATGATGTTAAATAAACATGCGGTAAAGCCTTCTTGAATTAAGTAAGCGATTTGTGCCTTACTCTTAAAATGCATAATTCTATAGATGCCTACGGAGGTAGGAAGAATGATGCAGAAACATCTCAGTAAACCCCAATGGTGTAGGTTACCGCAGCATGGTGACCCACACCATGGCTCCCTAGCGAGAATGTCAACACTCATCATGAAGGTGGTGACCCCACTCCTGTTCTCCATCAAGCAAAGTAGAGTCACTTTGGTAGGCTTTAATATATTTAAAAAGAACATCTAGAAGTAAGTGACATTGATTGCTAAACCGGAGGTGGTGGCTATGATAATCGAAGAAATTACAGGACAAGCATAGATGTATCTACAGATCCTGAACTAAGTCCATAATAATGAACACACCACATCCTGCCCTAATTCGTTAAATACTTAATATCTGTATGAGAAATATCTGTATGTGTAATGAGAAATAAGACCTGTGACTATTTTGTAGATATTTACAATCTTGAACAGCTTTCAATAGTGTACTGTTAAACAAAAACCTTGAAGAAGAAAAGGTAATATGTGAATAAATTAAAATATGATCACAAGTGTGAATATGAAAAACAAATACCATTTTGAAACAGAGTTCAATTTGAAACACTTTTACCATCTTCTTCTTCTTTTTCCTAGCCTTTATTCCCAAAATTATTTGGGGCGGCTGCTCGTTCAACCAGTTATAACTGGTTATACTGGTATAACAGTTAATATAATATATCTGAATAACAGTTTTTCCATGGAGCGAATGGCATTGGACCTCCACAACTCTAAGGGAGAACTGAAATTCGAAGATTGAAATAGTTGCTAATCTATTAGAGGGTACTGACTTCTCAATAACTATTGCCATAGATGTTCCTGACAACCAGACCCGACAGCTTAAATTGTTCTTTGAGGCACGGGCGTGGATTACCGCCAAACTTCTAAAATCCAGGTGGCTATTAAGAATTTCCTGTAAGAAAAACCCAACAACACTTTTGGACAAACCCGCTATTTTAATCCGAGACATCTTACTTAGCAGTCACATACGCGAACCACTAGAAGTCACATTAACTATCTGTGTATTAATTTTACGCTCCATTTAGCCAACACTTGAAAAGCACCGACAATTATTTGCGCATAACGCATGATTGCGTCAAATTTGTCTAGATTAAAATTCGTACCCCCTGAATATTTTTTACATCAACAATAGCTGCGTAGAAGTTAAAACGATCAATTGACGTGCGTCATTAATGAAAAGCTATTCGAAATGTGAGCGAAAATATTAGGGTTGGAATTGAAAGTCAACGTTTATTGTACAACATGTTCCAATTTCCAAAATCAGCCGTGGTGTGCTAGGTAGATGCTAACTGTTTTCCCCTACTTTTTGTTTGCAGTCTGCGAATTGGAATTTTTATTGTGCATTTTGTTCAGGAACTACAAATTAGACTTTCGCTTTCGCCGTCATTTCAAGGAATTTTGGAAAATGTGTTTTCAATAAATTCAAATTCAAAATTCTTTATTCACTTAGGATGCAATACATCTCTTGTGACAGGTCAAGATATTAGATGATACAATTTAATATAGTTAGATTAACAAGATTAGACAAGTTAATATAATGAAAATTGCTTTCTATTTGATGTTTTAATTGCACAGAAGGTGAGTTTGGAAACGAGGTTACGTGAGCGCATTTATTTTAGGTAAGTATTTTCTCGAAATTGTGATAAAGGTACTCTTTTGCTTCGTTCACATTCATCGTTCGTCAAACTTTATTCTTATTTATATAAGTAATTAACTATATTAATGTGTTTACTAAAAAATGAAATGCCTAAGCATATAAATATTATAATTTGGTTTTCAAATCTGATTATTGGGAACAGAATCAATAAAAGCCGGATTGTTGATCATGTCCACATTGTTTGTTCATCGGTTAGTTTCCTATCTGTTTACTATTGTAGTAAACTATATCAGCGATGAAAAATAAATAAATAAATATTTGACAGAAATATAGATATATCGCTGAATTTTTTTTTGAATATCATCATCAGCAATAATCCAAAATGTTTTATTGCTGGGCTCCGGCTACAAGTGTAACAAGTGTAACAAGTAAGTACTTGTTACACTTTAGAATATCAGTAAAACCGAATTCCACACAAATGGTTGAAACACGTTAAGAATAGAACGTTTCACTATTGTGTTTACGTATTTTGGGGATTCCGGTTCGAGAGGTGACCTTTATCAAACGAAAGGTCCCTTTACCTAAGTGACCTTTTCTATCGGTGTCAGGTGTCATATTTCTTATACAAATGAAAATAAATAAAATTTGTATTGGCACTTTGTTAATCGTATAAATTTATTTGTTTTCAGTAGTATAATTTATTTACCATTTGCAAGAGAATATAATTATCCACAAATAGATTAATTCGAAATAGGTATATTGTTATTTCTAGAATATTACAGAATGTTCTAAGGTATTTTTAAAGTTTTCATAATAGTATGAAGGCAGTCTTGGTTTAAGGACTTTTAAGGGAAAGTTGAAAAACTCTCATTAATCTGTGACGGTCCCTTTTTTTTGAATTTTGGAAATCCCTTTGGACCTTCACCCCGCAGGGGTTTTCATGCGGTGTGTAGGACTCGAACGGACTAAAACCACACGGTGTGCCCTCTTTGCGCTTCTATTTTAGGAGGAGTCCAGGGTGATATCTCCTTCTGGACCTCTCCCACGCCTGTCTGCTATTGGTGCGGGCTCCGTCTCTTGCAGACCCTCTCTTAGTCACACGCGGACGCCGCCCCCTCGCGGTTGGCAAAACTAATGCGGATGGAGGGGAAAACCCGTCCCGTCCACCCACGACCATCTGTGACGGTCCCTAGCTTGACCCTTACCTGAGTGAAGCAATTGATAGTCTGTTTGGAGGAGTTTCAACTACACTGGCAATCTTTTTTAGATAGAAGGAAGGAAAGACGACCTTTTGGCGTTCTCTCTGTCAGATACTACTTATTTGGCACGATTTCTTTCCACCGGCTTTAAAGGCCTGTCGCGAACAAAGGGAAATTAATAGGACATTACGAACTAATTAATACATTCTAAATGGTTTATTCCAATGTGCACTCAAGACTTGGCACTAATTGGTGGAAAGATATAGTGCAGACACGGTACAGACTTTCAATTGCTTCATTCAGGCTAGGGTCAAGCTAGGGACCGTCACAACTTTACGACACTACCCCAGGTAGGTGTACAAACTCGTAATTTCTTTTATACAAATAGCTACTTTGGTAGCTAGAGTTAGAAAGCCTAATAGAAATAACAAGTAGAATAAAAGAGTAGTAAAGAAGCTTAAGAATATATATTAAAGTAGCAGTGATTTAAATCAATTGTGTATCAAAACACATTTGGGTAAGCAAATCGGTTAGAACCACGGCGGTTAATAATACTATGAAGTGCTTATTATCGATAATAGACATAAATGGGCTTTGGAATAGCACTTAAAAATTATCAAGTACCTACCATTTGGATGTCATCTACAGACGAGGTTCTTACAAAAGTCAGTTAGTAGTAGGTATTAACATTTACTTAACAAATTTTTCATTACTATTTTATATTTTTAAAATACCTTTTCCCGGAATCGTGTGTAAATAGTAAATAGTAAGGTGTATGTGGATTTATTGACCATTGACCAATTGACCAATTATAATCATACATATGTTACAGTATAGGACATTTAATATAAAAATATTTCTTAAGGTATTAAATAGGCTAAATTATACATTAGCGTAAAATTAACGAAATCTATTAAATTATACATGCTTACATTAGTAAAATTTTTATATTAAGCTCAAAAATTAAAAAGCTGCTTGCCTGAGCTAGGGTAAACCTGTGTTTCAGGCGATCGCTTGACTCAGAATTGAGCTGTTAGTTCTATGTTACTAATTTATACAAGAATTAAAATATAAAAGTTATCAGTTAAAAAATAAAAATTCAGTACTACAAATGTGTCTACCAAAAAAGCGAATGATAATGGCTGATTCAGACTACTTAAATGTTTCTAAAATGTTTTCTGTGTCTGTATAGTTTAATTTACCTATATAGGCTGTTAGTGTCATCTTGCAATTTTTATTGTTTAGGCTGTATATGTTTAGTACCCTATTAATTCTGTTGTACAATAGCGGTCCTAGGCTATTGTAAACTGGCTGGCGATTTTCACGGTAGAATAGCCTCAAATTGCGCTACCACCGATGTAATAGCTTTCTGAGCTGTTGTTATTGCCCGTTTTGGATGCTTTTCCTTGTTATTAAAACAAACGTTGTTTTACACTGAAAACTTTTATAAAGAATATGTACATGAATACTTTTTGGGTTCTGTAGTTCATTACTCCGAACCCTTGCAGTTTTGTTAAGTAAGTCCGTCCGACCGACCTCGATTTAACACTAAAACAGCTAGTGCTAGAGAAATGAAACTTTGCAAGGATGTGTGATTTTATCGATAAAGTGCTAGAATAAAATCACGGAAAAAAAAATTGAGAAAGTTTTCCTACACGTAAATTGGGGTTTTTTCACGTTTTTTCACGACTACCGTATGTGGGGTATCATTAGATAAGTCTTTTGAGAACATGGAAAGGTTACTAAGACAATTTTTTGATTAGGGTATCCGTTCGCGAGTTATTCTACTATAAAAGTCATTTTTTTGTGAAAACAGGGGCGTCCCCCCCCCCTCTAAATGCTAAACGTCTCAAGAAATCTGAAAAAAATCACGATAGTAGTCCATTTATTGAACTTTAAAGGAAAACTATAATGGCTTAGTAGACTTTTTTAGTTCAGGAGTTATAAGAGGCCTAGCTTGTCAAATGCAGAATGATGCAGAAGTTATCGGGGCAACTATACTAATTCACATTAGCTACACTTGGGTAAAGTGGCTGTGACTATAATCAAGACATAAATTGATCTTCTGTTTGAAATGAAACTAAGGAAACTTAAAACAAAATTAAATGACAACCCTCATTCATCCTTACTAATATTTGAAAACTTTCAAGCCAAAACTACCAAAACGATTTAAATGAAATTAGGTACACAGATAGTCTAGAGCCATTACGCACATTACGTTCGTAATGTGGCAAGTGGTTAGCGTATGCGATTGCTGATCAATAGGTCTCGGGTTCGATTCTCGGGTCGTACCAAAATGTTTGTGTGATCTGCAAATATTTGTTTCGGAGTTTGGGTGTTTTCTATATATAATATGTATGTATTTACAAAAAAAAGTATGTTAATGTATTTATATCAGTTGTCTAGTTACCCATAATACAAGCTCCGCTTAGTTTGGGGACTAGAAGGCGTTACAAAAAAAAAACTACTGTATACTGCGTTAACTGACATATACGCGGTAAGATCCACAGGCGAAAGCAAGTAGCAGATATTTTAACCTTTCCGCAACATTTGATTTATTTTACCCATTCATTATGAAGTTGAAATTAAAGCAAACATTTCAAGCAATGATAAGACAGAGACTTAAAACTTGAATCCGAAGATATGCAGAGTATATGAATGTGACGGTAAGCTTCGTTAAAAGTAAATTATAAGCAATGGGAACTTTGTTGGTTATTTAATGTATATTATTATATATGACTAGTTGAGCCCGCGGTGTTGCCCGTGGTTGTAACCTTTACAATGAAAGCTCTGTATAAAGTAGCTCGGCCGGGTTTCATTTCATTTCATTTTCATTTAATTTATTCAATAAACAATTTTAACATTGTATGTGAATTTTAGTACAATTTAAAAAGTTACAAATAATAGCACAGATCAATAATTACATAATAAATAACAATTAAAATAAACATTCATGCTAGCATTTTATAGTTCATTCAGTCATTCACATGATTATAATAATGATAATAAAATGTCAGATACAAAAAAAAGGAACACCATGCATCAACAAAATTCATAAAATTACAAATAAATTTAAATTTAAAAATTACAAATTTCAAACAATAAATTTCATGGAAATGTCACAAAACAACATAGCAATAAAACACCGAATAATAATGTCAGATCATATAAAAAATAAATTAATTAAAAATATAGATTTCTAAATTAGTTCACAATGCAGCAACAGAATAATAACATTTTTCTAACAATAACTTTCTTAGTTCAATTAAAAATTTTCCTTTACCAAATGTTTTTTTAGCTCAAGTGGTAATTTATTGAATATATTGACTGAATTGTAACATGCGCTATGCTTTACGACATCAAGATGTGGTTTAATTTGGGTGCTTAAATCTTTTCTCCTAGTGGCCTCCCTTATCCGTTTTTCATCTTCATTTTCGTACTCATGAATATATTTAGTTAAGTGAGAGAGTAACACCAATATATATAAACTGGGAACGGTTAATATCTTTAGTTCCTTAAAGTATGGTCTGCAGGATTCTGGTATCTGGATTCGTTCCATTGTTCGAATGGCTCTTTTTTGTGCGACTAAAGCCTTATGCACATTTTGTGCATAGCTTCCTCCCCATAATAGGATGCTATATCTTAATTTTGTCTCGACTAAGGCAAAGTATACCATTCTTAAATGTTCAGTACTAACTTCGTTCCTCAAACTCCTGAGTACGTAGCAGGCTGAACTAATGCTGTTTGTTAAATGCCTCAACTCCTCTTTCCAGTTTAGTCTTTCGTCAATATAAACACCCAAAAATTTAACCACTGAGGTTTGGCTTATGTTTTCGCCATTTATCTTAATGTTTAATATGTCTTTTTTTCTTGAAGTTGAACGAAAGAGAATAACATTTGTTTTACAAATGTTAACTTTTAGGCTATTTGCAGAGAACCACTTGCAAAAGGTATCCAAGGTCTCATTTACAACAACATTAAGACTGTTTATGTCTCTAGCCGACACTACCGCGTTAGTGTCATCGGCAAAAACTACTAACTGCGCACAACCGTTGCTAGTTGTGTTTACATATTGTATCAAGTCGTTAATAAATATTGTAAAGAAAATTGGACCCAGTATTGAACCCTGGAGAACACCAACCCGTATTTGTGTCATTTTGGATCTACATGTTTCTTCACAGATTATATTTTTATTCGTATCCAATGCATTAGCTGTGGTCGATGCATTTTTTATCTCGACAAACATTTTTCTGTTGACTAGATACGATGTAAGTAGCTCGAGAGCCTTACCCCGTACACCATAATGATTAAGTTTTCCAAGCAATAATTTGTGATTCACTGTGTCGAATGCCAAACTTAAATCCAAAAACACTCCGGCCACCTTCTGCTTGTCATTCATTCTGCTCACAACATCTTTTATAAGCGTGTATATTGCATCTTGTGTCCCCACATATTTTTTATATCCAAACTGTCTATTACTCAGAACTTTGTTTCTGTAAAAATGACTTAACAAACGTTCTTTAATCAGTTTTTCTAAAATTTTGGATATAGTAGACAATAACGAAATGGGTCTATACATTTTAGGGTCAGTTCTTGATCCTTTCTTATGTATTGGAACGATTTTCGCTATCTTAAACTGGTCTGGAAATATACCTTCGTCAAAACATTTATTAAATAAGTAACTCAGTGGTTCTGCTAGTATATCAATATTCTCTTTAACTAATATTATAGGAATGTCGTCATAGCCAGTTGATTTCTTGCTCTTCATTTCTTTAACTATTTTAAATACCTCTAGAGGAGTAGAGTGCTCTAGAATCAATTCATTTTGCACTCTATCGGCACTTTTATATAAAATATTCATAGCGGTTTCTATATCCACTGAACCAAACGTTGGACAAACTTCAAATTGCTTCATAAATATATTAGCTATTTCAGATGGATCTGATACGAGCTTATTTTCTATTTTTAGGTTTAGCTTAGTTCTTTTTTCATCTCTCTTATTTCTGTGTTCATTTATTATTTTCCAAACATCTTTAGATATATTTTTTGAATTTGATATTCTTGATTGTGTTGACAATCTTTTAGCTTTTTTAATTACTTTTCTATAAAGAGTTAGATACTTTTTCCTGTAATTTACTATGCCTTCATTTTGTTGGTTTGTTTTTCCAACACACAAAAAACGTTTCATTTTACTTGATACCTTTATACCCTTAGACATCCAACGCAAAGGGGTGGGATGTACCAAATTTATTTTAACTTTTGTTTTTTTAATATTGTGAGTAAAAATTTGATTAAATCTTTTAATAAATGAGTTTATGCCCATGTGGCTCCAGTCTTCTTGCAACAGTGCACGGCGATATAAACATTTATTTTTTACAGTTAATTTCCTCTTAGTGATCTGTAGAAATGTCGCTTTGTTATGTGTGTTCGTGGGATTTCTTCTTAGTCTAGTGTTGCAAATTAAGCCTGCATGGCCATCGGCTAAACCATTGTGGTCTACTTCACACTTTATAAAGTCACATTTTGGCATATTTGTAAGTATATTATCCAAACAGGATTGAGAATTATTACGGATAAATGTAGTCAAATTGATTAGGGGTCTAAAGTTATAGCAAGTCAATAGATTAAGCATGTCATTTTTCTTTTTACTGTCAATTAATAAGTCAATGTTGAAATCACCACAAATTAAGCAATTTTTGTCAAAAAAATATTCTAACAGTTTCTCAAGTCTTTGAAGAAATGTTTCTAAATTTTTGTCATTGGGAGTGCGATAACAACAACATATGCACACACCCGTTTGTTTATCTTTAACACAACAAACCTCAAAACTCTCAACTGTATACAATTTTTTTCAAATGTTTAACTCTTCATACTCTCTGCCCTTCTGTGCTAGAATCAGGGTACCTCCCCTTTGTTTGTTAATTCTAGTATTGTAGGATGCGACTTGATATTCTGAAAGATTAAGTAGGGATACAAGGTCTTTGTTAAGAAAATGTTCACTAACGCATAGAAAATGCATGGGACAAGGTAAACCACACATATATAGTTCCAATTCATCTTTCTTGTTATTCAAACCACACAAATTCTGATAAAAAACATTAAGCTCAGTCATATATAAAGAATCAAATGAGTTTTCATTTACATTACAATCATTTTTAGCAGCGAAAAAACTGCTTGTCTGTAATAGTTTTCTGGTTAAAATAAAAAGGAATAGTTCCGGGTTTTAATAGGGATTTTGATTTGCCATCCTGTGAGTTTACAATGGTTAGATTCTGTTCACAATAATATGAATTAATTTTTGTGTCAATATAAATTTTCAAATCTTGGAATATGCTGCTAAATGCCCTATTATTTATCTTTCCAGTAGATTTCTTATACATATTGTAGGAGTATTCGATAAATTTATTAGTATCAAATAAATATGTATACTGAAAAGTCCAATTATTAATGTACAGAAGCTGGTTGAAACTTTCTATCCTCCTATTATACAAATTAAAATTATTTTTAAATACAAAGTTAGGCAAACACAATATTACATTTGTATGCAACAATGTTTCCAATCTACACTTTATGTTGTCAATTATATTTGTATAGTCTTTTGTTGTAATAAAATCCGAACCACCAAGAAAGACAATACAATAATCTCTCAGGGTAAAGTTCTCTAGTTTCCTATGTAAATTATCAATAAGCCTGTTGGTGTCTGCATTTGGCATACAGTAGTGAATAATTTTTGAAATCGGAAACGTATGTTGAGCGTGTTTCAATACAGAGTTTGTGTTATTATCGCTAATGATGCATATCTTATTTACATATCTTGCCTCTGTTGATATTGCTGACGACTCAGGGGGCCCGTCAAGTTCCTTGACACTGTATGCATTTACAGCAGCGCCCTCTATTTTTTTGATTCCCGCTGTTTTTGATGAAGTAGGACAGCGGCAATGCTGCTATATTGACCTTTCTGGTAGAATGCAAATTTCTTCAATAGATGGCGTTTTGCTATATTCTGGTTTTTCATTCCCATTCTGCTGGCCGGTTTCATTTCTGCGGCATGGGGTTTGCATATCTGTAAAGTCAAGCGTAGATCTGATGATTCTTGATTTACACCGCGTTCTCCTAGGTGTTGTCGATTTTGTTGTGCTTTTACAGATGTGAGTCAATTGATTAACTTTTAATTCATAAACCTCCTCTTTCGTCCTTAGGTGTAAGTTAGGAAAACTCCTATTTAATTCACAAGAGGTTGTGGACGTTGAATGTAATGAATTGCAATGTTCGTCATCCCCGCCAGACATTCCCGAAAGTATTTCAAATGAGTTGTAAGTAGCCAAAGTTGTCCTTGGCTTGTTACGAAATGTAATATTATTTTCGTAGTTTTCATTCAAATTACTGGGTGTTGAATTTACAGCCATCTCGCGGTGAGTTGAATATTAAAAAAATGTACAATTATTGAGTATTGTTAAGTAGTTTCACTATTCCCCGCTAGATGTAGCTTTATGTCACAATACAAAGCATAGATGGCAGGGCATTCTGGTCGCGATTGGGTATTTAAATTTTTTTTTTCTAACGGTTGCTTTTTTTCATCATTTTGTTTATTCACACCAAAAAACAGCTTATATCACTCGAAAAAGTACAATCACGAAGTTTTAGTTAGCGTGCATCCTATTTTTTGCAGTTTACACTTACACTGAGTTGTTTTGTTAAAGATTACATTATTTATTGTTCACGTTTGCGTTATATTAAAATTTTATGTTTAATGTTATTCTTAGAACAGTTTCAAAAACAATATCTACCAATCATTCAAAAACGCACAGGATTTTTGTTTGTGAATTAAATTTTACACCGTTTGCGAACTGATATTTGGTTTCAACAGTTTATGTAGCTTAGAACAATTTATTTTCGAAGATAACATTTTCACTGGTCACGGGCACACTTACAACGATTTTAGCACTGTTTCCAGAATTAATTTCTTACTTTTTACCACTTTCCGAAATTTTTATAAACGGAGTCTTTGTTTACTTGACGACTAGCGCCACCTGAAGTGAAGGTGAAGCATGCTTTAAAATTTATTCGTTTTTATTCATAACTAGCTGACCCAGCAGACTTCGTACTGCCTCTATCGATAAAGAGAAGACCTAAACTTTTGTATAAAATAAAGTTAATACAAACAAAGGGGATCCATAATTAATTTAAAAAAGTGCAATTTCTTTTTATAAATTTACCTTTTAAACCTTCTCTGGACTTCCACAAATAATTCAGGATCAAAATTAGCCAAATCGGTCCAGCCGTTCTCGAGTTTTAGCGAGACTAACGAATAGCAATTCATTTATATATATATAGAAGATTGAGAACAAAATTACATAGATATAGGTCGTCCTAATTTCAGCACGGAATGGGCCGACCTGACCGGGGCGTTACTACCCTCACATAGGAGACCATCCTGATAATGACAGTATTATTGCTGTCATATTTCGTTAGTAGGTGCGAGACCGGAGACCCAATCATTCTGAATCATTCACCCGGCCACCGGGGGCCGGCAGAATGAAGCTTAATTACCTGACCAGGCTGCCTTGCTGCATTGCCTACTCTCACAATGAGGACGGTGACCCCCACTCCTGGATTCTATTCATGCTTTCCATCAGAAAGAGTAGAACACCTAGAAATAGCATAAAGATAAGGTAATCACTCAAATACATTTGATATCAGTGCATTCAAATCAATATCGTTAAAAATGTAAAGGTGGAATTGCTTACATCATGCATACGAGATGGACAAACGATAATCATTATTTGCGATCGCGACATTCAACCCTATTGTCGACGTGGTATTCAATCGTTTTGTACATATTGGTTTTTACTTTATTGCCAGTTGAAGCTTTTTCTGTCATAAAAATGCTTGAAATTTATTCTTATTCACAAGCACTCTGTATACTATGAAGGTTAATCTTTGTAGTATATAGACTTAAAGGCCGAGCAAAATAACTCTACTCTGCCTGATGGAAAGCATGAGTAAAATCCAGGAGTAAGGGTCACCATCCTCATTGTGAGGATAGGCAATACAGCATGGTGGCCGGTGGCCTATACCATGGCGGCCTGGTCAGATGTTTATGCATCATTCTCCCGGCATCCGGAAGCCGAGAGAATGATGCAGAATGATTGGTATATCATGGACTGCCCAATGCTGGGATAGGAGAGACCGTCATTCAGTAGTGGACGGTGAAAGGTTGATTTGAGATTGTAGAACTTTGAGGAAAAAGAGTTCTTTACTAATTGTGAGTGAGTGACATTTTGAACCAGTTTATGGTATAAGGAATAAAAGGGTCAATTATAGTGAAGAAAGGTTTAAGTAGAAAATCAATTAAGATTACAGTCAATGAATAATACTGATTGCCTTGTTGGTCTAGTGGTTCGCGAATAGGACTGCCGATGAAGAGATCTTGGGTTCTATGCCCGGGTCGTACCAAATTACAGTACAGAAGACTCAAAAGATGGACGGACTGCATGAAAAAGGATATTGATGATGATGATGTAGATATAGTAGTACTCGAGATGGAAAAAAGATTTTAGTTCCATTTGTTATTTACACTTATGTTGGTGCAAAGCGTAATCGTTGTCTTAAAATAATGATATCGTTATTTTATTGCACACTCTTTTACATAAACTCAAACTACCTGTATTACGAATCTTACAATAACCTTAAACTCGGTAAACGAAATGCAAAAAAACACCGAATTGCGCAAACGGTAACATTAATGCTCGCCCATTTCTTCAAACAACATTGAAAGCTACGCAATCTCGAAGACAATATACCCTAACACAAACGCGATTTAAAAGAAAAAAAAAACTTTAAGAATCAGCAGTACTCGAATAAACAGTAAGAAAACGTCTTAAAGATATTTATCGGTAAAATATTCGATGCGGCTTGTGTAGGGACCTCATAAAATCCTTGAAAAGAATGGTTTTGTCTCTGGCTGCCGAGTGTGGTGGCATGTTAAGCAAACTTTACATAATCAGATGGCATCGACAAACAGTTAGAAGGGTTGATATGCTCGCTGAATTTCCAACGGTTCTGTGAAGGTAGCCTCTTTTCAGGTGAGTCATTGTGTGTATATGTATCGTGGATTATGTTGGAAATACCACGGCAGCTTATCAGCGATCGCAATGACATTTATTTGGCTAAAAATGGTTTAAATCTCTTCGTACTATATTTTTAGAGTTCCGTAGCCAAATGGCAAAAAACGGAACACTTATAGATTCGTCAAGTCTGTCTGTCTGTCCGTCCGTATGTCACAGCCAATTATATCCGAAACTATAAGAGCTATACTGTTGAAATTTGGTCAGTCGATGTATTCTGTGAACCGCATTAAGATTTTTACATAAAAATAGAAAAAAAACAATACATTTTGGGGGTCCCTATGGAATTTACTTGGAACTGAAACTCAAAAATTTTGTTTTTCATCAAACCTATACGTGTCGTACGTACGTACGTTTCATCAAATCTATGGATAGGTGTTCAAAAATGATGTTGAGGTTTCTAATATCATTTTTTTCTAAACTGAATAGTTTGCGCGAGAGACACTTCCAAAGTGGAAAAATGTGTGTCCCCCCCCCTCTAACTTCTAAAATAAGAGAGTGATAAAACTAAAAAAATATATGTTGTACATTACCATGCAAACTACCAACGAAAATTGGTTTGAACGAGATTTAGTAAGTAGTTTTTTTTTAATACGTCATAAATCGTAACACGCAATTTACCTTTCATCCAATCAATACACTAGTTTAGAAACATCGATGAAAGTTACAACGAACTTCAACAACTTTTATATGATGTTACTTGCTGATACGGAACCCTTCATGGGCGAGTCGCACTTGGCCGCTTTTTTTTAATTAAACGGGTATACGTGTCTTCTATAATTGTGGAAAGTGATAATAAAGTTATATATGGTTGGTGGTTGTGTATACACTAATTTAAAAACACAAACACAAAATATAATTCAATTTTTAAACTATCCAAAATACGAAATTTGTTTCTATAAAACTGAAGCAATAGTATGTGATCTTAAAATTATGTTTGTCCAAAATTTAATCTACAAATGTAGACACATCGAAAACTAAGCTTCTAACCTTCTAAACTAAGCACTAAGGTTAAGTCTTAGAACACATCTTCATAATCATGTCAGGCCTATTCACTTTGTTTCGTTGTTCACCTTTGTTTCGTTGTTTACCCTATAATTTATAAAGGTCAACCAACTGAAGAAACCCTATAGGATTTTATCCCGGGAAGCGATAATCAAACACTGGATATTAAATGGGAATTAAATGGAAATTAACATGGGAGGTAACAATATTATGATGAATTAAGAATACAGAACATCACCAACTCCGTTCATCCTATGGGTGCAATAAGTGTTGACTAACATCATCGTCATCATCAGCCCATCTCAGTACACTGCTGGACCTAGGCCTCTTCCATTGCACATCACTTTGATCGGTTTTGGACTTCTCGCATCCAGCTCCTAAAATTTTGCAAGACAAAATCACTTCAAAGAGAAGACAATTTTGAAATAAACTAACAACCCGTCTGGTCAGCGGGGTATAGTACTTTAAAACTTACTTTCTAAAGAGGGATTTGTGTACATTATAGAATTACTAATAGCTATTGATGATAATGATACTAGAAGAAAATGTTCGATCACCGATGTTTTTGATCTACGCTTTAAAAAAATTAATCTACTTTTCACTCAATATCGATCAATGAACTTTGTTCCAATTATTGACAACAGTTCCTCTTCGCATCATTAATAAACCACTAAGACTTTAGCACAATCAATCGACCAGATTGACGCTTACAACAATTAGCTCAGACCCCTACTTACATACATACATAAATCACCGATCAATTGCCACTTTCAATTGGTGTCAATGATTGCAAATGAACGTCTTGTTTTATACAACCTCATATGTCTGGCCCTTTCACTCCTATTAGTTTTGGTAAGTGTAAAGGGGATGCAAGATCCACTTTCACGTAAGGACTATACTGGGTACGTCTACGGTTCCCTCCAATTATGACGATTTACGAGCCTAGCGAATTGTTCAGCGGTCTTCGTTTGGAATATATGATTGCTAGAAGCGACAAAGTCATTTATCCTAAATACTGTCTGTACAGTAGAGTGTCTCAATTACAACTAAGATAAATTCATTTTTTCACGTACTGTTGTTAGCAGATACTCATGCTACAAACAACAAACAAACAATTCTTCGTTTACTTTTTGATTTTTTTAACGTGGGGAATACGGAGAGGGAGAGACGAGGGATGTGCGTGGAACTCCTGGAAAACCCGATCTACCCACTAAACCCCGCGGCGGCTTGAGGTACATTCCAATGTGGCCAGAGTCACACCCGCGCCAGGGCGACGTCATGCCTCATCCTACTCAATACAGTAAAAGGCGAAACACTGACCTACTTAAAGACTAAGATATTATTAAAGTGGGAGAGCATTCAGCACATTCGGATCGACTTGACCAGAGTAACATTATGGCTCGACCGATAACCGGGACAAGTCATTCTTTCATTGATTTTTACTATATCTAAACCTTCTTTCCCCTCACTCTTCGAGAGAGTCAAAAAGAGACAACGCATTTATGACTCTTGAGTTACAGATTTTATTTTGTATCAGATGACCCATCTGCATCTTGTTTTGAGAGTGTACTCTGCCTGATAAATAGTAATAATAATAAATATTTTGGACATCTGACACACAACATCATCTAGTCCCAAGATAAGCAGAGCTTGTGTTATGGGTACTAGACAACTGATATAAATACATAAACATACTTTTTTGTGAATGCATATATATTATAAATAGAAAACACCCAAACTCCGAAACAAATATTTGTGAATCACACAAATAATATTTGGTCCCACCCGGGAATCGAACCCGAGACTTCTTGATCAGCAGCCGAATACGCTAACCACTAGACCAACGAGGAAGTCAACCTCGATGAACCAAAGTGATGGAAAGTATAAACATAATCTAAGAGTAGTCTGCAAGACATTGCAGCATGGTGACCCACACTATGGCGACCTAGTAAATTGCTCCAAATTATTGAGGTTTCGGTCTTACACTTACTATTGAAGTACGACATCACGAATGCTATTATTTTAGGTTGGAGAAGATATGTTTCCTGCCAAGATGTATTTCTAGTACCTACACTTGATATCTTTGGAAATGCCACCAGCAGGTACAAATTAAGGGCATAGCGTTATACGGCTATATTTATTTACTTTAATTTAAGGATATCATAACGACCCCATCGGATTTTGAAAGGAATTACTGTGTTTTATGTGGCTCACTTAAGTAATATGCTACTTTATTCTATTGGGTATTTCTTCTTTATCTTCTATTCATTTTGTTTACTAAGACCCGAAAACAGTTTGTGACCTTGATAAATAAATTAGACATCAATATTACATATATTAAAGGCAGACGCAGCTTGTTTAGTTATAGAAAGAAAATTAGTTTTGATAACGGTTATTAAGTTATTAAGGAATAAGAAATCCTTGACAAGGCAAATCTCCTTCATATACACAGGTCTTAATTTATGAAATGTATACCCAGTATAAAACAGATTTACATAGTTTCTACCTTTATTTTTCGTACGGAAATCCCCACGGATCCCACCATCAGTTGGTATGTCGGACTCGAACTGGCTAAAACCGAATGCCGTCCCCGAGACGTACGGCTCATAGTACTCGTACTATGAACCGAGGAACCACGTAAACCCTCGAAAGAAAGTCCCTGGAACTTCGACTACATTATTATAACTTACTACTTTATGCCCGCGGCTCCGCACGCGTATATATTATGTCAGTTTTCGCGACAAAAGTAGCTTATGTCCTTCCCCATTTTTTTTTTATTTTTTTACGTGTGGAAATCCCCGCGGACCGTCACCCCGTCGGGGGTTACGGCGGGGTGGTGTGTCGGACTCGAACCGACTAAAACCACACGGTGTGACCCTCTCTGCGCCTTTGTATTGGAAGGAGTCCAGGGAGGGGATTTCCTTCTGGACTCCAACCGGCGCCTGCCCGCACTGTTGCGGGCACCATCTCGAACTTTCGACTCTCTAATTGGGCAACGTCCGGTCACACGCGGACGCCGCCCCCTCGCCGTTGAGCTTATGTCCTTCCCCAAGTCCAACTTATCTCTAGACGGAAATTCATTCAAATGAGTTCAACAGTTTAGTCGTAAACACTTAATAGAGAGACAGACAGACATATATAATGGTAGTTTTAGTATTGAATTTATATTATCAGCATATACACAGTTTTGCAAAAGGAAATAAAAAGGGAAAAATATTTTCCGTTTGCAATAAACATTACATTAACATTTTACTTATTGCAAAACAACATCTTCTTTTTCCTATATTATAAATTCAATACATCTAAAAGCATAAATGTAGGACGAGTTTTATACGTCGCCTTAAAATCAGCATCATTTTTACATGAGTCTATTGCGAATGCGACCGCTCCGAGTCAAGTAGGTTATATCTATATATTTCATGTTCCTCACATAGGGTTGGCATCTTTACGAAATGATACACAGAGAATGGCAAAATTTATACTGTCGTGTTTCGTTCAAGGCCTGATGTTGTAGAAGCATCTCACTATGATGTTTACTGGGAAGCGGTCTATACTCCAGAACTCTTCTACCCCAACGGCTATTAGTTCTGCGGCTAATATGGCCAGCCCACTGCCACATCAAATTGTAAATCCGATGGGCTATGTCGATGACCTTAGTTGTCTGACGGATCCAATCATTCCTGATACGATCCCTCAAAGAAGCGCCGAGCATAACCCTTTAGGGAAAAGCTTGAAAACATTTTTTTTCTTTTGCCAACCCTAGGCACATAGATATTGAAATGTACGGGTATGATGTGGAAGCGGTTTATTCATATTGTTTGCTTCTAGTACCAGAGATTTCTTCAAACTTATCTTAAAAACGGAATGTTATCACATTACTGTTTCATATTATAGAACCGATAAATAAATCGTGGAAAGGCAGCGGCAAAATTTAAAAAAGAAAGCAGAGCTCTTATTTTTTAATATTGTAGTAAAGAGTTTTAATTAATATATCTTACTACGTCACAAATATAATTTTTAGGAAGTAAATATTAAAGAACGCTTGTCAACAGCGTTTATTACTAACGATTTTCAGATCCAGTTATTATGGTATTGATTTAAAGTTATGTCATACATAGATTATATTCAACAGATAGTTTAAATCTTTATTTCTAACTAATTTTTCAAATACTCCTTAGCAAGTGCACAGTGTCAGACTGTTGATCACCATCATATCAAATACTTAGGTACTAAGAAACCTTTTACTAATGTTGTGCTAGTAATGAAATGCTAAATTTCAACAAATTCCAGTTTGACAAGATATCAAAATAAAGATAAAGAGACTCCATAAGCAGGATCTCTTTAATCGGTGAAACCTAACGGGTCGCGACCCAGGCAGTTTTTTTTTATCTAAATTGTCAGTTCACGTGTCTTGCCAGTTTCCCCAACCCGCACTCGGTCAGCGTGAGGACGTATGGCCTTAACCCTCTCCTGATAGGCATACGCAACCCATTAACTTTTATCACTATATTTTGTAAATTAAAGTCCTCCGCCGCATCTGCTTTCTATTCGCGATAAACTCAAAAACCACTGCACCGGTTTAAATGAAATTTAGTACCTAGATAGTCTGAAGCCTAGGAAAGGACATAGGCGTTTTTCCATTTTTACGGCGATAACCGACATAGGCGCGGTCGGAGCCGCGGGCGAAAACTAATATAGTTTCTTTATAAAAAACAAAATTACCCTAATTCAATTTTAATTTTACTAGAAAAGTAATGGGATTGTTACGGATCCTGTTACCGCTTGTAATAATAATCCATTACAAGTAAACTACGATTCCTCGCAACGAGCTCGAGTATCACCATTCCCGATCCTGTAAAAACGAAATACTCATCCACTTTCCTCCTATTACTAGAAGATTCGGTTGGAAGTGCACAAAGCCATTTGCTACCATTTTTGGCACAGGACATTGCATTAATGACTGAACAGAACAACCAGTGGCCAACCCACCTAGTAAGTGCATTAACGATACTGGAATGTTGTTCCTCGAACGGTATAATTTTATCACTGCTTCAGGCGGAAATATTCTCAGTAATGTGTTGAATGATTAAATAATAAACCAAGTGAGTTTGGTCTTTATAAATACTGTTCTGATTTATAAATTTAGCCTCATCTACTCTTCTTCTTTGTCCTAGCCATTTCCCATCATTTGGGGTCGGCTCTCCTCGTTCTGCGGCGCCAGGTCAATCAGTCCTGGGGTGTCTGGTAATTTGTTGAGATCAAATGTTTTTTGTTACAAATTATAGAAGCAACGCCAATCTTTGCACGTAATCTATAGATATAAATATCTGAAATTAGAAATATAGAAAAGAGTTTTGTAAAAAAATGGTTTGATACTTTTTGACCTATAAGACTTTGTAAGTTTAAGTAAGGTTTAGGTTTATATACTCTTTATCTCTCATACAAACAATTAAAATTCACTTAAATGAGATACAATTTCTTATAAATAACAATTATTGTCTTGTGACGAAGCGCGAATATGTATAACGGCTAATTACAATTATCCTTTCGGTTTGCTACATAATAAGTAAGCAATAAGTTAATTAGCCAAACATCCCGAATTTTTATTTATTAGATAAAGTATGAAGTTCAATGCATAAGAATGTTCTTAATAGCGTTAATAGCCATATGATTGTTAAAGTTAAACTAAGAAACGGGATAAAGCGTGTCTTAAAAGAAGGAAAAAGAAAATTTGAAAGCGAGCAACTCTTTCTTCATATACTTTTCAATATTTTCCAAAGCAGCTCTCTTTATCCATATTAGCATTTAAAGTTTATTAGCATTTCTCACTTCTGCACCTACTTAAAATGTTGTCAAATTTCTCTATATGACGTTGGAATAAAAATATTTTTATTTTATCTTTTCTGTACTCTTGGCACCGTGTATGAAATGATATTTAAAGTCTCATAGTGGTTGAATAAATATGCTAATAACTGCCTCGTTGGTCTAGTGGATATGCGACTGCTAATCAAGAAGTCTCGGGTTCAATCCCAGGTCGGGCTTGTTTTCCTAAGAAAAATTCTTAGTAAATTCTTAATATCAGTCCCGCAGTTAAATCTCACGCCCGTGCCCCGGAGAGCATGTAAAGCCGTCGGTCCCGGTTGTCATGAATATCTATGGCAATCGTTGATGGGAAGTCAGTGCCCTCAAACTACAACTAATTCAACCCTCGAATTTCAATTTTCCCTTAGGGTTGCGGAGGTCCGATGCCAGTCGCTCCGTAGAAAAAAAATGATATTCATGTAAAACCGATTGAACTAGTAGCCGACCCCAAATAATATTGGGAATAAGGCTAGGAGGAAGAAGAGATGATTGACTAAATACTGTAATGTAAAATCGTAACACACGTACAAAAAGTAAAGAACCAAATCACATTATATTAATCATGATCAGAATATGAAACTAACAACTAAATTTAATATCAGTCGTGTCTGCAACTATTTTATGTTAGTCTATGACGGATCACAGATCAGTGGAAATTCCAGTGTATAAATCAAATTTAGATGGACTGTTTACCGCAGTATTTGATGCGGCGCTGTTCGCCTTTATTGATGATTATATTTCGTCATTTCGTGATTAATACCCAGTTTTACGCTTTGAACTAATAGTGATTAATGTACATTGAGTTGAATACGAATTATCGGCTTGTGTTTCTGAAATATCCGATTATAATTATAATTTCTACATATTGTAAAGAGTATCTTAAACGGTTCCAGTTATATGTACTCATACAAAATTTTCAATAATATGTATGGTGTAGTCAGCAAGGGACGATTCTTTGCAATGTACTTTGTATAAGTTTTTTTCCTAGCGTATTTGAAAAAGTGAATAACTTGTATTTTCAACATGCTTATATTACACTAAACGAGAAACTTAATTGCGCTATGTACGATTGGAAACGGAAGATTAAAGTATATGTGGGGATATGATATTTTCTTCCGCTTCTGAACACCTACCTTGTGTACCTGTGCAATTTAAACTGTTGTGCGAGGAATTAAAGATTGTGTTTACCGATGTTAGTGTTCGTTACTCATTTCTACAAGTGACAACCGTGTACCTATCCTCCACATATATTTTCAAGAGCTTCCAGCTAGTTATTTATTATTATTATCATATATTATTATTTTAATTCCGTCATAGCCCTTATTAAATAATTGGATTAGTATTGAATTTCGTGGGCCCCTTTTGAATTCTACTTATGCTTTCCATCAAGTAGAATTGAGTCAATTTGGTAGGCTCTATAATTAAAAATAATAACTTAAAGAACTGAATAAGTCCCTATTGACTGCGTCGGTGGCACTGTGGAAGTGTATGCGACTGTTGTTCGGTCGGTTCTACTTGAGGTCTCGGGTTCTATTCCCGGTTCGGATCAAATGGTTGTGTGATCCGCAATTTTTCTTCGGAGTTTATGTGTTTTTCATGTATAATACGTGTGTGTATCCGTTGTCTGGTACTAGCATTAAGTCCGCCTTTGTATAACATGTGCAGTAAGTTTAAATAAATAAGTAAGACAAGCTTTGCTTAGTTTGGGACAAAACGGCGTTGTGTAAGATGTCCGAAATATAGCAATATCTATTTACATGAGATTCTGAAAATAATATTATCTGAAATTCTTGTACACACACAAAAGACAAACGTATATAACGTATAACGTACCAACGCTAATGTAGAGTTACAAAAAAATTAATGCTAATGCGTAAAAGCTTGCAACGATAAAAGACTACAATAGAATACGCTATGTGCATTTTCAATTCAAAAACTGGCCAAAGTTCGTAGCTACGTAGTTTAGTAGTATCTAAACGTCACCGGGGATACTTTTTCGTTTTATTCCAGCTGTAGTAGTAGATTACAAAGTGAAAAAGTTACTAGCGTGGGGATCCAAACTGCAAAATTGTGGATACTGTATTGATTTACAGCTGACCAAGTGAGGATTTATTCTTTGGTCTATGGTTAGTGCCGGTATTCGAGTCGTTGTTCTAACCACTGTCTTACAAAGGTTAATTTTAAATAAGTAAGCGTCATCTTTTTTTTTTTTAAACAGCTGACCTAAGCTGAGCACAGAATAATAATATGACGATTTTAATGAACCATCAAACAGGGTCTACATCGTCATAAAACTTGAAAATACTTTGTTAAACAGTTTTCAAAGTAACTATATAACAAGGAGACGAAACTCTGACATCTGACACAACACCATTCAACTATAGCCTAAGAAAAGCTTGCACTGTCACTGCCACTGTGCCAGCTGGTATTAATACTGGATATTTTGATATTTCGATGTAAATATATACATATTATGCACAGAAAACAAAACAAATATTTACAGATTATACAAACGTGAAAATTTCTTTTGATGTAATTTGTACACTTTGTATATAATATTATTAATGTAACTCTGTCGGCCTCAGACCGGAGCAGGCGTAAATGGCTACGACACAGTTTTTTAACTAATGCAGCATTATCGCACATTTTGTTGCTGTCTTTTTCTTCTAGTTTAAATAAAGATTTTAATAATTTTCATTTATTTATTAACTCGAACCTCAGGTACAGCTACCAATGCCCCGTTAAGGTATCCGTTCAACATTTGCTTGACGCTCTCGATCGGTTGCAGAGGCTAGCGGTTCTCATCATAGACAGACCCGAAGCCACCGAGTACTTTAAGCCTTTGCATTTGCGGAGAGAAATCACCTCTATGGTAGTCCTTTCTCGCCATTAGCATGGGAAGTGTTCTGTACTCTTCCTACTGATCTTACCCTCTCCCATCTTCCACGGAACAACACGTGCTGTCCTGGGAAGTCACCGCTTTTGAGTGGAAGAAATAAGTACCAGAACTAAGCGGTTCAGATCTTCTTTCTTTTACCGAGCAGTTAAAAACTGGAACTCTCTGCCATGCTCATGTGTTTCCTCATAATATGACCCTGGGTCCTTTAAGCGGGGCGTGAAAAAGCATCTCACAAGGCCGCCATAATTTGGGTAGCAATTTGGATTCTACTAATGCTTTCCATCAGGCATAGTAGGGTCACCTTGGGGCAACCCTAGTATGTGTGATGGAAAATAAAGAAAAAATTTAAGGCGTTAAATAAAGAAAAAAAGGTAGTATTAAAAGTCAACGTTGTTATTAAAATGACCTAATTAAAATCTCATCTCGGCAGTGCCACTTAGACCCTCAGAATCACAGTAAGATACATTGATACATCACTCAAATGTTGTTCATTTGTGTTATTGATAGCGAGATACATCGCATGAGCGACTAATAGTAAGGGTTGTCACATAATTACGTCATTGGAATTAATGTACACTAATAAAAGTAGGAGTGCTGAAGTTTTAAATCATCAACAACCCATAAGGTCCCACTGCTGGATTCTGGTTTATTCTTAGGAGAGGATTAATGCTGAACGCCCGTATGACACCCATGGGATAAATAAGGGTGGTGACGCTTTATTCTTAATCTGCCCGCACATGTACCATGGTGTTAATAGCAACTAAATACAATTGTAGTGTCTATATCTAATTTAGAAAGGAGGTTCTAAGGAGAGGCCTATGTCCAGCAGTGGACTGTTAAAGGCTGTTGATGATGATGATACGTAATTTCAAATTAACATTCTTTTACTAAATGCACATGTAAGTAGAAATGGTACTTCTGCCAAAAAAGTATTTTTTTTAAATTGAAATGTACCATTTAAATATCTTTGAAATTTATAGCCCAATGGACGACCTAAGTCAAAAGTTAATTTCAAGTGAGGCAAAGATAAGCAAAAAGTAAATCTGTAATTGATGTAATATAATGTGCAAAATATTATGTTTTTAAATGGGCATACATAAGTAGAAATAACCATTATCAAGTTGTGAAAATTTACTGTTTGGTAAAAGGTTGGGTAGGTACAGGTTATAAATCTCTTTTACAAAAACACATTGACAAGAAATGCTCAAGAGTAAAAAATATTGGTTACGCGGGTCCCAGTTTGGACGCCAATTGATTTACACCTAGAAAGGTGAAGTCGTGCTTGAGCAGAGACAATGTCAGTTAACCTGGTGTTTATACAGCTGTCTTACGAAAACTTTCTTAAAAGATTTATGGTAAGGTATATGATTAACAAACTTTTGTGTATCAAAGAGCATAGTAAAACTGGTTTAAAGCTCTTCATTTGATTTTCACTGTATTTCGTTTTAGATGCGAACTATCCGAAACCGAGATAGTTGACGCTCCTTTGGGGAAACCTTCATTCTGCAGTGGACGGTGATAGGTTTATTTGGTTTGAGAGATGCAAGTAATTTTTGGGATGTTTTTTTTGTTTAACGCACTAACCATCTTCATTCATGGAATGAATAAGGGTGGTGACACGCTATATTCTTAATCTGTCATCACACGAACAGAGGAGTTTATAGAATCTATACAATTAAATGAAATTGAAATGTCTGAATGTAACTTAAAATTAAAAGATTTTTACTAATACGGTACTTTTACTAAGAAAGTAGTCTTTAAATTTTATGTGTGTCTATCTGTCTGTTTGTTCCTGGTAATCTCTGGAACGTCTACATGAATTTTGACGGGATACAAGGAATCATCATCAACAGCCTTTAACAGTCCGCTGCTGGACATAGGCCTCTCCTTTGAAAGGAAGTTTTGGCCTACTATACCACGCTGGCCGGACGGGTTGGTAAAGGATTTGTTTTAATTTTTCCTTCTCTTGGCAGGATTTTAGCTGCTTATTTTGTTCCTTTAGTCGCCTCTTACAAGGAATAACTTAGGCATTTTTTTTATTAGTTTCGATCCGTGACGCTAGTGGCGATTAACATCTATAACCGCGAGTATCGCCGCGGGGCTCAGCTAATATGTTAGTTTTAGCTTAGCCAGATATTAAGTTTAATAATTAATGGACTCACATCAACATCAACATCAACAACCCATAACGTCCCACTGCTGAGCTCAGGTCTCCTCTCAAGAGAGGGTTAAGGCCATACGTCCCCACGCTGGCCGAGTGCGGGTTGGGGACTAGCAAGACACGTTGTGGCTACGTAATCTTGCTGTTGGATGTTTTTAAGCCGCCCGAAGGCCTCCAACTAAGCTTCACGACTGCTGTCTTATGATAACAACCGGGACCGACTGCTTAACGTGACCTCCGAATCACGGAAACACTCATTACATATAATGCCACAAACGGTCACCCATCTAGGGCCGACCGCGCCGTCGTTGCTTGTACTTGATGATCGTTTCCAATCACCTAAGGCCACTCGGCTATGAGCGCTTCGGACTCACATGCTAGGTTTTAATTTAAAGCTCAATTAAAAAAGTTGTGTGTGTCAACCCTATAAGTGCGTATAAAACGCAGCACTTGGTGTTGGCCGTCGCTTATCGGTCGTGCGCCAAGTGCGTGTTTTATGACCGTCCCTCTGGCATGTACTGATCATTGTCTGCTGTTGTTTTGCAGTACTACTCCCAATCTCAAAATACACGTGAATAGCTTCTCTCCGCTTAAAGATAGGCGACTTTGAGATTTTAAAGTTTAGGATGTAGTGACCACATCAAGAAAAATACGTTCCTACCTCGAAGATTGCTTCGGTGGCGCAGTGGTAGCGTATGAGACTGCTGTGATTGAGGTCTCGGGTTCAATTCCGGGGTCTAACTAAATGTTTCTGTGATCTGCAAATATTTGTTTCGGAGTTTGGGCGTTTTCTATGTATAACTAGCTGACAAGACGAACTTCGTAACGTCCAATTTAGAAATCCCAGAACCGGATCCAATTATGAATTTCAACCATTTTCTAACTTTCTTAAACACACATAAAAAAAAAACATCAAAGAAAGAGTTAAATTAAAACACACAAAGAAGTATACTTATTTATTCCTACACTTACTGTATGTTCATTGTCATTATATGTTTTCATCGTTACATGTTACCCAATGCGGTCAAAAACATATCTTAACATGATATTCACAAAAAGATCAACTTTCATAGGATTTGACAATTTGTAAACTTAAAAGAACAACTTAAATTAGAATCTATAAAAGGTTGGCTAGAATCCATTAATAGTCAATGAAGACGATATTTTTTCCTCTCAAGTCAATTTAAAACCTACTATAAAATTCAATTTAGTTTTGAAAACAAACGATAAACTATCAGGTTATAACAAAGAGAACTTAATAGAATCCCCCGGAGAAGCTCATAGTAAGAATGCATAATTTACGGGCGGTCTTGTCAGGTCGCCTGGGGGCCACTAAATTTTTATAATTGAACCTTGCAGCTAACGCCTGCGGAAAGGTATCTTATACTGATATATTTGCTGTAATAACTTCACTTTTGTATTTTGTGAAGGCGTTCTTTAAATTCGAAATATTCATAGTAATTTTTGATGAGTTTAAACTGTATTTAATTTACACATCAAATAATAGTATCTTCATCATCATCATCAACAGCCTTTAACATTCCACTGCTGGACATAGGCCTCTCCTTTGAAAGGAGGTTTTGGCCTACTATAAACGACGAAACGTATTCCGTACGAAATTCATCATAAATGCAATAACTATGTGAGTTTTTTGCTTTGACTGTTTCTAAACTGTTAGTTTTAGGAAAAGGTAATACGGATGGAAATAGCCAGCTCAGAAAAACCTTGACTAAATCCTTCTTTGTTCCTGAGAACCGAAAGTGATGAATTCTATTTCTTGCTTGTGATTATCCCAAAATGATATAAGAGTGTATTTCTAAGCCTAAATTGTCCAATTAAAAAAATATATATTTAATTATGGCCTTAAATTTCTTCTTGATTAACATTTTCAAGATTTTCTATCTAGGTACGATTTCCCATGTAATTTATTTTTTATACTTTTGAGAATTGCTATAAAATTACATCTTATTGATAAAATTACAATTGAATTCATCTTGCAATTGGAAAGGCCTATGTCCACTAGTGGACTGCTATAAAGAAGATAATGAAGCACCTCAAAAGGCTGCCATGGTATGCATTTTCTGCATTCACCTTGACTATGTCTTTGATTTTACTGATGCTTTCTATCAGGCAGAGAAGAGTCATTTTCAGACATATAAAAAAGATCCACCACTCCAGAACCACCTTACATTCTAAAACCTTTTGTTACTCATACCGATACATTCGTTCTTATCTCACCAATAAACAATCCTCGTTACGAACCGAAAACATCTATAAATATTTATCATGAGAAAGTTTCCGCGATACATTTCCCGGATAGTTTTAAGAAGAATGGGATACCTCGATGTATTGTTTAAGAGTGCGGGTAGTTGTTAGATACATATTGCTTTTGTTATCGATGAAACTGATATATCTATTTAAAAATATATACATATCCTGGATTGATCGTGAACTAATAAATCGTTACCGGAAATGTCGTGGTTTGATGCTATGGCGCGACGGACAGCGCCATCCAAGAATTATTTCAGTGAATTAATAAATCGTCAATGGAAACGCAAGTGGCGCCCTCCCGCTTGAACGCTACCGTCGGTAGAGGGGATGCAGCGATGACTGGTGGGAAGATATGGCGGTGGTCATTCTACCTCGGACAGTCTTGGCATACACTCAGTACCAACGCACGTGTTTGTTTACATATTGTAAAAACCGTTAGTAAAATAAAGTTATTCTGATTTAAATTATCTTTCGTTCGAGTACCCAAGTCAGTGCTCACATTTATCAAAAACTATGTCGGATCATGATGAAGACCCGATGTTTCTCATCTCGGCCACCCTGATGCGACGTACACATATGTGTATCTATTCTTAGTTTCCATTTTTTTTAACTATTTAGGTAGTAGAGCCACGCTGAGTTTAGCACGAATAGACCGGCTCAACCGAGGCAGTACTACCCTCATTTACAGAAGACTAACTTAAAATAACAGCATGTCGTCTTTCGTTGGTGAGTGTGATACCGGAGACCGACAATAACATCTTACTAAGCCACCATAGCAGTGTGGGTCACCATGTTGCAATGTATGTATTCATAATGAGGATGGTGGCCCCCTACTTCTGAATGCTACTTATGCTTTCCAACAGAGAGAGTGGAGTCACTTATGTAGGCTTATTATTACTGCCTCGTTGGTCTAGTGGTTAACCTATGCGGCTGCTGATCAAGAGGTCTCGGGTTCGATTCCCGGGTCTCGGACTAAATATTATTTGTGAGATTCACAAATATTTTTTTCGGAGTCTGGGTGCTTTCTATGTATAATATGTATGTATTTACAAAAAAAAAGTATGTTTATGTTTTTATATCAGTTGTCTAGTACCCATAATACAAGCTCTGCTTAGCTTGGGACTTGATGATGTTGTGTTTCAGATATCCAAAATATTTGTTTATTTATTTACTTATTATTAATAAATTAAACAATTCTTTAGAATTACATCGTTCATGAACCAAATTTGTTTTATTTTATTTTTAGGAGTTTTCTTTGTATCTAATCAATTTATATTTATATTTATCTAAGACAATTTATATTTTTTAAGAATCAGTTATTTCTTTAACTCATAAGCCCATATATGTTTGAAGTCAGCTACGTTTTGATCAGCACAATTCAGACTCCAACACGATATATGTACTTGAGTGTTTAATAAATCAGAATCACAGAACCCTAAGGCGAATCTGATCCACATTTGCCAGGATTTTTGGCAAAAATTTGATGACCAATAAAAGCGCCCTATAACTCATTTAATAGTTGCCATTATTGGACTGATCGTGGTGGAAATATATTTGATATAATACGAGAAAAAAGTATGTTAGTTTGACTAACGGACGTTTGACTAATGACCTCGTATTTGGGAGCATGAACACAGAGATCTCTGGAGTAGAAGTGAGTCAAGGAAAGTATTTTTACTGTGACTCCCAATTTTCTTCTTAATATGCTGAGTATTATAATTAAAGTATATAGTAGTCATAAGATTTGATCTTTATGTTTCAATGATCAGTATCCAGAAAATTAAAATTTGCGAACATGTCGGTGATCGCGATCAAAAATATGTGTAGTTTCTCGACTCAACTGCATCCCTATTCCTGCCGAACATGCATAAGCACAATTTGGGAGCCACGCAAGCTATTTTCGTTTTGATCAGTCATCCCATCTATCAGTTTCATTGTTATTGTCTTAAGATTTTTGATCTAATAAGGATTTAAGTATCAAATGGAAATTGATTGATGGATGGATTTACATTAATATTTAAAATTCTTAACTAACACTGCGTATTTGTGTGATAGTCTTCACGGCTAAACCCATGTCCCAATTTCAATGAAATTTATTGAGGTACTTTGATTCTTCAGGATGGACATACGCCATGAGAAGCTGCAAGCAAAAGCTAGTAGGATATGAAAAAAGATAAAAAACAAATTTAATTTAATAATAGATAGATGACACTCGAACAGATTTATTTCGAAAATTTTAATGTGTTTTTTTTAATGTTTGAATGTGAAACCTTATCCTTATGTATGGATCTGAATATACTTAATGAAAGTCGCAATTCAGCGAGAAAACATAGTAAGTGTAAAAAATAACTTAATGTATTCCTTATATTAAGTAATGCGTACAACCGATTGTCACTAAATGCTTTTCTAACAGTTTTTTTTAAATGTACAAATTGTTACTTCACACAAATTGTTGTGTGCTTACATGTCATTAATAATATTCTTATTTCTCTATGTAAATTGAATACATCTAATACATTGAATACTCTATGTACATACTGAATTCACTTAGTTGAATCGTGTACGTTAATTATCTGAGGCTTGTTGTATTGCTTGTTTTGGTTCAAGTGATACACCGTTGTCTTCGACCAAACCACTTCAGGGTAAGTAATATGCATTGAGTATACGCGTTAGCAATACTGTTGTCATTGGTCAGATTTGGAACTACATTGTCCTATTAATTACACTTGACTGGACTTGAACAAGGTACAAGCATGTCTGTGAGGCCTTAATATATCTTGTTGAGCTGGCTCACATGTGATGGCTTTTTACGGTTCAAATTATGATTACAACTATTCACTATCTGTATTATATTAACTACTCTAAAATCACTAAGTTCTACTTTTTTTTTTGAATACACACACACACACACTTTTAACTTTCTTTCTCTCCATCCCATGGTTGCCTGTAAGAGATTGCTTTCGGGCGATAAGGCCGCCACTTGTACCACCTTTTTTTTTTTTTTTACTTGAGGAAATCCCCGCGGACCGTCACCCCGTCGGGGGTTACGGCGGGGTGGTGTGTCGGACTCGAACCGACTAAAACCACACGGTGTGGCCCTCTCTGCGCCTTTGTAATGGAAGGAGTCCAGGGAGGGGATTTCCTTCTGGACTGCCACTTGTACCACCTAGTTTAACCTACCGCTTAAGTTTCTATTCTGGTGTACAATAAAGACATAGATTATTATTATTATGTTTTATTTTATTACAAACTCGATCAATTAATAATAATAAGTTTTTATTTGCTCAAAAATATTAGGTACAATATTGTCTTTACAAAACTAAGCTTAACAGTTTTTTTTTGTAACTACGAGAAGGAGCATCTGCAGCCGAACTAGGCGTTAACCTGTATCTCAGCATGAAGCGCCGATTCCCCTTGAAAACAGATTAATAGGAAATCTAAATAGCCAAGTAGCAAAAGTTAGGGACCTCTATAAATCTAAGTAACAATTAGGTAAAAACTTGTAGGTAAAATAACATTCAATATATAAAATAATATCAAATTTTAAATGAATCCTCGCCGTCCACTGCGGGACAAAGGTTACGTATTGATATATCTTCGTCAGTAGCAAAGTACTGATTGGTATGGAGAGCCTTGGAAAGTCCTATCTCCAGCAGTGAACGTTCTTCAGGTGAGAAGATGATGGTGAACAATCATTGCAATATGTACAAGATTCTCTGCCAGTCTTTTTTTTATATACCAGCCTGGCAAAGTGGCAAGTCAAAAGTTCTGTCTGACGGTATATGACGGTCGAGTCGGCCCGGTTATGTTGAAATCATGGCGGCTCTACTACCTTGACTGGTCGACGTTTAAGTGCTATAAACAAATCGGAGTAAACAGTTTGAGAGTAAACTAAAGAATATTGTGTTTAAAATTAGAATAAAGCAGATAAGCGCTTACATCATCATCGACAGTCTTTATCAGTCCACTGCTGGACATAGGCCTCTCCTTAGAAAGGAGGTTTTGGCCTACTATACCACGCTGGCCAGACGGGTTGGTAAAGGGTTCGTTTCAAGTTTTCCTTCTCTTTGCATTGATGTTGTCTTGCGTAGTTTATCCCTCAGTCGCCTTTTACGACACCCATGGAATAAATAGGGGTGGTGACACTCTGTATTTTTAATCCGTCACCACACGGACTAAGCGCTTACACGTTAGACATTTCTGTACATGTTTAATATTGCACGTACACTATGCCGAACTCTGCTTTGCATGTTCATTGGGTTGAGATAACCTCTTGACAGTATTTTTCCACCATATGACCATAAATCTATATCTAGTATAAACTTAGTATAATACGTCGACTTCTAACACAAATTCTGCACATATTCTTTGTTAAACCCAATCCTTTTAGAAGCACTTCGAACAGGATATCCCCTTTATCGAAGCATGAAACGTTCCATTGTAAACGTATATCAGGATTCTATATCTATGTATATGGTAGCTATTGATATATCCGTTTTCGTCAAGGTCCATTGCTGGTTCGTAAGACAAATGGGTTTACCACACGCGCAGTTTAACAGGGTTGTATAATACGCTATACAGTTATGTATTGTGGATGGTTTCCGTATTGTATGTATAGTAATGGATGAAAAATTTGGTACTTCTACATTAAGTCGTTGAAAAGTTGGCAAGAAATGCATAAAATAATGGATGGTTAAAGGTACTTAGAAGAGACTTAATCTCTGTACGTTGGTTGGTTTGTAGAAAGTTATATATAAAATTCTCGTGTCACAATGTTCGTTCCCATACTCCTCCGAAACGGCTGGACCGATTTGTATGAAATTTTGTGAATATATCGGGTAGGTTTGAGAATCGGCCAACATTAATTTTCATACCCCTAGGACGCGAGCGCAGCCGCGGGCATCAGCTAGTAATCTTATAAGAAAATACCATCATACACATCTTTGAAACTAATAAAGTTTTGCGAAACCAGACAACATATTAGAATATTTATCAGTTTGAAAGGCTTGGCTACTGAAAAAAAGTAAAATAGGTTAGCATATTTTTTGTTAAATGTTTTTTTGTAAACAAATGTACACTTCGATACAAAACACCACCAGATTCATATGCTATTAGTTTAAAGCTGTTAATTTGAACTTACAAACAAACACTTCAAATTTATTTGTTTAAATAGATTATTAACCTTCGATCATTAATAACGATATCTTTATTGAACACGAATTGATTACTAAACTACTAAATTATAAGAACCACCCATTAACTTATATATATAACTAGTTGACCCAGCGAACTTCGTACCGCCCAACTTTAAAATTCCAGTACTTGATCGCAGCGCCACCTACCGGGTCCAATTGAGAATCTCAACCATTCCCAGATCCCCTTGAACACACACAAAAAATTTCATCAAAATCGGTCCAGTCGTTTGAGAGAAGTTCAGTGACATACACACTCACAGAAGAATTATATATATAAAGATGTATGCCTACCAAAGTGACTCTTCTCTACCTGATGGAAGGCATGAGTAGAATCCAGAAGTAGAATCTAGATTGGTATTCTGTGAGGGTACTACCCAGGTCATGTTGGATCATTCGTACTGAAATCATCCTGACCCCTTGCTAAAAAAACTCTTTTGCTCTGAAATTAATACTAGGACAAAGGCTCTATCCTAAACCGGTTGGAGATTGGGTTCAAAAATCTTTTAATTCCAGAACTTGATCGCAGCGCCACCTACCGGGTCCAATTGCAAATCTCAACCATTCCCAAAGTTATAAACATTTTGTTTGCAAATGTTTTGTTATGATGCAATTTCTTTGGCAAGACGGGCGAGTCTAACAAGACTCATACGGTTCACGTGTTTCTTCGCGTAAATGTAAAGGGCGGTTTCAGACTAGCATTACTACTATCAGACTAGCATTAGTCCTAAGCCTAAGTTACTCCTTATGTCATCTACTTTCTGCCACTGAGAGCCCCATCAAAATCGGTCCAGCCGTTTCAGAATTTACCCGGAACAAATAGACAGACAGACAGACATACGAACCGATAAAAAAAAAAAATGTTTTTTTTATTTAACTAATGTACCTATATACTTTCATATGCATTTAGTACAGACACTTTAATCCTTATGTTCTATTAAAACTGTTGTAATGATGTATCAAAATAATAAAAGTATTTCTTGTTTATGTTTGGCTACTAGTAACGCCATCTCTTGGTAATGTATATACTGTATTGAATTATGTATCTATGGTACAAAGTCAACCATTTTGAATAAAAATAAAGTCTTGTCTGTTAGCGGCATTCACACGTTTCATTACAGGTTATGGGCCCAGCACGCTTCCACTGCGCCACAGGGACTTCAGAAAACTCCATACGAATTGTGGTATGGGAAAACACCAGACCTAAGCCACATACGCTTGTTTGGATGTAAAGTCATGGTCCATGTTCCTAAGGAGCGTCGATTGAAGTGGGATAAGAAATCTGTGGAGCACATACTAGTTGGATATGAAGAAGATGTTAAAGGCTACAGGCTATACAATCATGTCAAGAAGAATTTAATTATCAGCAGAGAGGTTATCTTTATGGAAGAAGAATTAGGTACCGAAAAGAAAAGTCAGGAGTCGGCTATCTGGATTCCTAATGAAGATACAACTTCAGTTGTTATACAAGAGGTGAATGCACATTCAGTGGGGGAAGCATCGCACAATGTCTTAAACTCTGAAGATTGCTATTCAGATTCTTCTGTGTATGAGGATGGTAATGAAACTCCAGCTAGAGATGACTTAGTACAAGAAGTCCAAATGGTATCAGCCCCAGAGCAGGAGCCAGAATTACCACGTAAGCGCACCAGGAAACCCCCCAATCGGTATGGTTATATGTGTCTTTCCAGTACTGATTCAGCATGCGAGGAGATCGTGTTCTCAGAGGCTCTCGCAGGTCCTGAGAGTGAGCAGTGGAAGTGCGCCATGGCTGACGAGCTACAATCATTTGAGGACAACGATGCTTGGGAGCTCGTTGACAACCCAGGTAATGTGACAGTTGTGAAGTGTAGATGGGTGCTCAATAAAAAGTTTGATGTAGACAATAATGTGCGGTTCCGGGCTAGACTTGTAGCTAAAGGTTTTTCGCAGAAACCTGGTATTGACTACACAGACACTTTCTCTCCTGTTGTAAGACATTCCACACTTAGATTATTATTTGCCCTCAGTGTTAAGTTGAATATGAGCATTGATCACTTAGATGTAACTACAGCCTTTTTAAATGGTTTTTTAAAAGAAACTATTTACATGTCATTACCAAATGGTTTTGTGAACAAAAGTGGGGGAAAGGTTTTGAAATTGAAAAGAGCAATCTATGGATTAAAACAATCTTCTCTTGCGTGGTATGATAGAGTTAAAGATTTACTATGTAAATTGGATTTCAAAAATAGTCAGTATGAGCCTTGTTTGTTCACAAAAACAAAGGGTGAAATTAAAATTATTGTGGCCCTATATGTTGACGATTTTTTAATCTTTTCTAATAATTCTGTTGAAACTGCTAAATTGAAACATGTTTTGGGTGCAGAATTTAAATTAAAAGACTTGGGGCCTGTAAGACAATATTTAGGCATGAGAATAAATGCAGACAAAAACAAAAATGTAATAACTATTGATCAACAACAGTATATTGAACAGCTAGCTTCTAGATTCAATATGTCAGATTGTAAAACATATAAAACCCCAATTGAATGTAAATTAAATGTTAGGAAAGCTGATGAATGTGTATCTGATCTTCCATATCAAAAGTTAATTGGATCATTGATGTATTTGGCAGTACTAACTAGACCAGATATTTCATATTCTGTTAGTTATCTGAGCCAATTCAATAGTTGTTACAATCATACACATTGGCATTATGCTAAACGAATTTTAAAATATTTGTTATATACAAAAACTTATTGTTTAAGATTTTATAAGGATGATAACATGTTACAAGGTTTTGTAGATAGTGACTGGGCTAGTGACGTCTTAGACAGAAAGTCGTATGCAGGCTGTTGCTTCACGATGTCTGGATGTGCTATTTCATGGCAAAGCAGGAAGCAAAAGACGGTATCTCTTTCCAGTACTGAGGCAGAATATACTGCTCTGTCTGAGGCTGCTCGGGAAGCAGTGTATCTTAGAAACCTTCTTCATGAAATTATAGGTAATTTTTATGTAGTTGAGATTTATTGTGACAGTCAAAGTGCATTAAAATTGTCAGTAAGCAATCAAAGTCACAATAGATCGAAACACATTGATGTGAAATATCATTATGTGAGAGGTGTTGTTAAGTGTAAATATATAAAAGTTCTATATCTATGTACTGAAGATATGACAGTTGATATTTTTACTAAGGGTTTATCTCCTGTTAAACATTATAAGTTTCTGCATAAATTGGGAATTGTACCAAAATAATTTTATTAGTTTATTTTGATAAGTGGGGGTGTTGTAATGATGTGTCAAAATAATAAAAGTATTTCTTGTTTAAGTTTGGCTACTAGTAACGCCATCTCTTGGTAATGTATATACTGTATTGAATTATGTATCTATGGTACAAAGTCAACCATTTTGAATAAAAATAAAGTCTTGTCTGTTAGCGGCATTCACACGTTTCATTACAAAAACATACTTATTTTGTGCGTTTTATTAGCTGACGCACACGCTCCGCTTGCGTCCTAGGGATATGAAAAATAGATTTTGGCCGAGTCTCAGACGCAGCCGATATGCTGAAAAATTTTATACAAATCGGTCCAGCCGTTTCGGAGGAGTATGATAACTATCATTGTGACGCGCGATTTTTATATGTAAGATACATGTGTACGGATATATAATATCATGTTATTATATAAGTTACGCACCACTAAGCACAGACAGACGGTCGAGACCGGGCACAAAGCTAAAGCATTATTCGAAGATAGGCATTGTTTCTAAGTTTGTATAGGGCACTATAATCGCTCATGGTCCGTTGCCCTTCATCAATCATCAACGACCTGTAATGTCCCCCTGCTGTGCTCGGGGTCTCTTCTCAGGAGGGGGTTAAGGTCATAATGTCCCCACGCTGGCCGAGTGCGGCTTGGGTACTGGCAAGACAACGTTGTGACTACGTTATCTAGGCGTTGAATTTTTTTTTGAGGGACCCGAAAGTGTTCAAGGTAAACTGTCATGACAGTCATCTTATGATAACAATCGATATCGACTGCTTAACGTGACCTCCGAATCACGAAAATACTCATGGTATCATGACACCACAAACGAACACTCATCCGAATTCTTAATCAACCTGCTAGTATGGAAATTGGCGGTGCTACACGCCCTTGGCTCGGAGAGCACGCGAAGCCACTGGTCCCAGTCGTTCTAAATATTTATGGCAATAGTTATTGGGAAGTCGGTGTCCTTAAATCTATTGACAGCTTTTTTTTTACGTGTGGATATTCTCTCGGAGCGTCACCCCGCTGGGGTTTTCTATGTGGCGGGGCAGTGTATTTGAATCGAACCGACTAAAACCACACGGTGTGCCCTCTATGCGCGTGTATTTTATGAGGAGTCCAGGGACAAATCTCCTTCTGGACCCCCTCCCAGCGCCTGCCCGATCCAGATGTGGGCTAAGTCTCTACTAGACCCTAAACCTACTGATAACCTTTGGATTATTTTGTCCTCAAGGTTACGGAATTTAGATGCTAGTCGATTCATGGAAAAACTGATATTGAGATAAAAACTCAACCCTCATAATTTTGGGATTAATAAAAACTAGAAAGATGTTTTTGTATTATGCTTTTAAATTGAACGCCTTGCTAGTTAACAACTAAAATATAATTTAATTAATAAAATCAAGTTTCTGAATTCAACGAATTTTTATCAAAATAGTATAAAACAATTAGTGAAATATTTACGAATGAAGTTTTATATTTAACAAACAGTTATGAGGAAATGAGAATAATTCTCTTTACTGCAATATTCCAGGCCCCGGAAAGAGTTCAAAGATTAAAGAATGAATAATTACATTGTGTTCATTAGAACGGTTGTAGTTCCTCTGTAATTAAATTCCGACATTCAAGTGTTGTTTCAAAATGGTTCCACACACGTATATGTCAGTAATCATGGTAAAAATAGCCTATGTTCTTCGTCAAGAGTTTTGACTCTTGTGGAAGAACATGGGTTACTTTTTTAGCAATTTGACATGACAATACTGTCTACTTGAATGTCCGTGTGGTGACGGATTAAGAATACAGAGTGTCACCACCCCTATTCATTCCACGCGAGGGTCGTAAAAGGCAACTAAGGGATAAACTACGCAAGACAACATCGATGCAAAGAGAAGGAAAACTTGAAACCAACCCTATACCAACCCGTCTGACCGCATGATAGTAGGCCAATACCTCCTTTCTAAGGAGAGGCCTATGTCCAGCAGTGGACTGTTAAAGGCTGTTGATGATGATGATGATGACAATACTTTGGTATAGTCATGTCAAATTGCTTTGATATCGGTGCAAAGGTTTAGCCGTGATTTTTTCACGGCTAAACCTTTAACAGCGAAACAGATAATGTTATTTTTCAAGCACAACAGACAGTCAAATAATTAATAATAAATATTATTATATATATTTCGGACATCTTACACACAACATCATCTAGTCCCAAAGTAAGCAGAGCTTGTGTTATGGGTACTAAACAACTGATTTAAATACATAAACATACTTTTTTTTGTAAATACATACATATTATACATAGAAAAACACCCAGACTCCGAAACAAATATTTGTGGATCACACAAATATTTGGTCTGACCCGGGAATCGAACCCGAGACCTCTTGATCAGCAGCCGCATACGCTAACCACTAGACCAACAAGGCAGTCTAAAAATAAAAATAATATTCCTTTCCAATTTACTTATCTGATTTTACATTTCGATTTGGCATATGTTTCAATGTTTTTGGTTACACACAAAAATCTATTTTCTTGAAACTAATAACAATTAAATTTTAATATAAGATTTGCTTACATTTGTAACCTTAACTCAAGTACATTTAATTTGTGTAACAATAAAAAATATGTATTTAAGTACAAAGTGATTGTACTTCCTGTAATAATAAATCAGTTTATTGTACACCAGATAACTTATCATGGAACTTAATGCTAGGTCAGTACAAGTGGCGGCCTTATTGCACTATGGCAATCTCTTACATTGTCTCTTGAAATACGACAATCTCTGTATTGATTTTTAAAATATAATTTTGAAATAAAAAAATGTGGTTCCATTTTTGAATTGAATACAGTAACATAAAATTAATTTGTTTTCTGCATATCTATGTCTTGTGGCTAAAGGTCATAATTTAGACGATTCACACACTGCACCGCGCTACGTCGCGTAGCGCGTAGTGGCAGATTTTAATATTGTATTCAAGTACATCGATTAGTATAGAAAACACGCCAGGTCCAACACACCGAAAACGTGCCTAGGCGCGTGAGCGCGTGCCGCTAGCAGATTCTGCCGCCGCGCACTTAGGCGGGGCGGGCCGCAGCAGTAAACACATTTATATACGAAATTGAACAATGCCCAGCAATTTGGGATATGATTTGCAAAGAATACAGACGAAGACGACCAAATGGAAAGTAACCTTTAGTTTGGTGCGGGCCATGTACAAAGCCGTCAGGCGCGGAGGCGCGGTAAAATCTGCTCGAAGAGGCAGATCGGCTCCTCGTCGCCGCCTACGCGCGTAGACGCGTGGCCAGTGTGTGAGTCGCCTTACAAGTGATAGTAGTTACGATTGTCTGGACAAGTAATTGCTTGATCAGCATGATAATTTTTTATTTATTTATATATGAACCTCACAAAGTGAAATGAAATTATTTATTTGCAAGAATGTAGTACAGAACAGGTGATAACGTTTTTCCAAAGATTGAGTACATTCTACCATAACAAAGGTGTGCAAATGGTATAGTCCCTTATTGTACTAAAGGCATGCAATAATATATATTTTTTTTAAATATTACTGTATCACAATAATTTCCGAACATTGCCACATAATAATTATAGATATAAATATAGTCCAAATGGTAATATTATGATTAAATGTCACAATAGTTTACTGACTCCACCAGATAGTAAGTAGATTAAGAGTCCAGGAATAGTGGTCACGATACTCATTGTCAATGCAGACAATGCATGGTGACCCACACTATGCCTGACCATTGACATGCTTCTGCATCATGGGACCTCCGGTTGCGCATTCACCAATGAAATACGACAACACAGATGCTCTCGGTCGGCTACTAGTTCAACCGGTTTACATGAATTTCGGTTTTTCACGGAGCGACTGGCATCGGACCTGTGCAACCTTAAGGGAGAACTGCAACTCGTTGTCAGTAAATTTGAGGGCACTAACTTCCCAATAACGATTGCCATAGATGTTCATGACAACCGGGACCGACGGCTTTACGTGCTCTCCAAGGCACGGGCGTGAATCACCGCCAAACTTCCAAACTCCGGGCTGCTGTTAGGAATTTCCTATGAAAAACCCAAAAACACTTTTTAGCCCGACTCGGGATTTGAACCCGAGACCTCTTGATTAGCAGTCGCATACGCTAACCACTAGACCAACGAGGCAGTTTCTATGTATACATGTAGTTATAATATGTATGTATGTACTTATCTACATGTGTGATTTTTTTCCGGTCCTGTACAGCCCGCATCCAAAGGCTTGCTGCAACCTTCAGCAGATCGTCGGACTACCTTGTTTAAAGAGTAGAATTCAGAATCAGTAGTAACCAAACTCATTGTGAATGCATCATTATGACATCAATGCATCTGCATCAATTGGCCTCCGGTCTCGCACTCACCAATAAAACACTACATTGCAACACCTCCTGTTTAATTTGACGCAACAGTTATAAAACAAATATAAACAATATACCCTTTACGAACTTTTGTCCATTGGCCCTTCGGAACACAAATACGACCTCAACAAACACGACACTTAGAAAATGAAACTCAAATAAATGTACGGAAACCCTCATTTACACTTTCCACATACGGACAAATATGTAGGGCAACGATTAAGCTTGGTATAGAAAAGTTAACACTGAACAAATATTACGCAAATTATTTAATTAATATGAGAGCAATAGGGTTAACAATTTTTTTGAAGTATAAAGGGTTAAATGACAAGAAGATATATAATATACTGCACTTAGAGCGAGGATCAAACCAAGAAGCGCGGAGAAGCCAATGTCCAGCAGTTTACTGCGATAAGCTGATGTAGATAATTTTAATAAACAAATATTTCGGACATCTTACACAAAACGTCTCTAGTCTCAAACTAAACAGAGCTTTGTATTATGGGTACTAAACCACTGATATAAATACATATAAATACTTTTGTAAATAAATGCATATTATACATAGAAAACAACCAAACTCCGAAACAAATATTTATGGATCTCGCGAACCCGAGACTTCAAGGACAGCAGACGCATAAGCTACTACGGCTTGGATTGATATCTTAAGTGGGAAGGCATCTTTCGAAGTCAAAAAAATCGACTACGATCTTTTTTTATTCATTACTCAATCATAGATAGAATAAGGCAACTGACTAATAGTCAAAGTGACACTGGCTAGTAACGTGGTTACTTCATTTTTATAGAAATACTTGCTGTGCCCGCAGCTACGCTCGCGTCCTAGGGGTATGAAAAATAGATGTTGTCCGATTTTCATACCTACCCAATATGCTCACAAAATTTCATGAGAATCGGTCAAGCGGTATTGGAGGGTTTAACTACAAACATCGCAACACGAGAATTTATATATAAGATTGACATTGCCATTTTGTCCGTGTAGTACTGCTGTATCAGAATACAAAATAGACCTGAGATTCAGTAGGATTCAGGTCGCTTTGAGAAAATGAAACGTAAAGTACAAATTTTCAAAAAGTTTCCTATCCTTCCTTCATAAAAGGCAGCATTACTGTTGACTGACTGCAAGGTTGGCTTACACGGTTGGTTTATACGGTCCCCATGGCATTTTCTACTCCGCCAAGAGTTGTGGGTTCAAATATCACATGGAACAACACTTTGCTATAATTAATAATTGCTTGTTGTTCTGAGTATCGATGTTTATTGTGTCTGAAGGGTTATTGGATTTAAAAGTAAAAACTTAAATTGGATTATTAAGATATAATTTTAACTATATTCACAGCAATTACAGAAAGATATCTTCATCAACAACGAAGCAAGTAAGCGACATAGACAACCTCTTTGTCTATGTCAAACTCGATGACAACATGACAACAAGATGTGTATTCCTTTGCGGGAATTGTTTTTTTTTAACGATTGTACACGGTTCGGCTCTTCCTTTCTATGCCGAGCCGTTAAAACCTGGAACTCTCTACCAGCGCATGTGTTTCCTCCCTTCTATGACCCCGGGTCCTTCAAGTGGGACTTGAAAAAGCATATTTGTGTGATCCACAAATATTTGTTTCGGAGTCTGGGTGTTTTTCTATGTATAATATGTATGCATTTACAAAAAAAAAGTATGTTTATGTATTTATATCAGTTGTTTAGTACCCATAACACAAGCTCTGCTTACTTTGGGACTAGATGATGTTGTGTGTAAGATGTCCAAAAAAAAAAAAAACTAACACTAACAACTTTTCAAACTCTGCTTATCATTAAATTCAGCAGTGTGTCTGTAATCTCTCAGACGATATTACCTTCACCTATCCCATAGAGAAAATTAACAATTGTAAGTAGAAATTAATTACTACTAGTAGGCTTATAACAGCTAACCCTTTTCAGTCCGACGGGACCAGCGTTTGTTTAATCCACTGTCGTATCTCTACTGAAAGTTTAACGTTGAAAGTTGAAGTATTTTATTGATTTACAACCCTTTAGGTATGTGGTTTGCGTTCCCTATGATCCATTAATATACATATGCGATGTACAAAACAGTGGTTATTTTATATTAAATTTTAAACCAAAGGAATATCTAATTTGTAATGTTTTAAAAGTTTAGATAAAGTTTTGACTGTTATGTGTAAAATATAAGGAGATATAATATTTGAGATTTTAATGCAAACATCACTGCCAAGAGAAGAAAAACTTGAAACAAACCCTTTCCCAACCCGTCTGGCCAGCGTGGTATATTACGCCAAAACCTCCTTTCAAAGGAGAGGCCTATGTCCAACAGTGGACTGTTAAAGGCTGTTGATGATGATGATGATGATGATGATGAATGCAATCACCAATTCTTACAGACTAAAGTAGGATTGACTATTTTTCTACTATATTTTATTATTTGGAGCAAGTACATATATGCTCTGAACTTAATTTTAGAGGTTAACTTTTATGACAGGCTACCTGCCCGAAAAGAATTTTCCATGAGAATGTAATCATACTCTGCTCGATCACTCATAGGGTCAATGAAACAATAACAAGTCTTAAAACATGTGTTAATTAAGTTCTCAGATAAAAAAAAGCGTATACTTTTTTTAAAATTAAAGTTCGTTGAACATTCATTATACAGAGAATAACATGAAACTATAATACATATAAAATTTAATAACAAGTAAACATCGACAACTAAAATAACAAATAAAATCGTAGATGTTAGGACACTACTAGGAGTTCTCGATGTTTTTAGTTGTAGTATTCAATGCTTACTTGTAATTAGGTATCGAATCCATAAATAGAGTGTTTTTCATTCGGTAACATCGTTGTAATCATAATTAGATAACTCTGAAACGTAAAACCCTTCTGGTAGGAATTGACTGTAAAAAATATACCATTGACTGCCTCTGTGGCGGAGTAGTATCGTATGCGATACTGCTTTACTTGAAGTCTCTGGTTTGATTGCCGTATCGGACCAAACGTTTTGTGTGATCCGCAAATATTTGCTTGGGAGTAAGGGTTTTTTCTGTTGTTTTTTCTTGTTTTTTTATTTATCGTCTCAGCTCTGCGATGAGAAGAGAAGATTTCAAAAGTGAAATTAAAAGTAAAGGGAAATTAAATTGTTCAAAGTTATTTCAAGATTCGAAAAACTCACATGTATGTCGTTCAGTTTTTGAGAAACAATAGTAGACCTCAATGAACTTTGCTAAATAAACACAATGCATTGTACTTATTTTGTATTCTCGTTTAGCGCTATTCTGAAATAGTAGTAGTATTGAAAAATAAAGAAGCGTGTTCATTGTGATCTTTACTTGAGTTCCGTATCGTGTATTTTTTATTAAAATTCTTATAAAATGTTGTGTACACATACATACACATGTAACTACTTTTTGCTCGCGCTCCCTACGCATCATCAACAACCTCGGCCAGCGTGGGCACAGTATGGCACTTCCCCAGCCTGGACGAGAGCGTGTTCAGATCTGACAAGGCTCGTAATCTTGACGTTGGATATTTTTAATCTGCAAGTGTGGCTGTCGAAAAAAATATAAAAAAAATATTGAATAAAACTATTATAATAATTTTATGATGAGTCTAATATATAAAATAATTGCCTGCCTAAAGGCGCAGTGATCGACAAATATTTTTTTCGGAGTTTCTGTGTTTTCGGTGTATAATATATTCATACAAAAATGTGTGTTTATTTAGTTAAATCCGTTGTCTAGCACCCATAATACAAGCTCTGCTTAGTTTGGGACTAGATGGCGTTGTGTAAGATGTTGTAAATATTTATTTAAATATATTAAACTTAAATGTTATAGGAACTTCCTCTAGCCTGTGCCTTTGATCTGTAAATGTAATGTAAATAAGATAACAATAAGAATGCAAATATTGAAAATGCTGCATTTTATAGCTTTACCTACAGAATCCCAAAGCAGAACAAAATTAAATACGAAAGAGAAACGCTGACCAAATCAATACATTCGGGAACGTTTAGCTTTCTACCGTCTCTTTATCGTTCGTACTGCAGAATGTTTGCTTTAGCTATGTACAAACATACATGAGCTTTGATATAAAATTAAGGTTTTATTTTGCATCCTTAGTTGGAACTACAAGCTCTGATTGTTCATCGAATTGTACTGAAAATTACAACCGTCATTATCTTCCTAGCCTTTATTCCCAAGTTTATTTGGGGTCGGCTACTAGTTCAACCGGTTTTACATGAATTTCAGTTTTTCCAAAACACAATTGAAAATTACAATCGTATTCTTGAAAAAAATACTAGTTTAAAAGTTGAAAAAAAATAAAAATAGGTATTTAGTATACATACACAATAGCTGTAGCTGAATACTACAGCGTAGAGGATAAGCAACGTCATAGCCTGGGGTCGGCATCGCTATACTGCCTGCATTCGCAAACAGTCGGATTCTGCTCATGCTTTTCATCAGACAGGGTAGAGTCACTTTCGCAGGCAACAAATTAAAAAAAAATGTGTAAATACTGGCCGTAATGATAACCTATTTTTATATTTTGTATCTATATTTGAATAACACTAATGAGAATTTTATTTGACTGCGAATTGAATACCTACTGTTTGCACAGGATCTGTGAGTTTCAGCAACATTTGGTTTTAATTTACAGATCCAAGCGGACTTTGGTAGACGTCAGAATATTTTTTTTCAAGTTCTCATTAACATTTTTCCTTCTCAGTTTTTTATTATAACTGTCCGCACAGGTCACCCTACATTATTTTTTTTTTAAATTATAATTAGTACGTGACGGCCCCGTAATGAAGAAAAGACACATTAAAAGGAATTTTATTTTAAATCTACGGTACGAACTTTGCATGGAAATAATATGGTTAGTTACTTAAATATATTTTATGTTTATCATTGTAAGATCTGAAATAGATGGTTATTTTGTTTTTAATTGCAATGGGGACAGACGTAGCTTTAAAAAAATGGCGTCAGCCCGAGAATATAGATTTTTTTGTAACTTTTAGCCGGAAACTATTCTTTCATACATTGCTTTTACGAAAATTTAACCGTTTACAAAGCGCATGCTATGAAAGCTGTCAGGGTAATATTTTTCCCAGTTTCAAAATTATTTCATTTATAGTCTTTTTGGTTGAAGTGTGATGGCTTATAACCTTCCTCGAGCTGAAAACTGAGCTAAAAAAATCCTTAAATTATCATTTAACTAAACAAACTCTAAGTATGTAATATTAATATACATAGATATAAACTAAAATGAAAATTAAATTTATGCCGTCTAACTTTAATTCTTTTTAAAAAGTAAGAAAAGTTCAAAAGCATTTTTTTATTAAATAATAATTGTCTAACAGTTCTTTATTTTACTTTGAATTCAAAAGAACTCTGAGTGCTTTGTATCAAGCAGACATTACGAATCATTTATATATAATAACAACCCAGTACTGCTTTGTACAGTAAATGATTCAGAAGAAAATTCTCACTTTAAAAGCATGTTTTTTTATATAAGCATGAGTTTGATCTAAGAGTATACTCACCATGCCTATTGCAAATACGGACAATATAATAGTGCAACATGGTGAGCTATACCATTGCGGCTTGCCAACGAAACATGACAGCAAAATCAAACCCCTCTCACACAAACACACTCATACACACACACACACACACACACGCACGCACACACGCACACACACACACACACACACACACACACACACACACACACACACACACACACACACACACACACACACACACACACACACACACACACACACACACACACACAGACTTTATGAATATTGTAGACCTGATTTCATGGTAAATATTTTAAAGTGTACAGCTATATGTAATATATGGGGAGTTAGCGCTGATAGTCGAAATACAGGCTCCGCCTAGTTCGACTGCAGATGCTTATTCACTTAAATTTGTGCAATTCTAATATAGCCTTAAAAGATGTATTCAATAAATAAATCAAATAAATAAAAAAAAACAATTAAATACAAATACTGTCATTTTACGTTAGTCTTCTGTGAGAGGGTAGTACCGGTCTGTTTGTCCTAATTTAAGATTAGACTACATGTCTAATCTGATAAAATGATAAGTAAAGGTACATACATAAAATAAGGCCCATTTCCCTGAAGGCGTAGGCTGAGGCATGATAAACGCCCATTTTTCGGCAGTTTTTAATTCCATGTAATACTGGCGAGCTTATATGCTGCTAAAATGTCGTCCGTCGATCAGCAGGTGCATCACTTGCAGATATGATAAGCTTAGGGTCCTAAGCTATTGGGTCCAGATGACGTAATAACAGCTGTTCCTTGATCCCTCCTATTTCAGCAGAGTTGTTTTAGTCTGTTCGATTTCAACATACCACCCCGCCGCAAACTCCGGAGGGTTGACCGTACGTGGTATTTCCACGCGTAAAAAGGCCCCCAAGTTGTTAGTGGAAATCCTATGCACTATATACAGTATATGTGTGAAGTTTTTTTTTTTTTATGCGGTATTTGACCTCGCAGCTTTTCCCCGTCCATAGTAATGACAGGACCTTGTCATTCTGAGGTCTTATGTCTTCTTTAGAATTTAAGGTTTATTTACAGTCATTACTTCCCGACATGTGAGACCGTAGTACTTATGACTCTGTGTGTATGTTTGTGTGCCTGTCCAGTGTTATGTGTGTTCCTTGTGTCTACTTGTTGAAGTTTTCTTAATAAAATTATGCTCGTTGAGCCCTCCTTAGATGTAATTATGTATAATATGTAATTATAACAGCAAGTCGTGTAAAAATGAGATATATATAGGAATACGTGAAGACGCTCCTTGGTACCATCAATCTTCAGTGCGCTTAGGGATTTAATTAAATTTGCCACTGACTCTTTGCACAAGGATGTAGAGAAATTAGAAGAACTCTTATTTGTAAACAACTACTTGCAAGTTTGGCTCTTATAAGTTTGATATTTTTATTTCATGCAAATGCATAAAACCAAATCAAATGTCCTCAATGTAATCGTGGATCCATAGGTCCTTTCATAATTTAACACAAGTGAAGCTTACTTTTAGTTGATTCATTAATAGATTTAAATGCCTAGTATAAAAAAATAAATTCGTATAAAAAAGTAAAAGCTGTAATTACCTAGTTACGTTTTACGTGTAAACTACACTACACTGAATGAAAAATGAAAATCAATGAAAATGAAAAATGCAAATGACAACTCTTTGTGTGATCCATAAGTTATTGTCATGAGTCTGGGTGTACTTTGAGTCCGTTCTTTCAAATCAAATCAAATCAAAAGAATGGCAACATTCCCTAAAAGTTTCAGTTTCAGATTGCTGGCTCCGGTTATATAGTACTGACTGCACATATAGCACAATGGTTTAAGCGGTCACCACGCCACTTTCTACTTCCTCAAGTGTTGGGACGGTACAATACTTTGTGTGATCCGCAAATCGTTGTTCTCAGTCTGTTCTTTGTGTCCTTTTCAAGTATATTTGTTAAGTCTTCCGCGACATAGGTTATATTCATAATAAGGAAGTTGTCTTATCCAAAAAATCTAAATCTAGTTTCAATAACCAAAATAAATCTCTATTTATATCTTATTATACTGTCAGTTATGTTTTAATAGTAAAAAGCACAATGTCTATTCTACAATAGAGTCCAAGAAGACAGAAAGTTTTTTTCCAAAATAGAACTATTTTATTTAAGAACGTTGAGTTATTTATTATTTTATCTCAAATTCAACTATCAACAAATCTAATGGAAGATTTTGCAGGCTCAAGCTCCGTAAAATATTACGCTGGTTTCAACGTGTTCTATTACTTACTGTAGTGTCAGTTTTATTGAAAAATACGGAGCTTGGTAACCTATTTATATTCTCAGTGACCAAAAGAAAACTCATGATTTTCATTCATCAAATATAGCTAATATAATTGCTGATACAATTCAATTAATTTAGATGTAAATAACATAATTTTTAGATTTCCCTCTATAAGCTCGAAAAGTATAAAAAAGTTCGTAATGATAGTTCATGTGATGAACTTCAAAGGAAAACTATAACGGCTTAGATAGCTTTGTTAATTCAGGAGTTATAGAGGCCTAACTTGTGAAATACGTTTACTTGGCAAACTTCGTACAAAAATAACGGAAAAATAAGTTATTATTCCAATTATCTATTTATTGGACACGAGTTTATTTCTTGTGTAGTGTTATTTCTACACCTGCCATTGTATTTGATGTAGTTATACCCCTATTCTATGCGTGGCCTGACACGTACTTGCCAGTTTTTTATTGATAATTATGTTCGTATAATACACGAATATTTGACATTGTATTAAAATTTGTCTCACATATTTTCTGGGTGTATAAAAACAGGCTTTGTGTGAAGTATATCTGATTAAGATCTGCATAAGTATACAAAGGCAATGTTTTTGTCTCCTCCAAAGAACATTATATTCTTGTACACTTATCTGAGAAACAGCGTACAAGGTATTCACCTTAGTTACTATGTAATTAATTTAAAAATAAATGAACTCGATTAAGAGCGACAGCGGGTAGTTGTAAATTACAATCTAAACTTACGAGATTTGAATAAATTATGAATTGCAGCTTTGTGGCTCCAAAGTTACGTAGAATATGACTGAGCTGTGTATCCAATTAAATTACTGTTAATTTTATAAGCTTGGCGAGAAAGACTTTTCTTTTATTAGGAATAATAAAAAGTAATCTTCACGGTAGTTGGTTTAAATGTTCAATGTTTAAATAAATAATAAATATTTCAAATATCAGACACACAACGCCATCTGATACCAAACTTAGTAGAGCTTGTACTATTGGTTCTAGACAACTGATATTAAAACTTTTTTTATATATACATACATAGAAAACACCCAAACTCCGAAACTAATATTTGTAGATCCTACAAACATTTGGTCCAACCCGAGAATGGAACCCGAAACCTCTTGATCAGTATTCGCTAACCACTAGACCAATATTACTTGATCTATCATTGTACACACTCTTGTGTATAAGACAGTTTAAAATATGGATACTGAAGCGTAATTATTTTATGAAGTAGAATTTTACTAGTTTTAACTAATTATACTAAAATCGTCTCATAACTCATTTTCAATTCACTGTGGCTGGTTACATCTAGTGAAAGTATGACAGACAGATAGACAAACATAGTTACTTTAGAATTTATAATATTTTAGTATGAATGTACATATCATAACCGACTACACGGTTGGCCTAGTGGCTTAAGCGGTCGCCACGCCGCTTCCGACTGCTCCAAGTGTCGTGGGTTCAAATCCCACGTAGGATAACACTTTGTCTGATTCACAATTTGTTGTTCTGAGTCTGGGTGTTCTTTGTGTCCGTTTCATGTATGTTTGTAAATTCCCCCGCGACACAGTAATCTATATTCCTAATGCGGGAGTTGTCTTTAAAAAAAAAATATTAATAGATATTATTTTAAGTTAAAAATACAGAAAGGTTCACGACATTGTATATCTCATTATGTAAATGTATATTCGTGGGAATTGACGTGAATTTTAATATTGTTTGTATTGTATTGTATTCGTATTTGTGTTAATAAAAGATAAGGCAAAATATATGTTTTATTATAGTAACAAGGTCAACACTTTGAAAGTAATGTTAATTATTACAAGAAACAATGTTTCTATACTTAGTGGTTTTCATTTTATACAATTATAAATCAGTTTATAATATAATATATAATAAAAGCACAGATAATATATCTGTGCTTTTCGGTTTTGAAGGAATCATCATCATTAGCTTATCGCAGTCTACTGCTGGACATAGACCTCTCTAATTACACACCACTATTTTTGAAAGAATAAATAAAGGAAAACACCTGATTTTCTTTTTTTGTCGTTTCCAAAGCAATTTTTGAGATCGATTAATTAGAACAAAAACTATTAGAACGAATAAGTTCTAAGTAGGAACTGAACTGAACAAAAATAATAATATAGTAACTAAGTACACTTAGGTGGAACTAAACATAAATATTTAAAGCAGAAAGCATTCAATAAAATGTTACTATTTACAATCTTTTAGTTAGCCAGAACCAACTCAAAGGTTGTAAATAATGTTTTCCCTTTGTCTGTAAGTTATATTTGATCCAATTTCCAGTTCTTGATTCAGTTGATTCTATTGAAAAAATTGTGAAAGTCAGGTGTCTTCCTTTATTTATTGTGGTGTGTAATTAGAGAGATCTATGTCCAGCAGTGGACTGCTATAGGCTGATGACGATGATGATTCTTCCAAAACCGAAAAGCATATAAAATATAAACTGCCGACTTCCGGAGATCAGAGGAATAACGAAGACTTAATTTTTTTTTTTTGATGTAAGTACACTTCCACATGCATTTAGTAAAAAGCTGATAACTGGAAATAAAAAATCGGCCAAGTACGTGTCAGGCCACGCACAAGAAAGGCTTCCTCAGTCACCCATAATGGTACGTGGATTAAAAATCATATCCAATAGATAATTGTTGTGTTTACGTATTATTGCTTTAATTTTGTATGGCGTTTTCCAAGTAAGCGCATTTTACAAGTTAAGCCTCTATAACTCCTGAACTAACAAAGTCATCTAATCCGTTATAATTTTTCTTTAAAGTTCATTATATGGAACACCATCACGAATATTTCCAGATTTTGTGAGCCAGCCGTTTAGCTTTTAGATGAGGGGGACGCTCTGTTTTTACAAAAAAGTACCCTTTAAAGTAGAATTAATACCTAGATAAAAAAATCGTCTTAGAAACCCTTTATTGTTTTTGAAAGACCCATCTAATGATACCCCATACAATGGGGTAGCCGTGAGAAAAAAACCCCCAATTTCCGTGTAGGGGAGGTACGCCAAATAAAAATATTTCTCATAATTTTATACTAGCACTTTGTAGACGTAATTACAACACATATTAATGCAAAATTTCATCTTTCTGGCACTTACCGTTTGGACGACAAGTCGAAGACAGACGGACGGCCGGGCATGGCGAATCTATAAGGGTTCCGAGTCATAAAATTCGGAACCCTAAAAACAAACACATTATTTTCTTTAATTGTACAGATGGGTACAAAACATATATTCAAAATCCCTAATCTAACTTTCTAATGATCAAATTAGCTTCCAAGTCGAACCCTATGTCACATACAGAGCATCGAAGTTACATTTTGCATATTAATGTATGTAAATAATTGGTGAATGCAATCGGCACATATTGAAAGGCAGCCGGCGTACGATCACAATACACTTCAATTAGCATCAGCACCTATTGTTGGGAGTATTATTAGTTTTATTATTAAAGAAATAATAGCGTGTACACTTTTTGTTGTGTAAACGACGTTACAATTGATTGTTTCTTATCTATAGAGCTATTTAACGGAGTTGAAACAATAAATAATACGATATACAATCAATTTTCAAAGCACCTCATATGTACAATGTTCTTGATGCGTTGTCATTTGGCGTCATGTATTTCGTTTCAGTATTCAGTATACGATAATATTTATACACCATTGATTCTATTCATACTTTTATACAAATTAATTTGACTGCCTTGTTAGTGCCTCGTTGGTCTAGTGGTTAGTGTATGCGACTTCTGATCGAGAGGTCTCGGGTTCGATTCCCGGGTCGGACCAAGTGTATATGATGTATGTATTTACAAAAAAAAGTATATTTAAGTATTTATATCAGTTGTCTAGTTACCCATAATACAAGCTCTGCTTATTTTGGGGACTGGCTTTATGTGTAAAATGTCTGAAACAATTATTACTACTTACTCCGTTGGCTCAGCGACCCAAGGTGGGTCTTGGCCTCCGACACAAGAGAACGCCACTCCATTCGATCCTGGGCTGCTTGTCGCCATTTGTCAACTTGAAGCTCCCCAAGGTCCGCCTGTACTGTATCGTCCAACCGGACGACGTTCGGTTGGACGACCCACATAGGCTCTTTTCACTCCTCGATCTTCTCCCATTCTTTCAACGTGGCCAAGCCACCGGAGCATATGTGCTTTGATTTTTCCGATGATATTTGGCTCCGCCACGGCATCCTCAACTTCCACGTTTTTCCTGATTCTCCATCCTCCATCAGGTTTCCGCACAGGGCCCAAGATCGTTCGCAAGACGTTCCTTTCTGCAATGAGGAGTTCGTTCTCCTCTTGAAACAATTATTATTATTTATTATTATTATTCGTCTTGTGGTTAACGTATGCGGCTGCCGATCAAGAGGTCTCGAGTTTGATTACAGATTATGGAAACACTACGTAATAAATGAATAGGTTAAAAAACAATAGACGTACGTCTCTTATTAATTCATAGAAATACACTAGATGTGTAGCATACTAACTCGGATTATGGAAGTTTGGCGGTGACTCTCGCCCGTGTCACGGAGAGCACTGAGGCACTCCGTGGTAGTGGAGTGCTTCCCTGATGCAGCACACACGCTATATATTTTCCCGAAAAAATATTAGCGCGATTTCAGGCAATCACGCGGACGGAGACGTTGGAAAAAGCTAGTATTTAAATAAAAAAATGGAAAACTAACAAAGATAATATATTTACTAATGTTCTGCTATTTTATATGATTACTGGCTGACGCACGCTTCATCAAACATAAAAATTTCAAGACATAAGGTTTGGACCATCATGAGCAAGAACTGGACACAAGATTTATATATACTAGATGGTAACAGAAATAGAAGCGTACGATAGATTTTACACACTTTTGAAATGCCCGACGTTTCAGGTAGGTTTCAGTTGCCAGAAAATAAAACAACAAAAGCGGTGACCTAGATAACGTTTTTCTTTACCTCGAAAACAAAAAACTCGCATAGAGGCATCATTACGCTCACGTCCTAGCACCGATTGTTACCACGTGATCAGGCAAATGGATCGCTTGCTTGATTACTGCGGCAAGAATGAAAAATACATGCAACTGGGGCGAAGTAAGGCATATATTCACGGCGTTCTAGAGTACACTCTGGTATCTGATATTCTTATATGAATATTAATTGTGTTTGCCCCTTTTTACCCTAAGCCAAGTGCATTTAGGTGATTGGAAACAATCACCGAGGGTAATCAACGTGACGAGTCAGTATCAGATGGGTGACCATTTGTGGCATGACATGTTATGTTTCCGTGACTCGGAGGTCAGGTTGAGCAGTGGATCCCGGTTGTAATTATAGGATAACAGTCGTGAAGCTTACTTGGAAGGCTTCGGGCGACTTCAAAACATCCGATGTCAAGATTACGTAGCCACAACGTGTCTTGCCAGTTCCCAGCCAGCAGCCAGCGTGGGAACGTATAGCCTTACCCTCTTTATAGAGGAGACCCGAACCCAGAAGTGGGACGTTACGGCATCCCATATGACCAACAATGATGTTTGATTGTAATAAAGAGTGTACCTGTCACCACGAGCGGTATAACCCGTTCGAAATGTCAGAATATTGAAGGTATCGTAACATTGAAATAATTATCGCGATAAGGCTCGCTTAAGAACAAAAACTATACAACTGTTTTAGCGTACATCATATATATTTTACAATAGTCACATGTTGTTTGTTAAAGCGTACTTCTTTCTTAAAATAAAATTAACCTGCTGGCGTCCACAGCTGAACGAAAGTCTCAACAAAAGGGTGCCAAATTTCGGCTAATCTGCATCCATCAGCAAGCCGTTTTCTTTTCAATGCATTGATCATTCGTGCTTACGCCTTCCACTCGTATGACATTTGAAAACAAAATTTAAAATACTGACGATTGTCTCTTGCGTTACTGAGCTGCAGTGGTCACGGGCGGCGGCAGTCTTGTTCTATCAGGGTGTCTCCGTCCCCAATTTCTTCTTTTAGTGACTCGATGGACCATCTTAGATCAAATGTAAGAAAATCAATTTATCCATTCGTAGATCATTCGATTTATCTTAGAAATATAACTTGAGTTATTTACTTGCAACTTAATAAATGTAACTTCGAAATTCTTTAAAATATTGTCTATATTATCGGCATTTTACAATATTTATTTTAAGTAACTCGACCTTTGTACATAGAATACATTAACACATTAATTTACTTGCCATACCTACTATAATGTATAGTGATTTAACTATTTATTTTCTGTTTTGTATTTGTTTTATGTGAATATCAGAACAGAAATTTAGTTTACGTTTTTCTAGTGTAAGCATTATGTATCTGTTTAACACGCTCTGTGGTCCCAAGTTGCCCATTTGGGGCAACAGTGACACTATATAATCCACAGCTTTTAAAAGTCCGTTGCTGGATATAGACTTCTTCGTAAAAATGAGGCTGAAGTCTCGAATAGAACGCTGCCCAGACGAGTTGACATATGGTTTGTTTCAAGATTACTACCTCTTCAGTGAAGTTATCCTGGTTTAAACTGTATTTATTTACCCATGTTTCACACAGTATAGTTATTATTTTATAATTCAAACATTTATATTCTGGGGTCATAGCTAAGTTGCTAGGTAATTAGAAACAATCACCGAGAGAAAGCCACGATGTATCGGTCAATACCTGGATGGATGACCGTTAGTAGCATGATATCCACTCAGCGATTTAGTATAGTTAAGCAGTAGGTCTCGGTCAGAGAACTATGTAAATACATAAACATACTGTTTTTTTTTTTTTGTAAATATATACAATTTGTACAAAGAAAACACCCAGACTCCAAAACAAATGTTTGCGGATCACACAAAAATCGATCTTGATCTGCAGCGCAGCAGCCGCAGCAGCAGGCGCAGTGGTTAGCGTAACCACTAGTCCAACAAGGCAGTTGCTGGCAATAATATGTTAACAGTCGTGGAGGCCTTTTGGCGACTTAAAAACATCCAACAGCAAGATTACATGGCCACAGCCTTGTCTCACCAGTCTCCAACCCGCACTTGTCCAGTATGGGGATTAATGGCTTTAACCCTCCTTTGAGAGAAGACCCGATGCCAGCAGGAGAGGCCAGGTAATGTACATTGCTAAGGGTTCAAGAAAGAAACTAAATTAGAAAAGCTGGACAGATCTATGCAGATTACACAAGCCTTTGGTCTGCAACTGAAAATAAATTGAGATTTTCATTTTGATCTTAAATTTTCTATAACTTAATAAATACTTATTTCAAATATTCTTCTGGCAGAGCAGTTTTTTTTTTTTTTAATTATTCATTTACTTTTCATTCGGTTTAGTTAGTTTTAAACAAATAATTTGAATTTCTATTTGTCTAACATAAGTCTTATTTAAGTTTTTCGGAATAATTGCTAAAATTACACAACTTCCAAAATAAAAAAGCATGCTTCGTTTGTAAATTTAGTTTAATATTAAAACATGGCGAAATAAATAGTGTGTTATTTTAATATATATACAATATCAACGGCACATTAAGACTTCTTGTATTGTAGGTAATTACGGCGGTAATGATACTAGATAGTCACCCATCCATTTCATAACGATAATCCACAACATAAATGAAAATATTATTTTGACGATGCTTGTAACGTTAATTTCAATGTTGGTGTGCTTACTCATTATCATCCTTATATTGTTTCACGATTTACTTGAAATTATACTGCTTAAGAACATAAAGAGGACAATCAAAATTGCAAAGGATCCAACGATAGTTAGTAGTTGGCTGAGACTCACCGGGAGAGCGCAGGGATCAGTGGTAGCCATTTCAACAAGATGTTTGCCGGAAATATTTGCACATCCAATTCAGTACGATCAGTAAAGTGACGAAAGCGAACGCAATAAGTAGAACTTGTATCAAATCAATAGTATAGCAGTCATCGAGAGTCTTCGTCGCCATACTTCACCTTGATGATGTAATGTGGCACACGACTAGGAAAAGTAGGACCAATATCACTAGAGAACCTACCACCATAAGGAGCTGATTCAAGTTGAATGTGAGTCCACAGTCAGCTGCTTTAGTTCCCATACTTAGAGTCTAGGACTGAAGACATTTAAGGTCTGATCCATAATTCGATTATCATACATCCTCCATATGAATTTCAGGTTTATATTGCACTGTTAATTTTAAATTTATTTTTTCATTTTTTGATGTGTTGGAAAAATGTTAACAGATTCTTGACGGCATTTTAGTTTTTTCGCAACTGACAGATGAAGTTTTCAGGTTGGAAGTAAAAAGTTTTAATTGAAAATCATTGAACTTATTTATTTTGTATTTAAATTAAATAATAATTTAATGAACTTGTTGCAGTGTAAGATATTTTCTCTATATTTTAGAAGTCATCAGGCTTCCAGCTTTCCTTTTCTGTAAAAATAAAAATATCAATTAAGTTTCAAAATACATTTCGGTACAAGAATAAGAACTATATGAGAAAAGAAACAGACATAAAAAAAAGATAAATTAGCTCGTATTCTTTGAGCTCTTCTCATCAGAGGTGCTGATCAATCAGATATCCTATCAGTTGTAGAAAATGGTTTCCCATTTAACAGGTTTTGTAGTTTATTAGCGTAATATATAAATAAAACTAATGCTAGAATAGTTCACAATCTTTTAAGTTTAAAGATCCATATAATGACCAATTACCAAAATGTTACCTTTTTTCTAGAATTCTACAAATTGTGGTTTAAGTGTTTATATACATCATCATGATCGTCATCATCAGCCTATCTCAGTCCAATGCTGGACATAGGCCTCTCCCATTGCACAACACTTTGATCGTTTTTGGGCTTCGATAGTTTATATTTATACATAATTAGTAATAAACCACACCTTATTACCTGGAAATAACTTTACATATTTACAGTTGATAAATTTACTAGTGGTATAGGAACTCGACATTTATCCGCAGAATCAGTTTTCAAGCTTGATAATAAATACCTAATAATTTAACGTAATTGAATTTGAAACGTATTTAAAGATGTGTCAGAACTCTTGACGTAACTTTAGATGTGCTATGGTTAAATGAGTAAATTTTGAGGTCTACCGTCGTTTGAGGTTAATGGTTACTGGCAAAATCGAGGGAAAAGACCCAGAGGCCGTAGTCCATTGCGCTGTGCAGACCAAATTAGCTCCACTCACAGCAGTATGATCCATGTTGCCCTACATACTGCTCGAGACAGAGACAAATGGCGAACTGCCACTCTCAGAATACTGACAAATAGAGGTCACGACCCTCGAGAATTGAGGAGTCAATGGTTTTAGCAACTGTATATATTTACCTTCTTATGAAATGACCACTGATTTCTGTCAAATATAGACTACATGATATTACTGTATGGATTACAACAGTAAAACAAATGTTCTATCTTCCAAGACTTTCAGTGTTTAACTTGGTACACTGTAGAAATGCCATACTTAGATGTATATGAGTTGGCTTGTACCTCGATAGAAAAACGGTGTTAAATTCATTTCATTTCACTGAATGAACTAGTTTAATGGATGACTAACCCACGATAGCACTCACTTGTGACTTGGTTGGAAATGTCTATGGGGGTAGTAGGCACTTATCTAATACTAGCTAAACCTCCCAGCCCTGTCTGCCCTGCGTCTTCTATTGCCCGTAGCTTGATGTTATACCGCGTAAGCAAATTTGTTTCCCATTAAAACGTTGCAGTGAGCCAACCTTAAAACATAGACATACGCTGTCGGGAACTTTTTTTTTAAATCTTTTAAAGGGAAATAATTCCGTCTTACATGATTTTTGCAAACCGCAGCGCACGCAGTGGAAGTTCTCAAGAGGAAATAAAACCCTGATTTTGAAACATTCTTCATTGGTGCTCCTCTCCTATTTTCAAATCGGACCAGAAGTTCCTGAGATTAGCGCGTTCACCAAACAAACAAACTTTTCTTTATAATAATAAGTATAGATTAAATGTCGCGTCTGCTCGTTGACATGAGCGGACAGGCCCTTCAGACGTTCGTGGGTAGCGAGGAGAAGATTCATTCTGGAGGCTATTGCCCCGGGAACAGCATCAAGAATGACGGGAGATCCCAACAGGGTAAAATCGAAAGAGGACAATTCTCTTAGGCCCGGTAAAACTGCGCTTAAACGAGAGGAGTGAATATTACTACCTAGAAAAAATTCGCACTTCGAAGTGTTTACTTCCAGACCCAGGTTCTTGAAACGAGGAATGAGGTTTTCTAAATCCTGTAGTACATCCTCTGACCTACCTCCGATAGTGCCATCGTCCAGGTACCATACGTTGAAGGGAGATTTAAGCCAAATTATAGCCAAACTAAAAAGAAGTGGTCCCAAGGGGTCCCCCTGCTGAGCTCCAACCTGAGAACTAATTTGGTTGTTGTCAAAAAATTAATATGATGGCAGCCTATAAACTTGGTGAAGAAATGGAAAGAGAGAAAAAAATTTTTTCTTAACCTCTCTCAAAATTACGTCCCTCTCCAAGGTATTGAATGCGTTTCTCAGTCCACTGCTGGACATAGGCCTCTTGCATTGCACACCACTTCGTTGGATGTATGTTTGATATACACTATATACAATTCATAAACTACCACCACCAAAGGTTAATTAAACACATTTGCAATTAAATGCGAGTTTATTAGAATCGACATTTATTAAAACCCATTCTAAAACTATATTTCGAACTATATAGTACAGGTTATTATTTTGTTAAGTTCGTAATAAGACAAACGCCTCTTAAAGCTAGTATTAAGAACATAATACTAAGCATAACATTTTTTTTTTTTTTTTTTCATTTATTTTGGTACAAAACAGTCATTAATATAAAGCAATATATAAATGTACTTAACTGACAGACAAGGAGTACCCAATAATGAATTAAAAAAATAAGATAACACGATTGACAGAGCGTCAGCTTCAAGTAACTTGTAGAAGTGACACAGGAAATGACTACTATACTATAATGTTCAAACATGTACAGAAATCAGAATAACGTAACAATAATAACTAAGTAGATGTTAACAACATAAGCTTAGACATTTTTTTGACAGTGTTCAAAGAGCTATTAAAGAGATCAATGCTGTGGAAGTCTTTGTTATACATATTGGGTGAGCGTGTGAAAAAGTTATTGCGAGTGTAATTTTTATGTAATTTAGGTGGAACAAAGATATTTAATGTCCGGGATGGACGAATTGGAAGTCGAGATTTGGTTAAGAAGTTAATTTTAGAGAGAAGGGACGACGAGGAAATGTTATTATTTAGAATTTTATAAAGACAGATTAAATCAAATTGTTTACGACGGTTCGAAAGTGAAAGCAGGTGATATTTTTTAAGTGAGTCAGTATAGGACAGATCTGAGTCATGGAAGCGATAGTTCAAGATTTCAATAAACTTTCTTTGCACTTTTTCTACCCGATCAATGTCACATTTGTAGTAGGGATTCCACACAGTGCAACCAAAATCAAGAATTGACCGTACATAACTAAAATATAATATTTTTAGAGTATTTTCCTTTCGGAAAGGTTTAGAAATTCTGTTGATGAATCCCAAATTTCTAAACGCCCTGCCTACGATGCGATCTATATGGGGTTTAAACGTAATATTTTCATCCATTTCAATACCTAAGTCTCGAATCGTATGTACGCGCTTCAGGTAAACATCATTAAGATGATAATCAAATAATATGTTCGTGCGTTTGCGGCTATAAGTCATTACGTAACATTTATCCGAATTCAGGAACAACTGATTATCAGCACAGTACTTAGAAAAAGAAACCAAAGTATTTTGAAGGTGTTGACAATCTGCAGTTTCTTTTATAGCTCTGAATAACTTTGTATCATCTGCAAAACATAGCGATGACTTCTTTTATTAATGACATTATTATCACTAACGATTTGTACTCTCATGGCAAGAGTCGACTTTATGATTATAAATTAGATTGGTAACATTTAATCACATAATTGTACAATCTTATTGCACCACATAACTTATTCACTTAATTATAATAAACCAAAATTAAAAGAATAACACCATAAGAAGATCTCCTGACTTCATCGTTCACTTTGATGTGAGAAAAAAGAGATAAAATAAGTAACAGTTGAACTTACTGCTGTGTAATTGAGCTAAGGGACCAAAACATTCAACCCGGTCACATTATCTCGAGACCTCGCTGGAATGCGAACCTCCCGCCCCGTTCTCCTTTCACCTCCCCGCGCTCGCTACGGTGCGTCAGTACGGTTAGCGCTTTTGTTGCCGATACGTGTTGACTTTTTCGTCGATTTCATGGTTACGTTTGGATTTTATTGTTATTTTGTTATTGCTGTTACGTTAAAATATTGTTTTTGTTGCAACGTTGGACATTTTTGTTAAGTTTCGAGATTTACAGTAAACACTTATTGTACCCACTTAACCAAGATTTTTTCATTTATTTTTCATCATTTTAATGATATCATTATAATAATATTAAATTAATTTACACACTCTTTGTTTTGTTGGAAATCTTATTGTTTATAATAATATCCTACTAGAGGATACTTGTTTTGCGCACCATATCAGAGCGCCGACGCGACGTGACGTCATCGACGCCAGGTCTCGAGATAATGTGACCGGGTAATAACATTTTAAATATCTTTGGTTTTCAATGCAGTTCAAAAATAAGGCTTCAATTAAAACACAAAGCCAGATCATAGATCGGCTAAAGTTTTAAAAGTGACACCTAGTTTTTTTTAAGATAAAATATATTAATAATGGCCCAATTTATTTACAAATTGCACCGATTAGCCAAACCCAGTTTAATAGCAATGCAATGTTATAAAGCAGTTAAAACTTATTGATTCTTGTACTTCTTGAGGACTTTGCGGCGACTATTCTCCATGGACCTCGTGACTATCCACACGGAGAAGTTATAGGAGATGCACTTAATGGCATTGATTGTGTTCACGAAGAAACTGTGGGGAAGGTAACCCGTGGTCTTCTTCATGGTGCCTACTAAATTGATGGCAGATTTGACGAATTGCTCCGCAGTTGGCGCAAGCAATGAGCTACGACGGATCCCAGACATGTTCGAACATACAAATCCTGGTAAAACGCATTGGACTAGAATTCCCTTTTTTGAGTATTCCATTTCAAGGCCCTCGGTGAACTTTTCCACGTAGGCCTATGGACAAAAAATGAAAAATATTTATCTATAAAAAAATACAGATGACATTAAAATCCACTAAGTAAATTTTTAAGTTTTACACAGATGTGATTCTATTTTCAACATTGTATATCGTCGCCTGAAATGATTCTAAATATACATAGTATTTGACAGAGAGTACTACGAGAACTGATACCAAAACAAACCATTTAAAATTAAATAATTATGGCATTTTTAAGCGCCTCATCTCACATAAATCAATTTTCACATAATAGTACTCCTAGGTCGTTAAATTCTAATCTTATAAGATGTAGAGGTAGAAGTTTTCGAAACAAAAACGCAACGTATATTGTTTCTATACGTCTAAAAGAGTTTATATCTTAAACTTTCGCAATGTTAATAATAAAATAAAGGCGTCCTATGAATACATATTTACTTTGAAACAAGTATAAGTGACAGACGAGTTTTGTATTGGCTCGACAGGTTGTTAGATCCTGTGAGACAGGGAATGAAATATTGTTTCTTTACTTTGAGTTTATTCTCAATATAGTTAAGTGTAAAAGGTCTTAAAGGAGCCATTTATAAATATTACATATCACTTTTAAAGTATATTCCATATTGTACTATTTATTTAATTTCTTTGGTATTTTTGAATTTCCTGAAGCACGTTATGTGATTTAAGTAATTTGACTCCACAAGGCTCTCTACTCTGGTTAATTGAAAGCATGAGTAGAATCATGGTGACCCACACCATGGTGGCCTAGTATGATGCTTCTACATCATTGGACCATGGGTTCAGTGAATACAGAGGTTTCAAGTTAGTGAAGATCAAACCAGACTAATAAATTAGTGCTATTTCAAAGTCTCAATTACAGTAACTGTTCCGAATTTTCCCGTGTATTTGATGACAATTTTAAATTCAGAAACTTCTTATTAGAGGCCAAAAGACTCCTTTTTTCAATACTTGGTATAATTAGTAGGTAGTAGATCCACGCTGATTTCAGCACGAATGGGCCGGCTCGACCGCGGCAGTACTACCCTCACACAAAAGACCATCCTAATAATAACAGCATTCTTGGTGTCGGATTTCGTTGGTGAGTGTGAGACCGGAGGTCCAATCATTCTGCACCATTCTCCCGGCCTCCAAAGGTGGGAAAAATGATGCAGAATTATCTAACCAGGCCTCCATGGTATAGATCACCATGCTACACGAGGCCGAGTAGAGTCACTTTAATAAATTTAATAAAGTATTTAGTTTGTATCAAAACTTCAAATACAGTGTTATATTGGAACCGTATTTGAATCATTGCGCGATCAGTGGAAGACTCCACAACTGATCTCATAACAAAACAGTAATAGTGATGTAACAAACGCAAATCAATACAATCATTATCATACCTTGGTAGCTGCGTAAACAGTGAGCAGTGGACTAGGAATTATCGAAGATGCAGACCCGATGTTGATGACGACACCCTTTTCTCTCTTCACCATGGCAGGCATGACTAGTTTAGTCATGCGAGTCACTGACAAAATGTTGGCTTTGATCAGAGTTGACATCAACTTACCCCTGGTGACAAATAAAATATATGGTGGTGATTAAAGTAAACGGGTTTAATTTGCCATTATTATTTTTAGTGTTTCATGCTTTTCTGATGGAAAGTCATTTCAGTACCTTTTAATTTAAAGTAAGACTATTATCATTGTTACCTAATCTTCTTTGAAGTTACCCACAGATCATAGAAACACATTGTATTTCACACTGTATTTCTATGATCTGTGATGTTACCATTCATTTTGATGTGTCAGAATGCTTACCATTCTCATACCAAGCAGTATAGTAATGAAATGATTAGGTATATAGTAAAGAAAATGGTAGGTAGGACAATGTGTTTTGTTCCTAAACCGTTAATGAGCAAAGCAAAATATTCTTCTAAAGACACGAATTTTATAAATTAGCTAAACACTAAATAATATATAAATAAAGCATTATATAAATAGTGTGGTGACGGATTAAGAATACAAAGTGTCACCACCCCTATTCATTCCATGGGTGTCGTAAGAGGCGACTAAAGGAACAAAATAAGCAGCTAACATCACTGCTATGAGTAAACTTGAAACAAACCCTTTGGTTTGGCCAGCGTGGTACCTATATTAGGCCAAAACCTCCTTTCAAATAAGAGGCCTATGTCCAGCAGTGGACTGTTATAGGCTGTTGATGATTGATGATGAGTTAAACACAGTCACAGAACAAATAAATGATAATGTTTATTGTTTAAGTGTCCTGGGTGGGACCCGAACCCACGACCTTTGGATTGACAGTCATGGTCACTAACCACAAGACACTAAAATATATAATATAATTATGTATAATTACTAATTCTACTTTGACTCTTGACATTAAAGTATCTGATATAATGTTTTCTATTCCGTGCTTGGGAATTAAAGTATTTAATTACTCGATTGTGATCTTAAATCTTTTGTTATGAGTACCTTGAATGTTAAAAATAAATTGTAATATTCACGTCCATATTAATATGACCTCTAAAATTTTCAAAACCAAAATTTGAGAAACATTCTTAAAAGTTTCTTGCGACTCCTAATTTGTTTTCTGTGTCCGTTTCATGTGTGTTTGTCGGGTCTTCCGAAACACGAGATTTATATTCCTAATACGAGCGTTGTCTTTTTAAAACAAAAACAAATGATAACTGTTCCCAGATTCCACCTATTTCTCCTACCCTTCCTCTCCTATTCCAATACTATTTTTTTTATTATCTACGTAACTATGAGCTTAAAAACTATGTATCAGTAATAGGTCACTATTTATTGAGCATTTAATGAGAGCAATCGTATCTAAGTACTTGATTGTCTCTTAAGTTCGAAGTTTGACTGCCTTGTTGCTCTAGTGGTTAGCGTACGCGGCTGTCCGGGAATCGAACCCGAGACCACTATGAAGTGGTCTCGGGTTCGATTCCCGGGTCAGACCAAATATTTGTGTGATCACAAATATTTAATTTTGTTTCGGAGTCTGGGTGCTTTTCTATGTATAATATGCATGTATTTACAAAAAAAGTATGTTTATGTATCTATATCAGTTGTTTACCCATAATACAAGCTCTGCTTATTTTGGGACTAGATGACGTGGTGTGTAAGATGTCCGAAATATTTATTTATTATTTAAGTCAGTTAATAAATATCAATCACTTCCATCACTATCATCATTATTATTAATAAGCTTTCTTCTAAATTGTGAAACTAATGTGACCTTATCCAGAACATGGAGAATATGCAACATATGAAATGTATTCAGGTATACCCCTACCGTATTCAACACACAGCTAAGCCATCCGAGACGATTAAGCTGAAACCATTAGGTGTAATGTTGGGGCAGCCATTATATTAATTCTACGGATGAGGTCGCATCTCCAGGGCAGGAAAGGTTGTAAATTATAAATGAGATATTTTTGTACGTGTTTGTCCGTCGATTTGTGAAGGATTAGTCAAGAATTAATATAATGTTTTAAAGCAAAATATGTATTGCTACATATAGATGTACGACTTTAAATTTAGGCAGTGGATCTACTATTTTTTCATGACTATTTCTTTTACAAGACGCCTTTTATAACATTCTCCTCAGAGAATCTCTTTTTTAGGGTTCCGGTGCCAAATGGCAAAAAACGGAACCCTTATAGATTCGTCATGTCTGTCTGTCTGTCTGTCCGTCCGTATGTCACAGCCATTTTTTTCCGAAACTACAAGAGCTATACTGTTGAAACTTGGTAAGTAGATGTAATCCGTGAACCGCATTAAGATTTTCACATAAACATGGATAAAAAACAATACATTTTGGGGGTCCCCATACTTGGAACTGAAACTCAAAAAAACTTTTTTTATCAAACTCATACGTGTGGGGTATCTATGGATAGGTCTTCAAAAATGATGTTGAGGTTTCTAATATCATTTTTTTCTAAACTAAATAGTTTGCGCAAGAGACACTTTCAAAGTGGAAAAATGTGTGTGTCCCCCCCTGTAACTTCTAAAATAAGAGAGTGATAAAACTAAAAAACATATATGTTGTACATTACCATGTAAACTACCAACGAAAATTGGTTTGAACGAGATCTAGTAAGTAGTTTTTTTAATACGTCATAAAGCGTAAACAGCAATTTACCTTTCATTCAATCAACGAACTACAAGAACTTTTATATAATGTTACTTGATTATACGGAACCCTTCATGGGCGAGTCCGACTCGCACTTGGCCGCTTTTTTCTTTTAAAAAAACAACTCTCGCATTAAGGATATATATCTTGAGTGGGGGGGTTTTTACAAACATACATGAAACAAACACAAAGAAGAAAACAATAATTTATGAATCAGACAAAGTAATCCCAGAAGTAGAATCTTAACACTTGGCCCAGTAGAAAGCGGTGTGGCGACCACTTAAACCACTACGCCAACCGTGCAGTGGTCATTCTCTAAAAAACCCGGCTCATGACTCTGTAGTATAAATATTTTATCATTTCATACATTTATTTAACAAGAGAACATCTTCAGTTGATTTTTTGCCATTAATGGTAAAACTAGCTTTCCGCTCGCGGCTTCGCCCGCGTGGAATTCGTTTATATCGAGCGACACGATAAGGGTAGATTAAACAATCTTACATGATTTTATGTTTGATTATAAGGAACTTCGACACAAACTTTCGTCCCCTATTTCAAACCCTTCTACCTTTATTTTCGCATTAAAAAGTATCCTATGTCCTTTCCCAAGTTCAGTTCTATCTTCATACTAAATTTCATCAAAATCGGTTCAGTGGTTTAGACGTGAAAGCGTAACAGACAGACAGAGTTACTTTCGCATTTATAATATTAGTAGGGAAGTAGGGATGTAAACTGTTTTCAAAACTGATAGATTCTGTACATCAATTTTGTGATGGGTTAAAAGCATAGAAAAAAACAGTTTGTTCTGAGTATATATTATGATATCTTTAAAACTCAAGATCGATGGACAATGTAGTCTTTAATTTTTCTACATGCAAGTGGTATTTTAGATTTCACAAATTCACACCAAAGTCATTCCTTACAAAACATGACTGAAATTGCAAAGAAATTTCCGGGAATATAATATCAAAAGAATCCATCAGAAAGCATTGTCGGTCGGGACTCCGGCTAATATTAGGGGAAGCTGAACGTTTGTGAAATTGAACGGAATCGCGTTGCGGTGTGTAGAAATGTTCCGAGATGGCAGGTGCGAAATAAGTAGTGATTTGAAATATTTGAAGTTATTGAAGATGGATTATTTGCATTGTACCGGGCACGGGAATGTGAGTGTACGTTAACGGAGAACGACGAATGTTAAAAGAAATAAAGGCGACACTAGATCATTTTTGTGACTGTAAACGGGACTTATTCTTGATTAAATTAAAAAATCTATCCGTGACCACGAACGGTATAACCCGTTCGAAAAGTCTGAAAATATAAAGTATCGTAACCCTTTTAATTTTATCGCGAATGAGTATGTGTAAGGGCATCCGCAGACTAGCTACTTTTGGCATCGGCGATCGGCAACTAGTCGCTTTTTAGAAGCTAAATACGGCGACCGAACGCTCTACACCGCACACTTAAAAACGCCAAACGCAGCGATCAAATCGCTTTTTAGAAGCGCGACACAGCAGCTGAACGCTACTCTCCGCACACATTCGGATGCCGGTAGCATCGATTTGGCATCTGGCTAAAATGCGCGTTTCCGATACCGCGATCGAACGCAGGGAGTCGCTAAATCGCGATGCAGCATCGATGCAGTCGCCAAATCGCCGATCGCCGATACTAAAAGTAGCTAGTGTGCTGTGGCCCTAAAAGTCGCGAAAGTCTAAAAACAGTTTTTTATTTTATTTAAAAATTAACAGTTGTTCAATAAATTGTGAGCGAAATAAATCAAGAAGTGCTTATAGTTGAGTGGCCTTAGGCAATTGGAAACAATCACCGAAGGTAGGCAACGACTACGAGGTCAGCACCTACGGTCTGACCTACGTAGACCCTTAAAGATTCGCCGTGTCCGTCCATCCGTCCGTCCTCCACCTACCGCCCAAACGGTTGTTTCTAGAAAGTTGAAACTATGCATATATATGTGTTCTAATTACCTCGACAAAGTGCTATAATAAAATTACGAAAAATATTTTTATTTAGGGTACCTCCCCTACACGTAAAGTGTTGACGGTTTTTTTTTCTCGCGTCTACCCCATCGTATGCAGTATCATTAGATAGGCCTTTTAAAAATATTATGAGTTAGGTTTAGGTTAGGAGTTAGGTTATCCGTTTCCAAGTTATTCAACTTTTAAGAGCCTTTTTTGAAAAAAACAAGGCATGGGGGGACGGAAAAAGCTCCTCTAAAAGCTAAACGGGTGGCTCAAAAAATCTAAAAAAAAAACATAATGGTAGTCTATTTAATGAACTTTAAAGGAAAACTGTAGCGGTTTATATAACTTTTGTATTTCAGGAATTATGAGGGCCTAACTTGTCAAATGCACACTTAAAAAAATTCGTACAAAAATAAAGAAATGATAATTAAGTAATCAATTATATATATATTCAATTGGACTCGATTTTAAATCCACTTACCATTATGGTCTTACTCGCACTTGGCCAATTTTTTATTCTATCGCGAATAAGTTCCGATTACAGCAATAAACATGAGTAAGTATAAAAGTAAATTATAATTAAATATGCAACAATGATTATTTGAGATGCTTTTTGTTAATCTCTCTTCTTTTGGATAAGTTTATCAAATATAGTGTAATAATGTTATCTCTCTTCCGATCTTACACAAAATGTATCATCTCAGACATTTGCAACACATTAATTTCCAACCAGGGATGTGTAAATTTACCTCCATTATAACCAAATTCAAAAGCGTTGTGTGTCTTGTTTAACGATATAATTGTTGGGTTATTATTTATGAACAGACCTTTGAGACCTTTGTAAAGCTGTCGTTTCTGATTTATATGTGGTTATATGCTGGTTTATAGCAGAAAAAGATTTTGAGTAAATAAATCTTCTTCTTCCTAGCCTTATTCCCAATATTATTTGGGATCGGTTACTAGTTCAACCGGTTTTAACTGAATATCAGTTTTTCCACGGAGCGAATGGCATCGGATCTCCGCAACCTTAAGGAAGAACTGAAATTCGAAGGTTAAACTAGTTGTCAGTAAATTTGAGGGCACTGACTTCCCAATAACGATTTACATAGATGTTCATGACAAGGGGGACCGATGGCTTTACGTGCTCTCCGAGGCACGGGCGTGCATCACCGCCAAACTCCGAGCTTTTATTAGGAATTTCCAAAGAAAACCCAAAAACACTTTTTGGCCCGACCCGGGATTTGAACCCGAGACCTCTTGATTAGCAGTCGCATACGCTATCCACTAGACCAACAAGGCAGTTAATAAATAATTGCTGAAAATAAATAGTATCGGAGTTCTTCGTGAGCATGAAAATATTATATGAGATATATTATCTGCGAGAATCGTATATAAGAGATATTAAATTATGGTTGCCTTGGTGGCGCAGCGGTAGCATTATATTACTGCTGTGCATAAGGTCTCGGGTCCGATTCCTGAGTCAGACCAAATATTTGTATAATCTGCGAATTTTTGTTTCAGAGTTTGGGTGTTATCTATGTATAATATGCATGTATTTACAAAAAAAAACATATTTTATGTATTTAAATCAGTTGTCTAGTACTCATAGTACAAGTTTCGCTTAGTTTGGGACTAGATGACGTTATTATTTATTTATATTTCTTTCATATTAGGTAGGTATATACCTATCGCTATTTCTAGCAAGGTTCACAAGTAAAAATCGTCTTTCAAAAAGGTTAGCATGTTAACATATTTAAGAAACCCTTTGTCACGATAAGTACCGATTTACAAATCTCCCTCTCACGCCTTTGTTGGCTATTCAACACAGCTGCAGAAAGAATCGATTCACAATCCTTTTGTGGAGCGTTTCAAACATTTTATTAAAAGTACTTACCAATCCGGCAAGTCGAGGAAGTACTCCGGATACGCGTACGAGATGCCCACATTGTTCACTAAGGTGCCAATTTCGAGACCTTCAATTTCTTTCTCAATTTTCTCGTATATTTCCTCGCCTTCGCCGAAATCTGCTTGAATTATCTTTGTTGACACTTTGTATTTTGTTTCTGTAACAACATCATAGAATTTTTTTTATATAATTAACAAATACTTGGTATAATGACGTCATGTTCGGCATTAAAAAGGTATTGTTTTTTTTGTTACGCCTGTCCTTATTAGTTTACTTATGATTTCTATTACATTATATTCTTACTTAATATTTCGTTCCAGTAAATTCCAAAACAAAAATGGTGTAAAAGTAGAATCAGGTAGTTTATTCCAGACTTTAGTGACTTGTCTAAAATGGAGTTTCTAACATGTTCAGTAGCCTCTAACAGCGTCTAGTAGAGTGAAAAGAAACAAATCGACCAAGTGTGTATCAGGCCACGCATAGAGTTCCATAGTCATCCACAACGGCACGTGGATTTCAAATCTTGCCCAATATCTAATTGTTACTTATTATTTCTTTATTTTTGTACGAAGTTTTCCAGGTGAATGCATTTTACTTGCTAGGTCCCTAAAGATTCCTGAACTAATAAAAATCCAAGCCGCTATAGTTTTGAAATGACGAATCCATACGGATTCCGTGCATAGATATCCGTGGTTCCGATTAATGAACTCTTGTTTGTCTAATTAAAATATGAAACCTTTACGTTCTAGTTCAAGACTGCCTGATTGGTCTGGTGGTTAGCGTATGCGGCTGCTGATCAAGAGGTCTCGGGTTCGATTCCCGGGTCGGACCAAATATTTGTGTGATCCACAAGTATTTGTTTCGGAGTCTGGGTGTTTTCTATGTATAATATGTATGTATTTACAAAAAAAAAGTATGTTTATGTATTTATATCAGTTGTTTAGTACCCATAATACAAGCTCTGCTCAGTTTGGGACTAGATGATGTTGTGTGTAAAATGTTCGAAACATTTATTTTTATTTATTTATTAAATTAGATTTACTTTGTCAACAAAATGTATCGTGTTTAGAAAGTATTTCTGTAAATTTTTGTGTTCATAAGAGTACCTTTTTTTAACACAGCGCTCTTTGGTCATGAACAAGACAGGCTTTCGCTTATTCACACACAGTTTTGAGAAAGCAATTCACCTAGTATCCAAGATCTGGAGCTATTTCGTTTTTTATTCTTAACTAGCTGACTTCCGCGGTGTTATCCGTCGTTATTGATATAAATCGCGAGTAACGCCGCGAAGCGAAGCTAGTCTTTAAAATTAGCCTTAGTTACTCCTGTCCGTGTGGTGACGGATTAAGAATACAGAGTGTCACCACCCCTATTCATCCCGCGGGTGTCGTAAAAGGCGACTAAGGGATAAACTACGCAACACAACATCAATGCAAACGGAAGGAAAACTTGAAAGAAACGCTATACCAACTTGTCTGGCCAGCGTGGTATAGTAGGCCGAAACCTCCTTACTTAGAGGCCTATGTCCAGCAGTGGACTGTTGAAGGCTGTTGATGATGATGATGATGATGAAGTTACTCCTTGGTACGTCGGCAAAATCGGTCCAGGCGTTTCAGAGATTAGCCAGAACAATCAGACAGACAGACAAAAATTTTGAACATTGCTTTGTTTATGTATATACTTTGATATGCATTTATTAAAAAATGATCATTTGATATTACTTAAAGACATTCAAATTTTATATATTTGTATAGATCAAAAGTAAAGTAACTTACCGATTAACTGAGCAGTCGCTTTTAATTTATCCATAGAACGACTGACTAGAACGATATCACAGCCACGGGCAGCCAACTGTAACAATAATATATATTGTTAATAATGTACGTGAAAACAATATGGCGAATAATTAAATCATAAAAAATTGGTTGTATCGTAATAAGATAACACTTAAAGATTCTTATAGTTGTTTTTTTTTCCTTTTTTAGCCCACCAAATTAACTCTACTCTGCCTGATGGAAAGCATGAGTAGAATCCAGGAGTAGGGGTCACCATCCCCATTGTGAGGGTAGGTAATAAATAAATAAATAAAAATAAATATTTTGGACATCATACACACAACATCATCTAGTCCCAAAGTAAGCAGAGCTTGTGTTATGGGTACTAGACAACTGATATAAATACATAAACATACTTTTCTTTGTAAATACATACATATTGTAATGCAGCATGGTAATCCATACCATTGGTGCTTGGTCAGATGTTTCTGAATCTGAAGTCTGAATGCTGCAAATAGAATGATGGAGAATGATTGGGCCTCCTCATTCTGGTCTTACACACCAACTCACCAACGAAATACGACAGCAAGTATGCTGTCATTATTAGGATGGTTTTCTGTGTAAGAGTAGTACTGCCCCGGTCGAATCAACCCATTCGTGCTGAAATCAGCGTGGCTAAACTACCTACTAGTAACAAGAAAGGTTTTGATAATATTTAAATAGTCTATATCACCCGGGCTATTAGTGGGAATCTAATGACACTTTATTCATTAAAATCGATTGAGTACTTTAAGCGCTACATCTGAATTTAAAAACATAAATAAATTTCCAAAAGTAACAACTCTTGGATCAAAAACATATTAGCTTGATATCACTAAGACTCAAATCATTCAAAATCCATGTTTTCAGTTAGAGGACCTGTATTACTCAATATTCAGGTAATTTCATTATTCAGAGTTATTTTTTCTACATTTTAACTAATTTAAAAAAAATAAAACACATTAGCAATTTGACTTTTAAAAAAATAATATTTTATATATTTGTAAGGTCTAAAGGTCAAATCTCTAATCCTATGAAAATATACGAAGATACATAAATTCTCTCTGAGTATCGATGGAAAAAAGTGAAAGTTAGGTAATGTTTTTTTTTTTATTTTTTTTTAAAGGTAAATCTTTGTATCTCTTATTTACACGCATTGCGGTTGGCCAATTAGTTTTTATCAAAACGGCTTGACGTGACAACTAAACATGAGCTTTTTAAAATTATCTCAATTTAATTGTCTAGGAAAATAGTAGATTATAAATAAAAAAATAAAAACAAAATCAACTAGGTCTTTTAACGTTACAATAATAACTCGGTTTGGACTCGGCCTGTGTTGCTCGGATCCAAAGAAGAAACAAAGAATCTCATAAGTTACTCTTTAAAATAACGAATTTACAGTTTTCGTACACATTAGTAATTATGTATGAAATAACAACGTAAAATAGCAAATTATAAGAATTAAACAATAACAAAGATAAACAATATATCCCCAAAAGAAACGGTTTTACTGGAACACTTGTAGCTATATTAACTATTTCAGTCAACAGTACATGCACCCTCTGCAAGATGATAAATGACTTGGCTGTATCTTGTCTTGGGATAGACGCCACCCCTTAAGGATAAATTATTAATATTGTAATGGATTTCCAGTTGGTATACGCGTATCTATGAAAATTAATGGTTTTCCTGTTGACTTTTACTTAAGTCGGGTATCTGCAGCCACAGTAAAATTAGATAGTTGTTTGACCTTTTTCTTTCTTATTTTTGACGCAAAAATATCATTTTTTTGGTAAGCAATCACAAATAGTTATCAAGAAGTGTTGATAATTTTGTCCGTGTGGTGACGGATTAAGAATACAAAGTGTCACCACCCCAATTCATTCCATGGGTGTCGTAAGAGGCGACTAAAGGAACAAAATAAGCAGCTAACATCACTGCCAAGAGAAGGAAAACTCGAAACAAACCCTTTACCAACCCGTCTGGCCAGCGTGGTATAGTAGGCCAAAACCTCCTTTCAAAGGAGAGGCCTATGTCCAGCAGTGGACTGTTAAAGGCTGTTGATGATGATGATGTTGATAATTTGAATAAGGACAAAGCTTCTTTATAGTTTCTTGTAGCTAAGCGTAAACGAAATTATCTTCATAATCAAGCCTAAAATTTCTAACGTTATAAGTGGATAGTTTGAATGATAAGCTGTATTATTTGTTTTTATCTGGACTAATGAATTTAATGTTACATGTTCCTATTCGGATGCTAAATACATCATCATCATCAACAGCCTTTAACAGTCCACTGCTGGACATAGGCCTCTCCTTAGAAGGAGGTTTTGGCCTACTATACCACGCTGGCCAGACGAGTTGGTATAGGGTTGATTTCAAGTTTTCCTTCTCTTTGCATCGATTTTGTCTTGCGTAATTTATCTCTTAGTCGCCTTTTACGACACCCACGGGATGAATAGGGTTGGTGACACTATGTATTCTTAATCCGTCACCACACGGACAACAATACATAGTTATTAGTTAACCAGGAAAACCTATTAATTACCATACTATCTGTAAATACTTTTATTTAATAAATAATTCTATCGCTGTTGGTTTTCAATAAATAAATATAAAAATCATCTAGACCAAAAACATTGTGTGCAGCCATCGAAAAATAATTACAACAAATTAACTTCAAGTCAAGGGCTAACTTGGGCATTACATTACGTTATTCAGTTATTTTTATTCCAATTTTATGCAGTTTATTTGTTTTCACTTTTTTGCTACACGCAAAGTCATTGCCTTGCGTGTAGCAAAAAAATTTTTAGTAGAAGATTGACATAAAGGAAGGTGACGCTCTGTGGCTCTAATTTGTAAACGTTGATGCCTTCGTGTGTATCCCTCCTATACCAGAAAATCTGCCAAGTGCGGGTCAGGCCACGCACAGGAAAGGGTTCCTCAGTCACCCATAATGTGGGTTTAAAATCATATCCAATAGATAATTGTTATGTTTACGTATTAATGCGTTAATTTTGTATGACGTTTACCAAGTAAGCAAATTTTACAAGTTAAGTCTCTGTAACTCCTGAACTAACAAAGTCATCTAATCCATTATAGTTTTCCTTAGGAGTTAATTATATGGACCCTCATGACGAATTTTCCCAGATTTTTTGAGCGAGCCATTTAGCTTTTAGAGGGGGGGGGGGAAAGTGCCCTTTAAAGTTAAAGGAGATGGTCCAAAATGTATGGACCAAAAACCCAGAATCGATTGGGACTAAATGGGTATCAGTAGTTTCATTATATTGTATTGTGTATAAAAAATCATGAGTTACTTTTGATTTTTATCAGTTTATAGAATATAAGCAATATTTTAACGACTATAACGACAGGATTACTATACTATTGTTTACTATCAACCATCACCATCAAAAAAACAAAAAAAAAAACAATTCGAGCTTGCTAACTGAACTGATAAGAGAAAGAAATGACAATATCATGCAAAACAATTGTTATTTTATGACGCCGTTTTACCGAAATAGTATACTAATGCTTGTATTGGACTCTAAACTAGTTGTACATATTACTGCTCGACATAGTGATAACTCAGTTGAATGTTATAACTTTTACAGTAGTCCTATTATTGTTGTTAATCAGTAATAATTATTGTTTTTGTAAAAACTGGAAACTCATCATCAATCAACAAGTAACGCATGATTTTTTCATACATACTTTGTCAGCCTATAGCTCATATACCCCATTGATTTCGGCATTGCGCTTACGGTGGAGTAAATTGTGCATTATAATGAACCTACTGATACCTATTTAGTCCCAATCGATTCTGGTTTTTTTTGGACCATCTCTTTTCTCGCAGACGGATACCTTGATCAAAAAACCGTCTAAGAAACGCTTTATTGTTTTTAAAAGACCTATCTAATGATACCCCACACGATGGGGTAGTCGCGAGAAAAAAAAAACATCCCCACTATACGTGTAGGAAAGGTTCCCCTAATAGTCCCCAAAGTTTCATCTTTCTAGCACTTACCGTTTGGACGGTAAGTAGAGGATGGACGGACGGACAGACATGACGAATCTATAAGGGTTCCGAGTCATAAACTCCGGAACCCTAAAAAGTGACACGTTAGCTTAAGAATCTAAGCAATACCTGCCCTCCTAGCCAAGTTACAAGCCTTTTTCGATTCCAATTCTATTCTTTATTCTATTTCTCTATTCTCTTGTTTCATTGGCTGATATTTTGTTTTGATCACGTGACTGAGTGACATTAGCCAATGAAGTAAGAGAATAGAGAAGAGAATAGAAAATGAAAAGCGTTTGCAACCTGGCTAGGAGGGCTGTTGTAATGTCACGTCATACGTGACGGGATATTACCTCGGACGGGACGTGGACGGGACGGGGACGTGGTTGCCTCGTTATAAACGGAGACCTGATGTAAATGCATACGCACCGTGACTGTGACTCGGATCCAATGTGCTAGTGTTGTGAACAAGGAAAGATGGATTTTTCATTACAAGAATTGGCTTTAATCCAATTCTTGTAATGAAACATCGTTGGCGACGATGTTTAGCTCGTCCCGTGCGTGCCACGTTCCCGTCCCGTCCGTGTCTCCGTGAAGTATGCACTTCCTTATACATTTTGTATGAAACGATGTTTGCAAAACTTTCCGTCTCGTCCCGTCCGTGTAAAATCCCGTCACGTATGCAGCGGCCTTTAGTTGGACGTCATTGTGATATTTTTTTGGATAAACGTTGTATTGTGTTAGTGACAAATGTATTTAAATTAATATCACTTTTGACCTCCTCGCAGCTATGGCAACATATTTCGGAATAATTAGTTCGATTACTCTCTCATTGTACATTGAAATTTCTTACGAGGATTTGTAAATTAAATACACAACGTTTCAAAATCAACTTATTAGACAAACGGATACTACTATTTAGTGTATATTATTAACCTACTCACTAAATTAGTTTTATTCTTAAGTGTTTAATAACGAATTGCGGTTAAAGTAGAATAATTTATTTATACGTAAGGTCACACGTTGTATTTTTTGTGATAAATTCTGCTACGATTGTTAATGCCAAGATAATTTTTTTGTTTTTAAAGCAGTTCAATGAATATATCTACGTCTTCAACAAGGACAGCATTTGTTTCGTGCGTGTAATGTACTCGCAGTTTATTTCATTTTACAGAAGTTAAGGCACTTACATACTGATTTAATATATAACTGCCTTGTTGGTCTAGTTGTTAGTATGCGGCTGCTGATCCAGAGGTCTCGGCTTCAAATCCTGGGTCGGTTCAAATGTTTGTGTGATCCGCAAAATATTTGTTTCGGAGTCTGGGTGTTTTCTATGTATAACGCCGTTAGTACACCTACGCGTTCGTATGCGGCAGCGAATCACTGCGAAACTACTGCGGCAGATAATTTCGAATTGAATTGAAACATCTTTCAATATTTTCGGCTTCCGTGGTAGGAAAATCTGTCCTCAACGACAGAACGAATACGAACACCTTGCGATGCGAAACACCACTAGCGAAACATCTGAGTCTGTGTAACGACGATTTCGCAGTTCCTTGCGAAACAATACCGACAAGGACGCAACTATTTCATGTAGCCTAGTGCTAGAGTGAGACGTAGCGTATGCGAAATTCTGCCATACTACTAACAGTTTTTTCGTTGTTTCGCTGCCGCATACGAACGCGTAGGTGTACTAACGGCGTAATATTTATGTATTTATTATTATGTATTTATATTAGTTGTATAGTACCCTATAATACAAGCTCTGCTTAGTTTGGGATTAGATGAAGTTGTATGTAAGATATCTGAAATATTTATTTATGCAAGTCTACACAATAGCCAATGCAAGCCGAGATGATATTGTAGACTCAACAAAACTTCAAATAACATGGTGGAAAAATACTCCGATGTGTAATTTGTAAATGATATTTTCTATAGTTAATTCGATAACTAATTTCTAATACACACAATGTTTTTTTAAAAGTCACAGGTGAGTAACCTAATCGAATTCGATCCGGTGGCGTGAAAAGTCAAAGGTTTGGTTACACGGCTACTGATTGCAAATTAAATTAATTACTTTAATTATACACTTGCTAAACTTCGTGGGATTTTATTAATATTGCTGTTTTTATACCGCATACTAGGGTTCAATTGCTAAAGGGAAATCAGAAGTCACGGTGATTTCAGCACAGAAACAAATCACAAGGCCGCCCTAGTGTGGGTCACCGATATCAATCACCAACCCATAACGTTGTACTGTTGGGCTTGGGTCTCCTCTCAGGAGAGGGTTAAGGCCATACGTCCCCACGCTGGCCGAGTGCGGGTTGAGGACTTGGACGTCGTGGTTACGTAATCTTGTCGTGGTTACGTAATCTTTCTGTTGGATGTTTTTAAGCCGCCCGAAGGCCTTCAACTAAGTTTCACACAATGTAAAAAAAATTATAAAAGATTGTGTAAAGAAAACAACAATGATATGAAATAAGTTGATAAATACCTCCAAGGCGTACTGCTTGCCAATCCCATCAGTGCAACCGGTAACCACTGTAACAAAGGAAATATGTATTAAAAAAAAGAACATCAAAGAACGTAGTACTTCGTATTATTATTTAGTACCTGAGCGACCGAGCTTTGCTCGGTTATCTTATTTATAGCTTAAGAACACTCTCAAGTAGCTGTTGTATTACTGTGTTGTAGTAATAACCGTCAACCAACTAAATGTTACTGAAAGAGTAGTATAGATGTCGCAGGCAATACTAAGGGTAATAAAGAAAACTCGAAAATTCGCATTTTCCCAAACATAAGACTCATCTAGATTGATTTTTCACCTACGAATAAATAATAAGTCAGGAAGTGTAACTGCGCTCTAAAAATGACCCAACAAAAGTCGTGTCCAAGTAAGCGGTGCATAAGAGTCGTGTCCACTAATGATAGATGAAAATCGATATGTAATGCCGTTCCGGCTTTTTAGATTTGTGAGAATTACTATAGCATTGAAAATAATAAGTTTATTGTTTAGTCGAATTAAAGCATGACGATTATTTTTTTAGGTTGATGAAAATTCACTTTTCACAAAAAAAAAACAAATATATTAAACTTAAACATTATACAATTAAATTGCTTTATTATTAACTTTGTCCGGTCAACTTATTACATAATATCGTCCACTCTGCTGTCATAGCAGACATTGCAGCAAGCACATGAACAAATCCCTGCTTTTGTTTTGAATTCAAACCAATCACAAACAATGTCTATTTCTAAACTCGGTTGTGATTGGTTTTTGTTTCATACGTTGTTTTGGTTTCAAGACGGGCCACGTTTTGTGTGAAATTTGTTCCGAGTTAGACTTCCTGACTTATTATTTATTCGTAGTTTTTCACCCCCGAAAACCCACAATTGCCAAATTTCAGCAAAATCGTTAGAGCCGTTTTTGATTTCACTATTTTTTTTTTATTAAACTTCAAATTTAAATGTGCACCAATCGAGCTGTTTCTCGATAGTGCTTGTCTGGAGTACACGGACTACTTCCTCTGGAGTTATAACAATAATTTTGTCGATATTAAATTGAGAAACTTGGTATCGCAACTTGCGCCGTGTAACTAGACCTGTTGAGTACGGACAGCAAAAAATATTGTGAAGAGAATCTAGTGAAATCTATAAATTAATGTTTACTTAAAAATATCTATACAAATAAATTGAATTAGAGTGTTGTTTTTTTTATTAAATTCACATCTAAATGGTACTTTTACCAAAAGGAGAAACCCGAAATCCATACAAACTTGGGCCTGGCGTTACAGTGCTAGAATTTGGTCATAAATTACAATATCTATGACGATTTCACGAGCCTCATTTTCAGGTCTCCCAGCAATGGCCAAATCGGTAAAATCAGACAATGTTTACATTTTAGGTTATGTTTATTGTTTGAGTTATTTTAATGAAAAATTGGCCAAGTGTGTGTCAGGCCACGCATAAAATAGGGTTATGTACTCAACCATAATTAAATCGTGCCCAATAGATAATTAATAATAATAATAAATATTTCGGACATTTTACACACAACGCCATCTAGTCCCCAAACTAGACAACTGATATAAATACATAAACATACTTTTTTTTTGTAAATACATACATATTATACATTGTTGTATTTGCTTATTATTTCTTTATTTTTGTACGAAGTTTTCTGAGTCAGCTTATTTCACAAGTTAGGCCTTTATAACTTCTAAAATAAAAAAGTTATCAAAACCGCTATAGTTTTCTATAACATGAAAAACACGATTTGATACATTTGTGTTTTTATATGGCATAGTCACATTACTATAAAAATGCAAAACTACCCTTTCATGCTATATTTAATGCTGCCAGTTGTAGATATTTTGAATTGCCGCCATTGTAAGTAGTTGTGTCACGATTCGCTGGCCAAACTCTATTTACATTGATTATAATACCTATTAAAACAATCATTTATACTAAAACAAAGAAGTATTATTTATTTATAACAGTATCGATTTAAACTAAATCGATCCTATTTTAGGAATGCTACGTTTGTGGAGCTAGTTACGTATATTGAAATAAGTGTTGCAGAGGTTTACAAAGATTGTTTAAAACAATAGAATTCTACTTATTTTCTACACTTGGCCATTGCAAATGAAGCTAAGATTTCGATAGGTTAATCAAGCAAAATAGACGAATTTTTTGGTACATATCCCATTCGTGTAACGCTTAGGCCCAGAATCGGGTTTCTCCTTTAATTTGTTTCAATTTTATGTACGACTGTATGTTTGTGCCGCCTCGGATACGGATACGGATACGACCGGGCCTAATTATATTTTGAACCAGTTTCGGTCTGTCTGTGGCTTCACTCCCGTAACAATATTATATTTTGTCAGTTATAGTATTCGGTCAATTATATTTTGTTTGCACTTCTGCTAACGTTTTTTTCGTTTATTTGTTCGGTATAAAAATATTCTATGTTAGCTGTCTGCCTAGCTTTACTACGCGGTGATACTTGTGATTCATAACAATAACCTCAGGCCTTAGCTAGTATACAGGGTGATTTTTTGAGACGGGACAGTAAGGGCAGGTACCTTAACCGTTATAGTTACAGGAAAACGCTTTTAGAAGACTATCCATATTTTTTTAAGATATTCTGAACTGCATTTACAGATTTTGGAAAAAATGTACAGCCAGTAAGGAAATGGTCATCAATGGTCCAAAATCTGTAAATGCAGTTCAGAATATCTTAAAAAAATATGTATAGTCTTCTAAAAGCGTTTTCCTGTAAATATAACGGTTAAGGTACCCACCCTTACTGTCCCGTCTCAAAAATTCATCCTGTATACTAAATTGAATTTCATTTATTCTCGTAGACTAAGAAAATGCACAGTAACGGTTCGACACAATAAAGAAATCTCAGTTCTACAGCAAATATAAATTGACAAAAGTGTAACCTATACAATAAATAGTTAGTAGTACTATTTTGCTGACGGTACTCACCCGATATCAATTACAAATTATGCAAATGCGAGGCAGCGATGCCCATGTTGATTCAGCACTATCCACAGATGTATGATTAGAGGAACGTTGCCGGGTTACGGTGCATAATATGAGGGTTACACATAGACTACTAATGATCAATAGCTTTTCAATGAGCACAATTGTACTACGCAGTTCACATTTGGCAGTGTTTTAGGGGTGTACGGAGTCTCGCAGAGTTACTCGCTGTTATTGTTGTACTTTCCCACAACCGTGAGCAACACCGCTGGGCGGACCTAGTCTAAAAGTTTAAGTTACTCCTTATGTCATCAGCTATCCGTTCATTAAAAGTTCCATCAAAATCGGTCCAGCTGTTCTATAGACTAGGCGGCATAAACAGTGGTAAGCTATAAATTCGAACTTGCAAAAAGGCACTTAGAAGTTATAGTAATAATATATATAGTAATAAGTTTTATTTATTTGGATTTGCATGTATGGATTATGGCACATCTCGATAGGATCGAAGCCACGACCTTTGGGTTAGCACCCAAAAAGTGGGAAGTGATAGTCAAAGGAAAATCTTAGACTATTAGATAGAAATAAATAAAGCAACTCTAATGGAAAATGGACTACAGTTCGTAACACATAGGGAAACTTTTCGTATGAAATGTATTCAAAAGCTATAATTAACAATCACTGTATGGACATTTGTACTGAAAGTACTCAAATCACATACATTTTGTATCTATTAATTATAGTTTATTGGCCTATAAAGCTCTAAACAGACCATAAAACCAAGAAAGTAAACAGTCATTCGACTTTCTTACACTTTCTTACTGCGGATGTAACCATTGCAGAGTTATAAGGCAATGAAAATTCAACTTTGTGGTTAATACATAGATGACAAATTGCGATAAACTTGTCTACAAGTGAGGTGAAAGTTATTGAAATATAGTTTTGGTATGTTAAAATATTTCACGATATATAAAGTTAATGTATCAAGAGAATATCCAATTCTTGTTCAGAAATAAAGTTGCATTTTATAAACTGCAATGGATAGGTTTCCTCCACCGACTCTTGCGGACATATTATGTTACCAATTGGGGACCAGCCCCTATAGTTCGTAACAAAGCATTTTTGACTGCCTTGTTGGTCTAGTAGTTAGCGTATGCGGCTGCTGATCAAAAGGTCTCGGGTTCGATTTCCGGGTCAGACCAAATATTTGTGTGATTCATAAATATTTGTTTCGGAGTCTGGGTGTTTTTCTATGTATGATATGTATGTTTTAACAAAAAAAATATATGTAAATGTATTTAAATCAGTTGTTTAGTACCCATAATACAAACTCTGCTTAGTTTGGGACTATATGACGTTGTTTGTAAGATGTCCGAAATATTTATTTATTTATTTTCAATCAAATGTATAAGAAAATAAGTCTTATTTTTTCTTGTATTGTTTGTAGCTTTTGTAATGTTTAACGTAGTATTACAATTTAGGAATATCCGAATGTATGAGATTTAAGTACATTTTTAAGTATATTCTTTTAAGTAAATAAGTATTCTATCTAGCTCGAAATAGAATAGAAAACAAAAAACGTTTGCAAGTTGGCAAGGGGAGCTGGTAACTGTTGACAAAGTATAGTGTTATGTTATTATCAGCTAGATATATAAAAAAACTATATTACTTATACAAGTTACGGGAAATAAAAGTTGTTTATATTCCCTTATACCCTTTCTCTCCGTAAATGGTTTAAGCAAACAATATCAAGGTGATGAAACTGGGCAAGTTAATTCTCTCCTACCTCCAATTTGCACAAAACTGAGCTAAATCTTAGTTCGGAATTGGGTTAATGATTCCATATCACCAGTACAATGACAGTGCCTAACCCCGTGATTAGGGTTAACATTTGTTTCAAGACGCACATACAAAATATAGGATAACATTTTGTGTCTACCCTCATCTAGCGACACAAGTTTGTGTCTTAAATAAATGATTGTGACTAATTGATTTGCTTTTGCTGAAGTGAAGAGACTTAGATGGAAGAATATGGTTGGTGTACCGGAGTTCAGACTTTATTTTAAGGGTTATAAAGCGTATTTTTGTAGAACTTCAATGTTTAATAATCAGTTGATATTTAATTCAGTTAGTGTAGTATTGAAAATTGCTGTTTATTTTCAGCATGATCATCATGAGCAAATACCCTAATTATAACTCGTGCGACCTAAGATGGCACCTGACTCAAATGTCAGTCGTTTGAAGTACTGAGTGCAAGAAAAATAAAATTTATTCTAGTTTTTTTAAATTTCAACATTTATTTTGCTTCAATTAGTTTCTCATAACATACTACTTTATCTTAAGTGGTACTTTACTACCTGAGTTAAGAAAATACATATGCATACCAATAGGAAGCAGGCCTCATTCATTATTTACCCGAATGCATTCTTCGTGCAGTGATTTAAATAATATTAGGTAATACCTAATATCATTTTAAACGAAATTAGGAACTGAAATATGGTTTTAAAATACAATTTAAAATCGTCATGATAAGCCTTTTAATCGTAGTCTCTGAAAATCATATGTATTTGGATATTCTTTATTTTAAACTATTGCGTCTCATAGTCGTCATGCTGGTTTTTTTCGTGTGACCTTTCTTAAAACAATTGGGTTATCCAGACGAATCTAATGATATATTTTTTAATAAATTCGTGGAGTGATTTATATGACATTAGGTAATACCTAATAAACTAAAATTATTATTGAAAGATTCTTGCAACGGTAATAGTGTTGCTAACGCTACTCGCAGGACGACAGAGGGGTATCACGCGGGGGAACGGTGTCATGTTTCGTTTTGAGCCAGGTGCCATCTTAGCTCGCACGAGTTATAGGTATTTATAACATCTACAAAGTAATTGAAGATCACTATTTATTTCACAAACTATGCAATGGATAATGGATTACTTAAGTTACCTATACCTAAGATTTTTCTCCACTATTGTCTTAGGTTTTTATTCTGAATAATGATATACTAGTTAAACCGGTTTTAAATGAATATCAGTTTTTCCACGGAGCGACTGGCGTCGGACCTCCGCAACCCTAAAGGAGAACTGAAATTTGTAGGTTGAACTAGTTGTCAGTGAATTTGAGGGCACTGACATCCTAATAACGATTGCCATAAATGTTCATGACAACCGGGACCGACCGTCGGCTTTTACGTGCTCTCCGAGGCACGGGCCTGAATCACCGTCAACTTCCAAACTCCGGACTGCTATTAGAAATTTCCTAAGAAAAACCCAATACATTTTCTGGCCCGACCCGCGATTTGAACCCGAGACCTTTTGATTAGCAGTCGCACACGCCATCCACTAGATCAACGAGGTAGTTAATCTTAAGTATTTGAAGAAAGTTAAAGAAATTAATACTTCAAGAGCAACACAAATTCAATGTCTTTAAGTCACACTTTGCATTATAATTTAAGATGTAATAGCTTTTATGGGATCAAAGAAAAGGGAACCCCTTCGAATATAATAATGATTTTCTAAATTAATTCCTCAATCATAAATTATGAATAAAATTAAAAAATATCCAAATCAAAATATAACTCCATTTTTTAATTCGATTTAAACTTTTGTTACTCGTCACAAGTCTCGTGAAAATAATTACAACCATTTTGAAGAAAAAGCTAAAAAACTAAGATAGAATATCTCAATAATAAATATTCATTGACTAAAGTGTAAACTTTGAACATATCCAAATACATTTTACTCACTAAGAAACAAATATTTAAAGCTTACAAAGAATTCAATATGATTTACATGCTCACATTACGAAGTTATTGTTAAAATTACGTATTCAGACCGGCAATACAATGAAAACGGTAATCCAATAAAATTCACATGAAATATAAAACAACCTAAAGACATTCCGAATAACCCCAAATGAGTATTTAAATGAATTAAACACGGCACTTTTATTACAACAATGCATTAATGAAATTACACTAAGAGCTTGAGAAAACAAATGTTGTATATTGGCTTAAGTCTACAGAAGTTAGGGAAAGGTTTCCCTCGCAGGAATAATTAAATAGCTCAGAGACTTGAACAGTACACGGCACATTAAGAATATATTTGGTAAAGGAAATATTCCAGGCATGTAGGTATTTGTTATTATATAATTATAGCTTTGAAAGTCAGTACAAAGTTCTTTAGATACGAACTTCTGGTAAACTCCATCTGTCAGGTGAATCAGTTTAAATGGTGGAATAGAAAGGGGGAAAGTTCACCTTACTGTAACTGATCAGCCTATCGCAGTCCATTGCTGGACATAGGCCTCTCCATTGCACGCTACTTAGTTCGATCCTCGGCTATCCCTTATCGTAGGTATCCCTTTAATTTTAATGGACAACTGAGCACTTAGATGTCCTACAATAGTAATAACACGAAAATATCACTAAGGGTTACTTAGCTCTCTCAAAGTGACCCTTAAATGTTGGAAACCTTGGTGAAAATAGCCATAAGACAACTGAATACGAATGATTACATTATATATTGGGTACTTGCTGATCGACGCAATCGCATCTGCGTCTCTTGTTGCCCGCAGTAGTAGTGGCGTTATATTATTATAGCGTGCACAAATTTGTATACCATAAAAAAGTTATAGTGAGCTCAAAAGTTAGACATGCACTATTTAAAACTTTTTTAAAGCACCTTTAAAGAGGAACTTTTATTTTTTATACATTGTTGGTATGAAAATTGTACGCACCGCACGCAAACGGAAATCGGAAACTCAAACGGGATAATATTCCCCCAATTGCAACCTATTTTTATTGATACTCCTTATGGCCGTAGCGTTATGAAATATGGCCTGTAGGTTTCCTCGATCACTGGGCTATCTATCAGAATAGTACTTCCTAAAATATTAATATTAGATGGATAAGTTGAAATCAAACGTTTATTGCACCCTCTTGAATGTTTCTTACAGTATAATTGTAAATCGAAGTATTATCTTTACACTTTAGGCACAGAATGTTACATCCGTCCAATCCCAGTCCATTGAAAACCCTGGAAGGCAAACTTGAAGAATTGTTGAAAATCACAAACCGAACGGGTTTATGTTGGTATAAGCCGCATGTCTCCTTGGCAATCATCGTCTGAATTTTAACACAAATTTAAATTGGATGGAATACCAATATAAAATATAGCCTTTATGTTAATTTACTCAGACCGGAACTAATTATTTCCGGTCGCATACAACTTAGTAATCTTTGAGATATTAGTGGCCTTATATAGTGTTGAATTCAATTCTAATTTCAATTCAATTTTCAATTTCAAGTTACGATGACAACAGATAAGTAGTGTCATATTCTAGAGCGACAACTAGTGGCAACTTGCATTTCAATTATTTTCCATTGCTTTTCCTATTTTTTTTTTAGATTTCTGCGCTCCGCCTCTATATAAACTTTAATTATACCAAATTTCATGATCGTCCGTTTGCATGTTTTTTTACGAAATAAGGTTACAAAGTTTCTGCTTCACGTATTAATATAAAGATTTGTGAGTTCGTAGTGATAGACGATTGTTTCTGTGAATCTAAAATGTGTATTTTCCCCCCGCAAAAAAATGACTGATTGTTATGTATCGCGAAAAGTTGCTATGGTGTGCCATCCATTATCTAATCCAAGAACGTCAACTCTCAACGTGTCACTGTATGGTGCGCTATGTGGTCTGGAGGTGTGATTGAGTAGTTTCTTTTCGAAGATGAGGCTGGAAATGCGGTAACGGGAAGAAGAAAAGAAGAAAGACAACTGTCATCGAGCTCGTGGTGGACATTTGTCAGATATGACCTTTAATTCATAATTGCCAAACTTTTCTCTTCGTAATACAATAAAAATTTGAATCATCTTCAAATAAATTATTTGTTTTATTTTGTTTTAGAAAACAAAGTTCTTGTTGAAAAACCATTTACATTATTATACATATACTCAAAATTTCGCGTTTACAATATTAGTAAGGATCAATGTCTGAAATATGTGGCATCTGAGAAAAGATGTTATTATGTCATTAGGAATACTACTTTAGTTTTTTCTCGGTGGTTTTTAGGGTTCCGTAGCCAAATGGCAAAAAACGGAACCCTTATAGATTCGTCAAGTCTGTCTGTCTGTCTGTCTGTCTGTCCGTCCGTATGTCATAGCCAATTATTTCCGAAACTATAAGAGCTATACTGTTGAAATTTGGTCAGTCGATGTATTCTGTGAACCGCATTAAGATTTTTACATAAAAATTGAACAAAAACAATACATTTTGGGGGTCCCCATACTTGGAACTGAAACTCCAATTTTTTTTTTCATCAAACCTATACGTGTGGGGTATCTATGGAAAGGTGTTCAAAAATGATGTTGAGGTTTCTAATATCATTTTTTTCTAAACTGAATAGTTTGCGCGAGAGACACTTCCAAAGTGGAAAAATGTGTGCCCCCCCCCCTCTAACTTCTAAACTAAGACAGTGATAAAACTAAAAAAAATATATGTTGTACATTACCATGCAAACTAAATTATAATACCATCAAACCATTAATACGTCATAAATCGTAACACGCAATTTACCTTTCATCCAATCAATACACTAGTATAAAAACATCGATGAAAGTTACAACGAACTACAAAAACTTTTATATGATGTTACTTGCTGGTACGGAACCCTTCATGGGCGAGTCCGACTCGCACTTGGCCGCTTTTTTTTTCAAATTACATTGAAGTTGGTTTTGAAGACTACTATGATACGGCTTCAACTTGATTTTGTGCATGGAAGGACGGCCATCAGACCCCCACATCCCAAGAACTAGACGATTTTTTCAATATAATTATTTTTTTTAAGAAAAAAAATTCTCAGACTTTTTAAGGCTTCAACTACCTTTAAATCTAGTAAATAATGTCAACCTTTCATTGGTAACCTTGTAAAAAAAAATATTTATGCAAAATTATCACAGTTACTATTGACAATAAGGAAATACAGGACAAAATGTCCTCATGGTCATATCGCTTCTACATTACAATTTGTGCGAAAACATTGTCCTCGACCTTACCAGTTAATTTTATATTGAATGCCATTATCGTTGATAAACTAAAACCTGATTTAAGAATTTGGACCGGTGTATACGAATATGATAAAAAATAGAACTTGTTTTTAAGTATTTTAACTCTTTTTGTATATGGCGACCTAATGTCTAAAAAATAAAATTATATTATGCGATGAATACGATCTCTACTTACTACCTACGTTCTGAATCTTACTCATCATCATCTTCACTGACAGCATCTTGACTGCCTCGTTGGTCTAGTGGTTAGCGTATGCGGCTGCTGATCAAGAGGTCTCGGGTTCGATTCCCGGGTCGGACCAAATATTCTTTGTGTGATTCACAAATATTTGTTTCGGAGTCTGGGTGTTTTCTATGTTTAATATGTATGTATTTACAGAAAAAAAAGTATGTTTATGTATTTATATCAGTTGTCTACTACCCATAACACTCTCTGCTTAGCTTGGGACTAAACTCCGAAACAAATATTTACGGATCACACAAACATTTGGTCCAACGAGATACGAGACAGGAAATATGTTTTATATATAATGCTCCACGTACATATGTAAGAGATACTTAAAAATGATAATTGCCGAGCTGTATAAGTTTAAAAGCCTCTGTATCTTTTTACTTTCGTATACAAAAGCCATAGGTTTATATTATTATTTTATGTTCCTAATAAAAAATAAGGCACTTAGAGCATTATAGTATATGAGAACATACATTAATTAAAAATTATAAATATAAATAAATAATAAATTCTAAAAAGGCTCTCCTCGTTCTGCGGCACCAGGTCAATCTGTCCTGGGTTGTCGAAACATTAATTGTTTAGGCAAGCTCTAAGTCCTTGGCTAGCGTGGACCACCAAGTGGCTCGTGGGCGTCCTCTACCGCTTCACTACATGGCTTTCAGGGCGTCTCATGACTTGACCGAACCATCGTAGGCGACTTTCGCTTAATTTTTCTGCTATGGACTCGACTTTGAAACTGCCTCTGATGTGCTCGATTCGCACTTTATCGAGTCGAGTTACGCCTGCTGCCCATCTTAGCATCTTCATTTCATTCACGTGCATTTTATGTTCATAGGCTTTCTTTATAGCCCAGCACTCTGTAAAGTATGTCATAGCTGCTCTGACAGTTTTGTAGATAATGCCTTTGGTTTTAATAGCAAATTCATTGATTAAAGTATTATAAATAAAGATTAGAAATGTGTGCGCATTCAGTGGTAGCACCGACAACTCCAGCGTGATTCGGGTCGACGGGAATCCAGTACCAAAGGTGTCCAAATTCAAATATCTGGGGGCGATGCTGACAGCCGACGGTAACATTGAGGCCGATGTCACTCATAGGATCGGCGTGGGATGGCAGAAGTGGCGGGCCTTGACGGGAGTTTTATGCGACACGAGAATGCCTATTAAAACCAAAGGCAAAATCTACAAAACCGCAGACAGACCAGCTATGACATACGGTACAGAGTGCTGGGCTATAAAGAAAGCCCATGAACATAAAATGCACGTGAATGAGATGAAGATGCTAAGATGGGCAGCAGGCGTAACTCGACTCGATAAAGTGCGAAACGAGCACATCAGAGGCAGTTTCAAAGTCGCACCCATAGCAGAAAAAATCACCGAAAGTCGTCTACGATGGTTCGGTCATGTCATGAGACGCCCTGAAAGCCATGTAGTGAAGCGGGCTCTGGCGCTGCCAAGTGCTAAGAACGGTAGAGGACGCCCACTAGCCACTTGGTGGTCCACGGTGGCCAAGGACTTAGAGCTTGCCCAAACAGTAAATGTTTCGACAACCCAGGACAGATTGACCTGGCGCCGCAGAACGAGGAGAGCCGACCCCAAATGATGGGAAATGGCTAGGACAAAGAAGAAATAAAGATTAGAAATGTTTATTTCGAAATGCCTAAATTATAATTATGTGAGAACCAAAAATTATTGTTTAATAAAATGAAATTGTAGTTAGTTAGTTCGTGGGTGTTTTCTATGTATAATATGTATGTATTTACAAAAAAAAATGTTATATATTTATATCAGTTGTTTAGTACTCAAATACAAGCTCTGCTTAGTTTGGGACTAGATGACGTTGTGGGTAAGATGTCCGAAATATTTATTATTTGTCCGTCAGTTACACCTAATATCAGTCATCCAGCGACAGAGGGCAAAATAGAGTAGTAAGTCGCGGTGTTTATTATGTTTCACTAGCTTTGACCTGCAATTATTAGTAATGACCCGATAAAGTAATTAGTATATAACATTGACTAGACAATTTAGTCATTATATATATAATAAGCAGTTATTATGAATAACAATTAATCTTTATGTCTTTAGTTTTCCGGTAAATATTGTTTATATAAGGTATTATTAGCAACCGTCACATCAATTAGCATAAAACATACATCAAGTAATGCTAATTGCCGGATATTTTTCGGAATATTTCGGTAAAGGATAGCACGAGGTCTAGTTCATAGAAAATAGTTAGTAAATTCGTATTTCTACCAGGAAATAACGTTAGTAGTATAAGGTCGTACAAACCTTTTTATTTTTAGTACGGAATTCGGAAATCTAAAGTCCCTGAAAGTTTATTAACTTTATTTTTAACGGCTTTCCTAAATAACTTTGTATTATCAAACGAACACATCGTGTTGTGCCTTAGCACCAATATAGGTTTCAATCTATGACAATTCTTTTGAACTCTGGACACAGAATGACTCTGACAGTATTTTTTTTTTACTTTCAGTAGGTCAATCAAAGTGACTCTACTCCGCCTGATGGAAAGCATGAGTAAATTCCAGGAGTTGAGGTAAGCGTAGGCAGTGTAGCATGGTAACCCATACCATGGCCTCCGGTTTCACACTCACCAACGAATTACGACGCCAAGAACGCTGCCATTATTAGGATGGTCTTCTGTGTGAGGGTTGTACTGCCCCGGTCGAGTCTGCCCATTCGTGGTGAAATCAGCGTGGCTCTACTCCCTACATTTCTAGAATTCAGAAATAACTACTAATTAACCCTGCAACTACGTTATTAAATGGTTTGACTGCCTTGTTGGTCTAGTGGTTGGCGTATGCGGCTGCTGAACAAGAGGTCTCGGGTTCGATTCCCGGGTCGGACCAAATATTTGTGTGATTCACAAATAATTGTTTCGGAGTCTGGGTGTTTTTCTATGTATATTAAGTATGTACTTACAAAAAAAATTATGTTTATGTATTCATATCAGTTGTTTACTACCCATAATAGAAGCTCTGCTTAGTTTGGGACAAGATGACGTTGTGTGTAAGATGTCCGATATATTTATTTATTTTATTTACATATTTGCTTTTGCATTAATCCTTTTAAACGAACAATATTAAATCTGTATAAGTCAGTGTCGTTGTAAATAGGAAGTCTATGACGGTCACGATTTCCAGGTGATCTAGTTACTAAACAAGGTTATTATTGTATATAGGTTGGCATTAATGTAGGTACTTTGTATCTATATAAGTAGGTATAATAAATTCTCGTGTTACAATGTTCGTTGCTACACAAACGGCTTGGTCGATTCTAATGAAATTTTGTGTGTTTATTCATTAATTTTGAGAATAGGACGTGAACTATTTTATACCCTTAACCCATTCCTCCCCGCTGTCATATTTTTAGGACACTATTTTCAAAAAATTTTTTTACTTATTGGGACTTTTATTTTTTATATTTCTGATGAAATTCATATTTTTACACTATTTTTCTAATGAAAAAATTTTTTTTCGCTTAAAAAAATGTTTACGTGATTTTAATGTAATTTTTTAAAATCGATCATTTTTGTTGACTGAAGTAGAGCATTGAATTCCGATTGTATATACCGTAAAAGAAAAACGTTACCTACTTCAAAGTACATAAGACTTATTCTTAGATCTCTACCAAATATAAAACAAATAAAAACAAAATATAATTTGTGAACTTGTGATATAGATATACATTCAAAATAAGCCGTCCTATAAATATGACACCGGGAACCTGTCTGTACAATTTGTCGCGAAAGCGTGTTCGATCCTGTCACGCTAAGTACAGGTTCAAACTGGTCAATTGTTTGTTTTTTACGGGTCTTGTTATAACTTTTCGCTTTACACAGGCAAGGATACTCAAACCTCTGCTAGTAGTGATGATGGCTTGGGTGCAACAGTGGTTACCCGGAGATGGTGCCCGCAATAGTGCGGGCAGGCGCTGGGAGGGGCCCAGAAGGAAATCCCTTCCCTGGACTCCTCCCAAAATACAGGCGCAGATAGGTCACACCGTATGGTTTTAGTCGGTTCGAGTCCGACACACTGCCCCGCCGCAAACCCCCGGCGGGGTGACGGTCCGAGGGGATTTTCACACGTAAAAAAAAGGGTGAAACAGTGGTATAGAAGTTGCTTATGTAGCAAGTACAGCTCCCAGAGCACATGTAGTGTGCCTCGATAATTTTTCAGCAGCATGCAATTGTTGGTTGATTTGAAATCTCAAGGTTTCAGAGCTACAGGGAAAGTCAGAGAAAATAGGACTAAAAAATGTCTTATCATGACCAAACAAGAAATAAAAAAGAAAGACCGAGGTTTTTCCGATTATCGTTTTGATAAAAATAGTGAAATTTTGTGCGTAAAATGACATGACAACAATGTTGTTTGTCTTTTGACTAATTTTGATTCTGTTGAACCTTTTGTAAAAACGAATAGGTACTCAAAGAAAGAAAAGGCCATAGTAGCCGTGAATCAGCTAATGCTTATTCATAATTATAATAAAAATATGGGAGGTGTGGATAAACATGATTGGCTGATTTCTAAATATTCAATCTGCTTTAGAGGTAAAAAATGGTATTGGCCTTTAGTCGTCCGTGTTTTAGACATGTCCCTTGTGAATGCATGGATTATCTACAACCAGATGAATAAAGATAAGAACATCCCTCTGCTAGATTTCAGACCGAAGGGTTTGTTTTGCTTGGATGAAAAAATCGGAAGGCAAGGGAAGTAAACCGACACCCGGTTCTTCAGAAGTTCTTTTACAACCTGTTAGGTTTGATAATGTTGGTCACTTTATGACAAAGAGGGACAAACCTAGGCGTTGTCAAGGACAAGGTTGTAAGAAAAAACCTCTAACCTTTTGTGTTAAATGTGAAAAAACACTTAACAGTGATTGTTTCATACCTTATCATACAAAGTAAACTCATAATATTTTATTTTTAAGACTGTTTGTGGACATAATTTTCAAATAAAGCTGATTTTCTTATAATTGTTAACGATGTTATTTCTGATCACATGTCCCCATTGTCATATTTGTAGGACAGGCTGAAACAGGGATGAAGGAATATTTTTTATTATTTTTTTGTCATATATATTTTTTTTTATGTATTATGAACTTAATTTAAAGAATTGATCAAAAAATTCCAATGTTTTCGATGCTTGGGAAGTAATGGGTTAAATAATTAAGGATGAAACGGATGTGAACAGAACTGCGGGCATTAGCTAGTTATAATAAGTTAATACGTTATGTAAATTTTGTCATTAGTTTTGTCCCTTATTATAAGTTATTTTTTACTGGCTGAGTAGATGCTAAGTAGCTGTCTGTGTGGTGACGGATTAAGAATACAAAGCGTCACCACCCCTATTCATTCTATGGTGTCGTAAAAGGCGACTAAAAGAACTAAATAAGCAGCTTACATCACTGCCAAGAGAAGGAAAACTTGAAACAAACCCTTTATCAACCCGTCTGGCCAGCGTGGTATAGTAGGCCAAAACCTCCTTTCAAAGGAGAGGCCTATGTCCAGCAGTGGACTGTTAAAGGCTGTTGATGATGAGTAGATGTTACTCGCGCTGTTTGTTTTAAAATGCAAGTAACGCTGTGGAGCAAATCTAGTCCAACAAAAATAAACCTAAGTTACTCCTTATGTTATGAGGCATCTGCCAGTGAGAGTTCCGTCAAAATCGGTCCAGCTGTTCCACATATTACCCGGGAACAAACAATCAGACAAAAAATAATAATTTGCTGTTTTGATACAAGAACCGTACCTCATACTTTTATATTCATTTAGTAAAAAAAACGGCCAAGTGAGAGTCGGACTCGCCCATGAAGGGTTCCGTAGCATCAAGTAACATCATTAATTGTAGTTCGTTGTAACTTTCATCGATGTTTTAATAATAGTGTTTTGATTGAAAATTTTGAGTGTCAGTTCTAAGCATGGGGACCCCCAATATTTATTGCTTTTTTCTATTTTTGTGTTAAAATATTACTGCGGTTCACAGAATACATCTACTGACCAAATTTCAACGGTATAGCTCTTAAAGTTTCGGAAAAACTGTGGCTGTGTCATACGGACGGACAGACAGACAGACATGACGAATCTATAAAGGGTTCCGTTTTTTGCCTATTGGCAACGGAACCCTAAAAACTATACATTCATTATTACAAACAGACACTTCAATTTTATGTATTTATATAGATCAATGTAACAATTTTGACTGCCTCGTTGATCTAGTGGTTCGTGTATGCGGCTGCCGATCAGAGAACGGTTCGATTCCCGAGTCGGATCAAATGATCTGCGAATATTTATTTTGGAGTTTGGGTGTATGTATGTATTTACAAAACAAAAGCAAAGCATAATCTGGGACTAAATGGCGTTGTGTGTAAAATGTCCGAAATATTAAAAAAAAAAAGTGCTTAAATGTGTTGTCTAGTACCCATAGCACAAGCTTTGTTCAGATGACATTGAGTGTCAGATGTCCAAAAAAATAGATGTGATTTATACATTTATAGTTTTTAAACTTCCTTATAATAATTTCACATTACCACCTACAGTTTTAATACCTAATTAACTGCAAACCATTCCGGTAAACAAGCGAAAGTTGTTTTTATTGAAACCGCAAACATCTCCGCCAAATACAAGGTCTCTTTAAAACGGAACCGATATATTTATAACTAGTTTTTTTTAAGCTAGCTTACTCTCACCGCTCCGCCTGCGTTTCTGTCGGTAATCGCAGTGTGTGATTCTTTAATATTTAAGCTATATTACTGTAAAATATCATCCCAATTAGTTCAGTACTTTTGTAAGAGTAACAAACGTCAGTAAGGTAATGATGCTGAGTTCGCTTTGACTCCGATCCCTTTAGCCAAGTTATTTTGTGTTGAATCTCTTTCTACAATCGTTAACGCCTCTATGCTCATCTCTCAGTTTGACATACATATAAACAGAAATATTTACTTTCGAATTTATAATATTACTGGCTTATCCATGGCTCCGCCATTGTGTAGGTTTCCTAGCATGGAATAAAGTAGCGAATAAAATAATTATATTCATTCTCAAGAATTAAAGTTTCTTCATGTAAACTTAATAATAAATATTTCGGACATATTATACACCATATCATCTAGTCCCAAACTAAGCAGAGCTTGTATTATGGGTACATAACAACTGATATAAATACATAAACATTTTTTTTTGTAAATACATACATATTAAACATAATAAATCAACCAGATTTCGAAACAATTGCACAAATATTTTGTCCGACTCGGGAATCGAACCCGAGATCTCTCGATCAGCAGCCGCATACGCTAACCACTAGACCAACATTAACAGAGATGCAGCGATTTAGCCGTGAAAGCGTAACAGACAGACAGACATAGTTATATATATGGAGTATATATAAAGTCACCTGTTCATCAGATGTGTCACAGGACTTAGTGCGTCAATGTAAATTAATGTGGCAGTCATGTGTTTTTTGCCACGAATAAAAAAAAACAAGACTAAAAAAATACGTCAGTATTTTAATTAATTCATAAGCTCTGATACATTCTTAAGGACAAATGTACAGATAACTCTAAGTTGTTTTAAAAGTAGTTTTATGTTAAGTTTGAATCAATGAGGTTTTCTCATAATTTTAATGGAATCCCTATATTTCTCGACGAGCCCTTGTTAAAGTCAATAGACTTGTCACTTACTGGGTAAGTGATATTGTACCTAGTGTATTAAATATCAATATTTTATCACCAAACATTTTAATACCAAGTTTTGATTGATGTGCATGCTTAGGCACTCCAGACAGCTAAGCCTATCTATCTGGATTTTCTTTATCCTTAATCACTACATAGTATAAAACAAAGTCGCTTTCTCTGTCCCTATGTATGCTTAAATCTTTAAAACTACGCAACGGATTTTGATGCCATTTTCTTTAATAGATAGAGTGATTCAAGAGGAAGGTTTTTATGTATAATACATGCATTATATTATAGTAGAGAAACATTGATAATTTTACAGGTTTCTAATGTGATGTCGTAAATAAACCTATTTTTTACGCTTAATTGCAAACGCTGGCTGTACCCTACGAGATAGATCAAAATAATGTACCTACTACAGTATTGTACATCTTAAAAAGGTCTACAAAAAAGTCCGGGATGGTATAAGTCTATCTCTTAGGGATAACCCACAATAACCATTTTTTTATTTTTTATTTTTACGAGAAACAATTGAGTACCTTAAATAAATTGTGTATATAATATAGATAAATATGGCCCTTTACAGTACATATGTAATTTAAATTAGTATCTACTTTTGAGGATATTACAGATTTAAAATGCAGTTTGAAGGGGCCCGTTAGTTGACGTTGTTGTCGATTTGTCACTATCAATTAGTAACTAAACACAATACTTTATTATGAATTTAATATTCTAAGGCGGTACGAAGTTCGCGGGGTCAGCTAGTAATAGATATTATAAACGCGAAAGTTTGTGAGTATGTATGTTTGTTGCTCTTTTACACAAAAACTACTGAACGGATTGGGATGAAACTTTACAATAATATAGCTTATATATCAGAGTAATAAATAATAATAATAATAATAATAGCTGCCTGGAGTTTGGAAGTTTGGCGGTGATTCACGCCCGTGCCTCGGAGAGCACGTAAAGCCGTCGGTCCCGGTTGTCATGAACATCTATGGCAATCGTTATTGGGAAGTCAGTGCCCTCAAATATACTGACAACTAGTTCAATCTTCGAATTTCAGTTCTCCCTTAAGGTTGCGGGGGTCCGATACCAGTCGCTCCGTGGAAAAACTGAAATTCAGGTAAAACCGGTTGAACTAGTAGCCGACCCCAAATAAACTTGGGAATAAGGCTAGGAAGATGATATCAGAGTAGCACATAGGCTACCTTTTACTGCAATAATTTTGACACAAGCGGGTGGAACCGCGGGTGAAAGCTAGTTACTTATATTTCCATATTATTACTTAAGTATTTGTTACTAATTTTATTCATTGTTAATTTAGTGCAAAAAAAAGTTTCAAGATGCAAGTATGTCCACGAGTTTATTCATCATCATTAACAGCCTTGAACAGTCCACTGACGAACATAGGCCTTTCCTTAGAAAGGAGGTTTTGGCCTACTATACCACGCTGGCCAGACAGGTTGGTATAGGGTTGGTTTCAAGTTTTCCATCTCTTTGCATCGATATTGTCTTGCGTAGTTTATCCCTTAGTCGCCTTTTACGACACCCGCGGGATGAATAGGAGTGGTGACACTCTGTATTTGTCAGCCCAGGCTTATAATAGGGTTCCGTAGTCATATACAATGGTAAGCAATGTCCAATAGATAATTGTTACGTTTAATTATTACCTCATTATTTTTGTATGCAGTTTTCCAATTAAGCGTACATGGCGAATCTGTAAGGGTTCCGAGTCATTACTACGGAACCCTAAAAAATTCATAGACATTAAAAAAATCTGACTTCGTGATAAGCGAATGCTGATATCAGTATAGTTAGGTACATAAGCGATGCTTATCACATTTATTATACCAGGTAGAGATTGTGATTGGCCATAATCAAGGCTTACCCATGGCTAGTAAATTCAGGGCGAAAAAGTCATTGAAATCAAATCAAACCATTTTTCTTTCAAATACAACGGCACTTTTGAAACTTCAAGTAGTCAGTCAGTAGTCAGTCGTGAAGCTAATCGTCTGTTCCAATTCGTAGATCCTATGGAGAAGAACAGACAAGAAACTCCATGGACACTCTTTTCCAACATAGATTTTTCAATTTTTTATTACATTGTTTTAGGCATTTTATTAACAGTTAGCAATTAACTTTTTATATACATATATATATACTACTTAGTTGACCCAGCGAACTTCGTACCGCCCAACTTTAAAATTCCAGAACTTGATCGCAGCGCCACCTACCGGGTCCAATTGCGAATCTAAACCATTCCCAGATCCCCTTGAACACACACAAAAAATTTCATCAAAATCGGTCCAGTCGTTTGAGAGAAGTTCAGTGACATACACACTCACACAAGAATTAAATATATAAAGACTAGTTGACCCAGCGAACTTCGTACCGCCCAACTTTAAAATTCCAGAACTTGATCGCAGCGCCACCTACCGGGTCCAATTGCGAATCTAAACTATTCCCAGATCCCCTTGAACACACACAAAAAATTTCATCAAAATCGGTCCAGTCGTTTGAGAGAAGTTCAGTGACATACACACTCACAGAAGAATAATATATATAAAGATATATATATATTATCATGGAATGGTTTTATTTCTACCTCGTCGGTCTATTAGTTAGATAGTCGATCAAGAGAGATAGAGAGATGTTCAAAGTGTTGGGATGTCTGAACCCTTAAATACACTGAAAACTAGTTCTACCAAATTTCAATTCGCCCTCAGGGTTGCGAAGATCCGATACCAGTCGCTCCGTGTAAAAACTGATGTTGAGGTAAAACCGGTTGAATTAGTAGCCGATCCCAAAATAATTTTGATAATTATAAAGGTTTGGAAGATGATGATAAGTTTTTATTTTATTTATTTAAAATACTTTATACCCAACGACGACAAGTGGGTTATTTATACCTTTTTGTTGCACTTATGGCGTAGTGGCCTCAACGCGCACGCCACTTTCTACTACGCTCGGTAACGTAGGTTCGAACCCCACCTGGGGTGTAGTCTAGAAAATGTTGTTCTGAGTTTGAATGTTCTATAATCCTGTTTCACGTATCTTTCGAAAGTCCTCCGGAAAGTAATAAGAATAATATGTTTGAAAAGTGTTGGAATTGTCTTTAAACAACACCTAAAATGTTACTTCTTAATTATAGGTTGATCATTGATCATGAAAGTTGTCATTTTCGAAGAAAAAAATACCTATATTACAGGAAAAAAATTACACGGGCAAAGCCGAGGCAAAAGCTACACTTTTTTTACCATACCGATAATAATCATAGGTAGCTATGTAAATATAATTTTCATTACAAGTGTAAGTACTTACTGCTTACTGTTACTGTATTGACGACATAATGATTATAATTTATGCAAATCACGTTGAAATGTCATAGTTTCAAAGTTCATTATTTTCTTTTAAATAATAAGTAGGTGCGCTACTAAAATTCATAACACGTATGTCCATTAATGTATGTTATAAGGTAAGTAGATATTTAATTACAAATCATTGTTATTTCAATATAACTAGGTACGTGTAATACGAAGTCTAAAATCGAGTTCATCAAGTGTCGTGGGTTGAAATTCCACGTGGGGCAATACTTTTTGTCCTGAGTCTGGGTGTTCTTTGTGTCCGTTTCATTTTGTAAATTCCTTCGCGACAGGATATATGTAGGTTTCTACTGCGGGAGCGGTCTTTTTGAAAAAAAAGAAAGAAAAGAAAAATAATCCTGTTCATAACATGAAGGTTTGTCTTGGATGGGAATCGAATCGACGACTTCTCTTTTATCAGTCTTGATTACTAAACCACTTAAAACTAAACAAAAACATGAATTAAATCTTTAAAATTCTTGGAATTTAAATACAATGGGATTATCTTTGATTATAAAGGGGATTATAATATTAAGTATAAGAATTATATCTCTTACACAAAATATAATTAAACTCATAAACCGGTACCTCCAAAACATGCATTTTAATTTTTGGTGTCATTCAAACTAGGTATTCTTTAAATATTTTGAATTTTAAATTTAGAAGGATTTCCACGTATAAAACTGCTATGATGATAATGACGTCAATGGTAATAATGCAATTCTCATACCTACCACAGATTCATATTAAATGTGACCAACAAACAAAAAAAACAATTATGTCATAGATTGTCATGATAGCATTGTAGCTTATCAATTCCTATAAAAATAAGATATAGGTATGAGTTTGCCAGCTCGTTTTATAAACTACAAAAAATAAAATCTTTATGAAAGGGTCGTCTTGTCACTAATATTTTGTATAGGTACCTACCTAGGCACTTAGTTCTAATTCGAAGTGCATTAATGAACTTGTCAATGAGCAAAGGTCATTGAACCATTACTCGGAATTAGTCCTCAGCTGCATTCAATAACATTTTATTATAACAAATTTAACGGCTGTAAATATATACAAATATTTATGTTCATAATATAATAGGTAATTACTTACATGCCCATTTTCCTTTCGATTTAAAATCCACTTTATTAATGGCCGGCCCAATCGCATAGGAATACAAAATATTAATCCCCCACTTCATTACATGATACAACAAAACTATTAAAATCACAACACCGCCTATTTCAAGCGAAACATATGGCGGCATATTTGTAAAATAAATAATTTTACTTGTTATTAAAAAGTGAGAGGTTATGTTGCGGAGAGAGTCGCGTCACCGTTTGACACAGTTCGCGCATGCGTACTAGCGGTCGAAGAAAGTTACCATGCGCACTGAATAAACGAATGTGGCGGCTAGCGAACGAGTGATTCGAACGGCGCGGCCCGGAAAACACCGATCAGAGTCGTTTTTATGAACGCGACGGCAATAAAATATCGCGCCGTCTCTGTCTGGCGGTGTGATAACTATAACGTTCGATTATGTAGGTCATCCAGATCATATCATTTTAGTAAATACTTCAAAGCCAATGTTATTGCCATGTATGTTATGATTATAAATTATTTTACTTACAACAGTGACCCACGTAATAAAAGCGATATAGTTCTATCTTAATAACAGTTACCGGCAAGGGTGGCAAGCGTGTATGAAAGGCCTAACAAATACAGAAGACATTCAACCTGTATGTCAAATGACATCCTATCGTGACCCTATCTTCTTCTTCCTAGCCTTATTCCCAATATTATTTGGGGTCGGCTACTAGTTGAACCGGTTTTACCTGAATATCAGTTTTTTCCACGGAGCGACTGGCATCGGACCTCCGCAACCCTAAGGGAGAACTGAAATTCGAAGTTTGAACTAGTTGTCAGTAAATTTGAGGGCACTGACTTCCCAATAACGATTCCCATAGATGTTCATGACAACCGGGACCGACGGCTTTACGTGCTCTCTGAGGCACGGGCGGGAATCACCGCCAAGGTTCCAAGCCCGGGCTGCTATTAGGAATTTCCTAAGAAAAACCCAAAAACACTTTTTGGCCGACCCGGGATTTGAACCGATTTTGATATCGTGACCCTATCATCCTATCAAATTATTTAGGGCAAGGATAGGCTTACTCTAAACAGGAATCTAGCCAACTCCCCTAGCGAAGTTTCAAACGATTTTCGTTTTCTATTCTATTCTCTTGTTTCATTGGCTTAATGTCACTCATGTGTGTCGAGGGGAAAAGACCCAGAGGCCGCAGCCCATTGCGTTGGGCAGACCAAATTTGCTCATCCCTCAGCAGTACGTTCCATGCTGCCCTGCACACTGCTCAAAGCCGAGACAAATGGCGAACTGCCACTCGCAGATTGCTGACAATTAGGGGTCATGACCCTCAGAATTGAGGATAACGACGCAAGGAAGAGTGTGTAGATAGATTAATTCAGTCTGCTTCGGTGGCTCAATGGTATCGGGCTCGATTCCCGGGTCCGACCAAATGTTTTTTTGATCTACAAATATTTCTTTGAGTGTTTTCTATTATGTATGTATTTACAAAAATAAAGTATGTTTATATATTTATATCAGTTGTTTAGTACCCATAATACAAGCTCTACTTAGGGTGGGACTAGATGGCGTTGCGTGTAAGATGTCAGAAATATTTATTTATTCATTTATTTTGACCTAATTTCTTAAACTTGTAGTAGTAATAATACATAGTAAGAAGTGACAGATGTCTTCTTACATCAAGAGTCTTTTAATAAGCCGTCACCGAAGCGCGATATAGTATCCAAATTTCATTTCACGCCTTTTAAAACACACTTGCTGACGATGTCTTTGACTACCCTTCATAACTGAGGTCAATGTCTCGTAATATACTCCAGTACATTTTTTTATTTATTTATTCATTTATCCATCAATCAGGTAGAAGGTTAGGCTTCGGTAATCTTGCTACATGCTGAGATACAGGTTAAAGTCTAGTTCGGCTGCAGATGTTCCTTCTCGTACTTACAAAAAAGACGATATTGTACCCAATGTTTTTGAGCAAATAAAAACTTATTATTATTAATCTCACTTGGAGAAAAGCAACGAAAAGCCCTTTAAGCACCTGTCAAGCCGGTTCGATTACTTCTATCGAGAACGAGTGGGACGGTTTGTAGCCAAAGAATAACACGAAATCGTAAAAATTATATATTGATATTCACAATTAAGCAAATTACTTCTCTTTAAGTTTAAGACTACCTAAAGATCGGGTTAACTCTGTACAACAAAAATATTATCAAGATCTCCTAATGAGTTAGCAACTACTACAATAGTTCACATTTAGGGTTCTATAGTTTATGACTGGGAACCGTTATAGGTTCGTCATGTCCGTCTGTCCGTCCTTGATTTACCGTCCAAACGGTTAATGCTAGAAAAATAAATAATAATATATGTTTTTATCACGTCAACAAAGTTCAAAAATAAAATCACGAAATATATTTTTATTTTGAGTAGCTCCCTTCATCATTATCATGGTAAAATCCCGGAATATCAAAATTCATTGCTCGAAATCACAGGCAGAAAAACAGGCAGCTAGTATAAAATAAAGCTGTCATTTGTAATGAAAAATCGTTTATCAATGCCATTGAATCACATCGCAACAATCCTCCGCCTTCGGTAATCAAGGATATCGATAGAAAGTTTGGATACATCCATTACGTCGATGTAATTTCACTAATTAGTTTCCGATGTCCGTCGAACACCATTTGCAAGAGAGGTATCATTATATATATATTCTATTGTAATTGATTAATGATTAGGTAATGTTTGAATCATTGTGATTAGCGGTTTGCTTTGGTTTAGCAATAACAATTGTTAATTTGATAGTTTATACACGTAGAAGGTTAAACTGCCTTCGTAACCGAGAAAAGATCTACTAACAATATGTTAGCGAGTATATACTTAATTTTTTCTCATTGTAAAATGTTGTTTAAATTAAAAATAAAAGTTAGTCGAATTTTAATACTTGATTGTAAAGAAATTGTTTTTTTTAAAGACAACTTCCAATTATTAGGTGTATACATTCTGTGTCGCGGAAACTTTACATAAATCCATGAAATGAACACAAAGAACACCCAGGCTCAGAAAAACAACTACTGTTGTACACTTTTTGACGATTTGTTTTAAAACAGTTGACTAACGTAACATGATATTAATATTTTTAAAATGGTCTTTGTATGATCTTTCATTTGATACGCATATTGTAAATTCAAGAAAAAAAATCAAACCCACAAACCCTCTTTTTCATTTGAGGTCGCCATTTTCAAAATGTATATAGTTTTTGTCAATATACCATACGAAAAACAGTACCTTCCTTCTGAGGTAGACGGATAAAAACGTACACCAGAACGATTAAAAAAGGAGTACTCAATTCGAATGGTATTTTTACCATATCAGTACGTTAAAGGAATACACGATATACAAAAAACTAAATATTCAGCCAACCATACCTGCTGTGTCACCGCTAAACTTTAACACCTTAAGTTAGTCTTACAGCAGAAGGGAAACTTAAACGGCAACAAAGTTATTGTGATATATTGAAGGCGATATAGATGCAAATTTTAATTAGCTTGTAAACTTCCTCCCAGCCCGAACAAGTCAATCACCCTAGTTTGTAATAGAACTATCAAGAGTTCTAATTACGAAGGTTCGAACGTAAATACGGTTTGCAACTAGTTTTCAAGTAGCAAGACTAAAAAAACAGCTTTTTTAGGGTTCCGTCTTTTGCCACATCCGCCCGTCCGTCCTCGACTCATCTTCCAAAAGGTTAGTGATATCAAAATGAAACTTTGCATGGATATTAAATATCCGTACGTACATACGATTTGTATTCGTAAGTAACTCGTACTGTCACTACCAAAGTGACTATATACTCATCTTCCGAGCCTTTATTCCCAAGTTTATTTGGGGTCGGCTACTAGTTCAACCAGTTTTACCTGAATTTCAGTTTTTCCACCGAGCGACTGGCATCGTACCTCCGCAACCCTAAGGGAGAACTGAAATTCGAAGATTGAACTAGTTGTCAGTATATTTGAGGGCACTGACTTCCCAATAACGATAGCCATAGATGTTCATGACAACCGGGATCGACGGCTTTACGTGCTCTCCGAGGCAAGGGCGTGAATCACCGACAAACTTCCGAACTCCGGGCTGCTATTAGGAATTTCCTAAGAAAAACCCAAAACACTTTTTGGCCTGACCCGGGATTTGAACCCGAGACCTCTTGATTAGCAGTCGCATACTCTAACCACTAGACCAACGAGGTAGTTATAAGTGACTCTATATTGCCTGATGGAAAGCAAGAATATAATCCAGGAGTAGGGATCACCATCCGCATTGTAAGGGTAGGCAATGCAGCATGGTGACCCATGCCATGGCGGCCTGTTCAGATGTTTCTGCATCACGCAAAATGATTGGGCCTCCGGTCTCACACTCACCAACAAAATACGACAGCAAGAATGCTGTCATTATTAGGATGGTCTTCTGTGTGAGGGTAGTACTGGCCATGTCGAGCTGGCCCATTCGTTCTGAAATAAACGATGCTCTACTACCTATTATAGATAGGTCTTTTAAAAACATTTAGAGCTTGCTAAGGCGATTTTTTGATTTAGGCATCTGTTTGCGAGTTATTCAATTTTAAAGCGTATTTTTTTGTGAAAATAATGTGCCTTCTTGAAAAGAAATCTGAAAAAAACCATGATGGTTCTCAATGTAATAAACTTTAAAGAAAAACTATAGACGGACTCACAACGTTACTTAATTCGTTAAATATATAAAAATTAGATAACATTCTTACTTCAGGAGATGTACCTAGAGGTTTAACTTGTAAAATGCGAAAATTTCGTACAAAAATAACGATATATTATGTAAACATAACAATTATCTATTGGACCAGATTTGAAATCCACATGCCATTATGAGTGACTACAGAACCCTATTCACGTACATGACACGTACTTAGCCCGTTTTTTTCTAATTTTTCTTCTTGATCAATAAACAAGTATTTAAAATAGCTTAGGTACTTAATGTTTGCAACTTTTCCACAGTAAATCAGTACTCATATTATAAAACAGAATATTTTAATTTGTTTCTTTGAATATCTGCTTAATTCTGCTAAGAACTGGTTTGAATTAAGTGATTGTTTTGGTTGTCCATAATGCATAGGCATTTTAATAGGCCACCATACTATAGGTACCAAACAAAATTTTCTAAATTTGAAACATTAAGATCACTGCTGGACATAGGCCTCTCACATTGCAGGCCACTCTGACCGATTGTGGACTACGATAGGCTGATGATGATGATCACAACTTCAAGATTATATTTATGCTTTTCACCAGAGTAGTCACTTTGGTTCTCTCATAATTAAAAAAAATATTATCAAGGAAGACTAATGGAAATAGGTATAACAATCGAGACAAGGTCGCGCAAAAGTTAAAAGTGATGCAAAAACAAGGAAAGTTGATTTGATGAATAGGCGTAGGCGATGGCAAAAAGGCAAAATTTTGTCTGTCTGTCTGTCCGTCTTTCTGTTTGTTCCGCGTTATCTCTGGACCGACTGGACAGATTTTGACGGGAGTTTCACTGGTAGAAAGCTTATGATACGAGGAGTAAGTGAGACTAATTTTTTGAGACTACTCGCTATTTAAAACGTAAGCCGCGGCCTAGTCTGTAATAAATCTGTAAATGGTAGGTAATCTGTAATTTAAGGAAGATATAACCGATATTATTACGTTGCATGGTCTTCGAAGGCGGAAGGTAATAATGCCTCGTTCAAGTAGCAGTTTCACAATTTGAAACGTAAATACAACATCTTCACGGCTACGTCTTTCATTATATGTATATCAGATTCATAAAAAACGTATAAATTTTGTATAAATTACACAGAATGCGGCCGATACAATCATGAACTTGATATAATTGCGCTTGTTAATTATTATTCATCAAAATAAAATTAAATAACACCAAGTTTATGTAATGCTGTATAAAATTATAATTTGTTCGTTTTTTATTCGTTTATTTACCTGATATTATAAAGCTGAAGAGAGCTTACATATCTAGTTGAACGTACTAATAACAGATGCTGCCTTGGACTTAAAATGATTTATAAAAAAAAATTTAAGGTTGGATAGCTAATTATTGCGTTGTTAAGACCCGTTTTAGAGGATCGGCTAGAGAAACATCACGTCAGTTTCTCATACTGTCTGACACAGGTTCTCACAAAAATTGTTAAACGCGCATATATATTGAAAGTGACAGTTGAGAGTTCGAGCGTCTAAACGTCCAAAAAAATATCCTCTAACTATTGGGGGATAAGCTCGTCGCGGCCGATTAGTGGCGGCACTGTCATTGTAAGATAAACCACGAGAGCCAAATAAAAAACGACGATTTGCGTAATAAAAGTGTTTAGGAATTACAAAGGACGATAAAAAAAAATAACTATCATCGCTAAGTAAACTTTAAATAAAAATATTGTTAAGAAACAATTAAATCAATCAAATGAAATTTTACGAAAATATCAAAAGCCATTTTGACTGCATGTTTACAGGGTTGTCTGATTTGAAGTTAAATTTCCCATGTGTCTTAGCTGGTTTAAGAAAATGTTTAATCATGATCCAATAAGTATATGTTTATATAATATATCTTATTAAATCTAAGTTGGTGGATATGGTTGAAAAAATATTTGGATTTAAGATATTACTTTAAGACAAAATTTGAAATCAACCGGAATGTTACATCTAAACGAAAACTGTTTAAAATACAAATTAAAAGAGAATGTCATTAAGATTCTTATCTGCTGTATGCTGCCTGCTGTATATAGTGTATATAACATAATAATAAAATTAAATGTATATTGCATATTAACAAAATTAAGGACCTCTGTGAGTTGGTTACGGCCTCTGGCACGCCTTTCAAAGTACCGCAACCTCAGACACCCTTCTAAGGTCCAGGGAATATTTTCACCAAGTTGTTGTAAAATATTAAGAATAAATAACATTTAATAGCAATACTTTTTTCTTCTTCTTCCTAGCCTAATTCCCAATATTATTTGGGGTCGGCTACTAGTTCAACCGGTTTTACCTGAATTTCAGTTTAATAGCAATACCTGTTGCACTCAAATTTCTTTTACCTAGTAAATATACACAAAATCATAATATGGTAAAAATTATAACTAAATAAATTTAAATTTAATACAAATCTCAAAATCAAAACATAATTATTGTTCCTTTCTTTTAAGGGAAATGTTCAATGGTATCACTCAATACTCGTCCACGTGATGTACGCTGCTGTAAGCTACGCTTACTTGTGTGCGTAGCACGCACACAAGCGCTGCAAATCTGGCCTGTTGTTTTTGTTGCGAATGCAGCGCAACACTCCATCTAGACATATATTTACGTGACGAGTGAGGCCAACTGTCGCCCAAGCAGAAGCAGGCCAGTGAGACGCTCTGACATCAACAAACACTCTCCTCCTGTGTGGGAACATCTACAAAACGTATTGGTGGCTCGAGGTACCTCGGTCTTCCAGAGATTTCTTTTCGAAGGTGAACTTGGTTCCTAGATTTCTACTACCGGAGACAACGTTTTTGGTCCGATGGAGTTCTATATAACTTACCGGTGGTATCCTATAGCATTTCCGAACAAACAAAAAAAGGGTTGGATAATATATACCCGATCAAGGTTATAAACTATATAACATCACGCTACGATCATGGTAGTCGAGTAGCAATGAAAAATGTTCTGAAACGAGAAAAATGTCTAAAATCATCTAGTCTAGCAAATAGATAGTAGAGCCACGCTGATTTCAGCACGAATGAATCGACTCGACCGGAGCAGTGCTACCCTCACACAGAAGACCATTCTAATAATAACAGCATTCTTGCTGTCGTATTTCGTTTGTGAGTGCGAGAACAGAGGCCCAATCTTCAGAAACATCAGTGCAGAATCATCTGACCAGGCCGCCATGGTATTGGTTACCACAATGAGGATGGTGACCCCTATTCCTGGATTCTACTCATGCTTTCCATCAGGCAAAGTAGAGTCACTTTGGTGCCTACCAAATATACTAAATATATATTAAATAAGATTCATTGACGACAGTAACAAAATTTCCTAATTAGGTACTAGATTTAACACTACATATCTTTATATATATATATATTTAGGCCAACCAAAGTCATTTGAAAGCAATGAGTAGAATCCAGGAGTAGGATCCACCAAAATAGAAAGTATGTATCTAATGTCATATCACTTAATGCTTTCAAAAGATACAAATTGATCACTTTGTTCAGAAAATTAATAAATTATTTATTAATAAACATCGCTTTACATATAAAATATTAATTAGTTCCTGAAACCGAAAGAAACTTTAAAATTATAAAAAAGTTTAGTTCATAGTTGTGGCTTTATTATTTAATAATCATAATAAGAACGTTAATATAAAATTAAACATAAAAATGCAGTAAGAAACGCAAATTTTAAATTTACGCCTTTATTACATTTTGTATAAATATAATTTATACGAGTAGGAAACGAGATACTATCTGTTATTATAATATTATATTGTTCATGTGATTACTTCTTGTTTTTAACTTATTGAAGTTCCACACAACCCATCATTTCTTGCTTTATTAAGGGCTGAAAATATCACAAACAGATTCTTAAAGATTGTTTACTGAATAAAAATAATCAGCTGATTTAATTTAAAGCTTCTGTCTGAGATGATCCTGAACAGCTGGTACCATAACCAGACGTTCAGGCTCTGAATTGATAAATCAGCTACAATTGGCAATTTATTTCATTCTAAGACTTTCTTTGAAAAAAAATGTACGAATCTAGTCCACAGGATTAGCAAGCTGAAGTGGTCAATGGGCTGGCCATATTGATCGCAGAACCGACAACCGTTGGGGTAAACGTGTTCTTGAGTGGAGAGCGCGTCTCGGCAAACACAGTGTAGGACGTTCACAGGCCAGGTGGAGTGATGATTTGCGCAAGATGGCTAGTAGAAGCTGGATGCGAGTAGCCGAGGATCGAACTAAGTGGCTATGTCCAGCAGTGGACTGCGGTAGGCTGATGATTTGAAATAAAGAAATATTTCAGACATCTTACTCATAACGCTATTTAGACCTAAACTAAGCAGGACTTGTATCATGGGTACTAGACAACTGATGTAAATACATAAACATACTTTTCTTTTTTAAATACATACATATTATATATGGAAAACAACCAAACCAAACCAAAAAAAAAAAAAAAAATTAAATTAAAAAAAAAAACCCGGAACAAATGTTTCCGATCACACGAACATATGGTCATAGTAGGCCAAAACCTCCTTTCAAAGGAGAGGCCTATGTCCAGCAGTGGACTGTTAAAGGCTGTTGATGATGATTGATGAACATATGGTCCAGTATGGTGTATAACACGCGAATCGAACCCAACACCTCAAACACAGCAGTCGCATACGCTCCCACTACACCACCGAGACAGTCAATAATACTTAGTATAGCCAAAAACAGAATTGAAATTTAAATTGAAGATAACCTTTACCACCTTTCAAAATTATCTTGGCCAACATTTCCTCAGTGTACAATTACCGCCTTTATAAGTAAAACCCTAAGACTGAATTTTCTGTGTTGAGATACGATCTTTTTTTTTAATTAAGCTGCTGAGTTGGTAACCAGGTACACAGTCAACGTATGCTTGTAAAACAGGACGTATTAGGGTCATTCTATTTCGTAAATCTGCGTAATTTGGGTCTGAAAACTAGAGGGTAGTTCAGAGATAAGAAAAGAGTCTCTATAAAATGATGTTGCAAGTATATAGGTAGTAGAGTCACGGTGATTTCAGCATGGATGGGCCGGATTGACGGGGCGGTATTACCCTCGTATAGAAGACCAACCTAAAATGAGAGCATTCGTGCAGGCTGTCGACTTTCGTTCGTTTCGACCGAATGTGATGGTTCTGCATTATTCTCTCGGCCTCCAGAGACTGCAATACAGATCTGATAATCGAACACGCTACCTCAAGTGCAGCAATCACTATAGACAAAAAATTAGCAACATTTAAAGACTAGCGTTATGATAATTATGATCGAAATATTTTAATACTTAATTTAATAGTAGGCCAAAACCTCCTTTCTAAGGAGAGGCCTATGTCCAGCAGTGGACTGTTGAAGGCTGTTGATGATGATGATGATGATTTTAATACGTTGCAAAGTGATCATGATAATGTTGCTGTAAACTTTTAGTCAGGGGTATATGTACTTTGCAATGGCTAGCAGGAGCTGGATGCGAGAAGCCCAAAAACAATCAAAGTGGTGTGCAATGGGAGGTTGCGCAAATCGTCACTCCACCTGGCCTGTGGGCGTCCTACACTACGATCGCCGAGACGCGGTCTCCACTTTTCTACCCGAACGGTCATCAGTTCTAATAAATATTAATAACTTATTGAATAAGACCATTAGACACATATACTTAAACCAGTGACAGTTACATAAGTCTTACCTTTTTAGGGTTCCGTAGCCAAATGGCAAAAAACAGAGCCCTTATAGATTCATCAAGTCTGTCTGTCTGTCTGTCCGTCCGTCTGTCACAGCCAATTATTTCCGAAACTATAAAAGCTATACTATTAAAATTTGGTCAGTCGATGTGTTCTGTGAACCGCATTAAGATTTTTACATAAAAATAGAAAAAAAAACAATACATTTAAGGGGTCCCCATACTTGGAACTGAAACTCAAAAAAATTTTTTCATCGAACCTATACGTGTGGGGTATTTATGGATAGGTGTTCAAAAATGATGTTAAGGTTTCTAATATCATTTTCTTTTAAACTTATTCAGTTTAAAAAAAAATTATAGTTTGCGCAAGAGACACTTCCAAAGTGGAAAAATGTGTGTCCCCCCCCTCTAACTTCTAAAATAAGAGAGTGATAAAACTAAAAAAAATATATGTTGTACATTACCATGCAAACTACCTACTACTACTAAACTACAAAAATTGGTTTGAACGAGATCTAGTGAGTAGTTTTTTTTAATACATCATAAATCGTAACACGCAATTTACCTTTCATCCAATCAATACACTATCATAAAAACATCGATGAAAGTTACAACGAACTACAAGAACTTTTATATGATGTTACTTGCTGATACGGAACCCTTCATGGGCGAGTTCGACTCGCACTTGGCCGCTTTTTTTTATACTCTAATGTATGATTTTTCATATAAATTCATATAAATCAGTTAGACAGTTTAAAAAACCTGCCACCGCGTGTATTTAGGTTATCACGGTTAAAGTAGCCTATGTCCTTTCTCAGGCTCTAGATTATATGTGTATCAAATTTAATTTGAATCGATTCAGTACTTTTTCCGTGAAAACTGGACAGGCAGACAGTGTTAAGCAGCATGGTGAATCATACCATGTCGGCCTGGTCGGATTTTATGCATCATTCTCTCCTCTGGAAGCCGGGAGAATGATGCAGAATGATTGGGCTCTGCCAATAGAGAAGTAGCTATTGTGGTAGAAAATATAATTTTGTAGTATTCACAAAACTACCATTAACACGTATTAAAAAATAACGTGATTTATTACGCTGAAAGCTTTTTAGAGCATACTAAGTGTAAGCCTGCTTCATTTTAGTTCAGTTGTTTTTCTGTGAAAACCGGACAGGCAGACAGTGTTACTTTCGCTTTTCTAATAGTAGTAGAGAAAGTAGTAGAAATTATATAGTAGTAAAGATTATATTCATTATTAGTCTTCTATCTATAGCCGGTTCCAAAAATAACGGGTCAGTCACATAAACCCGAATATCTCCCGAACTACGTATGCCATCCTAATGAAACGAAGACTGTTCAATTGAGAATTTAATTATACAGATAAAAAATAAAATAAAACTTAGTTACACCCACAATATTAATCTTAAATTTAAAAAAAACTAAAGTAGTCATATTTTTCTTAAGATTACATTTTTTTTATGATTGTTTTTTTGCTGTTTTTCATCACTGGAGGCTTCATCACGTGGAGGCAATACAAAGTATTAAATGAAGAAAGTGATGAAAAACAGCAAAAAAACAATCATAAAAAAAATGTAATCTTAAGAAAAATATGACTACTTTAGTTTTTTTTTAATTTAAGATTAATATTGTGGGTGTAACTAAGTTTTATTTTATTTTTTATCTGTATAATTAAATTCTCAATTGAACAGTCTTCGTTTCATTAGGATGGCATACGTAGTTTGGGAGATATTCGGGTTTATGTGACTGACCCGTTATTACTGACCCGTTATTTTTGGAACCGAGTGTATTTCGAAACAGAATATTTGTTTGAAGCTGGATAGTAGGTTCTGGAATTAAAATAATTTTAATGTAACAAAGCGTTAAGCGACGTTATTGAAATATTTTCGGAAAGCACCCCACGCTTTGGTACATTAAAATTATTTTCTACTTTTTAGTTTAAAAGCGTCTGTTTAGTTTTTTTTAAACTTTTATTTTTTTCTAGACTAAAAAAATTATCTCTAATTTTTTTTTTTTTTCAAATTAGTGTATTGTCATCGGTCCTCAATAAATCTACAAAGTTTGAACGAAATCTGGCTGTTTAAGGTTGGTCAAAATCGCACCCAAAGGAGTCATCTTCCTAGCCTTATTCCAAAGTTTATTTGGGGTCGGCTACTAGTTCAACCGGTTTTACCTGAATTTCAGTTTTTCCACGGAGCGACTGGTATCGGACCTCCGCAACCCTAAGGGAGAACTGAAATTCGAAGATTGAACTAGTTGTCGCACCCAAAGGAGTAATTACTTATAATAAAGGACAAAAATTCATAAAAAAATTCAAGGTATAATTCTAAAGCTCTCCACAAATTAGATATATCTACTTATATACTTCTACAAAATACCAATCGTCGTAACTATAACGTACCATTACAATCCATTAAAAAAACGTTCTTTTAGACGACGTCACTGTAAATTGAAAAGATCAAGAAAGTTTACTATAAATGTCACGTATGCTTTGAGATCCAATCGATTATATACAAAAGTCCTTGAGCCGTGCACAACTGATTTGTCAAAGTGATATCTCGCGACACTTACGTGATGGCTCTTCCGTCATTTAAGAAATCTTAAAAATATTGGATGTAAAATAAAAAAGGATAAAGCAAAGCTGAGACACTCAATGAAAAGCGGACTAAGAGAGCGAACTTCACAGGCCACAGGCCACAGCAACTTCATAGCACTGCAAAGACAAGGCGAACTTGATATGAAAGTTATGCTAACACGACTAGTGAACGTGGCAAAGGTATGCTATAACCTACTTTCTGAGGAAAGGTCTACTAAAGTCTATAAAGAAAGTACTTACTTGACTGCACGGTTGGCCTAGTGGCTTAAGCGGTCGCCACACCGCTTCCTACTGCGCCAAGTGTCGTGGGTTCAAATCCCACGTAGGATAACACTTTGTGTGATTCACAATTTGTTGTTCTGAGTCTGGGTGTTCTTTGTGTCCGTTTCATGTATGTTTGTAAAGTCCCCCGCGACACAGGAATATTCCTAATGGGGTAGTTGTCTTTTTTTAAAGAAAAAAAAAAGAAAAAAAAGAAAAGAAAAGAAAAAATTAGATTCAAATAGTAAATATGTACTTAAGTGTGTATTTGTAACGCTTTAAGGTAGTTAAGTTTACATTAAGTTAAATTAAGTTAAAGAGATTATATTAAGTTTTCCACGATGCCCGATTAAATTAACTTGCTTAAACACTTCATAGGTAGTTATAGAAAAATCTAGAGGACATGGTATCTATTTGAAATCTATGTATATAGCCCATGTTACTCACAAATAATGCGGCATTCTATTTGTAATATAATTTTCAAAATCAATTGAATCAAGAGATTACCCTCTACAATGAGGTTCCAACTCACAACTTTACTCCTTTGTAATATTTTCTGCATTTTAGCTGAAAACATGTTCTCAAACCTATACATATATATATATACATTCTACAAAGTGTTAAATTATATGTGTTATACAAATGAGGTTGTTGCCTTGTAGCTTTGCACATCGCTCAGCTCAGTCACGGGAAACGTTCGTCTGATTTGTCAAAGTCTTGGCGCAGCACGTCCCAACCGCGTTACACGGTGATCATACGTGTTCAATGTGAATTTTTGCTGCTGGCAATGTGACGTAGGTACTGATAGGAAAAAAGATTAAATACTTTTATGTGTGTTCATATATACCTATTCTATATAAAGCGTATCTTATTAAATTATTAATTTCGTGTGTGTTTCTTTCCTATTATGATTTTGGGGATTTTAAGCGGGGGGTGGAAAATCATCTCTCTCTATGTTGCTATAGTGTAGGTCACCTTCTTCACGCTGCCTGCATTTGCATTTCTACTCATGCTTTCGACCACGCCGAGTAAAGACACCTTGGGATGCTATGAGAAATGTATAAAAAGATAAATTTAAAATAACATTTGTAGATTAATGAGTTAGTAAAATAGTATAAAGATGTTCAAAAGCATTGACAGAACTTTTATCAGTGGCAGTCGAAATACTATTGTAAATTAGTAGTTTCTTCTACAGATGGTCGCTTACCTAACACTTAATTAGGAATGCCATTTTCGGATAACACCAAAAGGTGGGTAAGCCCAGGTGAATAAAGAGAGTACAACGAAAAAGCTAGAGTAGAAAATACCGCGTCTCTTGAATGATATTTAAAACGGTACAAAAACGATACCAGCCGTATGAAGCCGTGATTACACGACTCCATGTCCGTTCTGTAAATAATAAATTATATTTTATTTTGTAAGTGATTTTTTTACAGATATTTTAACACATCCATCTTCACAGCTAGAAGGTGCCGGCATTCACTAAGATTCACTCTGGAATGAAATGCCGAAACAACACAGAGGTGTTTTTTTTTTAACAATTATTAAATAATAAATAATGCAAGTACAGTATGGGGTCTAGTTTGGGCTTTTGAAGAAAGGTTTTGAGTTTTAAATAAAATTATCGTAAATGATACTATTAAATTAGCAACAGTAAAAGGCCACTTCATTAAAATAAATTCTCAAAATATACAAAATTCCTCTATAAATGATAAAATCATATCAATTAGTTTTCTTTATAAATTGGTCACAAGAGAAACCCAGTCAGCATTTTTGTTTCCAACGAATTGAAATTCATGAATAACAATGAGGTACTCTGAGGTACTGAATATTTTCTTATGGAACTCTAAACGTTTTGTGAGCGTTGGCCTGTGAATTTTTAAAGAGGTCTCTCCTTAAAAATGTTGCTGATTAAAATGAAAGAAAAGCCAATTCAGCTGTTTGTTCTTTGAATTAGAAATGGAGTTAGCGTTAATATTTTATTAGGTTCTTGGTTTGTTTGAACCTCTGATTGGAAAATTAAACTCCATTGATGAGTTTAATATATAGAAATCTTAATAGTAAGACGGTATTGTTACGATTTCTATGATTTTGTTTGTTTTATCGTTTGTCTATATAAATAATTATTGACCCTTTAAGCAGAATCTGTTAAAGTTGTATTTAGTGTTTTAATTGTCTGTAATAGAGGAGAAAATAAAAAAGTAACCAACCGTAGGATAGTTGTTTTACGGCAATTTATGACGAAACAGATATTTGAATATCTTGGGAACGTAAAAAATAACATTTGACCATATTTTGAACGGGTAGCCCAAACTAGTAATAGCAATTCAAACATTGCCATCGGTAACAGGATTAACGTAGATGTTTATATACTATTTTCGAGACTCTTTTGTGGTTGCTGGCCATATGAATGCCAGGCTGCCAGGCTGATGATGATGATAATGAAAATTTATCTAGTTAGGTAGATAACTTGTTTAATAATATTTTAAGAAACAGATCACCTCAGAATGATTTGGCCTTCGGTCTCACAGTGATGAGTCATCAACGAAAGACGACATCACGAAAGTTGTCATTTTAGGATGGTCTTCTGTGTGAGGGTAGTACTGCCCCTGTCAAGCTTTCCAATTCATGTTGGAATCAGTGTGTCTCTACAACTTACAATTTCTACGGATATTAAGCGATATTCGCAATATAAAAATATATAGATGCCAATAAATATTTTATTTTATAAAGCAAAATTGTTTAGATAACTAATATTATTTAAGTTTAAAGTAATATATTATCTTCAGAATAATAAAACAGGGAATTGTTCTTAGTTATTTGTACGTTGAAATAAATAAAATTTAATTCATAAAATTAATTTAGCTCTAATTCCAAACCTACTTTACTTTTACCTACTTTAATCATTTTCCATTAATCATTTACTAATTAAATTCAATTCGGAAACTTCACAAAATAAAAAATAAGGCTAATTTCAAAATCCAATTACTCTAGTTCACTTCCAAGTTTTATTACGTTCGTGTGCCATGTAAAATGTTGATGAAACCTACTCAAACCTCGCCCATATCATACAACATTAGCAAGCCAGAGTGTAGTTCAAAATTCCATTTCGCAGTTAATAAAGTGAGCGGGTGCCTTATTAAATTAATTTCCCATAAACTACGTCCCAGCGTCGTCAAATAACCCGAGTCCTAAAGAGGTTTCCGTTTCATTAAATTAAAATTTATTTATGGATAGAGCTGCTAGATATTTACAGCGTACTTTTAAACACTCGAAGGAGCCATTTAATGTTGAAACCAAAGTAAATGACGTTGAAAAAGAAACTTTAATAGTGCGAAAGAACTGCTCGTTTGAGATTTTTTTGTCTATTAATTTTTATTTTGTATAAAATATTTTAACAAATCATGGTTCCTGAAGCTAGAGAACTGTCAAGGAAAATGATTTTTGGAAGACCATTTTTTTACTTCTTCTTCCTGGCCTTTATTCTCAAGATTATTGGGAGTCGGCTAGTTCAATAGGTTTTACCAGAATAATAGTTTTCACACGGAGTGACCAGCATCAGACCTCCGCAACCCTGAGGGAGAACTGAAATTCTGTGGTTGAACTAGCTGTTAGTATATTTGAGGACACTGACTTCCCAATAACGATTGCTATAGATGTTCACGACAACCGGGAGTGACAGCTTAACGTGCTCTCCGAGGCATGAATCACAGTCAATCTTCCATCCTCCGGGCTTCAATTAAGAATTTCCAGTCAGAAAAACCCAACAACACTTGTAGTGTGACCCGGAATTTGAACCCGAGCCCTCTCACTTAACGAGACAGACTTTCGGAAGAACACTAATTGTTGGTGAAAAAATACAGTGCCGTTTAATTGCAGTCTATAGTATTTAAGATGATTATAATGATTCATTGCATTTTGTATTTAATATTCTATTTTAAGTTGAAACCAACTTTAAACCAACTTCTTATTAATGAAGTCCTTGAAGTCTTTATTCCATTAGCCAAATAGGTATTATCTCCGAACACCAAACATTTTGCAGACTTGCGGAATTTCATATTCATTGCTTCATCAGTTTGAGATGGTGTTTACAGTCTAAAGTTTTGAACATAAATCTTTTAAAGTAATTAATAGAATTGTGGATGGGAGATATGTTAAGGAATGTTGTAATTCTAGAAGTATTGATTTTAAGTAAACATTGACTGCACGAAATGAAGTTACATTCTCGTTTTTTTTTAATTAAGTTTGGGTTTGACTATAGTTTATTGCTTGTTTTTGCTAATTTATGTATTGATCACTAGCCACCGTCTTAGCGACTTTTTATTTACTATTTAACAAAAACTGAAATGTATAAATTATAACACACTCTTGGTAGACTTTCCATACTTAGAATAGTCAATTAATTCTGTTTTTGACAAAAATTATAATAATCATAAAGATTTCGTTCATCTTACACACAACATTATCTAGTCCCATACTAAGCAGAGCTTGTATTATAGGTACTAGACAACTGATATAAATACATAAACATACTTTTTTATTGTATATACATACATATTATACATAAAAAACACCCAGACTCCGAAACAAATATTTGTGGATTACACAAATATCTGGTCGGACCCGGGAATCGAACCCCAAACCTCTCGATCAGCAGCCGCATACGTTAACCACTAGACCAACAAGGCGAGTTATGATTTTGGGAGTTAGATGGTATGTATACAGCCCAGTCCAGGCCCAGTACTTTCGGAGCCTATTCATTTCAAATAAACAATCAAAATAATTTTTCTTCTTTATAATATTAGATATACATTGCGCTTTTATGTTATGACTTTAAGGGCTTTTCTCCCTCAATCATACAGGTCTAATAGTCACTTCTAGTTCTATGTTCATTCTATAAATATTTCAAACCAATCTTAATTGTTTTCACATGATTCTTTAGTTAATAAGTTTGTACATATATAAAAAATATATGTAAGGTTATGCAAAATTACATGTTGTAAATCGCTATTAATGCCGCAGAGATAGGCGTCTCGAAAAAAATTTGCTTGAGTTACTACTTATGCCACCAGCTTTCTGTCAGTAAAAGTCCCGAAAAAAATACAAACAAACAACCTATAATATCCCACTGCTGGGCCCGGGTCTCTACTTAAGAGAGGGTTAACTGGCCAAGTGCGGATTGGGGACTGGCAAGACACGTTGTGGCTACAGGCTATGTAATCTTACCCTTGGATGCCTTTAAGGCCTCCAACTAAGTTTCACGACTGCTATCTTGTGACAACAACCGGGACCGACTGCTTAACGTGACCTCCGAATCAAGGAAACGCTCATAATAACATATCATGCCACATACGGTCACCCATCTAGGTCTGACCGCTCCGTCGTTGCTTACCACCTAAGGCCACTCGGCTTGAGCCAGGACAGACAGACAAAAAAATTAAAAATTGTTTTTTGAAGTGAAACTTCTTAAGAATCGTTGTGATTTCAAACCGGATGCAACGGAAAACGACAGGTAAGAGACACAAATACAAAATTAGTGAGCCAGAGCGAGTGCTACAATGTCGGTGTGTATGTATATTGCACTCTGTTTCATCTCATTCTTTTGTCGATTTACTGAAGTTTCACTTCTATCGCATGTGAATCGCACACACTTCTTTTTTTTGATGTAGGTATATGTACTTTCATATACATTTAGTAAAAAAAAACATTTAATATTACCAACAGACGCTTCCATTGTTTTAAGGTATGTGTATATATTTAAATAACTGCCAGGATGTTTGACTGTTACTACCTAAAAAACTTTCTAGAGAAATAATAACATTGTTTTAAAGTTTAAAATATACACTGTGTCTCCTAGACTGCATATGATTTAAGAACTTCGTTTTAATATCGTATACTGCTCCCAACGGTTATATAAACTCGGTTGTTTTAAACCCGTATGTGTCGCCAGCAAGAAAATGTTTTATATATTAGCTAAAATGCTTTCTAAAGACTCAACTTCGTCCAGTCTTTTGTGAATTAGATGTTTTAGAACACTTTTTTGTTTAGCTGATGCAATGCACTTAACTCGAGTAGATATTTCTGTCAAGAGTAATATTATAAAGTAACTCGAGTCATTTGTAAAGAACTTGTTAGAGAAGATACTTCTTTGGATAAATTATGTTGTTTTTATGATATATGTTTGGTGGTAAGTAGCTTTTGTCTACAGTAAACACCTGCAACCTGCAACTAAGAGTTATAAGAATTTGGGGACTTTAAAGTTGTGGTGGCTCTGGTAATCTTAACTTGTCTGTTGTCTACCTCACTCCTTACAGATTAATCATCATATTTTTAAATGTATCATGAACAGTAGAAATTTTATTGAACGTGTTCTACGCAGATCACAAATTTTGTGATAAGTAAGTGTCACTTTATTTTATTTATTTATTTATTACAACTTTATTGCACACCACATTACAGTACAAAAAAAATATTTACTGTGATCTACGTCTGGTTTTACAATAGGCGGTTTTATCGCTCACGGCGATCTCTTCCAGACAACCATGTAAGATATTTTTAAATAGAATGTTGGGTTGTTAGTGATGTACTTTTACAATATTTTTTAATATTATAACACATAAAGTTAGTTACATATTTCATCATAGTATACATACCACTAATACACATAATTCTAAATAAATTAAGTGAAAAGGAGTAATCAATTAATCATACTACTACTACAATTACACACCATCATTACACACACAAACTTTCACAAACATTTACACACAATAAATACATAGAATACCTACCCACAAACAGTAATCAGTTCCCTAGCAGACCCTATCAAGTAATAATTGGTGAGATTTTTTTTTAATAATTGCAGAGACTTGGCTTTTCTTATTGTCTCAGGCAGATTATTCTAGAGTCTAACATATTGTACCAAAAAGACTTGTCAGTAAATTTTGTGTTATGTAATGGCATTTTTAACTTTAAATTTTCCGATGATATCAGGTGCCTACAATGTAAATTGTCAAGGAACTCAAAACGTATGGATGGCGTATGTGGAAGGAACAGAATACTGTATAGAGTGGAGAGAATATGTACATTCCGGCGAAGGCGTATAGGTAACCAGTTATTTAGGACGAAAAAAAATTGTTTTTAAAACGTACGTTATAAAAGTAAAACAATTCTTCATCAACATGATTAGTCTTTGCCAACTTACTGCTAAACACAGATCGTAAAGAGGGTAATCACTATATAATATAAAATATATTGAAGTCTTCCGCCGCGTCTGTCTGTCTGTTCGTAATAAACTCAAAAACCCCTGCACAGATTTAAATGAAATTTTGTAACCAGATAGTCTAAAACCTGAGAGAGGATATAGGCTACTTTTTTACCACGATAACCGACTGAAAGCTGCAGGCAAAAGCTAGTGTTATCATCATCAACAACCCATACGTCCCACTGCTGGGCTCAGGTATCCTCCCAAGAGAGGGTTAAGGCCATACGTACCCACACTGGCCGAGTGCGGCTTGGGGACTGGCACGACACATTGTGGCTACGTAATCTTGCTGTTGGTTGTTTTTAAGCCGCTCGAAGGCCTCCAACTTAGCTTCACGACTGCTATCTTATGATAACAGTGTTATAATGAGAATGATATTTAATAATATGAATCTAGATTACTTCAATTTCATTTTCCATTATTGAAAGACCTTAAAAATGATTGTTGGAAGTCAGACAAACTTTTAAATATCAATTTGATTGCATAATAATAATTAATGAAAACGCTTTATTTTTCAGTGTCACATATAAAAATTAAACTACCTATTTTTTTTACCACATGGGATATTTATCATAACAACGAGATTTGTTTTCAATTCTTAAATTCATTTACTCGAAGGCGAAGTTACACCACAGAAAATGTACAGTTTAAATTGTTCTCTTTTACCACAAAGAAATCTCTTTAATCTTTCAAAGCCCTTTAAATGACGTGGTACTTGAATGCCCTTCGTGTTTACACCTCACAAAGACAAAGGTACAAAAAACCAAAAACAGCATTAAGCCTCATTTGGCTCTGTGAAAATAAAAGTGGAAGAGGGTGTAACAGAGCTTGAGGAAAATGTCAGAGCGTTGAGGGCACTACAGTCCTGGTGAATGAGACATCCACGTAGAGATGGGAGGCTTGCCGGGATCCCGGTCGATCCAATTTACAACGAAAATTAAAAATAAACATTGAATTATTATTTCTTTGCTTTTCTTTTAGAAATTACGAAACGACTTCTCTGCGACAGGGAATTTCGCCTATTTTAACATAATTATCAGGCGCAAAACTGATGACCATTAGGAAGAAGAGTTCTGGAGTGGAGACCGTGTCTCGGCAAACGTAGCGTAGGACGCCCACGAGCCAGGTGGAGTGACGATTTACGCAAGATAGCTGGCAGGAGCTGGATGCGAGAAACCCCAAATCAAAGTGGTGTGCAATGGGAGAGGCATATGTCAAGTAGTGGACTGAAATGGGCTGATGACGATGATAACATAATTTTGGTTTTTGGCTATCATCAAAATGCATGATTATACATATCTGTATTTACTCGTATTCTTTGTACAATATTTATAAGTGTATTAAGATTGTTTTCAGGCTGCTTCTCATAGCTAAAAAAAAACCTTGTTTCAATCCTGGAGGAGTTTAATTCCTTTTTTTAGTTTAAATGTAACTAAGTTCTTATATTCTCGCAAATAAATTTAATCCCTGGAAAACTTTAGGAATATCCGAAAGCATTTACAAAACATACAGGCAAATAAAATCATAAATGTTTACTGAATATCAATGTTTACTGAATATTAAATCAAAGTCTCAATCCTTCCCACTGCATTTGCAGTAGATCATCCCCTCACTCGCACAGAGGCTGGAGGCCGGTGTGACGCAAAGTGGTGCACTCTCCGCGCTTTGTGGCACACGTAGAAAAAGTAGTACATTTTAATTTTTCCTCTTTCCCTCCATACCTTTGTTTTTCATTTTATCGCAGCACTGTCAACGAATGCCATTGTTTTTAACTTGCTGCATTAACAGTATATTATATTCCATCAAATCCATTTTTTATTATTGTAATAGTACTTACTACTAATAATTAATAGACATGGTTCACCTAAGAGTTACGATATTGTAAACTGTATAATACGAACAATGTCTTTCTGTTACAATTATTATGGTCTCATCATTGTGTAATTATAAATCACGGGAAGAAGCGAAACAGCCCGATACAAGTACTTCAAATAACTTACTGGGGCTTGTCTCAATGTAAACTAATGGCAATGTATAAGAAACAATATAAACCTTTTTATTTATTTATTTTTATCAAAACTTGTAAAAAAACAAGTCTCCTAACTAAGTTCTCCTACCGTAGAAACTGTAAGTTCCATGTTAAACTAAGTCGGTTAAATTTTTAGTCCTAACTTTAAGTGTTTTTAGTTATTACTTAATTAGCTGACCTAACCATCTTATAGTGGCAATATAAATATTAAAAACCTTTTATGCTTTAATTGAAATTTAATACTTGGACTTATATGAAAACACAACGTATATTTAAAGTAATACGTATAACATTAAATTAGATTGATTAGTGTGATGGACAAATCAGTACATTTGCTTAAAACATAGACAATTTTTATTATTATAACTGCATCCCCGAATGTATAACGGCACCCACATCTGGAAAGTGTCACTAACAGAATAAGAAAATTCAACTGGATTTTTAGATCACTTAGACACGTAGTTCCGAAATGCCACAGAGAGAATACACGTCCATCACGTAACGTATTGAATGAGATCTATGTTTCTCTTGTGCAGTCAGTTTTGACATATTGCATCCCTATATGGGGCCGGCAAAACAAAATTCCTGGAAGTAGAAAGAGCACAACGTATGTTGCTGAAGGTGATGCACTTCAAAGAAATCACATTCCCTACCAACGAACTCTATCAATTCTGTGAACTTCTATCTGTGAGAAAATTATATATTACACAAACGGTTTTGAGAATGCATAAGAAAATACCTTTCAGTCCAAGCCTCATCTCTAAAAGAAGGAGGTAAAGTGTGGCTGATACCCCTGCCACAAAAACTTGTTTTGCTGGCAGACAATACTTTTTACTTTAATAAAAAGCTATCCATTTATTCTATGTTATACACCAAATGCAAAAAAGAACTGATCGTCTGGATTAAGACCTTGTCTTATGACACACACACATACACATACACACATACACACACACACACACACACACACACACACACACACACACACACACACACACACACACGAACACACACACACACGTCCATACACACGAACGTACACACAACCTAGCATGTACAAAAATGTATAAGTTTATCGGACTACTAGGCGCAGGCAAAAGTTTCATCCATACGTTGTTGGCATACCCAAAAGACGAACTAAACGGTTTGACAGCTCGTTTTTGGTGAGAGTCGCCAAAGTTTGGAACGACCTGCCTGGGTCTATTTTTCCTGATGAGTTGAACTCTGGAACCTTTAAGAGTAGAGTGAACAGGTTTCTTTTGGATGGGCGTGTACCATTTTCGTCTTCATCTACACTTTCCATCAGGTGAGATGGAAGACAAACGCCTATTCCATTACAACAATAAAAAAATAAAAAAAAATAAAAAAAGTTTCACTCTGTTTGTTATGAAGAGTGGAATCTCCTGACACCAGCAACCCTAGCTTAAAAGCAGGTTCCACTAAGTTCTTATATGCTAACTATGTAATTAGAAAAAAGTAAAAAAAAAAATGTGAGCCGTCACGGGACGCCTGGCAGATGTGAAACATCGCCATTATTTTGTAAAAGTAATATGCAGAAAAGAACATATTGTAATAGGAACTAAATATGTCATAATGATAAAATAAAATATTACGTAGTAGTGGTACGCAGTAGTGTGTACGGTGTGGCGACGCGTCGCCACACCGTACACACTACTACATATAGACTGTATATATATACCATCGTATAGCGTGGCGACGCGTCGCCACGCCAGAAATCTGTTTTACGTGCGGCTATAGATGTTTCACATCAAAAACTATTTCGTAAAAATATTTTTCGTATAAAACAAACAGTAGCTCAATTCGCTAGAAATTGAATCAAATCCATTAGTACCTAATTATTTTATATAATTTTATGTTGATGTTCTGCCAATTAAAATTCAATTTTCATTTAGTACATACTTACAAAATTTGTCAAAACATTTTTATGTGACATTACTTAAATACTTATTCATTCCAGCCAAAGTCATACAAATATAGTTAAATAGAAATACAAAAGTATTTGCACATTAATAATATACATGCATTTGTCTATTTTAAACCTGGTATTATGGTATCCCGAATAGACAAATAAAGGATGGTACAGACTGTTTAGGTCGTTGTACTATTTCAATCAAATAAATTAGTATTATTCTTAACCGACTTCAAAAGAGTAGGAGGTTCTCAGTTCGTCAGAATCTTATTATAATGTGTACTAGCTCACCCGGCAGACTTCGTACTGCCTGAATCGATTAATAGAAGATCTAAACTTTTTTATGAAATAAACTTAAAACATTAATTTGTGACAAAACTTAAGATTTTTCAATTTCAATAGTTAACAACTTTCATATTCATTCAGCTTTTAAACCTTTTCTGGACTTCCACAAATAGTTCAAGACCAAAATTATCTAAATCGGTTCAGTCGTTCACGAGTTTTAGCGAGACTAACGAACAGCGATTCATTTTTTTATTTATAGATTCAGCGATATCTTTGTCATATACGCACTAGAACTAAGCGGTTCGGCTCTTCCTTCCTGTGCCGAGCAATCAAAAACTGGAACTCCCTACCAGCTCATGTGTTTCCTTCCTACTATGATCCCGGGTCCTTCAAGCGGGGCGTGAAGAAGCATCTGACTAGGCCGCCATAGTGTGGGTCACCGTGTTGCATTGTCCACATTGGTAATGAGGACGGTGGCCACCACTCGTGGATTCTGCTTGAGCTTTCCATCAGGCTGAGCAGAGTCATTTTGGCAGCATTAAATAAAAAAAAAAAATATATAAAGAAGTTTCCGGAATTTTTCAAAGTCGGTACAGTAGTACTTTGAAAATTGGCCTTGGTGTAGTTTTCAGATATTTCCATTGTCACCATGTCGGGATCTGCTGAAATTGTAATGGCACGTATGACTACTATGTGTTATATATTTTTTCTAAAAATTATTTGCATCTGCTAGTCAAGCCGATGGTGGAAGATACAATTCCGTATTGCACGGCATTGCACAGAAGAAGAACAACTTCTACAACACAAACTTCACAAATTTCTAGAACATGTTTAATGTTATATTAATTTTTTCTACGTTTCATGTTTACATAATCTAGGTTAGGTTAATAATTCAGAATATTACAAAGCTTTGTTCAGTGATAGTGGAAATTTTAAGGCATCGGGCCGTTTATTTTCCTTTGAAATGTACAGCTCATAATATATGTATTCAAGTTTATGTGGCGTGTCTAGTCTTAAGTTGTGTTAGAACCAAACACGGTCAGAATCCTTTTGAGTGAGGTATTAAATAATATGGCGCAGTATCAAGCTCTCTTGTTTCTAATCTTACTTATTTTTTTTTTATTATCATCATCATCATCAACAGCCTTTAACAGTCCACTGCTGGACATAGGCCTCTCCTTTGAAAGGAGGTTTTGGCCTACTATACCACGCTGGCCAGACGGGTTGGTAAAGGGTTTGTTTCAAGTTTTCCTTCTCTTGGCAGTGATGTTAGCTGCTTATTTTGTTCCTTTAGTCGCCTCTTACGACACGCCTCTTGTTTTTTATTATACTAGATCTTAAAATTGAAAAATTAGTTTTGAAATTTAAAGAAGAATTGAAAACACAAACAATTTTAAGTAGATCACTCTACACGTTAGAAGTTCTGTGTAAAAGAGGATTTAATTTTGACTGAATAATTGATACAGTCTCGAAAGCACAATTCGTCAAGGTCTGCATCAAATACATGGTCATAACCAAATAATCGTTTAAAAGGCTTCATACATTTGTAAAGGAATTCCTATTAGTATCCGTTAATCTGTCTATATATATATATATACTAGCTGCGCCCCGCGGTGTTACCCGCGTATCATTATGGTTGCTAAGCAAGTGTGTTAAGCCTAGCAACCTGTGAAGTTTTGACAGGAGATAAACAGTGATATATTTTGACATCTACGATTTAATATATTTTTATAATAACCTAGCTTTCACCCGTTTATCTCGATTATTGCAATAAAAAGTATCCTATGTGTTATTCTGATATATAAGCTATATTACTGTAAGGTTTCATCCAAATCCGTTCAGTAGTTTTTGCGTGAAAGAGCAACAAACATACACACATACTCATAAACTTTCACGTTTATAATATTAGTAGGATTTATCTATGTCAGTCCGTATCTATATCAGAATAAATTATTAAGGCCAAGGCCTACTTTCTAGTAGACACTGCTAGGAAATTTTAAAACAGGCGAAATTCGTACCTAGGTACACCTAAAATTCGTTCTTAGAAATTTTATTACCAATGTGGTAATATAGGCAGTTTTGTCACTCGTTTCTATCTTGGTGTCATCATAAACCCTTATATTGTGAAATACAACAATGTACTGCAGTGTATTCCTACCTTAAAAATAGTATTGTATAAATATGTACATATTTCCACTGCACCCAGTAATTTGCATCGCAAATTTCTGGTAAATGCCTCCTCAGTCCGCTTGGAGCTAAATCCCTTAGTTAATAGTCGTTTTGTATGACTCGGAAGTACTGTGAAAATACATAAGCTTTTAAATTGTCTATAGAATTGTACACAACTATTCGGAGCTGGATGCGAGAAGCCCAAAATCGATCAAAGTGGTGTGCAGTGGGAGAGGTCAATGTCCAGCAGTGGACTAAGATAGGCTGATGATGATGATTCGGTAGCATAAAGTACTAACCTAAAAATCGAATTTTGTATTCCTGTCTAAGAATTCACCAAGTCAACCGATTCAGTAGAAGAAGTATTTTTACTTCAGAAAAGGGATTTAAATGTGTTCATAATTATTTCTTAAGGTGTTTATCCATCAATATCCGTATCATAATTTTTTTTTTGAAATACGAAATATTTTTTGAGAATTAATACATTACAAGATATAGTTACAAAGAGACCTAAACTTCTAAATTTTGTATTAATATACAACAAGTAACCCCGAAACAGTAGATACTCGATACTGAAGCAAGTCTTAAAATATTAATATAAGTAGCCAAAAACATTTTCCTCTCAGTGTAAAAATACAATACACATATCTTTATATTCTCTGTATGTAAATCTTTTAGTAATATTATTTTAAATTTCATCCTTAAAAGTGCATGCAAGTGGAGTTTAAATAACTTCTCTGCATACAATTTTCGTTCGCCGCATACGGGGCAAGTTGACAATTTTAGTTATGTACTTGTCTTTTGAAGTGTTAGTAGTATGGTATGTCATAAAAACAATGTTCACAACACACCACATTGAAGTAATTTATAAAAAAAACTGAGTAGATAAGCTGCCCAAGACCGGGCTGATTGAAGCTCTTTAGGGGAGTTCTTCACTTTTTAGGAGATTGAAAACAATCACCGAGGGTAAGCAACGACAGCGCGGTTGGTATCTAGATGGGTGACCCATTGTGGCATGATATGTTTTCGTGATTCGGAGGTCACGTTAATCATTCGGTCCCAGTTGTTATTATAAGATAACAGTCGTGAAGCTTAGTTGGAGGCCTTTGGGCGGCTTAAAAAAACCAACGGCAATATTACGTAGCCACAACGTGACTTGCCAGTCCCCAACTCGTACTCGGACAGCGTGGGGACGTATGGCCTTAACCCTCTCCTGAGAGGAGACCTGAAGCAGTGGGACATGATTGATGTCTATTAGCTTAAAATATAAAATGTATGAATACAAATTCTGGCAGTAGTTTTATATTTTCACAAGTTCCTAAAACTTTTCTTGTAATAAATGATTCTTCAGCTTCGCCTTGGAGCATGAGCACAATTTACCAACAAGTAACAGATTCAATTTGGAAGCAGTTCTTTCATATGCATAAACACAGCCTCTCGGGGACGTCTCTGCATTCAACTATTTCTACTGGACCACAAAAACAATATAAAGTTTTCTCTGTAATTTTCCTTGAGTAAGTTATGAGTGAAATTCTAAAATAAGCGCTTTGGAAGAGAATGGTTGAGAATTTTTTATAATATAAAGAACAATTCAACAAAAAAGTATTAGAATTAAAAGGTGCTTTGTCATATAACGGATGCGTCCGTGCGTTAAAAAAAATGTAAGAAGTTTTGGGATTTCAAGTTAAATTTGTTATCTGTAACCATTATTAAGACGAGAAAATGGCTGGCAGGAGCTGTATACGAGGATCGAACCAAGTAACCTGCAATTGGAGAGGCCTATATAAATTAGTGTACTGCGATAGGATGATTAGATTATTAATACAAAATATAAATATAACCATGTCATAGTAAAAGAATCATATTCTTACGAGAAAGTTCGATTTATTTATTATTACTAGCTTTTGCCCCATTGCAAAAAAAAGAGCCTATGTATTATTCTGATATATAAGCCATATTACTGTAAAGTCCAAATAGAGTAAAAATACTAATCCAATTACAGTAAAAATACAAATCCGTTCAGTAATTTACGCGTGAAAGAGCAACAAACATACATACTCACAAACTTTCTCGTTAGTAATATTAGTAGGTTAAATGAACAGTAAATACTTTGTTTGTTCAGGATATTTTTATTATTTAGTATTTCATATTTATTTGAAATGAGTATATAATGAATTAACATACTTATCCGTCAGTTTTTCACTGCTTGGCACAAAAAGGAAGATCGAAACCGCTTCGTTCTGGTGCGTTTTTCTTCTACTCTGAAGCGATGACATGACTTCCAATTTATAGAGAGCAGGTTGTTTTATAGAGAAAGCGTGGGATCAGTACTCTTCAGAACATTCCCCATGATAAAGGCGATAGAAGACTGCCATAAAGGCCTCATCCCTTCGTAACTGCAAAGGCAAAATAGAAGAGATATTAAAACGTTTTATTAATAATCTAAGTAATAGTTACATATAGAAACATATTTTAAATATAACATGAAAAGCGGAAATATAAAAGTCGGTAAAAAAGACTTTATTCAATATCATGTATTTAAATTAGCCACTACAATACTTCTTTTGTTTCCTCTCCATTATCTAAGCCGACGGGATTATGACGCTGAAATAGCGTTGCCTCAGAAAATATCTTGTTAAAATTCATGAGAGTCAATTGTTCAGTTGCCATAGACTTGAGAAATATCTACCTACCTACTTTGTGTTACGTATTAATCTTAATACTTCCTAAGGTTATTGATGTCAAGATGATAAAGGATTGGAAATTTAGAAATTTATTTTCTGTTAAAGTTATAAACGTAATTGAAGTTTTTAAGATATTGTTAAGTAATACGAGTATAATATAATATGTAGTACTAGTCAATGGGTAATATTAGTCAACTACATCAGTAAGAACTGTAACATTCATTATAAGACTGTCTATACTTTCTGCGATCAGTTGTATTTAAAAAATAATTTTATACTACACCTGATCGGAACAGTAGTCAATATTCCCTGAAAATGAAAAGAGAACGTTAGTCTTTTCCTTGACCTCAATAAGCTGGAGGAAAAAATTTATGAAAATCCATTTCTAACGTGTTTTAGCGGGAGAGAAAGTTGTATGAATTATCTATGGCGCGCGCATGCCCAAGGAGTTTTCAAATAATTTAAATATGGAATCTCCGTGACACTCATCCTTTTGTGAAGAATAAAAAAAAAACAAAAGAAGCGCGAAATATTTGTCAAATTCTAAGCTAAATTGTGTCTTACATGGTGTCTTACGTTTTGATATTATTTTAAAAATACTTTAAATGTTCCTCACAGGTATAGTATAAAGCACTGTGTAGCACTCGGGTGAAAGTCCCATTCCTACCTCGGGAGTATTGTGGCCCTAGGCTGCGCCTTCGGACCACAAACTGCTCCCTCGCTAGTAATCGGTCCCTTTCCTCCCTCGGTGAACAATGTACTATTACAAATTACTGATGTTTTGATTTTCTTGTTTGAGTTGATTTAATAGCCTGCCAAGTTTATCCTGTCTGCTTTTTGAAAAGCATGAGTGAAATCCAAGATTGGGAGTCACCACATACTTTAGGAATTTAAGTAGTGTCGTGATGGCGACCCACACTATGACGACCTTTCACGTCCCGCTTGCAGGGCCCGAGATCATAATGAGAAGGAAAGACGTCAACTTATAGAGAGTAAGATGTTTAAACTGCGCGGCACAGTGGTGCCAGATGTAATTTTTTCCACATAGTGCCATTTGTTATCAGTATCACATTGACATTCTGTTATTTAATATAAAACTGATCTGAACACGTGGTCAACAACATCTTGTTACATACTGTGAATAAAGAACAATTAGATTTAAAAAAAATATTTGTATCAAGCAGCGTCATGGCGCCAATCAAATTGGAAAACGTATAAAAGAAGGATACCTATTAGCCTAAAACTTACTCGGGTGATTTCCATATCCATTACAGATATGTAATTTTACCAAGGTGTGTATTTAATAATTAACCGAGTAGTTTCAGATATCAAAATTAAAACATTTTACAGGTCCATCGATTTCGAGATGCACATGCTTTTGAAAATGTTAGGACAACATATTCTATATCAATATTTATATCTCACATTTTAAAACTAAACCCTAAAGTGAAATTGTGCTGTTGTATTACCGTCACCTAAATTCGAAAGTTAGTGGTGCAGAGTTGCAACTATTTATAGTATGTTGGCTCTGTTTCTTCTCGAAATGGTAATCGTTGTGCTAATAATCTAGTGGCACGACATTTTCTAGGGATGTACCGTTAAACAGAATGTCGATGTGATTTAGCAAAATTAGTTTTGTAATATGTTACTTTATGCCTTAGATCATTTTATTGTTGTTGAAACTATATCAGAGTTTGTATAATTGACTGCCTCATAGACGGACTTGTTGGTTAGCGTATGCGTAAATGTTTGTACGATCTGCAAAAATATTTGTTTCGGAGTTCGGGTGTTATCTATGTATAATATGTTTACAAAACAAGTATGTTTATGTATTTATATCAGTTGTCTAGTATCCGTAGTACAAGCTCTAAGTTTGGTACTAGATCATGTTGTGTGTAATTCGTCAGAAAGATATAATATTTATAATTAAATTTGAAAACATACATACTTTTGTTAGACTGTTATGATCATTTGGATAATTAACGATATTCTAAAAGCAATGTTTTTTCATACAGATTAAGGTCTAAAAATTTACGATTACTTTAGGCAACCATTGAAATTCGCTAAATGTACTTAGTTTTAATATGGCCTTTACCCTCTCCTGAGAGGAGACCACTCACATTGTAGAAGGTAACCATTAATAAACTAGACATTTTAGACTAACATGAAATAATTGAGAGAGTTCAAAATGATAAAAAAAAAAATTGATTCGTTCCATTTGTTCTTCAAAATCATAATATCTAAAAGTTATGAAGTTATTCATAATTAATAACTCTTCTTTTTTAATTTTCGTATTTTGGTATATTACTCAGTTTCATCATATTCTAAATATGTTGCTACATATTTGTCATTTTTCTACAATCGACATGAAACTTTTACTTAATCGCTATAGTTATCGATATAATTTGTTTCACAACACTGTTCAGTTTCATCTGGTACAAAGACGAGGAAAGCATCCGTTTTACTAATACGCTTGGTTATTGCTTTCTACCGAAAGTAGTTACACTCTTGTGTTGTATACATACATTGTTCAGTTCACTACATTTCAATTATTTTGGGATCACATTTTTGTGTTAAACGTTTATTTTGTTTACATCCTTTTTTAAATTAATTTTTAACTAGTTTATCTAGCTAAATTAGCTTACCCGTGCTTGTTGTTGTAACCGCGAACAACGCCGCGGGGCGAAGATTGTATAAAAAAGCGGCCAAGTGCGAGTCGGACTCGCCCATGAAGGGTTCCGTATGAGCAAGTAACGTCATATAAAAGATCTTGTAGTTCGTTGTAACTTTGATCGATGTTTTTAAAATAGTAAATTGCTTGAATAAAAAGTAAATTGCAATTTACGATTTATGACGTATTAAAAAAAACTGCTTAAACCAATTTTCGTTGATAGTTTGCATGGTAATGTACAACATATACTTTTTTTAATTTTATCACTCTCTTATTTTAGAAGTTACAGGGGGGGGGGACACTTTTTTCCACTTTGGAAGTGTTTCTCGCGCAAACTATTCAGTTTAGAAAAAAATGATATTAGAAACCTCAATATCATTTTTGAACACCTATCTATAGATACACGTATGGGTTTGATGAAAAAAAATTTGTTGAGTTTCAATTCCAAGCATACTTGGAATTGAAACAATACATTTTGGGGGTCCCCATAGGGACCCCCAAAATGTATTGTTATTTTTCTATTTTTATGTGAAAATTTTAATGCGGTTCACAAATTACATCTACCTACCAAGTTTCAAAAGTATAGTTATAGGAAAAAGTGGCTGTGACATACGGACGGACAGACAGACAGACAGACAGACATGATGAATCTATAAGGGTTCCGATTTTTGCCATTCGGCTACGGAACCCTAAAAAGTAGCCTAAGTTACTTCTTAAATCATTAGCTATCTGCCAGTGAAAGTACCCTCAAAATCGGTCCAGCCGTTCCAGAGATTACCCGGAACAAACAGACAGACAGTGGTCACATAGAAAGACAAAATTTGTAAAAAAAATATTTTGGCATAGGTATGTACTGTATATACGGTATTTGGTAAAAAGCGGTTATTTTAATATTACAAACATTTAATTTATTTTTATAGATAATATTTACTTACTGCTAAAACATAATGCAACATGAATCCAGATTTACAACATAAGTTATTTACAATTCCAATGTAACATAAGTGGAATTCAGTTACCCAAAGAAAAATTTGACTTGTGTCATGGGTACCAGGATCTTGCATTCCTTAATGTGGTAGAATGCATATTCAGTAAGTCTGAGAATCGGCTACTATCTATTTTTCAAACCTCTAAGTGATAAGATCGACTGCACGATTGGCCTAGTGGCTTAAGCGGTCGCCACGCCGCTTCCTACTACGCCAAGTGTCGTGGGTTCAAATCCCACGTAGGACAACACTTTGTGTGATTCACAATTTGTTGTTCTGAGTCTGGGTGTTCTTTGTGTCCGTTTCATGTATGTTTGTAAAGTCCCCCGCGACACAGGAATTTATATTCCTAATGCGGGAGTTGTCTTTTTAAAACAAAAAAAAAAAAAAAAAAAAGATATGTTCAGCCCATTTTTTTTTTAATTTTTTATTATGTGGCATTAAAAAATACATACAACCCTACATTTTCAACCCTATACGATCAACCCCTATTTTTTAGGGCGGTATGAAGTTCGCCGGGTCAGTTAGTTTTTATATATTTCTTCTTCTTTAGGTACCATCTCCATTACGAAGGTCGGCGGTCGGAAGGTCTGTATCTGCCCCTTGCTTCAGTCCTGCGAATTAATGTTTCTGTGCTGTCCACTTTCAACCAGTCTCTTAAGAACTTAAAATTATGCACAAAAAGGTAGAATTAATTGAAACTATAAAAAAGAGGAAAGTAGATTATTTCCAACATGTCTATAAAAATAATAAATATAATAAAATAAAATTAATAATCGGAGGGAAAGTTCAAGCGAGACGAGGTAGAGGCCAAAAACGTAAATCTTAGATTGATTTTTTTTTATTATTATTTATATATTTAATATGTTTGAATTATTATAAAAGTTTACTTCAATTTAAATTAAATTTAATACCATCGATGTTGCCTGAGCTAAGCTTTCAACTTCTAGATTCTACTTATGCTTTTTATCAGGCAGGGTAGAGTCTCATCAGCAGGCTCAAATAAAAAAAAAAGTTAATCACACGTTTAGAAGTTAGACAAGCAAATTTCAAATACCAAAATTCAAAATTCTGTCTATTCCTTACACACATAAAGTAAACACAATCACACAAAACAAAATAACCGTTCGTTACACCAACATTAAACTTTAAAATAACCATGCCATAAATCTCAATTTTAAGAGTTAGAAGTGGTCACATAAATTCCCCCTTTTCACCTGACTACGTGACACCAAAGAAGATTTATATTTTTACGAGTTTGAGTTAGTTCTTCCGATTCGAATGCCGTATACTTGAACAACTGCAATGAACAACCAAACATAATAATGTTATGGAAGCCACGCATAAAGATACACATAACATTATGCCTAAGTATGAAATTGGCTTAGATTTAAGTTTAAAACGGTGACTATAAATACACGAAAAATTACAATTGTTTTTATTTTGAGTATCATACGATTATAAGTGAAATTTTGCAGCTTACGGGGCAAGAGCAGCTTAAAATTCTGATTACACTCTAATTTTCTTCATGTATTTTATTTTTCGAATAATTAAGTGAAGACTACGTCTTGGTAAACGTAGATAATTCGGACACACAACATTATCTAGTTCCAAATTAAGCAGAGCTTGTGTTATGAATACTAAACAACTGATATAAATACATAAACATATTTTTTTTTCTAAATACACACAAAAAGAAAAAACCCAGACTCCGAAACAAATATTATGTGGATCACACAAATATTTGGTCCGACCCGGGAATCGAACCCGAGACCTCGTGATCAGCAGCTGCATACGGTAACCACTAGACCAACAAGGCAGTCAACGAAGATTGGTATGCCCTAAGTCTGGTAGATTGATGATTTGAGCAAGACGGCAGGAACTATTTGCGAGAAGCCCAGGATCGAATAAAGTAGCGTGCTATTAGAACAAGCATATGTATAACACTGGACTACGATAGGCTGATGATGACGATCAAAATATTTAATTGTTACATATATGCCACTATCTACCCATCAAACATATTTAAATAATTATTCCTTTATTGTATAAATAAGCTAGTAAACATCAGGTTGTGATTCTTCAGAGTGCTGCAATGACTGTGAGAGCGTGTCAATACAAGGAACGGCTATTCCATTCTAAATACTATAAATTCTGAAGCAATTCAGTCTGTCTGTCCACCCGTTTGTGACACTTTCACGGCGAAACTGCTTCAACGAACACGAATTTAACATCTTGATACTTTGATTTTTCTTGAGCAAAGACATACTCGTAGGTCGTAATAACTGGCATACACGCGACTGGAGCTTCGGTCAAAAATTAATAAAGCATAAGGTCGAAATACAGCCATTTTCAAAGTGGTATTACATTTCTGATTAACTACGTAATAGGTATTTAGTAAAGTTATAAATGTTGAATTCTACTTTGAAGTTTTATTAAAGTGTCTAACAACTTTGCAAGTCCCTTGAGTAACTGACTTTATTTTGGAGTGCAGGAATATTAAAAGTTTTATAATATTTCTTTCCACTCTTACAATTTCTTGTTAGACACTATTTTTTAATAAATAAAAATTTGTAGAAGCTCGATGTATTGGCGTAATTATATTGACGTGAGGACGCTTCGCCTACCTACCTTATATATTGATCGACCCATTATTAATATGTACCTATTATCTAAAACTATGTGACGACACTGAGACAATCACTTTACGATTTTCTTACTCTAGTTTTGTCAATGTGGTATATAATTTTATTAGAATAAATTCTGTGAATTAAATCTCCTATACAAGCAAAGAGAAGCCTCTAATTGAAAAGTTTTAAAACATCTAAGTTATTTTCGTTTTTTAAAGTCTTAAAACAACACTCTTTCAATTAAGATTTCTAGGAAACCAAATAAATTACTTGTAAACGAACACTCATTACTATAATTGGCAATGGAATATAAATAGCAACGATATTCTGTTTCACGAGAATAATTTGACTCTGAAAGTTAATGTAGCTTGTAAACTTTCAACACTTCAAGAGTTTTCTAATGTAACCAACGCAATTGAAAAACTTTCTAACTTTCATACCATTTATATTTCAATAAAATTCAAATTTATTTGTCAATTCTCTTATTTTGTTTTAGTGCACTCTTGAATTCTAGAAACAAACATTCCATACATTCCATCCTAGCTTTTTTGTACAAATATCCTGAATAAAATATAGTATTATCATATGTTTCAGAGACTTTTGAGCCCCAGTAGAATCGAAAAAGATAGAAAAAATAAAAATATTTTGAGCCCCTTGTGTTTCTAAAGACGTAGGTCCATAATTACATACGTCCAAATCACTCAGACACAGACAAAAAAATCAAATAATTAATAAAAGTGAATAAATATCACACAAGTTATTATTTCTATAACGCTTTTAATGAACTTAAGCCCTTGTAAACATACGTGAAGAAATTCTCCACTTATTATTTTATTGTGGCGAATTGATTAAATATTCTTTAAATTATATATAAGTAGAATTATCTATACAAATAAATAAAATTGGAGTGTCTGCTTGTAATATTATATATACACGGTACATATGCCAAAATAAGTTTTATACAATTTTGTCTGTCTGTTTGTTCCGCGTAATCTCTGGAATGGCTGGCCTGATTTTGACGGGGCTTTCACTGGCAGATAGCTTATGATATAAGGAGTAACTAAGGCTACTTTTTTAGAATAGCTTCGCAACAACAAACGCGGGTAACGCCGCGGGGCTCAGCTAGTATTTAATATAAGTGTGTAGGGTAAGTACTAGGTGTTCTGATGATAAAACAAAATGTAGTTATACTAGTGTAAAATATTAAAGACCAAGAATAAAGGCTTTTATTAGATAAATGACAATTAACAATTTTAAAATATGAATACATTGTCAAATTCTATCTATGGTATATTGGTATATAAAAACTCCTTTTTACCACATTCTTCCAGCCTTCAAAGTTCTGACTCTATATCGTCTCAAATGAGAATATAATCATCAAGATGTCGAGGTAGACGATGCTCCCTTGCTGTTCTCCGTTCTTTCTTCTTGTTCTTCCTACTTGGTTAACCGAGTCAGAGCGAGTACTTATGCGGAAATTTAACAGGACTAATAAATATCAACCTATTGTGGAAGAGGTGGAATTAATTCACGTTAATCCAGAGTACTCATATGTTCGGCTGGCTGATGGACGTGAATCAACGGTGTCGAATCGCCATTTAGCGCCTTTAGGACAAGACGGAGAAGGTCAAATAGTCCAAGAGATACCTGAGATACTAAATGAAACAAGATTATCAATGAGCGATGATGATTTCTTCGATACAAATGAGTCTTTTGACTCTACAAACAGCCAACAAAGAGTTGAGACTGAAAATGATGTACAACTACCTACCCCGGAAGAACAGCCTCGGAGAACAGCAAGGGAGCATCGTCTACCTCGACAAACTTCTTGTCCTCTTCACTGTATCGCCTCGACTTTATAGCAATTGGTTTGCAGTCAGGAGTTAGCCGGAACAGCGGTACTGCTGGAACGGAAGCGGCAGCCACACTGCAAACTTTGAATGGCTCTTTCAATCCACCAAATGTAAGCTCGAGGGAGGAATGTTCATTCAAAACATCATGACCAATGATAAGATCAGCACATAAATTATTAACAATAAGTAGATTGAGATTTTTGTATGTATGACCTCCAATTTCAGCTTCAACAGAGGTTTGACCATCTACTTCTGACGTCAATGAAGTCGATGCCATTAATATTGTTTGCTTGCAAGGTTTCTTCTTTAAATTGCAAAGTTCAAAAAAATGTTTGTCGATAAAGCTAACAGAACTTCCAGTATCAATTAGTGCTTGTGCACGAATTCCTTTAATGTAAGCTGTAACCGTTGCTTTCTTTAAAGATTCCGGAGAAGCAGCTACAACTGTAATACAAGCTGAGTTGCTTTTATTCTTGCTTATGTAGTCAGATGCCACAGTCTTGATATGTTGTTTACTGCGACATACCTTTGCGAAGTGTCCCTTCTTGTTGCAAAATTGACAGGTAGCTTCGAATGCAGGACAGTATTTTCTTGTATGTATAGAGCCTCCACAGAAAAAACACTTTTTATTTGATAAAGCAGCTGGAACCATCTCTTGTTGTGATTCTTGTTGACTTTGGACAGCATTCAAATTAGGATTAGTAAAGCTATGTGAACTAACTTCAGCCATTTCCTGAGTTAATGCTTGATTATATGCTTCCTCAAGAGAAAGTGTCAAATTTTATAACAAACGTTGTCTAATTTTGTTTGATTTGATACCAGAAATAAAGGAGTCTCTAATACAGTCATTTTGATTTGTCTCTTCCTCTACCTTCTGAAATTGACAGTCTTTCGCAAGTAATTTTAATACTCGAATATATGTGTTAACATCCTCACCATCATTTTGTTTCCTTGTCGCAAGCAGATGTCTAGCATGAATGATATTCTTTGGTTTGATATATATATTCTGAAGACATTCGATAGCAGCTGAATATGAAGTACAGTCACTGATAAATGCATAAATATTCGACGATAAATGGTTTGTTAATAAATTTAGCTTTGTTTTTTCATCTTTGGCAGATTGTTTTATTTCGTCACTGCTTGTAAGAAAATTATCAAATGTCTTCTTCCAATGTTCCCACGTTTTCGAAGCGGAACTATCTGCTGGATCAATGTCCAGTTTTTCTGGTCGGAGATATTTGTCCATATTTATAAGTAATATTTAGCTAATAAAATTGTAAAATATTAAAGACCAAGAATAAAGGCTTTTATTAGATAAATGACAATTAACAATTTTAAAATATGAATACATTGTCAAATTCTATCTATGGTATATTGGTATATAAAAACTCCTTTTTACCACAACTAGACTTATAAAGACTGATCATTTCAAAATATCTTATCATAACAAGCATGGTTATTCTCTGACAAGCTCAGTTGGCGCAAAATCCCTGAACTAAATTAAGAAAAAAACCTTTCTTTTTTAAAAAGAAAACTATTGTTGTCCTCAAGGCATTAAGTCCGTCTCTGTACAACATGTGCAATAACTTTTAAATAAATAAATAAATATTGTTTTTTTTAAAAAAATTGCCCGATTTAAAAAGTAAATAGAATCAAACAGTAGTGGATAATAAATACACAAACTTAAACTCATTCACTTGACGTCTATTGTTCGAAAACGGGTTTACTATTGACGACAAACATTGCAAGTTAAATGAAAACTTATAAAAGAGAAATATTTAAATCAAGAATGTTACTGACACAGTGTACGCCCGTATACTCACGAATTCAGGGTTAATCCTTACCATATTTCGACGAAGTACGTGCTACTGTTAGAACCTAGGGGATTATTGAGCTCCATGACTTCTAACGAGTTCGATTCCGGCTATACACCTTCTAATATATATCTAGGATTGCTAGCTAGCGACTTGCTATTCTTAATATACGCAATATTACGATTTGATTACGTTTAAGCTTTCTGATTCGTTCATTGCTTCCTAATATAATGGAAAATAAATATTTGAAAGCACGTAAAGTTTACAGCAAGAGAAGAAAAAAAAGACATCAAGAGACGAAAAGAAGCCTATCTGGGACATGTATTAATACATGAGGGTTTCCATCTTCTCCAGACTATAATGACGGGAAAGATTGAGGGAAAAAGACACGTCGGAAAAAGGAAAATGTCTTGGCTTCGTAACGTTAGACAATGGACCGGTATCGCCAACGTAGAGGAACTGTTTCGTCTGGCGAGGGAGAAGAAGAGATATGCGGAGCTGACGGCCAACCTCCAGTAGTGGAGAGGCACCGCAAGAAGTCGACGTCGTCGTACGTCGTACGTCCGTCCTCGCTTTATTAAGTTATTCGTTTTCAAATTATTAAACTATATGTTGGCTATTTTTGGTTAAAACAGAACGATCCCCCTCTCTTACTAAAGCTAAATGGTGGGCTTAAAAAATTTGAAAAAAATCCAGGATGATAATCCATGTAATCATGTCCAAGAAAACAATAACGTCTTAGATAACTTTGTACTTGAGGAGATAAAAAGACCTAAGTTGTAAAATGAGTTACTTGGAAAACTGAGTGCAAAAGATGGATAGATAACTCTTTATTTGCACACTGTGTTATAAATTCATAAAACAAAACAGACCTTACATTTAATGTACAAAAAATAACGAAACATTATGTAAACATAACAATTTAAACTTAAACTAGGACACGATTTTAAAGCCACAACTAATATGGATGACTACGGAACGTCGAAACCCTATTCTGTGCGTGGTCTGACACGGTCAATTTTTTTAAAGAATTTTAAAGTGTGCTTTCTTGGTGCCATTAAATATTCACAGGGAATCGGAGCAATATTATTTAAATATTGTCTCTGGTGACAGATCCAAGTCAATACCTCATTCATGAGATCCATTAGTAATAACAATAAGTAATGACTTTCGATCCAATTCAGTTTAAAAGCAATTTTAAAATTGACTCTCGATTAAACAGTGTTGTCATAGTTGAGAGAAATAAGTTCTTTTCAAAGCACTCGATTACTAACAATGATTAATTGTCTCAACGACATATTTTTCACAATGTAGGGGGCAAATGAAAACCTGGTGACAGGTGAGGCCATCTGTCACCCTAGCTGAAGCAGGCCGGGGGGGATGCGCCATATGCGACTGAGTGCCAGAAGGGGGAAATAGGGGCTCCAATTATGAAGAGGGTCATCTAAAAGCCGTAGGCTTTCCTTTCTAAGGTACACCTGGTTTCTGGGCTATTGGTACCTGTGGCGGCATGCGGCTTTAATTGGTTCGAGTCCAACATAACCACTGACGGGTGGTATCCTGGGAGATACGCACACATACAAAGAATAAAAATAAATAAAAGGGGCTAATAAAAATACTAATCACCTAGTAGAAGACTGCCTTCGTTCCTGGATACCTCCTATCCAAGATCCAGATTGAGTGAAATAAAAAGTCCTTTTAACAACGCTTGAAATGCCAATAATCAAAACAGAAGTTTTACCTGCATTGAAATAGAGAAGAAATGTAATTACGGCCTGTATAATCCAAAATACTACTTGGAACACTCCCCAGAATACATTCTACAGAAATGCAGAGCGAATGGAATATTCCCCACAATCTTCAGGCAGGCTTTAAGTATTCATATGCAGGAAAGTTACGACATTTTCCAAGACAATATCCTTTTGAAATATTTTTAAGTATGAAAGAATTATGAATGATTTTAAGGCTGGAGGAAGCTCTGGAAACACACGTCATGTTTGGCTTACAAAAGAATGTATAAATAATTTGTTTATGACAGCAAAATACATTTGATTTTAAACTAAATAACGTATTATTGTAACTGCTCATGCTTTCCATCAGCCAGAGCGGATTCAGTTTGACAGGCTCACATTAAAAATAATTATAATTAATAGAAGTTAACATCTAAAATAATATACCACGATACTTCTAGGTATTCATATTCTCAAAGGTAATTTTACTTATTTTTTAACTGACGGTTGTAGAGAGAAATACAGAAAGATTTGTGGGCAACTAATAAACACTTTGTGTGATTAACAAATTCTTGGTGTGAGCCTGGGTGTTAATTTTGTATTATATTGTGAAATATTTGTAAAAATGTCCCACGATACAGACTAAATATTCCAAAAACATGAGAGTTGCTTTAAATAATAATAAAAGACATGGAAGGATTTTTTTGTGTGCATTTCAATTTTCGTGGAAGCGTCACATGGATTTCGATTTTTAAACTAAATTAATTTCAATGAAATGAAAATAAATAAAAAAGAAACTGAGAAAACTAAACTTCCCAGTGATAGGTAATTTATAATGTGATCGATTGAAATCCATGCAGATAATTAATAATTGCAATGGCATCCCATCCCCAATCGGTTGAGAGGCTTTCGGGCAGCTTAAAATCATCCAACTGCAAGATTACATAGCCAAAACCTGTTTCGCCAATCCCCTAAACGCACTTGGCCACCGTGTATGGTATGGCTTTTACCCTCTTCTGAGAGGAGACGTGAGCTAAGCAGTGGGATGGGTTGTTGATGAAAAAACATAAACATAACCCGCCATATCCTTATCAGCATTATAATTGTGGAGTTGTATAAACTTACTTGAGAGAGGTCCGTGTGGTGACGGATTAAGAATACAGAGTGTCACCACCCCTATTCATCCCGCGGGTGTCGTAGAAGGCGACTAAGGGATAAACTACGCAAGATAACATCGATGCAAAGAGAAGGAAATCTTGAAACCAACCCTAAACCAACCCGTCTGGCCAGCGTGGTATGGTAGGCCAAAACCTCCTTTTTAATGAGAGGCCTATGTCCAACAGTGGACTGTTAATATTATCTGATTATTATCTGACCGCGTAATAATTAGCGGTCACCTTCTATAATTTCATGTCACATTAACGACGCATTAGAATTTCACATGTTAATGTCAAAGTAGTTTAAATTTAACTGTTTTATTATCTTAAATAGACGCTTAAAATTCTAACTTGGTCTGAGGACTTGGCAAGTTTCAATTTTTCGTAAGAAACGATAATTTCTTGAATCGTCATTACGAATGCTGTCATTTAGCTTGTTCTTCTGTGTGAGGGTGGTACTGCACCGGTAGAGCCAGCCCATTCGTGCTGAAATCAGCATCTCTACTACCTTTATAGTCTTTCTTATATGTACGAACGAATGAAAGCGAGAACATTAATAAACCAATCAGAATGTATTAAATGGTACGTAATCACTACTAGCTCCCCTTTGTTCGCGGCAGGCCTTTAAAGCCGATGGAGGGACATCGTGTCATTAGGCTGTGTCTCACAAGATAGTGCGAGGCGGGGGCACTATCCAACAAATCTCTCTGTAGAATGATGCCTTTAAGAATAAAAACTCCTCCAAACGATCTATTACTTACTTCACTCAGACTAGGGTCGATCTAGGGACCGTCACAGTATAATATTTCAGAATATCATTAAGGAATCAGACATAGAGACACATTCATTGACATCAGACATATACTTACACCTACACAAATACATAAATACATACACAGACATAAAAATATACATATATACAAACTAATATATATATATATATATACACATACATATATATATATATATATATATACATACATACATATATATACATTTACACTTCATAAAACTAAACAAAAGTATTCACAATGACAAGTAGTGATCCTACACCAGCTTTTTGAATAAATTCAAGGTTTTAGCCTGTCGAATAGTCTCAGGCAAGCTGTTCCAAAGCCGAACTGCTTGCACACTAAAAGATTTACCTGCAAAGTGAGTGAAATGTGCTGGCATTTTTAGTTTTAGATTCTCCGATTTTGTCTGAAAAACAAAATAAAGATGCATTCCGAATATTGACTATGGCATATGGTAAAGCTACCTTGGACCAAAGCAATGTTTATCGGAGGTACAAAATGTTTTCAGAGCACCGAGAAGAGGTGAACGACGAACAGCGTGCCGGTCGCCCGAGCACGTCAACAACAGACGAAAAAATTGATAAAGTGAAGAAAATAGTGTTTGCCAGCCGTCGAATCACCATTAGAGACGTTGCTGACTGCCTAAATAAATCGATTGGCTCAAGCCATTCGATTTTAACTAATGATTTGGGCATGAGTCGGGTCGCCGCGAAATTTGTGCCATAATCGTTCACCATAATCATCAGCCCATCGCAGCCCACTGCTGGACATAGGCCTCTCCCATTGCACACAACTCTGATCTATTTTGGGCTTCTCACATCCAGCTCCTGCCAGCCATCTTACGCAGGTCGTCACTCTACCTACTACGATTACCGAGACGTGGTCTCCACTCCAGAACTCTTCAACCCCAACGGTCATCACTTCTGCGGTTAATATGGCCAACCCACAGCCACTTCAGCTTGCTAATCCGGCGGGCTATGTCCATGACCTAAGCTCTCCAAAATTGCTCAATTTCGACCAAAAACAGCATCGCGTTAAAATTGCTCAGGAGATGTTGGACTCTGTCCGTGATGGACCAAATATGCTCCAGAGGGTCATAACCGGTGACGAATCATGGGTTTATGGTTAAGACGTGGAAATCAAAGCTCAAGCAACCCAATGGAAGCTACCGCATGAGCCAAGATAGAAAAAAGCGCGAAGGTTTTGCTCTCAGTTTTCTTCGATTGCAGGGGCATAGTGCATCATGAGTTCTTGCCACAGGGTAGTACAGTCAATAAGGAATATAACCTGCAAGTAATGCATAAATTGCACGAAGCAATTAGCCAGAAACGCAGGAATTTGTGAAAGAACAAAAACTGGCTTTTGCATGATGATAACGCTCCTACTCACACATCGTTGCTTGTGCGCGAATCTTTATCCAAATGGTAATACAGTAATGGTCCCATAGCCACCGTCTTCCTCAGGCCTGCCCCCTGTGACTTTTTCCTGTTTCCGAAACTGAAGAGGATCACGAAAAATGATTTTTTAAGTGCTTCGAGGATTGGAAAAAACGATTACTTTGAAGAAGACAAAATAGTGTTTTGTTTGTTTTTCAAAATATTCAGCAAACTTTTTGAAATGATTCTCTGTGCCCGTATCGTCTGGTACCTCTAAGAAGTAGGCAATGATCTGTCGGATGCCCAAAATGGTTTTCGAAAGGGGCGTTTGATGATCGACTGGAACCACAGCCCATTGGTGGTTTCGTACTGATAGCGGTGTCTTGGTTATGTCCAACGCATTTAATGGTCTGCCATTTAGCTGCAATAGGGAAGCACTCCAGTACCACAGAGTGTCAGAGTGCGTACCTTCATGTACAAAGACCGAGAGGATATTTTGAGACGTTGACTCATGTCCTGCGGTGTTCAACAGATGTCTGTTCTCGGACCACTTCTGTGAACCATAGGATACGAGTGGGCCCTTTGAGGTCTGACAGCATTCCCCAAAGCTGGTCAACGCTGCCTCTAGTCTTAGGTAGTTTTCGCCCACTTTGGCTGAACATCTACATCATACTAGAAAACATAGAATGAATCCTGGTATCGTGGTTCCTCTTTTTCACGTAATAGGCGTTGTTTTTGTATGTAAATATAAAATATATGTGCAGATTGTTCCCCGGACATAATATTAGACTGTTTTGTTTCACTCCACCTCCTTTCGGCATTCCATGCTGTTCTATGATATAAGATAAATAGTGTTATAAAATGTTTATTCAATCATACTCAAGCGTGAATGATGAATGAATGATATTGATAAAGATCCTTGCGGTAGCTGTTGCTGGTATTTTGAAATGTGACCTACATATAGTATTGTCTCTTCTACTAGGAAATAATAATTTTAATATTCTTGAGGTTACTAAACAACGACGTAATATATTCCATTATGATATGGGCCTTATCGCTGAGGAATCCAACTACAAAAATGAATAAAAAAATTAGAGCCAACAGTACTTACACTATAATAAGCACAAGCCTATTCAACGATTTGATTTGTTACCTGAATATCATATCAACTCTTTATTACTCCTGACAAGAACATGTATAGAAAAAACATTTATTGGAAACTGATATGTATTACAACTTATATGCAAGGTAAAATTTATCATACCCAATTCATTCTAAGAAATTGAAGCTGACCACGATCCTCAGACATAAGGGACCGAGTCTAGAGAGGGAGAATTCATTCTAGGTGTATGATTTTCATCATGGCTTTCATTACTAATGAAATTTTGTAACCAGTCTCTTCTTTAGACCACTATCTTCAACAGTCTAAATCAGTCTACGGCTATGCATAGATCAACTAAAAAGTATTTTGCTCCTTTTGGGTAAGAACTCACGATGCGGTTTTTACCCGAGTCCGCTGTGGTTGCAGGCCCGCAGCTTCTGTAGAATGCAGATACATATTAAAAAAATTAAAGCACAACTCACAACGCGTTTTTTGCAGATCGAAGCACGGTTGTTTGCAACCTGTAGAATCGCACGGGTCGCGGGCGACCTCAGGGGCCGGCGGAGGTGGAACGTTGCCGATCATCGCCCGCAAACGTGGCGGGCGATGATCGCAATAGCAAGGGCTGCGTAACCGCGCAAATAATCGATTTCTTGAGTTTAGAAGTAAAACCGTAGTTCCACCACCGCAGCGAACACGGGAGAAAACCGCTTCGTGAATCCTTAGCCTTAGTCATCTCTTATGACACCCACGCGACCACAACGGCGGTTATACTAAATCTTTTTAATCTGTCTCCAAATTTTTACTGTTTATTTACAGGTCTCTGGTGCGAAAGCCATTCCATTAATGGTAATAGAATTGTTGGAGGTGAAAAAGTTGACATTGAACAACATCCTTACAATGCTTTCTGTTACCTACAAGCCGGCGATGGCATTGTTAAAACATGCGGTGGCACTATTATTAGTAAGAACAATATCTTGACAGCAGCTCACTGTCTTGATAAGTAAGTGGTTTCTATTAGTAAAAATTTTAATAGCTACATGAAATTAACCATCCTATTGCAGTCAATAGGAACTATGTTGCTTTTTGTATTAGTTCATCAATACTGATGACTTCCTACCATAGCCTTAGCTGTATTTCATTTTTATTCGGTTTTTTTATAAAGAGACAACTCCCGCATTAGGAATACATATCATACATACACGAAACGGACACAAATAACACTCAGACTTAGAGGAACAATTTATGAATCACACAGTGTTGTCCTGCGTGGGATTTGAACCCACGACACTTGGCGTAGTAGAAATCGGCGTGGCGACCACATAAACCACTAGGCCATTAACTACTATTAATTTCATCAAGTGTTAAGATTTTTCACAGGAATTTTAATGTATAATTTATTGGAACACTTTTCTTTTAGGGTTACTGCAGCAACAGTGAGAATTGGCAGTACATACAAAACCAACGGGGGCTATGTATATAATTCAACTTCAATCTTCCAGCATCCTATGTACCGGTCTGGAAAATTTGATTTCGATGTCGGTTTAATCGTTATCGAAGAAGGAATGACTATAGATGGAAAAACTACGGCCGTTATACCAGTTGAAAGTAGTTCAAGCAAACCTGCACCAGGAGACCATGTGACTATAACTGGATGGGGAACAACTGAAGTAAGTCCAATGTATGAGGTGAAGTAGTATCACGTTTAGAAGTATTTCAGCATAATCAAAGGTGTTCACAGCTGAGCATCTGAAAACATGTATTTTTTAACCGCTTTAACGCTGTATTCATTACAGCGTAATCAATATGAAACTGTATTGCAACTGAATTCCATTTCCAATTGAAAAATAATGAACAAAATTAGAAGAATAATGGTATTAGTTATGAATTGCTAAACAGGTTTTCAGGTGAATACACTGTCTACGCAAAAATAGGAGGATATTACCATGACCATGATTAGGCAAAAGTGGTGTAGAATTCCCTCTAGTACGATGCACGGATGACTGCGGAAAGAAAGCGACTGGCAGCTGATAGGTACGGACTGGCAGCAGACGGCGATTGACTAATGGCTAATAACGAAGATGACTTTCATGATTATCCTATCGTATAGAGAAAAACTATATTTCCAACTAGATTCAATTCGGATGTGTTATTGTACTACGTTTTCATTATCATCATCATCAACAGCCTTTAACAGTCCACTACTGGACATAGGCCTCTCCTTAGAAAGGAGGTTTTGGCCTATACTATTCCACGCTGGCCAGACGCTTTAATTATTTTTAAATGTTTTGTTTATCTGCCTGTCAGTTTTTGCCGGCTAACATCTGAAATGACCGGACCGATTTTGACGGGATTTTCATAGGCAAATGGTTGATGACATAAGACTTAGGCTATTTATTTTTAAGACTAGCTTCGCTTCACGACGTTACTAGTGATTTACAACAATAATTACGAGTAACACCACGGGACTCACCTCGTTTAACAAAAATTCTAACATTGCACAGGAAAATGGCGAAGAATCTTATGACCTGCGGGAGGCAAAAGTTGAAGTTCAGAATAGAACCCACTGCAAAAAAACTAATCCAACATTAACCAAGAGAATGTTTTGCGCCGGCGGAGATGGTAAAGACACTTGTCAGGTAAAAATGTTACAATAATATTACTTATAAAACTCGTCAGAAGAAAGGAAATCAAATATTTTCACCTGTTTTTTATGAGCCTATGGAACCGGCAAGTTATCCCGAAGCATAACTCACCCAAATATTGGTTTGGTATTTCAAGCATTCAAGCCGCCTTTTACGGTTCCGTAGTTCATGACGAGGAACCCTTATAGTTACGTCACACTCGTCCGTCCGTCCGTTCTCAACTAATCGTCTAAACGGTTAGTTAAGGAGGACGAAATTTTGCATATGTGTTTATATAACTGAGCTAGTTCAGGAGTTATAGAGGCCTTACTTGTAAGATACGCTTACTTGGAAAACTTCCTACAAAAATAAAGAAATAAGAAGTGAACATCTATTGGATTTTAAATCTATTTGTCATTATGGGTGACTACAGAAGCCCATTCTATCCGTGGCTTGACACGCATTTTACCAATCTTCGTATTATGTTCATTGTTAGGCTTCTAGAAACACAAATAAACAGTAATAAACAATAGAAATCTAGATTGTCAGTTTTTATTCCGATACCTAAATAGATATAATAAATAATATTTTACAGGGAGATTCCGGGGGCCCGGCTGTTGGGTCATCGTATACAGTGGTCGGAGTCACATCCCATGGTGTTGGATGTGGTCGACATGGACAACCTGGAGTTTACACCCGGACGTCAGAGTTACAAGTTAAACTTTTTATCAGTTTAATGACTATAAATTAAACATTGAAAATTCTATAACTCGATTAAAAAAAAAGTCTGTCTTTCACACTTTCATATCAAAGCTACTAAAATGATTTAAATGAAATTTGGTACACATATATGCTAGTATAAGAAAGAGCATGGGCTAGTTTATACCCCGATAACCGACATACACACGAGTAGAGCCGCGGGCGAGAGCCAGTACACTATGACCCGTAAGGGCCACAGCTAAAAGTCCTAAGGGCCACAGCCTTAGTGGCCCTTAGGACTTTTAGCTGTGGCCCTTACGGGTCATAGTGTACTGGCTCTTCACACTTGCTACTTTTTGCATCGGCGATCGGCAACTGGTCGCTTTTTAGAAGCTGATCGCGTTTTAGCGACTTCCTGCGTTCGATCACGGTATCGGAAACGCGCGTTTTAGCAACTGCTCAGATGCCAAATCGATGCTACCGGCATCCGAATGTGTGTGGAGAGTAGCGTTAGGCTGCTGTGTCACGCTTCTAAAAAGCGACTCAATCTCCGCGTTTGGCGTTTTTAAGTGTGCGGTGTGGAGCGTTCGGTCGCCGTATTTAGCTTCTAAAAAGCGACTAGTTGCCGATCGCCGATGCTAAAAGTAGCTAGTGTGCTGTGGCTCTAAAGGGAAACAACCTAGGAATATGATCAATAAAGTAATTCATGCTCCAAATACTTTGAAGTATTTTAATAATATTCTGGTAATAGATAAAACAGTCTTTATACATGGTCGACCATAGTTTAGTAATGTTGTCTAAAAAATGAAGGGACTCCAATAAGAACTTAGAACTCTCATTTTGACAAAATAATATAGAATACTATTTTTTTCCACCGCTCTACCCCTTCCAAATCCCCCTTTCCTTATGAATACACTATACAAGGGTATACAAGGGTTATACTGTCTCGTTGGTCTAGTGGTTAGCGTATGCGACAGCTAATACAAGAGGTCTCAGGTTCAAATGCCGGTTAGGGCCAAAAAGTGTTTTAAGGATTTTCTTAGGAAATTCCTAATAGTTGCCCGGAGTTTGGAAGTTTGGCGGTGATTCACGCCCGTGCCTCGGAGAGCACGTAAAGCCGTCGGCCCCGGTTGTCATGAACATCTATGGCAATCGTTATTGGGAAGTCAGTGCCCTCAAATATACTGACAACCAGTTCAATCTTCGAGTTTTAGTTCTCCCCTAAGGTTGCGGAGGTCCGATGCCAGTCGCTCCGTGGAAAAACTGAAATTCAGGTAAAACCGGTTGAACTAGTAGCCGACCCCAAATAAACTTGGGAATAAAGACTAGGAGGATGATGACACTATACAAGGGTAAGCAACGACAGTCAGTTCGGAACGGTCACGTTGATCAGTCGGTCCCGGTTGTTATCATTAGATTAATAGTCGTGAAGCTAAGTTGTTTTAAGAACCTCCAAAGGTAAGATAGCCACAACGTGTCTTGCCAGTCCCCAACCCGCACTCGGACAGAGAGGGGACTTTTGGCCTTAACCCTCTCCTGAGAGGAGACCCCAGCCAAGCTGTGGGCCGTTATGGGTTATTCATGAACACAATATAAATAGATTATACACGTTTTGTTTCCAAAATCAGCTTGTAATAAGAACTTTTTAGACTGCATAATTTTAACAAAAAGGAACCGACTTCAATGAAAAACTATTCCGAGTACCCAACTCGCGACATTGTGCCTATGATATTTGAGGAGTTCCCTCGATTTCCTTGGGATCCTATCATCAGATTCCGATATGATGACGATGGGACCACCTGTAAGCTACGCCCATTCCAATGCAAAGAGAATTTTTGAAATCGGTTCATAAACGACGAAATTATCGCTGAACATACCAAAAAAAAAAAAAAGATTCCGACGAATTGAGAACCTCCTCCTTTTTTTTTAAGTCGGTTAAAAATACATTGAAATAAAAATCGGTCAAAAGGAATAGGAAAGGGGTTTGTACTAATCTTTATATATATAATTCTTGTGTGAGTGTGTATGTCACTGAACTTCTCTCAAACGACTGGACCGATTTTGATGAATTTTTTTGTGTGTGTTAAAGTGGATCTGGGAATGGTTTAGATTCGCAATTGGACCCGGTAGGTGGCGCTGCGATCAAGTTCTGGAATTTTAAAGTTGGGCGGTACGAAGTTCGCTAGGTCAACTAGTATAAATATATTACAATCGTCTACCTATGATCGGTATCAAAATCGAGCAGAATTATGCAAAACAAATCCGTTTGTTGTACGGGAGTCACCTTAAATATTAGTTTATTCGTTAGCGACAATAGAAATACATCATCTTTAAAAATTTCAACTGATCTCATAAAACGTATTAGGTGACACACGGACGAACAGCTGATTGGGTTCAAATCCTACATAATATGATAACGCTTTGTAAAGTCCATAAATTTAGTGGGAGGAGGAATAAAAGTCCTGTGTAGCAGGGGACTTTACAAACACACATGAATCGGACACAAAGAACACCCAGACTCAGAATAACATTTTGTGAATAGCAGAAAGTGTTTTTCCACGTGAGATTTGACCGCTTAAATCATCAGTCCAATCGTGCAGTCAAACGTTACACTTGACAAAGCAAGCTACATTGCTTCAAAATTGACAAAGCAAGGAATGCTTGAATATTTGAATATCATCGCTATTTTGGTTTCACTAAAACGTTGGGATAATATAGTTATAACAACATGATGCTACTCCATTAATATAGTAGCTATGAACGAGACCACTAAACATGCCAATGTCTGAATAGTTTGAACCCTGACTAACAAATTTCCTTGGTCAAGCACTTCTAGTCACTAAAATAGGTATACTTAGATATAGACATTATGTGCTTAATAAGAGGACTTTGTGTAGTGGATATGTTTACGAATTTTCAGCTTTATGCAAATTATTTTCGACTGGATCAAAAACGACGACTGCAGTTGTTGTTTAAGTGGTTAGCGTATGCGGCTGCTGATCAAGAGGTCTCGGATTCAATACCCGGATCGCATCAAATGTTTATCTGATCTGCAAATATTTGTTTCGAAACTTAGGTGTTTTCTATGTATAATATGCATGTATTTACAAAATTAAGTATCTTATGTATTTATATCAGTTGTCTAGTATCCGTAATACAAACTCTGCCTAGTGTGGGAGTAGATGGCGTTGTATCTCAGATGTCTGATTTTTTATATTTAACTATTTAAAAAATAAATAGCATATAGCTGTTTGTCTATTAGTGGTCTGTAACTGATGAGAAGTCGTGGTTTTGATTCTCATTCAGGACAAATAATTGCTATGCTTTCGGCTCCAGTCTTATCGCAGTGAAACGAAAGAAATGCTAACATCTATGTTTACATACAACTTTGTTTATTTAAGCTGTTTTCTTTGCATTACTCGAAGGTTTTTACACTTTATGCCTATGACATTCTCTGTTGGTTAGACAGAGAATGTCATAGGCATAAAGTATCAGGTGTAAAAAGTTTAAATAAACTTCTAATTGAGTGCAGTTTACAAGGTATTAAACATTTACTGTTAATATTCTTAAACAAGGAATAGATATAAACGAAAATAAATACTGAGTCAAAAGGAAAGTTGTCGTTTTAAATTTCTCAACAAACTTTTATTTGCAATAGTGTCGCGTAGTGGCGTAGTTTTCATTTCACCCTACAAATTGCGTTTGCTATCCAATTTCACACACGACTGTTGAGCTGACGATATTTATACGCCGTGGTCTGTAAACGAAAATATATCATATTTAGGTATTAGTATGGTATTATATTGTCAATATATGGAGGGAGGTTGGGTTTTGTGTTGTCCGTGTGGTGACGGATTAAGAATACAGAGTGTCACCACCCCTGTTCATATCCCACGGGAGTCGTAAAACATCAATGCAAAGAGAAGGAAAACTTGAAACCAGCCCTATACCAACCCGTTTGGCCAGCGTGGTATAGTAGGCCAAAACCTCCTTTCTAAGTGGAGGCCTATGTCCAGCAGTGGACTGTTAAAGGCTGTTGATGATGATGATAATGGGTTTTGTGTGATATTTGACTACCTTTGTGCTGCAGTTGAAGCGTATGAGACTGCTGACCAAATGTTGGGATGACCTGCAAGTATTTGTTTCGGAGTTTGAATGTTTTCTGTTTATCATATATATATATGTATTTACCAAAGGAAAGTATATAATTATGTATTTATATCAATTGTCTAGTAATCATAGTTTAAGCTGTGCTTAGTTTGGGATTTGGTGACATTGTGTGTTAATTATCCGAAATGTTTATATTAAATCTTATACATAAAATTCTTGTGTCACAATGTTCGTTCCCATACTCCTCCGAAACGGCTGGACCGATTTGTATAAAATTTTGTGTGCATTTCGGGTAACGCGAGCGGAGCCGCGGGCATCGGCTAGTCTTATATATAAAATTCTCGTGTTGTTCCCATACTCCTCCGAAACGGCTTGATCGATTCTTATAATTTTTTATGCATATTCAGTAAGTCTGAGAATCGGCTACTATCTGTTTTTCACACCCCACACCCACGCTAGCGGAGCTAGTATTATTATAATATTGCAATACGAATTGTTTTTGACTAGAAAAGAACGTTAAATACTACGAAAATGTATTCAATAAAAGAAAATATCATAAAACATACTTTACAGAATCATGTTTCAACACTGAACTAAAAACTCTATTTAAAAGAAACAGAAGGAAGACGCCACAGATATAAATTAAAAAGAACTCAAATAAAAAAATGTTACAAGTGAGGAACTCGACAGTAAACAGCTGAAAGATATCCTACAAACGTAACAAGGCATAAGATTTAAAAAGTAAGTCGCAACTTCAGAGGAACTGAGATTTATAAGAATCTTGCACATTACACACTGAGAGCAAAATACTTTGGAACTAACGAAGTTTTGGTTTAGTCTTTTGTTCTTTATTTTCTCAAGGAATATAGTAAAGGTCCTTTTTTGTTTTATACACAGTATTTTAAATGATTTTGTAATGTAATAGAAAACTAGAAGCAGAGTACCGGAAAGGTAGGTAAGACCATGGCATCGTTAAAGCAGTCTTTTTTAAAATCAAGGAAACAGCTAAACCATCATTAATAAAGAATTAGTATTATGGAATCCAATGCCATGATTTCAAGTCTTTAGTGGCAGATTTTTGAAGAATTAAAAACCTCTCCTGAATATAGTCGCAGGTATCAATATATTTCCTAGAAGCTGCTTCTCTAAATTTCCTTTTAATAATTTCGTTGGGAGTTCGAGACAATTTTTACCTCCAGAATTATATAACTCCTATGTATTCATGGGTATTACTGAGGATTCTAGCATGCATGAGTTATTGTATTGGGGCGTATGTGAGATATTAGAAAAAGAAGAATAACGAATGGTCAATAACTGTTCTATTATTTAAGAAAATAACTATCTCGAATTAAAATGCCTTACACCAACAGTCTTTAACAGTCCACTGGAAAAAATTATCTCCTTAGAAAAGAGGCTTTGGGCCACATAGTACGCTAGCCAAATAGGTAGGTATAAATTTGTAGTATTTTGATCTGTAAACTACGCAGGATACTTCAGCTAATAAATATAAGAAAATTGTTTTAGGAGTAGTTGAATTATTGTAGTTTTTAATCTTTTAAAATATCTCTCATTATGCAGCAAGCCTAATTGTAAGAATTATCCCGCTTTTTCATCAAATACTTGTCAGCTATAATAAAATGCTTCTTACACGAAAACCGTATTAAGAAGTTATATAACACTCATTAAGAAAGTTTTTGACGGCCCTCTTGTTCGCAGGGTGACTTTAATTTGTAATTTTTATTGTTTATGACACTTACTTTTAAAGCAAAAAGGTACTTAAATATTAATGTGAAATAGTTTACGTTCGCAAGCAAAGCTCACTATTTCTACTTTTATAGTTCTTCATAAAAAGTTTCTTAATCTGCATGCTGATTAAAGTAAATAAATAAATATTTCGGACATCTTACACTCAACGCCATATAGCCCAAACTAAGCAGAGCTTGTATTATGGGTACTAGACAACTGATATAAATACATAAACGTACTTTTTTTGTAAAATACATACCTACATATTATAAATAGAAAACACCCAAACTCCGAAACAAACATTTGGTCCGACCCGGGAATTGAACCCGAAACCTCAAGCACAGAAGTCGCATACGATATATCTGCGCCACCGAGGCAGTAAAGTGGATCACGACGTCTTCCAAATCAATTATAAGGCCGAGTAAACCTCTTTAGAGTTTTGGAAACGTTCCCGAAAGGCTATATCCTACTAATCCTACTAATATTATCCTACTAATATTATAAACGCGAAAGTTTGTGAGTTGTCAATAAAACCTGTACACTAAAGAGGAAGAAGTGCGTTACCGCTTTTTGAGTGCCGTCCATCCTCCTTCAGTGTTTTAGTATGTGGTGTGTTACTCCAATCGAGGAAGCTGCGCGTGACACGTAAGGTATAAATATCTGTATTATAAGTATACATAATCACTACATATTATAAATTATAGTCCTCCGCCACATCTGTCTCTCTGCTCCCGATAAACTCAAAAACCATTGCACCAATTTGAATGAAATTCAATACCCAGATAGTCTCAAGTCTGAGGAAGGACATAGGCTATTTTACCTATATAAATGCGGGCGAAGCCGCAGGGAAAGCTAGTTATCTATAAATGTGACAAAATTACATTTTACTAATTTTCTTATAAAATCAAGCACTGTTTATTAAAAAAAATCCTTATGGTAATAAAATACAGACTTGTGGACTTCTACCGAACCTTCATGTGTATGAATGTATATCTTAAGAGCTCGTGAAAGATCTCCACACGCCTTAGTTCCCTCAGAAGTGGATACCTAACATCTGACGAAGGTGAAGAGCCAGAGATGTAGACCAGTTTTTCCGTATTAACATAATATTATTAGGATTTGTAGTTGCACTTGTAGATATGAATTTCGGGTCACAAAATGTTAATTTGTAGTTGTAGAAGATATAACACAATTAGGATCTCTAAACTATTGGTACATTTATATTAGATATTTATTTATTTCAGTTTTCCCTTTGAACCCTAAGGGAGAACTGAAATAAATAAGCCAGTTGTATAATACATAAGGCTAGGAAGAAGAAGAATATACTAATACAAAGTAATCTTATGGTTATAACACCAAACAAGATAAGTATGCCGATGGCCAAAAAAATATAATATTTATAATAAATATTTCGTAAAACACGTAACACACAATGCCTAGCCTTCAAACTAAGCAGAGCTTATACTATGAAATCTAAATTGACTGATAGAATACATATATACTTTTATTTTATAATACATACACATACATCGAAAACACCCAAACTCCGAATCAAATATCTGTAGATCATACAAACATTTGGTCCAACCCAATATATGAACCCAAGAAACAGTGAAGATGCACTGCGAAGCAGTCAAATTCTGAATTACAAATGCTCTTGGATCTATCTAAGAGAATTTGTATCTAAAATAAGTATAGATTGCCCTCTATATATATTCAGTAAAGCAGATAGTTTGTAATTTAAATAGGAAATATTATTTTCTAGGTAAAAGGCTTGTTATGGAAGGAAAATTTGAAGCAATAACATAAACGAAAAGCTAACTTTGAAATGGTAATGTCGACATTAAAGAGAGTAAATTGAAGATACCAAGAGTTCAAAGTGGTAACTGGTTATTTGAATAATTTAGCTATTGATTCCGTTATTATTAATATTTTACCTAACTGTGCCAGAATATGGTATATATTTTTCAAGTGTATTTATGTTTATTGATTTGGCATGCTCTGTAGGCTAAGCTGTTTATTTGTTTAGTTTATTATTTGCACGGATAGATTTAGGTATTTTAAAAATATTTTAAGCTTGACAATTTATATACTAAAACCTTCCTCGAGAATCATTCTATGCATTTTGCTGTGTTCAGCATGAAAAGTTATATTACTGTAAAGTTTCACCCAAATCCAATCAGTAGTGTTAGCGTGAAAGAGCAACAAACATACACACATACTCACAAACTTTCTCGTTTATAATATTAATAGGAACAGGGGGGTGTCACTCCGCAGTTTAGGTATAGTCGGCCGGCTGCCTGCCGGGTCAGACACGCCGGTCGAACAGACATTGTCAGAACAGTTCAGAGTTATACGATAGAAAGAGACGCAATGGTAGGTAAATATAATCGTAGTGATTCGGCGCTGTGCGATCTGAATTGAACTTAATCTTTTGACACCGAGGGTATCTATAACTTTAATTTACTTTTCGGAGTGAGTCTTCTGTGCTGGTACTATTATGTATTCTGTGGTAGGAAGTAGGATACTAGCATTTGACAGCAGCGTTGTTCACTTGTTTTTTATTTATATAAGGAGTGTATCATCCATTTATTTAAAGCACAAACTCTCTGTTCGGAGCATGTACCTACTGTCTGTATCATAGAGTACCTACAAGAATACACAAATTATTGAAAACTCGTTTATAGACTGTTCTATGGTCTGAGCGAGGAAAGAATTATTCGTCAAAGGGATCACAAACGGTTTGGTACAAACCCTCACTTGTATTATTCAGTGTTTGCCATTACTTTTTTGCCAGGCACCGTCCACAAATTAGGTTTGAAGCTTCGGTTTCGTTCACTTCGATCAAAGGCGATCCGTCCATTCGTATTTGGACGTGACCGATAATTCTAAGGGAAAACTATGTTGTGTGAATTTTGGATTTTTAGTAAATAAGAAATTTTTTTTTTTTTATGTATTTTTATAATCAATGAAGCATTAAATATGTTGCCGTGCTTCAAACTACAATGTACACCTAGACTCTGAACAATAATTTGTGGATCATGAAATTGTTGTTCATTAAGGGATTGGAACGTGGTATGTTGTTGAATAGTAGTAAGAAACAATGCCTCTGCTTTAAGAGTTGTTCCGACTGGTTCACCTTCCCCTTTCCTATACAGGACAACACGTGCTGGACTCGGAAGCCACCGCTTTAGAGTGGTTGACATGCGCTCTCGAACTAAACGGATCGGCTCTTCCTTTCTAAGCCGAGCAGTTAAAACCTGGAACTCTCTAGCAGCGCATGGTTTTCCTTTTTTCTATGACCCCGGGTCCTTCAAGCGGGGCTTGAAAAAGCATCTTACTAGGCCTCCATAGTGTAGGTCACCGTGCTGCACTGTACGTTGTGGCAGTGAGGATGGTGGCCTAAACTTCTGGATTCTGTTCATGCTTTCCATCAGGCAGGGCAGAGTCATTTTGGCAGCTAATATAAAAAAACCGCTATGTTATCCGTTAACTAGTACGTTGTGCGTTTGTTTTAGTCTACGAGATTTTTACTATTTGCATTTTCTATATATCAATCATGTTATAAATAGAATTATACAAGCCAAAATCACCGAAAGAAATAATCTTCTTCTTATTTTGATGAGATGACAACCAGCTGAATTATATCAGCTGTTTCTACCAATGTCAAGTAATTAACGTCTTCAATTCTGAAGTCTTCTATTCTTCAAGTCGTCAAAAAAAAAATGTGGATGAGATGAAATAGTGACCGTCTTCCGAAATAACCTAAACAGAATTATACAAGGTAAAATCATATAGAAATAATTTATGGACTTCAATGATAACTAGTTTTTGAAATAAATTAGGCAATCTTTCATTCCATTTAATAAAAATAAGTCGTCGTAATTCTCTAACCTTTTTTTAATTAACCGACTTCAAAAAGAGGAGTATTTTTTTAAATTTAAGCATCATCAGTACAATTGTAACAACAACAAGTTTCTGCTATTATTTTATTGTTTATTATTTGATAGGCTTTGACAGTTTACGTATTCATACAAACAACAATCGGATTTCCTCTCAGGAGAGGGTTAAGCCTATACGTCCCCACGCTGGTCGAGTGTAGTTTGGGGACAGGCAAGACACGTTATGGCTACGTGATCTGACTGTTTAATTTTTTTTAAGCCGCCCGCAGGCCTCCAACCAAGCTTCACGACTGCTATCTAATGATAACGACCGGGACCGACTGCTTGACGTGACCTCCGAATCACGGAAACGCTCATAACATATTAAACCTTAAAAAGGTCTACAAAAAAGTCCGCAATGGTATATGTATATATCTCTTAGGGATAACCCACAATAACCATTTTTTATTTCTTTCTTTTTACGAGAAATAATGGCTTATTTACGAAGCGATTTTAAGTAAAACAGTATTAATTCTTATGCAATTAATTACCTTAAATACATTGTGAATGTACTTTGTAATTTAAATTAATGTTTTTGAAAATATTACAAGTTTAAAATGCAGGAACAAAGCGATTGTGGTGGTACCGACCGGCCGGCCCGTTAGGTGGCGCTGCTGTCGATTTGTCACTATCTGTTAAGAACTAAACACAATACTGCAATAAGAATTAATATTCTAAAGCGGTACGAAGTTCGCCGGGTCAGCTAGTACAATTATATAATCGTGGATAACGTCGCGGGACTCAACAATTATTTGCATTAATTGCATATTATCGAATCATCAACAACCCTTAACGTCCCACTGCTGGGCTCAGGTCTCCTCTCGAGAGAGGGTTAAGGCCATACGTATTTTTTGTTTTAATATATTATCGAATATTAAAACAAAAAATCTTTAAGAGTTTGGAATTAAAAATAAACTACACAACGAGGCCAAACGTGAAGTCCAACACATTGAACTTCACGTTTGGCCTCGTGATTCAAGTGGTCGCCACGCAGATTTCTACTTCGCTAAGTGTTATGGGTCAATTCCTACTTGGGACAACACTTTGTTCTGTGATTCAGAAATTGTTGTTTTAAGTCAGGATGTTCTTTGTTTTCGTTTCGTGTATGTTTGTAGTCCCTCGCGACACAGGTTGTATATTCCTAATGCGGAGGTTGTCTTTAAAGAAAAAACAAAGAAACATTACAATATCGCAAAATTTAATGTTGTCATCTCCAGAAAAACCCTCCAACATAATTCAATTCGTCGTTGTATTCGAAAACGGAGAATCCGAGCTTGTAAAATATTAACATATCTTTGCCCTTTCTGACTACATAATATATTCAGTGTTCGCAACGAAAAATGTTTGCGTAAAACATATTTAACGCGAACATTTTTGTAGACTCCTATTAGCAAAGTCAAGTAAGTTTATCATCAATCATCATCAACAGCCTTTAAGATCTTGGAGAACTAACTTTCTTCTACTCATGGTTCTATTCCACAGGGCGTAAGCCTATAAAGAAGCCGGGTCTAGTTGCTTTAATTAAGCTAGACGCCCTGGCTTCCGAGAAGCGGTTGCCGCTGAAGAAAACGCCCCAGTACCGGAACTCCGGATCCCGGATCTCCCAGAACCATCGACCGATTTAGAAACTTAACGGGGTGCAACCGAGCCTGAGTATCCAATCTTTAGAACCCAAGCTTAAATGCACTACAGACACCTTGACTTTCCTGACCTGAAGTAGTCGGACACTACAATGATAGTTTATCGATAATCCGAATGTAAACTAAAACGCCAACGGTGATCAATCGGGCCTCGTCGCTCATTCGAACCTCGATATTCTACACTGCACGCCTTCCACTTAGGCCTCCACATACTTCTCACTCAAAGGTAAACCAAACTACAATGCAGTAAATTAGTACATAGATAACTTTAAATAATTCAATAACTAATAATTACAACACTCAGACCGAAATACAAGTAATTACATATACCTATCTTAACCCTATAAATACAAATTGGAAATAATAGGCACGAACTCACCTGGGTTTCTCCAAAGCTAACTTATTTCAACTTACTCAATAAAAGACTTATCTAATTGACTGCTCTACCGACTACGCAAGTGACTTCTCCTAGCTCCGTTCACCTTCGCCGCTCTCAGCCGAATGTCCCTAGTTCAAGACCGCTTCAAACACCATAACTGCCCCATTACCTGTTAACCTATCCCTTTTTTACTATCACAGCATCGATTGGCTTGTCAAACTGCAAACTTTTAATAGTTTATGTCTTGCAGATGTTTGTACCATTCAGAGGTCCTCACTCAAATGTTTTTACAGAATTCATTTTAAAAGAATGCAATAACTCTGCTTTATTAGGGTCAAACCCTTTTTTTGTGCATAGTAGTGACGCGTCCACTTGTCGCATTTGAAAGTAATAAATAAGTTTCTATATTTTAATATTGTTGTGAAGGCGAGGCTATCACAATACTATATAATTATATGGTTGTCTGGAAGAAATCGCCTTGAGCGATAAGACCGCCAATTGTTGTACATATAATTTGTAACTCATATGATTCTTTTCTTTTGTACTATTTTGTATTAACAATGAAGACAATAGATAAATAAAATTTAGGGGCGTAGGGCTCTCCTATTGCACACCACTCTATAAAGTGATTACTATGAAATTAAACATACACTTGGGTGGGTGAACAAATGAATCGCTCATTGGGCGAAATTTGACCATAATAATTTAAATATTATAAGAAAAAACAATCTACATTCCTCCTCACTATAAACTTTAACTCTGTCAATTTTCATATTCCTCCGTCCACGCAATTTTTATAAAAAGGATACAAGGTCTTTGATTCACATAATTTATTAATATATTATATAAATTAGGTGCAATAAATATTGTCATTTTTATAACAATTAAAAACAGCGATGATCAATGATACAGACTAACTATCAACAGATATAATTAGCTATCTATGTGTCTCGTAAAATTAAGAATTAGAATTGTCTTAATCCCAATTCTTAATAAGCGCGTCGTAAGAGACGACAAAGGCAGCAAACTACACAGGAGAAAAGCACGGCAATGAGAAACTTGAAAGAAACTAGACTAGTAGACCAGAGCTTAGTTCCTAAGGAGAGGCTTATGTCCAGCAGTAGACTAATAAAGGCAGTTGATGATAATGATGAAGATAATAATAAAATATACCTTGGGTGTAAGTTGCAAAACACATTATTATCCAACAAGTGTTTTTGTATCCATTGTTTGGAGAGAAAAAAGGATATGATTATATTATTACAAATCGAAGCATTGATAAAAAGAAATTCTTATTAAATGTCTAATTGGATAATATAGATACGACCCCTATCAAAATGAAATGAAATAAACATAACACAAAAGTTACTTGATTCGAAAGTATGAAGAAAACTGAGTGATAAAATTGTAGGACACATACCAACATACCATCATACACCATATGACAATCACTACAAGGATTATTTAAATTTTTTACCTCTCATTAATATTATTAACACCATTGTATGTAGTGATATGTATTACAGAGTAACTACTAATGTACTACTTCACTAATGTAAAGAATTTAGAGGTTAAGACTAGAACAATATATTTTTTTATCAATCATAGATACACAAGTGTATCTATGGTGGCTCGGCGAGCGGCTTCGCGCCACTCGCAGATGTCTTCGGGCGGAGGGCAAAAACCGCTCTCCGCCCGGAAGTCAGCCACTCACCGACAAACTTCGGCGAGCATCTCCGCCTCCAAATCCCATGGGGGTGTTCCGCCTAGACTAGAAACATTTCTAGTAATCATTTTAGATAAAAGTTATAGGAAAAATAACAAAAAAAAAATTGATTTGATTCCATAAAAACATTCCTCGTAGTATAAATTTTTATGTTAATTGCAACATTACTCATGTTGGCAAACACCACTATTGATTCTCAAACATTTATTTATTATTTACTGCATTATATATATTTTGAAATTTTTACATGATAAATATTCTTATATGATCCAAAGACATCAGTTAAGTACATATCAACAATACGAATTCCCTTATTTCCCATACACTCGATTAGAGGACAATGGACTGTGTGGAATCAATTGCTCATCTCTGCGCGCAATAGAGGGTACATTTTGACCTCTGCGCAGATCATAACTCACAAGTGTTCCCGCCCAGTTGAAGGGTCAGTCTTGGTGCTGAATGGCTTTTCTTAGTGTGAATACATGTGATATATCAGTTTACGTTTGTTAATAATGAACGACACAGTTTAGTTATAGATAATATTTCTGATTTAGTTTTTTTTTGTTTTCGTTTTTGACTCGAGTATCGATTTCGAGTCGATGGTCATTAATCCCGTTCGAGTCCAAGCCCGTTCGAAATCTTAGTGTTTATAATGCTTTAATATGTTTTGCATTAACTTAAACATACAGAATAATTTATAATAAACATTTATTTATGAACTGCAATGAGTAATTTTTGTTTCCATGTTCCTGTATGGAGAGAAAATGAGATATAATTCTTAAGTAAAGATCAAGACCTTAAATAAGATGATTATACAATTTAATGTATTTGTGGCTTTAATGTGACTATTTTCGTGTATTCCGATGCCTTTTTATTACCTAAGAACCCTTATTTTTTCGCGTGGAATGCTTTGCGCGTAATACCCTACGTGGGGAAGAAAGGCTTGTGTAACCGGCAAACCGGTCTACCTACTAAACCCCTCGGCGGCCTACCTCAGCACTCAGGAGAAACTCTAGGAACGTATCAGCGGCTGCTTGAGTCACCCTTGTCATACCTTATGATTGAGGTACATCCCAAGGTAAGGTACATTACCCTCGGAGCAGGACGATGTCACACCTCTCACTGACAAGATTATTTGGGTCGGCTACTAGTTCAACCGATTTAACCTGAATATCAGTGTTTTTACGGAGCGACTGGCATCGGACCTTCGCAACTCTGAGGGAGAACTGAAATACGAAGTTTGTACTAGTTGTCAGTATATTTGAGGGCACTGACTTTCCAATAATGTTTGTCAAATATATTCATGATAACCGGGATCGACGACTTAACGTGCTCTCCGAGGCATAGGCCTGATACATCACAATTTTCCACAGCTTCGGGCTGCTATTAAGAATTTCTTCTAAGAAAAACCCAACAGCAGCCCAACTCGGGATTCGAACCCAAGACCTCTTGATTAACAATAGCATACGCCAACAGCTAGACCACCGAGGCGGTCAGCATTCTATATACGATTAAAATAATGTTGTACAGTTTTAATCGCATTCGTTGTATAAAATAGTTTTATAAGTCTGCTTCTTCACTTCCTAGCCTTGATTATTCCCAAGACTATTTGGGATCAGTTACTAGTTCAACCGGTATTACTTGAATTTGAACTTCAGTTTTTACACGGAGCAACTAGTATTGGACCTCCGCAACCCTGAGGGTGAACAGGAACTCGAAGATTGAACTAGTTATCAGTGTATTTGAGGGTACTGACTCCCAATCTCAAATAACGGAACCCTTATGATTTTTCTCTACCAAAACCATTTATTACATTGTACACATAATGAATTTTTAATACCTTAACCTTCCTTTAAGTTATAAATTCATATGCTAATACCCCTATTCTAAAACATTGTGTGTAATAAACACCTGTAGAATTTCATCATTTAATTAATAAAGCAATGTAATTTTTCTCGTCGGGTATGTTTGTACAAAGGCTAATATCAATCACAAGCATACTCCTTGACATAATAATAATAATAATAATAATAAATCTTTATTGCACTCCTTAAAACTATTACAAAAATGCTAAAATTTGGCACAATTCCTTACATTTCTAAGTTATCGTCGGCAGCTATAATAGTATAAAACTGTGCTATAGCTGCCAGCGCCCTCCACTCTGGGAACCAAAACACTTGGGTCTATTTTTACAACAAATAGTAGTTCTTTCTCCACATCTCCATAATATAAGTAGTTAACTTCACTAATTTATTTCTACCTATTGAGATTTCAGAGAAAAACATGTTTAATAATTTTTAAACCAAAACTAAAATTAATAACAAAATTGAAATAAGCAATAAAAAAAAAAAAATTAAATTATCAAAAGTTAATTTAGTGTCAAAATATTCATCTGTGAGTATGAAATATGTGTGTGTGTGTGTGTGTGTGTGTGTGTGTGTGTGTGTGTGTGTGTGTGTGTGTGTGTGTGTGTGTGTGTGTGTGTGTGTGTGTGTGTGTGTGTGTGTGTGTGTGTGTGTGTGTGTGTGTGTAAACATGAGTAAGACATTACATTGCGTCTTTGGAATAAACAATATTTTCTGTCTGAGTGTAGTCCAAGGTCAGAAGCAACTTCCGCGTGATTCTCTTACATTTTCTGAATTTATGTTGATAAATATTGTTCTCTTTATTCGCCACATAGAAGTTGTCTATTATCACTAAGCAATGGTAGTTTAGTCAGTTTACTAGTAGAACCACGCTGATTTCAGCACGAATGGACCGGCTCAACTCCAAAGAGAAGACTATTTTTTTTTTGTTTTTTTTTTTTACGTTTGGAAATCCCGTTGGACCGTCACCCCGCCGGGGTTCTCGACAGGGCGGTGTGTCGGACTCGAACCAACTAAAACCACACGTGTGACCTCTCTGCGCCTGTGTTTTGGGAGGGGGCCAGGGTGTTATCTTCTTCTGGACCCCCAAAGAGAAGACCAAGGCCAACCTAAAATGACATCATTTGTGCTGTAATCTTTCGTTGGTGACTGTGAGACTCTGTGCCCAAACATTCTGCATCATTCTCCCGGCCTCCCGAAGCCGAGAGAATGGAACAGAAAAATCTTTGAAAAGTGTCGGTTACATACTGCATTGCATGCACTCACTCACTTACAAGCAAACCCGTACATTTATAACAGTTAATGAACTTAGCTTACATCAACACTTTTGTATTGCACTCATGTCACTTTATGCATTAACTTGTAATTCATAATTCTGTACATTATTTAGTAGCAATAAAATCTTCATTCGGTAAAGTTGTCTACTTATTTATCAAACTATCAGTAATGTTAGGGACACTACCCCTTCAAGAATGGTGGCCCCTACTCCTAGATTTTATTCATACTTTCGATCAGGCAGAGTACACTAACTTTGGTAGACTTAAATATAAAAATAAAATAAGGTTTGCTCTAGTTTTAATTTGGTAAAAGATTTTCACAGGATACCAATCTAAAATGTCACAATGAGGATGGTCACCAGTGCTGTTGTATGCTGTTTATGCTTTCCATCAGGTAGAGTAAAGTCACTTTGGCAGGTTTAGATATAATAGGAAAGAAAGTAACTTAATCTGTCTGTCATGTTTTTAATTTTAGAAGAAAATTATGCGTATGTGACACTTTATTTCTTTAGGAAGGACATAGTTTACCCTTTGCCATGATAACCAGTGCAAACACTTGTAACATAATATATATATTAATGCCTGTAAATAGGTACCAAATAGTGCCAGTGTGCCAGCGTCTGGTGACAAATTAAGAATACAAAGTATCACCATCCCTATTCATTCTATGGGTGTCGTAAAGGAACAAAATAAGCAGCTAACATAACTGCCAAGAGAAGGAAAACTTGAAACAAACCCTTTACCAACCCGTCTGGTCAACGTGGTATAGTAAGCCAAGACCTCCTTTCAAAGGAGAGGCCTATGTCCAGCAGTGGACTGTTAAAGGCTGCTGATGATTGATGAGTGCCAGTGTCAGTAAAATTGAATGCTAAAAACACAAAGTTCAGGTATTTTATTTCAACTATTACTTTGAAACCTAAGATACAATTTAATATTAACGAAAATTAAAATATTCTGATTAAATTTTAATACACATGCTACAAAAATAAATATTACATTGAAACAAGAGTAAATATCATTAAAATAGATGGCATTAAATAATTTATTGAGTTTATACATTTTATTATTATTTTTGTAAGTATAAGAAAAAAATAAATTAAATATATATAAAGGAGACAATGAAAATAATTCATCAGTATTAGAAGTCTCACAATTTTGAAATTGTTACAACCCTGTCTGTTCCAGGAGATATTTCCTTATCGAGAACTCGCCAAGACTAGTGAAAACTGCAGGACGACTTTTGTCACTACAATTACGATTAAATGACGAGATCCCAATCAGTTTATTTTGCCCTCCCATAGCTGGACCACCATAATCTACCTGAAATGTGTAGAAAATAAATTTACTGTGGGAGAAACTATAATTTCTATGCTTCGAGTTTGATTTGTGAAGAAATAACTTCAAGTGACTCAGCCGAGTGGCCTTTGGAAACAATCACCTAGGGTAATCAAAAACGACGCGGTCAGACCTAGATGGTGACTGTTTGTGGTATGATATATTTTGAGCATTTCTGTGATTAGAAGGTCACGTTAAGTAGTTGGTCCCGGTTGTTATCGTAAGATTACAGCCGTGAAGCTCAGTTCGTCCGGCTTAAAAATCAGCAAGATCACGTAGCCACAACGTGTCTGCCATTCCCCAACCCGCACTGGGCCAGCATGGAGACGCATGGCCTTAACTCTCTCCTGAGCCCGAGCCCAACAGTGGGACATTATGGGTATAAGTGATACCTGCTCGTACAGATACATTACAAGGAATCAGTAACCGGATTAAATTTTAAATAATTACCTTACAAATTGTAGCTTCACCTGTGGCACAAAACATTCTTGAAGTGAGAGGCTCTTTCGGTTTACATAGCCTTTCGACAGTACCTTGTACATTCCCTCTCTGAAGGATTTTAGTACGTCCATTCCCGTCATTCTGTCAATTAATTATAAATTATTGTATAAGGGAAAGAGAACTTGACTAAAAAAAATAATAAATATTAAAAAAAAATGCAAAATCAAGTAATGGTTTGTTATTAAGCAATAGACTTGCTTGTTGATAATCCTTACTACTTTTCGACTGCGGTTCGAATTACCTAGATCTAAAGTTTGTGTGATGATCACGAACATTTATTTTGTTTTTGGGTGTTATTCATCTATAAAATATATGTCTTTAAAAATATGGCTATCAGTAGTTCGGTTACCGTAGTACAGACTATGTCTAGTTTGGTCGTATATGAATTATATGAGATTACATTAATACGATTTTTAATTCATTTTAGTAAGTATGTAGTATATTCACTAGTTATTTAATTTAGTATATTTACAGAATTCAGTATAATAAATATTCAGTATAAATTCACTTTTCACACCCAAAGCGCTTTGGAAATTTTAGTAATAATTAAACAATTGTGATTTTCAATAACATAGATAGATACACTGCCGGCAAAGAGTGTGATCTAAGTGATATAGTGCAACAAATTATCTCAACAACAGCTAGCCCTTTTAGTACATCATCAATTTGTACAAACATCAAAGCTTCACAGTCTAAGCAATTAGAAGAAGTAAATAATCAATATTCCACAATAAACTTACTTCAGTAGTACCCCATCCAGTTACGACTAAATCTAATCCAACTCCAGTACTGAATAATACCGGTAGACGAATATTATTGGTTCTTGTTCCATCTAATGTCATCCCTTGATCAACTTTAACTACGCCAACATCGTAATCACCTGTATTGTTATTGTATTGAGGATGCATTGAAAAAGATGTCGTAGTATACTCATAACCTCCGTCAGATATGCTATCACTGTAAGTACTGCCAATTCTTACTTTGACGCTTTGAGCTCTGAAATTAAAGTTTGAATAAAAATAAAACGTAACCTAAACGTAAATATAAATACAGAAATTGTTGGTTAAGAGAGGCTCAGACAATTTCCTGGGCTGGGCGTAATTTGTTATGCTGATGACACTCTGGTCACAGACCACGAGGCGAATTTTCAGGAAGTGGTGCGCCTAGCTACTTTAGGAATCTGGTGGTTGGGCGCATTGTGGCGCGCTGGGTTCACGGATGCAGCCCGTGGGGGTTTATTCAAACGTAAAAAAAGGCTTTAACAATTGCATGGTTTTCAATTTTGTCTGAACTGTTTAAATAAACGAATTCATTAAAAATAAGTTTTCTTTCGACCTAACATTAAAGTTTTTGCACACATGGGTTCGATGGTCAGTTTTCTAACGTTCGTGTTAAAAGTCGGCTTTTTGAGAATTTATTCAAATTCATTTAGTTTTTGAGAATTTATTCAGGTTCCATAGTTCATAGTCTCGGAAGCATTATACATTCGTCATGTCCGTCCGTCCGTCCTTCCTCCACATATCGTTTAGTGCTAGAAAGATGAAACTTAGCACGGATATGTGATTCTATTACTTCGACAAAGTGCACCAATAAAATCATGAAAAATATTTTTATTTGGGGTACCTCCCCTACAAGTAAAGTGGGGGTGATTTTTTGTCTCGAGTCTACCCTAACATGTGGGGTATCGTTAGGTAGGTCTATTAAAAACATTGAATATTGCTAAGATGATATTTTGATTTAGGTATCCACTTGCAAGTTATTCAACTCTAAAGGGTATTTTTTGTAAATATAGGGCGTCCTCTGCCCTCTAAAAGCTAAACGGCTGGCTCTGAATAAAATCATGATAGTAGTCCATATATTAAACTTTAAAGGAAAACTATAGCGGCTTAAATAGATTTGTTAGTTCAAGAGTTATAGAGGCCTAACTTGTGAAATATGCTTACTTAGAAAACTTTGTACAATAATTAAATATTAAGGAAACATAACAATAATCATAACATACATAACAATATTGTAGACGATGCAAAGAGAAGGAAAACCTGAAACTAACCCTATACCAACCCGTCTGGTTAGCGTGGTATAGTAGGCCAAAACCTCCTTTCCAAGGAGAGGCCTATGTCCAGCAGTGATTGTCAAAGCAGTGGACTGTTAAGGGCTGTTGATGATGATGATGACACGATTTTATTTCCACTTGTCATCGTATACGACTACGGATCCCAGTTCTATGCGTGGCCTTACATGAAGTCAAGGAAAGCAGAAGTTATACTAAAACACCTAAAGCTTCTTGTGAACATAGAGTCACCTGTCCCGATAGAGCTTATTTTTAATACATATATATTTATCATTATTCTAATTCCATAATTGGTTGATTGCAACGGGCGCCTTCAACTTAAAAGAGCAAATTAAATGTGTCTGATTAAGAATACAAAGTGTCACCACCCCCATTCATTCCATGGGTGTCGTAAGAGGCGATTAAAGGAACAAAGTAAGCAGCTAACATCACTGCCAAGAGAAGGAAAACTTGAAACAAACCCCTTACCAACCAGTCTGGCCAGCGTGGTATAGTAGGCCAAAACCTCCTTTCAAAGGAGAGGCCTATGTCCACTGCATTAAAGGCTGTTGATGATGATGATGAATACATTGATACAAATTGATACAGATGCATATAAAAATTCATTCTTACCCGAAAAGACAACCAGCAGATGTGACTAAATTTATTTTATTAACGATAGCGCCACCACAATAATATTTCTGACTTCCTTTGCTTATAACCATGAAAGCATTATATGGATACATTTCAATTTTGGCATCATAGCCACGTGTGATTCTGGCATTACTGTGGTTGTTGTATTGATTGTTATAGTGGGGAACAACTGCCCGCACACCTGGAGATTAAAAAAAAAGTGGTTTTCTTGATGTTTAACAGAAATTAAAGTTATAGTTTACCGTTATACCCTGTATACACAAACGCTGCTCAGAAACCATTTCATTGCAATGTCTGTGAAAAACAAACATCACAGCTGTGAGTATGGAACATTTATGGCAATCGTTATTGAGAAGTCAGTGCCTTCAAATGTACTTACAACTAGTTCAACATTCGAATTTTTATTACTCCCTCGGGGTTCCGGAGGTCTGATGCCAGTCGCTCCATGGAAAAACTGATATTCAGGTAAAACCAGTTGAACTAGTAAACGACCCCAAATAAACTTGGGAAAGGCTAGGAAAAATAGGTTGATTTGTTTATGTAAAGAGTTTTAAGAACTGTTTTTTTACCTAATATTGATATGTATTAAGTTTTTTCAAAGAAACTTCAACGATGAATAATTATTCTGAATATAACAAATTAGCCTTTAGTTCGAAGTATCGCCAGAAATGTATATTTCTGGCTGTACATCATTTTAATCGAAAATAATAATAAAACTTGACAAGGTCGGTTAAGGATTTAAGAAAACATTAAAATAGCATTACAATTTTACACCTTTAAAGAAAAAGGTAAAAGTAAAAGAAGTCGGAAAAGAAATTTAACAAACAATTACAGTTACTGCAACATCTGGAGCTAAGAAAAAAATAGTAATTATTTCTTGAGGCAAAATAATAATAGTTTCGATTTTCAATAATATTTACCTCGGGTGTACGTCACAATACATAGTATTACGCAGTAACGAACCAAATTACACATGTTAACGCTATGACAGAGAAAGCAATGATTTTCAGTGGTTTAATCTGAGCTTTAAATACTTTTTTACTGTGAATTCATTTGTTTTGGTGCGTTATAGCTCAATGAAAACTGAGTGATAAAATTGTAGGACACATACCAACATACCATCATACACCATATGACAATCATTACAAGGATTATTTGAATTTTTTGCCTCTCATAAATATAATTAACACCATTGTATGTATTGATATGTATTACAGAGTATTAGTAAAGAATTTAGAGGTTAAGACTAGAACAACATTTTTTTTTAAACCATAGATATGATTTAAAAAGAAAGTGATTCACGCCCGTGCCTCGGAGAGCACGTAAAGCTGTCGGTCCCGGTTGTCATTAACATCTATGGCAGTCGTTATTGGGAAGTCAGTGCCCTCAAATTTACTGTCAACTTTTGTTTTTACGTGTGGAAATCTAAAGCGCATCCACTACAGCGGATGGACGGGAAAACCCGTCACGCCCACCCGCGGCCACACTCAGGGCGGCATGAGGCGGTACAGAATCCCATGAAATTTTTAAATTTACATAACTTCTAAATCATTATAGCCCAGTCATTAGCTTGAAATAATTTCGATGGCTAATCACTGCAGTTTCGGCAGATGGAATTCCAGTCAGTACACGTTGCTTTCCCCGGGCTGGACCACCATAACCTGAAATTTTACAGAAAGTTGATTTACAAGAAAAAAATATTGCAAGGGACTCAGCAATGTCAAGGTCCAAAGAAACAGAACAAATTAATTTCCAGTAATTACCTCACAAATATTAGTTTCACCATCAGCACAAAACATTCTTTGTGTGATACCACGTATTTTATTTTTGCATTCTTTCCTGCTAATAACTGATACCTTGCCCTTTGAAGAACTGGATTTCTTTCCGTACCATCTTTCTATAAAAAATAAATACCTATCATTTTATATTTTTGACACATCAGTTTGTGTTTTAACAATAAGTAACTCATTAGAATAACAACAAATTGGAAAGGTGGAATTAATAATTATTTCCTACAAATTTCACAACTAAAGCGTTCTTTACTCAACCTTGTAAATTGTCTACTTACTTATAATTTAATATTTCCAATCCACCGTTGATATTGTTTGTTGACTGCGTCGTTGGTCTAGTGGTTGGACTAAGAGGTTTCGAGTTCAAATCTCGGGTTAGTCAAAAAGTGTTGTTGGGTTCATTTTACAGCAAATTCTTAATGACAGAGACCTATACCTATAGCTAAGCCGCCCGTCCCGGTTGTCATGCATATCAACAGCAATCTTTACTAGTAAGTCAGTGCCCTCAAATAAACTGACAACTAGATTACCCTTCAAATTACACTTTTATTCTCCCCCAGGGTTGCGGAGGTCGCTACGTGAAAAAACTAATATTTAGGTGAACTAGTTGGAATCGTATATTAGGAATAAAGGCTAGAAAGAAGTAGAAAATGTTTTCAATAAATACTGCTATTTGATTTTCAACTAGACTTACTCCAGAAAACCCCCATCCAGTTATTGTTACAACTTCTCCGATTTGCTCATCACTGCTAGTGGTCGGAAGCTGAATGGCGCTTGCTCTCTCCCCATCCAATTCCATCCCGTCATCGATATTGACCACGCCAATATCGAAATCAGCTGTTTTGTCATTGTATAGAGGATGAACTGTAAAAGAGGTCGTTCGATACTGACGGCCTCCGCTAAAGAATCTAGCTCCTGCATGGCTGTAATCACTGCCAATTCTTACATTGACTTTTTTAACTCTGAAATTAAATAGTTTTTATTAATAATAATTATTATAAAAATAATAGATCCGACTGCTTAAAAGTAGCGAACTGAAATTGTAAGCCCACTAAACTTCTTATGGTGCCGCACGCGGTGACAAATGTAGTTTTGGTTGATAAATGATCATCAATCATCATCATCATCTGTTGATGTGTCTTTAACAGTCCACTGCTGGACATAGGCCTCTCCTTTGAAAGGAGGTTTTGGCCTACTACATGCCCATACGTGTGGGGTGGATCAAACATATATGGATAGGTGTTAAAAAATGATGTTGAGGTTTCTAATATCATTTTTTTCTAAACTGAATAGTTGGAATGAAAATTGGTTTGAACGAGATCTAGTAAATAGTTTTTTTTAATACGTCATAAATCGTAAACCTCAATTTACCTTTCATTAAATCAATACACTATTATAAAAACATCGATCAAAGTTACAACGGACTACAGGAACTTTTCTATGATGTTACTTGCTGATGATGTTACTGGCGAGTCCGACTCGCACTTGGCCACTTTTTTTTAGTTGATCCTGATCGTCGAGAAATTCGACAAGAAAATATTACAATAACTGCAACATCTACACAGATCATTCAAAATACAAAATTCTCAATAATACACATATTTAATTATTTTTTATTTACCTCTGGTATAAGTCACAATACATAGTAATACGACGTACTTTACACTCCACATGTTAACACTATGTTAGAATAAGTAATGATTCGCATTTCTTAATAAGAGTCATAAATACATTTTAAGTTATGACTATATCAGTACAGATTAAACACATTATAAATTTACATTACGTTCTCTGTCAATTAACATCTAAATTCATATGCTAATACCCCTGTACGGTGCAACCGTACATTGCGAAATTGTAAACATCGCGTCAGCAATTCCGTCAATATTCATTATTATAATCCATTTAATATTTAGTTCACTACCGGTCACTGAACGCGCCGTGTGTTCTCAATATCATTTAGCAACTAATCATATTTTGTATCATAATATCAAATCATAGTAGCAATAAAATTATCTTTCGGGAAAGTTGTCTACTCATTTATCAAAAGCAACTATCAGTAATGTTAGGGAAACTACCCCTACAACCCCTATTCTAAAACATTGTGTGTAATAAACAGCTGTAGAATTTCATCATTCTATTAATAAATGGATGAAATTATCTTATCGGGGTATGTTTGCAAATATAAGGGCTAAATCAATCACAAGCATACTCCTTGACATGGAAGTTGTCTATTATCACTAAACAATGGTAGTTTAGTCAATTTAGTAGTAGAGCCAGAGCTGATTTCAGCACGAATGGGCCGGCTCAACCTGGGCAGTACTATCCTCAAAGAGAAGACCAACCTAAAATTACATATCAAATCAAATCAAATCGAACCATTTTATTTCAAATAAACCATACAACGGCACTTTTGAACCGTTAAGTAGTCAGTCAGTAGTCAGTCGTGAAGCTAATCGTCTGTTCCAATTCGTAGATCCTATGGAGAAGTACAGACAAGAAACTCCATGGACACTCTTTTCCAACATTGTTTTTACAATTCGTGGTTACATTGTTTAATGCATTTTATTAAATGTGACAACAATGTAACGATGCTGATATTTACACAGGTAGTGTCCAAAAATAATTAAACAATAAATAGAAGTTGTGAGATGACCAGCCCCGACTGGCGGCGCCCGTATCACGAGCATGACCCATGCACCAGCCATCGTCCAGTTCAACCTTATTGTAGGGAGCCGAACGACCCGCTACATACGCACGCCACCGCCAGCAGGGCTTTTGAGCGAGCATGACATACTCACAACCGCCAGTCAACAAACTATTAGTGACTACAAAGTGCTCACATGTACAATTCAAAATGTTCGCAGTTATACAATAATAAAAACCATTTATAAATATGCTACTCTCTAAGAATGCGATAAATATTTGGAACATGTCAATAAAAATTAATTTATTATGCAATAATGTTAATACAAAAAAATATATATAATGTCAAACAACAAGATAATAGACATAATTCGTGTTGTCATCTTTCGTTGGTGATTGTGAGACCGGAGGCCAATCATTCTGCATCATTCTCCCTGGAGTAAGGCTGAAAGAATGGAACAGAAAAATCTCGGTCACCATACTACATTGTATGCACTCACTTAATGAGGATGGTGGCCCATACTCCTGGATTTTACTCATACTTTCGATTTGGTAGATTTAAATCTTTTTCCTAGCGTTATTCCCAATATTATTTAGGGTCGGTTACTAGTTTTACCTGAATATCAGTTTTTCCACGAAGCGACTGGGACCGGACTGAGAACTGAAATCGAAGGTTGAACAAGTTGTCAGTAAATTTGAGGGCACAGACTTCCCAATACTGATTGCCATCGATGTTCATGACAATTTGGACCGACGGATTTACGTGCTCTCCCAAGCATGGGCGTGAATTACCGCCAATCTTCCAAACTCCGGGCTGCTATTTGGAATTTCCTAAGAAAAATCCCAAAACCACTTTTTGGCCCGACCTGGAATTTGAACACGATTCGAACCTCCTTGATAAGCAGTTGAAAACGCTATCCACTAGACCAACGACGCAGTTTGGTAAACTTAGATTTATAAATAAAAAAAGGTTTTCTTTAACTTTAACTTAATGTGGCAAAAGTTTATCAACTGATTTTCACAGGATACCAATCTAAAATTTCACAATGAGGATGGTCACCAGTGTTGCTGTATGCTGTTTATGCTTTCCATCAGGTAGAGTAAAGTCACTTTGGCAGGTTTAGATGTAATAGGAAAGAAAGTAACTCAATCTGTCTGTCATGTTTTTAATTTTAAAAGAAAATTATGGTTTAGGAAGGTCATAGTTTACCTTTTGCCGCGATAACCAGTAATCATGCAAATGCTGGTAACATAAATATATTAATGCTTGTAAATAGGTACCAAATAGTGCCAGTGTCAGTAAAATTGAAAGCAACAAACACTAAGTTTAGGTATTTTATTTCAACTATTACTTTGAAACCTAAGATACAATTTAACAATATCAAAAAAAAACTGATTAAATTTTAATACACAAGCTACAAAAAGCGGCCAAGTGCGAGTCGGACTCGCACATGAAGGGTTCCGTATCAGCAAGTAACATCATGTAAAAGTTCTTGTAGTTCGTTGTAACTTTCATCGATGTTTTTATACTAGTGTATTGATTGGATGGATTAAAACAGATGACATTAAATAATATACTGAGTGTATACATTTTATAATTATTTCTGTAAGTATAAGAAAAACATTAATTAAATATAAATAAAGGAGATAATGAAAATAATTCGTCAGTATTAGGAGTCTCACAATTTTGAAATTGTTACAACCCTGTCTGTTTCATGAGATATTCCCTTATCGAGTACTCGCCAAGGCGAGTGAAAACTGCAGGACGACTTTTGTCACTACAATTACGATTAAACGACGAGATCCCAATCAGTTGATATTGTCCTCCCATAGCTGGACCACCATAATCTACCTGGAATGTGTAGAAAGTAGATTTACTGGGGAAGGAAATTTAATTTCTATGCTTCGAGTTTGATTTGTGAAGAAATAACTTCAAGTGACTCAGCCAATTGGCCTTTGGAAATAATTACTGAGGGTAAGCAACAACGGCGCGGTCAGACCTAGAAGGTGACTTCAGAACGCTTAAAAACATCGACCGGCAAGTTTAAGTAGCCAAAACGTGTATGCCATTTCTCAACCTGCACTGGGCCAGCATGGAGGCGTATGGCCCTTTCCTGAGCCCGAGCCCAACAGTGGGAAATTTTAAATAATTACCTTACAAATTGTAGCTTCACCTGTGGCACAAAACATTCTTGAAGTGATACCAGGCTCTTGCGGTTTACATTGCCTGTCGACAATACCTTGTACTTTTCCTCTCTGTAGGATTTTAGTACGTCCATTCCCGTCATTCTGTCAATTAATTTTAAATTTGTGTTTAAGGAAAAGAGAACTTGAATAAAATTAATTTGTATTATAAAACAAATGAAAAATCAAGTAATGGTTTGTTATTAAGCAATTGACTGGCTTGTTGGTCTTATGGCCGAAAATTCTTACTATTTTGCGACTGCGGTTTGAACTACCCATATCTAAAGTTTGTGTGATGATCATGATAATTTATTTTGTTTTGGATGTTATTTTTCTATAAAATATATGTATTTATTATAAATATGGCTATCAGTAGTTCGTTTACCGTAGTACAGACTATGTCTGGTTTGGTCGTGTATGGATTATATGCGATAACATTAATACGATTATTAATTCAATTTAATAAGTATGTAGTATATTTACTATACCTTGTCCATTCCTTTATAATCTTTTTGACACATCACGCCTATAAATTATCGTTTTTTTTTTTCAAAATAATGTATTACAGTAATATCGTACTTTATAGACGCGTAGTGAAGTGCCCTGTGCATAGCTAACAATCACAGACTATAAAACAGTTCCTAAAATTGATAAGTCGATTAAATGATTAAAATAATCGATCATTTTATAAAATAATTTAACTTGTGTAAGTATTGTTACTGTTAATTTAATAAAATAAAAGTCATGTGGCGCTCGGGGACTGCCTCGGTAAAGCTATTGTATAGAATTTTTTATCAACTTATGCAATTATAATAATTTATTTTTAATTTATAATGCATTTTTTTTTATATTAATTGAAGTTTACAAAACTATATACACACTGTCTTTTTACCAACATACATTCTAACAAACTAAATCTTTCTTTCACTTTGGAAGTTAGGCCTTATTATGCCAGTCCACAAGGCCGGCGATATAAGCGATGTCAAAAATTACAGGCCGATCACTATACTATCTGTGTTCGCAAAGTTGCTAGAATCCTTGTTACGTCCTTATGTATCATGGTATATTAAGAGTGTTCTTGCAGACTCTCAACATGGATTTGTATCTGCTCGCTCGACTTGCACCAATCTTGTGGATTTTATTGATGACATATCCCGTTGTTTAGACGATCGCACTCCCGTTGATTTTATTTATAATGACCTCTCGAAAGCTTTCGATAAGGTTTCTTACAGTATATTATTACAGAAGTTATCGCTACTTGGTTTCGCTGGTACTTTTCACAAATGGTGCTCCTCATACTTGCGCGAGCGCACATCAAAGGTAGTAGTCAGTGGATATGAATCGGATCTTTTTTTCTAATATATCTGGGGTTCCTCAAGGTTCTCCATTAAGGACCTATATTCTTTATTATTTTCATGAACGACGTCACCTCTTGCCTCAAAAATAGCAAACCATATCTTTATGCAGATGATCTCAAGTTAATGAGACCAATCAGGAATGTTCAAGACAAAATGCTATTGCAAGAAGATCTTGATGGATTGGTTAGTTGATGCAAAGATAACAAAATGGCACTGAATGTTGACAAATGCTGTTATATTCGCTTCACTCGAAACCGTAATGCTGAATGGCCTGGGGTTTATACAGTATCTGACCAACGTATTCAAGAAGTCGCAAGTGTTAGGGACCTTGGACCTTTCTCCTGCATCATCGCGTTCCCAAAAGACATATTATTTAATTATTTAACAAACTAGCTAGGGATATTGGGTATACAATTTAATCATGTAATATAAAATTATTACAATCTATCTATCCATTAGACTCTTCTTCATAATTTAAACTAGACTAGTCAGATGAGACCTCCGTTGTATTGTTTAAATGTGTAAATATTTCTTATTTAGTGATCTATCATTTATACTTTTAATTATTTCATATTTAATTTAAAAACTAATTAAGGAATAATAAATATTAAAACTAAAAATATTTAATTAAATCAATTGAAAGTTCTTCCTCAATAAAATTGATTTTAATTTCAAATCGAATGGGTGACGTGCGAGAGCGTCACTATTTTCGAAATTTCTTGAACTGTCAAAAAGATATTAAACGAATGGACAGAGTATAGTTATATAATTTAGTATATTTACAGAATTCAGTATAAATTCACTTTTCACACCTAAAGCACTTTGGAAATTTTAGTAATAATTATACCAATGTGTTTTTCAATAACAAGGCAAAGAATGTGATATAAGTAAATTTAATGCAACAAATTATCTTAACAACAGCTAGCCCTTTCAGTACATCATCAATATGTACAAACATCAAAGCTTCACAGTCTAATCAATTAGAAGAAGTAAATAATCAATATTCCACACTAAACTTACTTCAGTAGAACCCCATCCAGTTATTACTAAGTCTACTCCAACTCCAGTACTGAATATCATCGGTAGGCGAATATCATCGGTTCTCTTTCCATCTAATGTCATCCCTTGATCAACTTTAACTACGCCAACATCGAAATCACCTGTGTTGTTATTGTATTGAGGATGCATTGAAAAAGAGGTCGTAGTATACTCAAAACCTCCGTCAGATATACTATCACTGTAAGTACTGCCAATTCTTACTTTAACGCTTTGAGCTCTGAAATTAAAGTTTGCAAATAAAAATAAAACGTAGGTTGATATAAATACAGAAATTGTTGGTTAGGAGAGGCTCAGACAATTGCCTGGGCTGAGCGTAATTTGTTATGCTGATGACACTCTGGTCACAGACCACGGGGCGAATTTTCAGGAAGCGGTGCGCTTAGCCACTTTAGGAATCTGGTGGTTGGGCGCATTGTGGCGCGCTGGGTTTACGGATGCAGCCCGTGGGGGTTTATTCAAACGTAAAAAAAGGATTAGACAATTGCATGGTTTACAATTTTGTCTGAACTGTTTAAATAAACGAATTCATTAAAAAAAGTTTTCTTTTGACCTAACATTAAAGTTTTTGCACACATGGGATCGATGGTAACTTTTCTAACGTTCGTGTTAAAAGTCGGCTAGATTCATTTAGTTTTTGAGAATTTATTCCTTTTTTAGGGTTCCATAGTTCATAGTCTCGGAAGCATTATACATTCGTCATGTCCATCCGTCCGTCCTTCCTCTACTTAACGTTTAGTGCTAGAAAGATGAAGCACGGATATGTGATTCTATTACGTCGACAAAGTGCACCAATAAAATCATGAAAATATTTTATTTAGGGTACTTCCCCTACACGTAAAGTGGGGGTGATTTTTTGTCTCAAGTCTAACCTGACATGTAGGGTATCGTTAGGTAGGTCTTTTAAAAACATTAAATATTGCTAAGACGATTTTTTGATTTAGGGTATCCACTTGCAAGTTTTTCAACTATAAAGGGCATTTTTTTGTAAATATAGGGCGTCCTCTCCCCTCTAAAAGCTAAACGACTGGCTCTGAAAAAAATCATGATAGTAGTCCATATATTCAACTTTAACCACTCTTTAGTTGATGTACACACAGCTGACGTCACCGATTTGGATAAATCTGTTGAGGTCAGCTCTGTGGATGTTTTTAAGACCTTTGTATAAGGTTTATTTTGGCGAAATCTACCATTTCTACTGTACGGTTGACGTTCACGAATGAACAGGAACGAACCGGTCCATCCTACCAAATTTAGTTCAATTTTTCGTTGGTAGAATTTTTTTTGACAGTCGGCGTCGTCGGCGTCGTTAGATCAAAAGTTATAGAGGCCTAACTTGTGTAATATGCTTACTTGGAAAACTTCGTACAATAATTAAATATTAAGGAAACATAACAATTATCATAACATACATAACCATATTGTACACGATGCAAAGAGAAGGAAAACTTGAAACCAACCCTATACCAAAACGTCTGGCCAGCGTTGTATAGTAGGCCAAAACCTCCTTTCTAAGGAGAGGCCTATGCCTAGAAGTGGACTGTTAAGGGCTGTTGATGATGATGATGACACGATTTTATATTCACTTGTCATCGTTTATGACTACTGAACCCACTTCTATGCGTGGCCTTACACCAAGTCAAGGAAAGCAGAAGTTATATTAAAACACCTAAAGATTCTTGTGGACAAAGAGTCACCTGTCCCGATAGAGCTTATTTTTAATACATATTTATTTATCATTATTCTAATTCCATAATTGGGTGATTGCAACGGGCGCCTTCAACTTAAAAGAGCAATTAAAATGTGATTACCGTGTGGTGACGGATTAAGAATACAAAGTGTCACCACCCCCATTCATTCCATGGGTGTCGTAAGAGGCGACTAAAGAAACAAAATAAGCAGCTAACATCACTGCCAAGAGAAGGAAAACTTGAAAAAAACCCTTTACCAACCCGTCTGGCCAGCGTGGTATAGTAGGTCAAAACCTCCTTTCAAAGGAGAGGCCTATGTCCAGCAGTGGACTATTAAAAGCTGTTGATGATGATGATGATGATGATGATGAATACATCCATGTCTAATCATGAAAACAAATTGATACTGATGCATATAAAAATTCTTACCCGAAAAGACAACCAGCAGATGTGACTAAATTTTTTTTACTAACGATAGCGCCACCACAATAATATTTCTGACTTCCTTTGCTTATCTCCATGAAAGCATTATATGGATACATTTCAATTTTGGCATCATAGCCACGTGTGATTCTGGCATTACTGTGGTTGTTGTATTGATTGTCATAGTGGGGAACAACTGCCCGCACACCTGGAGATCAATAAAAAAGTGGTTTTCTTGATGTTTAACAGAAATTAAAGTTATAGTTTACCGTTATACCGTGTATACACAAACGCTGCTCAGAAACCGTTTCATTGCAATGTTTTTGAGAAACAAACATCACAGCTATCAGAATGGAACATTTATGGCAATCGTTATTAAGAAGTCAGTGCCTTCAAATGTACTTACAACTAAAGCCGGTTCCAAAAATAACGGGTCAGTCACATAAACCAATAACGGGTCAGTCACATAAACCCAAATATCTCCCGAACTACGTATGCCATCCTAATGAAACGAAGACTGTTCAATTGAGAATTTAATTATACAGATAAAAAATAAAATAAAACTTAGTTACACCCACAATATTAATCTTAAATTAAAAAAAAACTAAAGTAGTCATATTTTTCTTAAGATTACATTTTTTTTATGATTGTTTTTTTGCTGTTTTTCATCACTTTCTTCATTTAATACTTTGTATTGCCTCCACGTGATGAAGCCTCCAGTGATGAAAAACAGCAAAAAAACAATCATAAAAAAAATGTAATCTTAAGAAAACTATGACTACTTTAGTTTTTTTTTAATTTAAGATTAATATTGTGGGTGTAACTAAGTTTTATTTTATTTTTTATCTGTATAATTAAATTCTCAATTGAACAGTCTTCGTTTCATTAGGATGGCATACGTAGTTCGGGAGATATTCGGGTTTATGTGACTGACCCGTTATTTTTGGAACCGAGTGTAGTTCAACATTCGAATTTTAGTACTCCCTCGGGGTTCCAGAAGTCTGATGCCAGTCGCTCCATGGAAAAACTGATATCCAGGTAAAACCGGTAAAACTAGTAACCGACCCCAAATAAACTTGGGAAAGGCTTGGAAAAATAGGTTGAATTGTTTATGTAAAGAGTTTTAAGAACTGTTTTTTTTACATTATATTAATATGTATTAAGTTTTTTCAAAGAAACATCAAGGATGAAAAAATATTCTAATATATAATCCTTTAGTTAGAAGTATCGCCAGAAATGTATATTCCTAGCTGTACATCACTTTAATCGAAAATAATAATAAAACTTGACAAGGTCGATTATGGATTTAAGAAAACATTAAAATAGCATTACAATTTTACACCTTTTAAAGGCAAAATAAAAAAAGTCGGAAAAGAAATTAAACAAACAATTACAGTTACTGCAACATCTGGAGCTAAGAAACAAATAGTAATTATTTCTTGAGGCAAAATAATAATAGTTTCGATTTTCAATAATATTTACCTCGGGTGTACGTCACAATACATAGTATTACGCAGTAACGAACCAAATTACACATGTTAACGCTATGACAGAGAAAGCAATGATTTTCAGTGGTTTAATCTGAGCTTTATATACTTTTTTACTGAAAACTGAGTGATAAAATTGTAGGACACATACCAACATACCATCATACACCATATGACAATCATTACAAGGATTATTTGAATTTTTTGCCTCTCATTAATATAATTAACACCATTGTATGTATTGATATGTTACAGAGTATTAGTAAAGAATTTAGAGGTTAAGACTAGAACAACATTTTTTTTTAAACCATAGAGATGTGTTTTTTTTTTTTCATTACCATCTATGGCACTCGTTATTGGGAAGTCAGTGCCCTCAAATTTACTGTCAACTTTTGTTTTTACGTGTGGAAATCTAAAGCGCATCCACTACAGTGGATGGACGGGAAAACCCGTCACGCCCACCCGCGGCCACACTCAGGGCGGCATGAGGCGGTACAGAATCCCATGAAATTTTTAAATTTACATAACTTCTAAATCATTATAGCCCAGTCATTAGCTTGAGATAATTTCGATGGCTAATCACTGCAGTTTCGGCAGATGGAATTCCAGTCAGTACACGTTGCTTTCCCCGGGCTGGACCACCATAACCTGAAATTTTACAGAAAGTTGATTTACAAGAAAAAAATATTGCAAGGGACTCAGCAATGTCAAGGTCCAAAGAAACAGAACAAATTAATTTCCAGTAATTACCTCACAAATATTAGTTTCACCATCAGCACAAAACATTCTTTGTGTGATACCACGTATTTTATTTTTGCATTCTTTCCTGCTAATAACTGATACCTTGCCCTTTGAAGAACTGGATTTCTTTCCGTACCATCTTTCTATAAAAAATAAATACCTATCATTTTATATTTTTGACACATCAGTTTGTGTTTTAACAATAAGTAACTCATTAGAATAACAACAAATTGGAAAGGTGGAATTAATAATTATTTCCTACAAATTTCACAACTAAAGCGTTCTGTACCCAACCTTGTACTGCCATACCATCTAAATAGATACGGTACGGAAATAGCCTAATATAAACTTTACATGGCTATCAAACCACTATTATTCCAATTTAAATTTAACATTTTCAATACACCGTTGATATTTATAAATATATTACATGAATCAATTAAGTACTATGATTTTTTTTATGTTTGTTGACTGCGTCGTTGGTCTAGTGGTTGGACTAAAAGGTTTCGATTTTACATCTCGAGTCAGTCTAAAAGTGTTGTTGGGTTATTTTTACAGCAAATTCTTAATGACAGAGACCTATACCTGATGACCTATACCTCGGAGAGTACGTTAAGCCGCTGGTCCCGGTTATCATGAATATCAATGGCAATCGCTATTAGTAAGTCAGTGCCCTCAAATAAACTGACAAGTAGGTTACCCTTCGAATTACACTTTAATTCTCTCTCAGGGTTGCGGAGGTCGCTACGTGAAAAAACTAATATTTAGGTGAACTAGTTGGAATCGTATCTTAGGAATAAAGGCTAGAAAGAAGTAAATATTTTCAATAAATACTGCTATTTGATTTTCAACTAGACTTACTCCAGAAAACCCCCATCCAGTTATTGTTACAACTTCTCCGATTTGCGCATCACTGCTAGTGGTCGGAAGCTGAATGGCGCTTGCTCTCTCCCCATCCAATTTCATCCCGTCGCCAATATCGAAATCACCTGTTTTGTCATTGTATAGGGGATGAACTGTAAAAGAGGTCGTATGATACTGACGGCCTCCGCTAAAGAATCTAGCTCCTGCATGGCTGTAATCACTGCCAATTCTTACTTTGACTTTTTCAACTCTGAAATTAAATGGAAATAAACAGCTTTTATTAATAATAACTATTATAGAAATAAATGATCCGACTGCTTAAAAGTAGTGAACTGAAATTGTAAGCCCACTAAACTTCTTAAGATGCCGCACGCGGTGACAAATGTAGTTTTGGTTGATAAATGATAATCCTTAGTAACATTGATTCATGCTTTGTGAGTAAACGCTTTTTGTAATCTTACATTTACGATTTTGGATCCAAAATCATTTGTAAATAATCCAAAATCAAGTTCTATTCTCTATAAATTGAAATATATAATTTGTTATGTTCAAATCCCATAGTCATCTGATATAATATATTTTGTATATTTACATTTGAAATTGTCTTTTTAAGATCCTTCATTTGATACCCATCTTACTAGGATAAAATCTTCTACTACTTCTATTTTCGGGTACCATTTTAAAAATGTTCATGGCCTATTACACCAGGGTAGAAGCTTCATAAAATAATAAAAAGTGAAAAAAATGTTAAATGGTTGCCATTTAACAACCTATAACTTTACCATTTAACTTTTTTCCATAGGACTTGTAGTTGTGCCGGAAATCGACATAAACCGTTTTTTATCCTTGATCCCCCCCTTCCTCTTCCCCTTCCCGACCTCAGATCGCCCGTAAATTATTTTTCCCTTCATTTTTATAATATTCTCCTCCTTTCATCCTACTAATAATTTATTTTGTTTTCAAAAATTACCGACCCTGGTATATATGTTACTACGGTTTTTAACAAATGTAACGACACCTCATATGTCAAAATCCGTCAAACTGTTTGGGTTGTAAGGCGTGCCAAAGAAATGGACACACAGACATACAAACGCTCAAAAAACATTACTCTCCTTTTGCCACTAGTACATATTACTGGACTGCTTCGTTGGTCTAGTGATTAGCGAATGCGATCAAGAGGTCTCGGCCTCTCGGGTACGATTCCCGGGTCGGACCATAATGTTTTTATGACTGTCAAATATTTGTTCGAAGTTTAGCCGTTTACGGAATCAATCCTGTTAAATATTTGTAAAGGTTTTTAAATGAATAAATACATAAATATAATACGTGTGTATTTACAAAATAAAAGTATGTTTATGGATTCATATCAGTTGTTTAGTATCCCATAATACAAGCTCTGCTTACGTTGGGACTAGATGGCGTTGTGTGTACAAATGTCCGAAATATTTACTATCATTAATTAAAAATCTGTCCGTGTGGTGACGGATTAAGAATACAGAGTGTCACCACCCCTATTCATCCCACGTGGGTGTCGTAAAAGGCGACTAAGGGATAAACTACGCAAGACAACATCAATGCAAAGAGAAGGAAAACTTGAAACCAACCCTATACCAACCCGTCTGGCCAGCCTGGTATAGTAGGCCAATACCTCCTTTCTAAGGAGAGGCCTATGTCCAGCAGTGGACTGTTATAGGTTGTTGATGATGATGACGAATTAAAAATATTATATTTTATATTATATGTATGTATAATAAAATTCTTACCCTTCTAGGCATCTAGCAGATGTAACTACTTGTTTTCTACTAACAATCGAACCACCACAGTAAAAAATTTCGCTTCCAGTATGTAATTCCAAGTGAGCAGTATATGGATAGTTTTCAATTGTGGTTTCATTACCACCGCTAATTTTGGTATAGCTATGATTGTTATATTGATCGTCATACTTGAGGATTGTGGACCACACACCTAAAATATAAGTTTTATTAAGCGATTAATTTGATTGTAATAAAAATAATATCTGCCACAACTTTATTTACTCATTTACCTAAATTATTGGAAAATATTGAAAAAATACAAAACGAGGAAGTAAAAGTCACATATGAAAACAATTTTGCAATTAACAAAAGTAACCCTCAATCCCACAGTCCTGCAAAAAAACCCACAACACTCGGGGCAGTATAAAGTGTAAAGTATATGTACACATTGAACACATTTCACAAAATCCATTCAATTATGTTGTACGGTTTACGTACACTTAGGCAACAATAACGTTATTTCGATGATTACGCAAATCGGTGGATTCCTTGCCTTTTCGCCGTAATAATCTTTGTCGACTCAGTGTGCACTTTAACTCGGTAACGTTCGCTACGTTGTAAGAATCACTCTATATTAATTGGTGTAACTAATAAACAATAAACCTTTTAATATTACGTGAAGAGTTTCTTCTCACCAGCACACTCACAACTTAACTAACTAATAGTAATGTACAGTTCACGACACTGTACATTAAATGGTCCTTCGAGCCGGATGCTGAGTGATCTCTGTGTCTTCTAAAGTGTGATAGCGAATCGGTTTGGCTGGCCTCCCACAAGCGGGTCTCACCAGTACAGATTGAGAGTCGAGTGTCATCACGAGGGCACAGATAAACTAAGCATCATAAACTTCAGTTTTCTACGGAGCTCGCTAACAAGACGAGTAACGAAGAAACTTTGAAACAGAAGACTAGCGGGTCTGCGGAACTATACCTACAGTCTTCTTGGTATCCAGGAAACAACTATCTTGGAACTCATTCACCTAACTTAAGGTACTTACCTACTACATACTTTTAATACATCTAACAAAAAACTACTTAACTTATCTTTATACCAACGTAACTATTTACCATGGAACTGCAGCTTACTAAACAAGTCGGCGTCTTTGAAGACATCAAAACTTTGTGCACCAACTATAAAAAGGACAGCACAACCAGAAAAACTGTGGATTACCTGGAAAAACGTTTGGCTAACTTAGAGAAACTATGGGTGAACTTTGATGAACAACATCAAATACTGGAACATAAAAATCAAAGGCCAAACAACAAGAACTGGAACAATAACCATAAGCCCAATAATTTTTTAATAAACAACAAGACACGAAAAAATATAACTATTCTAAAATTTTTCATGCGTCTTATGGGCAATGCCCTCTTTGTCAAAAGGAGCACGTGTTGATGCAATGTGATAAGTTCCTCGAAATGGACATTGCGCAACGAAATAAAACAGTTGCGAAACTAAAGGTTTGCAGAAATTGTCTATACAGCCACGGCAGCGCCGCTTGTAATTCGAGGAAAACATGCCACGAATGTAATCTGAAACATCATACATTATTACATTATAATAAACTTTTCTACAATGAACCAAATGTTAAAAGGGATCATGACCGGAATTCGAATTCAAGTCCTTCAACGTCAACTCAACCCGGCGCTCACCATTTGGCGGCTGACAGCACTGAAGTCTTATTAACTACAGTTCAGGTCAAGGTGCAATCTGCCGACGGAAACTACATAACTTTGCGGGGTCTCCTAGATCAAGGATCCCAAACAAACTTAATATCGGAAAGTGCAGCTCAACTGCTACGCTTGCCTCGAAACAAGTTTGACGCCGCTATAACTGGAATCGGATCAACGTCACGTAACTGCAAGGGTCTTCTTCATCTTAACTGGAAATCAATACACTCTGAATACATGTTCAATGTAAAAGCATTGGTCCTAACTAACAGTAATGTACAGTTCACGACACTGTACATTAAATGGTCCTTCGAGCCGGATGCTGAGTGATCTCTGTGTCTTCTAAAGTGTGATAGCGAATCGGTTTGGCTGGCCTCCCACAAGCGGGTCTCACCAGTACAGATTGAGAGTCGAGTGTCATCACGAGGGCACAGATAAACTAAGCATCATAAACTTCAGTTTTCTACGGAGCTCGCTAACAAGACGAGTAACGAAGAAACTTTGAAACAGAAGACTAGCGGGTCTGCGGAACTATACCTACAGTCTTCTTGGTATCCAGGAAACAATATCTTGGAACTCATTCACCTAACTTAAGGTACTTACCTACTACATACTTTTAATACATCTAACAAAAAACTACTTAACTTATCTTTATACCAACGTAACTATTTACCATGGAACTGCAGCTTACTAAACAAGTCGGCGTCTTTGAAGACATCAAAACTTTGTGCACCAACTATAAAAAGGACAGCACAACCAGAAAAACTGTGGATTACCTGGAAAAACGTTTGGCTAACTTAGAGAAACTATGGGTGAACTTTGATGAACAACATCAAATACTGGAACAAAATATTGATAACAAAAAAATCGGATATTTTAACGACTGTGTCTACGAGAAAACAAAAAACATGTACGACTCTACAAAGAAGAATATGTTGGATTTACTGTCCTTTCAACGGAAACAACAGCAACATCCTTTAGAGTTTGATTTAACTGGCCTTATGGACGAGGACACGGAAGATGACGTAAAAAAGCTGATAACTCAACAAGAACGTAATTTTAAGGCTTTGAACAAGGCTATGTCAAAGGTAAATATTAATTTCATCACTGAGAAGTGGGAGTTCGAAGAACATCTGACCACCTTGAAATGTAAATGGGAATTGATTGACAAAATACACTGGGAGCTAGAAGACGAACTTAAAGCTTCTAGCTTGAGCACAGATTACAACGAAAAATACGAAGCTATTGAAGAAAGGTACAATAACGTCAAACGAGAGTTAAACAGCAAAATTTGGTCTACTATACATTACCAGCATTCCGCGCCGAAAATCGATGTACCAGAGTTTTCTGGAAATTACATTCACTGGATTACTTTTAAGGACATCTTTCTCGAAACAATCCACAATAACCCGAGCATTTCTAAAGCGCAGAAAATGCAGTATTTAAAAACAAAATTAAAGGGTGAAGTAGAACGTCTTGTTCAACATCTGTCTATTAGTGCGGACAACTATGACTCCTGCTGGCAGATATTATCACACCGATATAATAACCGTCGGCTTCAGTTCACATCGTTTATGAGTACCATGCAGCATTTACCTACTATTCAACAACCTAACGCCAACAACTTGAAACGCATGTATGATGTAATAAAAGAGTGCTTAAATGGCCTTAGCAACATGGGAGTTGACGTATCGAGTTGGGGAATAATAATTGTTTACAATATGTCACAAAAATTGGATTCGACCACTCTTAACGAATATACAAAGGAAACGCAGAATAACAGGGAATTGCCAAACTTAGAGGAATTCCTTAGCTTCCTGGAAGTCAGTTTTCTCGCTTACGAAACTGCGAAAAGCTGTATTAAAGAATCCACTGAAAATAAAAATCAAAGGCCAAACAACAAGAACTGGAACAATAACCATAAGCCCAATAATTTTTTTAATAAACAACAAGACACGAAAAAATATAACTATTCTAAAATTTTTCATGCGTCTTATGGGCAATGCCCTCTTTGTCAAAAGGAGCACGTGTTGATGCAATGTGATAAGTTCCTCGAAATGGACATTGCGCAACGAAATAAAACAGTTGCGAAACTAAAGGTTTGCAGAAATTGTCTATACAGCCACGGCAGCGCCGCTTGTAATTCGAGGAAAACATGCCACGAATGTAATCTGAAACAAGGTTGTCTTCTTCAAACAAGTTACTTAAAAATATACTCTCACAATCACTATTACAGCAATGTCAAGCTGGATTACGACATTCAAATTCCTTCCCTGGATAGAACAAACAAGGACGCGAGATGAAGCGTAGGCAACCGTTCCTGCTACTACACGTCGAAGCCTGCACTCGATGTTGATTTTTAATTTTTAACAATTTTTTGCTATGTACGGGTGATTCTTACATGGTTAGACTATTATTTTTGCTACTTTTCCCGGGTTGGGAATATGTACGGTTTACGTACACTTAGGCAACAATAACGTTATTTCGATGATTACGCAAATCGGTGGATTCCTTGCCTTTTCGCCGTAATAATCTTTGTCGACTCAGTGTGCACTTTAACTCGGTAACGTTCGCTACGTTGTAAGAATCACTCTATATTAATTGGTGTAACTAATAAACAATAAACCTTTTAATATTACGTGAAGAGTTTCTTCTCACCAGCACACTCACAACTTAACTAACTAACTAATAGTAATGTACAGTTCACGACACTGTACATATGTATACACAGCATATCATATATACATAGCACTATAATTATGTCAACTGTATAGCTACAAATATACTGCAATAATCATGTCAGTGATGCAAAAGCCCAAGATTTTATTCATCCAAAAAGTTTCTAAGGCGCATCACATGCGCCATGAGCATGTCGGTGACGCGAAGACTTAAGACTTTACCTAAAAGTACCCATCGCGACTAAAGTAGTTTTCACTTCATAAACTAAAATAAAATAATAATTAGGGTTCCGTAGCAAAATGGCAAAAAACAGAACCCTTATAGATTCGTCATGTCTGTCTGTCTGTCTGTCCGTCCGTCCGTATGTAACAGCCACTTTTCTCCGAAATCATAAGAGCTATACTTTTGAAACTTGGTAAGTAGATGTAATCTGTGAATCGCATTAAGATTTGCACATAAAAATTGAAAAAAAACAATACATATTGGGGGTCCCCATACTTCAAACTGAAACTCAAAAAATGTTTTTTCATCAAACCCATACGTGTGGGGTGGATCAAACATCTATGGATAGGTGTTCAAAAATGATGTTGAGGTTTCTAATATCATTTTTTTCGAAACTGAATAGTTGGAATGAAAATTAGTTTGAACGAGATCTAGTAAATAGTTTTTTTTAATACGTCATAAATCGTAAACCTCAATTTACCTTTCATTAAATCAATACGCTATTATAAGCACATCGATCAAAGTTACAACGAACTACAAGAAATTTTCTATGATGTTACTTGCTGATACGGAACTCTTCATGGGCAATTCCGACTCGCACTTGGCCTCTTTTTTTTATTTGATCCTGATCGTCGAGAAATTCGACAAGAAAATATTACAATAACTGCAACATCTAGAGAGATCATTCAAAGTACAAAATTCTCGTTAATACACATATTTGATTATTTTTTATTTACCTCTGGTATAAGTCACAATACATAGTAATACGACGTAGTTTACACTCCACATGTTAACACTATGTTAGAATAAGTAATGATTCGCATTTCTTATTAAGAGTCTTAAATACATTTTAAGTTATGACTATATCAGTACGGATTAAACACATTATAAATTTTTATTACGTTCTCTGTCAATTAAATTCTAAATTCATATGCTAATACCCCTATTCTAAAACATTGTGTGTAATAAACAGCTGTAGAATTTCATCATTCTATTAATAAATGAATGAAATTTTCTTATCGGGGTATGTTTGTACAAGTGCTAAATCAATCACAAGCATACTCCTTGACATGGAAGTTGTCTATTATCACTAAACAATGGTAGTTTATTCAATTTAGTAGTAGAGCCACGATGATTTCAGCACGAATGGGCCGGCTCAACCTGGGCAGTACTACCCTCAAAGAGAAGACCAACCTAAAATTACATAATTCGTCTTGTCATCTTTGGTTGGTGATTGTGAGACCGGAGGCCAATCATTCTGCATCATTCTCTCTGGAGTGAGACTGAAAGAATGGAACAGAAAAATCTCGGTCACCATACTGCATTGTATACACTCAATTGATGAGGATGGTAGCCCATACTCCTGGATTTTACTCATACTTTCGATTTGGTAGATTTAAATCTTTTTCCTAGCGTTATTCCCAATATTATTTGGGGTCGGTTACTAGTTCAACCGGTTTTACCTGAATATCAGTTTTTCCACGAAGCGACTGGGACCGGATTGAGAACTGAAATCGAAGGTTGAACAAGTTGTCAGTAAATTTGAGGGTACAGACTTCCCAATACTGATTGCCATCGATGTTCATGACAATTGGTACCGACGGATTTACGTGCTCTCCGAGACACGGGCGTGAATTACCGCCAAACTTCCAAACTCCGGGCTGCTATTTGGAATTTCCTAAGAAAAACCCAAAAACACTTTTTGGCCCGACCTGGAATTTGAACCCGATTCGAACCTCCTTGATAAGCAGTTGAAAACGCTATCCACTAGACCAACGACGCAGTTTGGTAAACTTAGATTTATAAATAAAAAAGGTTTTCTTTAACTTTAACTTAATGTGGCAAAAGTTTATCAAATGATTTTCACAGGATACCAATCTAAAATGTCACAATGAGGATGGTCACCAGTGCTGTTGTATGCTGTTTATGCTTTCCATCAGGTAGAGTAAAGTCACTTTGGATTAGATATATCAAGAAAGAAAGTAACTCAATCTGTCTGTCATGTTTTTAATTTTAAAAGAAAATTATGCGTATGTGACACTTAATTTCTTTAGGAAGGTCATAGTTTACCTTTTGCCGCGATAACCAGTACGCATGCAAATGCTTGTAACATAAATATATTAATGCCTGTAAATAGGTACCAAATAGTGCCAGTGTCAGTAAAATTGAAAGCAACAAACACAAAGCTAGGTATTTTATTTCAACTATTACTTTGAAACCTAAGATACAATTTAACAATATCAAAAAAAAAAAACTGATTAAATTTTAATACACAAGCTACAAAAATAAACATTGCATTGAAACAAGAGCAAATTTTATTAAAATAGATGACATCAAATAATTTATTGAGTTTATACATTTTATTATTATTTCTGTAAGTATAAGAAAAACATTAATTAAATATAAATAAAGGAGACAGTGAAAATAATTCATCAGTATTAGGAGATCACAATTTTGAAATTGTTACAACCCTGTCTGTTTCATGAGATATTCCCTTATCGAGTACTCGCCAAGACGAGTGAAAACTGCAGGACGACTTTTGTCACTACAATTACGATTAAATGACGAGATCCCAATCAGTTGATATTGCCCTCCCATAGCTGGACCACCATAATCTACCTGGAATGTGTAGAAAGTAGATTTACTGGGGAAGAAAATTTAATTTCGATGCTTCGAGTTTGATTTGTGAAGAAATAACTTCAAGTGACTCAGCCGAGTGGCCTTTGGAAACAATCACCGAGGGTAAGCAACAACGGCGCGGTCAGACCTAGATGGTGACTGTTTGTGGTATGATATATTTTGAGCATTTCCGTCATTAGGTCACGTTAAGTAGTTGGTCCCAGTTGTTATCGTAAGATTACAGTCGTGAAGCTCAGATCGTCCGGCTTAAAAATCAGCAAGATCACGTAACCACAACGTGTCTGCCATTCCCCAACCCGCACTGGGCCTGCATGGAGGCGTATGGCCGTAACCCTCTTCTGAGAGGAGACCCGAGCCCAACAGTGGGACATTATAGGTATAAGTGATACCTGCTGGTCCTTGGGATCCCGAGGACCAACGCCAGAATATTATGGACAGAGATCGCCGTGTTGCGCACATGACTGGGAGCGGATACGTCCGCTTCTTTTCATCGGACGAACCTGCACCGGCCGACTTAACAACCGCAGAGACCGGTGCAACCGAGCACCCCGGCACTGCGATCGCCACACCAACCACCTCAGCTCCCCAACCGGGTACGAGCGAGATGGAAATGGATGCAAATCGAGACTCAGAGGACTGCGTCAGTGACGAAGATGGCGTCCTACGTAGTCCCTAGTATCGAAATCATCCAGACCAACCTCCAGCATAAACAAATAGCGGCGGCTACTCTACGCAGAGTGCTGGAGGAAAACAACAAGACCGTCGCCCTGATCCAGGAACCATGGATCAGAAACAATAAGATATGCGGTCTCAATAACATCGGCGGTAAGTTACTCTTAGACACATCCGTTGAAAAACCAAGGACATATATTTTTATGCCTAAGTCTATAAAAACAACTGTGCTTAACCAATTCTGTTCTAGAGACGTCACAGCTGTGACTATCCCCACAGGAAACCAAACAGTGTTAGCCTCGGTCTACATGCCGAACGATGGTAAAATACCTCCGAAAGAGCTGATCGAGCTGGTACAACACTGCGATGACCACAACTGGGAGCTGATTGTAGCACATCACTCATTGTGGGGAAGTAAGGATACATTAGTACATACAAGTAAGGACATTGTCTCCTGAACAAACACCTACACACGATAGGAGTAACAGATAGCCCTCTATGCAGAGGATGCATGGAAGCAGAAGAAACGCCACAGCATGTCATCATGGAATGCAGCAGTGTGGCCGAGCAACGGGCAAAATTTCTCCAGTCACCGGCAACACTCAGGGAGGCCTGCAGCAATCCTCGGAGGCTGCTCTCCTTCTTGACCGATCACATGCACTCACACGCACAATGGTCCAATAGTAGGGACTAAGTGCGGAAACCGAAAAAAAAAAAAAAAAAAAAAAAAACCTGCTGGTACAGATACATTGCAAGGAATCAGTAACCGGATTAAATTTTAAATAATTACCTTACAAATTGTAGCTTCACCTGTGGCACAAAACATTCTTGAAGTGATACCAGGCTCTTGCGGTTTACATTGTCTGTCGACAATACCTTGTACTCTTCCTCTCTGAAGGATTTTAGTACGTCCATTCCCGTCATTCTGTCAATTAATTTTAAATTAGTGTTTAAGGGAAAGAGAACGACTAAAAAAAATAATAAATATTATAAAAATAAATTAAAAATCAAGTAATGGTTTGTTATTAAGCAATCGACTTTTCGACTGCGGTTTGTACTACCCATATCTAAAGTTTGTGTGATGATGACGAACATTTATTTTGTTCTTGGGTGTTATTCATCTATAAAATATATGTCTTTAAAAATATGGCTATCAGTAGTTCGTTTACCGTAGTACAGACTATGTCTGGTTTGGTCGTATATGGATTATATGCGATAACATTAATACGATTATTAATTCAATTTAGTAAGTATGTAGTATATTTACTAGTTATATAATTTAGTATATTTACAGAATTCAGTATATATTCACTTTTCACACCTAAAGCACTTTGAAAATATTTAGTAATAATTAAACCAATGTGATTTTCAATAATAAGGCAAAGAATGTGATATAAGTAAATATAATGCAACAAATTATCTTAACAACAGCTAGCCCTTTCAGTACATCATCAATATGTACAAACATCAAAGCTTCACAGTCTAAGCAATTAGAAGAAGTAAATAATCAATATTCCACAATAAACTTACTTCAGTAGAACCCCATCCAGTTATAACTAAGTCTACTCCAACTCCAGTACTGAATATCATTGGTAGGCGAATATCATCTGTTCTCTTTCCATCTAATGTCATCCCTTGATCAACTTTAACTACGCCAACATCGTAATCACCTGTATTGTTATTGTATTGAGGATGCATTGAAAAAGATGTCGTAGTATACTCATAACCTCCGTCAGATATGCTATCACTGTAAGTACTGCCAATTCTTACTTTGACGCTTTGAGCTCTGAAATCAAAGTTTGAATAAAACTAAAACGTAACCTACGTTATAAATATAAATACAGAAATTGTTGGTTAAGAGAGGCTCAATTGCCTGGGCTGGGTGTAATTTGTTATGCTGATGACACTCTGGTCACAGACCACGGGGCGAATTTTCAGGAAGTAGTGCGCCTAGCTACTTTAGGAAACTGGTGGTTGAGCGCATTGTGGCGCTCTGGGTTTACGGATGCAGCCCGTAGGGGTTTATTCAAATGTAAAAAAAGGCTTAAATAATTGCATGGTTTTCAATTTTGTCTGAACTGCTTAAATAAACGAATTCATTAAAAATAAGTTTTCTTTCGACCTAACATTAAAGTTTTTGCACATATGGGTTCGATGGTCACTTTTCTAACGTTCGTGTTTAAAGTCGGCTTTTTGAGAATTTATTCAAATTCATTTAGTTTTTGAAAATTTATTCAGGTTCCATAGTTCACAGTCTCGGAAGCATTATAGATTCGTCATGTCCGTCCGTCCGTCCTTCCTCCACTTAACGTTTAGTGCTAGAAAGATGAAACTTAGCACGGATATGTGATTCTATTACTTCGACAAAGTGCACCAATAAAATCATGAAAAATATTTTTGTTTGGGGTACCTCCCCTACAAGTAAAGTGGGGGTGATTTTTTGTCTCGAGTCTATCCTAACATGTGGGGTATCGTTTGGTAGGTCTATTAAAAACATTGAATATCGCTAAGATGATATTTTGATTTAGGTATCCACTTGCAAGTTATTCAACTCTAAAGGGCATTTTTTGTAAATATATGGCGTCCTCTGCCCTCTAAAAGCTAAACGGCTGGCTCTGAATAAAATCATGATAGTAGTCCATATATTAAACTTGAAAGGAAAACTATAGCGGCTTAAATAGATTTGTTAGCTCAAGAGTTATAGAGGCCTAACTTGTGAAATATGCTTACTTGGAAATCTTTGTACAATAATTAAATATTAAGGAAACATAACAATTATCATAACATATATAACAATATTGTAGACGATGCAAAGAGAAGGAAAACTTGAAACCAACCCTATACCAACCCGTATGGCCGGCGTGGTATAGTAGGCCAAAACCTCCTCTCTAAGGAGAGGCCCATGTCCAGCAGTGATTGACAAAGCAGTGGACTGTTAAGGGCTGTTGATGATGATGATGATGCCACGATTTTATTTCCACTTGTCTTCGTATATGACTACGGAACCCAGTTCTATGCGTGGCCTTACACCAAGTCAAGGAAAGCAGAAGTTATGTTAAAACACCTAAAGATTCTTGTGGACAAAGAGTCAACTATCCCGATAGAGCTTATTTTTAATACATATTTATTTATCATTATTCTTATTCCATAATTGGTTGATTGCAACGGGCGCCTTCAACTTAAAAGAGCAAATTAAATGTGATTACCGTGTGGTGACGGATTAAGAATACAAAGTATCACCACCCCCATTCATTTCATGGGTGTCGAAAGAGGCGACTAAATTAACAAAATAAGCAGCTAACATCACTGCCAAGAGAAGGAAAACTTGAAACAAACCCTTTACCAACCCGTCTGGCCAGCGTGGTATAGTAGGCCAAAACCTCCTTTCAAAGGAGAGGCCTATGTCCAGCAGTGGACTTTTAAAGGCTGTTGATGATGGTGATGATGATGATGAATACATCCATGTCTAATCATAAAGACAAATTGATTGATACAGATGCATATAAAAAGTCTTACCCGAAAAGACAACCAGCAGATGTGACTAAACTTTTTTTACTAACGATAGCGCCACCACAATAATATATCTGACTTCCTTTGCTTATCTCCATGAAAGCATTGTATGGATACATTTCAATTTTGGCATCATAGCCACGTGTGATTCTGGCATTACTGTGGTTGTTGTATTGATTGTCATAGTGGGGAACAACTGCCCGCACACCTGGAGATTAAAAAAAAAGTGGTTTTCTTGATGTTTAACAGAAATTAAAGTTATAATTTACCGTTATACCGTGTATACACAAACGCTGCTCAGAAACCATTTCATTGCAATGTTTTTCAGAAACAAACATCACAGCTATGAGTATGGAACATTTATGGCAATCGTTATTGAGAAGTCAGTGCCTTCAAATGTACTTACAACTAGTTTAATATTCAAATTTTAGTACTCCCTCGGGGTTCCGGAGATCTGATGCCAGTCGCTCCATGGAAAAACTGATATTCAGGTAAAACCAGTTGAACTAGTAAACGACCCCAAATAAACTTGGGAAAGGCTAGGAAAAATAGGTTGATTTGTTTATGTAAAGAGTTTTAAGAACTGTTTTTTACCTAATATTGATATGTATTAAGTTTTTTCAAAGAACCTTCAACGATGAATAATTATTCTGAATATAACAAATTAGCCTTTAGTTCGAAGTATCGTCAGAAATGTATATTCCTAGCTGTACATCACTTTAATCGAAAATAATAATAAAACTTGACAAGGTCGATTATCGATTTAAGAAAACATTAAAATATCATTACAATGTTACACCTAAAAAAAAAAAAAAGTAAAAGAAGTCGGAAAAGAAAAGTAACAAACAATTACAGTTACTGCAACATCAGAAGCTAAGAAACAAATAGTAATTATTTCTTGATTCAAAATAATAAAAGTTTCAATTTTCTATAATATTTACCTCGGGTGTACGTCACAATACATAGTATTACGCAGTAACGAATCAAATTACACATGTTTACGTTTTGACAGAGAAAGCAATGATTTTCAGTGGTTGAATCTGAGCTTTATATACTTTTGATATTTTTTTTTATTATATTTTTATCATCTACGCCATTATTGTGAGCATGACATATGTTAATACCCCTATTGAAAACCATGATGGTATTATAATAATCAAGTATTATATTTTATGATTTAATTACGTTACTGTTATTATCTTTATTATATACTAGCGGCCCGTCCCAGCTTCGCACGGGTGTACAATTGTTGTAAACATTTGGGTTAAACATATATGGATTGGCTTAAATTGATCATCATCGTCATCATCAACAGCCTTTAACAGTCCACTACTGGACATAGGCTTCTCCTTTGAAAGGAGGTTTTGCGTCTACTATAATACACTGGCCAGACGGGTTGTTAAATTGGTAAATTAAATTGATCATAGTTTTGAAAATCTTGGACCCACGATCCAACCCAAAATCGAAAATCTTACAGATAGAAATGTCTTCTGTTCGAGGGCAGATGTTTGTACTAACCTAACAAAATAATAAAATAGGAAAAATACCCTGTGAATTAATTTGTTTCGGTGCGTGATGGCTTAATGGAAACTACTCTTTACTGTATCTGCAAAATTAAGTCATAGTTAGAATAAACACTGGTAAAACACGCCATAAATGTATTATCGTGTACAATATGCAATATTGTTACACTTAAAAGTTTTTAATTTAAGGGATTTTTTACTTTATGTTTTTTTTATAATTTTACATTTTGTAATGTTTTTGTATTGTTATAATTTTTTTCTACTTACTTTTCTTCTTTCCTTCACATTTTAGTACGACACACTTTTAACATTATCATCATCATCATCAACAGCCTTTAACAGTCCACTGCTGAACATAGGCCTCTCCTTGAAAAGGAGGTATTGGCCTACTATACCACGCTGACCAGACGGGTTGGTATAGGGTTGGTTTCAAGTTTTCCTTCTCTTTGCATTGATGTTGTCTTGAGTAGTTTATCCCTTCGACGCCTTTTACCTTATAGCTTTACTTTAGTTACAATATGTTGGCAATGGTATTTGTGTTTAACATTTTATAAGTTTTCAATTCTAAGGTTTTTTATATTATATATTTTTTGCAGTTTTATGAATTTTTGTTCTTAGGGAGCCGGCCGCAATAATAATTTGTATTTGTAGTTATTTTGAGTCTTTGAATAGATGTCAGAAGATTATGAAATTCTATATTATTATTTTACTTATCAGGATACGTTAACACAAAGTTTGAAATCATTCAATTGCAAGGATCCGCTTTAACATATAAATTGTAAATTATTAGCAAGGCTTACATTCATTACTTTTATGTATGTAGTATTAATTATGACCTGATTCTCCTATCTAAACAAATGTCTATGCAAGTTTTTTTTCATTTGTGCCACGACAATGAGTCCGTCATCTATATATATATATATAAATGAATTGCTGTTCGTTAGTCTCGCTAAAACTCGAGAACGGCTGGACCGATTTGGCTAATTTTGGTGAACGTATAAAAATTCATTGCATTTTTTATTAGTTATGGATTTCTTTTGTTTGTTTCAAGTTTATTTTATACAAAAGTTTAGGTCTTCTATTTATCGATTGAGGCAGTGCGAAATCTGCCTGGTCACCTAATATATTAATATTATTTCAGGAAGACTTTGAAAAAGACGTCTACTTTTTTAAGGACTTAGTTACATAGTCACAACGTGGTCTTGCCAGTCCCAAACCACGGGAAGTGTAAGGACGCATGGCCTTAAACTTCTCCTGATACGAGACCTGAATTCGAAGTAGTTCGATGTTATGGGTTGTTGATGATACCTATTTAATGTTGATTATTAATCGATAATACTTGTCTAAATATGGCATATGTAGTCTTTTATTTTCAACTAAGTCGTGTCTTCAGACCAGACGGGCGCCCCATAGAGAAACATTGATCGCACGACGCCCATGTAGAGGCAGCGATCATCTTCCCGTGGCCCCTCGAAATTGGGCAGCAGACGATGTAATGCCCCAGCTACCCCTCGCACTCGGGGGACTAATCGCCCACCGGTTTGTATCCTAGAGGTTTAGTTTTCTTCTTTAGACTTGCACTTTTATGAGATTGGTAATCCATTGAAAAATTCATACCATACTGGTATGGTTATAGCGATATTAATAATAATATAATAATACCGCCACTTGTACTGACCTAGACCTGACAATGAATGAGATAAAGTAAATAATAAAATAAATTTTGATTTAAACATAAATACTTATGGAAATCAATAAATACAACATCCATAAAAACATATACACACAAATACACAATAATCTACATTTTTATATTTTACATAATTAACAAAATAGGTAATTAGTATATTATAATGATAGGTAATTTTCTTTGACCATTCTTTTGCAAATAGGCAATGATTTGGCCCGCCTTACGGCCTGGCTACGACTTTGGTCTTAGCGAAAAGCGGAGCGGCGTGCCGGGCGGCCTCGGTGAGCGGTGCGAGTTGCACGCCACGAACCCTAGTAGCGGTTAGTTGCAGCGGCCACGGTGGACGTATTTAGATAATCAAAATGTGTTAAAAATAATGGAGTTATCAAAATTATCCCTTATCTGTTTAGAAACAACAAACATTTTTAAATATAAAGATAGGTACTGTTTCGCTAATTAAGTATTTACTTACTGACAGAGAAAAAAATTAACTTTTAAAACTTGTCAACCATCCACCTACATTAAGTAAACATACAAGTAGTTTTGTCAACATATTAGTAGCTTCGTTTGGTAGGTACCTAGGTTCTATGTTTTTGTGTTATCAATTTAAATTAAACGTAAGTACCATTAAATTCCGGAAAGCATTGTTTAATTTCTTCCCACAACCTTTTTATATTTATGTTGGGGATATTTTGACATCCATATAGGCGGTCTATTTCAAATTTCTGTTTTAAAAGCCTCGGTATCCATTACCGTCATAAAATTTTTTGTTTTTATTAACGCCGCTGAGTCCGTCACTGCTGCACCGCTGTCCACGCCGCTCTGTTTCGTGGCGTCGCACATATATTCTTGTACTTTTGTTCCTGCCGCTCTCCACACCGCTCACCGCTGTAGCAAATCGCTCGTCAAAATCCGCTCACTTTTTCGCTATGAGCGGCGACTCGTGGCGTGCCTCAAACATTTTTATACTTTTGATATTACCGCCCGCCGTTTCGCTCTTAGCTCCCGCCCACATGTTAAAGTCATTGGTAAATCATTCTATGATCGGACAGCCTGTACAGTAATGACAGTAGGAAATGGAGTTATGCATCGCATAATATAACTGGATATAAAATTTTAGAAAAATATTGTAACAAAATTTTTTAAATATATAAATATTTTTGTTACAATATTTTTCTAAAATTTTATATCCAGTTATGTTTCATATCGATTCTTGATCGAAGAACATTTTGAGTTAACTGATGTCACGTCATACTACCACGTGGGACCAATGTCCTTCAACATCAGTCCCACACGGTGTATGCTTGTAAAAAAATCATAAATATTCGATTACTTTGTAAAAAGTTCTTGGTGTACATACAAAAAATATATTTACCTCCTATTTTTTTTCGTAGATGAGTGTTATCTTTTTATATATTTAAGCCTACTAAAGTGACTCTATTCTGCCTGATGGTAAGCATGAATAGAATCCAGGCGTAGAGGCCACCATCTAGCATGAACATATTAATAACAAAAAGTTTATTTTCAGATATATTTATTAATTACCTTCTTAACTTATCTTTGTTTTGTAATCTTACAAACAACTTAAACCAAAATCTGTAAATAGTATTTTACTACGTAATAGTTATATCCTAAAAGTAATTCTACATAATTGCATTTCTAAAAATAATCTTAAACGTGATTCAGTGATTTACATACGGATATATTTTCAAAACTATACAAATGAATACACTTATTACAATGTTAAGATTAATTTGTCTCAGTATAACAGCCACAAATAAGAAATTAACTATATAAACTTATAATGAAGTTCCCTTTACAAATATCATCGTCATCATCATCAGCATGTTTCAGTTCACTGCTAAATATAGGCCTGTCCCAAGGAACACCGCAGAGCGAGATCTGCTGCTTTTTACATCCAGTTACTCCAAACCCTCTGTACTGGTCATCCCGCCATCTGGCCAGAGGGTTTCCATACTAATTTATAGTTATAAATGTAACTACAAGAAAGTCTACTTCTAAAATCCAGTACAAATAAATACCGTGGTTTTTATTTTTGAAAATCAGTGACAGTACAATCGTAAATCTTAAATTTTATTCAGATGTATAAGATGTAACAATGATAAAAAAAATTCTTTCCATAATATACACTTGTATGTACCTATGTAATGTACTTTTACGATTTATATGAAAGTTTCAAAATGAAATATATTTAAAATTTAAAAAAATACATACATTTGGGAATTTTTTATCACATCTTTGACGTCATAGACTTTGAAGTTTTATGTTAAATAAAGTGCATAACATAATACTATTTTATTCTACACTTATTTAATTTTAAATTTATTGCTTAATTTGTATTTGTATTAATTCAAACACATTATTTGTTTGAAAGCTTTTTATTGTTAGCACAATCAGTTTAAAAGTGGTGATAGTTACACTGGATTTTGTATTTCATGCCATGGCTGGTAATATACCTTCCTTTTTCGCAGTTAAAATATACTATAAAACTACTAACAGATATATAAATATTATAACTAAATTTGAAGTATGGGACCTCATACATTTAGGGCCGAAACACATAACCGCGTTGCGGCGCCGCAACGCAAACTGCCGATTTTAGCGTAGCGAAAAAGAGCGTTATTTGATATGGTAGGGTAACCAGTTCCTCGTTAATTTTGATTGTGAATAGACGTGTCTCTGCTATGGATTGTTAATCGAACATATTACTTATTTGCTATTAAGAAGACATTACTCTGTTTTAAATATACGACAAAGAAGATACTGGATACATCCATTTAATATTCCCACAAACAAGGGCGTTCCTGAATTATAAAGATATAAATAAATCGATGTCAAGGTCAGACATTTTAATTTTAAAACTGCTTTCGAGTTGACGCGTTGTGCTTGCAAGAGTGATAGAAATAAACTGAATCATTTTCAACAAGTATGACGTCATAACGCTGCAATTTGCGGCGGGGTACGGTGCCGCGCCGCTCAAATCGGCGCTGACGCCACTGCCAATTTTCGCGGCGCGGCGCTGCAACGCGGTTATGTGTTTCGGCCCTTAGAGGTCATGGATATTTTTTTTTGTTTTTTTTTGTTTGTTCTTTAAGAGACAAAATTAACAAATGTATATTTTGTTCATCATTAGGTATCTGTCTTGAGATACGCTTTTGTACCAATATAATAATGTACATTCTACTTACTCGTTCAGACTAACGTTTAAGAATTCTTAAACGTTGAATAATGGTCCAAAAATCACAATCATTTAAAACTAGTGAAGTCTAAAATTGCGGCAAGTATTCAGAAATAAATGTATTTCTAAAATTTAGACCAATATAACTATTAGAATAAAATCACAATAATGAAATTACAACGTATCAGTACAATATCCAATCATATCCAATACTTAGTCGAAATCTAATTTTCTGAATGAACCAGCTAAAAATTCTTCGTTGATGTCAGAGTCAGGTCGCTTCTTTTCATTTGAAACGATACTCATTGCATTTATCAGGAACTGCTTATATTTGGTGCTTCTTAATTCCTTTTCATACATATCTGGAACAATTATTACAATTATTGTTTATATACATGTTTAGTACTTAGCAGGTATGAAATTGTAAAAATCGGGGATCCGTATTCACCCACAACAGGTAGATGGATTTTAAATAATGTCCAATAGATAATTGTTATGGCAACTTATTATTGCTTTATTTTTAAACAATGATTACCAAGTGAGTGCATTTTACATGTTAGGCCCCATAATTAATGTAATAAAAAAGCTATCTAAAGCATATATATAGTTTTCCTGTATTCTATGCCTATCTAATGATAATTTACGCTATGGGGTAGACGCGAGAAAAAAAATCATCCCTACTTTACTTGTAGGGGAGGTGCACAAAATAAAAACATTGATATGTTGTAGTAAATTATTGACGTAAATCGATAAAATTTTCATCTTTTTAGCACCGTTTGGTCGGAAAGTCGAGGACGGACGGACGGACATGAAGGAACCTTAAAAATGATGATAAGCTTAAGATGTCTAAAGACAAACTTAATATGTTTTATTAATGTATGTATTGTTTGCCCTTTCTTTAAATACGCAATTATATAATGAAAAAGGTATATTTCTGCTTTTTCAAAACCTACACCTCGACCTAACTGTATAACCAAAGAATCGGTTTTATTTTTCACAGAAAAATGTGCTTTATAACTATTACCTTATTACATAATATTTTCCTTATTATTTTGGGGACCAAGCTATTAACAACTATCATTCAGCTGAATCATCTGAGATACCTATTCAAAAAAAGGTATATTTATGCTAAAATAGTTAATGATTTAAACTTAAGAATGAAAATTATCTTTTTCATAATATACAGTGGTTCACAAAGATTCTGTTCATAACATTTTTCACAGCGAGAGACAATGAAAAGTTTTTGCTTTTAGCTACCTTTTGACGTCAGTTTGTAATAATGTATATTAATATAATATATGATTCTGTCATATTTAATTACTCTAATTGTTATTTTATGATCTATTCTTTTATAATGTACTGTTTTACGTAGTCTGACGGAATCAGAGAAAAAACGATGCTCTTTATTCACAGGCTACACCAAACATTTAACTAGAGTATACATACATACAGAAATATAGTCAGATACTTAATAGGTACTTGTTTTCAAGATACAAATATTTCCAAAAGCGGCGAAATCGCTCTTAAACAAAACGTTTCATATAATAAAATAAATATTACTTTTGTAAAAGTTGGTGACGTTTACATTTTTTTGGAGAAAGTACGTTTAGATTGAAAGATAGATAGAATAAACTTTATTGTACACTATAACTATAATGTATTTATGTAGGTATAAGTATATATGTGTATGTATGTATATAAGTGTGTATATGTATGTATATGTCTGTATGTATCTATATATGTATGTATGTATGTGGGTATATAAATATTTATATATTATGTTCCGTATGGATATGTTTTAATTAAAAAACCTATCCCTCATTATTGTGCATCTACCACGTTTGTCTCTGCATCGCCCTAAGGTCGACTGGTAGAAAATGCCCATGGCATTAAGTCCGCCTTTGACACAATTTTGTGCATAAAGTCTTAAATAAAAAAAAAAAAATATAACACTAGTTAATACAGTTTACATACAGAAAACACATCATTATACTGACCTTATATAATTGGCGGCCTTATCGCTAAAAACGTTAGTTTAGTTTACGTTACGTACGTTTAGTTTAGTAAATTTACGTAAAGTTTGTTAATTAATATAGTCATTTTATTATTTTTAACCAAAAATATACTAACAGGGATCTCAATTGTTGTATCAGGGATGTTCAACTACGTTAACTTAGATAAACCATACTGTTTGGGTAATTTTTCATTTTCAAAAGGTGTTTTAAAAGGTTTTAGATCCGAAATATAAATTGAAATTAAAAATTACTGAGAGGCATTCAATGATTTGAATGTCCCGTTTTAATAAAGCGACTTAATAACAATTACATATGCACTGAGTGACATTTTCTAATCGTTTGAAAATAATTTTAATAGAAAAAATACTATTACAAATCCTTAAGAGAACAAAAATATAGAACATCCTTTGAACTGAACTGAAAAGTACACCCGATTTCTCTAGCCTCCACGTAAATAAAAGAAACAAAATTTTACTAATTGACATAATTATCCTACCTAAATATTGGAAAGGTTAATAAAATTAGATTCACATACCTTTGAAGTCAGCCAGAGATCTCTCCTCGCCTCCATAGTCTTTAGGCAAATATTTTTTCGGCACGTGCATATATAAAGAATCAAGATTCTCATGGACTATAACACGATCCAAAATCTTCGGACTAATGAACTGTTTCATAATTGTGATTACATTCTGGAGTAGATTCATCCCATTTAGGACGTGGATCGCGTTTATTCTCATACCTAGACCTTCCTGAAAGAATATTTTATATTAATGAGATTTTGCAACGGAATTTTATAGCCTAATGGTTTGCTAGCACTGTACATTTTTATAGTTCTATAGCTTTTGTAGTTTCTTGCTTTATTTTTTCGTTATAACTAGGTATCCGAATTGGATTGCTATTGGATAGAGGGTCGCTGAAAAAAATATTGCAAAACCCTAAATACATTAATTTGTAAAAGAGATAATGAAAGCAATGCTAGGTGCAATAAAAATACATTTTAAAACTTACATGAAATAAGTTTGCCGCTTTCTGCATAATAACTGGATTAAATCTAAGCAAATGCGCAAATGAGGCATGTTTTAAATCTATAATCCAGATGTCTTCCAAAAAGTAGTCGCTCTTCAGCCTTATATCAGCCATCTAAAACATATAATAAAATACACATAATTATTGACTCTTAATCAATGATTCACCTGATTAATAAATGGTGATCTTGTTGGTCTAGTGGTTAGCGTATGTGGCTGCTCATCGAAAGGTTTCAGGTTCGAATCCCGGGTCGGACCAAATTTATTTGAATGATCCACAAATAATAATTTGTTTCGGAGTCTGAGTGTTTCCTATGTATAATATGTATGTATTTACCAAAGAAAAGTATGTTTATGTATTTATGTCAGTTTTTTGGTACCCATAATACAAGCTCGGCTTAGTTTGGGACTAGATGATGTTGTGTGTAAGATGTCCGAAATATTTATATTTATTTAGTCATAAAAATATGATGAGTTTTTTATGTCTAATACTGAATTTATTTTTATATTATTATGCCCCCTCACTTGTAGCAAGCAGGTTACAATATTATTTACAGCCTGCCAACACGGCAGAACAGTTGGAATGGTCTGAGATACCAGATATAAATTGGTCTGCCGACTACTGACTATCTGACCGAGATGGATATAGTCAAATGTACATACGTTCGAGTTTGTTTATGATATCTCACAAATTTATTCTTGTTTGAAATGAAGAACTTCTTTATTATTTACGATATATTATAATAATCAGATATAAATTAGCAATTTGCACTTAACCGGAGGTCAAATAAAGAAACACACTAAACACTTTTTTTTTAATTATTTTACTCTCGCTGACAGAAAACATAAAAAGAATAGAAAAGTAATAGAATTCAAGAGCATTCGAATCGTTTTCAATTTTCGCAAGTATGATCATGTGTCTGCTTTTCGTTCCCAATTACAATGGCTCCCAATTCATCAGCGCCGTAGTTTGCGAGCTCTGACTTTTCTCTTCTCTTTCTTCAACTCTCCATCATCACCCGAATACCTGGTACCACACTTCCGCTTTTTATGCTCTAATCACGATCGAAGTCAACAAATTTAGATATTGTTCCTTAGTGTAGAAATAAAAGTCACTGGGTTAGTTACCACCAGAGTATATCAGTTACACAATTTACACACTTAATATAAAATATTTCGAATTAATAAAATGGCTTATTATATATTGTCTATCTCTCTATCACGCGACCCTAAGACTGGCCGTATCGTACCGGACCCTTTTTCCAAGCGTGGGAATGATACCAGAGAGATGTCACCCATACATCGCTAAGTACGTATGACGTACCTAGCTATGCATAAGTGTGTCCCTACAACAAATAACTAATTCCTACTATGCCCTTCTCACACCTCCAACTTAATCAATTCTTCCTTCTATGTGCAGTCAGTCCTACTCTGGAATGCACTGCCTGCCGAAATCAGGATGTCCACAAACCGCCTTACATTTAAGACAAAAGTGCGCGAACTTTTTCAGGGCGAACTGGCAGTACAGTCACAACACTAGTGCCCGTCAGTGTGTTTTAGATAGATTGTGTATATGTATGTGTATTTGAACTATATTTTGTGTTATGCTGCTAATATATGTGTTATGTTTATTCCATTTATGTGTATTACACCTACCGCATCATATTTATACATCACCTGAGGGATGACTGATAGAGAATGCCTTATGGCATTAAGTCCGCCTGTGTGAATGTCCAGCGTGGGTGGAGCCGAGGCGTGACCTCGTAGCGGCTATCGGAGTGGGGATTCTCTCGCTCTGTAACATGATTGCTGCCATGATACGGAGCGAGAGTGCGTGGATCTCCGCTGTCTCCTTCTGTGAGCAAGTCATGCTTGCGAAGGAGATGGCGGAGCAGGACCGGGAGAGGCTTGGAACCCTCCCGGTCCGCCAGGCCCAGGAACGGGCCAGGTACCGCAGACGACTCAGGCGCCGGAGATCGTCAAACGATTTCCGTCCTCCATAAGCGCAAGCCTGGGGGTGACAGGTGAGGCCACCTGTTACCCTAGCAGAAGCAGGCCAGGGTGGCGGCGCGAGTGCTACGAAGCGCCCGCGCCTGCTTTTAGACTTCTGGAACTTGGGGTTTCCACACAAGAGAGGGTCATCTGCAAGCTGTGGATGGCCCGAGGTACGTCGGGGTACCAGGGACTTCCTTTCGAGGGTACACCTGGTTTCTCGGCTTATAGTACCCGAGGTGGCGTGCGGTTTTAGACGGTTCGAGTCCGACATAACCATCAACTGATGGTATCCGGGGGGATTTCCGCACGAAAAAAAAAGAAAAGGCAGTGCAGTAAGACTAAATAAATAAATAAATTATTGTGAATGCAGACAGTGCAACATGATGACCCAGACTTTGGCTGCCTAGTGACATGATTTTGCATCAACGATTCCCACTCACCAACGAAATACGACAACACGAATGTTGTAATTCATCCATCCATCCATCCACAGCCTTTAACAGTCCACTGCTGGACATAGGCCTCTCCTTTAAAAGGAGGTTTTGGCCTACTATACATCGCTGGCCAGACGGGTTGGTAAAGGGTTTGTTCCAAGTTTTCCTTCTCTTGACAGTGATGTTAGCAGCTTATTTTGTTTCTTTAGTCGCCTCTTACGACACCCATGGAATGAATAGGGGTGACACTTTGTATGTTGTAATTATTAGGTTGGAATTCTTCTTCTTCTTCCTAACCTTATTCCTAATTTTATTTGGGGTCGGCTACTAGTTCAACCGGCTTTACCTGAATATCAGTTTTTTCACGGAGTGACTGGCATCGGACCTCCGCAACCCTAAGGGATAACTGAAATTCGAAGGTTGAACTAGTTGTCAGTAAATTTGAGGGCACTGACTTCCCACTTACGATTGCCATAGATATTCATGACAACCGGGAGCGATGGCTTTACGTGCTCTCCGTGGCACGGGTGTGAATCACCGCCGAACTTCAAACTTCGGGCTGCTATTAGGAATTTCCTAAGAAAAACCCAAAAACACTTTTTGGCCCGACCCGGTATTTGAACGCAAGACCTCTTGATTAACAGTCGCATACACTATTCACTAGACCAACGAGGTAGTTAGGTTGGTATTGTATTACCGCCTCGTTCGAGCGGGCCTATTCCTGATGAAAGCAGCGTGTCTTAGCGTATCTTTGATAACACATAATATCCACTCACCATAAACGTATTCCTAAATATATTTTCCAAAGAGAAGTTGCTTGTGTCCACATCTAAGATCTTAACTACAGTTATTCTCCGTCCTTTAAAAAGCTTAGTTAACGTTGCTTGAATACTGTAAAGAAATAAAACTCGTATTAGGTAGAAATACTTGGAAAAAATTGGAAAATATTTATTCCAGGTTTCATCTTTACATTTTAAGTTCATAATTGGTGCATTAGTAGGTATTCAATTATTCTGATGTAGGTCTTGTTACCTGATATTGAGACATTTAAAAAAACAACATCCAGTAAGAAAAAACTAACAGCTATACCTAACAATACATATTACAAAGAATCGGCCAAGTGCGTGTCAGGCCATGTATAGAATAGGATTTGGTATCCATCTATAATGACACTTGGATTTAAAATTGTGTTTAATAGATACTTGTTGGAACTCTTTGGACGTGTTAGAAAAACATATCCGTAGTATAGTAACCGTTTACGGACGGTAAGTCGAAGACGGACGGACATGACGAAACTACGAGGGTTCCGATTCATGAACTACGGAACTCTGAGAAGTAGCCAAAGCTAAAGACGTAATAACAAAAAATAACAACAAAAATTTCTCACAGTAAAGTAATTCTTTGTAATCCATTGTTTTTGCCATAGTACCATAAAAATACACATAACATATATTGTTATATGTTATCTATACGTAATAAAATATTTAGCAAAATGGAAATAAACAGACATTTCATATAAAAATAATACTTTAACTTCACAAACATCCGATTTATAAAATTTCTAATTTTAAGGTTACAGTTTTTATATCTGCAACAATGACTGAAGTAAGTTTCAACGATTTTAAAAGTTTATGGTGTACGTATATAAATTATATTATTCATATCGAATAGTTTTGATCGTGGTGGAGTTATCAATAAAATCAACATTTCACCAACTATGGTCCCAAGGCGACCAACACGTACCTAATCCTTAGGTCGATGCCCTTACCTGTTACCCACTATGTCACAACAAGTTGAAAATTGCTACAACTTACACTCATAGTTTACCGAATGCTTTAAACTATTTGTAATACATTTATAGGTATTTAGAGGTACCAAATCAAATCAATTTTTATTTCAAATAAACCAATACAATGGCACTTATTCAAGCGTCAAGTAGTCAGTCAGTTGTGAAGCTAATTGTCTGTTCCAATTCGTAGATCCTACGGAGAAGAACAGACAAGAAACTGCAAGGTGACTCTACTTTGCCTGATAGAAAGCATGAGTAGCATCCAGGAGTAAGAAGCATGGTGACCCACAGTATATTGGCCTAATAAGATACTACTGCCTCATTGAACCTCCAGTCTCTCACCAGCGGAATACGACAACACTAATGTTTTCTACATAAGGGTAGTACTGCCCCGATTGATTGCCGATTGCCCCAGCCCATTCGTGCTGAGATCAACGTGAATCTACTACCTTGAAAACATAAATTTTCTTTGTGCAATATAATAAGAAGTTAAAGAGGTGAACATTTAATAGAAAAAAAGAAATTTCGATAATTAGAAAACAAGTAAAGCAGGAATGGACTCTGATATTTTTAGTATTTCGTTGGTAGGTAGTTTACGAGTAGAAAACGTTAACTTAGAATTGAGCCAGGAAGTATTTGGGTCTCACTAAAGACTCTCATGAGTGTGTTAGTCTTTAGATTTTGACTTCGGACTCAAAATTTGAAAAGGAGATGAAGGAACACTTAAGCTAAAAGGTACACGAATTCATGATATCTCTTTCAGTAGTTTATGTGAAAGTTTTTAAGTAAATTGCAGCAGAAATCATGAATAGCATTAACACAACCACTTACTATGCTGTCCATAAGTCGTGTGAGCCTGATAGGATAGCTTCTCTTCCCTGTATCAGTTCAGGTGCTAGAAGTCTGTATTTGTACCAACTATCAATTCTTCGTTTTGTCTTTTCTATAGATCCCTTCGATATGATCAGCATTCGTTCCACATATTCTCTATCTGTGGAATAATATTTTATTCATTTTATTTATAAAATAAAATAAGAATACTATTTTTATTTTATTTTATTTTGTTCGGAATACCAAATATTATAAGATATACATTAAACATAGTTAACAACAAAGCCATTTTCAGGTACTCGCAATTAGATGCAAAACATTAACAACGCTACAAATAGTAATAGCACAGATTAATAAATAGTTACTACGTAACAGATACATCACTTCCATACAAAAGCGAAAATACCTACGCTATAATAGCCTACAATATCTTAATAATAATACCTGTCACTCAGAACGAGAAGAAATGTACCTGTACGCGAACAAAGAGTCGATACTGTGTCGCCCACCGTGCGGGACACGCGCCAGCGCGTCCTCTTAAGAATGCGCTAGGGCCAACTACCTATGATAAAATTATTGTAATAAAACGAATGTTGCGATTCAACCATATTTCTTAATAGTCAATGAAATATGTTTATGTTTTATAAAAAGATTTATATTCTTTTTTCCTTCTCTAAATTCTCTATTATTAAATTGTATAGTTAAATATATCCTAAAAGGCGTAAATATTTAAACAAATAATCATATGGAAAAAAGGAGCAAAGCGACGAAAAATCAACGGTTTAAAAAATATATAATATTTAATGTAATACCAGGCCAATTCATTATACGTTGTCAAAATTATTTAAAAATTACTTTTTCTAACTCCTCTATGTAATTCATTTATATAATTTATTCATTTATATTATTTGACTTTTACAACCATCTACTGCACATTATTAACGTGGTTTCGGCAGTACGAAGCGTAAGCGCAGGAAACGAGCTCAAGCGGACGTTTGACGGCCCTTTGTCGAGTTGGATCGTCGTCGATACGCCGAGTCGTAGGCATTTATCGCGTGGCATTGAGCAAGTGACGGAGGCCTGGTAATAGTAAAGAAAAAAAAAGAAATAAAATGTAATTTTTCTCTTACGAGATATTGAAACTATTAATTTTTTACTTTTTTTCCCGGATGGAATTAAACCCACTATCGGTATAAATTAAACATAATATTTTAATATATTCGACAATGTTCAATTTTAGAACCATTTTTTTTATTTTTTAAAAGATAACTCCCGCATAATAAATTAAATATTAAGTACATCAGAATATTATATCAGAAGAAGGTTAAAATAATGGCATTGTTAATTTATCATTCCACTTCAAGTTCTTTAACGCATTTATAGAAACCTTGATAGATCAATAAAACTAACTTTTTTTTTAAAAGCAAAGTATACAAGTAAAACGAAGGTTTACTATTACCAAGGTTCGTATGCGGAAATAAGTTAATAAACATTTTAATTAATGAATATAAATAATTAATGTAAAACACTCAATTCAGTTTTGCCAAACAGTAATAAAAATCTATTTACCCGCGGGTATACGCGGAAACAAATGCATATAGATACTGATAATTGACAATGATTATAAATTCAAATTCAAATTCAAATTCAAATTCAAATTCAAAATTCTTTATTCACTTAGGATGCAATACATCTCTTGTGACAGGTCAAGATTCTACATGTACATTTATGCCATGTTCGCAAACAATAGGTAGAGCCGGAGAAAAGAACATGGCAATAAAAACTCGCGGCCACTCCTTTCAAATCGCCAATGTTTACATAGTTTTAATGTTTATAAACCTGATATGGGGGTAAGGTGCTGCCACTAATATACTATACACCATGTTAGAGGACTGATGCAAATTATAGTGATTAAAAATTAGAACTTATGCTAATTTAAAAAAAAAAAACAACAGCCTCAGTGGGTACAACATAGTAGGAGCATCTACTTACAACAAAGGTAAAAACTATATGTGCTCAAATATTGGCCAAATTACTGGTAACGAAAGATTAAATATAAAATATTAATTATAAGATCAAAAGAAAGAGAAGAATGGCCTTTATTAGTCACGTAGAATCTTTACTTACAAAAGTAAAATCATGTTCTTAAACAATGTGATAACAACATTCACATGAGTAGAATAAAATGATAAGGAGCAAGTAGTCAAATCCATTTTTCTTTATCATTTAAAAATTCGTCAACTGTATAATAACCTTTACGTATAAGATAAGTTTTGACTACATTTTTAAACTTTTCCACTGATAGACTCATAACACTAGCTGGTAACCTATTAAAAAATCGCACGGAAAGACCCATAAATGAATTATGCGTTTTATGTATTTTATGTATATAATATAATATGTTTTATGTAAATAATTTTAATATGACTAAGAGGAGATAAAAGCATTGGTTTTCTAATCAAGTTGAGACTAAAACTATAATTCCTATGTCACCTGGACTACCCTTACACCTCATTTATTTTAATCGGTTTAGTGGCTTAGTCGCTGTAGAGGAAAATACGAAGGCATATAGCGTGTCAAATCCTTCCTTTCCGCTTTGTTCGAATTAATCCCTGCCGCTTCTTTGACCTCCAACGAAAGATGTACACAATAAAGGCACTTTATAATACATAAGTTTTTTGCTAGTGCACTCCTTCAAATATAGGAGACCACAACATTCTCAAAGATATTAGGTACTAACATTTAGCTTATAAGTAACATTTACATCTATATAAAAAAGACATTGCAAAAGACACCGAAAACATGCAAAGAATAAAGTAAGTAATATATATATATCTATGTATCAAAATGAAATATGAAAAAAAAATATGATAAAAAAAATGATAACAAAACCAACACGATTCAAATTAGGATATTCACTTTTACGGATTCACTATTAAGGATAACTAACAGCATTCGAACAAGGCTTTCCTAAATCTATGTAAGGGCTCACAAATATCTACTCCATAAGCCTTGGACAATGCATTATACCGCTATATATAATTGTGGAATGAATTGTCCCCTGCGGTGTTTCCGGACCGATACGACCTTAAAAAAAAAGAGTTCTCTCTCCTTAAAGGCCAGCAACGCACCTAAGACTCCTCTGGTGTTTCGGGTGTCCATGGGCGGCGGCAAACACCTACCATCAAGTGATCATAAAAACCGTATTCTGGTAAGAATGGGTACCTACCTATTCCAGCTTCAACCAAATGCGGCTGTTTTTGAAACCATTCAATAATTGCGTCAATGGCTTCTTCTATGGTGCTATCTTTTAATCCTAGTTCTCTTTTGATCTCTTCTTTTTCTTCTTTTGTAAGAGGATAAATGGGATTTGCGGCTTCATAAGACATCTGTGAAATAAAGTAGAGAAATTACAGTACATCATTAATATTGCAACAGGGCTCATAGCCATGCGGCCTTAGATGATTGGAAACAATCATCGAGGGTAAGCAACGATGGCGCGGTCAGTACCTGGATGGGTGACCGTTTGTGGAAGTATATTTTATGAGCGTTTCCGTAATTTGGAGGTCAAGTTAAGCAGTCGGTCCCGGTTGTTATCTTAAGGTAACAGTCGTTAAGCTTAGTTAGAGGCCTTTAGGTGACAAAAACATCCAACGGTTATTATGTAGGTCTCACCAGTCCCCAACCCGCACTCGGCCTGCGTGAGGACGTATGGCCTTAACCCTCTACTGACAGGAGACCGAGCCCAGCAGTGGGACATTATGGATTGTTAATGAAGAATGCAACAGAGTCTACACGGTTGGCCTAGTGGTTAAAACGGTCGCCACGCCGCTCTTTACTACGCTAAGTGTTGTGGTTTCAAATCCCACACGGCCAAACACTTCATGTGATCCACAAAATGTTATTATGAGTCTGGGTGTTCTTTGTGCCCGTTTCTTGTATATTTGTAAAGTACCCCGCGACACAGGAATATATTCCGTATACCTCGAGTTGTCTTTTATAAAAGAGAAAAAATTTTTTGCTCTGGTCTAAATTCGCGTTTTACCAATCATATCTCGAAAGTTTGTGAATTTGTAAGTATGTGTGTTTGTTGCTCTTTCACGCAAAAACTACTAAACGGATTTAGATGAAACTTTACAGTCATATAGCTTATATATCAGAATAATAGATAGGCTACTTTAAACTCCAATAATCCAGATACACGCGGGCGGAGCTGCGGGTGAAAGTTAGTATTGTAATAAAATAAAATATAGAATAGACATTAATAGAAAAATAATGTAGTATACCAAGCCTCGACGCAATACCGGACATAATTTAGCTTCACTTCACTGCAATTTGTGCAGGTAATTTTGTAATAGCGAGTGTTGGCAAACGGATTAATTACTGTAGTACTTACATCAACTAACTGACCAGGCAAACCCATTAAATATTACTACAGCTATAAAACGTAAGTATACATCTTAAATTTTTCTTTTCCGCCATAAATGCTTTCTAAATATCTTAAATGACGAAATGGAAATCGTAATCAAAGACTGCGACCGATATGTCTGCCAATAACATCCCACCCGCAAGATTTTCTTTTACTCCGTGATCATGGTGCTAGCAACAGTTTCGAAATATCGGATGCTCATTAACGAAAAGGTACATGGTAGCAATCCCGCAGATTTCTATTCTAATATCTTAAATTAATTTTAATATGTCCAGCAGTGGACTGTGATAGGCTAATGAAGATGATCACGATGAAATGAATTTCTATAGATCGGTCCAAATCCTCTCTAGTCTTCACTATACGTTCCTCATTGGCATCGATTGTATTAGCACTTTCTTACTCATAATCCGTTTTCCCACCATAAAGTCTATGATGGGAAATCGGTATTTTTTAAATCGACTACAAAAACCAGAAGTTTCTCAATTTGAATGTTTTTTTTATGTATGTACAGACCTTAACATCACAACTGTCCAAGAAGAGATCAAGCACTTAATGAAATCTTACAGAAATAGGCTAGATAACCATCCAAACATATTGACTGTGCGCCTGATGAGTGACACTTCTACATTCAAAAGGCTTAAAAGAAAGTCCACTAAAGATTTATAGGGATTATTAAACATCAAGGGCTAATGTCGCTGCACTGATTACCCTGCACGACAAAATGCATAAGTTCATAACCCTATGCTAAATGTTCACACGAAACAGATTGCTTAATAAAATAAAAATACAAAAAAAAAATGTACAGTGATTAAGCAGTCCGTCCGTCCGTCCTCGACCTACCGCTCTAATGTGCTAGATAGAGGGCGTCCCCTCCTCTAAAAGTCAAACGGCGGCTCAAAAAATCTCAAAAAAAAACTATTATTTATTTCTATTTTGAACTTTCAAGGAAAATTATATCGGTTTTGATAACTTTTTTATTTCAAGAGTTATAGAGGCTTAACTTGTAAAATGAACTCACTTGTAAAACTTCATATAAAAATAAAGAAATTATAAGTGAACATAACAATATTCTATGCGTGGCCTGACAGCCACTTGGCCAATTTTTTATTATTTATCGTTGAATTATTTTTAGTAACAGTGGCGTGTGTTTTGCGGTAATATTTAAAATACCTGTTCTATGTTAAAATATTCAAGCCCTAGTATTGGTGAGATGCCGACTGCAAACATAGTCACATGTAAACTGACATTTGTAGTTCCAGCTTGAAATGCCACAACCACAAATTATCACACAATTGCAGCTGCGCATTCGACATTTGGGCTTTAAGATGCATTTAATAATACATATCCATACTAATATTATAAAAGCTAAAGATTGTGAGTAAAAAAATTAAAAAATCTAACTATGTATGTGTTATGCTCTTTCACGCAAAAACTACTAAACGGCTAGTTTTTACTGCAATAATCGATACACGAGGGTGGAGCCGCGGGCGGAAGCTAGTTATAAAATAAAGTCTTCCGCTGCGACCTTCTATCTGAACATGTGGTCTATTTAATATCATTAAATAAATTATCTAATAAATAAACAAAAAGTATTGTTACAAGGTTAAAAATCTTATTTGTGAATTATACTTCTATACTTTTATAACCAGTAAAACCAGCTAAAGAAATCAAATAATGATTGACTATCGGAACTTGTCCTTCAAATTACTGCCTAATTTAATTAGAAATACATTTTATTTATTTATTTACAACTTTATTGTACAGCAATAAGGTATCATGTACACAGATATTAATATTAATAGAATTTAACAATATGGTATTACATAGGCGGTCTTATCACTCACGGCGATTTCTTCCATAATGACTTATAAGCTAATGACGAATATGGCGATTTTAAAGCAGGCACCACACTTCGTTATGCGCTATTCGTTATGTGTCTGCGCCGTATTCGCCCAAATATTAGTTATGCGCGCAAACAACAAACATGCTATCCACACTTCGAACTGTTATGTCAAATAAGCATCAAATAAGGCTGTGTGTTGTAGAGAGGTGTCATTGTAATTTTTATGGTGAACGAAACCAATATACTCTCCACACTTAGCCGTATGCGCGCGAATAACCCGCATAACAAATAGCGCATAGCGAAGTGTGGTGCCTGCTTAAGGCTGCTATAATGACACCAACTCTGCCTGATGGCAAGCATGAGTAGAATCAAAAATAAGAGTTAACTCATTTGTGATGCAAACTATGGCGGCCTAGTGATACGCGCCTGCATCGTTTGCCCTTGGTCCTGCAATCACCAACGAAATACGACAGCATGAATGCTATAATTGTACATTACTCGACTGCCTTGTTGGTTTAGTGGTTTGCGTATGCGGCTGTTGATCAAGAGGTCTCGGGTTCGATTCCCGGGTCAAACCATATATTTGTGTGATCCACAAGTATTTGTTTTGGAGTCTGGGTGTTTTCTACGTATAATATGTATGTATTTACAAATAAAAAGTATGTTTATGTATTTATATCAGTGGTTTAGTACCCTTAATACAAGCTCTGCTTAGTTTGGGACTAGATGTCGTTGTGTGTAAGATGTCCGATAATATTTATTATTTATTTATTGATCTTTCACAGTTCAAGATTTAATAATCAAGTAAATCTCAGTTGGTTACATGATAAAAAAAATCATCAAGCTCGGGTTCGATAGTTGTATCCACACTATTAACACCGACATATGACAAACCGACATATTATTGTATATTATATATATTGACTATATTATTGTCATCTTTTTGCAAACTCAGAATACACTAGGGTCAAGAAGTAAAGCCTTACACTAAACGGAGCACTAAAATTGTAAATGAACCATGCTGATAATCCTTGAACGTGAAATGCATAGCAATTGATGACAAAATAGGTTTAAAATATACGAAATCAATCTTCTTTCGTAAGTAACAAAACGTAAACGTCGACCTTGCATTCCAAAGGTTTTTGGGATTGTAACGCATCGTGTTTAGCACCAACATAAAATTTGTTAGAAATTGATGAATGAGTATATAGGAATACATGTACACGATTTTCTACGACCAAATTCGTTCTGTCGGTCGGGATGGCGAGGGGACAGCGCCGGATTATGAGCCTGAAATGCTACGGCGGAACGCACACGCGCAAGCATTACGGGCTTGGAGTGCACGGCTCGAAGCACAGGGCTGTGCCAGCCAACGCGTTGTTGGAGCCGTTCTGCCGAGCTTCGAAGCTTGGGTAAAGATAACCGACTGTGTCACCTATCGATTGACTCAGATACTCACCGGGCACGGTTGCTTCGGTGAGTATCTGAATCGAATAAGATGGGAGGCTACAGCACAATGCCACCACTGCGGATCTGACCGGGACTCCGCCAAGCACACGCTGGAGGACTGCCCTGCTTGGGAGTCCGAGCATCGAGGCCTGATCGGACAGATCGGACGAAACCTGTCACCGCCAGCATTGATCGCATCAATGCTGGCGAGTGGCGAGGGATGGGAAGCCGCGGTCTCCTTCTGTGAGAACGTTATGTTCCAGAAGGAGTCCGCAGAGCGGGATCGGGAAAGGGCCGATCCCGCTCGAAGGGAGCGGCGAAGGGGACGCGGCAGAGGTAGCTAGCTCCCCAATCCTCGCCTAAGGGTCGCTGCGGCCACATCTTCGGGAGATGTGACCGCTGCAAACGACCCGTGACAAGTGACACCCCGGTGTGGCCGGGGGTGTCGTCTAAGGTGGGTCGGTATCCCGTCTTTTACTGTGTAAAGCGACGAGAGGCACGATATCGTTAAATATCTAATAAGTTACCCTTTCGGCAGGAGCCGAAAGGGTAACTTATTGATTACCGTGAGATGTATCCCAATCATGGGGGACTCCAGATGTCGCTGATGCGTTCCTGGAGCTCCTCCCGACTGCCGAGGTAGGCCGCCGCGGGGTTTAGTGGGTAGACCGGTTCGCCGGGAGTCCCACACACGCCTTTCGTCTTCCCCATGGAGGGTATGGTTCAAAAAGCATTCCCCGCAAAACAAAAAAAAAAGGAATACTAGTGGAATGTAATGATTGTCTTTATTTAAAATCTCATTCATAATATTATTATATAATATATAATTATGTTTCTAATGACCACACGTCTTTAGGCATTATGCAACCTGTCGATACGATACTAACGACAATCAGACAGTATTTCATACTTATATTAAACTAGCTGCGCCCCGCGGTGTTACCCGCGTATTTTTGGGATAAAAAGTAGCCTACATATGTGATTATCCAGAACTCATTTTTAAATTACAAACTATCATTATGGTTGCTATGCAAGTTTGTTATGCATAGCAACCTGTGAAGTTTTGACAGGAGATAAACAGTTACATTTTGAAATCTATGATTTTATAATCTCCTAGCTTGCGCCCGTGTATCTCGATTATTGCAGTAAAAAGTAGAATATGTGTTATTCTGATATATATAACCTATATTACTGTAAAGTTTCATCCAAATTTGTTCAGTAGATTTTGCGTGAAAGAGCAAAAAACATACATACACACATACATACATACATACTCACATACTTTCGCATTTCTAATATTAGATACACACCGAGGACCATGTGCCAGATGTTCCAAGTGTAATATGATTGTAAATGCCAGTAAAATCGAAAATCATTTAGGGCCACTTCTCCTCTCTCATCGTAATGATGATGATTATAAAAATGAATGAAAGAGAAATGTCGATTTGTGATTAAAAATTTTAGTTTATCACTAAATATATTCGTCAGTATTTATGATTCTTAAATAAAATGAACTTTTCTTTAATTTGTTTATTTATTTGATTTTTTCAACTTATTTCCGGAACGATTACATCGATTTTACAACGTTAATCCACCAGGCTCAATTAGTGTAAATTAAAAAACTAGGGATTAAAATCGTTCTCGTATTTCTATAGACTCTCGTGCTTAAATAAGCTGTCAATCTAATAGATATTTTATATATTACTACCCTGGTCGAGATGGCCCATTCGTGCTGAAATCAGCGCGGCTCTGCTACCTATTAAATTATGTTTGTTCCAAAGCATTAGAACACAAATAAACGGCGTGCATACCTTTCAAGAAACAATACTCCAAATTTGTTTATTTAAGGAAAGTTACCATACCACCACCACTTTCATCATCATCATCATCAACAGCCTTTAACAGTCCACTACTGTACATAGGCTTCTCCTTTTAAAGGAGGTTTTGGCCTACTATATCACGCTGGCTAGACGGGTTGGCAAAGGGTATGTTTCAAGTTTTCCTTCTCTTGGCAGCTATGTTATCTGCTTATTTTGTTCCTTTAGTCGCCTCTTACGACACCCATGAAATGAATAGGGGTGGTGACACTTTGTATTCTTAATCCGTCACTACACGGACACTATTCTAAACTTTATATTATACTACACTTTACTATAAGAAAATCTAACTTAAACTAACACCTAAATGCGTATTTCAATATAAATATTTTGAGGCTTATTTTTCTCGCTTCATTCATTAAATTTAATTGCATTTCAATATGACATAACACACGAATGTTTTGATTACCGAGCTGGGTCGAGAGATGAATAAAATTTGAATGAAATTTAAATATTCTGTGAGCCGTTCGTCCCAATATCAATGTCGATGTAGTAAATATTAATTTATTTTACGATTAGTTCATTGTCGTATATATTGTCAAGGCTTTTAACAAGGCATTTCCTGTTAAATTTACTTTTTGAGGGTGTGTCGACAAAACGGTTTTTTTAAATTTTTAAAAATTAATAGTGAAATTATCAAGGTCAACGTTTATTATTTATTTTTGAAAGTATAAATACTTTTTTCGTAGTCATAAAACACAATGATGTACTCGGGTACCTTGTCACTTTATTGTGAGTTTAAAATATATGTTGGATTCCACAAAACATTGTAAATAGTTGACTGGGTCATACCATTAAAAATATATAATATAATTTATTTAAGACTTCTCAGGCAATCACAGCTACCTGAAGGGCGTAAAACATACTTTTCTTTAAATTTGAAAATGCTTAAGTTTAGGTTAAATTCTATTCTTTCTTTTCATGTACTGAAATTCAAATATTGGAAGGAAATTAAATTTAAAACACACTAAACTTACACTATTTATCATTGCACTCAATAGAAAATGTATTTCCAAACCGTTGTATATTCCAACTACTAATGTATTTATTAAATGCGTTTGAATTGATTTTATTGTATTCAAACCATTGAAAAAATATCACGACATTCGATATATTTCATCTGATGTACAGTAATTAATATGCTTATGTTACATACTAGCTTTCGCCCGCGTCTCTGCCCGTGTGTATCTCGATTATTGCAGTAAAAAGTAGCCTATGTGTTATTCTAATGTTTAAGCTACATTGCTGTAAAGTTTCATCCGTATCTGTTCCGTTGTTTTTCCGTGAAAAAGCAACAAACATAATATTATATATACATACTCACAAACTTTCACGTTTATAATATTAGTAAGGAAAGAATGAATAAATTGGTGTATTAATTTATTCTTGACCATACTACCACATAAAAATAAAGACATTGACACTAGGTTGTTAAAATTTATGTATTCGGTCTCTTTCATTTGTTTCTTATTTTATGCAGAACAATGCTAATCCTACATGGGTCAATACTTTGAGTGATCCACCACACATAATTATTTTTCTGATTCGGTCTATTGCGTTTGTTATTTTTTTTTGTAATATTCGTTTTTGTTTTGTTTTTCTTAAAGTCGTTTCTTCAGCAGGTAATATTATATATTTTTAGCTCTTCTATCTTAACTAACACTTACTTCAAAACGTATGTTTAATTATAGAGTTTCAATACAACTATTTTTTTAAATTCTCGTCAATATTATAACAATTACTGAGTACCTATATAAAAAAAAACTTAAAAATGAATAGCATATCATATCTTTACTACATTATAATTACTACACAAAATATACTTGAAACCATAAATTTAAATTAAGTTAGAAGTTTTTTTAACTTAACTCTAACGCATTGGTTCAAAAATAAAACTTTTAATTGAACCTATCAATATAAAATTCTGTTAATATAATTTTACGTTAAAAAAAGTTTTATAAAATAATCAACTTGAAATTTAAAAAATATACATACGTTTAAATATCACTGTAACCACTTATTAACAAATATCACACAAATGAATATCACTGCTGTAATGTGTAAACCATTAAATTTAATTAATTGAAAAAGCGTGAAATTATTCGGACACGTCTACTTCGCGAGACTCACAACCGAAAATTGTTATGTTGTCCTTTAAACTCTATAAATATGAAGCATTCGAAATCTTTTTGCGACCTCTATTGCTCTTTCAAGATAATATAATTATTTACCTTATTATTATCACTTTACACTTGAAAATTATTTAGCAAAATATTTTAACAATTCTTCTAAAATATGGAATACTAGATGCCCGCGGCTCCGCCCGCCTATAGGTCCGACATGGTGATAAATAGTAGCCTATGAGTTATTCCGATATGTTAGCTATATTTTTGTGAAGTTTCATCAAAATCAATTTAGTAGTTTTTGCGTAAAATATCAAAACACAAACGTAAAATATTAGTAGGATTTTCTAAACTTTTTCAATTTCCTCAAGACGTCAAACTGTATGTTAGCTTGAAGTTGTTTTTTACTTTGCCATTTAGTTGAATCATCATCATCATCAACAGCCTTTAACAGTCCACTGCTGGACATAGGCCTCTCCATAAGAAGGAGGTTTTGGCCTACTATACCACGCTGGCCAGACGGGTTGGTACATTTAGTTGAATGTATTTATTATATTTCAAATGTTTTTGTAGTTTATGTTTACTAGATAAAGAATAATAGCATTTCTACGTTCATGTTCATTCTTCTTTGTTTTAATGACGTGATACCAAATTCTCGACAGACTTTTACAGTGACGTTGTCGTCACTTTCTTTTTCTTTTTTATTCGTCATCAACAACTGGCGAGTGCGGGTTGGAGACTGCCAAGACATGTTGTTTTTTTAAATCATTGATTATTCAATTACATTTTCTTCTTTACAAAGTACACAATTGGAACATTCCAGAATTTTCGGTTCGGGGTCAAACTCAAGAAACTTATTTTAAACACAATTCATTTTAAACTGCAATAATTACGATGCTAATGACGATAAGTTTTGGCATGACTTGAAAAAAGAAGAAAACAATCTGAAACCAGAATTGTACATTGTTTTTGTGCACACAAAAAATGTTCACAGACTTAAGCTGTCTAATTCATCATTTCGAACCTTGAAATCATAAAAATACAGAACTTAAATGGTATTTTATGAGCATTTTGTCCTTTTTAACATAAATAATGATGTCTAAAATATTGCATTGATTTTGGAAACTGAATTAGGATTTCAATTGATTGTCTATCATACGTTTCAAGAAATTTGTATAATTTGTGTCCGATGTAATGTTTAAAAAGAGACTGTTATAATAAATTTTTTAGCCATAGTCAGACTAGCTATATAGAAATGGATTTCCAAGTCCATTTAAAGTTGAATTGAGGTCAAATAATAAAATTATTAACAAAGTTGTTAGTGAAGTATAAAATAATTTAATACATCTGACACTACAATGAAGAAGCATTCATTATGGTCAGATATAATTATAGTTACATGTTTAAACATAAATACCGACCAAAGACCGACTTCAGGTGCAGGGACCAAGAAACCGGTGGTTAAGGTTCAAATACAGGAATCCTCCTCATCATCATCATCATCATCAACAGCCTTTAACAGTCCACTGCTGGACATAGGCCTCTCCTTTGAAAAGAGGTTTTGGCCTACTATACCACGCTGGCTAGACGGGTTGGTAAAGGGTTTGTTTCAAGTTTTCCTTCTCTTGACAGTGATGTTAGCTGCTTATTTTGTTCCTTTAGTCGCCTCTTACGACACCCATGGAATGAATAGGGATGATGACACTTTTTATTCTTAATCAGTCACCACACGGACAGAAACCTCCTCACTATACTGTAACTATTATAGTATTTTGCGACAACACAAGGTATCAAACCTTGTTTATCATCAAAATACCAAATAAAATGTTAACTATTCCTTAATGATTTTTGTCTAATCAGTGAAAATTATCTGTGCCCTGTGTTTCATTGGATATTAAGATGCTTATTTTTTACCCCTTTATATCAAAACTGTGAGATTGTTTTAAAATTCTTGTACCTTTTATAAATATTACTGCATAAATTAAAACACTGCAGTATATATATGTATTCTATCTCTAACGTTATGTTTTCCTTAAATTAACATATTAATGTGGCCCTTTCATAATACTTCGATTGACCTTATTTTATGATACTATTTATACCCTAAGGTCATGGTAATTAACATATCACAATACTCAGAAGGACAACACATATGCTATCAATCAACTTTTTTATTTACATAGTTTATAACTAAACATTTAACTTCCAGAAACATCTCTATCATCAACAGCCTGTGGCAGTCAGTGAATTGAAGCCACGCTGATTTCGGCACCAATGGGTCGGCTCGACCGGGCGTAGTACTACCCTCACACAGAAGACCATCCTAATAATGACAGCACTCTTGCTGTCGTATTCGTTGGTGAGTGTGAGACCGGACGTCTAATCATTCTGCATCATTCTCCCGGTCTCCGGTGGCCGGGAGAATGATACAGAAACATCTGACCAGGCCGCCATGGTACGGTTCACCGTAGTGCGTTGCCTACCCTCACAATGAGGATGGTGACCCCTACTCCTGGATTCTACTCGAGTTTTCCGTCAGGCAGAGCAGAGTTACTTTGGTAGGCTTAAATGTAACAAAAAATGTGACTAGCCGTCTCTATAGTCGGATTTTTAATTAGACGATATCCACTGACGTTTACTGTGTTGTCAGTTTTTGATGAAATAAAAATAGTGCTGTGACAAAGTGAATGATTAAAAAAACTCCTGAATGAATGAAATTGCCTCGATTGTCCAGTAAATAGTTAGTGTGCCGAACTGCCGATATCGGGTACGGAGTTCGAATTTTAGTCATATCAACGAGTTTTCGACGACTTTGTTCGTATAGTATCTATCTATACTGAATACCGAGTGTTTTAAACATTAAGGAAAACATTGAGAGGAAACCTGTAAGACTGTCCTATTTTCAATACATGTAGTTCAAACTATAGATGTATAAAATATAATAATTAGGTATAGGTAGATACAATAATAAAAAAAACATCGCATAACACATAATTTTATAAGAGCGTCGGGGCGGTCCGAGGTTTAGTATAACAACTTCGGGGTATTTATGTACAAGTAAATTTAATATACAACCCGGTCACATATCTCTATTAACAACCCTAAAACCAAAACAAAAGTACAAAACTCAAGAAGCTTGTAACTTATAGATCCTGCATGATTAGGATTTTTTTTTTTGTATTACTGGTACTATTGCAGGCTAGTTATTTATCAAGGTTTTGAATCCAACTAAGACAAGATATAGCTGTAAAAAAATAAATCCTGAAATAACATTGTTTGTTTTTATCTCCCGTATTTTTCATGTTATGGTTTTTGTGTTATTTGTGTATGTTAAAGCCGCAAAGAAGGACATTAGTAGATTTACAGAAACTCATATATATGGGATCTAAGTTTTTTTTTTTTTTTGAATATTTACAAAAAAAGCGGCCGAGTGCGAGTCGCACTTGCCCATGAAGGGTTCCGTAGCAGCAAGTAACATCATATAAAAGTTTTTGTAGTTCGTTGTAATTTTCATCGATGTTTTAATAATAGTGTTTTGATTGAAAGAAATGTAAATTGCGGTTTATGATTTACGACGTATTAAAAAAAAATACTTAATAGATCTCGTTCAAACTTACCTTGGAAGTTTGCATGGTAATGTACATCACATATTTTTTTTAGTTTTATCATTCTCTTATTTTAGAAGTTACAGGGGGGGGGGGGGGACAAAATTTTACCAGTTTGAAAGTGTCTCTCGCGCAAACTATTTAGTTTAGAAAAAAATGATATTAGACACCTCAACATCAAAAATTTTTGAACTTCAGTTCTAAGTATGGTGACCCCCAAAATATATTACTTTTTTTCTATTTTTGTGTAAAAATATTAATGCGGTTCACAGAATACATCTACTGACCAAGTTTCAACAGTATAGCTCTTATAGTTTCGGAAAAAAGTGGCTGTGACATACGGACGGACAGACAGACAGACAGACATGACGAATCTATAAGGGTTCCGTTTTTTGCCATTTGGCAACGGAACCCTAAAAACATTTTTGATCAAAGCACATTTGAACATCAGGAATTCTCGTCTTTCTTTTTAAATTAATTTATCTATTTAATAAAAATATATTATGAGGAGGGTTATTTTTTGGGTCAAAAAACACATGTGCGACGCGCGCGACGTTGAGCCGTCATAAAACTGATTGTACATACTACTAGTATCTTAAATCAGAGCACTTTTATACAATTTCATTCTTAAATAGATATAATATTCTTTTATAGTTCGAAATGATAAACTATTCACACTCATTGTTCATTCATCTGATTGAATGAGAACTGAACGCATCACTATTACTTTAAATATGACAGCATTATTTTACTAAGTGACATTAGCTACTGTCAGGTAGCTTCGTCTAATTAAAAATTCGACTATAGACAAATGTAGGCCTCTTCTCTTTTGATAAAGTTGAGTTTCGACTGGCCAGTTTGTTGATTTATATGTGTCAAGCTTTCTTCATCTTAGGCTTGTTGTGTGTATTTGGTCTTGTTCTATGTGTGTGTGTCTTTTATCCTTAGCCAGCTCTTAGAATCCCATTCTATTATGACTACTATTATTATTATAGACGGATAAATAGAGTAGTGCCATGCCTTACTTTGAATGTGTCACCACATGAATAACGAGAACATCAACATATGGTATTTAATATGTAATGATAACAAACCATTTACGAGCGTTATCAAGGGTTGTAAATAGCTTATGATCAAAGTAACTCATATATTTTTTGCTATCTTCATTTCAATATGTTATTGATTAGGTTTGTAATACTTGTTTTCGAATATGTCCTTTTTTGATTATTATCGACTGACACACAATGTGCACATCATAATGTATTACTCGACTATTAATAATAGTCATCTTCCTAGCCTTTATTCCCAAGTTTACTTGGGGTCGGCTGCTAGTTCAACCGGTTTTACCGGAATTTTAGTTTTTCCACGGAGCGACTGGCATCGGATCTCCGCAACCCTAATGGAGAACTGAAATTCGAAGATTGAACTAGTTGTCAGTATAGTTGAGGGCACTGACTTCCCACGTTTTACGTGCTCTCCAAGGCACGGGCGTGAATCACTGCCAAACTTCCAAACTCCGGGCTGCTATTAGGAATTTCCTAAGATAAAACTAAAAACACTTGGCCCGACCCGGGATTTGAACTCGATACCTCTTGATTAGCAGCCGCATACGCCAACCACTAGACCAACAAGGCAGTCATTATTATGAGTTTACTTGACGTCAACTCATAATATTACTCATAATTAAAAAAAACAATTACCTATATGTAAATTATTTCTGTGTAAGTTTCTGTTTTTTGTAACAAAAATTTTGAATAACGAAAAAACATTAATATGACGTCAAACAGTAAAGAAAAAAAATGAAATAAATTGAACAATGCCAGTTGTCTAAACGTTATTACTTATGTTTATTAAGTTTGTTACTGAAAAACTTTTCAAACGATTTAGAGCCAACAGAGTCGTATTCTCTAATGATGAGAAATACGTAGGTAATATATATAACGATTATCTCAGAGAATCATTGTCTGGTAAATAATATTTAACAGAAGGTTAGAGAAAAAGAATAATCATGTAAAGATCATAGTTCAAAGTTTTATAACCAATTAATTCTTGACAAATACTCCATAGGTACTGATCTAGTAGAAGCTACTAGAAGAGAATATTTTTTTTAAATATTTTTGGACATCTTACACACACAGTCCCAAAATAAGCAGAGCTCGTGTTATGGGTTACTTAACAACTGATATAAATACATAAACATATGTTATTTTTTTTGTAAACACATACATATTATACATAGAAAAACACCCAGACTCCGAAACAAATATTTGTGGATCACACAAATATTTGGTCTGACCCGGGAATCGAACCCGAGACCTCTTGATCGGCAGTCGCATACGATAACCACTAGACCAACAAGGCAGTCAATTTAGTCAATGAGAGAAGCTGTTTAGCTCCAATCTAACAAAGAAAAGTATAATAATTTTAGAAGTAATTAAGAAGCCGCTTCATCATCATCGTCATCAGCTTATTGCAGTCCACTGCTGGACATAAGCCTCTCCAATTGCACGCCACTTGGTTCGATCCTCGGCTTCTCGCATCCAGCTTAGAGAGAGGTAATCCTTTCCAAATCCATTCATTCTAATCCATTCATTAATAATGTGAGGCTCGAAAGGGGAGGGAGGGGGTTCGACAGAAATCACGAAATATCACAAGAGGGGACGGGGTTATAGTATAAGATATTATCATCATTTAACAGTCTACTGCTGGACATAGGCCTCTCCTTGAAAAGGAGGTATTGGCCTACTATACCACACTGGCCAGACGGGTTGGTATAGACTATAGGGTTGGTTTCAAGTTTTCCTTCTCTTTGCATTGATGTTGTCTTGCGTAGTTTATCCCTTAGTCGCCTTTTACGACACCCGCGGGATGAATAGGGGTGGTGACACTCTGTATTCTTAATCAAACACGTGGAAATACGTGCGCTGGTGTTTATCTGTGTATAAAATGTTAAAACTACTGGCTGTTCAATTAAATTAGTATAAGATCCTAAAGTCTCTTAATAGCTATCGTTAAATCCACATTTAATTTGTTTCATAGCTGATGTACACATTGTTTATTTTATATTTTTATTACGATTGACGCAATCAAGTGGACAAGTTGGTTAAAGAGTCTTTAACTAGATACAAGTTGGTCGCCTTCTTATGATATTACTTAACCGTATTACGTGTAGAATGTATCGGCCTGTACAACATAATATAAAGCAACTATTGCGACAGTGATCGTTGCTCGTAGGAATAGTAATGAATGGTGCAATTACTTGCTCCGTGAAATTTGTCCCTAACCATCTAGTAGCAGAACCGGACGATGACTTTACAGTTATTGCGTTCAACGACATGCTTTCAACTTTATATTATTTAGAACATTATAATATCATTTCTCTGAATGAATTTTGTTTTGGTTCTTGCCTTTCAAATAACATTCAACATTGACCTTGCTATTTTTTGGATACGTATTTTTTTTTTACGATTTTAGAGCCTATAAATTATTTCGAAACATTGAAACATTTAAAGTAAGTACGACCAACGAGAAGCGATGCTAAATATCAGCAAAACAGCAGGGTTGCATGACTTTTTGACAGTTGGGTTACATATTTTAGTAGAAAATATTTTTTTTTCTCTTAGAAAGACAACTCCCGCATTAGGAATACAAATTTCTGTGTCACGGGTGACTTTACAACAGACGTAACTGACACAAAGAACACCCAGACTCAGAACAACAAATTGTGAATCACATAAAGTGTTATCCCACGTGGGATTTGAACCCACGACACTTGGCGCAGTAGGAAGCGGTGTGGCGACCGCTTAAGCCTCTAGGCCAACAGTGCAGCAACTCAACAGTAGAAAATATAGTTTTAAAGTAGGTAATAAAAGTCATAAAAGTATTTGGACAAACAAAAAAACAGACTTTTTATTTACTCTGTTATAATTCGTATTGTATGTTGTAGTGTGTAGTTTTAAATTAAGTAACGAGAATAATAATATTTTTTCTGAATATTGCTTGCCTTAAAACTGTGTGCCCGGTGTATGGCAATAGACTTGACTTCGGTTTCATAGGAACTAAAGGGTTTTTTTTTTATGGGATAAGTTATGTTTATGGAAATTAGTATAATTGTTTTGTTTCTCATCACATCACAATGTACAATGTATCACAATGAAAAATATAAACCTAAAAAACTGACCTAGATACAACAGGTTCCCCTATGCTACTAGCCACGCTGGGACATTTCCTAAAGATTTTTATCAAAGCGTCATTGCTTACGAGAAATTCGGACGATGACTTGAAGGCTAGAATTGACTTTACAATAGAAGATCCCGTCTTGATCCTAATTTTTTGCCGGGAGAACGAGACATTTTGACAAATACAATAAATAGAAAGAGATAGATAATAGATTGTCAACTCAACAGTCGCTTTGAAAGTAAATAAACTTTTGTATCGCATCTCGTTGGCTACCTTATAATACTCTTTATTTCTCCATTTTTTAAACAATTCTTTACAAATCCGATTAAATTTATCTAAAAGGGACGGTGTTTACCCAGAGATGCAACTGTTACAACACCGAAACAAAGAAAGAAATTAGAATATATAAATATTGTTTACCAACAAATATATGCTACTAGCCACGCTGGGGCATTTCCTAAAGATTTTAATATTTAGATTTTTAATTTTTATATTTTCATTGTTTACGATAAATTTTGACGATGGCTTGAAGACAAATACTTGACATTGGCAGAAATAGCTGATATTATTCGTTTGTTTGCCACCCAAAAGAAGAAAAAGATAATATATAGATAAATAATTTTGCAGCCAATCCTAACATTTTTACCAAATATAATAAAATAAATTTGTTAATTATTTATTTATTATCCTCTTAATTAACGTCTTATATGAATGAGATCGTCAATCGTCAGCTCCATAATGTTTATTTTACTATGATTAATTGGTATTTAGTGTTCAATAAATTATTAACATTCCTATTAAACTTCAAAGATGATGGAATTTACATAATTATAATGACTGTCGTTGCATTTACATAATCACTATAATAATATCTCTACTAACAGCATTAGACTGTATATTGTAAGCATACTTGAAAATTTCAAATACCAATTAATTTTTGGTATTTTTTTCAATTCCGGACTTAATATGTTTACAAAAATGAAATACCTTTTTAAAGGTTTGTAATCTGCGCGGAACAAAGCAAGTATTTTTTCGCTATTCGAATTTTTTTCTTGACCGTACCTAATGTACGCAGTTCTTTAGCGGTCACTAACATACGCATTAAATATTTTACGTAATATAATTTACGTACAATTACGTAAAGTTATAAGATATAGAATCTTCTCCTGTTAGATAATAAACTGTATTTTAAAACACAGAAGACCATCCTAATAATGACAGCATTCTTGCTGTCGTATTTCCTTGGTGAGATTGAAACTGGAGGTCCAATCATTCTGCATCTGACTGATCAGGCCGCCACTGTATGGGTCACCATGCTGCATTGTTTACCCTCACAATGAGGATAGTGACCCCTACTCCTGGATTCTACTCATGCTTTCTATTTAATATATAAAAAATCGGCCAAGTGCGTGTCAGGTCACGCACAGGAAAGGGTTCCTCAGTCAGAGGAAACGTTTCTGAACGCTTGTCAAACTGACAGGCGAAGTGACGTTTGAGACTTGAAGTGACTACGTGTTTGAACCGCGGCGCGGGCGTCGGGCGCGCTTATATAAAACGCATAATCCGCTCAAACTATAAACGCGAGTGAGTGTTTAAGGTCCCAAATCAGCTCGAAAACCAACCTCGCCGTGGTAAATAAAAGGACTACAGTGCCACGAAGAATATTCGTCTAGTGCACACCTGCCCCGAGGACGGCAGAGCCTGACAACCAGCAGATCCTGCCATCACCATCAGCTCGCATCCGTAAGTACTAATCCTTCTTTGACACCCTTCACCCCAAAACACCATTCCCATTCTCCCTTAACCTCAACCGTCGCTGTAATGTTTGCGTCTGCACAAGGCGTGGACATTACAACTTCTATCACATGATTTCATTTTCATTTTCATGATAATAGTTTTCTTCAACATTACTCCATGTGACCTCTTTTTTGTAAGCATTTTTATAATCTGCGTGACCAACTGCATATAATTCGGGATAATTTCGAATTGAATTAAAAAATATTTCAATATTTTCGACTTCCAGGGTACGAAAATCTGTCCTCAACGACAGTACGCATGCGAACACAGAAACATCTGCGTCTGTGTAACGACGATTTCGCAGTTCCTTGCGAAACAATACCGACAAGGACGCAACTATTTCATGTAGCCTAGTGCTAGAGTGAGACGTAGCGTATGCGAAATTCTGCCATACTACTGACAGTTTTTTCGTTGTTTCGCTGCCGCATACGAACGCGTAGGTGTACTAACGGCGTAAGGGCTATTGACCATGATAGTTATTTTTGAGAACATATGTACTTATAAGAAAAACAGGTGTTTTGTTTTAATTAGGAAAAAAATAAACAATGGAAGTTAAGTTCACACTCACTTGTGACGAAAACACGTGATTTTTAATTATTGAAATTATAGCGGTCATTTAAGATTCAGTCACATGTTTTAAGTGTATAAAATAATAATTGAAATAAATTGATGTGTTTTAAAAACTTTTCGGTTGTTGACTCAATCTTCGCACGTACTCTTGAGGTTATGTCTCTTGTGTAGCGGTACAACATTAAAAAAAAATCTCATCATCATCATCATTCATCAACAGCTTTTAACAGTCCACTGCTGGATATAGGCCTCTCCTTAAAAGAAAAAAAAATCTGCAACATGCTATTCGAGAATCATATTTACTACTGTCTCGTTGGTCTGGTGGTGGTAGAGGTCTCGGGTTCGATCCCAGGTCGGACTAAGTGCTTCTATGATCCGCAAATATTTGTTTCGGAGTTTGGGTGTTTTCTGTGTATGTTTTTCCAACAAAGAGTATGTTTATGTATTTATATCAGTTGTCTAGAACCCATAAAACAAGCTCTGCTTAGTTTGGGGACTAAATGGTGTTGTGTGTAAGATGTCCGAAATTATTTACATTTATTCTAAATGCGTAGCCATCCTTGAAGTCACCCCTCACAAGATTATGGAGAGGAGGGGATATCCCTCCCGGAATTTACTTATTTTTTGCAACAACATGCCACAGCAACGAGTGACAGATTATGTTTGGCAATTAATGTTATTTTATGTATTTAATCATACTTGTTGTACAATTTATACAATGATAATCAAGTACATAGGTACTATGTTCAGTCACGTGCTATTCTACAACCTTTAAAAAAAAAACAATGGGTAAAAAACAGTAGTAAGATGATACTCCCAAGACACGAGATAAAACACGTGATCTTGGTCTTAGATCTTGCCAGTCTGTGAAATCATCCAACAACACGTTTAACGACTGTAAAATAATAATTAAAATGAATTGCTGTTGTGCAGATATTATCAACACCTCGGCTTTTATCGGTTGTAAAAGCTGTTTACTCATGTAAAATATCAACAAACACCCGCTTAACAACGCAAGGCAAGATTTTCACAAGGACTCTTGAGGTGTCTTTTGTAATATACAATATGCTGATTCTCATAAAATGCAGACAAGAGAATCCTGAATGAGTTGACTTTGTAAACTTCTTTTACTTAAACATCAAACATAGTGAACGTTTTCTTTGAAAATACTTTTTTTATATATTTTACCCTAAGAAAAGAAACTCTATTCTGCCTGATGGAAATCATGAGTAAAATCCAGAAGTAGGGGTCACATCCTCATCGTGAGGGTAGGCAATGCAGGATGGTGAGGAATACCATTTGGCCTGGTCAGCTGTTTCTGCATGATTCTCCCGGACTCTGGAGACCCTCTGGTCTTACACTCACTAACAAAATACTACATCAAGAATGTTGTCATTATTAGGATGGTCTTCTGTGTGAGGTGCCTCGGTCGAGCCTGCCCATTCGTGCTGAAATCATCGTAGTTCTACTCCCTCATAACCTTATAAGTGTATAAAATATGAACTCTCGATATTTGTTATCGATTATTATATATACAGAGTGTCCATAAATTCAACGTCCAACGGCAAGGGGGGGGGGGGGGGGTGACTGTATGACACCTATAAATAAAGTACTATATCCGTGGCCTATTGAACATCTCTCTGTATTCCTGTTACGCTCATACTGACGACTTTGGCTTTGTGTTTTGGACTTGACTGGCGTGTTTTAATTTAACTTGAGGTTTTAATTCATTGTATCTGTTTACATTAAAAATGATTTTGAAGATATGAATACCGCAATGTTCAAGGTTTTAGAATAATTTCATTTATATTGTTATTAACATTATATTTTTTGTATTATTTACGTCACCAGCATGCAGTAATATCTGCTTGTGTTTTTTTTTAATTATAAATAATATAATCCTTGTAAATGTAGATTGTTTGTTAAATTGTAAACAAAAGATATCAACAACAGTAGCTTCCTGCTCACTTGTCGACCTCGTCAACCTAAAGAATTCTCGATTACATCGCTTACAATAAAAATTTCGATAAGTAGTAAGGCCACTCTGATTTCAGGACGGGTAGTCCACACAGAAAACCATTCTGATAATGACAGCATTTTTGCTGTCGAATCTCGTTGGTACTCACCAAGTGACACACTCGTGAGACCGGAGGCCCAATCATTCTGCATCATTGTCCCAGAAACATCTTACCAGGCCGCTATGGTATGGGCCACCATGCTGCATTGCCAACCCTCACAACGAGAAGGTATCCCCTATTCCTGGATGCTACTCATGTTTTTCATCAGACAGAGTCGAGTCTTAATTAATTAATTAATTTATTTATATTACGTCTACCATTACAGATATACGGAATCTAATGCGGTATACGTAGACGACCGTACGTTCCAAGTTCACAGTAAGTTACCCTGGTGAATCCGCTCAGTGAACAAATAAATATGTCAACGACATTAGCTACGCATTGAGCGCATGCAAGGCATGCGTGAGCTCTCGGCGCTCTCTGGAGCATATATACTATAAAAAAGAAACAGAAAAGCATTCTATAGACCCCGATATTTTCTCTAGATTCTAATCAGAGTGAATCAATTTTCAAATCTCAAGATAGTGCAGTTCTGTTTTACGCTTAATATTCTATATGTATTCTTAACAAGGTTTTTATATCCATGACAGTTTTTCAATTTAATTCCGATTCCAATTCCGTATTGATATAGCCTTAAAATGAGAAGTAAATATTTAGATAAGAATTAATACCAAGGTGTAACTTATCTTAATTTTTATCAGCATCGATTTCATTCATATTTAGCGATTGCGCGGTTGGTATACTGATTTAAACTGTCACCTCGCTGCTTCCAATATGCCAACTTTTGTGAGTTCAATTACAGCTATTTTTATTGTTCTGAATTCTATAATTAATGTTAGTGGGGCGAGAAAGTGACGTCCGCGTGGTGCCGTACATTACCTAAATAGAGACTTTGCTGGGGATGGTCCGCATCAATGCGGGCAGGTACTTGAAGTTATCCGGGTATCTTAATAACAACAGTTTCTGCATCCTTCCTATTTAAGATGCAGAGTGGCACACTGTGTGGTTTTAGTGGGTTTGGTCACCCCGGTGGGATGATTGAGTGCGGAATTTTCCATACGTTAATAAAAATTGATTTCATGTTTGTAAAGTGCACCATAATATACCAATACTTAGAGTGAGAGTTTTTTACAAATACAAAAGTTAATCCTAATATACCAGTTATAGTGGCAAAACTAATAGTTGTAAATTTAGAATCTGACATGTGTTTCTAAACAGATGTCTTCTTCTTTTGATGAAATGACAACCATCCGAAAATCAACTATTTCTGCCAATGACAAGTAATTAACGTCTTCAATTGTAAAGTCTTCTAGTCTTCAAGTCGTCGTCGTAATGAATTTAAAGATAAAAAATATGAATGAGATGAAATGGGACCGTCACCCATAATGGTACGTGGGTTTTAAAATCGTATCAAATAGATAATTGTTCTGTTTACGTAATAATGCGTTTATTTTGTGTGATGTTTTCCAAGTAAGCGCATTTTACAAGTTAAGCCTCTATAACTTCTGAAATAACAAAGTCATCCAATCCATTATAATTTTCCTTTAAATTTTCCACGACTTTTTTCAGATTTTGTTTTTACAAAAAAGTGCCCTTTAAAGTGGAATTTCTCTCAAACAGATACCTAAATCGAAATATCGTCTTAGAAACTCTGTATTGTTTTTAAAAGACCTATGGAATGATACCCCACACGATGGGCTAGCGACGAAAAAAAAATAAACATCCTCACAACGTGTAGGGAAGGGCGGGGGATGGTCAAGCAAGACACATAACTTCTTCTTGCTTGATGATCCCCCACTCCCAGTATCTGTCCGATGCTGGGTTTGGCGAATGGGTTAGGGAGTAGCGCAGGTCGCCGAGATCCCCTAATCAAGGCCAGTGGACTACCCTTCACGAGGTTGCCGCCCGTTATTGGTCAAATACCCTCTGTATTTGACACAAACAAAAACCTCTGGCCGCACTCTGGGTTTGGGTCTGGGAGTGAGGATGGGCTTAGGCCCATCCTCACTCCCAGACCCAGACCCGCATAGCCGAACCGTGGCGGCGCAAAACCACACCCAGGCCCACATAGCCATGGGGACTTAAATACCCCCAAAAAGATGGTACCACACATCCTTGGGCAAGAGTGTGTGAGTTAATCGGCATTTCCCGCCATAGCCCAAAACCCAACATGAGTGCCTTCAAAGAGAAAAAAATACTACCCCAGGAGGGTAGCGCGACAAGCGCAGAATCCCTCACCGAGTCAAACTCGGTCCGTCCCGCGTATTCTGGGGGGGACAAAAAGCACTCCGGAAAGGGCGCAAGCCTGGACCTCACCGGCCTAGCTGAGGCCATTAACACAGCAACAGTAACACCAGCAAAATGGACCGTGGCCGCCCATAAGCGCCCTTGCAAAAGGGACCCTTGCAAAAGGGAAACAGCTAATGTGACGGCCACCACCAGCAACACAAACAAAGGCGCGCAGGGCCGAACAGAACGCAGTCGCCCCAACCGGCGCGCGAGAAGGGAAGCACTGCGCCCTAAAAACAAACAAACCGACACTCTGGCGGCCACCGCAGCAGTGGAAACAACACAGCGCGACCCTGTAGAAATACAGGAGGCCAATAGAGTGTCAGACACAACACAAAACACAACACAAAATACAAACAGACGGACACGACGGAAACCCAAGCAGAGGGGTCACCGTGCTCAGCGGACCGCTGCGCAGGCTACCACTGCTCCTGAAAAGGAGCAGTCTGGGGATGCGGGTGGTTCGGGCGTTCCAGCTTCGACGAAGCGGCCACGCCTGGACGACACGCAGTCCCCGAGGGGAGACGCCAAGCGCGCGAAAACTGACGCGAAGTCGAAGCGGACGGTGGGCTACGCAGATGCGTGCAAATCGCATCTGAGAGTAGCGATCACCACCGTCCCGCCTAGAGACCTCTCAAGCGAGCAGGCGGAACACCTAAAGGAGACCATCGACGATGCAATCCTGCAGTGTGTTCTGACTCCGCAGTCTTCGGGGGCGCCAGCTCCATCTTTCCGCGGACGACCCTTCCTATTGGACGGGGTATTAGCGATGTGGTGTGAGGATGACAACGCGCTCAAGTGGCTCGAAAAAACCGTGTCAGACATGACTTCACCCATACCTAACACGAAGTTGACAGTCATAAAGATGTCGGATATGAAGAAGAAACTCAGAGCTGGGCTTCTCCTTCATACCCGCGTCACGGACGCTGCCACTCTACACAAGGTCCTTTGTGCCCAAAACCCCTGGTATGAAGTCGACACCTGGCAGTGCTACGATATGACTGTTGACGACAAGGAGGGCAATTCCAAGGAGAAGGTAGTTCACCTAATCCTTGGGATCCCTGAGGACCAACGCCAGAATATCATGGACAGAGATCGCCGTGTTGCACACATGACTGGGAGCGGATACGTCCGCTTCTTTTCATCGGACGAACCTGCACCGGCCGACTTAACAACCGCAGAGACCGGTGCAACCGAGCACCCCGGCACTGCGATCGCCACACCAACCACCTCAGCTCCCCAACCGGGTACGAGCGAGATGGAAATGGATGCAAATCGAGACTCAGAGGACTGCGTCAGTGACGAAGATGGCGTCCTACGTAGTCCCTAGTATCGAAATCATCCAGACCAACCTCCAGCATAAACAAATAGCGGCGGCTACCCTACGCAGAGTGCTGGAGGAAAACAACAAGACCGTCGCCCTGATCCAGGAACCATGGATCAGAAACAATAAGATATGCGGTCTCAATAACATCGGCGGTAAGTTACTCTTAGACACATCCGTTGAAAAACCAAGGACATGTATTTTTATGCCTAAGTCTATAAAAACAACTGTGCTTAACCAATTCTGTTCTAGAGACGTCACAGCTGTGACTATCCCCACAGGAAACCAAACAGTCCTCGTGTTAGCCTCGGTCTACATGCCGAACGATGGTGAAATACCTCCGAAAGAGCTGACCGAGCTGGTACAACACTGCGATGACCACAACTGGGAGCTGATTGTAGCGGCAGACTGCAACGCACATCACTCATTGTGGGGAAGTAAGGATACAAACAGAAGGGGTGAGTTATTAACCGAATTCTTACTCCAAACTAACCTTAACATCATGAACGTTGGTACGGAGCCCACATTTGTCAGCTCCAGGTACCAAACGATCATAGACATAACCCTGGCAACACACTCTGCGGCAAATCTAATTCAAGGATGGCACGTGTCAAGCGAGCCTTCCTTTGCGGACCACCGTAGGGTTTGCTTTAAACTACAATACAGACAAACAGACCCTGTTCCATATCGAAACCCCCGTAGAACCGATATAGCAAGGTACATTGAACTGTCGACAAAAGCTCTGAGTAAGACACAAATTTGTGACGAAATATCAGACACGAACAAGATAGAAACAAACGTGCAGTTCTTCACTTCAACACTCCTTGAAAGCTACGAACTGACGTGCCCAACCGTCGCTCCCAAGGGCCTGGGTAAGAGTTCCTGGTGGGGGCCGGAACTCGAAAGACTACGTAAAGAACTCAGGACACTTTTCAACCGAGCGAAAAACACCAGAACCGACGAGGACTGGGAAAGATATAAAACAGCACAAAAACACTACAAGAAGCGAATTAGGTACCGGAGTAGAGAAGGCTTCCGCAGCTTCTGTAGCAGTGTGAACTCAACAAGTAAAGCTGCCAGACTCAAGAAAGTTTTGTCAAAGGACAACTCAAACCTTTTAGGGTCCCTGAAAAAGGATGACGGCACCTATACAAAAACAGAGGAAGAAGCAAATGCAGTGCTATTGGAAACCCACTTCCCAGGCAGCAAACCGGCGCCTGATTCTGGGTGGCTGAACGAGCACTACAGTACACCAACAACCCAGGAATGGGATCTGGCAAAAACAATAGTAACGGCGGAAAAGATAGAATGGGCCCTGGAAAGCTTCCAACCATTCAAATCAGCTGGACTAGATGGTGTCTTCCCGGCGCTACTAAAATGGCAACTAAACCAGGCAGTTAGACACCTGACACCGATCTTTAGGGCCTGCCTGGCCTTCAAATATATTCCGAAACAATGGAGAGAGGCAAAAGTGGTGTTCCTACCAAAACCAGGAAAAGAGGACTACACACGGGCCAAATCCTTTAGACCAATCTGTCTAACTTCCTTCCTTCTGAAAACATTGGAAAGGCTAGTAGACAGACACCTCAGAGATGGGGCCCTTGGAAAGGTCCCGCTACATCCCCAACAACATGCCTACAGGAAAGGTAGATCAACAGAGTCGGCACTACACGCAGTGGTTCACAAAATAGAATCGGCAATCACAAACAAATCTTCAACACTAGCAGCCTTCATAGACATAGAAGGTGCTTTTGACAAAACTATGCACAACAGCATAAACCACGCCCTACGAAAACTAAATGTGGACCAAGTCACCAGAGGGTGGATCACCGAACTGGTTGGTAAAAGGGCGGTCCAGATAGTGGGGAATACTACCACGCGTGCGAGGGTAGTCAGAGGATGCCCTCAAGGGGGAGTCCTATCACCACTTCTCTGGAACATAGTAGTTGACAGTCTCCTAAGAAGTTTAAATGACAGAGGATACACTACTATTGGGTATGCAGATGACTTAGCAATTCTGATAAATGGAAACGCTGAGAATGTCCTTTGCAAGGTCATGTCTTCAGCCCTACAGATTGTGGAAAAATGGTGTGACGAACATTATTTGTCAGTAAACCCGAATAAAACGGAACTTATCCTTTTCACCAACAAGAGGAAGTTACCAGAACTACAATTACCGAAACTATTTAAAACAAAACTCTCCCTATCAACACAAGTGAAATACCTGGGTGTAATACTTGACAATAAGCTAAATTGGGCGAGTCACATAGAATCAAAAACAAAGATGGCCTGTATTGCTTTTAATCAGTGTAGAAGACTAGTTGGTAAAAGATGGGGTCTTAATCCAAAGATCACTCTTTGGTTATACACAACAGTAATCAGACCTTCAATAACCTATGGATCAGTTGTGTGGTGGCCCAGAACCCAACTGAGCACAGTGAAATCCAAGCTCCAAAGACTACAACGTTTGGCAAGCTTGGCAGCAACAGGATGCATGAGAACAACTCCATCAGCCGCACTAGAGTCTCTCTTGAACCTAAGACCTCTAGACTTAGTGATACAAGAAGAAGCAAAAGCTGCAGCCTTGAGACTGAAATCTCTGGGCGTATGGAGATCGAATACTATAACAACACACTCCAATATTCTTCAAATATGTATCAGGGAGCACCCGCTCCTTGAGGCGCCCATGGACAAGATATTGGGGCAATACATCTTTGACCGAAGATACGACATCCAACTTTCCGCAGAAAAAGAAGACTACTCTGGCACTGGGGAAGTTAGGATTTACACGGACGGCTCCAAAATCAACACTGGTACCGGAGCTGGTGTCTTCTCAGACGACCTAAACATTAAGATATCAACAACATTAGACAAGCTAAACACAATCTTCCAGGCGGAATGTATTGGTATTACCAGAGCGGCACAAGCCGTTGCAGCCAGAGACATCAGGGACCTTAACATCAAAATCGTCTCTGATAGTGCATCCGTGCTTCAAGCCCTCCGCAACAACACAATAAACTCGGCCCTGATAATGGAATGTCACAAGGCACTCCAATCCATTGCGACAACAAACAGAGTAACTCTGCAGTGGATAAAGGGACACAGCAACTCAGTGGGTAACGACGCCGCAGATGAACTGGCCAGGAAGGGAGCAAACAGGAAAGTGCAGGGCCCCGAACCCTTGCTGCCGATTCCTCAGGCCCAAGTTAAGACATGGCTGCGCGAAGGAACCCAGAAAACACACTTGACAGAGTGGACAACTAGCGAAGGATGTCGGCAAACTAAGAACGCCGTATCAGTTCCTAACAAGAAGCTTGCCCGCACCCTTATCAGACTGAACAGAGACAAACTCCGTAAAGTTATAGGAACCCTAACCGGACATTGTCTCCTGAACAAACACCTACACACGATAGGAGTAACAGATAGCCCTCTATGCAGAGGATGCATGGAAGCAGAAGAAACGCCACAGCATGTCATCATGGAATGCAGCAGTGTGGCCGAGCAACGGGCAAAATTTCTCCAGTCACCGGCAACACTCAGGGAGGCCTGCAGCAATCTTCGGAGGCTGCTCTCCTTCTGGACCGATCTGGGCTGGCTGGAGTAAACGGGAAATTTCTCACACGCACAATGGTCCAATAGTAGGGACTAAGTGCGGAAACCGCCCAGGACAACAAAAAAAAAAAAAAAAAAAACGTGTAGGGAAAGTACTCTAAAAAATTGTTTTTTAATAATTCATGCAAAGTTTCATCTTTCTAGTACTTATCGTTTGGACGGTAAGACGAGGACGGACGGACAGACGGGCATGATGAATCCATTAGGGTTCAGAATCATAAACTTTGGAACCCTAAAAACGATCTTGACTCAGATATATCTTTAGTACATATTTCTCTCTAAGTAAGTTGATTTCTGACATTGTAAGCTGACGTCAATTTCAAGAATAGCAGTCATTTTTAACCGACTTCAAAAAAAAGGAGGAGGTTCTCAATTCGTCGGAATCTTTTTTTTTTTTTTTTTTTTTTTTTATGTATGTTCAGCGATAATTTCGTCGTTTATGAACCGATTTTAAAAATTCTTTTTACATTGGAATGGGCGTAGCTTATAGGTGGTCCCACGTTACCATATCGAGATCTGATGATGGGATCCCAAGGAAATCAAAGGAACTCCTCAAATATCATAGGCACAATGTCGCGATTTGGGTACTCGGAAGTTATTCATTGAAGTCGGTTCCTTTTTGTTAAAATTATTTAATATGTTATATTATGTGGTTTTCAAAATAAATAGTTACTCTTTTAAATAATTCTAATACGTCAGTGAATATGTATGTTTTTTTTTATTTCTTAAATCGATCGATCGATTACACGTTTATTAAACATAGAATTTAAATAAGCTTAAATTTAAAAGAATGATTAGATTAGCGCCATTCAAACGCGCACGCTTCTGTTGCCGTCAGGAGTTGCAATAATCATCATATATAGGATTGCCATTCTTCTGGGTTTTCGTTGACTTGTCCTAGTTTAGAACATCCGGCGGGGTTTCATTTTTAATCCGTGTCAAACCCAGACTATAATTAAATTTTCTAGTTTTTGGTCGATCTGCTAAAGATTTTTATAGTCAAATTATAAAATGGTACAGTTTAACAACCTTCAGAAATAATTTGCATATTTTGTGATATCAAAATCTTAAAATGGTTTTGACGTTCAGATTTAAAATCAATAGAATATCAAGCTCGGCCATCTTTGTAACAATCTGATACGTCGAGCGTGTCTATTACAAAATAAATTTTGATTTTTTGCATTTTCCAAATATGCTACCTATTCAAACTGCCTCGTTGGTCTAGTGGTTAGCGTATGCGACTGCTAATCAAGAGGTCTCGGGTTCAAATCCCGGGTCGGGCCAAAAAGTGTTTTTGGGATTTTCTTAGGAAATTCCTAATAGCTGCCCGGAGTTTGGAAGTTTGGCGGTGATTCACGCCCGTGCTTCGGAGAGCACGTAAAGCCGTCGGTCCCGGTTGTCATGAACATCTATGGCAATCGTTATTGGGAAGTCAGTGCCCTCAAATATACTGACAACTAGTTCAATCTTCAATTTCAGTTCTCCCTTAGGGTTGCGGAGGTCCGATACCAGTCGCTCCGTGGAAAAACTGAAATTCAGGTAAAACCGGTTGAACTAGTAGCCGACCCCAAATAAACTTGAGAATGCTAGGCTAGCAACTAGGAAGATGCTACCTATTCACGTTATTTTACAATATTCAAACACTTATATAGCGGCATTTTTAATGTAACAAAAATACATTTGTATTAAAAATAAATATTTAAAGTTATAAAATGAACGTCCAACTCTAAATATCCGACGCATTACATAAAATAACTTTTCCATTGTTATTTTGCCCCCTTACAATTTTGAAAATCTTTTTCGTACATTTTCCTGTCAAAAAAATTGAAATTCTTGTCTCTTGTAACTTTTTTAATATTATGTATTACTTTTTTGTTTAATATTTTGAGAGTTTTGCAACTTTAACTAGATCGCTCCTCATAATTGATATTTAAATAGTTATATTCTTAATAAATTTGAATTAATGTACTTAGTCGATGGTCTATGGTTAATCACTATGATAAAAAAAATTAAAATAAATAAATGTATAATTTAGGACTCAATAAATCAAAAATTGACTAAATGAAAAAAAAAAACTGTTGACGTGTCCGAGTTTTAATTATAAATAAATAAATATTTAATATCAAACAAATTACTCACAACATCAAAAACGCCCAAACTAAGCAGAGCTTGTACTATGGATACTAGACATCTAATAAATATATAAACATAGAACACAGCCAAACTTCGAAATAAATATTTGCTGATCATACAAACATATGGTCAGACCCGGGAATCGAACCCGAGACCTCTTGATCAGCTGCCGCATTCACCAACCACTGTTGTCCTTCAGTTAAATGTTGTCAATGTGGTCTGGGGGCGTGATTGGGCCGTTTTGCCAAAAAGTTATTAAGAATCTACATCTGTCAGCGTGCTCGTGGTGGACATTTGTCAGATATTATCATTTTCCATAATTTCTCAAATATTTATTTAAATAAATCAATAGAATATGTTAAGTTGTATTTATTTATCTACATTCCTCACAATTATGAAAGATACTATTGTATTCGATCCGTATAATAAAACCAAACACCATATCTTAAAGCTAAAATTGTTCAATTTAATTATACGTTATAATATAAAGTACCTGGGCGACCGAGCTTTGCTCGGTCATAATATTGATTGTTTCACAACGCCGTGTATTCTCTCAAGTATTGGTGGTGTTGCTATGATGGAATTACCGGACACTTCAAACTTTATAGTCGCAAGTCTGGTGGCACCTTCTTTTTATATAAAAGCTTAACAAAGCGACTCTCCTGATGGAAATCATAAGTACAATCCAGGACTGGGGATCACCATGCTTATGATAAGTGCAGACAATGCAGCATATTGACCCACACCAAGGCGGTCTATTGCGATGATTTTGGCTTCTGGAGATCAGGAAAATGGTAGAGAATGATTGGACCTCTGGTCTTACACTCACCAACTAAATACGACGGCACTAATGCTTTCGTTTTTGGGTTGGTTTTCTGTGTGATGGTAGTACTGGCCCGATCGAGCTGGCCCATCTGGGCTGTAATCAGCGTGGCTTAGTTAAATATACCTCAAAAAAAAAATTAATCACTTAAGAAATACAAAATGTTAAACGTTATTAATTACCAGTTTTCTGTGATGCCGTGGTATCAATCCAAACATGGCCGTGCATATGTGCATAAAATTGGCTCTCTCACGGCCTAAGGTAATATTTAGATTTTTAAATCAAACTGTATAGGCATTACCCTTTTGTGATGATGAACTGATTATAATATTACTTATATAAGCAGTTCATCATCATTAATCATAATAATGAGTAATTAATCATGAGCGTCAGAGCTGTTTGGGGGGAGGTGTTCGTGTAGCATTGAACCAAATCGAACGGCAATAGGCCGATGAACGGGAGCAATATAACAATATCTTCTAATTCAACAATTAGTAAACCTATTTTTATAGCCTATTTTTATTGTAAACTTTTATTAGCCTATTTTTATTGTAAACTTTTATTTTCTACTAGCTTTTGCCCGCGGCTCCACCCGCGAGTGTGTCGATTTTTGCGGTAAAAAGTAGCCTACGTCATTTCCCGAGGTCCCATATATCTGTATACCAAAATTTATCAAAATCGGTTCAGCGGTTTAGGCGTGAAAACGTAACAGACAGACAGAGTTACTTTCACATTTATAATATTAGTAGGGATTTAATCCTTAATGATCTTTAGTTACGTAGTTTATATTAAACTAGCTTTCGCCTGCGGCTGCGCCCGCGTCTATGTCGGTTAATGGAGCAAAAAGTAGCCTATATCCTTTCCCAGGTTTTGAACTATCTGGGTACAAAATTTCATTTAAATTGGTGCAGTGGTTTTTGAAATTATCGCGGACAAACAGGCGCGGTGGAGAATTTTGTTTTATAATTTGTAGTGAAGTGTTTTTTTTTTTTTTTTTAATAAATTAATAAATAAATATTTTGGACATCTGACACACAACATCATCTAGTCCCAAGCTAAGCAGAGCTTGTGTTATGGGTACTAGACAACTGATATAAATACATAAATATACTTTTTTTTTGTAAATACATACATATTATACATAGAAAACACCCAGACTCCGAAACAAATATTTGTGAATCACACAAATATTATTTGGTCCGACCCGGGAATCGAACCCGAGACCTCTTGATCAGCAGCCGCATACGCCAACCACGAGACCAACGAGGCAGTCAATTGACAAAATGTCGTTGTAATAATACGACTTTACTTACCAATACGTCTATATAACCGTGATAGTGTATAATGAAAAGACATTAATGGTTCTACAATACTAAATTATGAGTTATATATCAATGTCTCAAATAATAACATCCGCATCTATATTATGTCTGTGCCAATTAACCTAAATTCATTTCGTATTATATAAGCTTTATGTAACTTAAGTTAGATAATAATTTATCAGCTGATAGTAAACACTTATCAAGAAACGGAAATAATCAAAATAGCAAAGAATGTATAGCCTTTTAAAGTCTTACTGCCTGACAGAGAACTCCTTCGACATTTCGCATATTTTGGCTTACTGTAACACGCTCGCCAGTTGGGTTAGTGTACATATTTTGTGTTTTTTTTATTTGCATCGTTCTTCTTTGGCGTTATTTTCTCAAGTTTTGGACTTTTACGGGACAATTCATCAACCATAAGAATTGGAGGAGGTAAGTAAGGAGTAACTATGATAAAAACTGAAGAAAGACAAAACTATTTTTTATTGAGTGTTAGTACAGGTTACGGGACTCTGCTTTGGCCTATTATATCATGCTGAGCAGACAGGATGGTATAGAGTTTGATTCAAGTGTTCCATTTTTCCTGTGCAGCTTATTCCCTTAGCCGGTTCTTGCGACACCAACGGGATGAATAAATGTGATGATAATCTATATTCTTAATTCGTCACAAATTGCCTAAGAGATACCAATTTAAAAATTTAGACTACAAATCAATTTTTAAGAAAATATCAATTGGAAATAAAATTAGAATGACCTAGATAACAAAAACGAACTTAAGGTCAATGTCATGCATTGTAATGACAATGACCTTAGATAAAAGTAGGAGTAATTAAAGCTTTGGTGTAAGACCACGGCCCATTAACACATTTAGGGTCATTTATAGCACATCGGTAACCTTGGGTTAGACCTTGAAAAGTGCGATGTTACAAAACACTCGATATGAGGTTGTTCCGGTATCTAGATGTTCACCTTAATACTTCCTAAAATTTTGCATAAAATTTGTGTAGGTGTCGATATATTAATGTGACCATTTAATCAATAAAATTTGATTTACGCACTCGATTAAAATATATAATAAGGCTATAGAATTAAGGGTAGGTTAGAATTGGATGTAGGTTCGTTTATCAGTCTGTAATTGGTGTTCATTGCTAAATGTAAGTCTTGTCCAAAAAGGGCCAACAAGTCTTGAGCAGTCCGGAACCGTAATAAATGTACATTTAAACAATATAATTCTCTCATCTCCCTACCGTCTTCCCAAATATTTTTGGTATCGGTGCAATTAATTTTCTTCTTGAATTATTCTCTATTACTCGTCAATTTACTGTTTATTTGTTTCCTGGCCATATCCTCTATCGCACAGTCTATTTATTTATCTTCTTTTTTCACCCTCTACCCTTAATCCCAACCCCTCAATCCCTAAACCCATCAACTTCCATACTTAAAACTTTCTTGACTACATTTTGCTCGCTCTCAATCATCAACATCCTAAACAATTATATGTAATATGTAGAAATAAAAAAAAAGAAATTAAAGAACAAAAATAGAAGAAACACTACTTCTAAACAGACACAATAATTCTTCTTGACTGCCTCGTTGGTCAAGTGGTTAGCGTATGCGACTGCTGATCAAGAGGTCTCGGGTTCGATTCCAGGGTCGCACTAAGTGTTTGCGTAATCCGCAAATATTTGTTTCAGAGTTTGAGTGTTTTCTATGTATAATATGTATGTACATATTTACAAAAAAAGCATGTTTATGTATTTATATCAGTTTTTTTATTTATTTATTTTTATTTAAGACTTTATGCACAAAATTGTGTCAAAGGCGGACTTAATGCCATGGGCATTTTCTACCAGTCGACCTTAGGGCGATGCAGAGACAAACGTGGTAGATGCACAATAATGAGGGATAGGTTTTTTAATTATAACATATCCATACGGAACATAATATATAAATATTTATATACCCACATACATACATACATATATAGATACATACAGACATATACATACATATACACACTTATATACATACATACACATATATACTTATACCTACATAAATACATACTATCTTAATTTTTTCGTTTGAGATAATTTAAAGTTAAGGTTTAGTTAATGTTTCTGTAAAATGTTTCCGCAACAAGTTTTTAAAAGTTTGGCGACTTCCTGCCGTTCTAATCTTGAGAGAGAGCGCATTCCATAACAGAGCAGATTGAACTAGGAAAGTAGAATGTACAAAGTCAGAGTGGTGAGTGGGACAGTGGAGAAGTGGGTTGTTGGATGATCTAAGGTTTTTGGAGTGGTTTGTACCTAAATATTGAAGTTGTTTAGTTAAGTAAGATGGAGAGCTAGGCGAAAAGAGTAAAGAGTATAAGGTAGTTAACGCTCGTATCTGTCTGCGTTCGCGAATTGGAAGCCACTTCAATAGTGAGCGATGTTGAGACACATGATCATATTTACGTAGATTGAAAACGAATCGAATGCAATTATTGAGAAGACGGTCTAGCTTATTGAGCAGATCTGCATTCAGGTCGAAGTAGCACACATCACCATAGTCGATTATAGGGAATATTAGAGTCTGAACAAGCGTTATTTTAGTTTTTAGAGGGAGAAAGTTCTTGAGTCTATAGAGGGCCCGTAATGACCCTGTGACTTTTTGGCACACAGTTGTGACTTGTTTTCGCCAGCTAAGGGTTGAGTCCATACGCAGCCCGAGGTTTTTCACGTCATCACAGTATGGAATAACCATGCCATCATAGCTAAGTGGTGGAATTGATGCAAGGTTAAGCTGACTTATGCTACGGTTGCTGCCAATGATGATAGCTTGACATTTATTTGGATTCACCGATACGCCAAACATGTCAGACCATTGTTTGATAGCTGCCAGATTACTATTCATGGCTGAAATCGCGGATGATATATTGCGCAATTCAGTTTGAAAGTATAACTGCAGGTCGTCGGCATAAAGATGATAGGAACACTGAAGTCTTAGAGTGATAAGATCAATAAAGATAGAAAAAAGCATGGGAGACAGGATACCGCCTTGAGGGACCCCAGCAACGAGGCTACACCAGCTAGAAGAAGAATCTTCCATAGTAACAGACTGCTGACGATCCCGAAGATAGGAGGAGAACCAGTCTAGTGTTTCTTGAGAGGCTGAGAAACGGGATAGGACAGCAAGGAGGAGGTTATGACTGACGGTATTGAAGGCATTGGAAAAATCAACCAGTACCAAGATTGTTACCTTAGTATCTTCCATCCCTACCTTAATATCGCCAGCTACTTTAAGAAGAGCAGAAACTGTGCTGTGGCCTGGTCGAAAACCAGACTGAAGAGGACTGAGCAAGTTGTTACAGTAGATGAAGTGGGAGAACTGTTTATGGACGCAGGCTTCTAGCACTTTAGAGAGGAAGGGGAGGATAGAAATAGGACGAAAATGAGTCGGAAGAGACGGATTGGGAGTTTTAGGTAACGGGCGTACATAAGCTTTGCGCCACAGGGAAGGAAATGTGCCAGATGTGAGGGAGAAATTAATAATATGGGAAATAGCGGGAAGGAGGTGGGCCAATACAGTGGTGATCATTCGGCGACTGATGCCGTCACAACCAACCGCTTGAGATTTAATGGACAGGATAGTTTTCTTAATTTCTTCGTCTGTGACTGGTTTGAAGTGAAAAAGGCTTACTTTGGGACGCGGTAGACTATTGATATAACTCAGAGAATTCGTTTCAGAAATACTGTCCAAGGTGAAACAAGTAGAAAAGTGTTGATTTAAGGAATCGAGACTTATTGATTGTGGGAAGTCTACATATCGCGATTTGCCAACACCAAGAGTACCGAGGAACCTCCAGATGTCAGCAGAAGAAGAAGAGGAAATAGTATCAAGAACATGGCGGCGTTTAGCGTTCCGTATCATCTGGTTACACCTGTTTCTCGCAGTCTTATACCGTTGCCAGTTGACTTCGACACGGTTCTGCTTATAGGTCTTAAAAGCACGGTTTCGACGTTTCATGGCTAACTGTATATCCCTGGTCATCCAGGGCGCCGGCGGTCGCTTGACCTTTATCATTTTAACTGGGGCATGATTATCGTACAGATTAGTTACAATTTTATTAAATACATGCACCTTGTCGTCGATCGAGGTGGAATCGATCAGGGGTGTCCAGTCAATCTGTGAAGCATCGTTATTCAATATATTAAAATCTATTCGCCCAAGGCAACGCCTGTACAGAATCCTAGGTTTGGGTTTAGGGGGTCTGAGGACATAGGAGATAAAAATAAGGTCATGATGTGAGAATCCGGGAGCGTCAAGTTGACCGTGAGAGGAAACGAGGGAGGGATTTGAGGTTATGATTAAGTCGAGCCAAGTGTCCTCGCCTATTTTGTTGTGGTGAGTGGCATTTAGTGGCAGGACATGAAGATTGACTGACTCAAGAAGGAGTTGGAGTTTAGAGGAACGAGAGGAATTTTGGGCTAAAAGGTTAGTGTTGAAATCACCCATGATGATGTGGTGTGCATACTCCGTACCCAACGATTCAAGAACTGATTCGAATTCAGTGAAATAGTCTGTAGAAGGGGGACAATAGACAACACCGAGCACAGTTTTAGCGCCCTTGACACAAATCTCTAAGAAAAGGTATTCGGCAGGGGCGACATAAATAGAATTAGAAGTGGAAGATGATAGGATTTTATATGAAATGTCACTCCGTAAATAAATAGCTACGCCACCTCCCCCCCTCCCCATACGGTCATTCCGGATAAGAATGAAGCCTGGAAGAGGATAAGAGGTGGAAAGAAGATGCGATTTGAACCAAGTCTCGGAGATCAGAACGGCATGAATATTGGTTTCATAAAAAGCCTCGTACAAATCAGCAAAGTGGCTGGGAACACTTTGTGCATTAAGGTGACACACATTAAATAGCTTGTTGTTTTTGTTGACATTGAATTGTCTGCGTAGAACACCACCGAGAGTATCCGATAAAGAGGAGAAACTTTCATCACTCAAAGAGGTTTCCGATTCCTGGGCAGAAACATAACATTCACTGTCTGAAGACATTAACATAAATAAACAATAAATAAGTATATAAATAATAACTATAGATAAATTAAAATAAAATATAATAGAAAAAAAAAAAACTCGAGTCACGTGCAGATGTCCTGGTACAACGTCCGTATCTCTGCACCACCCGCCAGCTCACATCACTAGAAAATTAAAAATAAAACAGAAAATATGTATATATACAAATTTACAGTTCAACGATGTAAAAAACATTAAGCAGATAAGTTATTTTCTTGCAGTGTATCCGAACGTTTTTCACCGAACGGATTGAATAATTTTTATCTATGACACACACACACGTCAATTTGAAACAAAGAAGGGGTATGATAATAATATTGTGTTGTTTCATTAAGCAAACAAAATCTTCACAGCACAAACAGAGAAATATTAAAGTGTTTGTTTATATAATAAAGGGACTGAGGGTCTCGCTTACTATGTGGTAAATACTTATTCTAATAATAACACAACAACAATATGTAAATGCAACTGTCACTACTAAATTGTTTGTTTACTTATTTACGTGACCCAATTTCACCCGTAGACCGATCATCAGACTATAAGGGAGCTGTATGAGCCTTAGGATATTTCACCATTAGCGATTTCAGCTCCTCGATGGTCGTTACCTTATGCCGTATACCACCAGGGAACTTGACAACTATGATGCCGTCCTGGGTCCAGCATGCAGATATACCAAAGTGTAACCTGGCCTTAGCGAAGATGGATTGTCTATTTTTTGTCAGGAACTCCTTAATGGTAATTGAAGAACCCTTAAGTCTTGACTTGGCCTTCCATACTGACGATCTGTCGTCCATAGTCGAAAATTTAACTAGTATGGGCCGATGACGCTCTTTGTTTAACACTCCAAGACGGTGGCACACTCTGATAGAGGAAGCAGAGATATTCTCAAGGCCTAAGTTGCTACTGATGATTTGAACCATGACATCTTTGCAGTACTCCTTCTCAGCTTCCTGGATGCCTAAAAAGATCAGTGACTTACGCCGCGTTCTAGTTTCCATGGCATCTATCTCTTTGGAGCATTCATTAATTTGCTTTCGCAGTAAGCCCAGCATCGAGAATACCAACTCGCGAAAAGTGCGAAACTCCTCCGCAATCTTGGCTACAGTGTCTTTTGCAGGACCAGCACTTTGGATCTGTGCTTCCAAATCAGACATCTTTCTTGTGAAAGTTTCTTCCAGTGTCCTTTGCGCCGATAATATTTCCGCTACTTGTGTCATTTTTTTATTTTTATTGTATACAATATTGTATAAGCTGTATAAGATGATGCGCTGGCAGGTGGTGTCTATTAAATAGCTTATTATCACATTAAATTCACTCCAAATGTGAGCACCAGTACACTAACTGTCTTTAATTATCCAAAAGTATATAACTAAGCAAAATATATAATAATTAAAATATTATTTAAATTCCTCAATTCACGACACGTCTATACTTTTCTACATCTACCGTCAAAAAAGTCAGTTGTCTAGTAACCCATAATACAAGCTCTACTTTGTTTGAGGACTCGATGGCGTTGTGTGCAAAATGTCCAAAATATTTATTTATTGACTTACAGATAAAATGACATTGTTAAAAGAATTACATACATACATACATTTTGTTGGTTATAAGTGAAGTCCAAATTTAGAAAATTATTCTGATATCTCTTTGACTTGGGTTAAATAAAACAATTACCATACTCTTTCTTATACTAAACTAGCTGATGCCCGCGGCTCCGCTCGCGTTTTAGAGGTGTGAAAAATAGATGTTGGCCGATTCTCAGACCTACTGAATATGCATATAAAGTTTCATAAAGATCGGTCAAGTCGTTTCGGAGGAGTATGGCAACGAAAACTGTGACACGAGAATTTTATATATTAGATATGACAAAAAGAAACAGCACAATAATTATTATATAAAGATATTAGTCACTAGTTTCAATGGTATGCTCACAATATTAATCAATTTTAATTTTTAGAGAACTATATAATTATATTCATACTGCCTCGATGGTCTAGTGGTTAGCGTATGCGTTCAAATCCCGGGTCGGGCCAAAAAGTGTTCTTGGGTTTTTCTTAGGAAATTCCTAATAGATTCACGCCCGTGCCTCGGAGAGCACGTAAAGCCGTCGGTCCCGGTTGTCATGAACATCTATGGCAATCGTTACTGGGAAGTCAGTGCCCTCAAATATACTGACAACTAGTTCAATCTTCGAATTTCAGTTCTCCTTTAGGGTTAGGGAGGTCCGATGTCAGTCGCTCCGTGGAAAAACTGATATTCAGGTATAACCGGTTGAAGTAGTAGCCGACCCCAAATAATATTGGGAATAAGGCTAGGAAGAAGAAGATTTATTTATTAAAGAACTTTTAAATTCTACTCTTGATGACGAACTTTTATTGGTCATATATCACAAGTTTGCTTAGTCACTATAAAGCGATGTCATTCAAGATTTAATTAAAGAGAATATATATTTTGTAAGTTATGTAACGTATTGATTAAAAGAATTGAATCGAACTTATAAAGCCATTAAAATCAAGGATATTTTATTCATTCAGTTATTGACATGTACACTTTTTGGGAAGTCCCACATATTGCACAATAACCTTCTAAAAAACAGTATCTTATACAGTATATGCGTTTCAAAGTTAAATTTTACTAACGCGTGCATAGTTACATTTAAAGTCAGTGTTCGAGGGGAGTCGAACTCGAGACCTCTTGAGCAGCAGTCACATACGCTAACCATTAGGCCAACGTGGCAGAGATAATAGTTAAGTAAATACACACAGAAATACAGTACCTATAGTCTTTGTTGACAATGATTTTGAGTCTCTTCTTGCTAGTTTCAACCAAGTGCTTCTCATTTTAATATTACTTGGCAGTTTTATTACATAAAAAAACTGGTTAACTAAGATCTCAGGATTAATTTAAAACAGTTTTCAAAAAAAAGTGTAATACCCTATTAGGAAATACAAAATTACTGCGGCGACTTCCACGTACAGCGCAAGCGAAAGCGAAAGCGCCAACTACCGAAGGAACACTGAACCATGAAAACACGGAATGAACTATACGGAGTAACTACTAATCCTGAATCGCGATAGAGAAATTTTTATTAGCATATATAAATATATGAATTATAAATTAGCATATATAAATTAGCATATATACAATATCCCAACATCAACCGCTGGGGCATTAGCCCGTCAGGCATGATCACCTCGCCTGGTCGGAGGTACCTCCCTTTCTGATGGAGGGACACGACACCTCTTTCCTCCAGAATGTAATTAGAATTAATATGTCAGATTTTTTTACTTTCAAACCAATGGATCTGGTTGTCATTAGCATCTTCTATGGCAGTCGTTAGTGGGAAGTCAGTGCTCTTAAACATACTAACAAGTTCAAATTCAGAATTCTGTTTGCCGTGAAGGTTGCAGAAGAAAGAAAATCATTCTGTTAAAAAAGTGATATTCAGATAAAACCATTTGAACTAGTAGCTGACCCTATAATTAGTAAAATATACCTATGGAAATTAATAAACACAAAGGCTAATAGATGATCTATGGATATTTTATATTTATTCTTTTATAATACTACTAGCTGATGCCCGCGACTCCGCTCGCGTCCTAGGGGTGTGGAAATAGATGTTGGCCGATTCTCAGACCTACTCGATATGCTCACAAAATTTCATACAAATCGGTCCAGCCGTTTCGGAGGAGTATGGGAACGAACATTGTGACACGAGATTTTATATTCCACTCATACTTAAACGCCTGGTAATTGCAAATACTAAAATTGCTATTCGTTTTATATAATAATAAGGCGTTACACAAACACTACTCGATACATGTCCGTATGAACCCATGCCTACCTCGGTCATGTCTTCAGACACGAGAGATACAATTTACTGTAATTATGATGGGCAAATAACCATTATGATGGGCAAAATTTTGGGGGAAACGTCGAGTAGGCCGTTGAAAAAAATCGTGGCTTCGAAACATCCGCGAATGGACCGGAGTCAAGAGCGCCGCGGAACTCTTTCACCTCACCAGGGACAAAGCGAGGTTTTCAGGGCTGATGTCTAACCTCCAGTAATTGGAGAGGAACAACAAGAAGAAGAATGAACCCATAACGGTCCATTATAATTGCTTTATAAAAGGTTATTATTAACAAAAAATTTACTTGATTATGACTAAGTTATACACAGTCAAATGAACTTTCTATATTAATCTACAATTTACTTAAGCCAGAAAATCAATGGTACAAGACAAACTTGTTATAATTTTATTTTATTCTACTAAATTTCAACTTTGACCAACTGCCTCGTTAGTCTAGTGGTTAGCGTATGCGACTGCTAATCAAGAGGTCTCGGGTTCAAATTTGGTTTTTTCTTAGGAAATTCCTAATAGCAGCCCGGTGTTTGGAAATTTGGCGGTGATTTCACGCCCGTGCCTCGGAGAGCACGTAAAACAGTCGGTCCCGGTTGTCATGAACATCTATGGCAATCGTTATTGGTAAGTCAGTACCCTCAAATATACTGACAACTAGTTCAGTCTTTGAATTTCAGTTCCCTTAGGGTTGCGGAGGTCCGATGCCAGTCGCTCCGTGGAAAAACTGAAATTCAAACAAACTTGGGAATAAAGGCTAGGAAGAAAAAACTAACTTTCATCTTTCACGGTAATGATTTAGCCACAAAAGCGTAACGTACAGACAAAGTTTACTTACTTTACTTTTGAATTTTTAGAATATAACTACCTCATACCCACGACTCCGCTCGCGTCCATTTTATCTTCGTTATACAACTGAATAAACAAACCATTTCGTAACATAAATCAAGCTATATATATTAACCGCAAAACTGATGACCGTTGGGGTAGAAGAGTTCTAGAGTGGAGACCGCGTCTCGGTAAACGTAGTGGAGGACGCCCACAGGCAAGGTGGAGTGACGATTTGCGCAAGATGGCTGGCAGGAGCTGGATGCGAGAAGCCCAAAATCGATCAAAGTGGTGTGCAATGGAAGAGGCCTATGTCCAGCAGTGGACTGAGATAGGCTGATGATGATGAATCAAGCTATTACGGAGGAGTATAGAAATGAGTTTTATAAATTTTCTTTTACAGGAGACTTAAAACCTGATGTAAATCTTTAATGTATTTTTTTTTATAATGGATAGTAGGTTTTACTCCCAGGATAAAACAAATGTTTCGTACATCTGACACACAACATCATCTAGTCCCAAACTAAGCAGAGTTTGTAGTATGGACCCCAGACAACTTATACAAATACATACTTTTTTTCGATCGAACCTCTTGATCAGCAGCCGCATACGCTAACCACTAGACCAACAAGCGACTTTAAATCACTTCATACGCAATTAGATTATCATAAACATTTTATTGTTTTCAACATACTACGAAATTAATTTAAAAAACAAAACATTTGCGTCATAAAAGATCCTTCATTCCATTATACCAAATATAAAAACTAGATGTTATCTATCTAACTTGTGTTCCGCTCCCACGCGTTTCATTATATACTCACGATCAAATAAATGTATGTTAATAAATATTAATAAAAAGTAGTATACGTTTATCAAACGCGTAAACTGACTTGACTATGAATTAAACAACAATAAATTAAGTATTAAAGAAACAAAAAACCTGACTGCCTAAAAGTAGGAAACCTTTTTGCAATGTTTACAAAAAGGTATCCTACTTTTTGATATCGCATGCGGTGACAAAGGTAAGATCTTCGGTAGACCTTTCTTTGACCTTATACAAGAACGTATTTTTTTTTCCACCTTTAGATATTGCCATGAACTATACAAACTTACATAGACTGTAAAAATATTAAACCCTTCGCGTCCAAAATCAGGACTCGGGTAAAATGTAAAGAAAACATGTTGCGTGCAGACGTCACAAGATCTTTAGTCACACATTATAAAATATCGTCGTATTTATTCACATCTAAAAAAGTGGATGCGTAATCTAACAAATGCGTAATATTTTTTGTATAATGATAATACCAGGTAAGGTTTTTGAATTTTAATATTATAATAAGGTGACATCGATTGCGACGTCAGGGCACGCATTGCTGCCGCGTGGGCCAAATGGCGTGAGATGACTGGTATCCTATGTGACCCTAAAATGCCAATCAAGTTGAAGGGACAGGTATATAAAACCATCATTAGGCCTGTTCTTTTACATGGCTGTGAAGCGTGGCCTTTACTAGAGCGACACAAGCAGGAGCTGCATGTCACGGAGATGAACATGTTGCGGTGGATGTGTGGAGTCACGCGGATTGACCGTGTGAGGAACTCTCGCATTCGCGGTAGTCTTCGTGTCCGTGACATTGCGGACAAGTTGCAAGAGTATCGCCTTCGCTGGTATGGACACGTGTTGCGGCAACCACCCAGCTACGTGGGGAATAAATGTTTGGCCATGCCACCTCCACCGGGCACCGGCAAAAGGGGTAGACCCAAGAAGTGCTGGCTTGACGTCATAAGAGATGATATGCGTGCCAATAGTCTTACAACGCAGGAAGCCGAAGACCGTGCGAAGTGGAGGAAGAACAGTCGGAAAGCGGACCCTGGGCGTCCCCAGACGCAACCGGGAATAACGCTCGGATGATGATGATGATGATGAATAAGGTTCTATAAATAAGTTAGGTTTTGTTAATACACCTGTATAAATAGTTTTTGATGGTAAGAAGGCATAATGAAACGCCAAGTTTAATGTTTATTCTTTTCTATTCTGTTTTCTTTTGTTCTGTTTCTTTCTGTTTTGTACTTTCGTATCCATACTAACATAATGAATTGGAAAGAAGCTGTCTATCTGTCTGGTATGCTATCACGGCTAAACCGCAGCACAGATTGAAGGCTATTCTTTTATATTCTTTAATATAGGATATTCTTTTATTATTGAACAAGGATATAGGCTACCCTTTGTCGCAATAAAATAAAAGTGAACAGCGCTACGAGCTAAAGCTAGTTATAGATAACTCGACAGAAGCGCTACTATCCTGCCACAGAAGATCAATCTAAGAGGATAGTAAGCGCGTTGCATTGTTTCGTGAGAGACCATAGGGCTAATGATGCGGAAGAATCTCAGGCGATTAACACACGGCACCGCGCACCGCCGCGGTAGGCAGTGAAGCGGATCTCATGTCATATTGGGATCTACTGAATCCGTTGATGCTTAACACACGTACACCGACCGACCGCGCGGTCGAGCGGTGTTCTCACTGACTCTCGCCGAACTTACCGCGGCGGTGCGCGGTGCCGTGTGTTAATTGCCTCAATGAGCCGCCATGATTGTGAATTCGAAAAGAATATGGTACCTCTGCTCTTGAATTCTACTCATATTTCCATCATCCATAGTGGAGTCACTTTGGTAGGCTCATACAGACAAAAAACTTTTAAACAAGGTTTATTTCGGACATATTTCTGACATCTTACACACAACATCATCTAGTCCCAAACCAAGCAGAGCTTGTATTATGGGTACTAAATAACTGATATAAATACATAAACATACTTTTTTTTTGTAAATACATACATATATTATATATAGAAAACACCCAGACTCCGAAACAAATATTTGTGGATCACACAAATATTTAGTCCGACCCGGGAATCGAACCCTCTTGATCAGCAGCCGCATACGCTAACCACTATACCAACAATGCAGTCGGAGTTTGTTCACCAGTTAACTCGATCAATAGTTTATGTAGCCTGACTTTTAACCCATTTGCACTGACTGTGATCATTAACAGATATATTACTCATGTATAATTATCATCGACAGCTTTTAATAGTTAACTGCAAGAAATATGCACATCCTGATGCAGGCACCACACTTCGTTTTGCGCTATTCGTTATGTGTCTACGCCGTATTCGCCCAAATATTAGTTATGCGCGCAAACAACAAACATGCCATCCACACTTTGAACTGGTATGAGAAATAAGCATCAAATAAGGCAAATATGTGTGTTGTAGAGATGTGTCATTGTCATTTTTATGGTGAACGAAACGAATTTACTCTCCACACTTCGCCGTATGCGCGCGAATAACCCGCATAACGAATAGCGCATAGCGAAGTGTGGTGCCTGCTTGAGAGAAAAGGATTTGAAAACGAATATTGACTTGAATAATTCTCGAAGTACTAAGTAATATTCAAAAAATATTACAAATTGAATAAATGTTTTCATGTACCAGTATATATTTATTTTATCTTATAACCTTGATATGTACATGGATTTAATTGTTATTAACATATTTTGTTGCTTTAGTTGTACCTACATCGTACCTGGAGGTCGTCAAGTAAACTTTGTTTTGGGTTATGCTCTGTTAAGCTGTTCCATTTTTACAAAAAAAAATGAATACATTAAGTTTTGTCTATACCTACGAAATTAGATAAGCGTGATTCTGCTACTCACATTGTCATTCTCAGGGATAGATTGGCCCTTTTTCTTAAGAAATTAATTTTGAAACAAACACGTTGCCTAAAATGTTAACTTAAACTAAATAAACATTTCTCTGCTTCGTCAAATTTTGATACACTGCAATTTTTTACTTCTGCCCCAACTCCTGACTGTTATTCTTTTTTCTTTAGTCAATTCTCTGATTGTGATGTTAAGAAGAGCATAGTATCTATAGTCTCGAAAATGTAAGGTTCTGACTAAGCCGTAATATGATTGACCTAATCCTTAATGAAATTCTTTCGGCCATCTGCCATATCCTCAACTATCCAATTTACTTTAGGGTGTCCTGTTCGATTACTTTCCAATTTCTGTTTTCGCATTTCTCTCCAATGTCTCAATTATGGATTTTGGATACAAGGCAAATGCAAAATAACTAAAAATTCTATCGGATTTTATTTAATTATAAATGTAAACATTTTCATAAGGGGCGACTCAAATTTGCAGGACAACATCACTGTAGGAGAAAGAAGACTTGAAACAAAACCTATCATAGTCTATTGATGATAAATATTGGTATTATTACTAAATATACTCTACATAAATAAGCAGCTGAGGCTGCGTGTGTAGGAAATTAAATTGTTCTATTGTGTATATCATCATAATTATCATTTAGTACACTATAGTGAAGATGATAGAAACCTATTTTTTCTAATAATTTATCACTTTAAGAATATAATGGGCCTCATTGACAAGGCTACTAGAAGTAGCCTTGTCAATGATGCCCATTATATTCTTACTACAATAAATAGCAATTACTGACGATATTACAATGCTATCCATAGAATAGTCTACAACGACATTTTGATATTCCTCAATCTTATTAATTATATTTTTTCCAGTTTTAATTTTTTCTTATTTTTGATATCCAAAAAATGTATACCTAGAATATGTCTTTTCTTTTCTCTTTTCATCTTCTTCTTTGTTTCTTCTTCTTCTTTCTTTCTTTTAATTCTCCAGGACTATAACTTAAATCTAGGCAATTAAATTGCACTGTTAGTATAACATCATAATAACTTTAGACATTGACTCCAACTTTACACTGGGTGTTGAAAGTACCCATATTAATTTTATGATGATAAAATCTTAACCGCAATGGTTCTGATTTTCTAGATCTTCTATCCTCTTACTTTTTTTGTCGTAACTCTGAGGATTGTGGCTTCTAAGGAGCCATTCTACGAGTAAATGCTTCAAAGTTTCGATTTCAAAGTACGGAGTACGGAAGTTTAGGATTCACGCCGTTGAAGCACGCTACGCCATTGGTCGTTGTCATGAATATCTATGGCAATCGTTATTGGGAAATCAGTGCTCTCAAATATACTGACAACTGAATTTCAATACGACGACATAACTGGCTTCGGATTGAAATTCAGTTGATATTACCTGAAAATCAGTTTTTCACGGAGTGACCTCCATGGAAAAACTGATGTTGAAGTAAAATCAGTGGAACTAGTAGCCGAACCGGTATAATCTTGGAAATAAAGGCTAAAAGAAGAGTTATAGTTACATTTTTATACAAAGGGAATCAGTCTATAGCTCGTGTAACACATTTAGACTTAATTAATAATTCATAGCATGCAACAAAATTACAGCTCATGTAACACATTTGAATTTAATTAATAATTCATAACTTCCAACAAAAAAATACACATAAAACCGCAATGCTAAAGCATATTCATTTATTCTTATGGTAAAAATGGAGGCAATCAAACCTAATCCGATACTAAAATTTCATGAGAATCATTTACAAAATGTTCGTAAAGCACTCGGATATGAAGATATAAACAGACTACGGCAGGATATTGAGCAACTTGATGACTGGATTAAAAAACAAAGTCACTTTAGGATCAAGGATTTTGGTAGGTAATAATTAGCTTACATTTATTTGATTGCCTTGTTGCTCTATTGGTTAGCGTATGCGAATGCTGATCAAAAGATCTCAGGCTCGATTTCCAGGTCGGACCAAGTATATATTTGTGTGATCCATAAATATTTGTTTCGGAGTCTGGGTGTTTTCTATGTTTTTTCAATAAATTATTATTATGAGATATGCAAACTTTTTTCTCAGCTAATGCTGGTAAAGGTGATCTTAACACGGGCTTACGCCAAGTGGGTTGGTTTATTGTGTAGTGTTGTAGGTGTTTGAGTAGTGGATGTAAGGAATCGTTGCACTATGGAGCAGGTGTCTATTATAACAGATTTTTATTATAATATTATTATGTATAATATATTTGTATTTACAAAAAAAAAAAATGTACTTATATCAGTTGTTTAGTACCCATAATACAAACTCTGCTTAGTTTGGGACTAGATGATGTTGTGTGTAAGATGTCCGAAATATTTATTATTATTATACTAATACGAAAGGTAATAGAGTTGATTTTAGCACGAATGGGCCAGCTCAACCGGGGCAGTATTACATTCACACAAAAGACTAATCTAAAAATGCAGAATGATGTAGATACATGTGTAGACCCGACGTAAGGTCACCATGCTGAATTGCCTACACTTACAATGAATAAGGTAATCCCTACTCCGAGATTCTACTCCTGCTTTTCATCATTCAGAGAAGTCACTTTTCTAGGCTGTAAGTTTTATTAAAAAAAATATCGTGGATGGTGGTTTAAACAGCAATAATATGATTTTTAGTATTGCGAAAGATTTACTAATTTTCATTTCCATGTATCTATTATCATCATCAACAACCCATAACGTCCCACTGCTGGGCTCGGGTCTCCTCTCAAAGAGGGTTAAGGAATTACGTCCCCACGCTGGCCGAGTGCGGGTTGGGGACTGGCAAGACACGTTATGGCTACGTAATCTTACCGTTGGATGTTTTTAAGCCGCCGGAAGGCCTCCAACTAAGCTTTACGACTGTTACCTTATGACAACAACCGGGACCGACTGCTTAACGTGACCTCCGAATCACGGAAACGCTCATAACATATCATGCCACATACGGTCACCCATCTAGGTCTGACCGCGCCGTAGTTGCTTACCCTCGGTGATTGTTTGCAATCACCTAAGGCCACTCGGCTATGAGCGCTTATATGAGCGCGGCTATGAGCGTATCTATTATAAGGAATTTTAAAAATTTATTTGTTTATTTACAGATCGGGAATACTTAGAGCGTTTGTTGATTTATAATAAAGGGTCCATTGAACGAACCAAAAAAAAATTTGATAAGTTGTGCACATGTACTAATTTAATGCCAGATTTTCTCAAAGGATTCGACGTCAGAAATGAATTTGTTCCCCTCTTCAAAGTATAGTAAGTGCTACTTTATTAATACTAACTGAGCTCCACGGAGTTTTTGTTGTTGCTGTTGCACCTGTACCTGTACTACCGTGGGCAACGCCGTGAAGCTCAGTTAATCTCAAAAAATATTCTAAGCCACTCCTTTTAACATCAGTTATTTGATAGTAAGTTCCATCAAAATGAGTCCTGTCGTTCAGACGTTGTTCATTTGCCATAGTAAAAAGACAGATTAACAATAATATTGTCCGAAATATTTATTAATCATTATGGCGGATGCGGAGGAGTTTTTTGACTCTTGTTTGTAAATAGTTTCTTTGGTATTTTTTTCTTTTAATAAATTATTTTTGTTTTTTATTTCTTAAATGTAATTTCTGTTACATAACTTTATAAATTGACTGCATTGACTGCACGGTTGGCCTAGTGGCTTAAGTGGTTGCCACGCCGCGTTGCAAATCACGTGGGATTTGGGATTTGAGGACAACACTTTGTGTGATTCACAATTTGTTGTTCTGAGTCTGGGTGTTCTTTGTGTTCGTTTCGTGTATGTTTATAAGTCCCCCGCGACACAGGAATTTATATTCCTAATGCGGGAGTTTTCTTTTAAATGAAAAAAAATATATATATACCCTTAGTTAATGAATACATAAGTAAAGTCCAAAAAAAAAATTGAGATATTTTTTTATTTATTTAAATCAGGTTTTTTTAACGCCGGAATAAACATACTTAATACTCATGTTTTACGTATTTCAGTAATACTTGCTTGCTGCCAACTCCAACAGAAGATAACTACCGCGTAGTTTTAATCCGAGCTACTGGTGAAGAACACGATGATTTTGAAGTTATACTGTTTTATAGATATTTGATCGTAGTAAGTAGTTCTTCACGACCCTAAACCTTAGTACTTCTTCTTCTTCCTAGGGAATAGGGTCCCAAGATTATTTGGGGTCGGCTACTAGTTCAACCGGTTTTATCTAAATATAACAATCTAAAGTACTGTTCTACTTATTTATTTTTCCACATCAAGTTTACCTTTGAAAGGACTCTTTTAAATGTGAACTTGAAGTGCTTGCGACAGTAATTTTTTTTTTCAAATTTTTTTCCGACTAATTTCACGAAACTTCAAATAAAAAGTTAAGTACAACACCAAGTTTACCTTTGAAAGGACTCCCTAGTGACTACTAGCAGAGACTTAACCTAATAATTAAATTAAATAAAACACCAGACAAACTTTATATTATACAAGTGTTAAAAAAAAACAATATTTAAAATTGATTTTGACTGCCTCGATGGTGCAGTGGTAGCGTATGCGACTGCTGTGTTTGAGATCTCGGGTTCGATTCCCGGGTCTTACAATTTTTTTTTTAAATCACAAATATTTGTTTCGGAGTTTGGTAGTTTTCAATGTATCATAATTATGTATATGTTTACAAAAAAAATATTTTTTTGTATTTAAATCAGTTATCTAGTACCTATAAAACAAGCTCTCCTTAGTTTGGGAACTAGATGGCGTTGTGTGTAAGATATACGAAACATATATTTTTCCATTTAAATTATGTATTAATATTTAGTTAAATATGCATTCAATATAATTATAGATTGGCCATTATCTCTTGACACATGACTACTGTCAAGGATTCGAGATTGTAGCAGATTTCAGAAAATTAACTTCAAAAACTGTTAAGAAGGGTAATCCAATCGTTGTACACAAGGCTCTCACGCTACTCACTGTAAGTTATATTTAAAAAATATATTTAAATCCTCTTTCTAGATGGCTCCGGACTTGTGTGAAGGTCTTTTCATATGAGTTAGATCAATCTAAAGCCGGTTCCAAAAATAACGGGTCAGTCACATAAACCAATAACGGGTCAGTCACATAAACCCGAATATCTCCCGAACTACGTATGCCATCCTAATGAAACGAAGACTGTTCAATTGAGAATTTAATTATACAGATAAAAAATAAAATAAAACTTAGTTACACCCACAATATTAATCTTAAATTAAAAAAAAACTAAAGTAGTCATATTTTTCTTAAGATTACATTTTTTTTATGATTGTTTTTTTGCTGTTTTTCATCACTTTCTTCATTTAATACTTTGTATTGCCTCCACGTGATGAAGCCTCCAGTGATGAAAAACAGCAAAAAAACAATCATAAAAAAAATGTAATCTTAAGAAAAATATGACTACTTTAGTTTTTTTTTAATTTAAGATTAATATTGTGGGTGTAACTAAGTTTTATTTTATTTTTTATCTGTATAATTAAATTCTCAATTGAACAGTCTTCGTTTCATTAGGATGGCATACGTAGTTCGGGAGATATTCGGGTTTATGTGACTGACCCGTTATTTTTGGAACCGAGTGTATTTGGGTTCTTCTGCTAGCAAATTGGTTATCAGCAGATGTAAAAAGATTCCGACGAATTGAGAACCTCCTACTTTTTTTTGAAGTCGGTTAAAAAGTATGAAGTAACAACTTAGTACTTTCATCAACAATATGAGAAGGGAACTTGGCTTAAACCCCTTTCAGTTTACTTCTTACTTATAGTAAAAAGGTACACAAGAAAATGTTCGAAAAATAATAAATTTAATCCTTCAGGAATGTATGGGCCAAAGAATGAAAAAAATACATTTCTTCAATAATTCTATGTTCTTTGAAGCCATGCTCTTCCTTATCAAACAAGGCCTGAGCTCTAAATTAAAAGACCGAGTTGTGATACACCCGAAGGAAGAGGATTTATACGAACACATACCCAGAGAAATACTAGCTAAAGACTTTGGAGGAGATGACAAAACTGTAAAAGAATTAGCTGGTAACGAATTCATTCTTTTGAATTACGCAATTGAATTTTAACTGCCTTGATATATTAAATTTTTGGTTTAAATCCACAGAGATACAATTTAAGGAGCTGAGCTCAGATGCTAATATCGCAAAATTAAAATTTATGGAGGACGCGGCTACAGACGAATCTTATCGGCTTCCATGCACGTTTAATGAGGAATATTCTGGAGTTCCTGGGTCCTTCAAAACCCTGTGTGTTGATTAAAAAATTGTACTTAAAGTTATGTGAATTTTAATAAAATAAAATTGATTTGGAGACTATTATTTTTGTTCAAATGAAATTTTTACAAATCAAAAAGTTGTCTTTCTGGTGAAAACATTCATATATATACATATATAGATATATATATTTATAAAAAGGACTAAGTTTTCAAAAGAACCGAGGTAGGTGGCTGGACCGGTTCCACTAGGCGTCCCACATACGGCTTTCGGTTACCTCACAAAGGGTATAGTGCATAAAGCACTCTCCAGTAGGAAACAAGGTATATATATGTACTACTGACACAACTGAACCTAAACAAAGCCGACCATATTGATGCCGACTTACATGAATTTTTTCTCCTTACCTGCTTATAAGATTTGTAGATTTAATACTACGTTCCCGTTTATTATTAGAACAACATAAGTACGAATGCAACCTATGACTAAAAATGACGCCGTAGCTATGTATACCTAAACCTAAATCTCTAATTTAACAATTTTGAATCACTTCAAAATGAAGAGTCACATTCAACAAGACATGATGGGTCGTTCATCACAGGATGGATAAGTTACCTTTCAAATGAAGGTATTAAAAAGACAATAAATTTTGCAAAGCTAATCAGTTATTTAAATAATATCCACCTTATTTCTAAACTCTATTTAACTTTAAGGTTATCTGATCCTTAAAGTTACAAGCGGATTATCTGAGATTTAAAAGACAACTTTATAACTCACAAGTCTCATTATATCAAAGTTCACTTAAAATTGAGTAAAAACGCCTGAATTTTAAGTAATACCCAGTGGTGTCAGTGCATATGTGATGTGGGCGGTTTTTTTATATGAGTCGCCCAAAGTTCTCTACCTCTCTGTCTGCTGGAAAGCATGACTAAAATCTAGAAGTGGTGGTCACCATACTCAATACAAAAAATGCAAGCAACAGATTATGATGATCCACAATATGGCAGCCTGTTGAGATACCTTCTGCACTATTAGAGCTTTCGATAGATACGAAGTAAGACAACACGAATGTTGTCATTTGAGGTTGGTTCTCTTAACGATGATAATACCGCTCCGGTAGAGATGACCCCTTCATGCTGAAATCAATAGCCCCATGGTATCTACTACTTTGAATTGAATTTTCAACTTTAGACTGCAAGTTTTCCATGGCTGAACATTTTTTTTAACATTTATTTTAATTGTATGTTCAAATCAAATCACTGCTCTAACATTACCATAGTGTTATCTGCAATGGAAGAGTACGGTGACCTGTCACAGGCATTGTTTGCTTAAAAGGTCACTGTGGTCACATTTTGAAAGTGTTAAAGCTGATATTGAAATAAAATATTATTATTATTTAATAGGTCGTATGGGGTCCTGACATGCATACAGCGGAGATATACTGCACAATAAGCAAGTTTTCTGCAATTTAAAACAACTTCTTTATAATTCATAAGTCTCATAATATGATAGTCCACTTATGAATAAGTAGAAGCGCCTAAATATATAATAATAGCCGTCTCACCTCACACGGTGGTGTGTAAAAAAAAAGTCTTGAATGTTATTTTGAAAATATTACTCGTATATTTTTTATTCAGTACAATTTTGTGCTTAGTCTTATTTAAAGGTTTTTGATTCATTTATTTAATTAATGAAATGTGGTTCGATTTCTCTATTCAGTGATATCTGGGATATAAATCCATAATCTAAAACATTGTTAAGCATTATATTTATTTTTGTCCAAACACACATATCGGGAAATGTGCAAAAAGTAAACTCAATATACTTTATTTATTCATGTCTACGCTCACCATTACCTAGCTGTACCGATTAACGGTTTCACCGTCGCAAGACATACAACGGTCTTCGAAAACAGCTCGTTGTCATAACGCCCACAACTAACTGAGAAAAATAACTCGATATATAGAAACCTACCGCACGGCACGTTCAAGCGCTGCCTTGTATTATATACCATTTTGTTAATTTGAAGATTTATACATAATATATACTCATTGTAAAAGCTGATTAAACGTTACCTACCGAAAGAAGTCATACTTATTGAAGAGCACCGGAATACCAAACAATTCATTTTTACTTGACTGCTTCGACGAATGTTGTTTGTTTTAAAAAGTCAACTCCTGCACTACGAATATATTCTATAATAGCTGAGCCCCGCGGTGTTACTTGCGGTTATTATTGTCAATCTCGAGTAACGCCGTGGAGTGAAGCTAGTCAAAAAAAATTAGCCTTAGTTACTTCTTATGTCATCAGCCATCTGCCAGTGAAATTCCCGTTAAAATCAATCCAGCCGTTCCAGAGATTACCCGGAACAAACAGACAGACAGACAGACAAAAAAATTAAAATTCAATTTTATATGTCAGTACCGTAAATACTTTGATATGCACTTATTAATGATATTACAAACAGACACTTTTATATCTTTATATATATAATTCTTGTGTGAGTGTGTATGTCACTGAACTTCTCTCAAACGACTGGACCGATTTTGATGAAATTTTTTGTGTGTGTTCAAAGGGATCTGGTAATGGTTTAGATTTGCAATTGGACCCGGTAGGTGGCGCTGCGATCAAGTTCTGGAATGTTAAAGTTGGGCGGTACGAAGTTCGCTGGGTCAACTAGTATTTTTATATAGATACAAGAAAGGAGACACAAAAAACACCCAGGAGAACAATTTGTAGATTACACAAAGTGTTATCAAGTCAATGGATCGAATCGACTAAACAAGACGACCTTTTAATCTAGAACGCCATCTGTAGGTATCTGTACTGAGAAGCGTGTTGCTTTATGCTTGACAAAACCCACAACTCTGTAACAATTCAATGTCAACTGGGTATTATAAGCTAGACGAAGATTAAGTTATCATGTGAACGTTGGAATCTAGTCACATAATATCATCATCATCATCATCAACAGCCTTTAACAGTCCACTGCTGGCCATAGGCCTCTCCTTGAAAAGGAGGTATTGACCTACTATACCACGCTGGCCAGACGGGTTGGTATAGGGTTGGTTTCAAGTTGAGACGCAGGGCCATGTCGTGCGGTGTTCCACAGGGGTCTGTCCTAGGACCACTCCTGTGGAACATGGGATACGACTGGGCCCTAAGAGGGCGTCTCCCCCCCGGGCTGGGTGTAATCTGCTACGCGGATGACACTTTAGTCACGGCCCGGGGGGCTAACTACCAGGAGGCGGCGCGCCTGGCCACCACTGGAGTGTCCATGGTGGTCGGGCGCATCGAGGCGCTGGGTCTGCGGGTGGCCCTGGATAAGACGGAGGCCCTACTCTTTCACGGGCCCCGTCGTGGTCCACCCGCCGGCGCCTCGATTGAGGTCAACTCGGTTCTCGTACCGGTCCGGGCCCAGATGAGATACCTGGGTCTGGTCCTAGACGGAAGGTGGCTCTTCGACGAGCACTTCAAACAGCTAGCCCCAAAGTTGGTGGACACTGCCTCCGCCTTCGGGCGACTTTTGCCCAATTTGGGCGGGGCCAGTGTTCCCACTAGGCGGCTGTACACGGGGGTGGTCCGGTCGATGGCACTGTACGGTGCACCGGTGTGGGCGGCGGCTCTGTCCGCCCAGAATAGGGCGCGCCTCTGGCGCCCCCAGAGGATACTGGCGGTCAGAGCCATACGCGGATACCGCACGGTGTCGACCGAAGCGGCCTGCGCCTTGGCCGGAACACCCCCGTGGGATTTGGAGGCGGAAGTGCTCGCCGAAGTTTATCGACGAGTGGCTGAATTCCGGGCGGAGAGGGGCATCCGCCCTCCGCCCGAGGACGTGCGCGAGTGGCGCGAAGCCGCTCGTCGAGCCACCTTGGCTAGATGGTCTTTCCGGCTGGAGACTCCACGCGCTGGCTTCGCCACCGTGGAGGCTCTCCAGCCGGTCATCGCCGAGTGGGCAGGGCGGCAGCACGGGACCCTTTCCTTCCGGCTGACGCAGGTGCTTTCCGGGCACGGTTGCTTCGGAAAGTATCTGCACTCGGTCGCGAGGAGGGAATTGAGTCCCGCCTGCCACCACTGCGACTGCAGTGAGGACACGGCCCAGCACACGCTGGCGGTCTGCCCCGCATGGGCGGCGCAGCGCCGGGCCCTCACTGCGGTCATCGGAGAGGAACTCTCGCTGCCGGTCGTAGTCCGCTCCATGGCCGGTAGCGACAGTTGTTTTACCGCGGTCGCAACCTTCTGCGAGGACGTAATCTCGCAGAAGGAGGCGGCGGAGAAGGCCCGGGAGGATGACCTCCACTCGGACCCGATCCGCGGCCGGCGCCCCGGGCGGCGGAGGCGCGCCTATCTGCGCCTCATGCCGCCCTGAGTGTGGCCGCGGGTGGACGGGACGGGTTTCCCCGTCCATCCGCTGTAGTGGCCAGCCGCGAGGGGGTGGCGTCCGCGTGTGACCGGACGTCGCCCAAATAGAGAGTATGAGGGGATGGCGCCCGCAACAGTGCGGGCAGGCGCCGGGAGGGATCCAGAAGGAGAAAACAGTTACCTGGATCCCTTCCAAATACAGGCGCAGAGAGGTCACACCGTGTGGTTTTAGTCGGTTCGAGTCCGACACACCGCCCCGCCGAGAGCCCCGGTGGGGTGACGGTCCGTGGGGATTTCCACACGTAAAAAAAAAAAAAAAAAAAGGGTTGGTTTCAAGTTTTCCTTCTCTTTGCATTGATGTTGTCTTGCGTAGTTTATCCCTTAGTCGCCTTTTACGACACCCGGGTGGGATGAATAGGGGTGGTGACACTCTGTATTCTTAATCCGTCACCACACGGACATAATATAGGAATATTTAAATCAATGTTATTTATAAAAAAAAATATAAATGTGATAAATATCAGTTTGCAAACGGTCTGTTTATAAAATAACGGTTTTTGGTGACGATACAGATTTTACCGATATTTTCACTAACAGATTTCTGTTGATACAAAGAGTAATAAAACTCAGACTAGACTTTTTTTAGACATATTTCACTCCATGGCGTTCGCATGTATAACTCGTGCGAGTTAAGATGGCACCTGGCTCAAAACGAAACCTGATGCCGATCCCCCGCGTGACACCCCTCCGTCGTCTTGTGAGTAGCGTTAGCATCACTATTCTATAATACTTATAGTTTATTAGGTATTACCTAATAGCATTTGAACCACTTCACGAATTTCTTTAATTATTATTTCATTAGATTCTTCGGGGTAACCCAATTGTTATATGGAAATGAAATGGTGACTCTATGAAAAAAACCAGCATGACACTGTGAGAAGCAATAGTTTCAAATAAAAATATATACATATGATATTTTAAGACTACAATTGGTTAAAGTTTCGAAATACGTCACCTGATTCTGGGGTTGTGAGTAGTTGGGGGGGAGGGGGGGAGGTGTCGGAACCCCCCCTCACCATTTTTACCTGCCGGAAATACTTGGTTCCCTTAGAAAAAATTAAAAACAGAAATGGTAAAAATTTCGAAATACGTAGCCATTTTAAGGGGTTGTGAGTTTTTAGGGGGATGGGGGAGGGGTCTGAACCCTCTGAACCTTGCCTCACCATTTTTACCCGCCGAAAATACTTGATTCCCTTTGGAAAAATCAAAAACAGAAATTTGTACAAACATTATTTATACCACTTTATATGCGTGTTTTATTGCTTTATGCATTATAGTCGACGGAGCCCCGCTACGCGGGGCTCCTATTTCTGGGTGGTTTAAAAAAAAATAACCACGATGGGTAAGGCGGCAGCTTCGCTGCGCTACGCTCCCGCCTTACCCATCTAACCTAACCCAATGAAGTCGGATTGTGCCAATATAATTACCTTGATTAATTAATTACAGTAAAGCAATCCAAACAGAATCCAAGAACGTAGCCAAGTCATAGAAAAAACACAAATCGATACGGAAGAACACATTCACTTAAACTCGAAAGCAAAGGAATGACACATAAATTTGAAATTTGCTGTCAATTAGTGTCAAAATGTTGCGTTTCGTTTCACGTTTTTCATATAAAAACTAAAAATTACATTTTAAAAACTGTACTAAAGCATAAAAATACGTTCCGTTTTGCATAATTGCGGGTATGGCGGCAGCTTCGCTGCGCTACGCTTCCCGCCTTACCCATCTAACCTAACCCAATGAAGTCGGATTGTGCCAATATAATTACCTTGATTAATTAATTACAGTAAAGCAATCTAAACAGAATCCAAGAACGTAGCCAAGTCGTAGAAAAAACACAAATCGATACGGAAGAACACATTCACTTAAACTCGAAAGCAAAGGAATGACACATAAATTTAAAATTTGCTGTCAATTAGTGTCAAAATGTTGCGTTTCGTTTCACGTTTTTCATATAAAAACTAAAAATTACATTTTAAAAACTGTACTAAAGCATAAAAATACGTTCCGTTTTGCATAATTGCAATTGTATTTAAGAATTTTTGAATTTTTTTTTTAAATATTTAGACGCAACTCCGGCAGCCAAAATTACTTGGGGGGGATTAAGACTAACTCCCTTAAGCCCCCTACACCACCAAAACCCTCAGATTCAGGTGACGTATTTCGAAACCCAACCCCTACAATTAAAAGGCGACGACTTAAAACGGTATTTTATAACCATATTTCGCTACCTAATCAGTTCAAATGATATCAGATATTACCTAATATCATTTATATCACTGCACGAAGAAAGCATTCATGTAAATAATGAATGGAGCTTGTTTCCTATTAGTATGCATGTGTGTTTTCTTAACTCAGTTAGTAAAGTAACACTTAAGATAAAGTAGTGTGTTATGAAAAAATATTTAGCTCAAAATAAATGTAATTTAAAAAATCTTTTATTTCTATGCACTTCGTACTATAAATAACTGTCATTTGAGTCAGGTGCCATCTTAGCTCGCATGAGTTATACACAACGGACACAACCAATACCACTTAAAGTGATTTAGTCAACTCATAACAAATCAATTTTAATTTTGAAGATATGATTCTTTAGTTTTATTTTATTATGATATTCTAAAGATAATTGTAGCACGCAGTATCTTTCATAGTTAATGAGAATGACCTTTAAACAACAACAATTTATTATTGTTGGAGAATAACAGACAACCATTGCTGTTTATACATAATAACTAACCACTTTAACAGGTTATGTTTTTACCGTACTTCGCGATTCTTTGTTTAATCACATCAATATACCTAGTTCAATAGTGAAGGTTTGATCCTGCAAAAGCTGGAATACTACTACTTTAACTGTTTTTGTACTTTCGCGACTTTTACACATACTCATGTTTTTTAGGGTTCCGTAGTTAATGACTCGGAACCCTTATAGATACTGCCCAAACAGTTGGTGCTAGAAAGATGAAACTTTGCAGGAATATGTGATATAATAAAATTATGAAAAATATTTTTATTTAGGATACCTCTCCTAAACGTAAAGTGGGGATGATTTTTTTTTCTCGCATCTACCCCATCGTGTGGGATATCATTAGACAGGTATTTTAAAAACATTCTTAGGTTGCTGAGACTATTTTTCAATTTAGGTATCAGTTTGCGAGTTAATAAAGTGCAACTTTTTGTAAAAACTAAACGGTCAGCTTGAAAAATCTGACAAACCTCATGATGGTAGTCCATATCTTGAACTTTCAAGAAAAATTATAACGGTTTTGATAACTTTTATATTTTAGGAGTTATAGTGGACTAACTTGTAAAATACGCTTACTTGGAAAACTTCGTACAAAAATAACGAAATAATAAGTAAACATAACAATTATCTATTGGCATTGTATGACTCACCTTCGGTTTGCCGATGACATCGTGGTCATGGCAAAGTCCTTAGAGGAGCTCAGCACGATGCTCGGAGGCCTCAATAGAGCTTCCCAGCGGGTGGGCCTGAGGATGAACATGGACAAGACGAAAGTCATGTCAAATGCCCATGTTTCGCCCACCCCCGTATTACTAGGAGGCTCGGCTCTCGAAGCTGTTGATGACTATGTCTATCTGGGACAAGCGGTCCAACTAGGCAAATCCAACTTCGAGAAAGAGGTCAATCGACGAATCCAACTCGGCTGGGCGGCGTTCGGAAAATTACGCAGTATCTTCTCGTCCAAAATACCACAGTCCTTAAAGACGAAGGTCTTTAACCAGTGCGTGTTACCAGTGATGACCTACGGTGCCGAGACGTGGTCTCTAACTATGGGCCTCATAAGGAAGCTCGAGGTCACACAGCGAGCTATGGAGCGGGCTATGCTTGGGGTCTCTCTACGGGATCGAATCAGAAATGAGGAGATCCGTAGACGAACTAAAGTTACCGACATAGCAGAGAGAGTCAGCAGGCTGAAGTGGCAGTGGGCAGGGCACATAGCTCGGAGAACCGATGGCCGATGGGGCAGAAAGGTTCTTGAGTGGAGACCACGTGACGGCAAACGCAGCGTAGGAAGACCTCCCGCAAGGGGGACGGATGACCTGATTAAGACCGCAGGGACTCGTTGGATACAGGCCGTTACCGACCGGTCGAAATGGAAATCAATAGGGGAGGCCTACGTTCAGCAGTGGACTTCTTACGGCTGATATGATGATGATGATGATGATGATTGTATATGACTACGGAACCCTATACTATGCGTGGCCTAACACGCACTTGCCCGATTTAATTATATTTGTCGAAATATATCTTTGAATGTCAAATTAACAACTAAACATGTAATGATAGAAATAAATAAATATTACGTTACTTTTATAAAAATCATTTGAAGTAAAAATTTTCCGATATTATTTGTTTACTTCGATTATTTACGACGTTGTAATATAATAAAACTAGCTGCGCCCCGCGGTGTTACCCGCGTATCATTATGGTTGCTATGCAAGTGTGTTATGCATGGCAACCTGTGAAGTTTTGACAGGAGATAAACAGTGATACATTTTGACATTTACGATATAATGTATTTTTATAATCACCTAGCTTTCGCCCGTTTATTTCGATTATTGCAGTAAAAAGTAGCCTATATGTTATTCTGATATATAAGCTATATTACTGTAAAGTTTCATACAAATCCGTTCAGTATTTTTTGCGTGAAAGAGCAACAAACATACACACATACTCACAAACCTTTGCGTTTATAATATTAGTAGGATAGGGGTGGGTGTTATAAATCCTAAATAATAAATAAATAAATATTTCGGACATCTTACACACAATATCATCTAGTCCCAAACAAAGCAGAGCTTGTATTATGGGTACTAAACAACTGATGTAAATACATAAACATACTTTTTTTTTTTAAATACATACATTTTATATATAGAAAACACCCAGACTCCAAAACAAATACTTGTGGATCACACAAATGTTTAGTCCGACCCGGGAATCGAACCCGAGACCTCTTGATCAGCAGCCGCTTACGCTAACCACTAGACCAACAAGGCAGTCGATATTTATGAAATTATTATGAAATTTTTATTTTTTTTTATTTTGCTGTTACAAAATGCCTTTGACATAAGGTAAATCCCCTTCCATAATATTGTACATTAGATTCAAAATAAATATCTTAATTAAATGAAACTTAACGAAAACAACATTTAAGGTTACTGGGTTCAACCTTTTATTTGAGTCAACCTTACTAAACAGTTAGTAGAGTTAAAAGTATACATTAATTGCGTGCTGCGACGACGCCACAAGACTTTACAATCTCGAACAAAATGGACGTGATTAAACCAACAAATGTATTGAAATTTAATGAAAATCAGTTACAAACAGTTCGAAAATGCCTTGGATATGAAGATATAAATCGATTAAAGCAGGACATTGTGCAATTTGATGAGTGGATCAAAAAGCAGAGTCACTTCAAATTTAAAAATTTCGGTAAGTAATTTTCTTTTATTAATGTTTGTGGGTTCTAACTCAGCAGTTTTTTTAAACTGCCTACCTGATTTTAATTATAACATGTATATATAGATATATGTTTTATTATTATTGCATATTTTTTAATCTCTTGTTACAAAGAGGTCGTCTGATGACCAAAAATTTTTAAAAACTTCAAGGGCTTTATACGTTAAAATCATTATCTATTACACTCCAATTATATTAGCCGTATCAGTTTTAAACTTTTTGTATCTACTCTAATTATTCTTTGTTGACCTCTTATATATATATATACGTATACCTATGTATTTGAATATTGTACTATATTTATTTCATCTTCACCAAAACTAATGGAATAAAATTGTATCTAATGGAATAAATAATAAAATAGTCCGTGTGGTGACGGATTAAGACTACAAAGTGTCACCACCCTTATTCATTCCATGGGTGTCGTAAGAGGCGACTAAAGGCACAAAATAAGCAGTTAATATCACTGCCAACAAAAGGAAAACTTGAAACAAACCCTATACCAACCCGTCTGGCATAGTAGGGCAAAACCTCCTTTTAAAGGAGAGGCCTATGTCCAGCAGTGGACTGTTAAAGGCTGTTGATGATGATTGATGAAAATTGTATCATTTTTTCATGAGATAATTTCGCTTATAATGTAGATGTGTACTTTGAAGTAAGGTAAAGACTTTAAATAACTTTACTCAGATAGTTTTCAATTTTAATACTATGTACTATTTATAAATTTCACTACCTTATTGGTATAATGGTTAGCGTATGCGGCAGCTGATCAAGAGGTCTCGGGTCCTATTCCCGAGACAGATCAAATGTTTGTATGACCTGGAAATATTTGTTTCGGAGTTTGGGTGTTTTCTATGTTTAATACATGTACGTATTTATATAAAGTATGTGAATGTATTTATATCAGTTGTCTAGTACCCATAATACAAGCTCTGCTTAATTTGAGACTAGATGACGCTGTGTGTCAGATGTCGGAAATATTTATATAAATATAGGTATAAGAAATGGTCGTTAGCGGCTATAGATACAAGTTCTAAGGTATGACGTATGTATGTGTAGGAGTTCTTTCTAATTTATCAACTATAAGCGATATATACATATATCATACTCACTGAGCCCCGCGGTGGTCGCTGTAACCTTTACAACTACAAACAAGGGAGATCCTAAAGATATTCTAAAAATTGGTTCTAAGTAATTCAATATATTATCAGCTATCTGATAATGAAAGTCTCGTTAAAACCGAATCATCTGTTCTAGAGATTAGCAGGTACAAACAGATAGACAAACGGACAGGCAGACATTTATTTAGACTGCACGGTTGGCCTAGTGGTTTAAGCGGTCGCCACGCCGCTCTCTACTGCGCCAAGTGTCGTGGGTTCGAATCCCACTTGGGATAACACTTTGTGTGATTCACAAATTGTTGTTCTGAGTCTGGGTGTTCTTTGTGTCCGTTTCATGTATGTTTGTAAATTCCCCCGCGACACAGGAATTCATATTCCTAATGCGGGAGTTGTCTTTTAAAAGAGTTGTCTTTTAAAAGATTTAAAAAATAGATTTCATATATATTTAGTGTATATATTTAGAGGTGGAGTGGCGACCTGCGTAAGATGGCTGGCAGGACCTGGATGCGAGAAGCCCAAAATCGATCACAGTGGTGTGCAATGGGAGAGGCCTATGTCCAGCAGTGGACTGCGATAGGCTGATGATGATGATGATGATGATATTTAGTGAAAAGCTGTCACTTTAATATTACAAACTGACACCGCAATTATATTTATTTATATAGATATTAGCACTCTGGGTTTAAACCAGTTTTTGTTAAACTGGTTTGAAACTTAAATGTTACTCCGAAGAAGGTTTTATCTATTACTAAATTATCATTTTTTACTTGAATCAGTTCATTCACCTTAGGTTACAAAAAATGAATGTATAGTTTTGATTGTATCGCTTGGGGCATCGGGAGGTCGGAAATGTTTGTATGCTCCACAAATTGTTTCGGAGTTTGTGTATTTTCTATGTATAGCATGAATGTATTTACAAAAAAAGTAGGGTTATGTATTTATGTCAGTTGCCTAGTATCCATATAGCTCTGCTTATTTTGGGACTAGATGGCGTTCTGTGTAAGATGTCCAAAATATTTATTTATTTTATTTAAAGTGCGCTTTGTTTTTAAAACTTTTAGTAAAGTGCTTACATAAATCCATGTCAATCCTGAAACACTTAGTTTCAGTGGTTATTTATGGCTAAAAATGTAAGAAAAATACAATCATTAGAATAACTAATAAAACCCTACTAATATTATAAATGTGAAAGTTTGTAAGGGTGTGTGTGTGTGTTTGTTACTCTTTCGAGCAAAAACTACTGAACGGATTTTAATGACACTGTTGCAATTATAATTATAATTAAATTTGCAGTAATATAGCTTATATTTGCCACTTTTTACTGTAATAATCGGGATACCCGCGGGCGTGATAGTGGTATAATTATATACCACTTGTAAATAATAAATAAATATTTCGTTATTATATTATCTCACGCACAACGCAAACTAATCCCCAACTAAGCATAGCTTCTATTATAGGTACTAGACAACTGATATCCTACTAATATTATAAACGCGAAAGTTTGTGAGTATGTATGTATGTAAGTATGTATGTATGTATGTTTGTTGCTCTTTCACGCAAAAACTACTGAACGGATTTTAATGACACTGTTGCAATTATAATTATAATTAAATTTGCAGTAATATAGCTTATATTTGCCACTTTTTACTGTAATAATCGAGATACCCGCGGGCGTGATAGTGGTATAATTATATACCACTTGTAAATAATAAATAAATATTTCGTTATTATATTATCTCACGCACAACGCAAACTAATCCCCAACTAAGCATAGCTTCTATTATAGGTACTAGACAACTGATATCCTACTAATATTATAAACGCGAAAGTTTGTGAGTATGTATGTATGTAAGTATGTATGTATGTATGTTTGTTGCTCTTTCACGCAAAAACTACTGAACGGCTTTGGATGAATATATGTATATATTTTTTTTTTTTAATATTCTTTCGATTATATAGCTTATATATTAGAATAACACATAGGCAACTTTTTACTGCAATAATCGAGATAACCGGGCGAAAGCTAGGTGATTATAAAAATACATTAAATCGTAAATGTCAAAATGTATCACTGTTTATCTCCTGTTAAAATTTCACAGATTGCTATGCTTATCAAACTTGCTTATCAACCATAATGATACGCGGGTAACATCGTGGAGCGGAGCAACATAAACATACTTTTTTTTTAATACATGCATATTATAAATAGAAAACACTTAAACCCCGAAGCAGATATTTGCGAATCCAAACAAACATTTGGTTCCACTCGAGCATCTGCAGCACAGCAGTCGCTACCACTGCGCCACCGTGGCAGTTAAATCAAATAGTAAAATTGGTATTTAAGCACCAGATGATCATTAATTATATCTATTTACAGATCCTGAATTCTTGGAGCGTATGTTGATATATAATAAAGGATCCATAGAGAGAGCCAAGAAGAAATTTGATAGACTATGTACATGTCTCAATCTAATGCCGGAATACCTAAAAGATTTTGATCCGAAAAATGAATTTGTTCCACTTTTTGAAGTTTTGTAAGTATTTTTATTATCGCATACCATCTGGCCGCTAGATGAAAGTTGTTTATTGGTATTTAAGAAAATATTTAAATACTGTCTTGAGTTGATTACTGATACACAATTATCGTTTAATCTAGCAATATCTTTTAACTAATTCTTTATAAAGTATATTCTTTTTCGAACGAGATAATGTATAAAAGGTAATCCGGCCCATATCTAATCCTGAACCTCCGGTAATCCGACATGCCTATCGTCATTGAACGCACTGTTATCTTAGGTATACAAGACTTTTTTATATTAAGCCTACCAAAGTGACTCTACTCTGCCTCATGGAAAGCATGAGTAGAATCCAGGAGTAGGGGACATTATACGACACTTAGTTCGACATCGCCCTAGCTAAAGTTTTGCACGACATGTTAACCTAGGACCTGTCAGAGGCAAGGGGCAAATTGTGGAGAGAGGGGTTGTCCATACGTAATCCGTTTGTGGTGCCGGCTGAGTGTCTACCATATGAATATATATAATGGCCGTGGCCGAACTGGAGGTCCTTAAATATACTTCGGTTTAAGTTGGCCTAAACAAGGAATTTGTGGTTAGGTGGGAATTCTTTAATGGTGACAATCTGAGCTGTTTGTGCAGTGCAATTAAAACAATGTCTACAGCGACCTGTGTGCCCAGAGCACTGCAAGCAAAATATTGTTGAAGTGACTGAATTGGGTTTGAAGAAATACAATCTTTCCAATACGGAACGATTAGTCCAAACGCTAAGAAGAAGAAGAAGAAGAAGATTATCTTGCAAAAAGTTTGTCATATCATAAGTCCAATGTACCTGTTCGAAAGTTATTAGATGTTCTCTTTTATGGCATGCTCAGTTCCTAGAGCCTACTTTTAGAATTATAATTGCTTTTAAGTAGGATAAAGGAAGAACGTAACGGGGAACAGGGGTTGAATAAACGAATGAATGGAGAAAAAGTATAGTTCAGTTAGCTTTATATTTGAGAATATATCCTACAAACTACGTAATCAAAACTATATGAGAAACAGGAAGTAAGATTATTAGTTACAAAAGGACATATTGTTTTGGAAATAAGAAACAAACAACACGTTTTAGATATTATCATTTTTTACCTTGAACATTTATATACGCAAGATAATTTGAGGGCTGTAATTAATTGAGTGTCGTTTTTTTCCCACATGATAGCATTATATTAAAATAAATTATGAACGTGGTTTTACATTCATATAACTACTGAGCCTATCCATGCCGTTTTAATATTTTTAATTTAATCAGACTGGCATTGTTCTGTGAAAAATTTTTTTTTTAACAATTTAAAAAACTCAACTAGGAACTAAATTATGTGAAATACAATTTTAACGAATAAAAAAATTAATTTATGTTTAACATTTCCGTAGGTATTTTAATTAAAAATTATACATAAATTTACTACGATGTTGATAGATGCCTAAATATATGAAAAAAATATGGATTATCCACTTGAAGAAATATTGCTTGAAATTTTTTTACGTATTCATCAAATTTCAAGCTCACTTAAATACCTTAAGTTCTTCTAAATTTCTTCGGTCGCCATGCAACGCTCGTGTCAATTATTAGCATATTCCTATACAATTTCCAATCATCAACCATGGAACCTTGGTCCGCCAATAATGATCACCTCGTCAGTCGTCATTCGTGTTACAGTAGAATCCAAGAACGTAGACTGCCTAAATTATCTTTGAAAAAATGATAGTCACTTATTCATAAATCCTGTGATTAAACATAAAGATAAAACTCTTAGTACATGTAAAAGTGATCATCTTGTAATGTTGAGGGGTTTTCACACCATCTCAGTAATAAAAAACTAACTACAGCTAGAGGTTGTAGTTATATTCATGACTTGAACTGGATGTTGGTAGAAAGCACGAGACCTTGAACTCCAGCGTTATCGTATTCATATACATTTTATTATAGTATCATGTTATGTATTCCGGTTTATTCGCTTCTAGATAACCTTGTGTCAGATACTGCATGACCGAGCTTTATGTACTAGACATAATTACACAATAATACTAACATGTAGTACAGTAGTATAGCTTTACAGTAGTATGGCTGCAAAACGTTGAGGCTCACTCAAAGAGACAGAGACAGGTTGGCAGTATTAGAAATGTGGTGCTGGAGGAGGAGAATGAACATCAGTTGGACAGAGAAAAAATCTAGCGAAGAAGTTCTACTAATGGTTAACGAAGAAAGGAGACTTCTGAATACTATTGACAACAGAAGTGGCAAAATGGTATGCCATTAACATACAACAAGTAAAGAAGAAAGTAGGAGTCGTGGCCTATCAGGAGGTCAAACAAATTGCAGAAAATAGACAGGAGTGGCGATTGCTCCACTGACAAGGGCCTAACCCTTAAATTGAGAAGAAGTATAGTATAATAAATAAATTGTGCATTCTTATCATTTAAAATTTATTTGTTTGTATCAAAGTAGGTTCAATTCATAAAGTCTGAGATTGAAGTTGGACTTTCATAGTGTTTACACTTATAGATTATCACTCAGTAAAACGCTTAATTTGTAGGTTAGGTAGGTAGACGAAGCTCTATTACCTTGAATGTTATTTATGGAAAATAACCTCAAAGGAAATAGAGCCACGTTGATTTCAATACGGATGGGCCGGCTTAACTGAGGCGGTGCCACCTATGTGCTCACTTAGAAGACCAATTGGTTTTCTACGATAATAGCTGTAAAAATATATAGCTATAATGATAGGGGATATAAAAAAGATAGCATTCATATTGTTGTATTTGATTGGTGAGAGCGAGACCCAATGATCCATGAGCATCTCGCTCTTGGATTCTGATTGCTTCACTTCGCAGGATCATTTATAAATATTAATATAAAAACAAATGGATCAGTCAGACCAGGACGTTAATACCCTTGGAGATGCGGTTTAACTAAATCCCAGACAGGACATGCGGGGTGTTGAGATGGAGGCCGTTGTTATATCAAATACAAATACAACTCATTCAAGGGAAGAGCACTCACCTTGAACTTGCCAACTCGCTCGCCTAGGGTAGGCTACAGCGGCAGCTTGCTTGATGAAGGCACTTCCAAAACTCAGCGAATGTTAAAGCGTAAATTATTATCACAGCGGAACAGAGAAATTGAGATAAAAGCGAGATGCGAGCCGTCAACGTAACACTTTTCTTGACGGAGAAAAAAGTTCAACTGTCTTATTGTTTGACCGTTGTCATGGTAACGCGCCTCAAGAGGGCGCTGCGGTGCGGTAGCTTGATGCGCATGCGAACTGCCATCAGGGTCGCTTATTGGACAAGCTGGGATTGTACTCCACCCAAGATGGCTGCACTTATATTTAAGATAACAAACGGCGCAACCATTCTCCCCGGCTTGAAAAACCGTAGGGTTTTCAAAAGATATAAATGCGGTGCTATAATGCGGAGTCAAGTTATAGTAAACTTGAATAAGATGTATGCAAATAAATGAAATTGAATTTAATGCGAAGTATGAAATGCAGAATTATAGGGTAAAAAATAATATGAAATTATGAATAGGTGAATATTTGCGAATATAATTGTATACTTAACTAAAGCTAATGGCAACAAAATATAAATTTTATAATCTATTGTGATGGAAGAGGACACAGTTTTACAACTGGGCGTTTAAAGGTGCCAGTTGTAGAGCGCACAAGAGCCATTCGCGTGACTCCGTCCTTTCCCGGATATATTTGTTCAATAATGCCTGTGAGCCAGCGGAGCGGAGGCGTGTCATCCTGATGGATAAGCACGAGCGTACCGGGTTCAATTGAAACACCTGGAGTATTCCATTTTTGTCTCAATTGAAGCGTGTGCAGGTAGTCAACGTGCCACCTTTTCCAGTAACTCTGAACTAGCCTATCTAAGAGTTTTTTGCGGTTGCACAGGCTCGTTGTGTGATCAACCTCATACGCGGGCAACGATTGCAGCGGAGTAGTATTTAAGAAATGAGCAGGCGTTAAAATGGTATGAGGCTGCTCAGAAAGGACGCAGAGTGACCGCGAGTTCAGTAGGCATTCTATTTGCGTTAGTACAGTCAGCAGTTCCTCATAGCAGAGTAGCTGCTGTCCTATCGTGCGGTATAACAATGTCTTTACTGACTTTATATTCGCTTCCCAAATTCCACCCCAGTGCGGGGCGCGAGCGGGAATTGTACGCCACGTGATTCTATGGCCGTTCAAAGGCTGCTTGGAACGCGTTAGATGTGTCCTTCGCAGCAAGGAACGTGTGCAGTTCGTCGAGCTGACGTTTAGCACCAATGAAATTAGTAGCGTTGTCGCTGTAAAGGCACGAAACCGGGCCACGCCTAGCGAGAAAGCGTTTAAGAGCGGCGATGAACGTGTCTGTGCTGAGATCAGATGCAATTTCTATATGTATTGCTTTAGTGGTCAAACAGACGAAGAGGCATATGTACGCCTTTTGACTCTTAACGCCACGTCTTCGAGTAAGAGTTATGTTTAACGGCCCAGCATAGTCGACGCCCGTGTGAGTGAAAGCTTTCGCTTCTTGCACTCGCGCAGGTGGAAGACTAGCCATCATAGGCGTTGGATGTGTGGGTGCAACTTTAAAACAAAAGTTGCACTTGCGGATGCGTTGTCGGATCAAGTTTCGAGCGGAAATGATCCAGTAGCGTTGCCGCAGCAGCGACATGAGCAAATGCGAACCTGTGTGACAATTAGATCGATGGCAGTCGTCGATGATAATTTCGACCACGTGATCGCGACGCGGCAACAGTATTGGGTGCCGGTTTTCGTATGGTATATTCGCATTAGTGAGCCGGCCACCAACGCGGAGTAACCCGTGGCTGTCTACGAAAGGATCAAGCTTCCTCAACGCAGGCGAAGGTAAGTTGCCCTTTGCTAAAGCTTTGATTTCTTCCGCGAAATATTTGATCTGGAGCTCATGCAAAATTTGGTTTTCAGCAGCTTGCAGATCTGACGCCTGAATGGAAGCCGAGCGTGGCAGCTTACGTGCGAAGCGTAGGACGTAAACGATAATTCGTAGCAGTTTTTTCCAGGTCGAGACCCGGACGGCGAGTTCTAGCAGCGGTGAAGCCTCCACATCGGATATAGCGGTAAGTGTCACTGATGGTTTCATTTCAGGTATGGCCTCCACACGGGATGGTTCGAACGGCACTATGGGCCATTCATCAATTGGACTATGGATCCAGTGAGGGCCACACCAGCAGAGCTGGTGGTTTACCAACTGCGAAGGCAACAGGCCTCTCGAAACGCAGTCACTGGGGTTCTCGTTTCCGTTGATGTGGAAGAAGCGGTCAGGAGAGAGAAGCTCCTGAATTTTACTGACACGGTTGGCAACAAATGTTTGCCAACGGTGCGGCGATGCGTGGATCCATGACAAAGCGACCGTGGAGTCCGAAAATGCGAAAATGTTTTGAATAGGATAGCGTCCATGGAATGCAGTATAAACTCGCTTGGTAAGTTTAGCCAAGAGTAACGCAGCGCATAGCTCAAGCCTTGCCAGAGTCACAGTTTTTAGCGGAGCTACCTTTGACTTTGAACACACTAAACGAACCGAAATTTCACGGTTTGGATATGTCACGTGTAAGTAAATGACGCAGCCGTAGGCTTTCATGCTGCTGTCTCCAAATGCGAGCAAGTTTAGCGTGCAGCCCGTAGCAGTACCTAGGTGCCGAGGTATTTGCAGTTCCGACAATAAGGGAAGTTCAGTTTTGAATTTGACGAAGCGTTCCTTCAAATCTGCAGGGGGCTCTTCGTCCCACCCTACCTTTGCGAGCCAGAGCTCCTGAAGCAAGAGCTTGGCATATAGAATCACAGGCGCTGCAAACCCCAACACGTCAAATAAGCGAGCAATGGTCGAAAGTATGGCACGTTTGGTACAAGCTACAGACGCGGCGGATGTAGTAAAGGAGAAAGCGTCCGTAGTAGGTGTCCACTTTATGCCTAACACCTTTTAGCGTGTCACTATCGTCGGTGAATTCAATCGGCGCGCGATGAGATTCGGGCAAATGTGCAAGAAGCTCTGGCGAGTTGCTTGCCCATTTAACCAGATTGAATCCACCGGCTTCGAACAGAGCGAGCAGCTGGTCAGCGAGTTGTATGCCATCAGCAGTAGACGGCACTGAAGTGGTTAAGTCGTCCATATATAACTCGCTGGTTGCAACCGCTGCAGCGAGAGGGAGATGAGCGTGCTCGTCTTCAGCTAGCTGCCGGACGGTTCGCATGGCGAGAAAGGGACTTGAGCGAAGACCAAAAGCCACAGAGTTGAATTGAAAGATGCGGAGTGGCTCGGTCTCGTTGAAGCGATATACTATTTTTTGATATTTACGATCACCTTCCGATAATAAAATTCTTAGGTACATTTGTTGTATGTCTGCGGTTATTGCTATTTTAAAATAACGAAAATTCAACATGAGAGAGAATAGATCCGCTTGCAGATTAGGGCCTGTATGCAATAGATCGTTATGGGACGGACCTGTCTCCGTCTTAGCACTTGCGTCCAACACGACGCGTGTTTTTGTCGTCGACTTGTCTGGTCGAACGACGGCGTGATGCGGTATAAAGTAACCTTCGGTTACGGCAGCGGCGGAGTAAGGCAACTCCGAAAGATAGCCCTTCTGTATGTAATCGTTGATTACGTCGTTATATGCTTGGCGTAATGTGGGTAGCGATTTAAATTTACGCTCAAGTGCGTTAAACCTACGTTGTGCGGTAGTAAAAGAATTGCCTAAAGTTTTGGGATCTCCCTTGAAAGGCAGGGATACGATATAACGTCCGCAAGAACTTTTCGTGACTGTGGACGCATACAGCTGCTCGCAGTCGTTGTCTTCTGGGCTCCCAACAGCATGCGACTCTACCTCTTCCAGCTCCCAAAACTTAACGATTTTATCGTTTAGTTCGTTTACTAAAGGACCGAAGGACCAGGCCTCACCATCAGAGCAAGACGTCGATGTCTCACCCATGATAATGTAGCCAAGCGTAGTCTCGAGAGCGTAAGGTGCAGAGTGAGAAGCCTGAGAAGACTGAGCGATTGACGGAATTATTTTTCCCCCAAGTAAAATAAATGGAAACAGCTGAGCGCCGAGAATTGCATCAATGTTACCGGGCGAGCCCCACTGATCGTCTGCTAGCGGTAGATTGATGAAATGTTCCATGACGGAAGCTTGAATTGAACGCGTAGGTAACTGATCGGTAATGTGATCAACCACTAGCAGCGTCACTTTGTAACTCGCATCCGAAACGCGCGATTTAATTAAAAGCGATACATAGCCTCTAATCGGAGCGGATATTAACCCCACTGTCTTTAAGCAAGAGTTAATAAGCGGACAAATTTTTAATTTTAATTTTTCGCAGCATGAAAGAGTGATTAAATGATTCTGAGAAGCGCTGTCAACTAAACATCTAATTGTATATTGCATTCCGTTGTTCGAGACGTCTACCTGAGCAGTAGGTAAGATAACAGTCTTATCATAATGAACCTTATTGTAAGCGTGGAACGCAACAGGTTGAGAATTCGCTAGCGTAGTGCACGGAACGTCATCGTAGCAGGCAACCGGTATGTCGTTGTCTATATTATGCGTATGCATACATAAAGACTGTGGAGACGCAGATTGCTGCGTGGTTGACTTATGCGCTACGGTCGTAGCCGCTACTATACCAGCAGAGCTATGAGCGGGCGGGTGTGCGGGCGCAGGTGGCGGCAACCCCGCGTGCGGCGAGGTGCGCGGGGTGCTGCTCGATGACGAATCGAAATGCAACAGAGTATGGTGTTGCTTATTGCACTGCTTACAAGTACTTCGAGAAGCACACTTGCTGAGCGAGGAATGCCTTGAACTTAAACAATTAATGCAGCATTTATTTGACTTAATAAAATGGAAGCGTTCGTTTACGGGCAACTGTTTGAATGCAGTGCATTCATATAGTTGAAAATGATGTAAAGTCTTACAAAAAACACAAGCGGGTTTAGTTACATTATTCTCAGTAACAGCGAAGGTGTGCGAGACCTTTGGCGCGCTATTATTACGCGACCGGTTTGCGAAGAAGCCCTGAGCGTGCGGCAGTGGAGTACTTTTATGAGCAGCGGAGGTTCGCTCGAGCACTTTCACATGATGCCGCATAAAATTGACTAAGTCTGTACTCGTAGGTATTTCCTTATCGAGGACAGATAGTTCGAACCTTTGTATCAGCTGTGTGTCTATCTTACGTGAAGCGATATGCGTAAATATAAAGTCAGCCAAGTCGTCAATACCCAGCTGTTTTAATGCAGACCAAGACGAATGAACACGCTCGATAAAATTATTTAATTGAGCAGCTGAGTCCGAAGTAGATTTTATGTCAAGTATATTATTTAAGTACATTGACCCTAGCAACTTCTTATCTTGATACTTCGATACTAAAGAATTCCATATCGTAGCGTAGTTCGATTCGTTAGGTATAATACCTGCGAATACGTTAAGCGCAGTACCACTTAATTTACCTACTAAGTATTGGACGCGCTGACCATCAGTTAAATTTTTATTTTCGTGTACGTTTGTTTTGAAACATTGGTAAAAAAGCGGCCAAGATTCTGTATCACCAGAAAAACTTATTAGTTCTAGCGGAGCTAAACAGAAGTAACTGGGATGAGCGGTGGATGCCTTATTAATATCAGCTGATGAAGTATCGCCGGCTGCTCGGCGAGATTCCAAGCATTCAGTGCGTGCTTGTTTGATAAAAGAAAATAATGATTCGAAAGACGTCCAATTATCAAAGTTAAATTTATAATCAGGATTTTTTTCTAATTCTAATTCATTATGCTGATCACATAAAATATTGAAATCCAAATATAATTTGTCAATGTTTGAAGAAACAGCTAAAAATTCAAGTTTATTTCTAGTTTCTTTAACAGACGGAACAATTTTCTTAGCGGTGTTGTATAAAGAAATTATATGCGAAAAAATAGCTTCTTTTTTAGCAATGACCAAACGTAACTTAGCTTCTAACGACATTTTTGAGCGTTACAGTTAATAAGTGTAGGTTATGAATAGTAAGAAAAAACCGTAAAAACTGTAACTGCGTAAATTACGTTAAATGTACAAAACAAGTATTGTTGAACAAATATAAGCGTTGTATGCGATAAATAAAAGAAAAATATGAAAGTATATTGCGAAACAAATGCGAGAAATATAGCGAAAAATGAGAAATTATGCGAATATATGCGATGCGTGTACTTTCGGGTACCGGTTTATAAATGAAGAACAAATTATAAACGCAAATACACGAAATAAAATGCGAGATAATTCCTACGATAGCACCAGGCTGATGAAATCCGGCTCTTTAAGGCCAAAAAAATTATGGAGACGCGGTTTAGCTGAATGCGGGCTGTTAGAGATGGAGGCCGTTGTTATATCAAATACAAATACAACTCATTCAAGGGAAGAGCACTCACCTTGAACTTGCCAACTCGCTCGCCTAGGGTAGGCTACAGCGGCAGCTTGCTTGATGAAGGCACTTCCAAAACTCAGCGAATGTTAAAGCGTAAATTATTATCACAGCGGAACAGAGAAATTGAGATAAAAGCGAGATGCGAGCCGTCAACGTAACACTTTTCTTGACGGAGAAAAAAGTTCAACTGTCTTATTGTTTGACCGTTGTCATGGTAACGCGCCTCAAGAGGGCGCTGCGGTGCGGTAGCTTGATGCGCATGCGAACTGCCATCAGGGTCGCTTATTGGACAAGCTGGGATTGTACTCCACCCAAGATGGCTGCACTTATATTTAAGATAACAAACGGCGCAACCAATACTTACACAAAAGACTAATCTCAGATGACCAAATGATTTTGAGTCCGAATGTCCAATAACGCTGAAACACCTCAGTAAGCCCCTATATTGCGGATCACTTTGCTGCACTAACCTCTCAAAGCATACGGTGACAACTACACTTGGATTCTCTTTCTTATGCTTTACATCAAGCAGAGTTACATTGGTATGCTTTAATACAAAAAGAAGTCTACAATTGCATCTGTCTATGGGTGGCCGTTATTATTTATCATCAATTCATTCGCGTTCATTTACGCAATCAGCAAAGCGTTGCTTGTTTTGCGTTAACTAAAGCATAACAAGTAAATAAACTCGTTTTCCTTGTGAGAATTAATTGCAGAGTTCTTATTCATTGCCACTAGATTGATATTTATATATCAACAACCTTTAACGTCCCACTTTGGGACGTGCTTTGGTCTCCTATCAAGAGAGCGTAAAAGCCATTCGTCGCCACGCTGACCGTGTGCGGGTTGGACACTGATACTAATGATGATGTTTAATGAATATTTATATTTGCAGCGATAATTTCCTGTTGCCGATGCCTTCAGATGATAACTACAGAGTAATGTTTGTGGTGGCGACTGGTCGTGACCACGATGATTATGAAGTTATACAATTCTATAGATATTTACTTGTGGTAAGTAATAATAATATGCAAATTCATTTAGACTGAACAGATTGCGTAGACATCTACACATTGCCAAACGGTTTTATTTATTGCCCCGCGGTTTCACCCGTGTTTTTTTCGTTTCGTGGAAAAAATAGGTTTTCGATTTTACACCTTGTGTTACAAAATTTATTACGGATCCCTAATTTTGAAAAAAAATGTAAATAGCCTATAGCCTTCCTCGATAAATGGAATACCCAACACTGAAAGAATCATTCAAATCGGACCAGTAGTTCCAGAGATTAGCGCGTTCAAACAAACAAATAAACTCTGCACCTTTAGTATAGTATAGATTAACTTTATTGTACACCACTTTACAGTACAAAATAATATACAGAATATACAAAATAATATGTATAAAAATATCATATACAGAGATCAATATCTGGTCTTACAAAAGGCGATCTTATCACTCACTGCGATCTCTTCCAGACAACCTTTAAGTAAGGACACTTTTATAATAAAATTTTGGGTTGTCAGTGACGTAGTGGTTTTCTACTGCACTGAGCGGTGTAGGTTTAAATCTTACACGGAACAATATATCTTAGTAACATTTAATTATTTTGCTGGGTCTGGGTGTTCTTTGTGTCCGTTTCATGTATCTTTGTAAAGACCTTTGTAACCTAGGATTGATTCCTAATCTGGAAAAGATGTTGTTAAAAACATATTATCAAAAAATACCACAAAATATTTAATATCAGATTTAGCAGTGTTCATATAGCCATAGATGTCCATTGATGGCTTTACAAAATATTTAGGGCAGTTGTGAATTAACAAAAAAAATTAAGTAACAATGTAATATTTGATTAACATGAACTTCGATCAGTTTTGAAATGAAATGAGAATAATACTTGTAAAAAGATAATAAATATTAAAGAGATATTAAAGCTTTTGTGTACCCGCAAAGAAATATGGAAGACATGAGCAAATTTATGAAAATTAGTTTTAAAAAATTGAATGATAATGATTTTAATTATATTTCAGATTGTACATTATTTTTTAAGTCATGACTACTGTCAAGGCTTCGAAATAGTGGCTGATGTAAGAAAGATAACAGGCAAAACTATGACGAAGATTAATCCAATAGTTTTACACAAGGGAATGACTTTGCTCACCGTAAGTCTTATGTCATTTTATTCCCATTTATAAATCTTTTTTTTTTATTGTTGTAATGGAATAGGCGTTTGTCTTCCATCTCACCTGATGGAAAGTGTAGATGAGGACGAAGATGGTACACGTCCATCCAAAAGAAACCTGTTCACTCTACTCTTAAAGGCTGCAGAGTTCAATTCATCAGGAAAAATAGACGCAGACAGGTCGATCCAAACTCTGGCGACTCTCACCAAAAACGAGCTGTCAAACCGTTTAGTTCGTCTTTTGGGTATGCCAACAACGTATGGATGAAACTTTTGCCTACGCCTAGTAGTCCGATAAAGGAATGGAGATGGCTCGATCAGTTCGAAAAGAGCTTTCGAGCACTCTCGAAAGTGTATCCTATAAAAAACCGATAAGCTGGCAACTCGAGGACGCTGCTCAAGGGTGTGTAGTCTGCTATTTGTGATATTTTCATTAGTAATTAACCTACGGGCTCTTCGGTCAACTGAGTCCAAAGCTTCCAGATGATATTTGGCAGCATATATATTTAATTCGCTTAATAATAGTTTTATAAGATTATTTTGTAGAACATATTTGTAGCAAGTTTATCTAACATTTAATTTATCAGTTCTACTTGACCCATGATAATGTCTAGTGCAACCTGATTTTAAGGTCAAGCAACAATCTATACCAATATTTAATAGTTAAAGAGTTTTTTTGTTTGTTGTTGTTTAAAGAGTTTATTACTTCTCTCTCATATTCTTCTAGCACTTTCCAATTTCTAAGGCATAAATTTTATGGACGCCTTTTGCCTTTAATATCTGATCTGTCTCTTCCTACTCATTTTCGTACCATTTCTTTTGCCCTTTTCTGTCCGAAGTGATCAAAATCGGCGTCGATAAGCAGTTCTTCAGTTTTATCTATTCTAATAAGTTACTTAGTCCCCTTCAGTCTGGTTTTCGACAGGGCATAGCACGGTTTCTACTCTTCTGAAAGTAATTGGCGATATTAAGGTGTGAATGGAGAATGTTAAGGCTACGACCATAGTACTAGTTGATTTTTCCAATGACTTCAATACTGTCAGTCACAAACTCTTCCTTGTTATCCTATCCCATTTCTCAGTCTTTCCAGAAGCGCTAGATTGGTTCTCCTCTTACTTTTGGGATCGTCAGCAGTCAATCAAGGTAGTAGAATTATCCTCTGGCTGGTGTGGTCTCGCTGCTGGCGTCCCCCAAGGCGCTTTTTTTTACCTCTTCTATTTTCTATTTTCATTAACCTTATCACCTCTAGACTTTAATGTTCCTATCATCTTTATGCTGTGATGACTACGTTTTGTGATGTATCATCCGCGGTCTCGATTGTAAATATCACTATTTTATATTTCACACAGGCCCGATGGTGTTTGGTATATTGGTAAACCCGAATAAATGTCAGGGTATTAGTGTCCGGAAGTAGACAATGTTGCACATTTTTGAAAAGAAGAACTTCATAGATACGATTTGAAAAGAGTTTCAATCAAAAATCTCAAACCATGAAGGTTCTATGTCAATTCGAAGTACCTATTACAATAAAATGGTAAATTCATACTTTAACCCTAATTATATCGACACAACTACCAGCTCACGTGTTTCCTTCCCACTATGACCGGATCCTTTAAGAGAGGCGTGAAAAAGCATCTCACTAAGCCGCCATAGTGTGGGCCGCCATACATTATTGTCTGCATTCGCAGCAAGTGTGGTGGCCCCCCACTCTTGGATTCTGCTCATGCTTTCCATCAGGCAGGGTAGAGTCACTTTAGATGGCTTATGTATAAAAAAAAAAAAAATGCTGGCGAAAATAAGTTGCATCTGTACGCCAGAAGGTCACGTTCTCGTCACGGGGTCTCTATAGGCTTAAAAACTTTCTGCCAGTGAAAACTAAGGTAATGCTAATCCAGACCCTAATATTCCCAATAATCGATTATGGTGATGTGTGCTACTTTGACCTGAATGCAGATCTGTTCTATTGAGAGTGCTGTAATGGTCAAGCTAATAAGCTTGACCATTTTCTTCGCATCACTCTCATTTGATCACACATTCCTTGATGTACCAGCAACGTGAGAACATTTTCAGAATTCTACTGAACAGCTTATATAACAAGAGAGGCCTTGATTTCAGTGTTACTGGATTGCGACAAACTTTTAACAAATAATCCAAATTAAATGTTATTGTTTCAGGAAGGTTTAGGGCAAAGAATAAAAAAATTCCATTTCTTTAACGGTTCCAAATTCTTCGACGCAGTTCTCTTTCTCACTAAGCAAGCTTTGTCTGCAAAATTAAGAGAAAGAATTGTAATACATCCGAATGTTGAAAGTATATATAATCATATACCTAGGGAACATGTTCCAAAAGATTATGGTGGAGATGAATTATCTGTAAAAGAGTTGACCGGTGAGTAACTTCATTTAAGTATTATATTTATATTACCGTGAATTTGAATAATAAATTACGTCATGCTGGTTTAGGAATGTAATAATTATAATTATCTACCAACCTGAGGGGAAGCAGAAACCCTCAATAACGCAGTGCAAATATTTATTCCTATAATATGTTTGTTATTGAACTTTCAAAATATGTGCAAGAAAAGGCGCTTGAACGCAAGTTACCTTAATTAGCAACAATGTCCGTAGGTAACCTCCGGAGGAAGGTAAGCGTAACAACGGTCAGTATGTAGCTGAGTGACCGTTACTGGCATGAGACCATGATTGTCTATGTGATTTTTAAGAAGTCGGCCCCGGTTGTTATCATGGGATTCGTAAAGCTTAGGTAGAGGCCTTCAGGTAGCTTAGAAATAGCTAACGGTAGGATAACGTGGCCATAATGCTGCCTTGCCTGTCCCCATCCCGCACTTAGCCAGCCTTTAAACGAATGGCCTTAAACCTCTACTGAGAGGAGACCCGAGCCCAACAGTGGGACATAATAAGTTGTTAATGATGACTGATAGTAAAAGTAGTTTTTGACCCCTGAGTTGAAGGTGTTATGGGCAGCGTCAGTCACTTTCTATCAGGTGATTGAGTTGCTCAGCTCAGCGTATTGAAAATGTGTATTCAGTAAAACTAAAAGCGTTCTCCTTCTTCCTAGCCTTATTCTAAATATAATTTGGGGTCGGCTACTAGTTCAACCGGTTTTACCTGTATATCAGTTTTTCCACAGAGCGACTGGCATCGAACCTCCGCAACCCTAACGGAGTTCTATGAAATACTAAGGATGAAGTATTTATAAGCAAATTTGAGGGCATTGACTTACGAATAACGATTGCCATAGATGTTCATAACAATCGGGACCGACGGCATTACGTGCTCTCCACTTCCAAACTCCGGGCTGCTATTAGGAATTTCCTAAGAGAAACCCAATAACACTTTTTGTCCCGTCCCGAGATTTCAACCCAAGACCTCTTGAGTAGCAGTCGCATTCGCTATTTACTAGACCAACGAACCAGATTGACTTAATCAGTTAATATATTTTTATTTTCAGAAAATTTGTGCAATGAACTAAGTTCTGATGAGCATATAGCGTATTTGAAGTTTATGGAGCAAGCAGCAACAGATGAATCGTGTAGACTATCATGCGCTTTTAATGAAGAATATTCTGGAATGCCTGGATCATTCAAGTCATTAACTGTAGATTAATTGTACAAGAAAAAGGCACAGCCTTATGATTATCACAGCATTAAATAGGAATGTTTTATCTACAAGTGTTCATTAAATTAAACGTGACAGGGATATAATTAAATGTATATAAGTAATAAAACAGTGTTTCAATTCAAATAAATGATTTTGGTATAATTTATATTTTAAGTCAAAAATTTCGTTGAACCCGACCGTCAAGTTTTAGTTAAAAGTTAATTTAGTATCATTCGTGACACATGCCTAGAAGTGGAACTAAACAACGTAAAGATCCCACAGTGAGACAACGTTAGATATTTGGGTATACATTTGGATAGGCCACTAACTTGGACCAAACATATTAAAAGAAGAGGCAACAAGTGAGAAATATGTACTGGCTTTTAAATAGAAGATCTCAACTTTGTGTGTGTGTGTGTGTGTGTGTGTGTGTGTGTGTGTGTGTGCGTGTGCGTGTGCGTGTGCGTTTGCGTGTGCGTGTGCGTGTGCGTGTGTGTGTGCGTGTGTGTGTGTGTTCGATGGCTATGCTTTTGATAATTTCTTGCTGAGTTGGAATTCCTCAAGGCAATGTGCTAGGGCCTGTGCTATTCCTACTGTATCTCAAGGACTTGAATAAAGTACCACTAATTTAATATTTGTTATGCAAATGATACTGCAATAATCTTCCACCATTCTACTTGAAGTCAGAGCAAGGTATGGCCTTACTAGCAGAATGGATTTAAAGCTAATTTTTATCTTTATAAAACAATAATACTAATCTTTTTTATTTGCCTTAAATACCCCACCCGCACTGCTCCAACGTGGCTACATATCTCAAGGAGATCTCTTCTAAAAAAATATCCTTGTAACATTATGTAACTTTGTTCGCTTAAATACTTATTGTATGTTTTAATATGTGAAGGAAAAATTTTGTACCTCTTTTTATAAAATTGCTTAAATGGAAGAGTGTGGAATTTTATACAGTTATAGTTTATCTGGTGGACGAGTGCAGGAAGTATTTTTTTAAATATGCATAAATATACATATTTAAGAAATAAAATACTAAAACGACACATACATTATCATATATTTGACACACACACGCATCCGTATTCCGTGATTATACGAGTAGATATCATAGTCTTTAGATAATGGAACCTTAATAATGTTACAACTTACAATTCAAATTAATTATGTAATTTCGACCACTTGGCGACCAATAAAAAAAAGATAATTTAATCTAAATAATTTAGCGACTGGGAAGTGGATTCGATACGGTACTCATGTGTCTTGGAAATTGAAAAAAAATAATTTTAATTTGAGAAACCTAATCCACAAATTAGATAAGAGTACTTTGATATGACCAAGTCAGAAACAATAGAAACAGAATATGCGATATGCGAACGAACAAATATGCAGTAGACATTCAACTGTTTAAAAGTCCATTCTTCTCAATTTAACTTTTATTTCTCGTTTGAATGGCGCAGTCAATAGAAATAGATCTTTTTACTACTTTGAAACGACTGCCGATGGTCGTCATTGGGGATTCAGAGTAAAACTTAGGATTTATATTCGAGATTTGCACGCAATATTATTTATTTATATTAAAAACAATAAGGAAATTCACTGAAGGATTAATACTCGTAGGCAGTAGAGGCACGCTGATTTCAGTACGTATGGAATGGCTCGGGGCTACTACCCTCACACAGAAGGTTAAGCTAAAATAAATAAATAGAAGTGCCTACTGCCGATAAAAAAAAATGCATCAAGGTATCAAATTTAACAGCACTACGATATCGGTTAGTTAGTTGCTCTATGGAAATAGATAATTCAGTATATTTATAACTGAATCGAAAACGGTAATAATTTGACCAAATATATAAAATAATTTCATTTTAAAATTTAAGTCAGTTGACTCACTATAACTTTTTCATAGTTTACGCTACAGGCAATTTAATATTTCTTGGGTAGGCTAGTAATTATAATTCCAGAGTTTTCACACTAAATGTATTTTTTCTTCAAGTTCTTTTGCAGTCTGTGAGTATGTAATGTTTTTATGCGGAATAGTTTTATGATTAGGAATGGAAGTAATTAACAGGCTCAAAAGAATCCTCTTTTGTGAAGAAACCATCACCAATGTCTTTATCAATAAAGATAAAGACATTGGTGATGTATAAATATATAATATGTGTGACTTCCTTGATATTATGGACGTGGAAAGACAACTACCAATCTCGGAGGCGACGTCGAGTAATGTAGTGCGACGTTGTCATGATTATGGAAGAGCGTGTGATAAAAGCAGAAGAAAATCATGCACAGTATGCAAAAAGTTTATTTGTAGATATCATTTAAAGATTGTGTATCTATCTTGTTGAGAAAACATTATTAAGAATTAGAACGAAACCTGTTATTTTTTGTGCCCATTTGTAGAAGTTTTTGATGTTTCTTTAATATTAATACCACAGAGGTTGTGATTAAATTTTGTTGACTATATCTAGTCACCATGCTGACTGCCATCACAATTAGGATGGTGACCCCTACTCCTGAATTCCACTCATGCTTTCCATCATACAGAGTAGAGTCACTTTGGTAGGCCTAAATATATTGTATATTAAAAAAAAAACACGATTTATATTTGGTCATGGTCGACATGAACACTTACAGCATTTTTATTTGAGATTACAGTGTTCTTAAATATACTAACTAGAACTTAGACTAGAACCTTCGCATTCATTCATCGATGCTAGTCGGCCAATGGAAAAACTAAGACCGGTTAAACTAGTTATGGACCCAAATAATCTTGGAGATAAGAAAGGCTAGAAAACAGATTGTCATTAGTGTTAGAACATAATTTCCTTTAAAAGATACAGATATCCTTTCTTTACAGATAGATAGCAGAATTATAAAATCAGAAATAGTTTCAAGTATGAAATATAACGAGAATATAAAATACTAGCTGCGCCCCGCGTTGTTACCCACGTATTTTCCGGATCAAATTTAATTGTTAATGTAGTCTACATATCTGATTACTTGATTAGCCAGAACTCAATTTCAAATTAGACATTTACAAACTATCATTATGGTTGCTATGAAAGTGTGTTATGCATAGCAACCTGTGAAGTTTTGACAGAAGATAAACAGTGATACATTTTGACATCTACGATTTGATGTATTTTTATAGTCACCTCGCTTTCACCCGTTTATCTGAATTATTGCAATAAAAGTAGTATATGTGTTATTTTGATATATAAGCTATTTTACTGTAAAGTTTCATCCAAATCCGTTCAGTAGTTTTTGCGTGAAAGAGCAACAAACATACATACATACATACTCACAAATTTTCGCCTTTATAATATTAGTAAGGATACATACCACCACATGATATCTAGAGTAATTAATTAGTTGATAGTCATCGTCATTGTTTCCAGAGACTTGTGTTATAATTACACGATAATTATTATCACTGGTTTGCTTTCGTAACATAGCGATATTTCTGTAATATTCTTTAGTAACCATTGTTACTTTATATTTAAATGATCAATTATAAAAATATTAGTAATACATTGAAAGGCACTAAAGGTACTATTATTTTAGTACATAGTACATTAGAATACCTTTCTTACATTTTTTATTTTATTTTATATTTTGGACTTATGACACAAAACATCATCTAGTCCCAAGTTAAGCAGAGCTTGTGCTATGGGTACTAGACAACTGATATAAATACATGAACTTACTTTTTTTTGTAAATACATACATATTAAACATATTAAACATCTAATTGCGAGTACCTGTAAAATCTAATTGCGAGTACCTGTAAATAGCTTTGTTGTTAACTATGTTTAATGTTTATTTTATAATATTTAAGCTGTTGGTATTCCAAATAAAATAAAATAAAAAATAAAAATAGTAAACACCCAGACTCACACAAATAATATTTGGTCCGACCCGGGAATCGAACCCGAGACCTCTTGATCAGCAGCCACATACGCTAACCACTAGACCATTGAGGCAGTCATTGAAATTTCAAACAGACAATTAGATTTAAGTTTATTCACTAAGATTATAACCTTTCGATTTCACATTTATATTGTTATGTTATATAATCAAATGGTTTAGAATCCAGCTTAGTGGCCTATCATAGACTAATTTTATGTTTATTTAATTTATCGTGGTAAAAAAAAGTCTTTGTCCAAAAATCCATTCCAAAAGACAGTAGTAAAGAAAGTGTTAAAGTGTAATAATACAGACAGACTGAGTTGCTTTTGCATTTAATAATGGTTAAAGTATGAAATAAACGTTTTATTGTAAGAGGTACTTCGAATTGACAAAAACCCTGGATGACTACAGGCTTACTAAGATGTATAAAAAATCGTGATAAGCTGCATATAAAACTCAAGAAAAACCCTATCAATGAAATCAATAAGGTTACGTATTTAAGATACAGAATCTATTGCAATAACTTACTCAAAAAATTTAAAAAGGACTATGAAAGTGACTTACTTAATAAAGCAAACAAAAACTGACAAGAAAGCGCTATCGGATGCTATAAAATTAATTAAACAATATAACATAAAAACCAATCCGGCCACGGAGCTTCTATCTATATCTACCTATATCTTAAAGCCGATGTCCTTACAGTTCGCCAGTTATACATCCTAAATGTTATACTCAAGTATACTCAAGTATACTCAAGTATACAGTATACATAAAAGGTTAAAGAATAAAATCTGCCACGGCAACTCCAATCAGTGGACTACTGCTTTTTCTCGGCGGTTCTACGGTTTTCTGGGTGGGTACCTGTACAAAATTATAAATAGAAGAAAATCAATTTACCAACTTATCCGATATAAGTGTAAAACAACTGTCACTACGTGGTTAGAATCTCTTAATTACGAGGAAACCGAATATCAACTCTGTGTGCCCTCATTACTTCCTTCTTCGGTGCTTCAGTGATCTTCTTTTACGAGTACACACTCATACAACTTCACACACACACACACACACACACACACACACACACAAATTAAACTCATATTTTTTGTATATATTGTAAACTGTGTGTGAGAGAAATTAAAGCTATTATTATTTCTAAATCGTTTTATAAGCGTTGTTACAGAATGCCTTTGACATTAGGTAAATCCTCTTCTATAATACTGTACATTGGATATTAAACAAAGAAGTAAATCAATAACTTAACGAATGCAACATCACAAAGGTTATTTAAGGATCTTACGTTTCTGCGCTCAACATTTTTTTTGAGTCAATCTTATTCAATAGTAATGAATTAAAAGCATGTCTTGATTGCGTGCTGCAAAGACGCCACAAGACTTTACGTTCTCGAACAAAATGGACGTGATTAAACCAAGCTCTGTATTGAAATTTAATGAAAACCAGTTACAAGCAGTTCGGAAATCCCTTGGATATGAAGATATAAACCGTTTAAAGCAGGACATTGAACAATTTGATGAGTGGATCAAAAAACAGAGTCACTTTAGAGTTAAAGATTTCGGTAAGTAAATTTCTTTTATTAAGGTTTGAGGATTCCAATTTAGGAGTTTTATCTGAAGCGGATTACCTGATTTTAATCATAATAGGCTATAAATATACGAATATACGTTTTATTAGAATTGCATATTATTTTAATCTCTTGTTACATAGCCGTCTGGTGGCCAAAAAATTGAATAACTTCTAAGTTTAGTGCTATAAACATTTAAAACATATTATCTCACACTATTACATTCTTATTAGCAGTATCAGTTTTTCTACTTTCTGTTATCTATTAATTCTTTGTTGACTTCTTATATACTTTATGTATTTAGATATTGTAAGATGAAATAGGGACCTACCATCTTCACTAAAACTTATGGAATAAAATTTTATCATTTTTTCACAACATAAATTCGCTTTAGATGTGTACTTTGACATAAGACACAAACTATGAATAACTTAAGTCAAATAATTTTCAATTGAAATACTAAAGTCGTCACAAAATAAGAAGCCCGTTTTGACATTAATTGTCATCGTGTTTTTTAATCAACGATTAATTCGTGTTTTTGAGCGTAATTTTTCAATATAAAGTTAAACTTGATGCTTATTTATGATACGTGTTGTGATAGTGCATGGGTAACATAGTAATTAAATAGGATTATGAATTTGATTTCTGACATTGAAAAATCAAATTCATAATCCTACGACTATAGCTATTATTTATAGATGAATACAGTTTTAAGTTAGGTATGACGTATGTGTGTGTAGGAGTTCTTTTTAATTAATCAACTATTTCCATTATAGCTATACTCGTATTTACATATATTATACTATATCAGTGTCGCGGTGTTACTTGCAATTGTTGTTGAACATTTACTAAATCAACCATGGTTAATAGCCTCTAATCTAAAAAGAAGTCAAAGTAACTCAATATGAAGTCACCGCTTCAGGGTAGAGGAAATACGCACCAGAACGAAACGGTTCGGCTCTTCCTTCTTATACCGAGCAGTCAAAAGCTGGAACTCACTGCCAGCCCACGTGTTACCTTCCCACTATGATCCCGGGTCCTTTAAGCGGGGCTTGAAAAGGCATCTTACTAAGCCGCCATAGTGTGGGCCGCCACACTTTACTGTCTGCATTTGCGGAAATGATGTGTGGTTTCCCCACTCTTGGATTCTGCTCATGCTTTCCATCAGGCAGGGTAGAGTCACTTTGGTAGGCTAAATATAAAAAAATAATATATATCCTCAGCTACTTGCTAGTAAAAGTCCCTTTAAGACCGATTCATCCGTTTTAGAGATTAGCAGGAACAAACAGATTTAGAGATGAACAGACAGACATTGAAAAATTGATATTTTGATGCGAGCATGTAAACGATCATTTATTTGTTATTTAGTGAAAAGCTGTCACTTTGATATTAATATACAAACTGACACGTCAATTATATTTATTTATATAGATATTACCATTCTGGGTTTAAACCAGTTTTTATTAAACTGGTTTGAAATTGAAATGTTGACTTCGAAGAACTGCCTCGTTGGTCTAGTGGTTAGCGTATACGACTGTTAATCAAGAGGTTTCAAATCCGGGTCGGGCCAAAAAGTGTTATTGGGTTTTACTTAGGAAATTCCCTGCGAATAAATAATAAATAAAATATAAATAAATATTTCGGACATTTTACACACAACATCATCTAGTCCCAAACTAAGCAGAGCTTGTATTATAGGTACTAAACAACTGATATAAATACATAAACATACCTTTTTTTTGTAAATACATCCATATTATGCATAGAAAACACCCAGACTCCGAAACAAATACTTGTGGATCACACAAATATTTGGTCCGACCCAGGAATCGAACCCGAGACCTCTTGATCAGCAGCCGCATACGCTAACCACTAGACCAAACAGGCAGTCAATAACACAAGTTTCACACAAAACGTGGCCCGACTTGAAACCAAAACGACGTATGAAACAAAAACCAATCACAACCGAGGTTAGAAATAGACACTGTTTGTGATTGGTTTGAATTCAAAACAAAAGCAGGGATTGGTTCATGCGCTTGGTGCAATGTCTGCTGTGGCAGCAGAGTCATAGTAGCGTGTAAGATGTTATGTAATAAGTGGACCTGACAAAGTTAATAATATAACAATATAATTGTATAATGTTTATATAAAAAAATTAACATGCTTCAACTCGACTAAACAATGAACTTATTATTTTCAATGCTATAGTAATTCTCACAAGTCTAAAAAAAAAAGCCGAAACGGCATTACATACGGATTATAATCTTTCATTAGTGTTGTTTTCATTTTCTGTAGTATTCCTTGAAGATTTTGGCGTTTCTTCAAGACAAATCATCTGCGTAAAAAACATTTTTATTTAAGATTAGATAATAAATATAATCACTTTAATAATAAAACAGTAAGCACCTATGTACTGCAGTTTTGTGTAACATTGTATAACATTGTTTAATGATTTGTAAAAATCTTTTTCGCTCAAGTGAATAGAGCATACTCTGCTGGTTTTCACAGGCATCCAGTCATATTCCTGTCTTTCCAACTTAACTGCAGCCATCCACTTTTTTGACGAATTGCATATCAAAAAAAATATCAAAATAAATATACCTATTTAATAATAAAAAATATTTTATCGATATACTTTTCGATATTTCACCAAGAAGAAAAAATTAAATAAAAAATTTACTGGCTTCATGTTGCATAGTGTTAACCATCTCAGTTTGATAATATTTGCAAATCATTAAATAAAATTATAATTTTGCTACTACTCACTAGTGAAAAGTGATCCCTATACATTTCAGCCATCTATGGCTCCTGCACCAGTTCACAACACACGCTGGCATGATTATTGACAACACAATGATAAATCGAAATAGGACGTGTGCTCGCTTGCAAGAACAATATCCGACTAATGAAGCGGTGGACACGACTTTTAAGCACCGCCTACTTGGACATGACTTTTGTTGGGTCATTTTTAGAGCGCAGTTACATTTCCTGACTTATTATTTATTCGTAGGAAATTCCTAATAGTAGCCCGGAGTTTGGAAGTTTGGAGGTGATTCACGCCCGTGCCTCGGAGAGCACGTAGAGCCGTCGGTCCCGGTTCTCATGAACATTTAACATGGTCAAGTAGAATAAGATAGAAGTAGAATAAGATTCATAAATTAAATAATAAATAAATAGTTCGGATATCTTACACACAACGTGAACTAATCTCAAACTAAGCAGAGTTTGTTATGGGTTTTTCAACAAGAACTTTTTCTAAATAAAATAAAACAAAGAATTTATACGAAAGTGATTAAAATTTTTATTGTATTACAAAAAGAAATGTTTGGCAATTATGAATAAAAAATGATATCTGACAAATGTTCACCATCAGCACGCTGACAGATGTCGATTCTTTCATTAAAGTTTTTAATCACTTTTTGGCAAAATGGTGGGTCTACTTCGTTATTCACATCACGGATTTTAAGTTTTAAGGCTGCAATCGATTCGATTGGCTCCGTATTGACTCTGTCCTTAACATAGCCATATCTTATATATACTTTTTTTTGTAATACATACATATTATACATAGAAAACATTCATACCCCGAAGCAAATATTTTCGAATCACACAAACATTTGGTTTCACCCGAACATCTGCAGCACAGCAGTCGCTTAAGCTACCACTGCTAAATAGTGAAATTGGTATTTAAGCACCAGATGATCACTAATTATATCTATTTACAGATCCTGAATTCTTGGAGAGAATGATGATATATAATAAAGGATCCATAGAGAGAGCCAAGAAGAAATTTGATAAACTATGTACATGTCTCAATCTGATGCCGGAATACCTAAAAGATTTTGATCCGAAACATGAATTTGTTCCACTTTTTGAAACTTTGTAAGTATTTCTATTAACGCATACCATCTGGCCGTTATGTGAACTTTATTTATTAGTATTTAAGAAAATATTGAAAATACAGGGTGGACCAAAAGTTCGTTTAAATTTGAATCGGTAGCTGCGACGAGCAACGACGCCGATATGGGGCGGAGGGGTTACGAAGCGCAAAAACGGCCAATGGGAATTCAGTACCATGGCATCGCTTAGTGATAAACAACGTGCGTTCTGTGTACACGAGTACTACCGCAAAAACGATTCTTTTACTCTAGCGCATCGTAAATTTGCGCTCATTTTTTTTTAACGACAACCGTACAAGGAATATAAATCCTGTGTCGCGGGGGACTTTACAAACATACATGAAACGGACGACACATTTAGCACACAGACTCAGAACAACAATTTGTGAATCACACAAAGTGTTTTCCCTCGTAGGATTTGAACCCACGACGCTTGGCGAAGTAGAAAGCGGCGTGGCCACTAGGGCAACTGTGCAGTCGTGATTAGAAAATGGGTATAGAAGATCGAGGAGACAGGTTCAACAATGAATTAACCACGATCGGGCCGACCTAGAACATTAAGAGATACCGAAAACATCGAGCGTGTAAGAGCGTCTATTAGTAAAAATCCTAGACTCTGTAGTTTGAAGCGGTTTAACGCCTTAGGCTTGCCCAGAACATCTTTGATTCGTATTCTTCACAAAAATTTATATTTTTACAAAATTCAAATGGTACAGGAATTAAAGCTTCAAGATCACGCTCACAGGCTCCAATTTGCAAACGATATGTTAGAGAGGTTCACCAGCTTTACTAACATTTTTTCTCAGACGAGGCACACTTCCATTTAAATGGGCATGTTTATAGGCAAAATTGCAGGTATTGGAGTGACGCTAATCCTAAATTGAAGCATCTAAGACCTTTACATTCACCAAAGGTTACTATTGGGCAGCTTTGTCAGCATGGGGCATTATTGGTCCATACTTTTTTGAAGATTGCCTAAAAAATGTTGTAACAGTGAATTCAGCGGGGTACATTGCCTTGCTACGGATTCATTTTTCACCAGCGCTACAGGATTTTGATGGTTTTTCGAAATTTTTGGATAAAAGTAATATCCAAAAGAGGTGCCATTAACTGACCACTTCGTAGTCCGGACTTATCTGCAATGAATTTCTTTCTTTGGGGATATTTTATCGCAGATTGATGCGGGAGTTGTTTCTCACATCTTTTCTGAAATAAAAAAAAAATATATATAGCTAGAGGTTGTAGTCATATTCTCAACTTAAACTGGCTGGCTGGCAAAAAGCACGAGACATTGAACTCTAGCGTTCTCGTATTTATATGCATTTTATTATTTCACGTTATGTTTCCCGTTTATTAAATTATAGATAACCTTGTGTCAGATTTTGCATGACATTAATAGATAGATAGAATAATAGAGTAAATTAATTTGTTTGTGAGATTTTTTTTGTTTACGGAAGACGGTCCCCGTTTCATCTCATCCATATTTTTTCATTACGACGTTTTTCATTTTATCATTAAATTCATTACGACTTGAAAACTAGAGGACTTTACAATTGAAGACATTGATTACTTGACATTTAGCAGAAATAGCTGATATTCAGCTGGTTGCCATTATAACAAAAAAAGAAGAAGAAGAAATTCGTTTGTACCAAAGTAGGTTAAATCGAAGTTTGACTTTCATAGTGTTTATACTTACAGATTATCACTAAGCAAAAATAATAATAATTCGTAGAGTAGGTTTCCATAAATAACATTTATGGTAATAGAGCCACGTTAATTTTAATACAGATGAGCCGGCTCAACTGGTTTTCTAGAGTGAAAGCTGTAAAATATATAGCTATTATTGTAGATATTTGTGTAGACAGATATTAAAGTGATAGCATTCATTTTGTTGTATTTCATTGGTGAGAGCGAGACCGGAGGATCAATGATCCATGAGCATCTCACTAGGCTATCATGGCTATAAGCCACCAAGCTCACAATGGATGACAAAGATAGTGATAATCACTCTTAGATTATGCCCATGCTTTTTATCAGGCAGATTTTAGTCACTTTGTAGAATCATTTATATATGTTAATAAAAAACAAATGGATTGGCTACACCGGGACGTTAATACTCTTACACAGAAGACTAACCTCAGATGACCAAATGATTATGCGACTGGGGGCCCAATGACGAAGAAACATCTCAATAGATCCTATATTGCAAAGCTGCATTAATTTCATTCGCGAAAGTGTACGGTGACAACTACTATTTGATTCTAATCATGCTTTACATAGTACACACCCGCACGCACGCACACGCACGCACACACACACACACACACACACTCACACACACTCACACACACACACACACACACACACACACACACACACACACACACAAATAATAAGTATTTCAGCAGACACTAAAGCAATGTTTAGATGAAATAAATTACACACATCAAAAGTGTCTAGGGATCAACATATATTTTTGCAATAACTTTTCTCCTGATTGATATTAATTAAAAATTTCTTTAAGGATTCATCAAATAAAGTGTTTTCGTTTGTCACAGTAACGATAAACCAAGTCACCTTTGCATTAGTAAAGAAATTTGCCATTTTCCTAATAAAGGGATTTTTGACATTTGAACCACTAACATTAAAGTTCGAAAAAAAGACTGAAATAACAGTTTTCTTTAAAATTTTATTAGGTAACTTAAACAATTAATAATCCGTGTTTCTACCGCGAACACTAACAACACAAGAACATCGGTTTGGCATACTCAAAATGAGTTCATCCAAATCACGCTGTGGAATGGCCGCCCATGTTCGTTGCAACAACAAAAAAAGGTCTTCTTGCGACTGGATACCCTCCATATTCGGCAGAGCTCTTCTCTGTAGCATATCCCATGCATGCTCAATCGGGTTCAAGTCTGGCGACTGAGCAGGCCAGGGCAGGACATTGATGTTAGCTGCGGCGAGAGTCTGTCTTACAACTCTTGCGGTGTGCGGTCGTGCATTATCATGCATTAACTGAAATAAGGGACCGATTTGCACTTGTAGAGGAACGATGACGTCTGATACAATCGTCTCAGCATAAATTTGAGCGTTGAGGTTGCCTCTGATCCAAATCAACTCAGTTCTTCCGCCGATCCAAATACCCGCCCATACCATGATGGTTCCACCACTATAAGGATGGACTTCCTGGCAGGATTTTAATCGCTGTTGGCGTCCAGGGGTTCTCCAGTGTCGTATACGTCTTGTATCCGGTCTCATACCAAAACGAGACTCATCAGAAAAGCACACGAAACGCCATTGTTCTTCTGCCCAATTTCTGTGTTCAAGAGCCCATTGATATCGAATCCTACGATTGTGCATTGCTATAGGTGGTACCCGTAGCGGTCTTCGGGAATGAAGGTTCACTTCATGCAAGCGGTTTCTGACTGTTTGGTCGCTAATTAAGTTCCCTGAAGAGTGATGAAGCCTCACGGCTAACATCATGGCGGTTATTGTTGGAGCTCTTCGAGTTAAGATTTGAATGTATCGGTCTTGTCTCCGTGTGGTGCAGCGATACCGTCCTCCATGGCGCTCAGCCACGGTACCAGTGCTTCGGTAACGTGTCCAAAGTCGACTGATAACACTCTGACTTGTATTCAGAGCTAAAGCCACAGTACGTTGCCGGGAACCAGCTTCTATCATTCCCACGGCTCTGAGCATTTCTTCCCTGCTTAAATGACGTCGCCGCTCCATAATAACGTTGGTTTTAATCAGTAGTAGGGAAACAGTAGCACTAATAATTTCTTCAATGCGTTGTATGTTTTTATAGGGAAAATATTGGCAGCTGATTTTCATCTTTTACTCGAATTTGATTGACAGTTCCTGATTCAAATTATGAAATGCACCAAAAAGGATCCATATAAATTTATAAAATCATAAATTTATTACAAAGCCACATCTCAATCTCAAGAAATCCGCATAAAAATGCTTGATCCCTAGACACTTTTGATGTGTGTAGTTTACAATTGCAAGCAGCGACACCTAATTAAAATGAGCAAAAATGTGACTAAATACTGCCTCCCAAAATACAGGCTATGCCTAGTTTGAAAAGCAGTTCCTGTAACTTGTATACTTACATGCTGCCCAAGCATATATTTCTATTGCATTGTATGATCAAAATGTTATGTCTCTGGTGTGAAAATAAATATATTATTATTAATAATAATATAAAAAAGAAGTATAAAATTGCATTTGTCGGTGGTTGACCACAATTATTGATCGTCATTTCATGCGCAATCAGAAAAACGTAGCTTACGTTGCGTTAACTTAAGCGTACCTGCGTCTCATGCCGCCCTGAGAGTGGCCGCGGATGGGCGGGACGGGTTTCCCGTCCGTCCGCAGTAGAGGCCAACCGCGAGGGGGCGGCGTCCGCGTGTGACCGGACGTTGCCCAATAGAGAGTCGAAATTGGAGTAGGTGCCCGCAACAGTGCGGGCAGGCGCCGGTTGGAGTGCAGAAGGAAATCCCCTCCCTGGACTCCTTCCAATACAAAGGCGCAGAGAGGGTCACACCGTGTGGTTTTAGTCGGTTCGAGTCCGACACACCACCCCACCGTAACTCCCGACGGGGTGACGGTCCGCGGGGATTTCCACACGTTAAAAAAAAAAAAAAAAAAAAAAAAACTTAAGCGTAACAAGTAAGGAAACTCGTTTTCCTTGTGAGAATTAATTACAGAGATGTTATTCATTGCCACGAGTCTGATATTAATATATCAACATCTCATCACGTTAAACTGCTGAGCACTGGTCTCGTGTCAGGAGAGGTTTAAGGCCATATGTCCTCACGTTGACCGAGTGCGGGTCTGGGAATAATAGTAATGGTAATGTTCAATAAATATTTATATTTGCAGCGATAGTTTCCTATTGCCGATGCCTACAGATGATAACTACAGAGTAATTTTTATGGTGGCGACTGGTCGTGAATACGATGATTTTGAAGTTATAGATTTCTATAGATATTTATTTGTGGTAAGTTATTTGCAAATAAATAAAATTAGTCCAAATTTGAGACTCATAGATTGCGTAGTGGTCTGGGCATTGCTAAACCATTTTCTATTGCACTGAGCGGTGAAGTTTCAAATCTAACAAGGAACAATACTTATTCATCATCGTCATCTTCCTACCCTCTTCCCAAATTTATTTGGGGTCGGTGCAATGAATTTTCTTCTTCCATTCTTTTCTATTACTCGTCAGTTCACTGTTTATTCCTTTTTTGGCCATATCCTCTTTCATGCAGTCCATCCATTTCTTCCTTGGTCGTCATTTGCTTACTCTTAAAACTTTCATCTCTACATTTTGCTCCTCTCTACGCAGCACATGACCATACCAGGATAATCTCTTACTTCTCAACTTTTCATCTAATGGTGCTACTTTCAGGCTTCCTCTAATAAACTCATTCTTCATCTTGTCAATTCTGGTCACACCACAAATGCATTTCAACATTCGCATTTTAGCAACATCCGTTTTCTTTGTTGGCCAACACTCAGATCCATGCAGGACGGCAGGTCTGGTGATCGTTTTATATATTTGTCCCTTTAACGTTAAAGGGAACTTAGGGTCGCAAATAGTTCCCGTTACCTGCCGCCACTTCAACCATCCTGCATTGATTCGATGCTGTACGGACCTATCTATTTCGCCATTATTTTGTATCAGGGAACCAAGATACCTGAAATCGGCGCCGACCGGGATAGATGTTCCATTTCCATTTTCAAAGAACAATACTTCTTATGAGCACCAAATTATTTTGCTTAGTTTGGGTGTTCTTTGTGTCCGTTTCAAGTATTTATGTAAAGTTCTCTGTAATAAGCATTCCTAATGCAGAACTATGCAAAAGTATACCACAGACTATCCAACATCAGACTTAGCAGTATCCATACAGACAGGCATACATATAGATGTCCATCGATGGCTGTACGAGATTTATAGTGCAACTTTATGACAACTGTATAAAAGTGCAAGTGTATAAATTGTGTTTATAGAAATAAAAAATATATTTTTTCGATTTCATAAGAATGAAATGGAATATTTGAATAACGTGAACTTTGATTAGTTTTGAAATTAAATGAGAATAATACTTGTATATATTGTTATGATATAGAGAAATCAAAGTTTTTGTGTAATAAATATAGTAATAAATATATAGTAATATAGTATTATAATACTATATAATACTATATACTATATATAGTATATAGTAATAAATATTTTTTTAATTATAATGCAATGATTTTAATTACATTTCAGATTGTACATTATTTTTTAAGTCATGACTACTGCCAAGGCTTCGAAATAGTGTCTGACGTAAGAAAGATAACAGCCCAAACTATCAAGAAAATGAATCCAATAGTTTTACACAAGGGATTGACGCTTCTGACAGTAAGTCTTATGTAATTTTATCCCCATTTGAAATTCATCTCTATTTCATTCCATTTTGCCAGCGTGTGAAGTGCCGTGTCCACAGTCCGGCCACCACAGTGGCGTTAGCTCTTTACGGATCAAACACAGATGATCTCCAAAGCACCACTTTCCAGTGATCATCTGTGTCAACCGGTATTAAAGGTTACCGTGATGCTTCTCGAGCCAATCCTCCATAACGGGTCTTACCGCAGCAATGTATAGTAACCAGATTATAAGGTCAAGCAATCTATACTAAAATTTTATCGTTAAAGAGTTTATTTATTTGAATGCTTTTATCTCAAATGATACCGCATCGATTTTTCTGGTTAGCCATTTTATCCTGGAAATTTAAATACTATAAAACATTACGCTATCCCTACTAATATTATAAATGCGAAAGTAACTCTGTCTGTCTGTTACGCTTTCACGCCTAAAAGACTGAACCGATTTTGATGAAATTTGGTATGAAGATAGAACTGAACTTGGGAAAGGACATAGGCTACTTTTTACCGCGATAACCGACATACACGCGGGCGACCAATAAAAGTAGATTTTTTTTTTTTTTACAAAAGAGACACGGACGATGGTATGTGATCAGCTAGTTTAAAGATAAAACAATTTATGCAAACACCTTGCTTGCAATGAAACCTTTAATAGTAACCCTTTAGACTGAAACGTTAACTTTCACACATAAATTATTTGTCATGAATACACTTTTCAATGTTGCAATAGAAAAAATAACTATATTTACTGTTACTAAATGGAAATAGAATATTGACAACGTCTTAATACAGGCGACATCAGGAGTTTTGTACCCACAAGTAATACTATTACTCTTTTGAGTGTTACCACGATAGGGAAGTAGACTTATGCCGTTTTTACCAACGTCCAAGGAACCAAGGTCCAATGAACTGCTAAGAGAGAGTTAGAAATTTTCATTTAGGCACCTTAAGTATAATGAGTGAAAACGGGTATTAGAGTGTGAAGATTAAAAATAGTGTCAATTTATTGCATTTAAAAAAAAATATTGTCTATTTCATGACACGCCAATTGGTCTAGTGGTGATCCAGACGTTGGGTTTGAAACCCACCCAGGACAAATCTTTGTATGATGAGCACTATTATTTGTACTGTGTGTGGGTGTAATTAAATATGTACCTTTGCATTGATTAATTTTTTAAACCTTTAACGCAGTTCTCAATTTCTAAACGTTAAATTAACCCGTACCTAATCGATTCCACAAATCTCAAATTGTACAAATCGACTGTATGTTTTTCAGAAATATTTTTTTTGCTTTGATTTGCTTTGCTTTGCCTAGTTGGGGATCAGATGACAAAATTTGTAATGTGTTCATATCTTTTTCCTGTGTTATCGATCACACATTCCTAGACATGCTAGCAACGTAGGAACATTTCCAGAATTCTACCAAATAGCTTACATGACTAGATTACGACGATCTTTTTACAAATAATTCCAATTAATTGTTATTGTTTCAGGATGCGTTAGGACAAAGAATAAAAAAAATACATTTCTTTAATGATTCCAAATTCTTCGACGTAGTTCTCTTTCTCATCAAGCAAGCTTTGTCGGCAAAATTAAGAGAAAGAATTGTAATACATTCAAATTTTGAAGATTTATATAATCACATACCTAGGGAACAGGTTCCAAAAGATTATGGTGGAGATGAATTATCTGTAAAAGAGTTGACTGGTGAGTAACATAATATAAATAATATATTAACAGTACATACCGTGAATTTGATTAATGAATTACATCATGCTGGTTTAGGAATTTAATAATTTTAATATTTATCTACCAACCTGAGAGGAAGCAGAAACCCTCAATGATGCTGTGCAAATATTTGTCAGCAGTCAGTAAGCAACGAAGGCACGGTCAGTACCTGTGTGGGTGACCGTTAGAGGCATGAGACCATGAGCGTCTCTGTGATTATTACGTCCGCACATTAAGCAGTCGGTTCAGGTAGTTATCAAAGGATATCATTCGTAAAGCTTATTTAGAGACCTATTCGTCAGAAGCATCTATAGGCAAGATTACGGGGCCACAAATTTTTTCTTGCCTATCCTCAAACCCGCACTTAACCAGCGTGAGAACAAATGGCCTTAAAACTCTACTGAGAGGAGACCCGAGCCCAACAGTGGGATATAGTGGGTTGTTAATTATGACTATTCCTATTCATGATTAACTATTCCTAGTATTCCTAATTTTGCAATGCTAAATTCTGCTTTGGTTGATAGTGATGCTCAAATAATGTTCTAGGACAGACAATGTTACGATCTTCAAGAATAAGGGGTAGTCTTAAAAGTAGGTAACGCGTTTTGACCCTGAGTTGAAGGTGTTATGGGCAGTGTCAGTCACTTTCTATCAGGTGATTGAGCTGCTCAGCTCTGCTCAGCTTAATATCTCCAATAACAATCACTACAATACTCAAAAGCAGTTAATATATTTTTATTTTCAGAAAATTTGCGCAAGGAACTAAGCTCCGATGAGCATTGTGCGTATTTGAAGTTCATGGAGCAAACATCAACAGATGAATCGTGTAGACTATCATGCACTTTTAATGAAGAATATTCTGGAATGCCGGGATCATTCAAGTCATTAACTGTAGATTAAGTATACAGGAAGATGGCACTAAAAATAAGTCTATCACTTCATTAAATAGAAATACCTTATCTAAAGGTGTTGATTAAATCAAATGTGACAGGGATAGAATTAAATGTATGTAAGTGATAAAACAGTGTTTCTATTGAACTAAATGATTGTAGTAAAATATTTCGTTCAACCCGACAAGTGATAGTTGAAAGTTCATTTTAGTATCATTTGCGGAAAGCCTTATTCCCTCTATCACTTTCGTATTAAATTCCTTACTAAACTAAACATTGTGTATCAAATATCATCTCTTTTGTTTTCTTTTTTTTGTATTTTTTTTTTGTATTTTTAATTACTTTGAAAATTGAGTAGTTATATTTTTTTGTTGTGATAAGTGTACTTGGGTTACGTTAATTATTTATATTTTCGGTTTTGATTAATTTCATCATCATCATCAGCAAATCGCAGTCCACTGCTAGACATAGGCCTCTCCAATTGCACGCCACTTGGTTCGATCCTCGGCTTCTCGCATCCAGCTTGATTAATTTACTTAGATTTTATGTTAAAAGTTTAATGTGTTGCGTTTCATCTTGTGTATTTCCTCATTTTACAACTGTCAGCGCAAATGTCAGGGGCCAGTTGAAAATCAGCGCACCGTAAACTGAGCTGGTAGCATTTACTACACAATGTAATGTATTACTTAAACGATTGTATCTTATATGTATATTTTAATTTGTAGTAAAAATAAATGGTTTAAATGGTTTAATTCCTCCACTTACGACCTGGCTGTATTATTTTAGCTACAAGATGCCTTTTCCTACTAATGTCTTACGAACCATATACATGTACGCATAAAACTTCATTTGGATATGACGATCAGGGAATAAAATTTACTTCGAAAATTTAAATTACAAATTGAATAGAATTAACATAAAACGATCTCAATAAGAAATAATACATATAAAATAAGATGAGAGGGCTGCAAACAGTATGACACATCATAGTTAATAACGAGACAATTTAACATCAGTTACAATTTGTTCTTAATATCTAATAATTATACGATTGAAATAAAAAACACATTATAAAATGTATTATTATATAAATAAAATTGGTGAGGAGAATAAATGAATTGACTATAATTTAAATACGCAAACATTATTTTTATTAATCCATTGGTGAAATAGCAATTGGACACATAAAAACTTCAAAAGCAAATTATCATTATTTTATATTATTATAAAATAATTATAATTTATAATAATATATGTATTATTTTATATCAGTATTTTATATTATTCACCTAGCATTGCAAATGCAAATGATTCTAATACAACATTATTTCAAAGGGCCTGTTGATAACAATTCTGCCTCACAATGAAGCTTTGAAAGCTGGAAGTTAATATCGTAAATGTTCACAATCGGTTTGGTTTCCAAAAATTGAAATCCACAAAAGCTGCAGTGCAACTTCTGACTGAATACGTTGTTTGTCAACTTGATGATGGACTTGCATGCATTGTAGCCTTTCATAATATAGCGGATGTTTTCGATACTGTGTACTGTACTGTTCTGTAATCCGTAATATAGAAAAGAAGACTTTGATATGACCAAGTCACGAGCAATAGTATCTAACAGTTATGCGAACGAACAAATATCCAGTATTCAACTGTTTATACTTTAAAATAAGTTTAAAAGTCCATTCTTCTCAATTTAACTTTTATTTATCGCTCGAATGGTGCAGTCAATAGAAATAAATATTTTTACCACTTTGAAACGACTGTCGTTGGTCGTCATATGGGATTTAGAGTAAAGCTTATGATTTATATTCCATATTTGCACGCAATAGTACATATTTATATTAGAAACAACAAGGAAATTCATTGAAGGACTAATAGGTAGTAGAGCCACACTGAATAGCTCGACCGGGACAGTACTACCATCACATAGAAAATCAAGCTAAAATAACAACATTCGTAATGTCATCTTTCGTTGGTGAGTGTGAGACCGGAGGCCCATACTAGGCCTAAGTGTGGGTCACCATGCTGGTGGCTCTTACTCTTGGATTCTTCTCATGTTTTCCACCAGAGGGAATCACTTTGGTAGGCTTAAATAAATAAATAAAAATGCACACTGCCAATAAAAAAAATGCTTTAAGGTATCAAATTTGTCAGCACTACGATATCGGTTAGTTAGTTACTCTATGGTAATAGATTATTCAGTCTATTTATAACGGAAGTTTATACGTAAATATTTGTCCAAAAATATTGAAGGAAATAAGTTTATCCCTGTAAAAATGTAACAATTACATTTTTTTAAGATTAATTTTACTCATAGTGAGTAAAAGAACTTTTACATACATGACTCTACAGGTAATATAACGCATAAAAGGTTTCGTGGGTAGGCTAGTAATTATAGTTACAGAGTGTTTTAGTTTTCACAACAAATTTATTTATTCCTTCTAGTTCTTTTACAATCTGTGAGAATAATTTAATGACAAGAAGTAGAAGTAACTAACAGAACATTGATGATTGTTTCATTTCATTAACATGTGTTTAAATGATGGCGAGGCGGGACCGGGATAGGCTGGGCCGGTCCGCCAGGCAGAGGAACGGTCCTGGTACCGCAGATGACTCGGGCGCCCGAGATTGTTACACAATTTCCGTCCTCCATAAGCGCAAGCCTGGGGGTGATAGGTGAAGCCATCTGTCACCCTAGCAGAAGCAGGCCACGTTGGCGGTGCGAGTGCTACGAAGTGCGCGCGCCCCTGTTGACGACAAAAAGGGAGCATCCCTATCACACCCATGCCCATATAGGACAGGACCTTCTACAAGCCGTAGGTGGCCTGAGATATGGCGGGGTTTCAGGGGCTTCCTTTCGAGGGCATATTAGATTCCTATTTCCTAGGCTTATAGTACCCGAGATGGCGTGCGGTTTTAGTCCGAGGGATTTCCGCACATACCAAAAAAGAGGCATATGTAAGTTAATGGTGTTCACTGAACTCTCGTTTCTTTAGTAATGATCCGTAATTACATAATTAATCTAAACATAATTGTCTAAAGGATCCTGGCATTCCAGAATATTCTTCGTTGAATTCGTAGGGTAACCTGAGAGTCTCATCAGTGGCAGAATTTTCTAAAATTTTCAGCCTTGTTTTGTGAATATCTGAACTATATTCTTCATAATTCATGTCTGTAATAAAGATTGTTTGATTATAAAGATTTTTACAAGCTGTTAAATTTGAAAATGAAATGTACACTATGAATTAAATATGAAAGGCATTTATATGAAGGCAATTTATATCAGGGAAACGCCTCAGCTATCATCATCAACACCCTTTAACAGACCACTGCTGGACATAAGCCTCTCCTAGAAAAGGAGGTATTGGCCTACTATACCACGCTGGCCAGACGGGTTGTTATAGGGTTGGTTTCAAGTTTTCCTTCTCATTGCATCGATGTTGTCTTGTGTAGTTTATCCCTTAGTCGCCTTTTACGACACCCGCGGGATGAATAGGGGTGGTGACACTCTGTATTCTTAATCCGTCACCACACAGATATATTTGTGTGTATTTTAATTCTAAAGATATTTCTTCGGAAAATCATTGTTTGCTTTGACTGTTTCTTATATTCTATTTTCATGTTTATCTGTTTATATTAGCTTAACAGATAAAGACTGTTTAACTTTTGTAACTTGACAAAATAATATAATCGATTTCGTAACTATCAAAAGAGTAATCATTAAACTTAGCGGACACTTACCACTTAATTCTTTGGTACTTCTTTCGTCTCCTCCATAGTCCTTAGGTAATTCTTCTCTTGGTATGTGATCATACAAACTTTCAACATCTTGGTGTAACACGAGTCTTTGTTTTAGTCTTGTGGACAATCCTTGTTTGACTAGTTTTATAATAGTTTCCAAGAATTTTGATCTGCATAATAAATGAATCTTCTTTACTCTCTGGCTTGTAGTCTCCTTAAACAAAACATTTCTGTTTATATTCCTTTTTAATATGATTACAAATTTTTATAGCAGTTTAGTAAAATTATTTTTGTTGGGTTAGTTATCTCTTTTAGAAAGCGAGGCCTGACTGTTAAACGCTGTTGATATTTGGTATTCCTCAAAAGGGGATTTTGTCCAGCAATAGCCGGCGATAGGTTATTTATTATCTATTTTAATAATAAGGAAATAACTTGTGTAATATGTGGCACATAAGAAGACAATAGGATGAAACAACAACAACAACAATTGCCGTACAAATACATTTATTTTATGTTTATATAGAAACAATACAGGCTCAGTCCCTACCGTTCCTTTGTGAGAGGCTGGTGTCTGTAGTAGGAAAACCCTGTGTCACAGATCACCAGGCTCCACCTCTTGGACGGGGGTGCGTGTGTGTGTTGGTGTGCGCGTCAGTGTGCGTGTGCATGTGCGTGTATGTGCGTGCGTGCGTGCGTGCGTGCGCGCGTGAGTGTGCGAGCGTGCGCGCGTGTGTGTGTGTGTGTGTATGTGTGTGTGTGTGTTTTACCCATTTGTTGATTGGTTTATGGATGTTTTTATTAAGATAATGGTACAATCAGGTTTTCAGTATCAGTGTAAGATAAGTTAAGCAACCATGACGTTAATTTTTCTTTTACTTTATATCTGTTCAAAGAGTATATAGATAGGAAATAGTTAATTTTGTTGTATAACACATTACACCAACACATTACACCAATAAAAACATGTATATTTTTTATTTGGTAAGATAAAAAGCCCAAAATCGATCAGAGTGGAGTGCAATGGGAGAGGCCTATGTCCAGTAGTGGACTGCGATAGGCTGATGATGATGATGAAGATAAGAGGGCAAAAATACCAATGAGAGTTTTAAGTTTGTGTAACTAATAACACAATGCAAATTTAGTTTTATTATTATTTTTATTTTCATTGGAATCGTGGAGTTGTATGTAATACAAAACATGTTCTTCGTCATTCTGATCATTCTTTATTAGTTCCTGTTTTAATTTTTATTGGGTCACTATTGAACTTAAAAAATACTTACAACGATCAAAGTAAGACCCTTTTTTATAGTTAGAGGGTTTAATTTAGTCACAACCCCCAAAGTCAGCATTCGCAAGTCGATAATTACTTCAAAACCTAGACAGTAGTCATTATACAACGTGTGTAGTCCAATCTGTAATGCAAAAACAAATAAATAGTTAGATGAATTTATTTAGTTAGATTATAAAGAGTGTAATTATTTGGATTTCAGGATAAGGACAATTTGCTTTTGAATGGGTCAGGCAGGCACGGTTAAGAAACGGAATCGTCTATTCAATATAAATTTATACTAATATCACCGTTCCTTGAAGAACACTGGGGGCGTAGAGACACGCTGATTTTAGCACGAATGGGCCGGCTTGACAGAGGCAGTACTCACACAGAAGATCATCCTAATAATTCCAGCATTCTTCATGTCGTATTTTGTTGGTGAGTGTGAGACCGGAGGCCCAGTCATTCTGCATCATTCTCCCGGTCTCCGGAGGCCGGGAAAATAATGCAGAAACATTTGATCAGGCTGCCATGGTATGGGTCACCATGCTGTATTGCCTGCCCTCAAAAGGAGGATGGTGACCCCTACTCCTGGATTCTACTCATGCTTTCCATCAGGCAGAGTAGAGTCACTTTGGTAGGCTTAAATATAAAAGAAACACAATTTGTATTTGGCCCTGGTCGACATGAACACTTACGGCAATGATTTTTAAGAAGTCAGTGCCTTCAAATATACTGAAAACTAGAACCTTCGCATTTAGTTAACGATGTCAATCGGTCAATGGAAAAACTAGGACCAGTTAAACTAGTTATTGACCAAAATAATCTTGGAGATAAGAAAGGCTAGAAAGAAGTTTGACATAAGTGACAGAATATAATTTTCTTCTAAAAGATGCAGGTATCCTTTTTTTACAGGTAGATAGCAGAAATATAAAAACAGAAATGGTTTCAAATATAAAATATAACGAGAATATAAAATACTAGCTTCGTCCACGAGTATCTCGATTATTGCAGTAAAAAGCAGCCGATGTGCTAATCCGATAGATAAGCTATATTACTGTAAAATTTCATCCATATCCGTTCAGTGGTCATTTGCGTGAAAGAGCAACGAACTTTCGCGTTTATAATATTAGTAAGGGTACATACGACAAGGTGATATCGATAAAAATCTATAATATCGAATTCATCTTCGTCGACTCCAGTCATTTGTGAAATTAACACTCTGTAATTATCTTTGGTTGGTTTTGGTAATACACATATGTTTCTGAAAGGAAAACAAGACATTACTTTAATTTTTCTACCTAGTTTTTTTTTTATTTTAAACTGCATAATTTAAGAGAATCTTAAGGTCTCAGATGTAAAAGAGAGAATGAGAATTCAGTAACTTGAAAAGTAATAAATGTATGCTTATTTTCATAGTAATAAAAGTTTTATTAAAACCATCAAATTGCACTTTATGTAAAATTAAGTTGGTAAAGTAAGTACTAGAAACAAAAATAGATTAGGAATATATTTGTCTTTTTAAATTAATATTTTAATACAAAAAAAAACATCTAAATTCTTAGACACAACGCCATCTAGTCCCAAACTAATCAGAACTTCTATTATAGGTACTAGACAACTGATATAAATACATAAACATACAAATTAAACATAGAAAACACCCAGACTCCGAAACAAATATTTGCGGATCACACAAATATTTAATCCAACCCGGGACTCGAACCCGAGACCTCTGGATCAGAAACCGCATACGCTATCAACTAAACCTTGTTGGTTGACAATTGAATTGTGGCGCCTTCCATATACAGCGCAAGCGAAATATACAACAGCGCCATCTCCCGAAGAAAACACTGAACCACGAAGAAAACACGGAATGATCCATACTGAGTAACTACTAATCCTGAAATTCTCACGCCGATTAATATTTATACAACATCCCAATGTCAGCCGTTGGGCAGTAGCCCACTAGGCACGATTACCTCGCCTTGTCGGAGGATCCTCCCTTTGTATTGGTGGAACACGATTCTCGTTCCACCACACAGTCTAGATCTAAACCAGTAGATTTTAGGAAAACTTAACTTTAACTTTATAAGAAGTGTCTGAAGGTATAAAACAATTTAAATAGTATATATAAAAACTTACATTGTGTTGAGTAGAGGATGAAACTCGTTCTCGGATACAAAACATTTCATGAACTCTGGCATCAAATTTATATAAGTGAATAATTTTTCCATTCGCAGTTTGGCATTTTCAACTGAACCCTTGTTGTAGATTAAAACACGCTCCAAGTACTCTTGATCTATAAAAAAACAGCGTAATTATCTACACTATTAAATTTTTGTACTTAAATAACGGTGGCGTCGGCAACGTGTAACTTGCGCTGTATACTGCCATTGCGGCCATCGTCATGACGTCAAAAACTTTTATCAAGTGTATCAATGCTTTCCACATCTCGGAGTTCGATCTCGCTAAGCACAGCCCTACGATTCCCACACTCCCGCAAGAAGACGCACACACGCGGTGGCACACGCCAGTCACGTTCACACCTCGTATGCGCGGCGGCAATATACTTGGCTGTGGTGTTTTCTTTATAATCGATTAAACAAGCACCTAAAATTATACCCATTAAACAGTCATAATTGTAAACAAGTTCTAAAAGATTGGCTTTTGAATAAAGGATATAAGGAGATTAAGTCTCTCTTGACCCTAATTGCTTGAACCTAGATAAACTACACAATGTATACTTAAATTGTGGGGCTGTGAGGCTTGTTGTGAGAAATTTGTTTCCACTGTGTGGCGTTCGTATGGAGTTGATCTCTGATGTGGTTTTCTGAACAGGAATTTTACACGTGATCTCATCCTTCCACACAGGCACGCACACACACACGCACGCGCACACACACACAGACACACACACACACACTTAGTTAAACTCACACAGCTATCACAAAATCTGTACTCGAACACTTCTAAACTGAGGCACAAAAAAAATATGTAATAGGTGTAATTGAAATTAAAACAATATTTTGTTGCTGTATTGTATATATTATGTTCAATATGTTTGTGTGTATGTATAATTTACAGTAGAGCGGGGTCTTCTGATACAAGTATTTTTAACTTAAAAGAAGGCCCCACTAATTTTGTGTGTAATGTAGACCTTACAGCTATGTCAATAAATATTTTTCATTTTCATTTTTCACAGGTCAGCACACTGGACAAGACCCAGACGTCATTGGTAGGTCAGATACACCGTGAGGTACTGGACCAACAGCACCCCAGGCTTATCCTGGGCATAGCTTTTTGACCAACCAATTCTGTTATTGCGTCGAAAACCATTTAAACAGACCAAAGAAATGAAACAGATACCCTAGCAAGGCTTAGAGAATTTATGTAACAGGAGATAATAAACGTTAAAAACTTTTCTTATCCTTATTGGTACCACCACCAGTGGGGTTAGCATATGCGGACGGCGATCAAGATATCTAGTTTCCATTCCCTTTGGTTGTATGATCTGCAAATATTTGTTTCAGAGTTTGGGTGTTTTATATGGTAAAATGTATCTATGTATACTTAAATCACTTGTCTCGTACATATAGCACAAGCTCTGCTTTGTTTGGAATGAGATGACGTTGTGTGTCAGATGTCCAAAAAATATTTGCTCAACAATAAAATATCAATTTTCATAGCACTTCCATTTCACTTTTGGATTTTATCATTAAATGAACTAAAGTTTTGCAGTTTGATAGAAACGTGAATAATTGAAAATAGTTTGCTGTTTATTGACGAAGCAAAGGAAAAAGATAAATCCGTAGTTAATTTAAAATGGGGATCTAAGCCAGCCCGGTGTATCATCTCGTCTGTTTAAGGATCCTTCCCTATTCTTAGAGGAACGACACCCATTTTTCCAGAAAAAATATTAAAATAAATTATTGACCTTGAAAAATTCATGTAACTAATGATACATACCAAACTCTTGTAGCCTAAAGTGATTCTGTTTTTGTATCTAGTCAATCAACAGCTCAAGATCTTGGTTCAGCTTGTTCACATCTTCATAGCCAACAATTTTTCGGACACTCTGTAATTGTCTTTCGTTGAATTTTAAAATAGGGTTGGATTTGATTTCCTCCATGTTTTCATCTAGAGCCGTCAACATGAAATGGGGAGGACTTTCAACTCACATCACTTATATATAACGTTGTTATAAACTTAGAAGTGACCTTTACATTTATACTCGTATTTTGTTTCCTGTATTTTCACATGCTTGTTATTGCTATTATTATTTATTTTTAACCGACTTCAAAAAAAGGAGGAGGTTCTCAATTCGTCGGAATGTTTTTTTTTTTTTTTTTTTTTATGTATGTTCAGCGATAATTCGTCGTTTATGAACCGATTTCAAAAAATCTTTTTGCATTGGAATGGGCGTAGCTTACAGGTGGTCCCATCGTCACCATATCGGGATCTGATTATGGGATCCCAAGGAAATCGAAGGAACTCCTCAAATATCATAGGCACAATGTCGCGATTTGGGTACTCGGAATAGTTTTTCATTGAAGTCGGTTCCTTTTTGTTAAAATTATGTAATGGTGAATTGATTTAGTCATAAGTTCTAGGCAAACTGAAATGTGTGTATTTTTTAAAGAATAAAAACAACAATACTTAATTATTAAAATGATGTAGTATTAGGCAAACATAACAGTACTAACTTTCGCTCGCGGCTCCGCCTGCCTGTATGCCGGTATCACACTAAAATATCCTATGTATTCCCTCATGAATCGTCATTCAAAATTTTATTGAAATCGGTGCAAAGGCCTAACCGTAACAAACGGACAGATAGAGTTACTTTTGAATTTACAATGCAAGTATGGATAAATAAAAACAGTGTTTCCTGAGAAGTAATTAAAAACGTGTTTGTAATAGGTTCACAATTATTTTATGGTCAAGATGATAACCTGAGCTGCTAGCTCACATTGCCCTCACCCCTGATCTAGGGTTCAAGGGAATAGATTAATCATTGTTAATATAGTGAAGTCAGTATAACATAGCATACACACTTGTGTATACTCTTAAAATATTAGTAAACTACTTTAATTATGAAAAAAATCGAAAATCTTAAAATTTTTACAACACTTTCTTCTTGAAATTTTTATAATGTATATTTGGATGTATCAACATGAACAGCATTTAATAATTCACTGCAATACAGAGGCCTCTCTTTAGTAAGAAATTTTTGGACTAATATACGATACTAGTCCGTAGGGTCACTTACGGGTTGTAACGACTTTATTATACTACGGAGCAGAAACTTACTATAGCGCCATCTATCGAGGATACACTGAACTATGTAGTAACAAACTATGAAGTAAGTACTAATCCTGTATCGCGCTTTAAAAGTTCTCATGCCGATTACCATTTTGACATGGCACCAAATTCTTAATGGGTTTGTTTTAAATTTTCATCCTTAGTTTGCTCTTTTAGTCGCCTCTCACTATACCCACGGAATAGGGGTGGTGACACTTCATAATCTTCATTCATCACATTTTTTTGTATACAGTAGGGAGGTACATTGGCAAATATATGTTGGTCTAGAATATAGTTATGCTACTACCGATCAAAAGGGTTCAAATTCGATTCTCGGGTAGGGCTTGAACTAATAAAGTAAATGTAAAATGTTTAGATTTATATTTTATTGTATTTATTCGTGTAATGTAGATTTACCAATAGTTACATGATTTTTTATAAAATAAAACAACAATATAGCTTCATCATCATCAATAGCTTTTAATAGTCCACTGCTAGCCATAACTTTTCTGCGTAAGGCTGTTATCCAATAATAGCTTATCCAAAAAAAAAATTGTCACTCAAGTTTTATCAGGATAAGAAAAAATTAATAAACTACAAAATTTCAAAATTAAGTTAATATTTCCCGTACCACACCATCCCTTAACATAACATATTGTAAAAAATCATCTGCTTGTTAGTGTGATTTCTCAGTAAAGGAATAACAAGGAGAGGATATCAACTTGAACTTTATTTATTTTTCTCATTTCACAGACCAGTTTTTCAATCCGTGGTGGTGTTAGATGAGAGTTCTTGGTCACATAAGAAGTAGAATATTCGCTTTTGCACCGTCACCGCACAAACATAAGTACATCATCATCATCAACAGCCTTTAACAGTCCACTGCTAGACATAGGCCTCTCCTTGAAAACGAGGTATTGGCCTACTATACCACGCTCGCCAGACGGGTTGGTATAGGGTTGGTTTCAAGTTTTCCTTCTCTTTGCATTGATATTGTCTTGCGTAGTTTATCCCTTAGTCGCCTTTTACGATACCCGCTTGTGATGAATAGGGTTGGTGACACTCTGTATTCTTAATCCGTCACCACACGGGTAGTACAACCATTACTACCCGTGAAACACCATAAGTACAAGTAATAAGTAATTCAAAATATTGTAGTTTGTCCATGTACGAAGGTATTTATCTAGTTCACAACTCAAACAAAATAAACTTAATAACAAAATATTTTTAATACATTTTATTAAAATAACTCTAATCAACGCATAAGTTTCTGAAAGACCCTGGCATTCCAGAATATTCTTCATTAAATTTGCATACATGCCTGGAGGACTCATTGGTGGCAGCAGACTCCATGAATTTAATGTTTGCTATATGACTGTCTGAACTCCATTCTTGAAAATTTAAATCTGTATAATAAAAAAAAATATATATATTACCTTATTACTTTGGAATGTTTTCTATTTAATTATAGAAAAAATATTATAAAAATGAAAGGTGTTCCTGTTCAGACCCTCGAGACATAAATTACGTTTAATGAGTGGTAAGTATATCGACGTGTACTGGTTATAACATTCAAAATATACTCAAGTACACATGCGCGAGCATAGACATAGAATTTTTGGTATATTTTTCTTATAAAATGTTTGTTTTCTACAAGTTATACGTGTCATATATCTTTATATCTTCTTCAAATTTTTTTTTAAGACAACTTTATTTAATGCCATAAATGTTATGACTCTTAACATAAGCTATTCAGTATGCCTATTGCCAAAACATGTTGACGCGTTACTCTTTATGGCATAATGTAATAATATAAAAATATGACTTGTGTAGGAATTCTATCGCAGGATATTATAACTGTGCTAGAAATCTAAGTACCAGATTTGTGTTAAGTTTTCCTTCCCTTTGCAGTACTTCTGTGCTGTGCTGCTTTTCCATTTAGTTAGTTGGCTTTTGGGCTACTACAGGATGAATATTTTGAATCTGTCACTACTTTATTTATATATTTAGCCTACCACAGTGACTATACTCAGCCTGACGGAAAGTATGAGTATATTCAGGACTAGGGGTCACCACCTTCATTGAAAGGGGAAGGCAATTCAGAATGGTGACCCATACCATGGCGGCCTGGTTACATGTTTCTGCATCATTCTCTCGGCCTCTGGAGACCGGGAGAATGATATAGAATGATTTGGCCTCCCGTGTCACACTCACCAACGAAATATTCACACACATACAGCAAGAATTCTGTCATTATAAGGTTGGTCTTCTGTGTGAGGGTAGTACTGCCTCCGTTCGAGTCGGCCCATTCGTGCTAAACTTAGCGTGACTCTACTACCTTCCACATAGAAAACTACTGTGTACGGACCTGTAGCAGAAATATATTTATGTACAGAAGACTTACCACTCAATTCCTTCATACTCCTCTCATCTCCTCCGTAGTCCACTGGCAATTGTTCCCGGGGAATGTAATCATACAAACTCTCCACATTTGAATGCACTATCAATCTGTCTCTTAATTTTGCAGTGATACCTTGTTTTACTATCATCAAGAAGGTATCGAAGAACTTGGATCCGCTTATTAAATGTAATTTTTTTAATCTTTGGCCCATAGCTTCCTAAAAACAAAAAAATAAAGGGTTGATTCTTTTTGTGTTGCATAGAGCAGTCGATTATCTAATGGTTAATAAGTACCGCCGACCACAGACCCACTCAGACATAGGATTTAGAAGAACATTACTAACTTGACAATAAGCGGTTAAAGAACTACTTTAATCCATAGTAATGTAATAAATATTACTAAAAAAATACTAGCTGATGCCTGCGAATCCGCTTGCGTTCTCTTCATCCTTGATTACCTGGGGCCTATATAATTTTAACAAAAAGATATCGACCAAGAAGATATCGTTAAATAATAATAATATAATATATATACGGCGATTACTGATATATACGTGCACAAAACTACGAGTATAAATTAGTAATTAATGAAACATTAAAAAATATATACTTACAACAAGTAATATAAGAGTCTTGTTTATAACGATTGGGTTAGATTTAGTGACTGCATAAAAAGTTAAATTTCTTGCGTCAAAAATAAGTTCAAATCCATGGCAATAGTCATTGCACAAAATGTAATGAGCAATCTGAAATTTCAAAAAGTTTTAGTTAGACAAATAGAAATAAGAAAGCTAAATTTCCTTGAAGTCCCTTTTCCTCTGATGACTGTAGTGAGTGCCCGACGCTACGTCGGTGCAAACTGCCAGCGTCTGCTGAACCGAGTCCATACTGCAGTCGTAGAGTTGCCAATCTGGTCACAGTTTCCTCCTGGCGACTGAGTATAGGTAGAAAGAGTCCCGTGCTGCCGCCCCGCACATTCGAGAATGACCACTGGAGAGCCTAGACAACAGCGAAACGAGTAGCTGGAGTATTCAACCGGAACGGCCATCAAGCCATTGTGGCTCAAGGAGCAAAAGATGAGCTTTTGTATAATGGATAGAACAGTAAAGAATAGCTCGAGAGACTTTCCGAATGTTCGTTGAAGTACCTTCTGTTCCAATCCGTGATGAACATATCTGCTAACTAACAACATCATGTGAGTAATAAATATTATTATCTCGCAATATTATTTGGGTATTTGGATATGATCCTATACACATATTCTTAACTTTTAATAATCCCAAAATGATTTGCAGGCGGCTACTAGGTCAACTGGTTTTACAAGAATAATGGTTTCCCAACAGAGTCACATGCATCAATTTCCGAAAACCTGAGGGTCTAATGAATTCGAAGGTAGAACTACTCATAAGTTACAATTTCAGAGGTAGGGGCGGCTGTTCTACGGATTTAGAACTCGATTTGAATAAGACTGCGGATTGACTGAAACACTGAAATCTATATCAGCTGAAACTCTGGCTATGAATTGCTTCGTTTATTTCACGATACCGACATCGACACGATGCTTACCTAAGTTCGTACAATGCCGAAGAATGTTAAGAAGAGAACAGGAATGCTATGGCACCCTAATTAGACATTTACTGTGAATTTTCTGTATGAATCTAGACAGAAATTTGTTGATAATATAATTGAAATTGTTAGAATATATTGTCAACAATTAACGAATGGTTCACTTACCACCACGTGATATCTAGAGTAATCAGTTAGTTGAAAATCATAGTCAGTTTCTCCAGTGGCTTGTGATAAAATCACTCGATAATTATCACTGGTTGGTTTTCGTAACATAGCGATGTTTCTGAAATATTGTTTAAAAACTATTGTAACTTTATGTTTCAATGTATGATGTAGTTTAGTACATAGTACATTAGAATATTGACAGTACATATCTAACATTCTGACTTTGAAATTACAAACAGAAAATGAGATTTAAGTTAATTTACTAACGTCATAACAATATTGTTAGGACGTTATATATCTCAACTGGTTTAGAATCCAGCTTAGTGGCCCATCATAGACTAATTTCTATGGTTATTTAATTTGTCAGTTATCGTATTAAAAAATATTCTTTGTCCTTCTCAAATATCCATTCCGAAAGGAAGTGTTAAAGTGTAATAAGATTTCTAATCAAAATAAACAAAAAAAATACATTATAATTGTTTGTAAATGTTAAAAGATAGGATGAATACATCAACGAGCATATTAGGTATTTCAAATTCTAATGTATTAATAGCTGGAACATTAAATTGTTGTTTTTATTCGTACAAACTTTATTACGATAGTTTAATTATGATTATGATATTAAGTAATATAAAATATGGTACAAAATTATACGTCAAAAACTTACGCCATTTTTAGCAAAGGACGAAACTCATTTTTTATGTCGAAATTTTGCAAAAAATCTGGCATTAGATTGATAAACGTACAGAATTTATCAAATCTCTGTTTTGTTCTTTCTATAAGCCCTTTATTATATATAAGCCAACGTTCTAAATATCCTACATCTGTAAAAAGTAATTAATTAAATTAAAAAAATATTATCTTTTAACATAAAATCATGCTAATTTATTTATTTAACAGTTTAATATATAACCTCGTAATAATATAATCTAATCATGTAGTTGCACTCCTTGAGATATTTAGAATTGCATGTTTTCTATTATCCAAATTATTGTTAGGTTATGCCCAATTTTTATATAAAGACTGCTTCGGGCTTTTTGGGGTTCATACGCTTAACAATTGTCAAAAAGATCTTCAAAGCTTTAAATCAGTTAACACTTGACCACAAGCTCGCCTCCGACTAGGTGCAGTTGTACTTAAACTTTAAAACAATATTTTCCATGCATCATATTTGTTTATAGAATGTACACAAAAAATTCCAAGATAAAAAGTTTAATTGGATTGTACACTAGTTGTTTACGCCACATAAATAATCGCATTGTTAAAAAACTTTTAAGCAATATCATTGTCAACATACCAAATTCCTTGACCTTGAAATGATTCTGCTTCTTAATCCACTCTTTTAACTGTTCAATGTCCTGTTTTAACTTGTTCACATCTTCGTATCCAACAGCTTTTCGAACATTTTGTAACTGATTCTCGTTGAATTCCATTAAAGGATTATTTTTTAATTCTTCCATAGTTTCGTCGAGTACGGACTAACACAAACTGGTAGTGCCAATGAAATTAAGTTGGTTTTATAGCTCTGGTCAAATAATTATTTAAATTTATTTTAATTCACAATTTTTTTGCTTGTTTGGTTGAATTCTGAGGAGTAGTGATTTAATAGCAAAATATATTTTTTTAATGTGAATGGAGTTAAGCTATGGCAAGCGGCTATATGTGGTCTAAAGGTTATAAATAAATAAATATTTTTTTGAATATCTTACACACAACATCACCTAGTCCAAAACTAAGCAGAGCTGATTAGTGACTGACTGACTTATTTGAATTGCTTACAGCTTAGAATGTCTGATACCCTGTTGGGGGCCTTTGCACCGCTTAGTTTAAACCGAGAGATAACAATATGAATTTGTTGACCTGTTTACTACTGATTATTATAATTAATTATAAGATATACAAGTAATGTAATGTATAGTACATAGACTGCCTGGTTGGTCTGGTGGTTAGCGTATGCAGCTGCTGATCAAGAGGTCTCGGGTTCGATTCCCGGGTGGGACCAAATATTATATGTGTGATTCACAAATATTTGTTTCGGAGTCTGGGTGTTTTTCTATGTATGATATGTATGTATTTACAAAAAAAAGTATGTTTATGTATTTATATCAGTTGTCTAGTACCCATAATATAAGCTCTGCTTAGCTTGGGACTAGGTGATGTTGTGTTTCAGATGTCCGAAATATTTATTTATTATTTATTTACATATAGAGCGCGCCAATTAATAACATTTGAAAACATCAAACATTGTTTGTTGTACAAACGTGTTTGTTAATGACTCTGTCAAAAAGATAAATAGTAAAATAAGCATAGATCAGATGCTTGCAAAGTCAAGAGAAAAAAACCCCGGAAACAAGTATTATTACGTATAAAATGTTTTCTTACATAGCAAAGAAAAATATTTAATAGACAATCATATTATATTATCTCATGAAAAAAAAATGGTAATTAAGTGATTAAAACTATTTTTTTCATGTTATTATCATCATCATCCTATCCTATCTCAGTCCACTGCTGGACATAGACCTCTCCCATTGCACACCACTCTGATTGATTTTGGGCTTCTCGCATCCAGCTCCTGCCAGCCATCTTACGCATTTTATTATATTCAGAGTTAAGTATACCTAAGTAATGTTTGTAATACTAAAAAATTATAACCATACGGGTAAATACTTAGGAATTGTTTTTTGTTCGTTGGACGACCAAAGTGAACAAAATACGAAGACGATAGAAAGACTATGATAAGAACCTTCTGAACATCGCCGTAGATCTCACACTAAACAAAAATATTACGTCATACGATGCCAGAATACCAGAATTAAAAAGCTACCTAGAACCTAGAAAAGCTGTTAGTGCTAGTGATCTATTAAACGATAGATCAAAAGAAAGGAAATAGAACGGTTTGTAAGGCAAAAAGCCTAATGTTCGAAATGAAAGTACTAATTTCATTTCAGGATCATCGTCATCAGGAAATAAGAGACACTTGAGCAGCTATAGAAGATTTTACGTTTAACAATACTCTATCAAATATTAGATGAAATTCGTCTTCCGGCATCGATGGTAAAGAACAAATATCAAATGTAGTCAATGCTGAAGTACATCCAACTGATGAAAACATGGATTCATTTGATCAAACGCTTAAAAATACAATTACAATTTTGAAGATTTCATCAAATGTATTGTTAATTTGAATAAAAATTTACTTCTATCAACAAATTTCTCTCCAAACTGACCACATTCGGCCTGCCCCACAAACTCTGCAACTGGTTCGCCGCTTTCCTGAACCAACGCCGGATTAGGGTCCTTTGCGACGGCGCGGCCTCTGATTTTAGGCATGTAAACGCTGGTGTGCCTCAGGGCTCCGTCCTGTCGCCCACAATGTTTCTTCTGTATATCAATGATATGTTAGTCCTTGGCAAGATACATTGCTATCCAGACGATAGCAAAGTTCATGGGCGATATTTTGGACATCCTACAGCCAAGCTAGCAGAGCTAGCATTGAGGAAAAACGGCGGGAGATTGTCACTGAGCTTGACCGGGTTCTCGGCCGCATCTCTCAATAGGGAAATGAGAATCTGGTCAAGTTCAACGCCAAGAAAACACAGGCATGCGCGATCTCTAACAAGAAATCTCTGTTTCTTCCCCTCCCTACTTTTCAAAGCACTCAACTGCCACTGCAGTATAGGCTCAATATCCCGGGGGTGGATATCTGTCATGATTTATATTTTGCCAGCATCAATATTCGTCACCAAATGGTCAACAAGCTCATGGAACGCACTGCTTGTTGATTTGCCAGTTATAAAACTAAATTGATTGTTAGCAATTAAACACTCGTCAGTATTAGCTTCTAAGTATCCTATAATTCTACTATTGACGATGTGTTCCAAGATCTTGAAGAGTGAATGAAGGATCGAGGTTGGCAGGTAGGTTAATATCATTAACTTAGCAACCTCATTTTTTCAAAAGAGCTATCTAATGATACCCCACACGTTGGGGTAGACGCGAGAAGGGGTGCTGCTGGCTAGAAAACCTCCACGTGGTGCACCCTGGGCGCTGGCGATAGCACTGTTCCTCCTCATTTCCTCCGCGTTATCTGGAGGAGAGGATTATCGCCAGCGGCTAATATTCTAGCTGGAGAGGAAGCCATATCATCGGCTCACGGGCAAGGGCCCGGCCAGCGGGGTGGGCATGTCTGCCGGATGCCCTGCTGGCTCTTCGCTCCTCGGAGCATGGAGGAGGAAACCTCGTTAAAAAACCGAAGGTGGGACCCTTCATGGGTCGAAGTTTTCTCCCGCTGATAGCGGTGGAGAAAGGATGGCGGGCTCGGCGTGTACTTACACTACCACCGAGCAGGCAGGGGGACGTAGTCCTCTTGCCACCGTCGGCATAGCGTAATCCCGAGAGAAGTGCTGTGGTCAAGTCTCGCGGCTTTGATCGGGGACGTGGGTCTTGGCTTAACCGCCCGGACCGCGAGGAAGAAAACCTCTCTAAAAAATTACCCCGAATCCCAAGTTCTGGTGCGTGGCCAGGGGATGCATGGCTGATGGGAAGTTCAGTCGTAAGCGCACCCCAAGCCGAGGTACCTGCGGACCCCTCGGCTGGGTTAAAAATTTTCGCTTGCCCGGGTATTGGGGGATCTCTGCCCGGGTCGACTTTTATTTCTCCCCCACTCGTGGGACTATTATGGAAGGTGATAAATCTAAAACTATGAAACGATCGGAAATTCTAACGACTAACCAGGCAAGCATAACGGACACTGATATGGAGAGAGGAAGGGCGAAGAAGGGCATCCTCAAGGGGAGCTCTCCTTCGGTTGTGGACCTAGTGTCCAAGGAGGCAGTGGTGGCACTCGGGCCGCCCACCTCGGTAGGGCTCCCAGTAGTCAAACGGACCACTGGGAGCCGAAGAGGAAGAGGAGGAAGGTCTTCGGAGCGGATACGCTCCAAGTCGGCGGTGGCGGGCAGGAGCGATGGTGCTCGCCCGGAGCCGATGGAGACGGAGATGCGGGCGGGCGATAGCCTCAAGCGTCTGCACTCAGAGGTGGACAGCGACGCAGAGACGCCAGTCGCGAAGGGTGTCCGCATCGACGGGTCGGCAGCCCCTGTCTCGCTGCCGACGGACTCCGTGTTCTCAAATGCGGAGTCCTACAGGAGGACAAGGGCGGGCAATGAAGCCGAAGCGGAGGAGGAGATCGCCGATCTCCTACTAAAGATTCGGGAGCCGGTGGAGGGGGAACCCCCTAAAGCTCCCGTGTCCGTGCAGGAGAGGGCGAGCGCGGCGGTGGCCATAATTAACAAAGTGGCCATCAAGTCCACGAACCTGAAGGGCGTATTTGTCAAGGCCCTGAAGGACTCCTCCTCCGCCCTGTCGGAGGTGGTGGGGAAACTGTGCGGGGATATGGCGCGCCTCGACGAGGCCAACACCCGCCTGATTGCCCAGATGGCTGAGCTGAGTGCGCAGTTCGCCCAATTCCGGGCTCAGCGTGCTCAGCCGGTGGCCCCGGCCTTGCCTGGGTCATCTCAGCCGAAGGCCCCGGCCCCGCCCGGACCGTCTAGGGCAGAGGTACCGGCCCCGCCCAGCCCGTCTCGGGTAGAGGTCCCGGCCCCGCCTGCGCCGCCTCGGATGGAGACCCTGGCCCCGCCTGTGCCGTCTCGGCCGGAGGGCCCTGCTGGCGGCGAGTTCCCCGACGCCATGCTGCGTCAGGCGCTCGACGCCATGACGCGGATGTTGGACGGGCGACTGGCCGGCCTGGAGGCGAGGCTTCCCCCCGCGCCGGTTGTCCGCCCCCCGCTCGCGTCGCAGAGGCCACCGGTTGCCACCCTTGTGGGTAGCCGCGTAAGCTACGCGGCAGCTATGGCGGCACCGCCCCCCCCCCAAAACCAAAAGGGGCCGAAGAAGGGGGCCGCGAAACCGGCCCAGGCGCCGGCCAAGGCACCGGCCAAGGCGCCGGCCAAGGCTCCGGCCAAAGCGCCGGCCAAGAAGGGGCCTCAAACGACGCCCTCAAGTGGAGCGGACTTCCCCCCGCTTCCCGCTCCGGCCCCTCCGACGGGTTCCTCGCGACCAGCCCCCTCTAACGAGGATTGGCAGGTTGTGGGGTCCTCCAAGAGGCGGGGGCAGCGACAGCGGGCGCAGGCGAGGAAGGCCGCCCAAGGCGGAGCCCAAGCCCCGCAGTCTCCGGCGGTGGCGGCGGCGGCGGCCCCTAAGAAGAGGCCGCGGAAGCTGCAGCCGCCCAAAACCGCGGCGGTAGTTGTCACCGTATCGCCGGAGGCGGCCAGTAGCGGGCTCACGTACGCGGCCCTATTTAAAGGGGCCCGTCCCGGGCTCGCCGCTGAGTTCGGGGCCGCGGGGATGAGGCTGCGCCGCGCCCAGACGGGAGCTCGAGTATTCGAGTTCCCGGGTGCTGAGGGCGCCAAGACGGCCGACACTTTCGCCGAGAGGCTGCGGGAGGTGTTTGCCGCCCAGGACGGTGTCAAAGTCGCCAGGCCCACCAAATGCGCGGAACTTCGCATATCGGGTCTGGACGACTCCATCACGTCGGAGGATGTCCGCGATGCAGTCATGGAGAAGACTGGCTGCACCGCGGGCACCATCCGAGTCGGCATCGTCCGGCCGGGCCCGGGAGGCCTCGGCTCGGTGTGGGTGAGCTGTCCCGTGGTGGCGGCCAAAGTTTTGGCCGACGCCGGGAGCATGCTCATCGGCTTTGTGAATGCCAGAATCACGGTTCTGGCCGCGAGGCCGATGAGGTGCTTCAAGTGCCTAGTCGCGGGACACACTCGCACCAAGTGCGAGAGTTGCTTCGACTGCAGCGAACTCTGTTTCCGCTGCGGTCGACCCGGGCACAAGGCGGCAGAGTGCTCTGCCGCCCCTCACTGCCCGATGTGTGCGGCGGGTAATAAGCCCGCCAATCACCAGATGGGGCAGGGGGGCTGCAAGCCTCCCCGCGCTTCTCGGCAGACACCGGAGGCTAGCCCGGCGACCCAGGCTGCCTCCGACGTCAATCAGGCGACGACGTCGTCGCCCATGGAGGGGGTTGTAGAGACGATCCAGTAATGGATCAAGTCTCCAACCTCCTGGTCCAGACGAACCTCAACCACTGTGCCGCGGCGCAGGATCTCCTCCTGCAAACGATGGCACAGTGGTCGATAGGTGTTGCCGTAGTCGCGGAGCCCTATTTTGTCCCTCCCCGTCCAAATTGGATGGGTGACTGGGACGGCTCCGTGGCAGTCGTCAGCTCCACGGCGGCTCATTCCCCGCCCTTGTCGCTAAGAGACAAGGGTACTGGATATGTTGCCGTCGAATGGGGGGGAATCACCATTTATGGTGTATATTTCTCCCCCAACCGGAGTCTGAGCGACTTCGAGGTTTTCCTCAACAACCTGGAGACCTCGATACGGCGATTGGGGTCTGGGCACGTCCTCGTGCTGGGGGACTTCAATGCAAAGTCCATTGCGTGGGGTTCCCCGGCGACGGACGCCAGGGGCGAAGCCGTCGAGGAGTGGGCGGCGTCGGTGGGCCTCTGTTTGCTGAACAGAGGCGCCACCAACACGTGCGTGCGACAGCAGGGGGGGTCGATAGTGGACCTTTCGTTCGCTACCCCTGCAGTCGCCGCACGAGTAAGGAACTGGAGTGTCCTGGATGAGGTCGAGACGCTCTCGGATCACCTTTATATCCGATTCGAGCTCTCCCGGTCCCAGGACGCCAGTAGGGGTCACGCGGCGCGGCGTCCCTCCCGTTTTCCGCGGTGGGCTGTCGCCAAGCTGGACAGGGACCTACTAGAGGAGGCGGCCATTGTTTGCTCTTGGCTGTCTCCGCAGGCCCCGACCGAGGAGGTCGACGCGGGGGCTGGTCGCTTCGCCGATGCGTTAACGCTCATCTGCGATGCGGCCATGCCCCGAGTTCGTGGCCGTCGGCCTCCTCGGAAGGAGGTCTACTGGTGGTCCCAGGAGTTGGCGGACCTCCGTGCGGCCTGCGTACGTGCCCGGAGGTCCCACACCCGGAGTCGGCGACGTCACCGCGGAGGCGGTGAGGAGGTGGACCGGCTTCACGAGGAGTACCGAGCAGCTCGGGAAACTCTGAGGCTGGCCATCTGCCGCGCCAAAGACGCGTCCAGAGTGGAGATGCTGGAGAGTCTCGAGCGTGACCCCTGGGGTCGGCCTTACCGTGCGGTGCGACAAAAGCTCCGCACACAGGGCCCCCCCCTTACGGAGACTCTCCAGCCCAGCTTCCTGCAGGAAGTGGTCGAGGGCCTATTCCCACAGCAGGCGGAACACACACCCCCATCAATGGCCCGTCGTGGTCGTCGTCGGGACAGCGTGGGTGATGTGCCGCCTGTCAGGGAATCGGAGGTAGGGGCGGCTGTTCTACGGATTCGGTCCAAGAACACCGCCCCCGGGCCGGACGGGGTTCCAGCCCGAGTGATGGCCCGTGCCCTCGACTACATGTCGGACCACCTCAGGGGAGTGTTGGACGCTAGCCTGGCGTCCGGACACTTCCCTGAGCGTTGGAAGTGCGGGAAGCTGGTACTGATCCAGAAGCATGGACGGCCTGCCGATTCGGTCGCGGCCTACAGGCCCATCGTGTTGCTGGACGAGGCGGGCAAGTTGTTTGAGAGGGTTCTCTCTGTCCGCATCGTCCGGCACCTCAGCGAGGTGGGGCCCGACCTGTCGGACGCCCAATTCGGCTTCCGAGAAGGGCGTTCGACGGTCGACGCGATCCTGCGCCTGAGGGCCGTGACCGAAGAGGCGGTGAGAGGCGGCGGAGTGGTGTTGGCGGTGTCCTTGGACATCGCCAACGCCTTCAATAGTCTGCCATTCGGCTGCATCAGGGCCGCACTCCAATACCACGGAGTGCCAGGGTACCTGCGGCGGCTGGTGGCAGACTATTTAGAGGAGCGCACCGTCGAGTACGAGGACCGAGATGGCGCCTTGAGACGCAGGGCCATGTCGTGCGGTGTTCCACAGGGGTCTGTCCTAGGACCACTCCTGTGGAACATGGGATACGACTGGGCCCTACGAGGGCGTCTCCCCCCCGGGCTGGGTGTAATCTGTTACGCAGACGACACCTTGGTCACGGCCCGGGGGGCAAACTTTGAGGAGGCGGCGCGCCTGGCCACCACGGGAGTCTCCCGGGTGGTCGGGCGCATCGAGGCGCTGGGTCTGCGGGTGGCCCTGGACAAGACGGAGGCCCTATTATTTCATGGGCCCCGTCGCGGTCCGCCCGCCGGCGCCTCGATCGAGGTCAACTCGGTCCTCGTACCGGTCCGGGCCCAGATGAGGTACCTGGGTCTGGTCCTCGACGGTAGGTGGCTCTTCGACGAGCACTTCCGACAGCTTGGCCCTAAGTTGGTGGGCACTGCCTCCGCCCTAGGGCGACTTCTGCCCAATTTGGGCGGGGCCAGTGTCCCCACTAGGCAGCTGTACACGGGGGTTGTCCGGTCGATGGCACTTTACGGTGCACCGGTGTGGGCGGCGGCTTTGTCCGCCCAGAACAGGGCGCGCCTCTGGCGCCCCCAGCGGATACTGGCGGTCAGAGCCATACGTGGATACCGCACGGTGTCCACAGAGGCGGCGTGTGCCTTGGCCGGAACACCCCCGTGGGATTTGGAGGCGGAAGTGCTCGCCGAAGTTTATCGGCGAGTGGCTGACTTCCGGGCGGAGAGCGGATTTCGCCCTCCGCCCGAGGACGTGCGCGAGTGGCGCGAAGCCGCTCGCCGAGCCACCATGCTGAGATGGTCGTTCCGGCTGGAGGCCCCACGCGCTGGCTTCGCCGCCGTGGAGGCTCTTCAGCCGGTCATCGAGGAGTGGGCAGGGCGGCAGCACGGGACCCTTTCCTTCCGGCTGACGCAGGTGCTTTCCGGGCACGGTTGCTTCGGAAAGTATCTGCACTCGGTCGCTAGGAGGGAACCGAGTCCCGCCTGCCACCACTGCGACTGCAGTGAGGACACGGCCCAGCACACGCTGGCGGTCTGCCCCGCTTGGGCGGCGCAGCGCCGGGTCCTCACTGCAGTCATCGGAGGGGATCTCTCGCTGCCGGCTGTCATAAGATCGATGGCCGGCAGCGACAGTTGTTTTACCGCGGTCGCAACCTTCTGCGAGGACGTAATCTTGCAGAAGGAGGTGGCGGAGAAGGCCCGGGAGGATTCCATCCAATCGGACCCGATCCGCCGCCGGCGCCCCGGGCGGCGGAGGCGTGCATACCTGCGTCTCATGCAGCCCTGAGAGTGGCCGCGGATGGGTGGGACGGGTTTCCCGTCCGTCCGCAGTAGAGGCCAACCGCGAGGGGGCGGCGTCCGCGTGTGACCGGACGTTGCCCAATAGAGAGTCGAGAGTTTGAGACGGTGCCCGCAACAGTGCGGGCAGGCGCCGGTTGGAGTCCAGAAGGAAATCCCCTCCCTGGTCTCCTTCCAATACAAAGGCGCAGAGAGGGTCACACCGTGTGGTTTTAGTCGGTTCGAGTCCGACACACCACCCCGGTGTAACCCCCGACGGGGTGACGGTCCGCGGGGATTTCCACACGTAAAAAAAAAAAAAAAAAAAAAAAAAAAAAAGACGCGAGAACAAAGTCATCCCCACTTAACGTGTAGAGAAGATACCCCAAAAAAAATATTTTAGCACTTTATCGACGAAATATTTCGGACATCTTACACTCAACGCTAGAACTCGTTCCAAACTAAGCAGAGCTTGTGAAAATAGTTAACTGATATAAATACATAAGCTTTTTTGTGAATATAAATATCTTAATCATATAAAACACCCAGAATCCGAAACAAATATTTGCGAATTACACAATTATTTGGTCCGACCCATGAATTGAACCCGAGACCTCAAGCACGACAATATGCTACGTTAGCGCCATCGAGGCAGTCATTACCTTTTATAGTTATTTTTCTAGCACTAACTGTTTGGAAGGTAAATCGAGGACAGACAGACGGACGGGTGGGCGGACGGATTGATAGGACGAAACTAATAGGGTTCCGAGACGTGAACTACAGACCCCTAAAGAGACAAGAACCATCACTTATTTGTAATTGTATGCATTCATAAAATCATGGAAAATTACTATCGCAAAGAATTGAAATAAATTATTTTTATATTTATTGCTTATCTATCCTGTTGTTAAGAGTTGAATGCCAACAATGGAATTAACACATTGTATTGTATCGATGCGAAAAACTAATCAATTGAATATGAATGTCGTTTATTTTTTGTAACTGCTATTAATGGGAATCTATCATGATATTATCATTGAGAAGATTGTATATACGAGTATTAAAACAGTGATGGATAAGTCAGCGATCAGATATAAAATCTCTTATATCTACCAAACTGTGATTTTGTGCAAAATAGCATGTTATTTTATTTAACAGTTGGATTTGTTTGATAACTGCCTAATTGGTCTAGTGGTTAGCGTATGCGACTGCTAATCAAGAGGTCTCGGGTTCAAATCCCGGGTCGGGTCAAAAAGTGTTTTTGGTTTTTTCTTAGGAAATTCCTAATAACAGCCCGGAGTTTGGAAGTTTGGCGGGTGAATCACGCCCATGCCTCGGAGAGCACGTAAAGCGACTCACGGTTGTCATGAACATCTATGGCAATCGTTTTTGGGAAGTCAGTGCCCTCAAATATACTTCGAATTTCAGCTCTCAGTCAAAAATTATTTAATAAATCTATCATACACAGACACAGAATCCCTTATCACTATTGTAATACACATACTGCGCAACAGACAGTCTCAAAGCTGCAAGAGCTGGGGTTGGAAGCTCTCCCTCATCCGCCATACTCACCAGACCTTGCACCTACCGACTATTACTTTTTCCAAAATTTAGACAACTTTTTAGTGGGTAAAAAATTCAATTCCCGAGAGGCAGTACAAAATGCCTTTAAAGAGTTTGTTGCCTCCCGTCCAGCTGATTTTTACAAGATCAATAAGCTGCCAATGCGTTGGCAAAGATGCGTCGATTGCATGGGTGATTACTTCGAATAGCAAAAATAAAAAAGTTTGAAAAAATAAGTACTTTCACTTATTGCATTTAAAACGGCAATTTCATAGGTAAAGACCTATTATATGAATCATTGAAAGATTATGTGTTTTTGGTGGAAATACATTTTATTTTTATTTTTATTTATTTATAAAAAATAAGTTGATGGGGGAGAACACGAGGACTGGTTCAATAAAACTGGTACCACAGTCTCTCAGGAAACTCATTTTCAGCTAAAATATGAGTTTTCTAAGATCATATATTTCGTTGTTTTTCATATATTTTTTTTGTATGAACCTGCACTGCCTCTACTCTGTCTAATAGGATTTCTATGAGGAGAATCTCAGAATGGTGGTCACCATATTTATTACGAATGCAGACTTTGCAGCATAGCGACAATATGGCAGCTCGGTGCGATGCTTTTGCATCTTTAAGCCTCCGGTCTGACACTCACCAACGAAACATGACTACACGAATGCTGTGACTTTAAGTTGATCTTATCTTCTGACGATTATGGATGTCCATTGTGCTGGTTCTCTCTTACCTTCAGGTCTGCTTCTATAACCTCTATACCCATAATTTGGCTTGGCTTTTTTATTGGTGTATTTTAAGTGAAAATGGCCTTAGCCCTTTTCGGAGAGGAGGCCTGAGCTCGGCAGTGGGACTTTATAGGTTGCTTTTTCTTTATAGGGTCCTTTTCAGGATTTAAAGTATCTTCAACCCAAGTTTCATTAAAATCGGTGCAACGGACAGACAGACAAAGTTAATGTTGAATGTATTATTATAATATTACCGGTTTCAGATCTTTAAAGTATAGTTGATTATTCAAAATATAAAAGCAATACATTTATCTTTGTATTGCTAAGAGAAAAATACGTTTTCAATACTATAAGATTCACGATGCTATATCTAATTTCTTAATTTGGAAATCTATTAGATTTTAGTAATTTCTTTTGTAGGTTAACGTTTCCTTTGCCATAGTATTTCCTTGTAATGTTTATCAAGTAACCATCTATTGGTAAAGAACGATAGACCAAATTTTATTAGATGCAGAAATAAAAAACTAAATATTCAAAAGACAATACGTTTGTTTTAATCTTTTATTTCTTCTTAAAATGAAACTAAAGAAATGATTTATTATATTTTATCCTTTGGTTAATAATAAATACACACAACCCCTGCATTACATATTGCTCAAGAAAGTATTTATTTTTAAGGTATATTTGGAATAATAATAATAATAATAACTTCACTCTAAATTATCTTATAAACGTATCTATATATTTTTAAATTCGTACATTATTATATGAATTACATCTAGACATAAAATGAAAATATCGTCTTAATTGCAAATGTATTATTCTGGATGGGAATCTCACACACGAGAACCTGCATAGTAATCACTATCCGTTAGACCAAGAGGCATGAAATACATTTTGATTATAGATTAAATACAATAGAAGAATATCCTTAAACGAGGGTGAAAACTCGATCGCAAGTCTTTGAGTTTCATGCGTTTTTCTTCACTAAATATCACTATTATTGGCATTGCTTGTGACATCTATAGTTTGAGTAACACTTAGTTGGTACTTCAACACAGCAACACTACTGATAGAACAAGCAATAAACAGTATTACCGAGCAAGGCTTGGTTGCCCAGTCCCTAATATACAATTATTCAAATAAATGACAGCGGCACTGTTAAAGTAGTGGTCTAAGCTATCGCCTCGTCGGACAGTAAGTAAATAAATACCCGTGGTACTACGATAGAACTTCAGGTAATAAAATGTACCCTTGTTGGTCTAGTGGTTTGCGTATGCGGCTGCTGATCAAGAGGTCTCGGGTTGTTTGTGTGATCCACAAATATTTCGGAATCTGGGTGTTTTCTATGTTTAATATGAATGTATTTACAAAAAAAAAGTATGTTTATGTATTTATATCAGTTGTTTAGTACCCATAATACAAGCTCTGCTTAGTTTGGGACTAGATGATGTTGTTTGTGTGTAAGGTGTCCGAAATATTTATTTATTTTATTTATTTTATTTACGTGATCAACAAAATTATATAGATACTTTCTAAAGTCCCCCACAACACACACATTTAAAGTGTAAGAGTTGTTTTATATTTTTAAAGAAAATAAGAAATAAATAACTTAAGCAAATCAATCCACACACAGAGTCTTGAAAGATCCTGGCATTCCAGAATATTCTTCGTTGAACTTGCAACTTTGTCGATAGGACTCATCTGTACCTGCTTTCTCCATGAACTTCACTCTGTTAATGTTAGTATCTGAACAAAACTCTTTGAAGTGCATTTCTATGGACAAGACATAAATTATATTATTTCATTTTTTTTTGCTTTTAACAACTTAATGCACTGAGAGTACAATGGCGAACTTACTGCATAAGGCATTCTCTATTAGTCTACCGAGGGTGGTGGGGAAATTATTGTAAAGGTGCACTACACTTGCTTGTGAAGAGTATACTAATAGGTATAGTGACTTATGCTAGCCAGTATATCTTCTCGCACTAAATTGTACCAACTAAGTTGGAGAAGATGTGTGGGCTAGCATATGTCACTATACCTATTAGTATACTCTGCGATTTAGTCGGCCAATTTACAATTGTATATCTGCAGGTACACTTAGTCTGCGGCTCGTAACCAATAAAATAAAGTCGATCAATTTAATTGTAAAAGTACGCAATTTAGTTCTTCGATAGTCGGCCAACCGGCCAACTAACAATTGTATGTCTGTGGGAGCCCTAAAAGGAAGTTTTTGACTACTATATAACGTTGACCAGACGCGTTGGTATTGGGTTTGTTTTTTAAGTGATATTGCATTGTGTAGATTGCTCCCTTATTCGGCTCTTAACACATCCATGGGCTATGATATGAATACTGTACTTTATAATCTTATTTTGTCACCACTCGGACACAGACACCTTACATACATAAATTCAAACGATTTTTTGCTTACTTAATGTCCAATTTAATCTAATAGTAACTACATAAGTACTTAGAACTTAGTGCTGTTTGGAAGCTTTGCAATATGAATAAAATATTTGGTAAACAAATTACTAATTCGTATAAATAATTGTTTAAAATAAATAAATTTAATAAATATAATAAAATATACTATATAATAAATAGTAAAATAATTTTTAAATAGTCCTGTCTGTTCGGTAATACATACCTTGTAATTCCTTTAAACTCTTTTCGTTACCACCGAAATCTTTTGGAAAATGCTCCCTTGGTAATATTTTGTATAAGCTTTCAAAATCTGGATGTACCACAAGTCTTTCCCTAAGTTTTGCTGAAAGAGCTTGTTTACACACTAATAGAAATGCGTCGATAAATTTTGAACCACTTATGACATGTATTTTTTTAAGCCTTTGTCCCATTGCATCCTAGAAATTTAAAAATTATGTTATTACTTCCAATTGTAATTAATTTTATATAAGGTCCTCTAAAAAACAAAACATCACAATATGTGACCATATTAATAGAATCATTTTTAATCAGCTGACATAAAAACCAGTCAAGTGCGATATGAAACCGCACACGAAGGGTTCCGTACCATTGACTAGGTTAACAATAGTAGGTATACAACTGAGTGTAAAGTACAAATTGTTGCCATTATTGATATCGAGCGAAAATGCCAAAAAAATTGCGTTTGTGGTATGGGATTAAATGTAAACGTTTTTCTTTTTTTAGTATTTGTTGTTATAACGGCAACAGAAATACATAATTTGCGAAAAATCAAATGTTACATTAACATCAGTAACCGGTAAATCAGTAAATAAAACAACATGTTACTTACAGTAAATAATGTGAGCCCTTTGTGTATAATCATAGGATTCAATTTCGTAATAGTGTTCATATTTAAATTTTTAGTGGCAGCGATCCATTCGTAGCCATGACAGTAATCAGACGACAGCATGTAGTGTCCCATCTAAAAGTAGTTGGTTTATTTATTGATATTATATAATAACATTAGAAATGTACCTACCTATGTATATTTAATCATTAGGTATTAACGATAATGAAAACAATGTATATTATAAAATAAAGTCCTGCACTGGTCTGTCTGTCCATCTGATTGCGATAAACTCAAAAGCCACAGCACCTATTTAAATGAAATTTTGTACCCAGATACTGCACGGTTGGCCTAGTGGTTTAAGTGTCAGATCGATGGCCGGCAGCGACAGTTGTTTTACCGCGGTCGCAACCTTCTGCGAGGACGTAATCTTGCAGAAGGAGGTGGCGGAGAAGGCCCGGGAGGACGACCTCCACTCGGACCCGACCCGCCGCGCGCATATCTGCGTCTCATGCCGCCCTGAGAGTGGCCGCGGATGGGCGGGACGGGTTCCCCGTCCGTCCGCAGTAGGGACCAACCGCGAGGGGGCGGCGTCTGCGTATGACCGGACGTTGCCCAATTAGAGAGTCAAATTTGAGGTGGTGCCCGCAACAGTGCGGGCAGGCGCTGGGAGGAGTCCAGAAGGAAATCCCCTCCCTGGACTCCTTCCAATACACAGGCGCAGAGAGGGTCACACCGTGTGGTTTTAGTCGGTTCGAGTCCGACACACCACCCCACCGTAACCCCCGACGGGGTGACGGTCCGCGGGGATTTCCACACGTTAAAAAAAAAAGTGGTTTAAGTGTCGCCAAGCCACACTTTACTTCGCTAAGTGTCGTGGGTTCAACCTACGTGAGAAAAGGGTAAGAGTCTGTGTAATTCTTTGTGTCCGTTTCATGTATGTTTGTAAAGTCATCCGCGACGCAGGATTTATATTACTAATGCGGGAGTGGCCTTTTTAAAAATATGAAAAATAATCAAGAAGATAGTCTTATGCCTGAGAAAGGACTTTTTACCGCGATAGCCGATATAGATGCGGGCGCAGCCGCGGGCGAAAGCTAGTGTACTTACTAAATAGCTAGTATCTTAACATTTTAGTGGCTTGTTGATTTTTTTCTAGTTTCTGCTCCGATACGGCTGATCCGGCCCCTACCAACCACTGTAGTCATATTCAAAATAAAAGTTGGATTCGAACCACAAGAAAATGAATTCAAACAAAATGAGTACCTACACCTCATAAATTCATAAAAAAATGATATAAAATTTAATATGGTGATGGGATATTAATTGGATCAACTTATGCAACAATAAACCAATCATGTTAAATCTAGAAAATTATTCTTGTTTTATAAAATCTTGATTTTTGCATAAGTAGTCCCAATTACGAAGTATTCTATTTGTGTTGCACTTACCACCATCAGATATCTATAAAGTTGTATGACATTGAAATCATTCTCATCATTATCCAAAAAATCTGAAATAACTATTCGATAGTTGTCGTTGCTTGGCTGTGGTAATATACCAATGTGTCTGTAATAAATATATACAATAATAACATTAAATACTTTCCTTATTCATCAACATCATCAACAGCCTTTAACAGTCCACTGCCGAACATAGGCCTCTCCTTGAAAAGGAGGTATTGGCCTACTATACCACGCTGGCCCGACGGGTTGGTATAGGGTTGATTTCAAGTTTTCCTTCTCTTTGCTTTGATGTTGTCTTGCGTAGTTTATCCCTTAGTCGCCTTTTACGACACCCGCGGGATAAATAGGGGTGGTGACACTCTGTATTCTTAATCCATCACCACATGGACAACTTTCCTTATTGAAATTAGTTATACTAAAGATGTTATTTATTGATCATAATATAAGAACATGATTCAATAAAAAATTTGTGACAAACTAATTTCATTAACGGACTTCAAAAATAAGGAGGAGGTTCTTAATTCGTCGGAATCTTTTTTTTTTTTTTTATGTATGTTCACTATGTTCAGCGATAATTTCGTCGTTTAGGAACCGATTTCAAAAATTTTTTTTGCATTGGAATGGGCGTAGCTTACAGGTGGTCCCATCGTCACCATATTGAGATCTGATGATGGGATCCCACGGAAATCGAGGGAACTCCTCAAATATCATAGGCACAATTGTCGCGATTTGGGTACTCGGAATAGTTTTTCATTGAAGTCGGTTCCTTTTTATTAAAATTATTTACTGTATCTTGAGGTAATTTTTGTAATCTTTGTCCGTGTGGTGACGGATTGAGAATACAGAGTTTCACCACCCCTATTCATCCCGTGGGTGTCGTAAAAGGCGACTAAGGGATAAACTACGCAAGACAACATCAATGCAAAGAGAAGGAAAACTTGAAGCGTGGCATAGTAGGCCAAAACCTTCTTCTAATGAGAGGCCTATGTCCAGCATTGGACTGTTGAAGGCTGTTGATGATGATGATGATGAGGTAAATATAAAATTTATATTTATAGATAAAAATAAAAGTAAACAATTATTAATAGACTTTTACTATTAGTAGTTGATTATTCTTGTTTTTTTTCAAGTCAAGATTTATCGTATTAAGGTATTTTACATACACGTGTATAAGACTCACTGACAACTGCTAATTAAGTATAAAACTGTATATTTCATAATTTCCTTCTTTTGTAAAAGAAAATAAGCCATTAGTTAACAGTTACTTCTTTTTTTACTGTGCATCTCATCTCTTTTTTGAGTAGCTTACACTTCCTAAAAATTTTGGATACTAAAGGCATTTTATTTTTATTATTCTTGGACAATGCTTATCTAGAAAAATATTTTGCCACGGAATTTATAAGCATCATCGTCGTATAATTAAAAGCTGAGTAAATGTATACATATCACGAAAGCTTATTGCACAGTAACAAATTGTTGGTGACTCTGAGTAAAGAAATAAATGAGTTCTAAATTTTGCACTATACATGATGACCTACAAATATACCAACTTAATTGTTAATTTGAAAATGAAAGGGGCACACATACATAACGTTGAAAAGGGGTCTGAACTCGTTCTTGATATCGAAATTTTGCAAGAACTCCGGCATCAAATTAGTGCAGGTGCATAATTTATCGAACTTCTGTTTTGTCCTTTCAATAGAACCCTTGTTGTAAATCAGCAGACGCTCTAAATATCCTTCATCTGTGAACAGAACATATAAATATTAAAAGATCATTTTTATTTATGTGTGTTTGTACATTTTCCGTGTGGTGACGGATTAAGAATACAGAGTGTCACTACCTCTGTTTATCCCACGCGGGTGTCGTAAAAGGCGACTAAGGAATAAACTACGCAAGACAACATCAATGCAAAGAGAAGGAAAACTTGAAACCAACCCTATACCAACCCGTCTGGCCAGCGTGGCATAGTAGGCCAAAACCTTCTTTCTAAGGATAGGCCTTTGTCCAGCAGTGGACTGTTCTTTAACAGTCCAAAGCCTTTGCTGTCGATGATGTAGGCTGTTGATGATTGATGATGATGTGTATGTATATTAACGAATTTATGTATAGAGGAACTGGTGTAGCGTGTCCCTCCAATACAAAAGGAGGATCCTCTGACCAGGCGAAGTAATCGTGCCTGGCGGGCCTTAACACAACGGTTAATGTTGGGAAATTGTATATATACTTAGCGAGATAATTTTTGTTAATTATTTTTCCTAATTATTTACACACTGTATTTATGTAAGCCGTCTTAAGTAAAAAGAGACGATTTGGAAAAATAAATTGCCTTCACCTTTAAATGGGTCTCGAACTTTTTTATGGTTTCTGATAAGTTGTATATGTTGCGTTAGTAACTGCATAAACTGACATTTTTAATTGTATAGATATCATTATCAATAGCATTAAACTATGCCGTAAATTATAATGCCGTATTTAAGCATTAACACTTTAGTTGTTACCAAATACAACATTTAGGTCAGTCACGATATTTGTATTATCGCCACTTGGATATTTTTACAAATCAATCAAAAATATTTTTCATGATTTTATTTTAGCACTTTGACGCCGTAATTAAAACACATCTATATGTATTAAATTTAGACGAACGACGGACAGGGCGAAACTATAAAGCTTCCGAGTCCTAAGCTAGATATCCTAAAAACCATTTCAAAATGCTAACGATTGACTTTACGTATTATAATGTTTAAAGAGTTTTGAGAGACAATTTAATGGAATGCCCATTAATAGTTCAGTGTTATGGATTGGAATTCAAAACCAAAACCATAAACTTAAATACCATTATTAATTTGCTGCCTTGTTGGTCTAAGCGTACGCGGCTGCTGATCAATAGGTCTCGGGTTTGATTCCCGGGTCGAACCAAATGTTTTTGTGATCCGCAAAATATTTGTTTTGGAGTTTGGGTGTTTGCTGTAATATAATATGTATGTATTTACATAAAAAAAATGTTTTTGTATTTATACAGTTGTCTGTGCCCATAGTACAAGCTCTACTTAATTTGGGACTCGATATCGTTGTGTGTAAGATAATCAAATATACTGACAACTAGTTCAATCTTCGAATTTCAGTTCTCCCTTAGGGTTGCGGAGGTCCGATGCCAGTCGCTCCGTGGAAAAACTGAAATTCAGGTAAAACCGGTTGAACTAGTAGCCGACCCCAAATAAACTTGGGAATAAAGGCTCGGAAGATGATGATCGTTGTGTGTAAGATATTCAAAATTTATAATTATTTATTTTGTGATTATATAAAAGAAACTTACCAAATTCCTTAACTTTAAAATGGTTTTGCATTTTGATCCAATCTCCCAAAAGCTTAATATCTTGTTTCAGCTTATTCACGTCCCCATATCCAAGAGCTTCACGAACTTTTTGTAGATGGTTTTCATTGAATTTTAATATAGCATTGGGCTTGATTTCTTCCATTGTTTCAACTAGGATAGTAGTAGTATAGCCACGTATTATTTTTATAGAAATAAACTGTTGAGGATGCTCTAGAGCCAAAATGGTTTTATACTATGTGTGTTATCAGTAGATGCGACTTGAGTTATATTGTAACAAGGCGTGAGTTTGCAACGACTAACGTAAATATACTGTACTCGATTTTCTTTTTCCCTTTATTTTTATATAAGATGTACTAAGTTTTTTATGTTAATTACGATTCTTACTATTCTATAAAGATATACTGGCCATCACTTGCGTAGAATATACTTAGATAAGTAAAACAACATGGTTTAGTAATTTTTCATCTAAGTTCTTGATTTTTTTTTATTAATGACGTATACATAATTTGTTTTATTTTTCAATATTGCATGTATTTCGATTCATATTAATATACTAGCTGCGCCCCGCGGTGTTACCCGCGTATATAATTATGGTTGCTATGTAACTGTGTTAAGCATAGTAACCTGTGAAGTTTTGACAGGAGATAAACAGTGATACATTTTGACATCTACGATTAATGTATTTTTATAATCACCAAGTTTTCGCCCGTGTATCTCGATTATTGCAGTATAAAGTAGCCTATGTGTTATTCTGATATATAAGCTATATTACTGTAAAGTTTAATCCAAATCCGCAAAAACTTTGCGTGAAAGAGGAACAAACATACATACACACATACATACTCACAAACTTTCGCTTTGATTATAGTAGTAGGATAGTAGGCTTTATTATATAGTATATCATAAAAGAAAGAGAATTAATTTATTATATTTTGCAAAATTGTATATTAAAACATTCATTTCAATGTAATTTTGATCTGTATCTCTCGCTGATCTGTATGCCTGTACGTTAGGTATTACGGTCTATTTGTTATTCTGATGTATGAGCTATATTAATAAATAAATAAAGGAAAATGAATTAGAGAAATTAGATATCTATCTATGTCAATTGAAATTAAAGATTTTCAAGCTTTATTTATAAGCAATGGAGTCCCGCTTTCTTGCTTAAATATCTATAGATTGATCTTTATACCTCATATTTTAAGGCTCATTAATTCAGAAATATTAAAAATATAGTAAACATAATCGCAAAAAAGTTTCTTAAAATTTAATTATATAAATAATTAAAACTTATATCATAATAAATAAAAAAAAAATTAATTATATAAATAATATTTTGATAAATGACACGTTAACGCGGGAATTGTAGCTAGTTGACTATAAAAACTATTGTACATTAATTAAACTTTAAGAAACCTTTGAATTTAAATCACTTTGAACATGACCAAAAATATGATTGTTTCTATAATAATCTTTTTTGTTTTCAACCGTAAGTACATTGCGAAATCGTAAACATCGCGTCAGCAAATCCGTCAATATTCATTATTAAAATCTATTTAAGTGTTAGTTCACTATCGGTCATTAAACGCGCCGTGTGTTCTCAATATCAATATCATTTAGAAATTAGTCATATATATTATATCATATCAAACAGTTCAACCTTTGAATTTCAGTTCTCCCTTAGGGTTGCGGAGGTCCGATGCCAGTCGCTCCGTGGAAAAACTGATATTCAGGTCAAACCGGTTGAACTAGTAGCCGACCCCAAACTAATATAGTGAATAAGGCTAGGAAGAAGATTCTATCTTATCAAATCATAATTGTTATAAGCCATTAAGACTATCAACTTTAGTATCATTTCAGCATATAGTATCATAGCAGTAAAAGTTGTGTGGTAACATACCATACCACAGAATACATAATAGTACTATGTAATACAGAAGACTCACTCCGAAAAGTAAATTAAAGAAATCGGGACTCTAGGCGTCAAAAGATTAAGTTCAATTCAGATCGCACAGCGCCGAATCAACTACAAATATATTTGCATCTCTTTCTATCATGTAACTCTTACCTGTTCTGACGATGTCTAGTCGACCGGCATGCTCGTCCGGGCAGGCAGGCGGCCGACTATACCTTAACTGCGGAGTGACACCCCCCTGACCGTACATGATGTGTCTGTTTTGTCTTTAAGTATTGAGAACTATACACTCATAAAAAAATAAAATCAAAGTGTCAGTTTTTAATATCAAACGTAAAGATTTTATAATTATTTTATAAAATGTATGTATTCACAAAAAAAAAGTATGTTTATGTATTTATATCAGTTGTCTAGTACCCATAATACAAGCTCTGCTTAGTTTGGGACTAGATGATGTTTTGTGTCAGATGTCTAAATATATTTATATATTATATGTATAAAATAAAAAAAAATGTCTGTTTCAGCTAAACACTAGAATGGTTTGACAGGATTTTCACTAACTAAAGATAGCTGAAGAAATAAGGAGTAACTTAGTCGGTTTCTTAGGGGTCCGTAGTTCATGACTCGGAACCATTATGGATTCGTCATGTCCGTCCGTCCGTCCAAACGGTTGGTGCTAGAAAGATGAAACTTTCCATGAATATGATGATAACAAAGCTTAATACTTACTCACCATTAACTACAATAACCACGAGTAAAATGGGGCACTCAGCTGGTAAACTATAAAGTTAAATTCTATACATTTCATTTTTTTCCCAAGCCTACTAAAATGCAAATGAAATTTGCAAAGTAAAATTTTTGTTAAGTAAAAAATTCAAATTTCGCGACGACAAAGAAGGGCTAAAATGTTCCAAATTGCTTGGTAATGGATGTAATGCTTTGAGCTATTCTAACAATTTAAACTTATTAACTAAATGTGAAAGAGATAAATTAACAGTGTTGAATCCAAAAACTTTGCAAACATAAGAATGCAAGGTTGAGTGTTCACAGTGTCATGTATATTTGGAAAGTCCCCCGTGACTGTATTCCTGACGCGGGAGTCTTCTATACAAATAAATAAAATCGAAGTGTCTGTATATAATATCACATACATAGCTTTTTAATAAATTCATAGGAAACCATATAAATACCTACAACATAAAACCAATGCTTGTCTGTCCATCTGTTTATTCCGGCTAATCTCTCAAACGGCTGGACCGATCTTGACGGGGCAGAAAGCTGATGACATAGCATGTAGTAGCTTAAGCTTTTTTTTATTAGTTTCGCGGGACTCAGCTGGTTTTAAATAAAATAAATCAAAAAAAATGCCTGAAATGGGTTTTGTACTCATTTCATGCATTTTTTTGCATCTAACAACAAGTTGAGGAGCACACAAAAGTGATGTCTCATGTGGTTCGAACACGCCACATGGCATGCCAATAGTGACGTTTTAATTGTAACAAAGATGCTGATTATTAAAGGATACGAATAAATCTATATGATTAATTAATATACCATATTATATTGCAGCATATATCACATACTGGATAATAGATCGTTAGAGGCCTACTCACGATCTATATTCTAGTACGTGATCCACTTCAGAAATTATAAGCTCAACTTTCAATTGGTAGACCGTTGGATACAGGCAGCTCAGGATCAGATAGAGCCTTGGAGGAGGCCTATGTCATGCAGTGGACATCTTTCGATTGGAATTATGATGATGAATGGTGACTTTCCTACTAAAGTGATAATTACTTTAGCAACATAAGTAGCAATGCAGAATCGATTTAAATAGTAACATTTATAGGTTTGTATACCCTACTAAGATTATATATTTATAGATCCGCTTTTCCTTTATTGCATATTTATTGAGGAAATTGTGAGTTGGCAGTGAGTATCAATGAATTGAGCACGCGCATATATTTGCAAGTAATTTGTAAAACAAGTACATTCGAGACACCATTATAAATTTTAATTGCAGTTTTAGATTTTATAGTTATTGGCCTATATCTATAATCCCCATTTTAAGGTTCAGTAGTCATCTTTTAGAATAATACGAGATTATTGGAGGATTTTCTGGATTTTTTAATATTCCAAATTTTAAAGACCTATCTCACATAGGGTATACTGCTAGGTCAACCGTGTAGTCAACAATTATGTTTTTGATGAGTTCACATTTCGAGGCTTTGAGCTCTGAATTCGAAAAAGCAGGAAGGGTATCTTTAGCAAATTAGACTTTCACGCTCACATTACTGGAATTTACAAATCAGCAGACAACATTTTAGGGTTTGTCATGGACTGTCAGAGGACTGCATCACAGTTTGATAACAAAGAGGTTATAAAAGTATTATACAATGCTTTTGTACGTAGCAAACTAGACTATGGTAATGTTGTCTGGAATCCTTATGAGAAAAAATATGTCTGATTGAAAAAATACAACGTAAATTCTCTCGATTGATATACATATAAGAAACAGTTCGGATACTGTATCCATCTTTATTTGTCTCGGGTATGGTGGACATGGAGACGTTGAAATTTAGAAGAGATATTTCTCAAGTCCCGCAATATCTGTCGATCATTTGTAATAAAATTGATAGTCCCCAAATACTAGAGCGAGTTATCTTGGTACTCGGGAACATATGAATGAGGGTGGAAGGATAGGAAGCGCCGCGCCGTCGCCCGCGGCTGCTGGGGCACCCGCCGCACGCACCGAGCGAGGGCGGAACGCAGCACCACGAACTGGACCTATTTACCGACGGATTGGGACATTTATGTAATTTTAAATGACATAATATATTATACTGTTTTATAGAATTGAATTCATTCTTTTTAACCTAAATTAATTTTCGAACTTTTGACATCAGTAAATATATTTGCCTAATAACCTTTGATTTTCAAAAATTAATCTTGCAAGCATTTTGTATATTATGATTTTGATTTTACGATAATATTGTCTACTCATTTCATAATCTGAATGTAAAAGCTGTAAATTCTCCATAGCATGTAAATAAATTCCGTTTCTTGTATGTTTGTAAAGTCCCCTGCGACACAAGAATAATGTTCCTAATGCGGGAGTTAACTTTTGAAGAAAAAAAATATGCTTGTTTTTATTCATGTACGTTATCTCTATTTGCGTATTTATATAATTACTTTAAGTGCTTATTACTCAATTATATACAGGTGAATTTTTGAGACGGGACAGTAAGGGTAGGTACCTTAACCGTTATTGTTAGAGGAAAACGCTTTTAGAAGACTATCCATAATTTTTTAAAGTATTCTGAATGGCATTTAAAGATTTTCGAAAAAATGTACAGCCAGCAAGAAAATGGTCATTTTAAACAAAAACTTTTTTTGATGTTTCTTATAAGGATCAAAAGTCTCTATTCGACCGACTGAGGTCTGAGTACTAGAAATATCAGAAATCGCAAAAAACTTTTCCCATATAAATTATTTATACGGAAATAAATAATTTTAATATGTATTTTAGACACAGACAAACGTAACTTACATTTAGATGATCTACGAAAGAAATTGCTCAAAATGACCGCCGTTTTAACGAATACATGAGTACACTCGCTTTTATACTGAGCAAGTAGCAGCCGAATATTTTCTTGGATAGATATCATTTAAAAGCCTTGCTGCCTGTATATTTTTTTCAAAATCTGTAAATGCACTTCAGAATGTCTTAAAAAATTATGGATAATCTTCTAAAATCGTTTATGTTATTCGCGGCAAAAAATAAACAAATACCAGCTTTCACATCGCTTACCATTAACAGTGACATAATTAAACAGTCTCATCACGATAAATATCTTGGATTGTGGGTAGACGATAAACTTACCTGGAAATTACACATAGAACACGTCAGATCAAAGTTAATGTCAATACTAGGGGTATTACGTAAGGTATCAAAATTCATTCCAAGCAAAGCCCGTTCCATTATTTATAATTCCTTAGTTAAATCTCATCTTGAATATCTAATTGAAATATGGGGTTCAGCAGCTGTAACTAATTTAAATACACTCCAAAGGAAAGACCTACAAACCAAAATGACACTCAGACACAAGGACAGGCTTAACCTACCAACTTCCCGACTAAAAATGCATTCTTCAAGTCCATTAGTTATGTCCATAAAACTATACAATAAATTACCGGAAGACATTAAACAGGAAGACAAACTTAACTGTTTTACAAAAAAATTAAAACAATTTCTATTAAGTAAGAACTACTACACTGTAAATGAGTACATAAGGGACAGAATAGATTGAGCTGAGTGCTTTTCTTCTTTTTTTTTTTTTTTTTTCCTTTTGGTGTTGCTGCCGTTATCTGTTTCGAAATTGTTAATATTTATAATAATTAATACCTGGGGATGCCTAGTGTGTGTGCGTGTATGTGTGTGTATATAAATGTGTATATGTACGTGTACGTATATAAATGTATTATATGCATATTTATATACGTATATACGTATATAAATATGTATATATGTATACGTGTGTTATAAATATTCGAAATAATATGTAACTAATAATAATATAATTAAGTACCTTAAAATTAGCCCTCTTCCTCTCTCCTGATAACCTAAGTTGCTGTGCCCGACAGGGTTCACAATTGTTTCTATTTATTTAATATGTAAACACCTGTAAACCTACATTGTGAAATGCAATAAAGAATTGAGAATTGAGAATTGAGAATGCAAAACCAAATAATTAAAATACTCTTTCATCACCGTTACCTAACAAAACTGCTATATGAAAAAACCAAATTAATGAACCTCAAACAAATTTATGTATATAATACTTGCATCTTAGTTAAAAAGATTACTAATAATTCCATTCAAACTGACATACACTTATCCAAAAAACCAATCTCACGTAACTTAAGGAATTCAAATAAATTGCAACTAGTAAAAGTACGAACTAATTATGGAAAAAAAACAGTACTATATGAGGGAGCACAGCTGTTTAATAAATTGCCGAACGAATTGAAGACATGTGATAGTATAAATGTATTCAAATGCAAGCTGAAGAAGCATGTTTATACCTTGTAGGTTCCTGTACGCCAATAGGGGAATATTATACATATTAGTTATAAGTAATTGTTACATATCTCATTGTAAGTGAACTAATTGTATGTTCTTATGAGAATACATTCTTTAAACCCAAAGCGTTTTCCTGTAACTATAACGGTTAAGGTACCTGCACTTACTGTCCCGTCTCAAAAATTCACTCTGTATTTCATTTCACTTCTACACTTATAAGCTTCTGTTAATTGTATTGTTTTTGATTTCCTTATTTATTTAGTGTTCCCCGGTTTGTATTTGAAAGTTAATAGCTTTTTTTTAAACTTTCGCGTTCCATGATCCTTAACATTATTCATACGGGAATTAACGCGATCACTTATTGAAGGTATTACATACCTCTGATTTGCCTGACGTTTCGACCAGGTTGCACTGGCCGTGGTCATAAGCTGACTGGCTCATCAGTGCACGCCCTCCGTCGTCGAATCCGTGAAGTCGAAGGTTATATTATTACGTCAGGCAAATCAGAGGTATGTAATACCTTCAGTAAGTGATCGCGTTAATTCCCGTATAAATAATATTAGTTAATAGTTTATTTAATATTACTCAGTAAGGTTTTCTGTAACACTAGAGTTCTAGAGTCGTTTTTGAACTCAAATTAGAAGGAGAAGTTATAACAAATAAAATTTTCGGTCACATAACACAGTACGCAACTAGTTTCACACTACCTGTATTTTTAATTGACAACGTGTTGAGACCATGTAAATACCTACATAAATTGATTATTTGTAATACCCAGTAAATTGCGTGGTTAAACATTGCCTTATACATCTCAACAGGCGTTATGTTAAAAAAAAGTTATAAATAAATAATAAATATTTCGAAAATCTTATACACAACATCATCCAGTTACAAACTAAGCAGAGCTTGTATTATGGGTACTAAACATCAGATATAAATACATAAACATACTTTTTTTTGTAAATACATACATATTATAAATAGAAAACACCCAGACTCCGAAACAAATATTTGTGGATCTCACACAAATACTTGGTCCGACCTGGGAATCGAACCCGAGACCTCTTGATCAGCAGCCGCATACGTGTACATGGTTATCTTTTATCTGTTTTTAATGTAAAATGTCCAATTTGAATGCATCATTCATATTTATCACATTCATACACAAATATTCACAAAACTCATGTTTGGTGAATTTCTAGTTTGGTTTTGAGAGTTTTCGAATAACAGAATCAGCACCAATGTTTTGCAATGTTTTGGCAAGAGAGCTATACTCCGGCACAAAAATAGATTGCTGACAGCCTCCAAGCAATATGAGTAGACAATACTTGGTGCCTTTTCACCAAGTGACTGAGGTTTATAAAGCCCAAATCTTTTCTTGCCCTCAATCGGGAGAGGAGGGATAGGCTTAATATGTGACTTTTAAGTTTATTTCAAAAACACTCTTTATTAAAGGTTTCGAAGTTTATAACTTCGAACCCTTAGACAATGTGTCCGGTTACGGACTAGCGATATTTTAGATACTTATAAAACAACTATTTTATATATACAAATACAGCATAAACTTGGTCCAACCCACCTCCACGCTAAATGGCAGCCATTTTGGTTTTTTTAATGAAATATCTCTACGTGTGTGCAAAAAACATCATATCAGGAAAAGTTTGGGTTTCAATGGGATAAAAGTAGGCTTATTCGCCGGGTAAGCACAAAAGGCTTTTGTCGGAACCCTAAATAGGAAAACATTAAAACATTTATGAAAAATTTTGCTTTGATAGTTAAGTATTGTTAAGTAACAAGTCTGTATTTTTCTGCTTTGTTTAGACTGCACGGTTGGCCTAGCGGCTTAAGCGGTCGCCACGCCGCTTCCTACTACGCCAAGTGTCGTGGGTTCAAATCCCACGTAGGACAACTCTTTGTGTGATTCACAATTTGTTGTTCTGAGTCTGGGTGTTCTTTGTGTCCGTTTCATGTATATTTGTAAAGTACCCCGCGACACAGGAATTTATATTCCTAATGCGGGAGTTGTCTTTTTAAAAACAAATTATTAAATTATTTAAAATTTGTACATTATCCAAAAAAAAATTGTCTTAAATTATTTTACCAACCAACGTCATAACATATTATACTGGGAATAGAATAGAAATAAATGCTATTTACTTTAATATTTTATTACCTATAGAAGAAAAAAACCAAACAAAACTACCTCTAACATAAATAACTATTTTTAAAATATTAATCCACACTTAAACTCCTAAAAGAACCAGGCATTCCCATATAGTCTTGATTGAATATATCTCGACGCCTTAGTTTTTCATTTGTGCAGGCTTTGTTCATCATTTTCATGTATTCAACGTGTTCTTCTTTACTCAGTTCATCGATCCATTCCACTAGAAGATAAAAATATTATATTTAACACTAAAGACCTGGTAGATCGCTTAAAACCATAAGTATATCTTTTGGTGTGTAGCCAATATATTCAGTTTATAATAAAATCTTCGTAAATTTATGTTTCTTATCCAGCTTTTAGGTACGCATGTGTGTTGCAATCACTTGTACATGCAACTTTTAAACCCAAAAATATTAGCGTTAAAAAGAATAGTTTAAAAAAACTAAACAAACACGCTTTTAAACTAAAAAGTAGAAAATAGTTTTAATGTAAAAAGCATGGGGCGACGTTATTGAAATATTTTCAAAAAGCAACCTTTTTCAAATTAATGTATTGTCATCGGTCCTCGATAAATCTACAAAGTTTTAAAAGAAATCTGGCCGTTTAAAGTTTGTTAAAATTGCAAAGGAATCCGTTATAAACATACAAACAAACATACAGGTGAAGCTAATAAAAAGCGTGTAAAAAGATTTTTGAGTTAAAATTGTTTTTTATTTAAAGAGTAATACTTACAGCTTAGTTTTTCGAAGGATTTCTGGTTGCCACCATAATCAAAAGGTAGCAGTTCTTTAGGCACATGATCGTATAATTCTTCCAAAGTCTTATGCACGTGAATTCTACTGGCCACTTTTTCACTGACAAACTGCGACACTAATTTGACGAATAATTCCACAGCTTTAGATGGCGTTAAAATGTGTATTCCTTTTACTCTCATACCGAATCCTTCCTGAAATGCATTATTTAGAAACATTTTTATTGAAAACATCAAAAAATAACCTGTCGACAGTCAACTAATTTCATCCCTTGATCAAATGGGAAATTGAACATGTAAGGTTATTTACAATATAATAAATATAATATACATACTCTGCATACTAATATTCCACATGTCCGTGTGGTGACGGATTAAAAATACAGAGTGTTACCACCCCTATTCATCCCGCGGGTATCGTAAAAGGCGACTAAGGTATAAACTACGCAAGATAACATCAATGCAAAGAGAAGGAAAACTTGAAACCAACCCTATAATACCAACCCGTCTGGCCAGCGTGGTATAGTAGGCCGAAACCTCCTTTCTAAGGAGAGGCCTATGTCCAGCAGTGAACTGTTGAAGGCTATTGATGATGATGATACTAATATTATATATTGGAAAACAACTCTGTTTATCTATCTACCTGTAACGGTAACTGTTACCTTCATGGCTAAACCGCTATAATAATTACAATAAAATTCAACATGGAGATACTTTAATTGTTGAAGAAGGAAGCTTCTTTTTTTTTTTTTTTTTTAAAAGACAACTCCCGCATTAGGAATATAAATTCCTGTGTCGCGGGGGGCTTTACAAACATACATGAAACGGACACAAATAACACCCAGACTCAGAACAACAAATTGTGAATCACACAAAGTGTTATCCTACGTGGGATTTGAACTCACGACACTTGGCGCAGTAGGAAGCGGTGTGGCGACCGCTTAAGCCACTAGGCCAACCGTGCAGTCAAGGTTTTATACCGCGGGAACGGACATACACGTGGCACATATTTCATCATCTTTCACACAACGCCATCTAGTCCCAAAAGTAAACAGAGCTGGTATTATGAGTACTAGACAACTGATATAAATACATAACATACTTTTTTTCGGAAATACCGAAAAATCAAACCCGAGACCTCTACAATAGGAGTCGCACACACTCCCACTGCGCCCCGAGGCAGTCAAGCTACGAGGAAGTAAAAGCTAATATGTAGTAACAATTATAACTTAATACATCTCACACAGTGATATTTTTTTTCCTGAACAGAGCTGACATTATAGTAACCACCTTAACTGCCTTAACTGCCTTGTTGGTCTAGTGGTTAGCGTATGCTGCTACTGATCAAGAGGTCTCGGGTTCGATTCCCGGGTCGGACCAAATGTTTGTATGATCTGCAAATATTTGTTTCAGAGTTTGGGTGTTTTGCTATTTATAATATGTATGTATTTACAAAAGAAAAGTATGTTTATGTATTTATATCAGTTGTCTAGTACCCAAAGCACAAGCTCTGCTTAGTTTGGGACTAGATGATGTTGTGTGTTACATGTCCAATATAGTTATGTCCAGACAGGATCACTAAGTTCAAAGTTAAGACACCTAAAATAACATTGTTTACTTGAAAGGGTTTTTTTTCAGTATCCTGAAATATAAGGATTGATTTGAAAATTTTGCTATAAGTCATTAACAGTGCGATAGTTGCCGCCTGACAAAAATAATATAGTTGAAATTGCATAAATACAAACTTACCATTATTATTGACGAGAATTGTTGCAATTCCACTGAGTTGATTTTTGTTATTAAGTTCATTATGTTGACATGTAGAAAATCGAACACAACTACTATTCCATTTGTGTACTCATTTGCTTTTAAATATTCAGAGAACTGAAATTGGAAAAAAAAACTTTGATTGAAAAATTGAAATTAATTAAAACAAATTTTTCATCCAATTGATTATTTACATCATGTAATATAGTTAAAAACAGTGCAAAGTAAAAAAATATTATCAAATTATACCAAATTAATAAAACAACAGGGATCAGCAAAAGATGATATAATTTGGAAGGTAGAGAAAATACATTGAGAGAACTAGATAACTAGGCAAGTTTTAAATAAAGATATAGGAACCTTGAAAAATATTTGAAGGAAAAAAGCCAGTGTAGCGTTTTCGTTGTAGTCCAAACTTCTGAACTTCGAGAAAACAAGAACAGAAATCATAATTTCTCTAGGTCGTCGTGGAGAAGTAGAAAAAGTTGTTCGCAACCAAGTGCCAGCTAAGTTGTAAACGTTTGGCTTTCTATTCTATTTTTTTTTAATTGACTTTTGTCAATCAGTCACGTGATCAACACAAAATATTAGCCGATGAAACAAGATAATAGAATAAAATGTGAAAAACGTTTGCACTTTTGCTTAGGGTAGGTACGCCTTTATTGCAGCGACAAGATCCTTTATGGAACTGACCCGTTATGGACCCTAAGTACCACAACTGTGTTGGACGGTCCGTCCATAAAGGCATGTGGGTAGCAGGCAAAACCGCCGTAGAACTAGGACATCGACTGATCTTTTCTTATATTTGTATCAATTAGTAAAATAATGTACCATTATGTTCTAAGAAATATTTACTCACAATAACATTGAACTGGAAAAATTCTGTAACATTTTGTTCTTTTAAATTCTCGTTATAGTTTTTCACAAAAATTATTCTGCTAAAGTCCTTGGTCATGACCGGCAACGGGATCATGCATCTGTAATTATAAAATCTGTTTAAATAGTATTTTTCATTCATCATCAACAGCCTTCAACAGTCCACTGCTGGGCACAGGCCTGTCCTTAGAAAGGAAGTTTTGGCCTACTATACCACGCATGCCAGACGGCTTGGTATAGGGTTGGTTTCAAGTTTTCCTTCTCTTTTCATTGATGTTGTCTTGCATTGTTTTTTTCATTATTATTTATATTTTTTTTGTATATGTTGTTACTGATGTTGTTGGGACCTTAGAGTTTCATTATTATCAGTCCTCTCAGTTACATTTTTTTTAAATACTAGTATTTTGTAACAAAAATTTGGTTTTGCTCACTAGGAACTGCTGTTTAAAATGAGGAGATTTATTTTCATTTTTGGTTCACAATTTTTTTTCCACACCATAAATCACACAGGGGATTTAAAAAGGAGTTCCTAGTACTCGTTGGAAAAAAATATTCAAAATTTAGTAACGATCTACTCTTGATCTCGATTCGAGTATGTTAGAAAAACTATTCTTGAAGTGTAGTGTACTAATGCTAGCGAATGTTCATTCAACTATCGAGCATGATATGATATAATAACATCACAAGCAACGTTGTTTCATGAGACGAAGATGAAGTGTACAAAAATATTAATCTTTATATAAACTCGTTTATCAAAAATTGATAACTTTCTGATAGTGTGGGTCAAGGATTTATTAGTTTTGAACTATGTTGTTTTATCTGAATTTTTTCTGCTTAATAATTTTGTGAACGAATTATGTAAAGAATAAAGTATGGCGACGAATGGACTACAAATAGAGATCGCAAATCCCGGACAATTTTTCAATACCGGGAGTTCTGGATCGTATCGGAGTAATCCAGGGTATCGGTACAGGGATTATACCAAAATTTGAAATGGTGTCATAATAAGCAGAATTCAATTAAGAAAATTAACAAAACTAACTTTTAATAAATAACAATTTATTGGAAAACACAAACAAATATGAATTATAAAAAAAACGAATAAAACAGTTAACTAAAGCAAACAAAATATTCAATTTTGGAACTAAGTAGGTAGTTATCCTTTTTTTTAGTATAGTAAGTATATTAATACGTTTTGTATGTTAGGCTTCGTTGTTTTGATTTGTTATAATTATTTATTATGTTTTTCGTCGAGTTTAGTTTGTTTTGTTCATTTGTGTCGTAAATAAACTCTTCATTTTTTTTTAATTGTCAAAGCTCGACAAAGTTAAACTCATTATTCTAAATATTCCCAAATTATCTTAAAGCTAAAGAAAAAGTGTCAGATCACGTTCAAGTTATGGAGGTATATGTCTCATTTGTTGTGTTTACTATCATTGTCAATAAATTCAATGTCTAATTAAGCGTGAATTTATTTTTAGAACAATGAACTTAACTTTATCGAGCATAGAAAACTATCGGTTAAGACTTGACAAAAAAGGAACAAAAAGGGTTTTAGTAGCCTGGCATTTTTTTTATGATACCGAAATTTCGGGATGTTTGGTCAATCCCGGGATTGTAATCCAGGAGGAAAATCGGTCCGGGGTCTCGGTATCCCGGTATTCAATCTATAACTACAAATGATATGGTTAAATAGCTAGATACGCTATAAAATATACGAAGCCTTAATGGATCAGAAGTTTCTTCTATAATGGTCATGGACTGGTAGCAATAATGTCATGCCTTACTCACACAGATCCTGTCTAAATAGAGTTTTTGCAACAAGTCCCAACGTATCTTATGTGGGGATTAGTAGAAGGAAACGGTTAGGTGACTGGTTTATTTTTATTAACCTATCTCTAGTTAAAATTCTCCCCGCCTTTCTTATCTTAAAGCTTAATAGCGAGGCTAAAAAATCTGAGAGAATTCATGATTGTGTTTAAATTTTTTTTTAGTTCATGGGTTATAGAAGCATAACTTGTGAAATGTGAAATGCTTATTTATTTGGGAAACTTCTTACGACAATAATGTTATATCATATAAGCATAACAATTATACATTAGAGACGTATCATTGTGGATGACTATGGAACCTAATTCTATGTGTGGCCTGACACGCACTTGGATGATTTTTGAACTACAAGTAAGTTTTTTCATCTAATTATGCAATCTATTAGTCAATGCCTATGAAGTTCTATAAGGGCAGGTTAAAAAATGTGAAAATACGGTCAGTATTATAAGAAAAGTAAAATAATAAAAATAAAACTGACCCCAAATTCAAGATCTCATTCAACTCGAACTTCGCGTTGGTCTTTGTGAAGAAATGCGGCAAAAGGGTCTTCAAGGTGCATAGCTTGTCTAACTGCTTCTTAGATTTTTCCACGGATCCCTTGCATATTATTAAAGTTCTTTCTAAATATTCCTTTGCTGAAATAAATGAAAAAGGACAAATATTATTAAATAAACATACTTATTATTTTTTGATTGAACATCTTTTTTACAAACATTATCCATATTATTCAACTATAATATTAGAAATTTAAAAATAACCTGTCTGTCTATCCGTGTCCGTCTGTATTAAAATTATATGCGATATAATTATTTAAAATGAAAAAAATTTACAAAAATATTTTAAAAAAAGTTTCTATTGCACGTGTTAACGTCATCGTTGTCGATGTCTATCGAAATATGCATTCACTTACTAACAAACTAAAGAAAAATGTTTGGATAATCTCGGAAACTGAATGCTACTTTTTACTTTTAGAACATGATGCTAGTTTCTGTTTTAAATTTATGTCTATTTTAATAAATAATAAATATTTTCGGACATTTTACATACACAACGCCATCTAGTCCCCCAACTAAGCAGAGCTTGTATTATAGGTATATAAGGTTATACTAGACAACGGATATAAATACATAAGTATATTTTTGTAACAGATAATAAATCTGATGTTTGTGATATTTGTTTCGATCATTGAGAACTCTGTTTTGTTATATTATCAATCCACGTTTTCTAAAAGAACTCAATAACACAGTAAAATAGTTCTGAAAATCTCACACTAGAAGATTATCTGCGCATTGATGCAATAAAATTCGAAAATGCGAGTAAATTCTCTTTTTACTTAATCCAGATTTATTAAGACAGGATATCATAAAACTTACACTATACGTAGATTTAAAAAAAAGAGACCTCCAAGAGCAGGTAAAGTTAAAGGATAATACTAAGGGTCTCAAGTATTAAAAACCCAGGCATTTAAATGAGTCAGCCTAAAACTAAAGTTCGGAAACTGTCGTTACTGCCAAATTCAAGGTTTATGTTTTTCTCTGCCCGCATCTATTTCGAATATCAATATCAAAGGTAACCTTTGTCCTTCCTCAAGAGTCAAAGTAATTTCACTGCATAACGGTGCAGCAGCTTGCTATAAGAGCGTAACAGATAGACAAAGTTACTTTAGAATTTATAATACTAGTATGGATTAGAATAAACTGCTTCGTTGGTCTAGTGGATAGCCTATGCGACTGCTAATCAAAAGGTCTCGAGTTCAAATCCCGGATCGGGCCAAAAAGTGTTTTTTTGGGTTTTTCTTACGAAAATAGCAGCCCGGAGTTTAGAAGTTTGGAGGTGATTCACTCCTGTGCCTCGGACGGCGCGTAAAGCCGTCGGTCCCGGTTGTCATAAACATCTATGGCAATCGTTACTGGGAGGTCAGCGCCCTCAAATAGAGACAACTAGTTCAACCTACGAATTTAAGTTCTCCCTTAGGGTTGCGGAGGTACGATGACAGTCGCTCCGTGGAAAAACTGATATTCAGGTAAAAAACCGGTTCAACTAGTAGCCGACTCCAAATAATACTGGGAATAAAGCTAGGACGAAGAAGAAGTATTGATTAGAATAAAAGTCTCAAGCCATTTGGTCCGACCCGAGAATCGAACCCGAGACCGAGGCTACTGATCAAGTAGCCGCATACGCTAACCACTAAACCAATAAGGTGGTCAGTTTGGGAAATATATTCATACTGTGGAATGGTCCTGGCTCCAACGTTGGAGTCAAACATTTGTATAATATGCAAGAGTAACTACTTGTTTACAATGACCAAACAACTACATCACATTTTTTATATCAGTGTGTTTATCATTTACCTATTATAAAAAGAGACCCATTGACCTGTACTAATAATATCTGTTAGTGATGACGCTGTCTATGTTCTTTGTTGTTTTACAATTGTTTTTTACCGACTTCAAAAAAAGGAAGAGGTTCTCAATTCGTCGGAATCTTTTTCTTTTTAAATGTATGTTCAGCGATAATTTCGTCGTTTATAAAACAATTTCAAAAATTCTGTTTGCATTCGAATGGGCGCAGCTTACAGGTGGTCCCATCGTCACCATATCGGGATCTGATGATGGAATCTCAAGGAAATCGAGGGAATTTCTCAAATATCATAGGCACAATTGTCGCGATTTGGGTACTCGGAATAGTTTTTCTTTGAAGTCGGTTCCTTTTTGTTAAAATTATTATAAACTAAGCTGTGTTTATGTCTACATAACTTGAAAAATATAGGGGTAAATCTACACACACTCTCATAGACGCAGACAGTCGCAAATCCACACGCACTCGCCTACACACGTACATATATTATATACACGATCACACAAACACACAATTCCTCAATTTTGATTTTTTTTATCTTTTTTGTTTTTAATTCTTAGTTTTAATTATGGCTGCATCCTAAGTACAGGCTTGCCTTATATATGGAACCAGTACGCATGTAGATATATTGCCGATATAAGTACATTAGCTGTGACGACTGGGAGTGCGCTTCCACTCCTATTCTGGGAGTTCCACTACTTGTAACACAAGTCTTTGAAGTACCATGGTAGCTTCGTTAAAACCACTGACTAAAATGTTTTGTTGATGTATCGATCTATCGATTTATGCACTTTTGTTAAAGAAAATAAATATATTATTATTACTCTCAGATTAGTTTTTATACGTATGATACAACGAATGTGCCCAGTACGACACATACGAATGTGCCCGGGCAGTACAACTCACACAGAAGAACAACCCAAAAATGAATACCTTCATGCTGTCGTATTTCCTTAGTGAGAGTGAGACCGGAGGCTCAAGATGCAGTGTTGTATCTCACTATATTGAGGGTCACCAGGATTCATTATTTCAATTAACAATGGTGAACCCTAATACTGGTTAAAAAACGAGTACCTTTATTGGCTCTGCCTATTATGGTAGTTTTATAATAAAAAAATGAACCTTATAAAAGTTGTTACTGTAAACGGGACTTATTCGCGATAATATTAAAGGTTACGATACCTTCTATTTTATCGCGAATAAGTACCGTTTACAGTAAAAACATGAGTATGTGTAAAAGTCGCGAAAGTTTAAAAACACTTATAAAAGTTGTTGAGGAAATAAGTTGTTTGACAATAAACTTAAAAAACTAGTTTAAGATGATTATAATATTGCCAAAAAATATCACGTGTTGTTGCTTATTTGTAATGATCACGACACAATCATATTCGTAATTTATTATGACTAAATGTTAATGGTAAAAACGGTTATCGGTTTTCCTTATTGCATATTTTGTCTGTGAGTTACCGGATAAAGAATGCAAATAGTCAGTACCTATAATCATCCCATGGGTGTCGTAAGAGTCAACTAAGCGAGTTGACTGTATCTAGGTAGTATCAATGGAAAGAGAATAATCAGACCTGCCGTCCTGCATGGATTTGAGTGTTGGCCAACAAAGAAAACGGATGTGAGACGCCTGCATGTGATCGAAATGCAAATGTTGAGATACATGTGTGGTGTGCCTAGAATGGATAAGGTGAAGAACGAGTATATTAGAGGAAGCCTGAAAGTAGCACCATTAGATGAAGAGTTGAGAAGCAAGAGATTATCCTGGTATGGACATGTGATGCTCAGAGAGGAGCAAAATGTTGTGAAGAAAGTTTTAAGTATAAAAGTTGACGGATATAAGAGAGGGTGACAAAAAAAATGGATGGACTGCGTGAAAGAGGATAAGGCTAGGAAAGGAATAAACAGCAAACTGATGAGAGTAATAGAGAAGAGTGGAAGAATAAAATTTATTGCACCGACCCCAAATAAATTAGGGAAGAGGGTAATGAGATGATGATGATCAATGGAAAGAGAAGGATTATTGGAGCAAAACCTGTACCAACTCTTCTGGCTAGCTTGGTATAGTAGGCCAAAACCTCCCTTCTGTAGTGACCAAGGTTCAGCAGTGAACTGTCAAAGGCATTTGATGTTATAGTATTTATTGAAGAAGACTTTATGGAGGTATAAGAGACACGCTGATTTCAATACGAGTGAGCCGGCTCGACCGGGGCAGTACTCCCCCCTCACACAAGAAACCATCCTAATAATGACAGCATTCTTACCATCATATTTCGTTGGTGAGTGTGAGAGTGAGAGTGAGACCGGAGGCCCAATCATTCAGATTCCAGTGACGAGAATAATGCAGAATTGTTTGACCAGGCCGCAATGGTATGGATCACCATTCTACATTGCCTACCCTCACAATGAGGATGGTGCACCTTTCACCTAGATTCTACTCATGCTTTCCATCAGGCAAAGTAGAGTCACTTAAATATAAGGTAGGCTTAAATATAAATAAATAAAAATTAAATCACCAACCAAATTAGCTCTTGTATTTCCCTATGATGATTCAAATGCATTATTAATTTATTTAAATATATGTAAAATACACAAGCAGAAAAAACGCTTATGTACGCATAAGCACGACCATTAGTTTTAGTTTTGTATAACATATTTTATAATATAACTAGCTGATGCCCGCAGCTCTGCTTGCGCCCTAGGATTATGAAACGTAGATATTGGCCGATTCTCAGACCTACTGAATATGTTTATTAAATTTCATAAAGATCGGTCTAGCCATATCGGAGGAGTATGGGAACGAACATTATGACACGAGATTTTTATATATAAGACTAGCTGATGCCCGCGGCTCCGCTCGCGTCCTAGGGGTTTGAAAAATAGATAGTAGCCGATTATCAGACTTACGGGATATGCATAAAAAATTCATAAGAATCGGTCAAGCCGTTTCGGAGGAGTATGGGAACGAACATTGTGACACGATAATTTTATATTTAAGATAGTATAGAGCTGAATAATTTGTTTGAAGCTTCTGTTACGAAATATGTACAAATTTATCTTTAGAATATCACGCTATCAACCATGAGGGCCGAGTTTGACCAATTTTTTTGTCTGAAACGGTAAAATAAATTTTCCTCATTTTTTAAATTATATTGATCAATTTAATAATTCTAAATCTTAATTTTAAATCTTGAATACTGTGATAATTTAGAAGCAGAACATCCTTACTAATATTATAAAAGCGAAAGTTTGTGAGTATGTATGTAAGTATGTTTGTTGCTCTTTCACGCAAAAAACTACTGAATGGAATTGGATGACTCTTTACAGTTATATAGCTTATATATCAGAATATCCCGGTTGTCATGAACATCTATGGCAATCGTTATTGGGAAGTCAGTGCCCTCAAATATACTGACAACTAGTTCAATCTTCGAATTTCAGTTCTCCCTTAGGGTTGCGGAGGTCCGATGCCAGTCGCTCCGTGGAAAAACTGAAATTCAGGTAAAACCGGTTGAACTAGTAGCCGACCCCAAATAAACTTGGGAATAATGGCTAGGAGGATATCAGAATATTACATAGGCTACTTTTTACTTCAATATTCGAGATACATGCGGGCGAAAGCTAGTAAATAATAAAACTGTTCAAAAACAATGAACTGTTAGTTAATAATAAACTTTAGATAGTCAGTAACTTTATAACCTAGTTATTTTAATCCATGACTTATTGGTGTGTAAAAACTCGGACCGTTTAGTATAATGACCTGACTGTACACGGACTTATGATTCGTGTGTGCAACAAAAAAAAATACAACGGTATACAAACTTCTTGGACTTTCCAGACAGTGATTTCAATCAGATGAGGATAAACAATAAAAAAATTTTTTGCGAATTTATAAGTACGCTTTCCTTCACAGGTAAAAATGCACGGAAACGTTTATCTGGTACATATAAATCGATACCAAATTAAACAGAGCCTATTTTGTGATAATCAGTCAATTGATTTTATTCATAAATCTCAATGCAATTGAGCCACGCTGATTCCAGCACAAATGGGTCCATTCCACAGGGGCGATACTACCCTCCATCCACCCTAAGGTTGCCTGGAAGAGATTGCTTTTAGCAATAAGGCCGCCCTTTGTACGTTAAATGTAAGTCAGTTCTGTTCTGTATTGTGAATCTATAACACGGTGTACACATAAAGAGTTTTCTATCTATCTATCTTTCTTTGTCCGTGTGGTGACGGATTAAGAATACAGAGTGTCACCACCCTATTCATCCCGCGGGTGTCGTAAAAGGCGACTCAGGGATAACCTACGCAAGACAACATCAATGCAAAGAGAAGGAAAACTTGAAACCAACCCTATACCAACCCGTCTGGCCAGCGTGGTATAGTAGGCCAAAACCTACTTTCTAAGGAGAGGCCTATGTCCAACAGTGGACTATTAAAGGCTGTTGATGATGATTGATGATCTATCTATCTACCCTCACACACAAGACTAACCTCAAACGACAGAATTCGTGATGTCATGTTTCTTTGGTGAGTACGAGACCGGAGGCCAAATAATGCAGAAGCATATCACTAGGTCGCCATGGTCTGGTTTACCATGCTGCATTGCTTTCATTCACAATGAGGATGATGACCACTATTCTTGGATTCTACTCATGCTTTCCATCAGGCCGAATAGTCACTTTGGCACCCTTAAATATGAATGTAAACAACTTTACAACGAAGTGACTTCTCCGTCTCATAAAAAATAGAGAAAAAATATGTTGAAAATAAATATTATGTTTGTTTTGTTTTTTTTTTACGAACTATCATATAAACTCTTTTGATACAACTACCATTAATGAGTGTAATCTATGTATTTCTATTTTTTTATTTATTTTTTTATTTTATGCACATAAATATCACGTGACTGAGGTAGACTAAATGCCATAGACATTTTCTATCAGTCGAACTTCGGGCGATGTTCATCTAGAACAATTTAGATAAACAAAATTAAAAATAATTTGTCTGAAATATTTATTTTTTTATTTCCCGAGTTTTAGCCATTCTAATGTCAAGAGGGAAGGAGAGAGTATGGGTATTCTTTGTGTTCTTTTCATATATGTTTGTAAAGTCCCCCGCGACACAGAATTTATATTCCTAATGCTAGAGTTGTCTTTTAAGAAAATTGTACTTATAGGTTACTTAAAAATTATACCCAGGTACAGAATAAATAAATGAGCGCGTATATCCCTACTTATATTATAAATGAGAATGTAAGTTTGTTTGTTACGCTTTCACGAGAAAACTACTCAACTGATCTAATGAAACTTGTACACATATTCTTGGAGGTATAAGAAGTAACATAGGATACTTTTTATGAAAAAAAATATTTTTGACAAAAAATAAAAAAAAATACTTAACCAAGATCGGGCGGAGCGGTGAAAGCTAGTTATCTATAAATCTATACAAATGAATAAAATTGAAGTCTCTGTAAAAAACCGCAGATAACACTGCGGGGCTCATCCAGTAAATAATACTCGTAATTTAAGACTTTTACAGGCATCTTGAGTTAAAAATATATTAAAAACATGATCCTGTCTGAATTCTAAATATAAAGATCGATTTGATATCGTAATTAAATTTGAACTATCACGGTATTGACATTATAATCGTGTGCGATAAACGTATAAATTTGTCTATAGATTTTCTTGTTTTCGCCATGGTCGTCCGTCCGTCCTCGACCTACCGCCCAAACGGTTGGTGCTAGAAAGATGAAATTTTACATAAATATGTGTTGTAATTACGTGGACAAAGTGCTACAATAAAATTATGAAAAATATTTTTATTTGGCGTCCTCTACGTGTAAAGTGGGGATGTTATTTTTTCTCGCGTCTACCCCATCGTGTGGGCTATCATTAGATAGGTCTTTTAAAAACATTGTGAGGTTTCTAAAGCGATCTTCGATTTATGTAGCTGTTTATGAGTTAATCAACTTGAAATCATATTTTTTTCTATAATTTTTTTATTATAGGAGTAATAGCGCCCCAACTTAAAAATTGCCCTCACTTGGAAAACATCGTACAAAAATAAAAAAATAATAAGTTGACACTACAATTGTCTATTGGACACGACTTGAAATCTTACTACCATTATGGGTGACTACGGAACCCTATTCTATGCGTGGCCTGACACGCAATCGGCCATTTTTTTTTAAGGTGCGTTAATAATGATTATTTAATAAACTATACAAGTACAGTAAAGGGCCAGACCCTTTAGATTTTTTTTTAATGGTATTCATTTGATATATTAAAATATAAGGTTATTTTGTGTTCCCATATTTTAGAACCAATACATTTATCACTACATATTACAAAATTAAGTACTCTGTCGCGTCTGTTTGTCTGTTCGCGATAAACTCAAAAACCACTGCACTAATTTAAATGAAATTTTATATCCAGATAGTCTAAAGTCTGAGAAAGGAGATAGGCTACTTTTATCGTGACAACCGACATAACCGACAAAAGCTTGTGAATTATAAAGCCGTAGACTTCATTTCTTAATTTGTTTGATTGCTGGCGATAATATGAGAAACTACTGATTCAAAAAAAGAAAAAAAACAGTGTTAGTTCAATTATCGAGGAAGGCTATAGGCTACATTTCATCAAGCTATGGCTAAAATACAGAATATTAATGCAAAATGTTGCCAAAACGGGATAATATTTTTCCTTTTGAGAACTTACACTGTGGGCGCTGCGTAAACAGTTGAAGTTTCGCAATAATTATGAGTTATAGAGTTGTACCTCTTCAAATATTCTGTGTGCAATGGGAGATACCTATGTCCAGCAGAGGACTGCTATAGGCTAATGATGATGACGAAATATTCTAAAGAACAGTTGACGCCAATAAATGTATATCTTTTATGGTTGGCTCGCTTTATAGTAAGTTCACAATGTATTTATAGTGAACAATTTGTTCACGCTGTAGAACATCACGCGCTATAGAAACGTAACAACAACATTCAGCTACATAATTTTAACGAAAAGAAACCGACTTCAAAGGAAAACTATTCCGAGTATCCAAATCGCGACAATTGTGACTATGATATTTGAGGAGTTCCCTCCATTTCCTTGGGATCCCATCATCAGATCCCGATATGGTGACGATGGGACCACCTGTAAGCTATGCCCATTCCAATGCAAAAAGAATTTTTGAAATAGCGTTTCATAAACGATGAAATTATCGCTGAACATACATAAAAAAAAAGGATCCGACGAATTGAGAACCTAATCCTTTTTATATGAAGTCGGTTAAAAATACGATTCATAATGTTAAACACGCTTCAAAGATAATTTTAAGCCTAATGTGCCTTAATGAAACGTGTTAGATTATAGCTAGTTAGTTATATTATTTTTATATATTCAAAGATAACAAATATAAATTATTTGACTGCCTCGTTGGTCTAGTGGTTAGCGTATGCGACTGCTGATCGATAGGTCTCGGGTTCGATTCCCGAGTCGGACAAAATATTTGTGTGATCCGCAAATATTTAATTCTGAGTTTGGGTTTTTTATGTAAAATATGTATTTATTTAAAAAAAAATATTTATGTATTTATTTATATCAGTTACCCAATAATACAAGCTCTGCTTAGTTTGGGGACTGGATGGCGTTGTGTGTAAAATTTCCGAAATAGTTATTTATTCAGAATATTCACAAAGATTAATGTGACCCAGTGACAATATCAGTAAGATAACGGGCATTTTTTTTAAAGTTGACTTCACAGCGAGGGCATTCAAATTCGTACGCAGATTTCGTTGTTTACTTCTTAATGTGAAAAAATGATCACAATTATTAATAATATTCTGCTTAGATAAATACTTATACTAGGGTTCCGTAGCCAAATGGCAAAAAACGGAACCCTTATAGATTCGTCAAGTCTGTCTGTCTGTCTGTCCGTCCGTATGTCACAGCCATTTATTTCCGAAACTATAAGAGCTATACTGTTGAAATTTGGTCAGTCGATGTATTCTGTGAACCGCATTAAGATTTATAGATTAAAATAGAAAAAAAACAATACCTTTTGGGGGTCCCCATACTTGGAACTGAAACTCAAAATTTTTTTTTTCATCAAACCTATACGTGTGGGGTATTTATGGATAGGTCTTCAAAAATGATGTTGAGGTTTCTATTATCATTTTTTTCTAAACTGAATGGTTTGCGCGAGAGACACTTCCAAAGTGGAAAAATGTGTGTCCATCCCCCTCTAACTTCTAAAATAAGAGAGTGATAAAACAAAAAAAAATATATGTTATACATTACTATGCAAACTACCAACGAAAATTGGTTTGAACGAGATCTAGCGAGTAGTTTTTTTTTAATACGTCATAAATCGTAACACGCAATTTACCTTTCATCCAATCAAAACACTATTATTAAAACATCGATGAAAGTTACAACGAACTACAAAAACATTTATATGATGTTACTTGCTGATACGGAACCCTTCATGCGCGAGTCCGACTCGCACTTGGCCGCTTTTAGTAATTTGTTTTGACAATAAAGAAAGTCACTGTAATACAGAAATCGTACAAAGTACTACAAAAAAAATCTTATTATAATTTAATAAGAAAATACTTTTTATAATTTATATTATTGTACTTAAAAGCTTTAGAACCATTTTGATATACGAGTATATTAAGGCAGACTTTAGTAGTGAGATTTTACCTCAAATATTAATTATTGACATGGTTTCAGACATGAAACAAATTGCAAAATCATTATAAATTCATCAATTTTTTTATTTAAGTACAAATATTATACACGCATCAATGTAAATATCAAGTTAATCATTTCAATCTTAAAAATAAAACTTACTGAAATCTTTTTTGACGAAGTGATCTTGTTTTTTAATCCATTTTTCCAGAATATTTACTGCCTCTTCAATTCTCCCTGGTTTGTCTAGGTTATATACCTTTCTTATTTCTTGCACGGCATTCGGAGGCCATTCTAACAAAGGGCTCTTTGTCAATGACTCCATATTTTATAGTTTGTCAAAATTAAAAAATAAATTAAATTATCTTTAATTTATTAGGCTGGCACAGGTTTTTAATCTATTTAAAAATATGGATATTGATTTAAATATGTATTATTATTTTTTTTGCGTGCTCGTGGGCCAGCTTTTAACTGCGTACTGATTATGCTAAACAGCTTCCACGATTTTAAATAACAGAACACTTATGACTTTAAGGAAAGAAAACTACATAATGTATGTATTTGTTTGAATAACAAGATATAAGAATATATTTCATATATGCTTATGCTTATGCCAAGGGATAGTAACCATAATAAAGCCGGTTCCAAAAATAACGGGTCAGTCACATAAACCAATAACGGGTCAGTCACATAAACCCGAATATCTCCCTAACTACGTATGCCATCCTAATGAAACGAAGACTGTTCAATTGAGAATTTAATTATACAGATAAAAAATAAAATAAAACTTAGTTACACCCACAATATTAATCTTAAATTAAAAAAAAACTAAAGTAGTCATATTTTTCTTAAGATTACATTTTTTTATGATTGTTTTTTTGCTGTTTTTCATCACTGGAGGCTTCATCACGTGGAGGCAATACAAAGTATTAAATGAAGAAAGTGATGAAAAACAGCAAAAAAACAATCATAAAAAAAATGTAATCTTAAGAAAAATATGACTACTTTAGTTTTTTTTTAATTTAAGATTAATATTGTGGGTGTAACTAAGTTTTATTTTATTTTTTATCTGTATAATTAAATTCTCAATTGAACAGTCTTCGTTTCATTAGGATGGCATACGTAGTTCGGGAGATATTCGGGTTTATGTGACTGACCCGTTATTTTTGGAACCGAGTGTATATTTGAAATTATATTTGGCATCGTATAAAAACTGTAAATTCTTTTTATAACAAAAACAATAGATAAATTATATAAATTTTATTATTCATTAACATGAACTATGAACTTTTATCTAAAAAATATTTATTATAGTATCCATAGGGTAATAGCACCTTATCAGGAAGTATTATTGCGCGTAAGTACAGAAAATATTATTGAACAAGGAAAATCCAACGAAATGAAATGAGTGTGATTGCATCTCAAGGAAATATACTCACGAAAACACGGTAAATATGTACTACAAAAAAGTATTGTCATACATAATCATCATCATCGTCGACAGCCTTTAACAGTCCACTGCTGGACATAGGCCTCTCCTTTGAAAGGAGGTTTTGGCCTACTATACCACGCTGGCCAGACGGGTTGGTAAAGGGTATGTTTCAAGTTTTCCTTCTCTTTCTTGGCAGTGATGTTAGCTGCTTATTTTGTTCCTTTAGTCGCCTATTACGACACCCATGGAATGAATAAGGGAGGTGATACTTTGTATTCTTAATCCGTCAAATCACTCAAAATCAATTATCACACAGAGTTTTCTACGGTATTTGCGAACAGATTTTTTCACAATAAAACCTCTCTGGTACTTTGTCATACCACATCTCAAATCATGGTCCTAGCCCATGATGCGTAATTATTCTACAACTGACTACCAAGTGAATTTTACCAGTAGCTTTTAAATATTTAAGGTCCCTGCCTTGTTGGTCTAGTGGTTAGCGTATGCGGCTGCTGATCAAGAGGTCTCGGGTTCGATTCCCGATCTGCAAATATTTGTTTCAGAGTTTTATTATTTTCTATGTATAATATATGTATATCTATTTACAAAAAAAAGTATGTTAATGTATTTATATCAGTTGTCTAGTACCCGTAATACAAGCTGTCACAGGTCACAGGCTGACCACGGCCAGTTCAACCTGGTCGAAATGTAATACCCTAATAAGTGATCGCGTTTCTTCCCGTAAAAATAATATTAATTATCATGGAACGCGAAAGTTTAAAAGTTAGTAAAGCTCTGCTTAGTTTGGGACTAGATGACGTTGTGTGTAAGATGTCCGAGAAAAAATAAAGTTTATGAGCCTGGAAGTCAGTCCTTTGTTTATTATCTGTCAGGATCTAGGGTACCCTATGTACCCTACACCCTGACACTGACAGACTCAATTACGAAATAAAAACTGAATCCCCAAAGTATTTATTTTTAAATGATTCTCTACTATTATCCATTTTACTTGTGGTTTTAGTTATTGTTAAAATGTGAAGCACTCATAGCCAAGTGGCCTTAGATGATTGGATAAGCAACGATGGCGGGGTCAGTACCTAGATGGGTGACCGTCTGTAGCGTGATATATTAAGAGCGATTCCGTGATTCGGAGATCACGTTAAGCGGACGATCCCGGTTGTTATCATAAGATAACAGTCGTGAAGCTTAGTTGGAGGCCTGCGGGCGGCTTAAAAAACATTCAACGGCAAGATTTACGCAGCTACTACGAGTCTTGTCAGTACCTAACCCGCACTTGGCCGGCGTGGGGACGTATGGCCTTAACCCTCTCTTTAGAGAAGACCCGAGCCCAGCAGTGGGACGTTATGGGTATTGATAAAAATGATTAATATTTCGGATATCTTCACACAACGCTTTTCATTCCCAAACTAGCCAGATCTTATATTATGGGCACTAAACAACTGATATAAATACATAAATATTAATTTTTTTAGTACATACATACAGATTATTTTGTGAATCATATAAACATTTGTTCCGACCCCAGAATCCAACCCCAATACATCAAGTCTACCTCAGTTATTGTATGAGGCAATACTCTTTACGGCCCGTTTACGACCTTACCGCTGTGAGCGGTAGCTAAGAGCGAAACGCCGAGCGGTAATATCAAAAGTATAAAAATGTACGAGGCACGCCACGAGTCGCCGCTCTTAGCTAAGCTCATAGCTATGAATGTTACGGCCTGGCCACGAGTTTTGGTCTTAGCGAAAAGCGGAGCGGCGTCGGTGAGCGGTGCGTTTTGCACGCCACGAACCCTAGTAGCGAATAGTTGCAGCGGCGACGGTGGACGTATTTAGGTAGTCGAAACGTGTTAAAAATCATGGCGTTATAAAAATTATCCCCTGTCTGTTTAGAAACATTTTTTTTTTTTAAATATGATAGAATGAGTGCACGAACTAAATAAAGATCGGTATTTAGATGGTGGATTTAGTGACCTATACGAAGGTCCTACCTATAAGAAGTAACTGATGTTTCCAAGTGTTTTGCTAAGTAGGTACTTACAGAGAGAAAAAACTTTAAAAACTTGTCAACTACTTACATTGCGTACAAGACATACTAGTAGTTTCGTGTGTAGTTATATCTACAGACAAAACTACTGATATGTAAACTGTTTTGCTAATTAGGTACCTACTGACAGAGAAAAAAATTAACTTTTAAAACTTGTCAACTATCCACCTACATTACGTAAACATACCAGTAGTTTTGTCAACATATCAGTAGCTTCGTTTGGTAGGTACCTAGGTTCTATGTTTTTGTGTTATCAATTTAAATTAAACGTAAGTACCATTATATTCCGGAAAACATTGTTTAATTTCTTCCCACAACCTTTTTATATTTATGTTGGGGATATTTTGACATCCATATAGGCGGTCTATTTAAAATTTCTGTTATAATAGCCACGGTATCCATTACCGCCATAAAATCGTCTAAAATTATTTGTTTTTATTTAACGCCGCCGAGTCCGTCACTCCTGCACCGCTGTCCACGCCGCTCTGTTTCGTGGCGTCGCACATACTAACTTGTGCCTTTGTTCCTGCCGCTCTCCATACCGCTCGCCGCTGTAGCAATTCGCTCGGCAAAAACCGCTAGCTTTTTCGCTATGAGCGGCGACTCGTGGCGAGCCTCGTACATTTTTATACTTTTGATATTACCGCTCGGCGTTTCGCTTTTCGCTGCCGCTCACAGCGGAAAGGTCGTGAATGGGCCGTTAGGCTTCCAGTAAAAACGGAACTCTATTACTAAGACTCCGCTGTCCACCTCTATCACCAGCTTGTATCTCATGAACCGTGATACCGTATAGTTAAATAATGTAATTTTGTTGCCGCTATAACAACAATGTTTTAAGTATAAAAAGAATAAAATAAATATATTTACAACGGATGTGTTTTTTTGTTTGTTTTTGCTCGAACTTGATATCGGCAAAAGATAGCCGTTTGAAATGTATAGATAATACGGAACACTTCCTGCTCGAGTCAGACTCGCACTTGGCCGATTTTTTACGTGTTATTACCATACTATTAAGTAGTTTTAATAAATTTATTGATAAGCTGTTTACTTCAAACATTGACCTTTTATAGCGATAATCGTTTAATGAGTATAATTTATAATAAAACTTTATGGAAATAAATCTTACTTTCTTTTGTGTTGTAGTGAGTGCAGACAATTTTTCACTTGAAAATTTCATTGAACACAGACAATACTTAATCGTCTAGTAAAATCAACTATTTTTTATTTAAAGCAGGCACCACACTTCGCTATGCGCTATTCGTTATGCGGGTTATTCGCGCGCTTACGGCGAAGTGTGGAGAGTATATTCGTTTCGTTCACCATAAAAATGACAATGACACATCTGTACAATAACATTTTTCCTTATTTGATGCTTATTTGGCATACCAGTTCGAAGTGTGGATTGCATGTTTGTTGTTTGCGCGCATAACTTATATTTGAACGAAAACGGCGTAGACACATAACGAATAGCGCATAACGAAGTGTGGTGCCTGCATTAAGTGTTTTTAGTTGTCTGCCGCATTTGTCTTGTAGTTAGCGTATGCGCTAGGGCCTGTCCACGTCTCCACGTCACGACGTCGTCAACGTGAAACGGTGCGGTATCGTAGCATGGCGCGTTGACGGCGCAAAGCCCTTGTGCTCGCTCATTTAATGTTTTGGTGTCTTTAACGATTAGTTTTGAATAAAAGATGTCGGAGAGCATAGATTGTGATTTATTGATTTTACTTTTTGCAGATCTTCCTGTGCTTTGGGACAGGACAATAGATAGCTACAGACACTAAAACATTAAATGAGCGAGCACATGGCGGTTACACGGCAACGTTGCCGTACCGTGTACTAGCACGTCGCGGCAACGCCCCGTGCTACGATACCGCACCGTTCCACGTTGACGACGTCGTGACGTGGAGATGTGGGCAGGCCCTTAGATTCAAATCCCGGATCGGGTCGGTCAGTTGTTGGGATTTTCTTACAGAAGTTTGGCGGTGATTGCTAGTCACGATGCCAAAGAATTGAGATTTCAATTTGTAGAGATGAATTTTATCCCGCAAGATGGAATTTCTTACAGGCAAAGGTTTCTTACTGAAGTTAACCTTTGTTTAACTTCTGTAAGAAACCTCAAAGGAGAAAAGTTTATGAATAAGAAGAAGAGGAGAATTTAATAGGTAGTAGAGATTTTACCAAGAATGGGCCGGCTCGACCAGGGCAGTACTACTCTCAAACAGAAAACCATCCTAATAATGACAACAATCTTGCTGACGTATTTCGTTGCTGAGTTTGAGACCGGATTCCCAATTATTATGCATCATTCCCGGCTTCCAGGGGCCGGGAGAATTACGCAGAAACATCCGACCAGGCCGCCAGGTATGGGTCATCAAATAGCATTACTTATCCCCACAATGCGGATGGTGACCGATATTCCTGGTACTTTTGTAGGCTTAAATATAAAAAAATAGCCTGTTTACAAAGGAAGTAATAAGTAGCTATTCTTTGTGTTTATATTATGTAGATTTTGTCCATCCGCATGTATTATAGTTATGCTTCATCAAGTATCAAAGTCTCTATGGCAAATTTATGTATATTCTATGCAAAAGACAGAATTACGTTAGAATTGTTATTTCACCAAAGAATCCGGTTAGGAGCTTCGGTTCTGACCTACGGCTCAAATTTAGCCTCAGGCATTTAACCCTCTCTTGAGAGGAGACCTGAGCCCAGCAGTGGGACGTTAAGGGTTGTTGATGAATTAAAGCCGGCTCTTAATATATCCCTCACAGAGAAGTTAGAAATTAATTATTTTATAGAATTTGATTAAGTGAGTTTAGCTGTCAACGGTTTGGAGTCAAATTAGTTTAAACAGTACTAATGATAATACATTTGTGAGAATGCTTCTGAGTAAATTAACGGTTCATGAGTGTGATTAGGTAGGCTATAGTATTTGTTTATTTAGTCGTATAGTATTTGAAGTTTAATTGATAGAATTTATCCATAGAAAAGCCTGGCCAGTTATTTTATTGTTATTATAGAGTTCCTGAATACACACAACGTTATCTAGTCCCGAACTAAGCAGAGCTTGTATTATGGGTACTAAACAACTAATATAAATAAATAATCATAATTTTTTTTTGTAAATACATACACATTATACATAGAAAACACCCAGACCCCGAAACAAATATTTGTGGATCACACAAATATTTGGTCCGACCCGGGAATCGAACCCGAGATCTCAGCAGCCGCATACGCTAACAACTAGACCAACAAGGCAGTCAATATCACTCTGATTGTGTCTACCGTGGTTGTTATTCTCTCTCATGAGTTCGCTATAAGGCGAAAGTCTCCTTGCTGAGAAAATACTTATGTCCAGCAGTGAATAGCTGTTGAGGCTGATGATGATGAAGTATGTCCAGCAGTGGAATATTAAAGCTTTTGATGCTAATGATGATAAAGAGTGTGTCAAATATTAATTCAAAAAATATATGTGGCGTTCTTTGTGTTTATTCCATGTGTAAAGTTTCCAGTGACACAAGGTTTATTGCTAATTTGAAAATTTCTAATTAAATACTTCCTTCCTCTTTTTTGAAGTCGGATTATAATAATATGTATGTATTTATAAAAAAGGTATCTTGCTTTTATGCAACAATTTCACATGCTTATTTTAAAAATAATGCACTGAAACTTACAAAATCGCCTAAATGCATGTCATGCCACGCTAAATTTAGACACCATCCATTTATACTAATATTATGAATTCGAAAGTAACTCTATCTGTCCGGTTGTTACGCTTTCACTGCCGAACCGCTGTAACTATTTACTGAAATTCGGCACGGAGATTTTTTAATTTGATTTATAAGGGGATATATAAGGGGATCGTCCGTGTGGTGACGGATTTAGAATACCGAGTGTCACCACCCCTATTCATCCCGCGTGGGTGTCGTAAAAGGCGACTAAGAGATAAACTACGCAAGACAACATCAATGCAAAGAGAAGGAAAACTTGAAACCAACCCTATACCAACCCGTCTGGCCAGCGTGGTATAGTAGGCCAATACCTCCTTTTCAAGGAGCGGCCTATGTCCAGCAGTGGACTGTTGAAGGCTGTTGATGATGATTATGATGATAAGGGGATACGCATAGAATAGGAGTCCTTATTCACCATTAATGGTACGTGGCCTTGTTCATTTTGGCAGGCTTAAACATAATAAGAAAACTTTAAAAATGCAACGAATTAAAAATGCAAAAATACAGGAAACATTGTTATGTCGTGTTTCAAACTTGTTTTCAAGTATTTAGGAGTGACGAATTAGCAGGATACAAAGTATATAGGATCTTTGAAGGTGAAACCGCAAGCTGACTTCATATAATATCTGGCATTAGGTTTTTGTCTAACAGTAATTTAGTTTTTACAGTTCGATTAGGTAATATTTTCCGTTTGCCTGGTATAGTATAGCGGTTTAGATGAATTTTGGTACGGTATGGTCATACGTTGGACCTTTGTTGTATATATGTATGCTTTTGCTCTTACACGCAAAAACTACTGAACGGATTTGGAGGAAACTTTACAGTAATGTAGGCCATGTATCAGAATAATACATAGGACGAGATACACGCGCCTACCGAATATTGCTGAGATGATAATAATACCGCATAAAACTAAATAAATATATCGGGCATCTGACACACAACGTCATCTATCCTCAAACTAAGCCAAGCTTGTACTATAGATACTAGACAGTTGATATAAATATATACATTTAAACTCTTTTGCAAAAGCGCGCACTTAAGCAAAGAACTATTTAATAGTTACTATTTGTTTGTTTGACAATTTTAGGTATTGTTATCCTCAGAATTTTATAAATTAATTAGGAAGGAATAGTTTTCATCAGTTTTATCATAACATTTTGATTGAATTATTGAGAAATAATGTTTAAGCTCAAAACACTATTATTGTACCTGCTCGCTAAATAAAAATGAAACGTCTTAATTTCTTTGTTTTTATTGAATACATTAAAAGCAGATAAAAGTTTAGTATTGAGTGTGACCCCCTCTTGCTGAAATCACGGCTTGCATTCGTCTGGGCATGCTAGCGAGTATATCTTTTATGGTTTCTTGGGGAATACGTTCCCACTCCGCGGTAATCACATTCTTTAGCTCTCTGATGGTCTGCGGAAATGGTGCACTAATCTCACTCATCGCTTCAGAACGTACCAGACATGCTCTATGGGACTGAGGTCCGGACTTCTAGCTGGCCAGTCCAAACGACGAATTCCGACTTCTAGCATATACGCTTCCACATCGCCAGACCGGTGGGCGCGAGCGTTGTCGTCCATAAAAAATTAGTTTTCGCCAAGAGCGGTTAAAGCGGGTTATGCATAAGGAATTAGAACTTCAGTTATGTATCGGTGTCCAGTCAGTGTACCATTTTCTAGCGTTGAAGACTAACTCCGTACGATCCATAGAATTTATTCCTGCCCAAAACATAACAGAGCCCTCTCCATAAGGTGTGATTTCTTCAAAACATGCCTCTGCAAAGCGTTCTCCTCGTCTACGTAGCACTCGCCGACGTCGGTCTTCACCGTGCAAGGATATCCAGGCTTCATCGGAGAACAATACCCTATCCCAGTCTTCATGAGTCCATGACACACAATTTCGAGCGAAGCTAAGCCTGGCAACTCGATGTCCACGGAGTAATTTAGGGCCGCGGGCCGGGCGATGACTGTGTATATTAGCAGTGAGAAGCCTCCTCCTGACCGTCCATAGACTAATTTGCACATTTCTTACTTCTTCGAGTCTGTTCTTGAGGTCCACATAAGAAGATTTGCGATTTCTCAACGCTTGACTAACTAGAAAGCGATCATCCCGTGGTTCGGTACATGTCTTTCTGCCAGAACCAGGCCTTATCTTGACGGAACCGGTCTCTTGATAGCGCTGCCAGGTCCTTTGAACTGTCGACCGACTCAAATTTAGCCTCTGAGCCACGAAGCATTGGCTGCAACCTTCTTCAAGCAGCGCAATAATTTTGCTTGCTTTTATCATTTTATCTACCATTTTCGAGATTGCTAAAGAGCATTAACAATACTTTTGAATGTCAAGGACATCAGATAATTTAATAAAAATTGACAAAAAGTTAATTAGAGTCGATATTAGCTATAGGGAATTCGCGCCACAAAATGTAGTTAAAAGTTGTTTTCTTTGAAAACCAGGCTCAGTCAAAAATTTGAATTTGGAAAGTACTGTTATGAACATTGTGGCACTTTTCTAACTGGCCAGTAACATGTTCAAATGTTTAAAACCTTTTTAGTATTTTATTTTTTTCGGCCAGGAAGAATATCGAAACCGCCCGTTTTTTTTGCAAATGAGTGTATTTTTGGTGTATATTAATATGTATTAGTGTTTGGTGTTTATTAATATAATGAGTGTATATTAATATTATACATAAAAAGAACCTAAACTCCAAAATAAATACTTACAAACTACATTTACTTCGACCAGGGAATCGAACAAGCACAAATATCGTTACGGCTGTCATTAACTCACCAAGGCAATTATATCATGTTGTTTTTATAAAGGTTACAATCTTCTTTGTTTTATTTATTTATTTATTATAGACACGCCAACAGTATACATATACAGCATTGAAGAAAAAAAATATTACAATACAATATAGTTCTTATATGTAGACCAATAAAAGGCATGCACAAAGATCGCCAATGAAATTGTGTTATAACATTATAGCACTGTATTCGTAACTATAAAGGGTAGAAAATCAGTGCCTCATTTTCAATTAGAAAATTAATGATTACAAAAAAGGATAGAAAAAAACATGAGAAATTTTACGCAAACGATTTCAATATTTTACTTTTGAATTTATCTAATGAGTCGTGAAAAATATCCAACTGAAAAATATCTTTGTTAATCTCCAATACAAGCATAGTACATATATACTTGTATTAACATTAACAGTCAGACGCAGTTTGGTGAGTGATAAATCATTTTATGCGACGTGGTTTATGCTATCAAAACAATTTTGTTTGTTATTTGTTATTCAATACAATTTTTTGATTAACAAGTTTTGAAATAACAAAATGTTTTTCTTCAAATATTTTCTAGAATTCGTGTCAACGGAAATTATGAAGTTGGCAAGGAGCTAAATGCATCACTATCGACTGACAGCAACAACAAATAGTTAATATTTCAAACAGCTGACGCACAACGCCATCTAGTCCCAAACTAAGGTAAGAGTTAGTATTATGGGTACCAGACAACCGATATAAAGATTATACTAATATGCTATGAAGTACTGTGGGCACTAGACAACTGATATAAAATATACTGGTATACTCTTTTTGTAAACACAAACATTTGTTTATCTATACAAATAAATTAAATTTGAGTGTCTATACGTAATATCAAATTTACAGTTTATTTACATAATGCATATAAATAATAATAAATAAATTTTAAATATTACAGACATCTTATATTACACACAACGTCAACTAGTCCCAAACTGAGCAGTGCTTGTAATATAAATACTAAATAACTGAAAGATATAATTTAAAAATACATATTATACTTAAAAAACACCCAGACTCCAAAGCAAATATTTGAAGATCACAGAAATATTTAGTCCCACCCGGGCATCGAACCCGAGACCTCTTGATCAGTAGCCGCATACGCTAACCATTAGACCAGCAAGGCAACCAAAGTACACCAATCAAGAACCAATCAAAATCATCAGTATGATTTTGATTGGTTCTTGATCTTAGTTTAAATTTTCAAAAAGCAATTTAAAAAATAAAATGTGCAAATCTGTTCAGCGATTAACCGAAACGGCTGGACCGATTTTAATGGGACTTTCTCTAGCAGAAAGCTGATGAAATAAATAGTAACTTAGACTATTTTTATAGACTAGTTCGCCCCGTGGCATTACTCGCGATTAACTACAATAACCCCGGGTAACACAGCTGGACTCAGCTAGCGATATAAAATATAGAAATGATTTTGGAAGTGTACCAATAGACTGAATCATGGTCCCCCTCCCCCCCCCCCCCCGTGAGTGTTAAGGGGCTAACTAAAACCAAAGAAAGCAAATATTTTTCATGCACATGTTTGACAGTTCACCACCTAGAACTGTAAGTTAGCCTCCACTCTCAGTTCCAATAAATTTTACTACTAGGGAGATCAGAAGTACTATATCTCAGATGAAACGTGGCAAGTCGCCTGGTCATGATTGTCTCGGTGTGAAACATTTAAAGTATGTTGATAGTCATCTGCCTGGGGTCTTGGCGTTGTTATATAATATTTTGTGTATTTCGCATTGTTGTGGTTATATATATATGGTCTGCTCCCCCCCTCCCCCGGTGAGCGTTAAGGGGCTAACTAAAATCAAAGACATAGCAAATATGTTCAAGAATATGTTTGACGGTTCACCACCTGGAACTGTAAGCCAGCCTCCACTCTCAGTTCCAATAAAGTTTACTGCTATGGAGATCAGAAGTTCCAAATCTCAGATGAAACGTGGCAAGTCGCCTGGTCATGATTGGCTCATTGTGGAACATTTAAAGTATGCAGGTAGTCATCTGCCTCGGGTCTTGGCGTTGTTACTTAGTACTTTGTGTATTTCGCATGCATACTTGTTGATATTTAGAAAACAATTATTGTGCCTATCACCAAAAATAAGACAGGTGATATATCGGATAAATTAAATTATAGACCGATATCACTGGCAACTATGATTACTTCTATTATGACCTTCACTTTCATGCTTAAAAGAGACAGTACAATATTATACCAAAAGACAAACTCCTGTATTTACATGTTCCCTTGATATGTCGAAGGCTTTTGACATGGTAGATTACGGCTAGCTGTGGTCGAAAAAGATTGATATTCCTGTAGGGGTAATTAACATCTTTAAATATTGGTATCAAAACCAAGTAATTCATGTAAGGTTGTTAGCTGAATAAAGATTGCAATGTGGAGTTAGGGGGAGTTAACTTCACCAATATTATTTATTTTATATATTAATGAGTTAATTTGTGAGCTTAGCAGTATGAACTCTGGTTGTGATATAGATGGCGTAACATTTAACAACATTAGCTACGCCGATGACATGGCTGTGTTAAACCCTTCTGTTAATAGCTTAAAAAACAATTACAGGTATGTGAAAGACATGCTGTTCGTATTTATTAAAAGCGAAGTTCTTATTTTCGGTGAAAAGTTGACTATGCGTCGACCTTCGTTTACTTTAGCCGGTGGAGTCTTGAATCGTGTTGAACAGTTTATATATCTAGGACACGTAGTAACGTCTAACATTCAGGACGATTTAAATGCTGAAAAGGAACGAAGAGAACTGGCGGTTAGGGGCAACATGCTAATTCGAAGGTTTGCACGTTGCACAGGTGAAATATAATTGACGCTTTTTAAAGCGTACTCACAGACTGTACACGTGTAGTCTTTGGACAAGTTGTACGTTTTAGTATTTCTATAAATTCTCTGCTATTTTACAATAAACTGCCGCCATTTAACACTCAATTATATTTAATCTTTATATATATAATTCTTCTGTGAGTGTGTATGTCACTGAACTCCTCTCAAACGACTGGACCGATTTTGATGAAATTTGTTGTGTGTGTTCAAGGGGATCTGGGAATGGTTTAGATTCGCAATTGGACCCGGTAGGTGGCGCTGCGATCAAGTTCTGGAATTTTAGGGTATTTGGAAGTTGGGTGGTACGAAGTTCGCTGGGTCAACTAGTATCTTAATATAAATTGATAGGATCATTCCATTTTCATAGATGTGTCGAAATTTTTTATAGAAATGTTTTACAAAATGTTATAACTTTCCTTAATTCACTGTCACGGCGGTTATATCGTATGTCATTTGCACACATTTCGGGTGCAGAATAACAATGCATTCAGGATGCTGTTGTGGTTGCATGTTGGCATGTGGATGGCATGTTCGCCGATGCTCACACATATGGTTTCGCAGCGATCAGGCGAAAACGAGCAGCTTCACTGCTACAAAGGATACGTGGTAGGCCTCCTGAGTATCATTGCGGACAGAAATGATGGTCCTTTATTAAATTATCCGTGTAACTTACATGTACTAACACTATTGAGTCTATTGTCTTCTAACAACAACACAATGGAATTGCTGAAATCAAATTTTAATTATTATTATTATAAAACACCCAAACCAACTAACACCCTGGAATCGAAACAGAGACACAGCAGCCGCAACGCACCAGTCATTTTCACTACGACACAAGATTGTGACCCATTCTCTTAGATTCTACTTATGCTTTCCATCAGACAGAGTATGGTCATTTTGGTAGGCTTACTACATCCTCCTAGCCATTATTTCCAATTTTATTTGGGGTCGGCTACTAGTTCAACCGGTTTTACATGAATTTCAGTTTTCCCACGGAGGGACTACGTAATCCCTATATTGTTTTAAACTTTCATGGTCAGTAACATTAATATGGAAATCTGCGAGATTTTTACCATGTACCTTTTTGTTAATGAGTATCCAATATTTCGGCACTGTTGAAAGCGCCATGATCACGGAGTCTCTCTTTCGCAGTCTTGTATTACGATTGTCTCCGGTACCACTGTTGTACCGGAGTGGTACCATAGGAGGTATTGGATACTCGTTAACAAAAAGGTACATGATAACAATCCCGCAGATTTCTATTTTTAACCGACTTCCAAAAAGGAGGAGGTTCTCAATTCGTGGGAATCTTTTTTTTTATGTATGTTAAGCGATAATTTCGTCGTTTATGAACCGATTTCAAAAAATTTTTATGCATCTGAATGGGCGTAGCTTACAGGTGGTCCCATCGTCACCATATCAGGATCTGATGATGGGATCCCAAGGAAATCGAGGAACTCTTTGATTATCATAGACACAATAGTCGCGCTTTGGGTACTCGGAATAGTTTTTCTTTAAAGTCGGTTTGTTTTTGTTAAAATTATACGTTATCATATTCCAGAACGGTGTCAGCAGTGTCATACAGTTTTAGCTGACATATAATAACTATCAGAATTTTTGTTAATGTCGGCCCTTTTTATCATTGTCACCTATTTACCTAAGCAAATAATAAAGTTGAAGTGTTTGTATGTAGTATCAAATTAATAGATTTTTTACTAAATGCTTATGAAAATATATAGGATACCTCTAACAAAAACCTTAATCCGTCTGTCTGTTTGTTTGTTACGGGTAATCTCTGGAAAGCTGACGAGACAATGAGTAAGGTTATTTTTTTATACTAGCTTCGCTCCTCGACGTTACTTGTGATTTACAAACACTAACAACGGGTAACACTGCCCAGACTCTGCCCGCCTATATCACATGATTGTAAATTCAGTTCTTTTCTTCAATCTGTAGGCAGACTTCATTGATGTATTAAAAAACCCTATATCAATGGCAGATTTAAACTTTTTTTTTGTCAGGCGCTTTCCGACTCAAATATGAAAAGGCGCTCTAGTTTAATGCTAGTTTACAAATTTATTTTACTATGAATTCTGGAATACTTTACAAAGGTCTCAATTGAAAAAACTTAGAAAAACAAAAATAATTTTGAAACCAATACATATTCTTTTTGTAGGAAATCTTAACTTACTTTTTGCTGACAATAATCTATTAGTAATACGAAATATTGTCGTTTTATTATAAGGTTTGTTTTAAGTTTTTCTTTTCTTTGCAATGATTTTGTCTTGCGTAATTTGTTTATAGCCTTTAGCAGCCTCTTATGCAACAAAAAGATGAATAGAGGTAGTTGTTGTTAATCTATCACTATAATTTTGTTAACAAAACTTATTATTTCTTACATTTTTTGGGATCGGCTACTAGTTCAACCAGTTTAACCTGAATACCAGTTTCTTACGGAACTACTTGTATCAGATCTCGGTAAGCCTGTGAGTAAACTAAATTCGAAGGTTGAAGTACCTGTCAATATATTCTAGGGCACTGACTTCTTATTAACAATTGCTATAGATATTCATTACGGGAAACACCGTCAACGTTTCATATTGGTATTAGGAATTTCTAGTCAGAAAAACCCAACAATACCTGTGCTCTCTGTTTTCCTTGTAAAATATAGTTATAATATTACTTTTTAGCTAGTATTAATTTTTAAGTCTTATTGACTGTATGAAGGAACGTATGTCGTGTCCCTCCCACGCAAAAGGGATAATCTCCCAAACAGGCGAAGTGATCGTGCCTGGCGGGCCACGGCAGAACGATTGTTGTTAGCCAGTTATATGTGTTAGCATAATATATACACATATCGAGGCGAAAATTTCTATATCGCGATAAAGGATTATTACTTACTCCGTAGTTCAGTGTTTGTGCAATAGATGGCGCATGTTTTCGCTTGCGATGTATATGTAAGTTGCCACATATTGTCTCACTGTCATATTAATACATAATAATTATCTATTAGTTTTTTTATAGGGAACAGAAAAAAAATGTCTATTTCGTCGGTTAAAACTGATAAAAAAGAGAACTAGTCATCTAGTGGTATGTTAAAAAAAAATTGCATCCAGTGAGAGCCACTTATGTGGCTAGTAGGCAGCCACTTTCATGGCCACAATGTATCTAAAGTTTGAAATGAATTTTTCATTTGAAAGTCCACGGAAAGTTATACTTCGGAAGATTAAAAAGCGGCCAAGTGCGAGTTGGACTCGCCCATAAAGGGTTCCGTAACAGCAAGTTGCATCATATAAAAGTTCTTGTAGTTCGTTGTAACTTTGATAGATGTTTTAATATTATTCTATTGATTGAATGAAAGGTAAATTGCGATTTACCATTTATGACGTATTAAAAAAAAACTACTTACTAGATCTCGTTCAAACCAATTTTCGATGGAAGTTTGCATCTTATTGTACATAGTATTTTTTTTTAGTTTTATCAATATCTTATTTTAGATGTTACAGGGGACACACATTTTTCCACTTTGGAACTGCCTCTCGCGTAAACTATTCAGCTTAGAAAAAAAAAATACTAGAAACTTCAATATAATTTTCGAAGATCTATCCATAGATACCCACACATATGGAATTGATGAAAAAAAAATGTGACTGTGACATACGGACGGATAGACAGTAATATTTTTTCTTGTTACTAAGCTAATTTTGGTTTTAGCATGATGATATATAGTCTATATCCATTGTCAGTTACTGTACTATCTAAAACTAAAAGACTTTTTTAAACGGGACTATTATATATCTCCTACTCTCTTCCTTTACAGGACAACAGGTGCTGGACATGGAAGTCACCACTTCAGGGTAGAGGAAATTCGCACTAGAACAAAACTGTTCGGCTCTTCTTTCTTATGCCGAGCAGTCAAAACTGGAACTCACTACCAGCTTACGTGTTTCCTTCCCACTATGATCAGAGGTCCCCGTGAAAAAGTATCTCACTAATCCGAAATAGTGTGGGCCGCCATACTTTATTGTCTGCATTCGCGGCAATGGTGTGTGGTTACCCCCACTCTTGGATTCTGTTCGTGCTTTTCATCAGGCAGGTTAGAGTCACTTTGGTAGGCAAAAAACTATACTTTCTAAGATTAGCATAGTAGATTATTCAAACAAGCAAGTAAACGCGCCATCTTTATAATATTAGTATGGATTAATTTATTTAAAAAACCCATTAATTTTCAAAATTAAATTACATTTTATTAACAAACTTTTTTTTCCATTTTTACAATGCCATCTTAACGAAAGGTTACGTGTCTACGTACACAGCAGCAAACACAACAAGAAGCCTATGAAGATTAAATCAGTCTTTAAAATTAAACATCACCGGAGAAACAAATAACATTGTTTTTTTTTACTTTAATCTCATAAATTTTGCAAATTAACAGTACGAATCATCATTCTTCGCTTATCTCTCTCGTTAATTTTTATGCTTTCGAGAATCAATCGATGTTTAATGTTCTGAACGAACCTGTCATGCCCGTAAATTCTTTGTTAAATTCATTGGATCTCCTCATTTTTTCGTCAGTACAGGCTTTTTGCATCATCTTCATGTAGTTCACGTGTTCTTGTGAGCCTAATTCTTCAATCCAGTCAGCTAGTGAGAAGAAAAGCTTTGATTAATGTTATTATGCATTTATAATGAATTATTATTTGCATAAGAGGGGATAGTTGACATCACGCCTACGCTTGATTAAAAGGAGACCAAAATATAGTATGTGATGTGTGGAATAGCTACGGAATATATAATTATGATTCCTTTTAAAAGAAAATGATTATGAGTTAATAAAAATCAGTCAAGTACGTGTCAGGTAACGCATAGAATAGGGTTCGTGTAATCGTATCTAATAAATAATTGTTATGATAGCTTATTGCGAAATTAAAAAAAAAACACAAATTATAAGAAAAATAAACAAATAAATAAAATAAAAAGCCTTTCATTTATTACTCCACAGTTTTTCGCGTGCACTTTTAAACAATGTGATTTATCAATTGATGGAACCAATATTAGTAAAGTTGTGTATTAGTAAAGTATTCTTTTTTAATGAGATAAATAAATATTTACTTTGCCTAATTTAATTTCAAGAAATTGTTTACATACTAGAAGTATAAAAGCAATTCGTTGCACTATATAAATATTTGGTACTTTTCACAACACTGTACCATAGGTATACGAGTATGAATTATACAATAATGAAAGTTTATTTAATGTACAAAAAAGAGCACAAAAAAGTTTTAACAAATATATTTTTTCTTATTTTACAACTACATTTCCTAAAAATAACAACGTGGAATAACTTACATATGGTAACATTTTATTAAAAAAAACACCGCAGTAATTATGAAAGGTTTCCTCCAGATTTTTTTTTGTTTGAATCAATTTGATAATTACTCTGGATGGTTATGTTCGTGGCCTTCTACGGAGATGACGACAACAGACGGCTTGGAAGATGTAGTTTCATGATCGTTTTAGTCTGTATTGCGATTTCCATGAGAGAGATTGGTAATTGCCATTGTATATTATTTTTATTTAGTGTTAAACCACCTGTTTTGGTTGCTAGTGGTATAATTTCTCGCTGTTTTGAAACTGAGTGTCCCTAGTTTAATAGTTCTCTCTGATAGGCTCGACAATTTATGTAGTTTTATTTGGGATTTTTCTTTTTATAAGCTTGAGTTTTTGTTTTAAGTTGAGTAAGATCATTATGGTTTGCTGATATAGGTAGGGCTCTTTACTTGTTGCTTGATGTATCTTTATTTTTGTGTCGTAACTGTGTGTAAATTATTGTGTGTATAAATTCTAATAAGTTTGTCATACCGGATAGTGGCGGGGTTTCCTCTCCCTTTTTCTATTTCTCTTGTTCTTTCAGTTCTTCTGTCTCCTCTCTCTCTCTATCTAAAGTATTCTTTCATGTAGTAAGTATCTTTTAATACTCTTCTATTTATTAAAATTTTAATTTTCGTGCTCAATGAAGTAAATAATACGATAATTGGCCGAGGTTTTTCTCTTTTCTTCCCTATTCTCCTAGTTTCTTGTATGTTTTAGCTCTATAGCAAGATTTTGATTAATTTATAAAACTTTACATGTTTTTTTTAGAAATCCGTACGATGTTTAAAAAGTACACCAAAAATTACGACGTTCCTATACGTTTAATACTTTTTCTTGATTTTTCAGTTTCTCTTTGTTTTTTATCTATTGTTTTAAATTTTTCTTTTAAAGTGCAGTTTATATTTCGCGCAACTTGTTCTGTAACTTTCTTAGCAGATTGTACAACTGTTGCTTTTTGTTCATTCATATCATTTTGAATTTTCTGAGCATATTCATAACTTCTTCCATCATTATAGGATCATACGGATTTTTACGGAAATAAATTACTGTGATAAATTAAGGTTTATTTTGGTACTCGTGCTGCCCTCTGTTGATAGCCCAATTAGGTACTGGCAACGTGATTACTGCATGCGTTGGAGTATTTACCAGATGGCGCTGTTTTATTGATCGAAACTATATTCATACATCGATTTTATGGGGTTTTATAAATTTAACACTCGCATGAAGTAAATTATCGTTTTTGCACGTTGTTCATTTCTTTTTTAATAGTGTTAGTATTTACAAACATTTAAGTGGTCCTTTTCACTACACAGTTTTGCATGTAAAATAGTTTATTAATTGCTATTTTTAAATCAAATCCACAATGTATTTCGATATTCACTGTTTTATGCTGCACTTGTTTAAAGCCTTAAATATCCTTTGTTTATATTGTTAATTTAGTTAAACTTGGGACCATCCAATTATCCGAATTTTGAGAAGAGTTTTAGGATGCCAAAATACAAGTTTTTACGTAGTAATATTTCCATTAGGTGTCGATTTTCCGAGGTCTACCCCCTATAATGACTGGACTATGAAGCTAAGCATGACTATAATTATTAGAAAATATCTTCCTAGCCTATTTCCCAATATTATTTGGGGTCGGCTACAAGTTCAACCGGTTTTACCTGAATATCAGTTTTTCCACGGAGCGTCTGGCATCGGACCTCCGCAACCCTAAGGGAGAACTGAAATTCGAAGGTTAAACTAGTTGTCAGTAAATTTGAGGGCACTGACTTCCCAATAACAATTGTCATCGATGTTCATGACAACCATGACCGACGGCTTTACGTGCTCTCCGAGGCACGAGTGTGAATCACCGCCAAACTTCCAAAACTCCGGGCTGCTATTAGGAATTTCCCAAGAAAAACCCAAAATCACTTTTTGGCCCGACCCGGGATTTGAACTCAAGACCTTTTGAGTAGCAGTCGCATACGCTATCCACTAGACCAACGAGGCAATTAGAAAACAAGCAAATATTATAGAAGGTAATAAGGTAATATCAATATAGTGATGTAATCTTACCATGCATAGTAGATATAGATCTTTCTTTTCCCCCATATTCTTCAGGTAGAATGTCTTTATCAACCTTTTGGTGTAATTCGGCCAATGTTTTAACGACTTTCGTTCTACTAGCAATCTTTTGACTAAGAAATTGTTTTATTAATTTCACTATGAAATGTATAGACTTTGATTTTGTTAGTAGATTTATTCCTTTGATTCTTGTTCCATAGCAGGACTGTTATAAATAATAATTTAATGTTAAAAAATATAAACACAGAATTATACAACACATCAATAACAATCAACTAATCCTTCATCCTCTACCCATAATGTCTCACTTGCAGGCTTGTTCTGGCTACGTAATCTTGACGTTGGATGTTTAAAGGTGCGCGTCCATTGGCCCGCGCCGGACGCACGGCACGCAACGGATTAAACGGATTTGCCGATGGCATGCGTCCACGGTATCCGGATTTTTTTATTTAGTTACGAGTGTTTGCTAGTCGTGAGTTGACGTATTCGGTCATGGAGATTGATGAAGATATCATTGTTATTAGTTGCTTATTGGAAGATGCAGAAAAACGTAAAACTAAACGTAGAATGTGGGTTCATAAATTTGAAGCGACCAATATTTGGAGAGTATCATTCATTATATGTTCCGGATTAACTTCAAGATGAAGAAAGATTTTTTAATTACATTCACATGTCAAGAGCTAAATTCATGAATCTATATGGTTTACTCAAACCATATTTGACGAAACAAATCGATCCTATCTCCTCCCAAATATTGTCTCTTCTTTGGACATTAGAATAATGTTGTGTTGTGTTGGATGTTTTAAATTATATAATTCTTCATATCTTTCTGCTAATATTATCAATAGTGCGTCTTCCATTTTATTTTTTTGTCGTTCGCTCGTCATTTAAATAAAACAAATTACACGTGCGCAGTGGGCGATGTTAGCGGCGAACTGATTTGTGTGACGTCACCGGCACGCAACGCATTTTTTCTCATAAATGCCGGCATACGGTGCGGGCGGCACGGATAGTGGACGTAGCACTATGTGAAATCATACAAAGCAAAATAAAATCCGTTACGTGCGGTGCGTGCCGTTCGTCCGGCGCGGGCCAATGGACGCGCACCTTAAACCATCCGAAGGCCTACAATTAAACTTCAAGACTCTTATGTTATGATAACAACCGGGACCGACTTGTTAACGTGACCTTCAAATCACGGAAAAGCTCATAACATATCATACCACAAATGTTCACTCATTTTCAGTTTTTTAATAATAAGTGTAGATTTTTATAAAGCAAGCAAGTTTGAAAGAAAAGATCCTAATACCTCTACGAACGATTCAAGAATCATCAATTATACTAACTATTAATATGGTAAAAAATTGCTGCAACAGTGTCGGGTTTAGATTTTTCATCATATTAAGAATGTTAGCTTCTTGAAAGTCCTCTATAAAGATAAAGCCATTTACATAGTCATGCGCCTTCATATACTCGCAAAGCTGAAAAGATAAAACAAAAATCATATCATTGGACAACTTAAAATACAATTATTTCTAACAGATACAGAAAAATCTGTTCTTTGTGCTACGTATGATAACAATCCTCTATCACATTTACCATGGAGTATGTTCTGACGAACTATTCAAACTGACACCCCCCCACCCCCCTACCCCTTTCTTAACACGCACAGAGCGGTATGAAACCCTTTTTTGTGTCATGTAATTTTTATATATGAAACTGTTAGTTTACACCATTCTGAGCACTACAGTCCAAACTCGACTTCGATACGAAATATAGTCTTGAAGAAAAATAATATCAAACTTTGGATGTTTTAAATAATTTAATAACAAGACCAATTCATCTGATCCAAAATGATAGCATTCGTGCGGTTGGCTTTCGTTGGTGAGTGTGAGAAGGGAGGCCGTTAATTGCAAGATCATATTACCAGTTTAGAAATAACGTTTTTGAAAGTCATATATTCATAATTTCTCGCAGATTCCATCATACTGCGCTCAAACTGTACTTTCATTTCGAATTTCTCAGTCTCATAAAATTGTAAAATAATTTATCTAGAGCTGGAGAGGCTGGTAAATCTGTCATTCAGGTCCTCCTAGTACACATACCAGTCTCTCGCACAGTTTTCACATACTTTATTATGTAACACCTAATACTTATAAGATGATGAAATTGTAAAATATCTGTGTGAGAGAGAAAAATAAAGATTATTATTATTATTATTAAATATATTTTCTGTATATTATAAGCTTGCATAAACTCAAATCCACTGGAAACGTTAGTAGGCCTCATATATTTTTAATTAAGGGTAGACGTGAGTTTGGGCACGCCGTTATTGCGGCGGTAAGACCCGTTAAGGAGGATTGGCTCGAGAGGCATCACGGGAGCCTCTCATATCGGCTGACGCAGGTGATCACTGGAAAAAGATGTTTCGGTGATCACCTGTGTCTGATTCGTAAGGAGCCAACGCCTGAGTACCACCACTGCGACGGTCAGACTGCGGACACGGCGCTCCACACGCTGGCAAAATGTCCGGCGCGGGAGGAGCTGAGGCGCCATCGGAGTGGGGATCCTCTCGCTCGGCAACATGGTTACTGCCATGATACGGAGCGAGAGAGTGTGGAACTCCGCGAGCAAATTATGCTAACGAAGGTTTAGAACTCTTCCGGTCCGCCAGGCCCGGGCACAGGCCAGGTACCGCAGGCGACTGGGGCGCTGGAGATCGCAAAATGATCTCCGTCATGACGGGTTCTGATTTATGAACTACGAATCCTAAAAAAAGCTATCGGTGTACTCGAAAGTGGTACACGTTTTATCGCTTCATTTGTGTTGATGCATGGTCCTTTTAGTTCGTTCACGCTGGTAGAACTCTGTTTTAAATTCAACTTCCTAGTAAATATTAAAACTATTAAATACTTACAATTATGGAGAACCGATAATAATCTAAGTAGTGACTTTCTGTAAACTCATTACCGCGAAATTTAATTATTATAACACGGTACAAATCTTCTGTTACCTTCGGCAAAGGTATCAGGGAAGCGTATCTGGAATAGTAAAATTATGATTAAATAATTAAAAGTAATGATTATTTATTGTAAAAAAATCGGATCATAAAATATTGTACAACCCTGATTTTCAAAATAGTACAAGCTGTATGTTGGGGGCCAGTTCTTTACCAGAAGCAATAACAACAAACCATTAGTGACAATAGTAGATACTTAATTATATTTGTATAGTTATCGATAAGTTTGTGTGAGTATGTATGTGTGAGGGTGTATGACAAGCTGTGTATTTAATTTTTATATATAAAGCCTAGCCCAGTGAGATTACTTTTCACACTTTGCTTAAAGGATCCGGGATCACAGCAAGAGTGGAAGAGGAGAGTTGGTATGAGTTTCATTTTTTGCTTGCTCAGCGAGGCGATATCTCTTTGCAAAGGCCAAAAAACTCAGTTGCTTAGGTTAACTGTGCGTTTCAATCGCAAAAATGAGAATTTATATATTTAATATATATTTGGTATATTGGAACTTTTATATCACATTGTTTTTATTTTTTCATTCGGATATCCCCACGGATAATAGCAGTTGGTGGCTATGTTGGACTCGAACCCACTAAAGTGACAATATAGCGATAAATCACTGTAAACATCCTTGATAAAACTGTAAATAAGCAGGTAACTCTAAATTAAAATTAAAAAAACAAAAAACAAAACAAACAAGTTACTAAAGCATGCATACAAATGTATGTGTGTGTGTTCTTGTATGTGTGTGTGTGTGTGTGTGTGTGTGTGTGTGTGTGTGTGTGTGTGTGTGTGTGTGTGTGTGTGTGTGTGTGTGTGTGTGTGTGTGTGTGTGTGTGTGTGTGTGTGTGTGGTGTGTGTGTATTCTTATGTGTAAGACTGTATGTGGGTACTACAGAGAATACTGTTGTTATTCGTAGTTTACACACTTAGTTTGATTTTAAGAGACCCAAGGAGATTCAAGTATTTCCATGCCTAGGAAAAACTATACAGTATAATAAGTAATATTCTATGTCGAAAAAACAACACTCACCCTGTTTCGATTGTCTCTCTAAATTCCAATTTAGCGTTATTCTTTATAAAAAATTGAGGGAACATAGTCTTCATAGTACAATATCTGTCAATGAGTTTCTTAGACTTTTCTACTGAGCCTTTGACTGATATAATGGTCATTTCTAAAAACGACCTCGCTGAAATAATGAACACATAACAAAATTTGAAAAAATACAGATTTCTGAGTTGTATAAACTACATTTATATGAAATTTATTCCTACGTCACGTCGTTTGTTCCGATACCTCTGGCTAACTAAATTACAAGCATTTAAACCTACACAAAAAATCAGAAATAAGTTTCAGTATTATATTATTAAATAAGTCTTCTATAATTAAATTGAGATTTTTTGAGATTATGTAATATTAAAAATATATGTTTATCATAGTCGTATTAATCACTACGTTTTATAACATAAAATCCTCTGCCACGTCTGTCTGTCTGTTCGCGATAAACTCAAAAACCACTGCACTGATTTACATGTAATTTTGTACCCAGATAGTCTAAAGCCTGAGAAACGACCTACGCTGAAGTCTATAAAATGTGGCGGTGGATTATGTTCGTCGAGTAACATCTCGAGCAGCATTATTATTTGACCTTTGACATTTTTCGACAACTGAAGGTTTTTAACTAGGTTAGAACGAAAGCTCGGTATCCTAGGTATGGACATTTGCCGGGATCTCAGCCGACGGGAATACATTGAGAGCATCGGCATATTAAACAAGGTGAGACGGTTCTTCTCGCCTGAGCATCTGTGTCTTCTTTACAAGACCCAGGTTCGCTCCTGCGTGGAGTATCCCATCTCTGCAATGGATCCGCGCAGTACTTGCTCGACGCTCTCGATCGGTTGCAGCGGCGAGCGGTCCGCATCATTGATAGCCCTGAAGCCACCGAGTTCCTCGAGCCTTTGCAGCTGCGAAGAGATATCGCTACTATGGCAGTCCTCTATCGCCTTTACCACGGGGAGTGTTCTGATGAGCTCTTCCAACTGATCCCAACTTCTCCCTTTCTCTACTGGAACACACGTGCTGGCCTTGGAAGTCACCGCTTTAGAGTGGTAGAAATACGCACTAGAACTAAACGGGTTGGCTCTTCTTTCCTGTGCCGAGCGGTTAAAAACTGGAACTCGCTACCATCCCACGTGTTTCCTTCCCATTATGATCCCGGGTCCTTTAAGAGGGGTGTGAAAAAGCATCTCACATAGCCGCCATAGTCTGGGTCAGCATCGCCATACTTCCTGCATCGCGGGAAGTGTGGTGGCCCCCACTCTTGGATTCCATTCATGCTTACCATCAGGCAGAGTGGAGTCACACTGGTAGGCATAAAAAAAAAAGGTAGTAGAGCAACGCTGATTTCAGGTCAAACTTGCTGACTAGACTAAAACGTGTTTTGTTGGTGAGTGCGAGACGGAGGCCAAGTGAAGCGGAGCATCTTAATAGGCTGCCAAAGTGTCGGTCCACATACTAGATTCTCTGTATTTACAATAAGTACAGGACTAACACTCTTGGAACTTCTCTGTGTTCATGAATGTTTATCATTTGTAGTGTAGGTCAAGCTCGATAGATGGCGTTGTACCGTAAATTAAATCTCACTATTTTTTGTTACCGACTGCCCCATATATATGTAAATATTGTTTAATAAAGAGAGCAATCTGGAAGCTATCTGAGCTAACAGGGAGCTATTCGCTAGATCAGGATACAGTGGTTTTATTTGATTCCCCTAGTATTCACAACCAGTTCAGTGGCGAAATAGTTCCAAAGGTCAACATTACCAGCTTGGTAATTAACACTCTGAAACGACTTGAACGCTCCTCATTCAATTTTGTGTGTTTATTCATTAGATCTGAGAATAGGAACTAAGCTATTATTATACCCCTAGGTAATAAAGGATGAGACGAACGCTAGTAGAGCCTCAGACATCAGCTAGTATATATACTTATCTACAAAAGTACAGACACGGAAATACTGATTCACTGTCTGATAAAAATTTCAAATCAGATAATTTTAAAACTAAGGTCATTGCAGCACTTTTTATATATTTTTTATGATTACTGGGGCTTTTTATGATTACTTCAGTTCTAATATGGGTCTGTTTATCTCATTTATCTTTTTTATTATTAATATACTATCATCTTCTTTTTAGCTTTTCAAGGTTGCGCCATGCCGATATCAGCACGAATGAGTCGGCTCGACCGGGGCGGTACTGCCCTGACATAGCAGACCGGGTTTAAATAGCAGTTGTGGTCTTATTCTCCCTCGGAGACCAGCCGTAGTGGAGTAGAATCTTGTATAATTATTTTGGTTATATTGTAACCTTGTTTTTATTTCGTTGTGGTTGTATTTCCGTAGGCTTCCGATGTTACTGTTGTTTGCAGTTGATAGTAGTAATCTAATCTCTCTTTGAAGTCGGTCCCTCATGTCTGAGGATCGTGGTCAGCTTCAGGGTTGCATCTGGAGTGGATAATCTTTCTCCACCGGTTCCTGTCAAGCGCGGCTCCCACAACCGCGTAGAATTTAGAGGTCGATGGTCCTTTACTTGATCGGTCCATCTTATTGTTGAACGACTGCGCGATCTTTTGCCTTCGGTATTCCCCACCACGATCAATTTTTCCAGATTTCCGTCGCCTAAGCGCATTGTGTGGCCGAAATAGGAAAGAATGCGTTGTTGGCACGTGGTGGACAAACGAGTTTTTATTGGGAGCTGTTTGAGGATCGATGCATTGGTGCGCTTTGCAGTCTACGGTATTCTAATATTTCTATGTACCTATTCTTGTCTGAGAGGAAGTAGAATCTTTACCGCATATACTCAAAGGCCTCCCTGTGGAAGGCATCTTTAATATACTTTTTTTGCAATTTTAAGCTATCCATGTTTTGATTATCAGGTATTGGTGTTTCACTCGTCGTCATCTCGTCCTCTTTTCATTTTCCACTTTGTTTGATGTTCTTTTTTCTTTTATTTTAGTTTTGTAGGTTTTATGTAATTTACATTATTTTGCTTCAATTTATTTTTACTTTTTAAAATGTGAATTTTCTTCTGTAGTGTTGTTGTAGCAAGTAAAACAGGTTTCATTATATTAGAAGCATCTATCTTGATTCCAGTCTCTAAATTTAGTTTGAGAATCGGGCAACATTTTTTTACATACCTCTAAAGTAGCTTATAAACGGGGTATTAAAATATCATTTTGTTGGCTATTTTTCTTGACCAATAGGTATAGCTCAGAATATTTGCATTTTTTAAGTAAGCGGGATAAATTATTTGCAATATAGCCGGCTAGACATTCAATACTTGCAACTATAATGAAATATATTGACAATATCGCCGGCTATACACAATATTGCAGTAATTGTTGCACTGTGTTGAGATATATTATCAGCAACTTGGCGGCTATAACATTGCAGCAAGAAATTGACAAAAAAACAGCCCGTTTACGAGCACCTTAAGACGCGAGCCGAACCGCGAGTAGCCGCTAGTTTATATGAATATTGAAAATTGCAATATATCTATACTATACAAAATAACAATGTTATAAATAGCTTATAGGTAAAAACCGCTTCCGTTAAAAATATAAAACCGTGTAAATGTTGTATGTAAATTCGATAGTAACGGGTCGGTCTGTCTGTTACTTGAGCTTTAGATTGAAACTTGTAGTAAGATAGGCTTCTTTTGTAACAACATACGGGCAATAGAAGACGCAGACGATGGGTCAGCTAGTTAGTATATATAAATATATTGATTCTAAAATGTCTCTCCTAAACCTGCATTATACCTTGGCATCAAGAATTTTCCTCTAGATATAAAATGAAATCTAGAATAAATCTCTAAATATATAATGCTGTTACTTTTACTCACAGAAATCCTTTTTTAAAATATGATCCTGTTTTCTAACCCATTCTTCTAACAGCTCTATTGCTTCATTCAACCTGCCAGGCTTGTCCAAATTATGTATCTTCCTTACATCTTTGACAATATTCGGGGGAAATTGTAAAAGATGTGTATTTGTAATGGTTTCCATTTTATTTTGCTATTAAACGACACAGATTGAAATTTTTCAGAACTTATTGTGTTTATATTGCGTAGTATCGCGTGTATTAATTACCAATTTAATAATGTTACCGTGATATTACCAACAGCGAGTTAGGAAGACTAATCTAGTTTTTTACTAGATTTCATATTTATATTTAGGATTCATAATTGGTTACTACTATTTTCGAAGTACTGGAATAAGCCAGCCTAACCTTGGTAAAAAATTACGTTCTATTTTAAAATATATAGTTTATAAATATTTAATCTTGATTTTTTTTAAAAATAATGTGAATTTACAATCGTTTTAATAAAAATTGTATATCTAAAGTTATTTTTTTAATTCCAATTGCATTTTGAAGTACACAATTTTACTTCTAGAATCACTTATCGTCTGTTGAGGGATTACGAATCCTGACCCTTATTCATCCCGTGGGTATCATGAGAATTGATTCAGAGATAAACTACATAGGACAGCATCACGGGAAAGAGATTTCCTTAAACTTGTTTGAAACCAACCCTTTTTTCCAGCAACGCCAACACAGCTCGTCGAGCGGCCACCAGGCGCGTACAAATTGGTCAAAAGCCGTCCAAGAACAGAAGCAACATTGACCAGCTTTGGACCAAGCTGTCTAAAGTGCTCGTCGAAGAGCTGCCTCCCGTCAAGAATCGGGCTCAGATACTTCATCTGGGCCTGAATCGATATGTGGATTGAATCGGCATGTCGATCGATATGTTGATCATGATCATAAATGGGGCTCATGGAACAAGAGGAACCATCTAATTAGCGTGGCCAAAACCTCCTTTCTAATGTCTACATCCAGCATTGGCTGTTAAAGGCTGCTAATGATGACGAATGGTAGTGCGATATAATGGACCAAAAAGGTTTTCATCATGGGATCTTTTGCCAGGATCTCACACAGATTTTATAATGAAAGAAAAGTGTATTTCAAAGCACTACAATTTTTTTACAATTATGCTACTTAACGGCACTGTACAGAAACTATTGTCCTTCAAGCTAATTCTTTTTTTTTTTATAAATATAATCCTGTGCTTTTGTTTTTTCACAAAATTTTGGAGTAGACTATATGATTTCTAAATTTTATACGTAGTAAACGTAATGGGGGACGACCTATGGGAGTATATAAATAAATAACTAAATATTTCGTACATCTTACAGACAACATTATTTAGTACATATATTGTGTTATGTGTACTAAACAAATGATATAAATACATAAACATGCTTTTTTTTCTAAATACATACAAATTATACATAGAAACCACCCAGACTCCGAAACAAATATATGTGGATCACACAAATATTTGGTCCGACCCGGGAATCGAACCCGAGAACTCTTGATCAACAGCAGCATACGCTAACCACTAGACCAACAAGGCAGTTTTCATTTCAAAGAGGCCTTTCCAGGCACTATTTTTTCATAACTTGAGTCATCCTGGTAGAATTATTTATTTACTAACTTTTGCATGCGTTTCCGCACGCGTTTGTATCAATTATTGCAATAAAGAATAAGTTTTGTCCTTCATCAAGAAACAAAGTATTTCCGTGCAATTTTGTTTTTATAATAAGTTAGTGCATTGGGTGAAACTTTTTTATCAAATTCAACAAATATAACCTAATTAAAAAAATAAATATATTTTGGAAATATTACGCACAACGCCATTTAGTTTCAAACTAAGCAGAGCTTGTATTATGGGTCCTAGACAACTGATACTTTTATATACTTTTTAGTGTTCAGTAGTTCATGGCTCGGAACCCATATAGATTCGCCATGTCCGTTCGTCCGTCCGTCCTCGACCTACCACCCAAATGGTTGGTGCTAGAAAGATGAAACTTTGCACTAATATGTGTTGTAATATGCGTCGACAAAGTGCTATAATAAAATTATGAAAAATATTTTTATTAGGGCTACACGTAAAGTGGGGATGTTATTCTCGCATCTATCCCATCGTGTGGTTTATCATTTTATAGGTATTTTAAAAACATTACAAAGTTGCTAAAACCATATTTCGATTTAGGCATAAGCGGATTTTTTTGCAAAAACAGGGCGTCCCCGCCCCTCTAAAAGCCAAACGGCGAACTCAAAAATCTGTATAAAATCACGATACTAGCCCATTTATTGAACTTTCAAGGAAAACCATAGCGGTTTTGATAACTTTTTATTTTAGGAGTTATAGGGGCCTAACTTGTAAAATGCACTCACTTGGAAAACTTGTCAATAACCATAGCCTATTATCTTAATAGGTTTTACCTGAATAATATATTTTTTCCTTATTAATAACTTTAATATTAAGAGGCTAAGACATAATGCCACAACTGCAGGTCCGACTGCCCTGCGTGGGAGTTCGAGCGTCGAAGCCAGATCGGATGAAACCTGTCACCGTCACCGACAGCATTGTTCGCGGCAATGCTGGCGAGTGATGAGGGATGTTAAACCGCGGTTCTTGCAGTCCCAAGCGGGATCGGGACAGGGCCGATCCTCCTCGTAGTAGGCCGCTAAGGGGACGCGGTAGAGGCCGCTAGATCCCCAATCTGTCGACTGCACGGTTGGCCTAGTGGCCTAAGCAACACTTGACAACACTTTGTGTGATTCCCAATTTGTTGTTCTGAGTCTGGGTGTCCTTTGTGTCCGTTTCATGTATGTTTGTAAAGTCCCCCGCGACACAGGAATTTATATTCCTAATGCGGGAGTTGTCTTTTAAAAAAAAGAAAAAAAGAGAAAAGAGAATCTTCGCTCAGGGTCATTGCGGCCACATATTAGGGAAATGTGACCGCTGCAAATTGACCCCAGACAGGCGATATACTGGTACGGCCGTGGGTGTTCTCCAAGATGGGTCGGTGATCCGCCTTTTACTGTGTATAACGGTGAGAGGCGTCCTGCACCGAGGGTGATTCTTGATCACACTGGGCCGTACTGAATTGATGAGGGGACTTCAGAAGTTGCTGATGCGTTCCTGGAGTTCCTCCCGACTTCTAGCTGTAGGTAGGCCGCCGCGGGGTTTAGTGAGTGTGAGGACCGATTCACCAGGAGTTCCACGTCTCACCCACGGAGGATATGTTGCGAAAAGCATTTCCCTAAAACTTCTAAAAGTAGATATTTACGTGTTGTCAATAAAGTAAAATACAAAACGAGTGAAAAATAGATTATAAATTGTCATGTATCAGTGTTTTAATTATTCACTTTAGCAACAAATTAAAATCAACAATACGAAATTGTTGTACAGTTTTTTTAGCTATTGTATAGCTTTTATCGCGGGCTTTGAGCGCCGCGGCCGAATCAAGAAATTAAACTAGGATAGAGAATATGATTGTAACTGCAGTGCGACAAGGACAAATAACGGGCACCTGGCATGCGGTATAGATTAATCAAATAGAAGGGATATCGTAGGCACAATACATAAGGTCCGCGTCCTCCAGTAACGTCTAATTGAATCTTAGTGTTTTTTTATTCCAAAGATATGCTCTTATTACTATTATGTTCTCTGCTTAGTTGTCATTGTCTTTCGGTTAATAGGATGATTATCATCATCATCATCATCAGCCTATCTCAGTCCACTGCTGGACATAGGCCTATCCCATTGCACACCATTTTGATAGATTATATTGTTTTGCAATAATATTGTTAGAATGTATGTTGGTAAAAAGTCAGTGTGTGTATATTGTTTTGTAAACTTGAATTACTATCAAAGAAAAAATAATGCACAAATAAAAAATAAATAAATAAATATAATTGATAAAAAATGCTGTGCCATACCTTTACCATGGCAGTCCCCGAGTGCCACACGACTTTTTTTTTAATTACATACAGCTTCATACTGCACAGACGTCAAATAAAATTGAGATAATGCCAACTTGATGACATGAAAAGGTCCCAATTAGATAATTAATCAATGTATTTTTTAAGGATATATACGAGTATATTTATATAGTTCTTGAGGTTAACTGAAGTATACTTTAGAAATGAAATGAAAAATGAAGGTTTTTTTTATTATTGGCCCCCAATTCATTCAAACAGAGAGAACGATAACATTTACAGTACTGGGCCTGAATGGGTTACCATCTCAGCAAAATGCTACATGATGGCACCCTTGATATGGCAACATATTCGTACAGAAAAAAAAGAAAAAGACATAAAATATAGGATGCAATACATCAAGATGAAAACACTTCAGCCCCATAAGAGTCTGAATGTACACAGATATTAGTAACAACGGAAATGGATTAAAACTAATAATATTATTAACACGACATACCCAACGTACAGTAAAAAAAAGCGATCAAGTGCGAGTCGAACTCGACCATGAAGAGTTCCGTAGCAGCAAGTAACGTCATATAATGGTTCTTGTAGTTCGTTGTAACTTTGATCGATGTTTTAATAATAGTGCATTGATTGAATGAAAGGGAAATTGCGGTTTAAGATTTATGACGTATTAAAAAAAACTATTGAAATTCTATTAATTTATCTTTCGGAGGCTTCAATTCATGAGGTTCAAATCCTTCATGAGTCAGATGTTTTTTTATTTTTTATTTTCTGAAGAGAGAAAACTAAAACTTTTTACAAATGTTTTACGTCTTGTGTTAATGTCTTATGCAGGCACCATACTTCGCTATGCGCTATTCGTTATACGGGTTATTCGCGCGCATACGGCGAAGTGTGAAGAGTATATTCGTTTCGTTCACCATAAAAATGACAATGACACATCTCTACAACACACATATTTGGCTTATTTGATGCTTATTTGGCATACCAGTTTGAAGTGTGGATGGCATGTTTGTTGTTTGTGCGCATAACTAATATTAATTTGGGCGAAAACGGCGTAAACACATAACGAATAGCGCATAAGGAAGTGTGGTGCCTGCATTACATAATATAACTTGCTTAATATACAATACATAGCCAATTCACGCCAAGTTGAGACACGATCTGGAAGAATAACTAGCTTTAAATTTGAGTAAAATATTAGTATGTTTACATAAAAGTTGGTATCTTTTAGAGTACTATGAAAATCGTGGCAAAAGTCAATAATAGAAATAAGTAATCTAAGCAGTTGGTGAATTGTATATTGTGATATATATTAATTTTCAATGATAAGGCCTATAGTATATAAAAAAAACTGTAACTAGAATAAGGAAATCTGTATAAGATGGAGCCGGCTCTACTACCTTGAAAATGATTTAGAGTACTACCTTACTTGCTTTTTTATGACCTTCTATTCTTAAATAGCATATTTTTATTTTATTTTATTTTCTTTTAGCCTTCCTTGAGCTTGCCAATGTACGAGTAACTTGTTGCTCTGTTAATGTTCTTACAATTCACATAATTTCAATATGTTTGTATAAATCTAAGACAACATGTTTATTGGCACCTTAAGATAGCTATAAAAAGTAAACTGAGATCCAGTATTTAATAATCTAAACTGACTTCAACGTAGTCTCTGTGATATAATTAAAAAAATACAATAATACAAGTGCGAGTCGGACTCGTACACTGAGAGTTCCGTACCAACTTCTAGAGTAAATAGTTCGTTCATAGAATCGAGCTTTGAAGATTTTTCCAATATTTTTTTTGACGTGACAACGTCCTATAATTCGAACGAGGCGGCTGCACGCACGAAAAAACAGGACTCATTCGGCGTTACTTCGTTCTGAGGCGTTCCATTTAAGACTTGATGTGCAAGCGAGAGCGCGGAACGAGCGACAAAGACGTTGTCACGTTCAACTATCGTCAGTAAACCGACTTTACAGACAACTGATTTTTAACTGCTACAAGGAACCACAAGCTTGAGTTTTTTAATATTAATTTTAACTTGATTATTTTAGACGTTCCTGAGAAAAAAATGTTTTGATAGACGTAGAGGCAGACGGGTAATGAAGTGTTCCTTGTGAAAAGGTTTCTGTTTTTGGTACGGGGTACGGAACCCTAAATATTAGTAATACTTGAAAATGATAATGAATGAAAGCGGATCAGAGATAATAAATCTGATACAACTACCTAACGTTAACGGCTTCTTTCATTATCATTATTAAACTTTAAGCAGCGGATTTATTTATTTTAACTTTAAGGCTTTAAGTTTAAGGTTGAAAATAACACTGCCTTTTGGAGACTCCCTATGCGGCGCAGTGGTAGAGTATGCGAATTCTGTTCTTGAGATCTCGGGTTCGATTTTCGCAAAGAGCATGAGAAGGCAAACTAACAACAATATACCAATTCGTTTGTCCAGAGTTTTAGCTTCACATACAAAGTCTAAAATCAAAAGCGAGACTTATATGCCATTACATTCTGTACCATTTTCCTACATCACCGTAGTGGTTACCTGCACGTAGACAAACAATGGCTGTATGTAATTGTTTAGGTCAAATAGGACTGTTGTACACAATAATGTACATTAATAATACATTTATTTTAGTCAACTACGTTTGCTTACACAGCTTACACTCCTGTGAATACATTATTGACAAAAGTGTTTTGAATTAACGCGGCTGAAAAAGCTAAAGTATCCAAATACAGGGCTCCGAATACGATTTTATCCCATTCGGTGTCGAGACCCTTGGGCCGTGGAGTCCTAGCGCTATAAAGCTTTTCCAGGAAATAGCTAAAAGATTAGTCGACATCACAGGAGACCGAAGAGCTGGCAGCTACCTCAGTCAAAGAATTAGTCTAGCTATTCAAAGGGTATCTGCTGCTGCTGCTGGTATCCGCTGCCAGTATCTTCGGAACCATGCCTAAAGGGACTCCTTTTAATAATATATTTTAGTTAAAATATTATATTTTATTAAGGTTTTTAGTTTTAGGTTCATTGTTTTAGTTTATAACCAATATTGTACATTGTCTGAAATAAATGACATTAACGTTTAAATCTACATCAATTGTGATATTTTCAGTTTCGGAGGAATAGGACAACTAATATTGTGACACCAGAATTTTATGTGTATAAGATTAATAAGATTGTTTTTTTTTTATTTATTTTGAAGTATCCTAAAAAGGTATTGTTCTTTAAACTTAAATGGAAATAAATTATTACACAGGATATTCGAAATAAAAGAAAGTTTTTCTTTTCTTTCTTTCAAGAATTCTCTGTATATTAATAATTTGAAGGTAAACTCTACCTGTCTGTTACGCTTCAACAACTAAACCGCTACACCGGTTCCAACGAAATTTAATATAAAGATACGTACTTTAAATTTTGAGGAAGTACGAACTGACATGAACGCAGAAAGAGTCGCTGGCACAAGCTACTGTTTTTATAATAATGTAGGAAAATATAGGCTAACAAATTTAATTTCGCACAAAATGAGTTTAAAGCAATTTTTTGTTTGTTCCTCGAGCTCCTTTTGGGCTCAATAGACTTCAACGTACCTTTTTCTAATTCTTGAGATGCAAATTAAGTAGGAGCAAATAGTCATCCGGCTATCATATACAACTATATGTTTTTCCACTATCCCATAAAAGATCGTCTGACTGATTAAAGGCCGCTGCATACGTGACGGGATCAAACACGGACGGGGCGTGGACGAGGTTGCCTCGTTATAAACGGGAACGTGATTTAAATGCATACGCACCGTGACTGTGACTCGGATCTAACGTGTAAGTGTTGTGAACAAGGAAAGATTGCACGGTTGGCCTAGTGGCTTAAGCGGTCGCCACGCCGCTTCCTACTGCGCCAAGTGTCGTGGGTTCAAATCCCACGTAGGATAACACTTTGTGTGATTCACAATTTGTTGTTCTGAGTCTGGGTGTTGTTTGTGTCCGTTTCATTTATGTTTGTAAAGTCCCCCGCGACACAGGAATTTATATTCCTAATGCGGGAGTTGTCTTTTTTTAAAGAAAAAAAAAAAAAAGAAAAGAAAGATGTATTTTTCATTTCAAGAATTGGCTTTAATTGCTTTTGACGTGCTAAACATCGTCGGCGACGATATTTAGCACGTCCCGTGCGTGTCACGTTCCGCCACGTCCGTGTCTCCGTGAAGTATGCATTTCCTTATACATTTTGTATGTAAAGATGTTTGCAAAACTTCCCGTCCCGTTCCGTCCGTGTTAAATCCTGTCACGTATGCAGCGGCCTTAAAATCTCTTTGAGATTTTTTGGAATAGATTCTTAAAAAAATATTTCTGACAGTCAATCAGGTTTATTTGTTTATTTATATCATTAGTTACATAAAAATACATTTTCAAATAAGAATATAAACCAAACTTTTTTTTTATATCTTTTATTAATAAAACATTTTTTATTTGTAAAGCTATAGATTAGAAAAACAATTTAACACAATTTTGAAGCATCACCTGTACTTTGTGAAATGACAATAATACAAAAAATAAGATAGGAACAATAATCGTGCATTATACCACTTATATATTATAAGCAACCCAAGACTGACTTATGCTAATCAACAGTCATATTCCTAAAGGTTCCTGGTATTCCCAATAAATCTTCATTAATCTTATCTGACCGTCTTAGTTTTTCATCGGTGCCAGCTTCGTACATCATCTTGATATAATCCTTGTGTTGCTTTTTGTTTAGTTCCTCAAGCCAAGAATCTATCAGAAAACATAATAAGTCTTTAAATTATCTCGAGTTAAACACGCTAATGAAAAACAATTTACACAATCTATACTGCATACATATAAGATTTCTGAAGAGTTTTTTTGGGTTATTTGGAATAAAATTTTTTTACTAAATACATAGGAAAGTATTTACAATAAAATATTTTTTTAAATTTTTGTCTGTCCGTCCGTGGGTCTGACTGTCTGTCTTTGTGTTTGTTCCGTGAAATTGCAGAAATGGCGCCTTAAAGTGAGCGTCCATTGGCCCGCGCCGGACTCACAGCACGCAACGGATTGATCGGATTTGCCTTGCTCAGAAATTTCGGCGGCGCGGATAGTGGACGCAGCACTATGTGGAATGATACAAAGTAAAATAAAATCCGTTGCGTGCGGTGCGTGCCGTGCGTCCGGCGCGGGCCAATGGACGCACACCTTAAAGGGAATTTGACACGACTTAAACATAAACGCTAATAGAAAACTAATAAATTTATGGGAATGACGTCTCTCAATATTAAGTCACAAAGTTAAAAATTAAAATGATCAATATTATAAAAGCGTAGAGAAGTTATCCATTGTAGAAAAAGAATCAAAACGAAACACTTGAACTTGGCTAAGAGTTCAATCCTCCTAGCCAGTTTGCAATCGTTTTCCGTTCTGTTGTTTGGTTGGCTAATATTTTGTTTTAATCAAACAAGAGAATCAGAAAGAGAATCAGAGTCAGCGGTTGCAGCACGAAAAACCTTTGCAACTTGAGTAGGGGGGGGCTGGTCTTATCAATTATTTCGTTGCCTTTTATTTATTGAATGAAGATATTATGGAGTCCAAATTACAAAGGGCGTCATCGGGTCTTTGTTATGGTAGTGTGTGGAAAATCTGTTTGCTGGTTTGCCTTCTATAAATGAAAACAAAGTATTCATACCTGCTATTTCTTTACAAGTTTTTTCCAGTCCTCCGTATTCTTTTGGTAAAATTTCTTTTGGTACCGTATTAAACGCCTCTTCAATCGTTTTAATAACAATGAATCTTTTAGATATCTTCTCGCTTAAGAACTTTTTTATGATATTTATGAATAAATCAATCAGTTTTGACTGTGTTAACACATATATTGCTCTTAATCTTGCTCCAAAGCCTTCCTACAAAACAAATTGTGACGGTCAGTAAATTTATATATTACTTTTAGGTATAATGGTTCCAAATCGGACCAAAAAGTGTCATACAGTAATTCTAACTTTCTTTTTCTTTCTTTGCAAAAAGACAACTCCCGCATTAGGAATAGATTTATTCCTGTGTCACTGGGGACTTTATAAACTTACAAGAAACGGGCACAAAGAACACCCAAACTCAGAGTAACAATTTGAGAATCATGCAAAGTGTTATCCCGTGTAGGATTTGAATCGACAACACTTGACGTAGTAGGAAGCAGTGTGGAGACCGCTTAAACCACCAGGCCAACCGTGCAGTCATGTCACTATAGAAATACTTAATAATAGTCCGAGGTTCAGAATTTGAGGTATTAACCCTCGTCCCTCAGAGAGCACGTAAACCTCAGTCCTTCGCCTAGCCTCTCTCCGCTAAAGATAAAAATCGGCCAAGTGCATGTGAGGCCACTCACAGGAAAGGGTTCCTCAGTCACCCATAATGGTACGTGGAGACTGGCCGCCGTAGTGAAAATTGGCAAGAGATGCAAATTGATAATATGACAACTGATTAAAAATCTATTATAAGTACGCAAGAATATAGCACTGCAAAAATAATACATAGTAGAGTCATGCTGATTGCAAAACGAATAGGCCGTCTCGACCGGGTCAGTACTGCCCTTACAGAAGATCAGCTTAAAATGATAGCATCCATTGCTATCGTCTTTTGTTGGTGAGTGTGAGACAAGAAGCCTAATCACTCTGCATCATTCTCTTGCAAACATTTTACTAAGCCGCAGTGATGTGGGTCACAATGCTGCATTGTATGCATTCTCAATGAGGATCGTGGTGACTAATCAGGATTCTACTGATGCTTTCCATCAGGCAGAGTAGATTCACGTTGGTTACCTTAAATATATAATAAAAAAGCTAAAACTTGTCACAAACGTTATACCAACTCTTCTGATCTGCGTGGTGTAGTACACTAAAACCACCTTTCTAAGAAGAGGGATATGTTCAACAATGGCCGATTAAAGGCTGTTTTTTTTATTATTTGATGCCTAACAAAAATACTCTTCTCTGCCTAATAGGTGCCGAAAAGCATGGGTAGAATCCAGGAGTGGCGGCTGCCACTTTGTCTGCGAATACTACACGAATACTGATCCACACTAGGCGGCTTAGTGAGATGGTTTGTAACGCCCCGCTTAAAGGGCCCGGGATCTTAATGAGATGGAAACATGTGAGCATAGGAAAGGAGAATCTTTAGTTCTAGTGCGTATTTCTACCACTCTAAAGCGGTGACCTCCAAGGCCAGCACGTGTTATCCTATAGAGGAAGGGAGAAGGTGGGATCAATTGCAAGAGCTCATCAGAACATTGTTCGTAGTAAAAGCAATAGAGGACTGCCGTACTAAAAAGATACTTACTATAAAAATAGTCATAAATTGCTGCAGTATTACGGGATTAATAGCAGTTACCAAATTCGAAATGTTTGTTTCGTCAAAGTCGAATATCATTATAAAGCCATCTACATAATCATGCGCCTTTACATACTCAATCATCTGAAATGAGATATTACTCATATTATTTGAAAATGGTAATCCAAATCCATGAAGTATAATAATTCAATAGAACATTCAGTTGGAAACAAACAAACTACTATATTGTGGCTTTTGTCACGCTCCAATGTGGCAGATTGTGTTCCCAAAACAGTGTGTCAGTGTGTGTGTGTGTGTGTGTGTGTGTGTGTGTGTGTGTGTGTGTGTGTGTGTGTGTGTGTGCGCGTGCGTGTGCGTGTGCGTGTGTGTGTGTGTGTGTGTGTGTGTGTGTGTGTGTGCGTGCGTGTGCGTGTGTGTGTGTGTGTGTGTGTGTGTGTGCGTCTGTATGTGTGTTAAAAAGCTCAAATTAAAATCGAAATTAGAGCTCCGTCGTTATCAACCAAACATTTACAAAATTCAGTGACTTCAAATCTTCCTCTTCCTCTTTTTAACAAGTTTATATTTGCTTCACGTACGCTACCACTATTGGAATCAAATCTTGGTTATCGATTATTATTTGTACTGGACATAATTATTTATACGATGCTTTGAATGTTCTTCGGTTTATCATTACACGCTAGAATCTTAGAGTTGATCTGAGGATATAGACAGAAGATGAATAGGATACTGAAGTATTTGTAGTGATTATAAATAGTCACCACAATTTGGAGTTTAAGTACTACGTTTTGATTGTGATGAGTTTTCTGGTTGCTGCCCTGGCGGTTGAGAGTATGTCATGCTCACTCAAATGTCACGCTGATGGTGGCGCGTGTGTCGGATCATTTAATTCCCTTCAAAATGGTTGAGTTGAATGGTGCGGATCCATGCGTCATGTTCGTGAACGGGCGCTGTCAGTTGTGACTGGTCATCTCTTAGTTGCCACGGCTTATTTGAATTAATTATTTTAATTTTCAATTGTATTTTTGTTGTACTATGGACACTTTTAACGTGCACGTCTTGCTACATCGTTCTCACATAATGTACCACCTCAACATGAATGATGTAACCAAGATTTTGTAAAAAACATTTTGATTTAAAAGAGTGTCCATGGAGTTTCTTGCCCGTTCTTCTCCATAGAGATCTACGCTAGGGAATGGGCAACTACAGTACTTTCACAGTTTTTATGTCTTGTGACTGGGACTGTAGCTACATTTTTGTTTCGACAATTCAAAAGTGCCTGTAACTGGCCTACTTGAAATAAATGCTTTGATTTTAATTTTGATTTTGTTGAGGGTTTTGATACTAAACGTCCTTTTCAATGTATATTTAGCTAGACAATAAAGTACTTACAATGAAGGCGTACTGGAAATACTCTAAACAATGTTTTTCAAACATTGGTTTATCATAGAACTTCATGACTACGACTCGATAATATTCTTTTGTTACTTTTGGCAAGACTGCTACCGATCTAGAAAAATAAATCAATATGATTACAAAACAATAGCCAAAGAAAAACGATTCAATAATAAAAATGATTTTCACCTATTTAAAAAATAAACCCATTTAAAAAAGTTTTTTTTTTAAAAGACCACTCCCGCAATAGGATATATTTCTGTGTCGCGGGGAACTTTACAAGAATGGGACACAAATAACGCCCGAACCCAGAATAACAATTTATAAAGTACCCATATCAAGTGAAGCACGGATCTCTCCATGTGAAGACGAATATTCTGTATTATCCAAAGAAAAAAATAACTGCCTCGTTGATCTAGTGGTTAGCGTATGCGACTACTAATCAAGAGGTCTCGGGTTCAAATCCCGGGTCGGGCCAAAAAGTGTTTTGGGTTTTTCTAAGGAAATTCCTAATAGCAGCCCGGAGTTTGGAAGTTTGGCGGTGATTCACGCCCGTGCCTCGGAGAGCACGTAAAGCCGTCGGTCCCGGTTGTCATGAACATCTATGGCAATCGTTATTGGGAAGTTAGTGCCCTCAAATATACTAACAACTAGACCTTCGAATTTGAGTTCTCCCTTAGGGTTGCGGAGGTCCGATGCCAGTCGCTCCGTGGAAAAACTGAAATTCAGGTAAAACCGGTTGAACTAGTAGCCGACCCTAAATAAACTTGGGGACAAAGGCTAGGAAGATGATGTATTATATAATTAATATTTGCTTTTAAAATTTCAAATGATGATTGAAATAGGACTCATAGAAGGTGTCCTTTATTGAATACACGGGTTTTACTTGTATTGTGATAACTAAAATGTGCAGTGGTGATAATTATTATTCAATGAATTCTATTCAGGGTATTGAGTGTGGTTTAATTTTAGTCAAGCTATAGCAATGTTTGATGGCTTACTTAAATTTCCTCTATCAGTACCAAGGAATTCAATCGAATTAACTGATTTGATTTAGAACTCTGTCGAATTCGACTGATAAAATAAACCCTTTCAATCTTTGAAAGGTAATTCTTATAGTTCTCTACTTCAAGCTTAAGGTTTTAAGCTAACATTTCTTTTTAGTACAGAGTCAAAAAACAATTTGTCTTCTTTACAACCATTTAATTCTTTTTTTGGTTATTACAACTTATATAGGGAACTTATTTACAGAATTGTTTGTAAAGTAGAAACTACTTTGAACGTCAATCCTTGAAGTCTATTAATTATTTTTATTTTATCTAACTCTCTATTCTTATTATGTCAATGCTCACCAAAAAACTTTGATAATAATAATAATCCGATCGATTTCGGCCATAGCGACCACTTCAACCCCATAGTGGGCTTGGCGCTGATGCGGCCGGAGATGGATTTTTGCAACAAACTCCCTTATTGCACAAAGTGAGCAAGTGAGCTCACCGCTCTCATAATTTATAGTGAATGGCGGTGAGTGGACGGGCTTTACACTAATTCCTACATCATACTTACGCGATTTCTATTACATCTTTACAATCTTCTCTCCAGTTGGTTTTTATAAAGAAATGGGGTAGTAAGGTCTTGAAAGTGCATAGTCTATCTATATGTCTCTTAGCCTTTTCAACAGAACCTTTACAGCTTATGATTGTTTTTTCTAAATAGCTTCTAGCTGAAATTATGGAAAGAAACGGAATTATAATTTTAAGCAGGAATGAATTTTAAACTTTAGCTTACCTTATATCATATGCTATACTATCAATTAATTTACGTTCTCACGTATACACACATAAAAAATCGGCCAAGTGCATGTCAGGCCACGCACAGGAACGGGTTCCTTAGTCACCCATAATGGTGCGTGGATTTAAAATCGTATCCAATAGATAATTGTTATGTTTATATACAATGGGCCATAAATCATCGCACTAGAACTGATAACTCCAATATGGATACATGGACAAGCCTTAAACACAGTGTGAATAATATCTGTAATAAATATCTGTTATCACCACCACTAATTAAAAAAATCGGCCAAGTGCGTGTCAGGCCACGCACAGGAAAGGGTTCCTCAGTCACCCATAATGGTACGTCGATTAGAAATCGTATTCAATGGATAATTGTTATGTTTACGTATTAATGCGTTGATTATGTATGACGTTTTCCAAGTGAGCGCATTGTAAAAGAACTCCTGAACTTACAAAGTCATCGAATCCGTTATAGTTTTCCTTCAAAGTTCGTTATATGGACCACAATCGGGAATTTTTCCAGATTTTTTGAGCCAGCCATTTAGCTTTTAGAGGGGGGGGGACGCCCTGTTTATATAAAAAACCCGTGGCCAAACGGATACCTAAATCAAAAAATCGTCTTAAAAACTCTGTATTGTTTTTTAAAGACCTATCTAATGATACCCCACATGATGGGTTAGCCACGAGAATAAAAAAAAACATCCCCACTTTACGTTTTTTCATAATTTTATTGTAGCACTTTGTCGACGTAATTACAACACATAGTCATATGCGATACACTGATTGTTACGTCACTTAACGACAAGTGTGTACAAGGAAAGTTTATAACAAAAAAAATTGTGTTTCGTTTCTTAACTGTGAAGCAACAACCCATTACGTCTCACAGCTGGGCACGGGTCTCAGGAGAGGGCTAGGGCCATACGTCCCCAAGCTGGCCGAGTGCGGGTTAGGGACTGGCAAGACACTCTGTGGTTACGTAATATTGCCATTATTCACGGATAAGCGTAACATATCATTCCACACATGGTCACCCATCCAGGTCTAACCATGCAGTCATCGCTTACCCTCTTTGATCGACCCATGAGCGCTTGAACTTCAACCTCGACTTCATGTGAACTTATAAAGTACCCATATCAAGTGAAGCACGGATCTCTCCATGTGAAGACGAATATTCTGTATTATCCAAAGAAAAAAATAACTGCCTCATTGATCTAGTGGTTAGCGTATGCGACTGCTAATCAAGAGGTCTCGGGTTCAAATCCTAGGTTGGGCCAAAAAGTGTTTTTGGGTTTTTCTTAGGAAATTCCTAATAGCAATTCCCAGAGTTTGGAAATTTGGCGGTGATTCACGCCCGTGCCTCGGAGAGCTTGTAGAGCCGTCGGTCCCGGTGGTCGCGAACATCTATGGCAATCGTTATTGGGAAGTCAGTGCCCTCAAATATACTGACAACACTAGTTCAATCTTTAAATTTCAATTCTCCCTTAGGGTTGCGGAGGTCCGATGCCAGTCGCTCCGTGGAAAAACTGAAATTCAGGTAAAATCGGTTGAACTAAAAGCAGACCAAACTTGGGAATAAAGGCTAGGAAGATGATCAAAAGAAAAAAATAAGAATCATAGTTTCATATTTTACCTAGTATGTGTTCTTTGCCCTTGGTTATATATAATTTTAATTATACATGTACCATAAATGTTCTTTATCGCTGTAAAATTAACACGGTCGGATGGGTCACTTAATAGGAAGTAATTACCGCTGGCCATTAAAACTTGCAACTGACGTAACACAAATACATTGTCGCTCTTTCAGTATTTTAAAAGTAGTAGAACCATGCTCATTTAAGCACGAATGGGCCGGATTGACCGGCTCTTAAAATAGACTTTAATCATCGAGATATTATGTAATATAATCTCGATGACTATAATTATCTTTGAAATAAACGATATCACTATATATTACAAAATAAAGTCCTGCGTCGCGTCTGGCTGTCTGTTTGTTCGCGAACTTAAAGACCATTGCATCAATTTAAATGAAATTTTGTACCCAGATAGTCTTGATAAAGGATATAGAGGGGAAGGACTACTTTTTACCGCGATAACCGACATAGACGCTCTACTACTACTAAAACTATTCCATGGACTCCAGCCACAGATTATTAAGATAATATGAAGAATTATAGTCTCCTACTAACAGCGCTTGTGATCATAATGATGACCATACTAAAGGCGCGGGCCCGAATGGTATTCCTATAATTGACTGCACGGTTGGCCTAGTGGCTTAAGCGGTCGCCACGCCGCTTCCTACTACGCCAAGTGTCGTGGGTTCAAATCCCACGTAGGACAACACTCTGTGTGATTCACAATTTGTTGTTCTGAGTCTGGGTGTTCTTTGTGTCCGTTTCATGTATGTATGTTTGTAAAGTCCCCCGCGACACAGGAATTTATATTCCTAATGCGGGAGTTGTCTTTTAAAAAAAAAAAAGCCAAAAATAATTATTACTAAATGCGCCTCCGCCTTAGTACATTCGATATTGAAAATATTCAATAAATCTCTGGAAACATAATATTCTAGATACTTATGAAAAGAGCATAAGTTCCGATACCTAAAGTGATCATAATGAGGTAGTAGAGAAACGCTGATTTCAACAGGAATAGGCCGGATCGATCGGGGCAGTACTACCCTCAAACAAAAGACTATCCTAATAATGACAGTACTCTTGCTGTCGTATATCATTGGTGAGTTTAAGACCGGAGGCCCAATCATTAAGGCCTGTGGAGAAGGCCTAAGTAAACCGGGAGAATGATGCAGAAACATCCCACCAGGTCGCCATGCTACGTGTAACCATGTTCATTGCTTACCTTCACAATGCCCCTACTTCGGGATTCTACTCATGCTTTCCATCAGGCAGAGTAAAGTCACTTTGGTAGGCTTAAATTTTATACGTAAATTTTAAACGTCTTGCTACATCGTTCTCACATAATGTACCATCTCAACATTAATGATGTAACCAAGATTTTGTAAAAAACATTTTGATTTAAAAGAGTGTCCATGGAGTTTCTTGCCCGTTCTTCTCCATAGAGATCTACGCTAGAGAATGGGTAACTACAGTACTTTCACAGTTTTTATGTCTTGTGACTGGTACTGTAGCTACATTTAATTTTCATTTTTGTTTCGACAATTTATTTATTTATTTATTTATTTATTAAAGCTTCCTGCAAAACATATTGCACAAGGCGGACTTAATGCCATAGGCATTATCTTCCAGACAAACCTTTGGGTGTTGCGAAGCTGTTTGTGGCAGGTGTATATGGGGACAAGTAAGGCGAGGGACTAAGTTATTAATTGCAAAAATATAATATACGTATAATACATATAAATATAATAGACATACACATATATATACACACATTACTCACACACATATTTACATACATACTTACATATATACATACATATATACATATATATATATATATATACATAGACATATACTACATGAATATAATACTTGGATATTTATGATAAATAGTGTTATTCTGAAGACTCCGTCAACAAGTCTCTATAATGTTTTCGCACTTTAAATTTAAAACTGGATCGGCTAGTGGACATCCTGATTTCCAATGGGAGCGCGTTCCAAAGAGCAACTGCTTGAACAGGGAAAGAACAATGGACTTTACTTGAAATGTGTGCAGGGCAAAGAAGGAGAAGATTATTAGAAGAGCGAAGATTTCTGTCATGGTTAGAGCAGAGATATTGGAGGTGGGATTTTAAGTAGGTGGGTGAGTTCGGTGAATGAAGAAGGGAGTACAACGTAGTTAGCACTCTCAAACTGCGGCGCTGCCTAATAGGTAACCATGACAGTTGTATACGATAAGAAGAAATATGATCATACTTTCGCAGATTGAATATAAATCGAATGCAATTGTTGAGAAGCCGGTCTAATTTATTGAGCAGATCTGCATTCAAGTCGAGATAACATACATCACCATAGTCGACAATAGGAAAAATTAATGTTTGAACCAGCATCGTCTTTATTTTAATTGGGAGGAAATGTTTAAGGCGATAAAATCCTCGTAAAATATTTGTGACCTTCTGACTGACGCTGGCTACCTGGGTCTGCCAGTTCATAGTCGTATCAATGTGCAGGCCGAGATCCTTAACCGAAGCACTGATCGGCAAAACAGCACCATTAAATATTATCTCAGGAATAGCGTCAGGGTCAATTCTACAAATCATTCTAGGACTACCTATGATGATCGTCTGACATTTTATTGGGTTCACCGTCAAACCAAACCTGTTGGACCAAATCTGTATGTTTTCTAAGTCTCGGTTAATGCTATTTATCGCGTCATCCAAGTTCCCCACCCCAGCGTGTGCATAGATCTGCAGATCATCAGCATACAGGTGATACGAACACTGAAGTTCACGGGTAATGAGATCGATAAATAAAGAAAATAGAAGAGGAGAAAGAATACCGCCTTGAGGAACACCCGAGTCGAGTTCGGCCCACGTCGATGAAGATTCATCGATTCGGACGGACTGCTGGCGTCCTCGAAGATAGGACGAGAACCATTCCAGTGCATCATCGGAAATCATGAAGTGGGATAGTATTGCTAGGAGGATATCGTGACTCACAGTGTTGAAGGCATTTGAGAAATCGATCAGGACGAGTACAGTTAATTTGCCTTCTTCTGCCGCCGCCTTGATATCAAGGGTCACTTTGAGCAACGCTGTCTCTGTGCTGTGTCCGGGTCGGAATCCTGACTGATATTCGTTGAGGAAATTATGCTTGTGTACGAATTGTGAAAGTTGCTTATGTACACAAGCTTCTAGAACTTTGGAGAGGAAAGGAAGTATGGATATTGGTCGGAAATGAATAGGAAGAGAGGGATTGGGTACTTTGGCTAATGGACGTATGTAGGCTTTGCGCCATAAAGATGGAAAAACATTAGAGTCTAGGGAATAATTAATCAAGTAGGTGATGATGGGTAGAAGCTGTTCCAGGATAGAGGTAACCATGAAACGGCTAATTTCATCGCAACCAGTGGCATTGGATTTGATGGACAAGATAAATTGTTTGACTTCCTCTGGTGCAACTGGAGAAAAATCAAAAGAGTTTATATTAGCCCTAGGCAGATTGGCCACATAGTCCAAGGTTTGAGATTTGCTTCGATGACTCAACGTAGAGGAAGTGGTGAAATGGTGATTGATGTCATCTAAAGCAATGTTCGGTGGAAAGTCTGCGTGGCGCTCTCTACCAATGCCAAGAGTCCCTAAGATCTTCCAGATATCAGCTGGGGAGGATGTAGAAATACTGTCGAGAATATAACGGCGTTTAGCGTTACGTATCACCTGATTACATTTGTTTCTAGCAGTCTTATAGGCGAGCCAGTTTTCATCACAACGTTCTTTTTTGTAACGTCGGAAAGCACGATCCCTGTTCCGCATCACGTTGCGAATGCTATCCGTAAGCCAAGGTGCCGGCGGATGCCTTAATTTAATTTTTTTTACTGGCGCATGAATATTATACAGGTTCAGGATGTTGTCGTTTAATATTCTAAGCTTTTCGTCGACTGTGCCTGCCATCTTTAATGGATCTCAGTTGATATGAGAAGCATCCTTCCGAAGCTCTTCCAAGTTCATGTATCGAAAACAGCGTCTATACATCACCTTCGCTTTATATTTTGGAGTTTTGATTTTGTAGGTGATGAAAATCAGGTCGTGATGTGAGAAACTTGGTGCCAAGTGTTGTCCATGAGCAATAACCTTAGTAAGAGACGAGGTAATAATGAGGTCAAGCAGGGTATCTTCGCCATTTGAGTTGTGATGAGTAGCTTGAAGAGGTAAGACATGAAAAGAAGAGGATTCCAACAGGTTTAGTAGTTTACGTGAACGAGAGGAATTTTGAGACAAAAGATCAGTATTAAAGTCGCCCATGATGATGTGATGCTCATACTCAGACCCTAACGATTCTAAAACCGATTCGAATTCGGTGAAGTAATCAATGGCTGGGGGACAGTATACGACACCCAAGATGAGTTTAACTCCCCTGACACAAACCTCAAGGAAAAGATATTCAGCGCTAGAATTAGGTGGTGATTTAGAAGAGATATTATAAGAAAAATCAGATCGTAAGTAGATCGCAACACCACCACCTCTTTTATTTACTCTGTCATTCCGGATAAGAACAAACCCCGGAAGAGGGTAAGAGGTAGAAAGTAGTTGAGGTTTGAGCCATGTCTCAGAAACCAGGATGGCATGTATGTTTGAGCCATTGAAAGTTTCCCATAAGTCACTATAGTGACTGGGTATGCTTTGGGCATTTATATGACATATGTTTAAGTCATGATTAGATTTTGTATTAAAAGTGCTACGCAACACGTCACCGAGAGTATCGGTTACCGAGATAAAACTCTCGTTAGCTATCGAGTCCACAGAGTCATTGGCGGAGTAATACGATTCAGCATCAGACATCAAGTATTAAAAGAAATAAATATAATAGTATAAATAAATAAATATCACGATTATATATATATCTATATTTACGGGTGCAATCAAGGACTTTAACAATTAAGACTTAAAAACTTACATCAAAGCAGCACCCGCCGGCTCACACTGACACTTATTTATAGCTACACCACTAATTAATATCAACTATTTACAGTTTAAGATAAAAGTAAGAATTTTAATGGTTATTGAAATAAATCACTCCTTAGTTGCAACAAAATATTATTTCTGTTATTGATGTGATTTGTTAAGAAATTAAGTTAAAACAAAACGCACTCGTAAGGAAGCGCTATTCGTAAACACCACTTTCCGTCAACTTGACAAACTTCGTAATGTCACCGAAATGTCACAGACTTGTTATTGTGGAATGTTAACGTACGTGGTGTGATATTTTAGATAAAGACGGTATTAAGCGTATGCACAAAACACTAATACTCTACGAAGCGTATGCCAAACAAAACAAAGTTAACAGATTTTCAGAACATTATATGCAACAGCGGTGTACAAATTAGATCCTGCGGGTTGCGGTCTTGTTGCCATTTGAACTATTATCAGATGCACCGCCGCCCCTCGCAGCACGGGACTCGTCGCCTTCCTTAGGATATTTTTGTATCAATGGCTCCAATTCATCAAGCGACGTAATCTTCACTCGAGTGCCGTTCGGAGTCTTGATGATAATAACGCCTTCTTGTGTCCAACAACCTCGCACACCGAAGTGGAGGCGGGCTCTGGCGAATGCAGACTGTCTACCCTTAGTTAAATATTCTTTCATTATAATACCTGTGCCCTTGAGTTTAGTCTTCAATTTCCATACAGCAGATTTGAGATCTAAAGTTAAAAATCTTACTAGTAAGGGTCGGTTGTGACCTTTTTTCGGTCTTCCAAGTCTATGACAGGTTACAATGGATGACTCTGTTAATTTAAGATCAAGCTTGTTACTAAGGAGACTCAGTAGTATATCTGTACAGCTTTCTTTTTCGGCCTCTGGAACTCCAATAAAAACAAGTGATTTGCGTCTATGTCTGGACTCCAGTGCATCAACCGTTTTAGAACATTCATCAATCTGCTTGCGAATCAAACCAAGCATACTAAACATAAGCTCACGGAAGGTTCGGAACTCGTCCGCAAGCCTTGCAACAGTATCTTTAGCTGGTGCGCTACATTGTATCTGCGCCTCAAGTTCACTCATTCTCTTTGTGAAGGTTTCCTCCAGGCTCTTCTGTGCAGATTCAATCATTTCAAGTTGGGGCATAGTGAATGTTCTTATCAATTAGTAAAATGCAAAGTAAATGTTATGATGGTGTCAATGAACAGCCGGCAGGTGGATAAAATTAAAGACTTGTTATAGCATCTACAGCTTTGCCAACACTCACACTTCCAAATAACTGTGGTTTACACTGATTTTAGTTACTGAATTTGTAAATTTCAGACAATTCAAAAGTGCCTGTAACTGGCCTACTTGAAATAAATGCTTTGATTTTGATTTTTGATTAAAAAAGAAAAAAAAGAAAATATATGAATTTCAGACGTATATCTATATGATCCATGTTTGCTAAAGTTTTTGAATCCTTAATCTATCCACATTGACTGTGGCAATAAACTGATGTATGTAAAAATTGATTTTAGCAAAGAGATTTATCGCATTCCACATAATGTCCTTCTATACAAGTTTTTAACATATGGTATCACAGGCGTTCTCGTATGGCATATGGTATCTCGAAAATCGTCGCTTATTGTCGCAGTCAATGGTTATCAATGGAGGACTTATATATCAACTTCTGGGTTTCCTCAGGGCTCTCATATCGGTCCAAATTTGTTCAATATTTTCGTCAATGACATTCCCCAGTATCTCCAGCTCTCTCAATGTTACATGATACTGTGTTGCTTCAAAGGGACATTGACTCAATAGCTCAATGATGTATTAATAGTGACTTGGAGTTATACATTAAAAAAGTGTTTCCACGTAAAGTATGAAAGAAATTGAAGGCATCCACCTATAAGGTAGGCACAACAAGTATCCGGGAGATTAATCAGATTAAAGATTTAGGGATAAAGTTCGACAATACATTAAAATTTATTACACATTTCGAAAATGTAATTTAAAAAGCTTCCGAAATGCTGGGTTTCTTCTGCTTGGCTGGGTGATTGAATTAAAATGCAGTGGCACCAAAGTTTTGCTTTTGTTTTTCTTTATATTGGAATACTGCAGCACAGTCTGGCGACCATATTTTGCTACTCATAACCTTAGGCTGGAACGACAGAAAAAATATTTCTTTCGCATCTAGCTTACTCCTCTGGCGTTGCTAGGGAAAAAAAGATCATACATAGACAGACTGTCGCGTTTTACGATGTTGTCACTAGAAAGACGTAGAAAAATGAGTGATGCCATCTTTGTCTACAAAATGCTCCGCGGAAAAATTTACTGTCCTCAATTGCTCAGCAGGTTCCTATTTCGTGTACCCGTAAGATTTCCCCGTGCTCCTATTATTTCCCCTGAACTCTCCGCTTCATAGAACGGTGCTTAAAACCAACTCTGTAAGTAGATAAATAGCTACAGTGATCTTGTTGACGTACACTCCGATTTATTTGGAAAGTTCTGCAGAATAATACGTGAATCATTATGATGCATCTTTATACCTCTTTTGTCACAGAAATCTATCAACACTGTATTACTTAGCGCTAACTGTGGTTCCATAGTAAATATAGTAACATTGTTTATCTTATATTTTTGTTGATGTGCATGTGGTGGTTACCTATAAGAGATTGTTACACTAGTCAGAAGTATATGGTTGTGTAGAAATTTATAGCAGACTTATAAATAATTACATACGTTAAAACCTACATGTAATAAAATTTAAGTAATCTATTATAAGTATTGCATTAGGTTAGTGGCGACCCGGCAACTGCTTGGAAAATGCTGAGACGACTCGACGTGACGCACGCGTTTACCGGAACAGAGGCATCAAATCTACATATTAATAACTCTTTGTTCAAACTTCGAATGATTGTAAAAAAAATATAATAAACTTTTTTCAGTAAAATCGTTTTTTTCTGCAACCTGCCTACTTTACACTCACTATTCATAGTTGTGTTTCAAGGCAAACGAGTTTGTGAAGATTTTCCTTATAGGTACCTATATAAATTATATAATATTAGTTATTTATGTATAAATATTACAGAAAATATTTGAGATAATTTAATAGCTGTTATAACAAATAGCTGGATGCGAGAAGCCGAGGATCGAACCAAGGGTCGTGCAATTGGAAAGGCCTTTGTGCAGCAGTGGACAGCGATAGGCTGAAGATAATAATTAGAAAAACAGGTATAAAGTGTAAGGGTGTTTATATCATAAACACTTAGGCAATAAGCTATTTCATTTCCAATGTTCATGTCCCAAAATCTTCTTCACTCACAATCTTTCACGATTTTTTTCAGATTTCTTGACCCAACCGTTTAGCTGTTAGAGGGGGCACCCTGATTTTACAAAAAAAGATGCGCTTTAAAGTTGAATAACTCGCCAACGCATGCCTAAATCAAAAAATGGTGAACAACCTCGTAATGTTCTTAAAAGACCTACTTTTCTTGTACGCCAAATAAAAATATTTTTTGTAATTTTATTCTAGCAGTTTGTTGATGTGATGGTTTTCATCATATCCATATCCATACATGTCCATACATATCCATGCAAGATTTCTTCTTTCTACGGTAAGTCGAGAACGGACGGAATTCGGGCCCTAAAATGGGGTACCCGTTTAATTTGCGTTATATTTACCTTGATATTTGAGTTTAAACTGTAATATTGTATTTTAAATGTTATCAGCTAATATCTATACTATGAAAATGATTAGTTGACGGTCTTATTGAAAAGTTAATAGTCTAAACATTGACCTATCATGACATAATTTTTGATTTTTCAAATCAAAGAAATCAAAATCCAGCTCCTGCCAGCCATCCTGCACAAGTCGTCACTCCACCTGGCCTGTGGGCGTCCTACACTACGTTTGGATGGCTGGCAGGAGCTGGATGCGAGAAGCCCAAAATCGATCAAAGTTGTTTGCAATGGGAGAGGCTTATGTCCAGCAGTGAACTGAGATAGGCTGATGATGACACACAGTTGTTGTTGCATAGTGGGACTTATACATAATAAAATTAATTAAAATATTATTTACATATCATTTCCCGACGTTTCGAACTAAGCTCTCACTAGTCTATCCGTAATCACAAGCGATGTAACCTGTCCGCAATGTCGGGAAATAGAAGATATCGTAAAGTTTTAAATAGAGATAGTTCAAAATAAGAAAAAAATTTCATCATTACGTTATTCATTAAGAACGGTTCAGTAATTCAGTCGTTATAAAAGTCAGTAAAGCGCTCAAGTAGTCAAGTGACCTTGAGTAAGTACCTAGATGGTGATCGTTTGTGGCATGCTATGTTATGAGCGTTTCCGTGATTCGGGAGTCACGTTAAGCAGTTGGTGCCGGTTGTCATCGCAAGATAACAGTCGTAAAGCTTAGATGTCGGCTCGATTCGTAGCCACAACGTGTTTTGCCAGACCCCAACCCGCACTCGGGAAATGTGGGGACGTTTTATTTAATAACCTGTTAAGGGACTCTACTCTGCCTAATGGAAAGCAGCATCCAAATACGGGGTCCACCACACTCTCTGTGAAACTCGCGATCCCGTACCTACATCTTTATAATAACAGCTAACTAATGTCCGCGGCTCCGCTTGCGTGCTAGGGGTATGAAAAACCTGAGACTTGAAATTATTCTGAGACCACCCGATATGCACACAAAATTTCATACAAATCGGTCCAATATTTCGGAGGAATTTGTTAACAAACACCACGACACGAGAATTTTATATATTAGATTTTCGATCGTACTAAAAAGTATATATGTACAAACAGGTTAAAAAGGTTACTTACAAAAATCTTTTTTCAAAATATGATCTTGTTTTTTTAACCAGTCCTCCAAAATGTCAATTGCTTGCTTTAGTCTTTCAGGAGTGCCTAAATCGTACAACTCTCTTATTTCTTGAACAGCATTCGGTGGTAATTCTAGAAGATGGGAAGTCGGCCATTTTTCCATTCTAACTAAAAAATATATTTTAACTTACTTGTCAACTAAATTTTTGCAAAGAAATACTTTATGTTTATAATATTATTAATTCTTATGGTTCGTACAAATTAAAACCAACTAAACTACTTTAAAGGCGGTACTTCCTATTTATGTGAGTTACACGTGTGTGTGTGTGTGTGTGTGTGTGTGTGTGTGTGTGTGATACGGTTTGGCATTGCTATATAATGTAAACCAGTCGCCTTGACAAACGTAATAGTAGCATTAATGATCTACACAAATAAATAAAATTGTCTGTTATTAACGTCAAATTAACTTATAAATAAATAAATATTTCGAACATTTTTCACACACAACGCAATCTAGTCCCAAACTAAGCAGAACTTGTATTAAGGGTACTAGACAACTGATATAAATACATAAACATACTTTTTTTTGCAAATACATACATATGATACATAGAATACACTCAAACTCCGAAACAAATATTTGTGGATCACACAAACATTTAGTCCGACCCGGGAATCGAACCCGAGACCTCTTGATCAGCAGTCGCATGCGCTAACCACTAGACCAACGAGGCAGTCAATTGAATAAATGCATATGAAAGTACATAAAAAATTATATTTTTTTTGTGTTATAATGAATAATTTGGGTATTTTTTGTTAAAAAGAAAGGGTGCAATAATAATAATTTAAAAAAAAACGAAATAGTGAACAAAATCCGATACAAAAAGAACAAATACCGCGTGTAATGCCGCGGGATGGAGCTAGCTATGAAAAGTAAAACTGCACGAGTAAAACCTTAATACTTCGCAAAATCGACTGTACTTTACAACGTGTATTTTCTTACTTTGTTAACAGTAATATTAATCATTAGTACATTGTTCACCGAGGGAGGAAGGGACCGATTACTAGCGAGGGAGCAGTTTGTGGTCCGAAGGCGCAGCCTAGGGCCACAATACTCCCGAGGTAGGAATGGGACTTTCACCCGAGTGCTACGCAGTGCTTTATGCTACACCTGTAAGGAACATTTATAGTATTTTTAAAATAAAATCAAAACGTATAAATAATAAATTTTACCAATATTTGGCGCTTCTTTTGTTTTTTTTTTTATTCTTAACAGAAGGATGTCAGTGGCACGGAGATTTTAATTATATGAAAACTCCTTGGGCAGGCGCGCGCCATAGATAAGATAACACATGAGAAATGAAAATTCATACAACTTTCTCTCCCGCTAAAACACGTTAGAAATGGATTTTCATACATTTTTCCCTCCCGCTTATTCAGGTCAAGGAAAAGACTAACGTTCTCTTTTCATTTTCAGGGAATATTGACTACTGTTCCGATCAGGTGTAGTATAAAATATTTTATTGGTAAAAATACAAAATGACATCTCTAAACTACATCACTTTGTTTACGTGTTAACCTCCACGGGTCGTCACCCCACCAGGTGAAATTTGCAAGTTTGTAAAGTCCCCCAGCATGAGGACGTGGCCAAATGCTAGTCGCCGCATCATGACCTCCAATCTCTTCAGGAAAGCCTCGAAGTCGCTTGAACTCCAGTTGGGATGATTCCCCCCCACTCTGCAGCAACAGATACAGCTGTTGTGCTTGGTCTCGGGTTCGATTCCCGGATTGGATCAAAATGTTTGTATGATTCACAAATATTTTGTTTCTGAGTTAGGGTGTTTTCTATGTATAATATATTATTATATAATATGTATTTACAAAAAAATAATATGTTCAGGTATTTATACCAGTTGGCTAGTATCCATAATACAAGCTCTACTTAGTTTGGGACTAGATGACGTTGTGTGTAAGATGTTCGAAATATTTATTATATTTTATTACTAGATTGCGAACTTGGAAGCAAGAAATAATTACGCGAATCAATCAATCAATCAATTTAGCATTGTTCTAATTTGTTGTAAATTATTGTTTTCATTCAATATTTGTGCTAGACACTTAAAATCCGGGATTCGATAGTCAAGACGTCCAAATAAATTTATGTTTTCTTTTAATTTAAACTAATTTTATAGATTCTAAATGTATATCATGGCAACGCCTATGACAATAAATTAGCAACAAATTGTAGATTCACAAGAAACATCACGCATTCTTCAATTTTCAAAAAAACTCATAGCCTATTATGGCAACGCCTATAACAATAAATTAGCAACAAATTGTAGATTCACAAGAAACATCACGCATTCTTCAATTTTCAAAAAAACTCATAGCCTATTATGGCAACGCCTATAACAATAAATTAGCAACAAATTGTAGATTCACAAGAATTATCACGCATTCTTCAATTATCATCTCACAAGTTGAAAGTCGCTCAACGTGCTCTATAAAAGGGCTATGCTCGGCGTTTCTGTGAGGGATCGTATCAGGAAGGAAGTGATCCGTCAGAGAACTAAGGTTATCGGTATTACCACCGGATTAGCAAGCTGAAGAGACAGTGTGCTGGCAATATTAGCCGCAGAACTGACAACACTTGGGGCTGAAGAGATCTGGAGTGGAGAACGCGGCTCGGTAAACGTAGTGTAGGGTGCCCACAAGTCAGGTAGAGTGACGACTTGTGCAAGATGGCTGGCAGGAGTTCGATGCGAGAAGTCCAAAATCTATTAGAATGGTGTGCAATGGAAGAGGCCTGCGACAGGCTGATGATGATCAATCATCATCATTATCCAAATGCACACGCGGATTGACATACAAAAGTCAGAATACCGGCACTGCTGCTGCTGTCCCTCAGACTGTATCAATAGTACAAATGATAACAAATATACAAACAAAAACAAAAGAAATGAAATATGTTTCGTTGACATAGTGAATAAATTTGATTCAATAGCAACATAATATGCAGATAATACCGAGGAGTATACGAGACTAAAGTTATTATCATTTCAACGGTCTTCCCGGTTGCTTCCGGAACTTACACTGTGGAGCGCGTTGTACGCTTTCCTGCTCCTTCTTCTACTTTGCCTTGTGTTCTGCATATCAGGTAATGAGACTGTTACCATGACGGTTATTCTTTACGAGGTTAAGCCTATCGCTTGTACCGGAGCCCACGTACTAAGCTGGAGTACCATAGTATAATACCGCTAGAAGCTAGTGTAAAAAAACTTAAAAGCTAAGACCAGAGATACTTAAGTGCATTCAAGTTTGAAAAGCCGTAGTCACACGTTACACAGAAACATCTCGTACCACAACACTTTAACAACGCGTGACTACGACTTTTCAAACTTGAATATGTGTACATCTTTATATTGATACTTGTGTACTATAGTATCGTATCATATGACATTATTGACAACTTGCAAACGAAGACATCTTGGTAGAGGCTATTTTACTTTTTCATTAACGTTGTTTAATCTAGCGGATTGTAAATCTGATTTCACACTTTTTCAGCGGTGTTTTTTGTCGTGGTTGGTTTTTAGATTTTACTTGTTTTATTTATCCTGTGCGTGTGGTGACGGATTAAGAATAAAAACTGTCACCACCCCTATTCATTCCATGGGTATCGTAAGCAGCAGCAGCAAGAGAAGGAAAACTTGAAACCAACCCTTTTTTTATTTTTTTTTTTAGTGTGTGAAAAATCATCATGGACCGTCACCCCACCGGGGGTTACGGCGGGGTGGTGTGTCGGACTTGAACCGACTAAAAAACACACAGTGTGCCCTCTCCGCGCTTCTCCGTTTAGGAGTAGGAGAAGTCCAGGGTGGGATCTCCTTCTGAACTTCTCCAGCGCCTGCCCGCTCCTGATGCGGGCACCGTCTCTGTTTGACGACCCTCTCTTAGGCGGCGTCCGGCACACACCGACGCCGCCCCCTCGCGGCTGGCCACATAATGCGGGTGGAGGGAAAACCCGTCCCGTCCACCCGCGGCCACACTCAAGGCGGCATGAGGCGCAGATGTTCGCGCCTCCGCCGCCCGAGTCGCCGGCGGCGAATCTGGTCCGATTGGATGTCGTCCTCCCGGGCCTTCTCCGCCGCCTCCTTCTGCGTGATTACGTCCTCGCAGAAGGTTGCGACCGCGGTAAATGAGCTCTCGCTGCCGATCATGGAACGAACGACGGCCGGCAGCGAGAGATCCCCTCCGATGACTGCAGTGAGGACCCGGCGCTGCGTCTCCCATGCAGGGCAGACCGCCAGCGTGTGATGAGCCGAATCCTCACTGCAGTCGCAGTGGTGGCAGGCGGGACTCAATTCCCTCCTGGCGACCGAGTGCAGGTACTTTCCGAAGCAACCATGCCCGGAAAGAACCTGCGTCAGTCGGAAGGTAAGGGTCCCGTGCTGCCGCACTGCCCATTCGCCGATGACCGGCTGACTTGAAACCAACCCTATACCAACCCGTCTGGCCAGCGTGATATAGTAGGCCAAAACCTCCTTCTAAGGAGAGGCCTATGTCCAGCAGTGGACTGTTAAAGGCTGTTGATGATGATGATTGATGAGCACTACTCTTGGATTCTGCTAATGCTTTCCATCAGGCAGAGATGAGTCACTTCGGTAGGATCATATAAAAATAGACATATATTCATACATACTAATATAATTAAATAATCTTTATTGCACATCATGATTGGAAAACAATTATGTATGTACGCCTATATAATTCAATTATGGTTTGAATGATACTTCACAAAATTGTGAATAGATGCGTATTGACACAGTACTTAAATCAAGTATCCAAGGCTACCGGCTCATAGTTGAAGAGCGCTTTTGGTAACCTTTGTGCTATTATATTGAACGTGCAAAAGGACTTGAATATGACATTGAGTTGTACGTGATGACGATAATACAAATGAAGTGAGAAAAATAGGATTTGAATTTTTGGTAATATTAAAGTTATATCTAACGTATCTCTTGGTCAAATGGTTAGCGATCATGACTGCTAAGCCAAAGAGCCGAGTTCGATTCCCACCTAGAAGGAACCTTGTGTGATGAGAGTATCATTTGTTTTGAATCAGGATGTAGTTTATTAGCAGTTTTTTTTAAGCCTACCAAAGTGACTCTACTCTGCCTGATGGAAAGCATGAGTAGAATCCAGGAGTAGGGGTCTCCATCCTCATTGTTAGGGAAGGCAATGCAGCATGGTGACAAATACCATGGCAGCCTGGTTAGTTGTTTTTGCATCATTCTCCCGGCCTCTGGAGATCGAGAGAATGGTAGATTATTGTGTATAGTATTGTATTCAGTATTCTGCTCTCGGGTGCAATAGTATATCTATCATATCATAAAACGATATAGGCCTCTCCTTAGAAACGAAGTTTTGGGTTTAGTATATAGTTAGAAATAAACAATGCGATATGTGAATGAACATTATTTTTATTATCATAAACTACTTACACAATCCTTTGCCTAATAATCTTAACATTCAAATATGAATATAATTTTCTATAACAATTATATTTATTATTAATAGTCTCAGTGACCTCATAAATATTGACCTCTGAATTAATCTTAGATATCCCTAAAACATTTTCAATTTAATGAGTATATTACTCATTAACGCCATTAGTACACCTACGCGTTCGTATGCGGCAGCGAATCACTGCGAAACTACTGCGGTAGCGAAATATCTGCGGAGCGTTAGTACATAGCAGTTTTTTTTGCAATGAAAAATATTTCAATATTTTCGTGTAAGAAAATCTGTGTTCATGGTAAGAAAATCTGTCCTCAACGACAGAACGCATGCGAACACCTTGCGATGCGAAACATCACTAGCGAAATATCTGCGTCTGTGTAACGACGATTTCGCAGTTCCTTGCGAAACAATACCGACAAGGACGCAACTATTTCATGTAGCCTAGTGCTAGAGTGAGACGTAGCGTATGCGAAATTCTGCCATACTACTGACAGTTTTTTCGTTGTTTCGCTGCCGCATACGAATGCGTAGGTGTACTAACGGCGTAAATTGAATAAAACCAAACTAAAAAAGAAACATTAATTAACTCTCTTTTTCTTCAAATTTCTTTGTACTTTAGATTTTTTTCATTAGCTATACTTTAAATACATGTCTTTCATATGTAAAACATATATATTTGCAATGATATCTGATATGTACCATTTGGATTAATGCGGTCTTTGATTTATCAATAAGTTGTCTGTCACCTAAGTCTCTAAAGGCTACATTCAAGGAGACATGAACCTAATCATTTATTTCTAAAAGCTTTACTTCAAAAATAATCTAATCTACACTCAAAGCCCTGAAAGATCCAGGCATTCCAATATAATGTTCATTAAAAACATCAGCTTGTCTGCACGATTCGTCCGTTTTAGCTTTAGTGATTTCTTGGAAGAATTCCACGTTTTCCTTGGAGCAGAAGTTCTCCAAACATCGCTCTGAAATATCAATCAAAAACATCAATTATGAGTAAATATGTTGTGTATTTTTTTTTTTGGTAAACATGTAACTATCATAAAAAATTATTCAATAAACTGTCAAAAATTCTTAGCTAATAAAATCATAACAGCCTAATTCCTGACTGTATTATTATATATAGTAAACATATGCTTAATTTTTCAAGTTAGTACCATACTGCTACTGATGACTGCCTTGTTGGTCTAGTGGTTAGCGTATGCGGCTGCTGAACAAGAGGTCCAGGGTTCGATTCCCGGGTCGGACCAAATGTTTGTGTGCTTTGCAAATATTTGTTTCGGAGTTTGGGTGTTTTCTATATATGTATTTACAAAAAAAAGTATGTTTATGTATTAATATCAGTTGTCTAGTACCCATAGCACGAGCTCTGCTTAGTTTGGGACTAGATGATGTTGTGTGCCAAATGTCCGAAAATATTTATATAAACTTTTTATTGGCAGTTATACTTAAAAGGTGCCAAGAGAATTCTAAATACACCTTAGTAGTCCTTCCATCTATTGTTCGTCCGTATCAAAGTTCACTCTATCATCATTACTAATTACAATAAAAACGTGAGGGCATGAGGACCTCTTGGCTTTCAAGATATAAATATTTTTAATTGCTGTTTACGACAACTCAGTTCTTGTCTATTGATTTGACTTTATCTAATTTTGATTAAAATTAACAAAATATATTGACTGCCTTGTTGGTCTAGTGGTTCGATGTTCGATTCCTGGTTCGGGCCAAATGTTTGTGTGATTCGCAGTTCTTTTTTTTCGGAGTTTGGGTTCTCTATGTATACTATGTATTTACAAAAAAAAGTATGTTTATGTATTTATATCAGTTGTCTGGTACCCATAATACAAGCTCTGCTTGACGTTAAGTGTAAGATGTCCGAAATATCAATATGATGTGCATAGATAACTATACGTTACCATAGAGTGCCCTTAAAGGCTTTTCTTTGCCGCCAAAATCTTCAGGCAATATATCCTTTTCGATGACTTCATGCAAACTATCCAAATTCTTAATTACGTCGATTCTTTCACCAAGTTTAGTACTGAGGGTTTGTTTGAACAGTGAAACCAAGGAGTCCACCATCTTAGAACCCGACATGATAAGAATTTTTTTAATCCGCATACCGTATCCTTCCTAAAAAAATAGGAGGAATATAAATTTGGATGCAGGTCTTTATAGATATTATAAATTACTTGTTAATTCTTATCTATACATTTAAATAAATAAATAAAATTAAAGTGATTGATTGTAAAATCAAATTAAGAGTGTTTTACTAAATGCATATGGTAGAAACATATAAATGGTAAATGCTATTTTAAAAAAAATAACTGTCTGTTTATTTCGGCTAATCTCTGTATACATACGCATATATATAAATACTTAAGTATCAACTTTGGCTAATTATTTATTTTTAGGATAGCTTCGCTCCGCGCAATTTACAAAAAAATCTGCGGTCAACACCGTTAGGCAAGTTCGCTATAAAATTGTTCAAAAGATTACGATACCTTCTATTTCCCCCTTTAAATTCCCGATCTATTAACCTCATAAATAATTGTATCGAAAGTTATCGTATAATATTTGTATCCGCTTTACAACAATGACGTGTGAACTGTAAAGTAGTTGCCTATTAATGGGAACACTCAGCATTGTAATCTATTATACTGTGAATGCTAGATTTATTGACATCCAGAGAGGTTTTTATACCAAAAACAATTTCAACATTTAATCAGTCATGACATTGTATTCAATAGATTTTATTTTAATACTCTTTCAATGAAGTAGAACCTCGAATGGATCGGTTCGACCGGGGCGGTACTCCCTTCTCATAGAATACTAATTTTGTAGTATTCGTGCGGTTATTTTCATGTTATTGTGCAAGTGCAAGACCGAAACCCCAATGATTCAAAACCATCTCAATAACCTACATACATACAGTATATACACTATGGCACGCTATTGAGATGCTCATCTTGACTGACTTATATAATCATGTCACATATAATCATAAGACTGCCTCGTTGGTCTAGTGGTTAGCGTATGCGACTGTTGATCAAGAGGTCTCGGGTTCGATTCCCGGGTCAGACCAAATGTTTGTGTGACCCACAAATATTTGTTTCGGAGTTTGGGTGTTTTCTATGTATTATATGATTGTATGTATTTACAAAAAAAGTATGTTTATGTATTTATATCAGTTGGCTAGTTACCCATAATACAAGCTCTGCTTAGTTTGGGGACTAGATGGCGTTGTGTGTAAAATGTCCGAAAATATTTACATTTATTTATTATCTTTATTACATTACTAGCTTCGCGACCCCGCGAACTTCGTACCGCCTTACAGTCGATTCAACGTCACTCAATTGTTTGCCTTCTTGGAACTACAATAAAATTTAAACTTTATAGTATTGTATTAAAGTTCAAATTGACTTCTAATTGTTATAGATAATAACTAGCTGACTCGCATAGCCCCGTCTGCATCTTCTATTGCCCGTAGTGTAAAACTAGTTATTGTGAGCCAACTTTAAAAGAAATACATATGTTATCACGGTCTTTGTTTTAGAACTTTTAAACTGAGAATAATTTGGTCATACATGATTTTTGCGAATCTAAGGGCCACATCACACTAGCTACTTTTAGCATCGGCGATCGGCAACTAGTCGATTTTTAGAAGCTAAATACGGCGACCGAACTCTCTACACCGCACACTTAAAAACGCCAAAACCCGGAGATTGAGTCGCTTTTTAGAAGCGCGACACAGCAGCTGAACGCTACTCTCCGCACACATTCGGATGCCGGTAGCATCGATTTGGCATCTGAGCAGTCGCTAAAACGCGCGTTTCCGATACCGCGATCAACGCAGGAAGTCGCTAAAACGCGATGCAGCATCGATGCAGTCGCCAAATCGCCGATCGCCTATGCTAAGAGTAGCTAGTGTGCGGTGGCCCTAATCGAAAAAAAAACGATTTCGAAACATTCTTCGTTGGTGCTCCACTCGTATTTATTCTATTTCTTTAGTCTTTGCGTGATGATATATAGCCTATAGCCTTCCTCGATAAATTAGCTATCTAGCACTAAAATAATTTTTCAAATCCGACCAGTAGTTCCTGAGATTACCGCGTTCAAACATACAGATTCTTTAACTTTATAATATTCATCATCATCATCAATCGACAAAAGCCTTTAACAGTCCACTGCTGGACATAGGCCTCTCCTTTGAAAGGAGGTTTTGGCCTACTATACCACGCTGGCTAGACGTGTTGGAAAAGGGTTTGTTTCAAGTTTCCTTCACTTGGCATTTTGTTCTGCCACTGCTTATTTTGTTCCTTTAGTCGCCTCTTACGACACCCATAGAATGAATAGGGGTGGTGACACTTTGTATTCTTAATCCGTCACTACACGGACAATTATAATATTAGTATAGATAAATAATATACAAATATCAAAAGTGTTATACTTACAGTCATTAATGTAAATATATGTTTCAGATTCATTGGGCTAATTTTAGTTACAAAGTTCAGAACATTTATGTCCCTATAGTCACAAATAAGTATAAATCCGGAATTGTAGTCATTCATTTTAACGTATTCACTAGCCTAAAAAAAAAACAATACATTAAAAAAATTCTTCATTACGGATAAAACTTGTATTTTATAATAATAACTTGAAAATTATACAAGGCTGTCTATAGAGTTTGGAATCATAGACACATGCAAAAGTATCATCATAAATCACATTAACGGCTTAGTTACTGCCTTGTTGGTAAAGTGGTTAGCGAATGCGGCTGCTGATCAAGAGGTCTCGGGTTCGATGTCCAGTATTCAACTCTAATTATTTAAATATTTCGGACATCTTACACACAACGCCAACTAGTCCCAAATTATGCAGAGCTTGTAAACTGATATAAATAAAAAAAACATACTTTTTTTTGTAAATAGATACATATTATACATAGAAAAACACCCAAACTTCGAAACGAATATTTGCGGATCACACAAACATTTGGTCCAAACCGGAATCGAACCCGAGAGCTCTTAATCAGCAGCCGCAAACGCTGACCACTAGACCAACAAGGCCGTCATTAGGTAATGCGTTCTGTTATAGCCAAAGTAAAAAATAATGAAATGCTTACCACCACAACATATTTGTAGTAAAGTTGTACCAAGTTAGAATCAAAGTTATCGGACAATACTTTTAACATGTATACTCTGTTGTGCTGTTTCGTCAGTTTTGGTAGGTGAGCTTGAATGCTGAAAATATACATCATCATCAACAGTCTTTAACAGTCCACAGAAAGAAAATTATGACACTGCATACTCTTGTTTGTCACGATACATACATTATATTATCTACATTTTATTAGTATTTATAAAAATATTTCTTTGACATTTTTCTAAACTAAATACAAATTTAATATTCTCTTATAATCTTTATATATATAATTCTTCTGTGAGTGTGTATGTCACTGAACTTCTCTCAAACGACTGGACCGATTTTGATGAAATTATTTCAAGTAGTTCAAGAGGATCTGGGAATGGTTTAGATTCGCAATTGGACCCGATAGGTGGCGCTGCGATCAAGTTATGGAATTTTAAAGTTGGGCGGTACGAAGTTCGCTGGGTCAGCTAGTAATATATAAAATTATATGTTGTATAGTTTTTAAATGTAAAAAATACATTGCTTGCCAAAAAACTAATCCATAAACCTTATATTTAACTTTGAGCACAAATCAAACCTACGTCCAATGACAGTCAAACACAACACCACTGTATCATTAAATATAACTATTTTTACAGACTTACATGAAATCCTCCAAAGGTGTAAACATTTCTTTTGAGATAGCAGAAGGGAAAAATTCTGGCATCAGAGTTCTGAGAGTAAAAAGCTTGTCTAATTTTTGTTTTGCACGTTCTATGGAACCTTTGGCCGTTACGAGGGTAGTTTCCAAATATATTCTTGCTGTAAAATAAGAATTGGTTTCAGTAGTTATTGAAATATATACCAAATATAATAAGGCCGGTTACTTTTCAATGCTTCCGTTTGCGATACATTTAAAATGCTTATAATAATAACAGGTATTACAAATTGAATCTAGCATTATGATAACTTTAATTAACATTCTGATTAAAAGGTATTGAAGGACTTCTTTATTTGTTTAAATGCCTGGATAAACTGATTTTTTTTTTTCTTTCTTTTTCTTTATCTTTAATTTTAGATTTAGATTTCTTTAGATTAGAAAGGAATGAAAAGCAAATTATGAAATTCGTAGCGTAACAATCCTAGACACAAGAGTGATAGATAAATAGCATAATTTTTTGTAAAAATAAAACTCAATACTCAAGTTGAACCGCATGGGAAGACAAGAGATATTGTAAAACGTAAAGGAATCCGGATTCTTCCATAAGAACCTAGATTGGAATATTATTCAACTAATGATGAAGAAGCAACTCACTAAGCCGCCATAGTGTTGGTCACCATACTACGTTCGAAATGAGGACATTAACTGCTACTCTTCGATTTACACATGTGTTCCATCAGATATCCTACTAATATTATAAACGCGAAAAATTCTGAGTATGTATATATTTATTTTTATTTTTATTTATAAACTTTATGCACTAAAATTGTACATAGGCGGACTTAATGCCCAAGGCATTCTCTTCCAGTCAACCTTCGGGTGGTGCAGAAATCTTATAAGGTAGGTACACAGAGGTTAAATATTATATACACTAGAATGTACATAGTTCACAATATTATATATATTATATAAACTTACATGCATGTATGTTTATACTTATACTTATGTATGTTTGTTGCTCTTTCACGCAAAAACTACTGAACGGATTTGGATGAAACTTTACAGTAATATAGCTTAAATATCAGAATAGCACATAGGCTACTTTTTACTGCAATAATCCAGATAAAAGCTAGGTGATTATAAAAATACATTAAATCGTAGATGTCAAAATGTATCACTGTTTATCTCCTGTCAAAACTTCACACATAACATACATGCATGGCAACCATAATGATAGTTTGTAAATGGCAAATTTTAATCACATATTAAGACAACTTTTATTCCGAAAATACGAGAGTAACACCGCGGGGCGCAGCTAGTTATTTATATTTATAAAGCTTAATAATTTGATGTATGAAGTTGGGTAGGTATTTAGGTCATCGCATGGTATGCAATAACCGGTGTTAATGGAAAATGCATTTCCACTGTTTGAATGCACCGCAGTTAACAATAAGCAAAGGCCTATGTCTAGTAGTAGGCTGTCAATGCTTTTGATGATGAGGTTTGAACCTCTGGTAACACCTTATACGGCATTTTATAGCTTCTGACTCACTGTGAGTGACTGGGTCAGAAGCTATTAAAGATGCTACTTCCTAAGTAGTCGCTAAGACTCTTAGCGTATTTATGTAATCATCTAAGAACCATTAAATTAAGAACAACATTTTGGTAAATATAACATAATTATTTTACATGATAAAGAAAAATATTGAGAAAAAAATCTAAACGTACGCAATCTCCCTTTTTTTCATTTTAAGGCCATTTTGAAAATATAAGCAGCCTATGTTACTACCACAATTCTAACGAATTCAAAGACATCCCACAATATGTCAAATAACGTTTAGCCCATTTGCTGTATAACGTGCAAAAGAAATGGACATACTATGTAGTATGTATAAATAAAATATATTTTATAAATATAATAAATGACTATATGACATCTGGTGGGTTTTCACGATTGCAGAGAAATTTTCAATTATTGAAATAATTATCTCTTTTTAAGATATCAATAATATGAACGTATTGTAATCAACAAAAAGTCTTCATAAAGAAATCCAGAAATAATCAAAAAACACTTATAATATCCGTAGCTTATACATTTTTGAAATAAAACTCACTTGTACTTTATTCCACTATTAGAAAGTGGAATAAAATAATATGAGTTTAATTACAACAATGCACTTTAATATATTCCCAGAAAATACATAAAACTACTAATACCATAATGAATACACACTATTATTTGAATGTAATTATACTAAAAAGACGAATCATATCAGCCTAAACAATCTACTTTAGTTCACATCACTTGCAATAGTATTAAAACCAAATTATTCCACTCACGGATATCTTTCTTAACGAAGTGATTTTGCATTTTCACCCATTCTTCCAAAATATCCAAAGCCTCATCAATTCTTCCAGGTTTATCCAAATCGATGTCTTTTCTAACATATTCCACAGACTCTGGATGCAGTTCCAACAGCCTATTTTTTGTACTATCCATTTTCACGGCAACGACCAAATATCAAATGAAGCGTAGAGTACGTACAAAATGCTTTATATACAAACTCAATTGATCTAGGCATCGATCATTATTAACAGCTTTTGATCGCGGCTCTGCCCGCATCTATTTCAGTTATCGCGGTAAAAAACAAATCGTAATTTTTTTTTCATAACAAGTATCCTATGGTACTTCTAATACCTCCAAGCATATGTGTACAAAGTTTCATAATGATAGGTTGAGTAGTTTTCGGGTGAAAGCGTCACAAACAAACTTACATTCGCATTTATAATAGTAGTAGGGATTATTACTCGTGGTTTTGACTCATTGTTTGTATATGATATTAAGTCAAGGTTTCGATATTTAAAAAATAGTTGTTTCATTAACAGAAGAAATGTGATTTTGTTGGAAAAATGAATGAATGTGGAAGGTGTCTGAATAAGTATTCCAAGACATAAATATATTTGAGAACCAAATGTTCCGTAGAAGTGTAATATGGAAAATATAAAGAAACGACGTGTTTTGCAGTAATTGATAAATTTAGACTATGCAATGGAAATTTTACCGTCGTTTTTTTGGGAGAAGAGCCACGATTATTTCACCAAGAATGGGCCGGGTCAATCGGGGCGGTATAACTCTCACACAGAAGACCAATCTTATAATGTCAGCATGTGTTGTCGTATTTCGTTGGTGAGTGTGAGACTGGAGGCCTCAATAGGCCTTCATGGAAATGCATCATTATGCAGAAGCATCTAGCACTACGCTGCCATATTATATATATGACTGAATAACATTATATGCATCCAAGAATAGTTTTCAAACTTCGTAGATTTATCGAGGACCGATGACAATATAGTAATTGCAAAAAACTAAAAAAATATGTTACACAATTAGTCATTTCTCAAAACAAATTGTTCCAAAAAACTAAACAAACACGTTGTAAATAATTTTAATGTAGCGAAGCGTTGGGTACTTTCTGAACATATTGCAGTAACGTCGCTCCACGCTTTTTACATTAAAATTATTTCGTGTCAATCTGCCGACTAATTTGGTAGCTGATGATAGGAGTGGAGTCACTTAGGCTAACTTTATTATAGTTGAAGCTATAAAAAAAAGCGAACAAAATAAAAAAAATATGAGGATAAGTATACTCGTATTTGTCTACATAGAACACTCTTGTGCCCATAGTATGAGTCTCATCATCATCATCATCATCAACAGCCTTTAACAGTCTACTGCTGGACATAGGCCTCTCCTTAGAAAGGAGGTTTTGGCCTACTATACCACGCTGGCCAGGCGGGTTGGTATAGGTCTGGTTTCAAGTTTTCCTTCTCTTTGCATTGATTTTGTCTTGCGTAGTTTATCCCTTAGTCGCCTTTTACGACACCCGTGGAATGAATAGGAGTGGTGACACTCTGTATTCTTAATCCGTCACCATACGGACATATGTCTGACAATAAATATATTAGGATCATTAAGCTGACCATCTTTGAAATTCAAGATTTTCTTAATTAAGATCTTAATTGCACGTTATTTCCCAGAATATTTATTGAAATTTAACTTATTTTAAGTGTTACTTTAGCAGGAAAAAATATGATAGTTGTAAAATTGAACAATACCTACTGCATATAATAAAAAAATGATTAATATGCGTCTCGTATATCTAAAATGAAGTATTTGATATCAACGTCATTATATTATCCGTGCTGTGAAAATTAATTGAACATTAAAACAGAACGTATTCTCACAAACACCTTATCGATTTTTTTAGGGTTCCTTATGGCCTTATGGCAAAAAACGGAACCCTTATAGATTCGTCATGTCTGTCTGTCTGTCCGGCTGTATGTCACAGCCACTTTTTTCATCATACTCATACGCGTGGGGTATCTATGGATAGGTCTACAAAAATGATATTGAGGTTTCTAAAATCTTTTTTTTCTAAACTGAATAGTTTGCGCGAGAGGCACTTCCAAAGTGGTAAAATGTGTCTCCCTGTAAGTTCTAAAATATGAGAATTATAAAACCAAAAAAAAATTATGATGTACATTACTATGCAAACTTCCACCGAAAATTGGTTTGAATGAGATCTAGTAAGCAGTTTTTTTTAAGATGTCATAAATCGTAAACCGCAATTTACCTTACATTCAATCAATACACTATTTATAAAACATCGATCAAAGTTACAACGAACTACAAGAACTTTCATATGATGTTATTTGCTGCAACGGAACTCTTCATGGGCGAGTCCGACTCGCACTTGGCCGCTTTTTAGGGTTCCGTTACCAAGTGGCAAAAAACGGAACCCTTATAGATTCGTCATGTCTGCCTGTCCGTCCGTATGTCACATCCACTTTTTTCCGAAACTATAAGAGCTATACTGTTGAAACTCGGTCGGTAAATGTATTATGTGAACCGCATTAATATTTTTACACACGAATAGAAAAAAAGCAATAAATTTTAGGGGTCCCCATACTTAGAACTGTAACTCAAAACCATACGTGTGCGGTATCTATGGATAGGTCTTCAAAAATGATATTGAGGTTTTTAATATCATTATTTTCTAAACTGAATAGTTTGCGCGAGAGACACTTCCAACTGATACTTCTAAAATAAGAGAATGATAGAACTAAAAAAAAATACATGATGTACATTACCATGTAAACTTCCAACGAGAATTGGTTCAAACGAGATCTAGTAATTAGTTTTTTTTAATACGTCATAAATCATAAAACGTAATTTACATTTCTTTCAATGAAAACACTATTATTAAAACATCGATGAAAGTTACAACAAACTACAAAAACGTTTATATGATGTTACTTGCTGCTACGGAACCCTTCATGGGCGAATCCAACTCGTACTTGTCCCCTTTTTTCATTTATTCACTAACCTTTACCAAAAACCACTAGGTTTTTGGTAAAGGATTTTATTTTATATACTGAAGCCTACCAAAGTGCCTCTACCCTGCCCGATGGAAAACATGAGCAGAATCCAAGAGGGGCCGCCATCTTCATTCTGAGTGCATATAATGAAGCATGGTGAGCCACACCATGACAGCTTAGTGAGATGTTTCTATATATATATATCACATAGAAAACAACCAAACTAATATTTGCAGATCATCCAAACATTTGGTTCAACCCGGGAATCGAACCCGAGTCCTCTTAATCAGACCAACAGGGCAGTAAAGGCATAATGCTGATTTCAGTACAACAACTACCTAAAATGCCATTATTCGTGCTATAGTGTTTCGTTGGTGAGTGCGAGAATCCAGAAGTATCCAGAAATATTTTAATGCACCATTACATGTGGATCAAAATGCATCATTTTCTGCATTAACAATAAGTACGGTTGCCACTACTCTTCAGGCAGGGTACAGACATATTGGGAGGCTCGTATAAAAAGTAAATTATAAAATTATAAGTATTGCTAGAGAGTGTTGTGAAGAGAAGAATGGGTGTTTAATTGTTGGCCTATGCGCTGCCCTGCTCAGAATCTGTTACATTATCAACAAAGAAAACAAACATTCTTTGTATAGTATGCAGGATTTTGGAAGGGCAATACATTCCTTAGAAAAAAGCAATTTGTCATACTTAAAATAAGGTCTATTATTGAACTGATCATCCGCTTGTCCATATCCTAATTTTATTTGGGGTCGGCGCAGTATGTGTTATACTTCTATTCTACTTTATCACTTGTTTTTTTTCACTGTTTTTTTCACTTTTAACTCACTTCCTATTGACATCTTCTTTCGCAGAATCCATTCATCTTTTCTTTGGTCTTCATTTTGCCATGTAAACTTTAATTTCCATACCCAACATTTTCTTTGCCACATTTTCCTCATCCCTCCGCATAACATGTCCATACCAAGATAACCTATTACTTCTTAACTTTTCATCCAGTGGCGCTACTTTCAAACTTCCTCGTATGTATTCATTTCTGACCTTGTCCATCCGAGTTATACCACACATCCATCTCAGCATTCGCATTTCAGCGACGTTCAGGCGTCTCTCATTAGCTTTCTTAATGGGCCAACGTTAAAAATCATACAGGACGACAGGTCTGACGATAGTTTTATAGACCTGTTTTTCAAGTTTTAAGAGGAAACTAGGGTCACAGATTGTCCCCGTTACTTGCCGCCACTTCACCTATCCCGAACTGATTCGGTGCTGTACAGCTCGATCGATCTCACAGTCATATTGCAGTAGGGAGCCAAGGTACTTGAAATTAGAGCAGACTGTTATTGCTGTCCCATCCAGCGTAATGGTTTCATGGCTGGAGAGACCACCGAATTGCAGAACATGTACTCGGTTTTGGATCTGCTGATTTTCAAGCCAACATTCTCTAGCTTTTGTTGCCATTTTTCCAATCTGCTCTCGACCTCACCCCCATCTTCACCAACCAGTACAATGTCATTTGCATTAGTCCGATGTCAAGGCATTTGATACTAACAGGAAGAGGTATGGACTTAGAGCCAATCCCTGGTGCAAGCCTACAGAGGAAGTGAAATACAAAATGACTACTTTGCCTGATTATACTCGCTAAAGTACTCCTTCGGATTGAGAATCCTATTTTTTTATATTTAAGCCTACCAAAGTGACTCTACTCTGCCTGATGGAAAGCATGAGTAGAATCCAGGAGTAGGGATCACCATCCTTATCAGACTCACCAGGATATGGTGCTTACCTACCTAGTAATGAAAGTTCAGTGTTTTGCGTGGGTTCATCTTAAGCTCACTAGGGAAAGGAATGGTAATTTTTTCGTAGAGAGCGCGCACACCTGTATTTTCTTGACTTTGAACGCTTGATTCAAGAGAGACAAATTCAACTGGAGACATGTTTGAACCCCAAAGGAGAACAAAGTTCGATAAATACATATAAATTTATATGTACGAAAATGACTTATTGTTAGATAGCCACAAGTCATTTGTGCAAATATTCTTAAACAAATATTTCGGTATAGACAGCGTTCAAGGCGATACAAGTCAGAGGACCATTGAATACATTGTTAAAAGGCACTTGACCTCTGAACATGTACGTAATAAAATTAATTTATATTTCATACATTACCTATGGCATTACGTCAAAAGGTACTTAAATTCATAACATTGTATGTCAATAGGAAATTATTTAATATTTGATTAGGTAATATTAACAACTACATTATTATATTATACTGACAAATAGTTTAATTTTCGAATTCCAGTTCTCCTTATGGGGTTGCGTAGTTCCGATGACAGTCGCTTCGTGTTTATACTTATATTCAGGTAAAGCCTGTTGAACTAATAGCCGATTCCAAATTGTTTTGAGAATAATAAAAGCTTAGAAGTTAATGAGGTAATTATTTTCTACTAGCTTTCACCCGCGGCTCCGCCCGCGTGTACCTAGATTATTGCAGTAAATAGTTGCCTGTGTGTTATTATGATATATAAGGTATATTACTTTAATGTTTCATCCAAATCCGTTCAGTAGTTTTACTGAAAGTACAACAAACATACAAACATGGATGTCTATTAAACTCTGTAACTTCTTTGTGCGTATCATCTAACGTATTGACTGCATCGGTAGAGCAGTGGTAGCGTATGCGACTGCTGTGCTTGAGGTCTCCAGTTCGATTCCGGGGTTGGACCAAATGTTTGTGTGATCTACAAATATTTCGGAGTTTCAGTGTTTTCTAAGTATAATATGTTTGTGATTACAAAAAAAAAGTATGTTTACGTATTTAGGTATATCAGCTCTGCTTAGTTTAGGATTAGATGACGTTGTGTGTGTGTTTATGAATTTTGTTTATCTGTGTTTATTTATTTTATATCTGATGACCAGTGTATTTCCAGTGTAAAGAAGAGAATATTCCGATAGATAAAATTAGGCAACAATAACTTGGAAACAACTCAAAGGTTACTTACGGATATCTTTCTTTAGAAAGTGATTTTGCCTTTTAATCCATTCTTCTAAAATATTAATACCCTCTTCTATTTTTCCAGGTTCTTGCAAATTGAATTCCTTTCTCACAACTGTCACTGTATCTGAATGAAATTCATATATACCTGAAGACCCCATTTCTACCAGTACTTCAGTGATCCCATCCAAATGACTACTGAAACCTCTTACTAATTCTTTATATGTAATTTAATTGATTTTCCTTACTAATTGTGGTTGGTGCGTTGCAGATTTTATCATTATAATTTGTTCATACTAAACATAGTGTTTTGTCAGTTTGTACATTGTTTCTTAACCAATAATGAAATCATACTAATGTGTATGTGTGTATGTATGTTTGTTTCTCTTTCAAGCAAAACTACTGTACGGATTTGGATAAAACTTTATAGTTATATAGCTTAAATATCAGAGTAACACATAGGCTACTTTTTACTGCAATAATCGAGATACACGTGCGAAAGCTAGGTGATTATAAAAATACATAAATCGTAGATGTCAAAATGTCTCACTTTTCATCTCCTGTCAAAACTTCACAAGTTGCTATGCATTAAACACTTGCATAGCAACCATAATGATATACACGGGTAACACTGCGGGGTGCAGCTAGTGACTATATAATTCTTACTAAGTTAACATAATTTATAAACGGGCATTTTATATGACTATATTACTTGACTGCCTCGTTGGTCTAGTGGTTAGCGTATGCGGATGCTGATCAAGAGGTCTCGGGTTCGATTCCCGGGTCGGACCAAATATTATTTGTGTGATTCACAAATATTTGTTTCGGAGTCTGGGTGTTTTCTATGTATCATATGTATGTATTTACAAAAAAAAAGTATGTTTATGTATTTATATCAGTTGTCTAGTACCCATAACACAAGCTCTGCTTAGCTTGGGACTAGATGATGTTGTGTGTCAGATGTCCAAAAAAAAATATTTATTAATTGTGTTGACAAAGGGGTATCTCTCCTACACGTAAAGTGGGGATAAAATTTTTTTCTCGCGTCTATCGTATTGTGTGGGGTGTCGTTAGATAGGTCTTTTAAAAAGATTTCAAAGTTGCCAAATTTTCAAATTAGGTATCCATTTGAGAGTTATTCAACTTTAAAGCGCATTTTTTTTAAATGCCCTATTTTCTCCCCTCAAAACTCAAACGGCTATTTCAAAGAATCTGAAAAAATTAATGATAGTAGTTGCTATATTAAATTTTCAGGGAAAACAATAGCCGTTAAGACAACTTTTTTATTTCAGGGGTCATAGGGGCCTAACTTATAAAATACACTCAGATGGAAAACTTCGTGCAATAATGAAGAAATAAGTAAACATAACAATTATCTATTAGACACGATTTTAAATGTACCATTATGGGTGACTACGGAACCCTATTCTATGCGTGACCTGACACGCACTTGGCCAATTTTAAATTCCTATAATGCTGACTATAATCACCCGGCTTGTTTAGTACCACATTTGTGTAGTATTGTCAGATGAAAAAAAAAGAAATCTTTTTAATGAATTTTTTAACTTTATTTTGCATAGTAGGTAATCTAAAGTGAAATAAAATGAATTACAGTGTATAAATATTTTTTCAGCCGTAAGTATTCATTGCTTATCATTAACAATAGGATACGATTTGAATCACTTTTTATGCTAATTTACTATAAAAATACCATTTTCCAATCGATTATTTACTACACGTGTACAGCCGCGTAATTCCAATATATATTATGTTAAAATACTTTTAATTATATGTTTTGAACAATTTATTGTCCGTTTGACATTGATATGCCCCTAAAATTATAGTCGTCACAAAATAAGAAGCCCGTTTTGACATTTGTCATCGTGGCGTAACTAGTGATACGACTTGGTACACGATACTTAGGATACATCGATTCAAACTTGTAGAGTATTTGATTGATTTGACTATATAGCACAAAGTGCATTGGATTTAAGTTATAATTAGAACATATAACTTAAACTTTAATGTTATAGACAATTTGAAATGATACAATGGAAAGAAATGTCAATTTCTCTTTAATTTAAAAAAATATCTCAATCACAACAAAATCAAGAAAAGTGAAATCAATCATTTTCTTCTGATGACGAGCCAGATGAGCTATCGTCACCTGTATAATATAATTATTTCATTTTCTATAATAATATCAATATTGACGTCTATATCATTATCTTCCTTTATTATTTTTCGCGTCTTTTCTATCACTTTTGCTTAATCTTTTTTAGGTATTTTATCACAAGCTTCTTTTAACAATGTCATCATATTCTTAGTGGAGAATGGTGGCTTTGTTTTATGACGTGCTGCGTATCCTTTGACCTGAGCCCAGATTAATTCAATAGCATTGTACTGACAATGGTACGGCGGCGTTTTTATCAATTTGTGACCATGTTAAAGTGCCAATTCATCGATTTTATATCTTAACTTTGCAGGTTTATTTTGTTTTACTAATTCCAGCAGTTCAGCTTTCAATAAATTCATGTCAGTTTCTACGCCTTTTCTTTGTAACCACGCCACTAAATCTGCCTTTTTCCTTGCTTGAGTAGGTGCCTTATCTATTGGAACTGAATGGTAAGGTGCATTATCCATAATTATTGTGCACTGTTCGGGGAGGTTTGTTAACAACTTAGTAAACCACTCTAAGAATTTATTAGCATCCATTTCTTCGTGGTATTCTTTTGTACTTCTGGACTCGAATGCGAGTAGAGCATCATGCACAAAACCTCCCCCGGCTGATCCTGCATGGCAGATTATTAGGCGTCCACCCTTACCCATTGGCACTTTTGAACAAGATGCCTTGGCATCATCCGTCCATGACTGTGGCACGATATGATTCAAGTTCGGTCGGTGGTTTCGAATAGCATCTGCGTCAAATGTGTCAATACCTGTTATAGGCTTTCTTTTCTTCCTCTTCTTAGGTATATGTAACACATTTTCTTCAGTACCGGAAGACCCATACTTTTCCTTCAAAATGGTTCGAATAGTTTTTTTGCCGATCCCAAGTGCTTCTGCTACGCGATCTTGACCTTGTGTTACGGGTATTAATGGTCCACCAGTAACTGATTCGGGTTCGAAGTATTCGGTTAACATCACAACCAATTCGCAAGATTGGTTGTTGATTGTACGTCCTCTTTTCGACATGTTGAAACAGAGTTTGTACAATATAACAACAAACACCAAAATCGAGTCCAAATCGCTATGTCTTATCAATGTCCGGAATAGAAGAGCCAAGGCTAACGTGATAGTAAACAAAAACAGTCCAAAAGCAAAGCCGAGTCTACAAAAAATATCAAACAGAAACGAGCGCAAAGTCAACTTCACAAGATGTCGAACGAAAGAATGCGCAGTACACGGTACGCCCATGGATCACGTGCCGCTTGGTCATAGACAAACCGTTCTATAGGTACATAATAATAATAATAATAAATCTTTTTATTCAGGTATCTCAGACCCATACAAAATGTTACAATTATGTTAATAGAGAAAGGAAACAAATTATGTACTGCTTTGATAATTCTTTTAAAGACTGACTTTTAAGGACTGTTGTCAAATTAAGTTTTAAGTTTAGATAATCACTTAAGAATCATCACCAATATTTTATAATTTACGATTAAAATTGAATGAAACTGGCGAGATTAAAAAAATAATTGATTAAATGTTTATTATTAAAAGAAAAAATTCTGAGAATGTAACTGTTTTTGAAGACGTTTCGTAATAACCACAAATTGCATGATTCTATATATTAAGTGCGAAAAGAATAGTCACAATAAGATATATTCTTTCGTATTATTTAACACACCACAAAAAGTACGTTTTTTTTTAAAATACTTTAGATATTTATTTATTATTATTTAGATTTTTATTATTATTTTAATATCATGATGAAATGATTTGGTTAAAAAACCCGGAGTCCATTCCGGGTTTTTTAACCAATTATTTTAACCATTTAGTATAATATCAAAATATTCATGTTAAATTTCAAAATAAAGCTAAAACTATATGTGATCAGATTTTGTTTTTATATTTTTAAATATTAAATAAGACAGTAATTACACATTTATCTCTATTTTTAATGTAATTTTTGTAAACGATTTTCAGAAACTCTATTTTATTCGGCCAAAAAATGGCTTTTATCGGTTACAACATTACGCAACCAACCCAAAGACAAAACATTGTAGTAAAGTCCTGTCGAAATATTGATCAACGATTAATTCGAGTTTTTGAGAGAATTTTTTCAATATAAAGTTAAACTTGATGCTTATATATGATACGCGTTGTGATAGTTTATGGGTAACATAGTAATTAAATAGGATTATGAATTTTTATTTTTCAATTTCTTAAAAAGACGTTCATACAAAGTTATCGCGGCATGTCAAATGACAAATGTCAAATGACAAATGTCAAAAAGAGCTTCTTATTTTGTGATGACTATAATTTATTTATACAGTATACATCATGAGTCTAAAGCGGTGATTCACGCCCGTACCTACCACCACGTTAAGCCGTCGGTCCCGATTGTCATTAACATCTATGGCAATCGTTATTGGGAAGTCAGTGCCCTGAAATTTACTGACAACTTGTTCAACCCACGAATTTCAGTTTTCCCTTGGGGTTGCTGAGGTCCGATGCTAGTAGCTCCGTGGAAAAACTGAAATTCAGGTAAAACCGGTTGAACTAGTAGCCGACCCAAAAAAAACTTGGGAATAAAGGCTAGGACGATGGTGAAGAGTGTAAATCAAGAGGACTTGGGTTCAAATTCCGGGTTGGGCAAAAGTGTTTTTGGGATCTTCTTAATGTAAATTCTTAATAAGAGTTGGGGTAGAAGTTTGGAGGTGATTCACGCCCGTGTTGTTATTAACAAAAAAAACGAAATATTTAATATGTAAATGATATATAACTTTACTAGCTTTTGCTCATGGCTCCGCCCGCGTGTAGGTCCGTCATAGCGGTAAATAGTAGCCTATGTGTTATTCCGATATGTAAGATATTATTGTGAAGTTTCATCAAAATCCATTTAAAAAAATTAATTAACGGGTATAAATAATTTCAAATATTTAAGGCCTAAATTAAATATTAGGGGTTAAAGTATGAAATTGCCGATTTGTACTGACAAATTGAAGTTCGTCTTTTTTTTATTTAACAAATAAATATATTTAATCAAAATATTCACCATTAATATCTATATATTGCTGCCATCTAATAGGAAGGTCATTTATGCATTTGCGATAGAACTCAATTGATCTAGATTCTACAAACCGTGTGAAAGCATTTTGTACTGCCTCCTGGAAAGAAAACTTTTTATCACGTAGAAAATTGACCATATCACTAATAAAATAGTAGTCCGTTGGAGCAAGGTTTGGCAAATACGGAGGGTGGCGAATGGTTTCTAATCCCAGTTCCTGTAGAGTTAAAACGGTTCTTCCTGCTATATGAGGTCTTGCTTCATCATGGAGAAATAATGGTGAAGATCAATTAATTAGTTGAGGCTGTTACACGGCAAGTTTAGCTATAACTGTTCAGAGTTCGACACAGTAAACATCTGCCGTTATTTTTTGACCAGATCTGAGAAAGATATAGTAAAGAAAACCATGCTAAGACCACCAAACTACCTTTTTATTGGTAAGCTTTGCTTAAGGACACTATTGTGGCGTTTGTTCTCTGGTCAGCCATTGAATTTTTCTCTTATGGTTATCGTAAAGAATCCACTTTTCATCACATGTCACAATTTGATCCAATATTCCTTCATTTGGTATTTGTAACGTGGTATTGGAATGGAATGTATCGGACCCTAAATATATTGTAAGAACCATTTTTTGTAAAGAGGAAGATAAACTTTTATTATTATTATTACTATTTCTGTCGATTCAACAAGGCAACACAAGTTTCAACACGCGTTTCTTTCTGCAGATCAGTCAAATCATGAGGCAACTTTTTTTCATATGTTTAAGGTACAATAGATCTTGGGTTCCATTCCCAGGTTGGAACAAATATTTCTGTGATCCTCAAATATTTGTTTACAAGTTTGATTGTTTTCTATATATTATAGTATGTATGTTCATGTATTGATATCAGTTGTCTAGTACCTATAGTACAAGCTATGCTTGGTTTAGGACTGGATGGCGTGGTGTGTAAGACGTTCGAAATATTATAATTAAATATTTATTTATTTCCAAATACCCTATGGTAGTATAGGTACATTTTTTTATCTACTTACAACCCATTATCTGTCGCTTAATTCGACAGGCTATAGAGATTGCACTAAGTGCAATCATTAAGTGACAGCATTACAGCAACAATATAAATTGTAATTGTTATAGCTTTGTTTTTTTACAAGTTAAACAATTAAAATATTATTAGTCAACGTTCAAAGCTCTAAAAGAACCAGGCGTGCCTATATAGTTTTCGTTGAATTTGTCAGCAGACCTGAAGGATTCATTTGTTTTTGCATGTCTCATCTCCTCGAAATAGTCTAAAAACTCTTTAGAACTCAGTACATCTATCCAGTTATCTGAAATCACACAAAGTAGTACAATTTAAAAACATTTTATACATTAAATTTTATTATACGAGTATTTATGTTGGAAATAATATATAGGTAGGTACATCATTTAGGTCTAACAAAGTGACTGCTCTGCCTGATCGAAAGCTTGACTCGAATCCAGGAGAAGGGGTCACCATCCTCATTGTGAATGAGATCATACAGAATGCCAACCCTCACTATGGCTGCCTAGTGAGATGCAACTAAATCATTGGTCCTTCGGAAATACGACATCACGAATGGTGTCATATTTAGATCCTTCTGTGTGAGGGTAGCACTGCCACAGTCGAGCCGGCCCAATCGTGCTGAAACCAAGGTACCTCTACTACCTTTACGATTATTTTTAGGGTTAGTTCTTTTAAACAACATGATCTTTATTTTGCATCTTTACATTGTATGTTTTTTTATTAAGTAAGTAAGGTAAGTATATATGTATTTTTTTCTTTATTAATGAGTAAAACTATAAACGATTACTAAAATAATTCCTGTGTAAGATGATAATTATATTAGCAACATAAATAATATAACTCTTACCAGAGAAATATTGCCACAAGATCTACAATGCCAGTGAATGAATTATAATAATAATAAAATAAAAATAAAAAAGATTTACAAGAATGTAACATTTTATAGTATCATCATCATCATAATCAGCCTATCGCAGTCCACTGCTGGACATCGGCCTCTCCCATTGCACACTAATATGATCGATTTCAGATTTTAGATTCAGCTCCTTAAATTTTATAGTATTTTATAGCCGAAATTTTACAGTAGGTATAGGCGGGAAAATGATTAGATAATATAATCTGATGCTCAATTTCTACCGTCAGTTTGGACACTTACATTTGTTGTTTAATTCTAAGCTTGTCAATTTACTTGTCTACTCTACCCTTTTCTTACGTGTGGAAATCCCCTCGGATCGTCGCTCCGCCGGGGTTTTCTATGCGGTGGGCCGTTATGTCTGAATCGAACCGACTAAAACCACACGGTGTGCCCTCTGCGCGCCTGAATTTTAGGAGGAGTCCAGAGTCAAATCTCCTTCTGGACTCCTCACAGTGCCCACCCGAACCTGGCGCGGGCTCCGTCTCTTCTAGACGTCCTCTCTTAGACGACGTCCCGCACACGCGGACGCCGCCCCTGACTCTACTCTACCTGATGGTTAGTATGAGTAGAAACCAATAGTAGTACTCACTATATCCATTCTGAATGCAGATAATGTAGTATGATGACCTACAGTATGACAGCCTTGATCATCATCAACAGCCTTTAACAGTCCACTGCAGGACATATGCCTCTCCTTAGAAAGGAGGTTTTGGCCTACTATACCACGCTGGCCAGACAGGGTTCATCATCGTCCGGCACCTCTGCGAGGTCGGCCCCGATCTGTCGGACGCCCAGTTCGGTTTCCGAGAGGGGCGTTCGACGATCGATGCCGTGATGCGCCTTAGGGCCGTGACCGAGGAGGCCGTAAGCTGCGGCGGAGTGGTGTTGGCGGTGTCCTTAGACATCGCCAACGCCTTCAATAGTCTGCCATTCGGCTGCATAGGGGAAGCACTCCGCTACCACGGGGTGCCAGAGTACCTGAGGCGGCTGGTGGCAGACTATCTCGAGGAGCGTACCGTCATGTACGAGGACCGGGATGGCGTCTTGAGACGCAGGGTCGCTTGTCGTGCGGTGTTCCACAGGGGTCTGTCCTAGGACCACTCCTGTGGAACATGGGATACGACTGGGCCCTAAGAGGGCGTCACCCCCCCGGGCTGGGTGTAATCTGCTACGCGGACGACACTTTAGTCACGGCCCGGGGGGCTAACTTCCAGGAGGCAGCACGCCTGACCACTACGGGAGTCTCCCTGGTAGTCGGGCGCATCGAGGCGCTGGGTCTGCGGGTGGCCCTGGATAAGACGGAGGCCCTACTCTTTCATGGGCCCCGTCGTGGTCCACCCGCCGGCGCCTCGATAGAGGTCAACTCGGTCCTCGTACCGGTCCGGGCCCAGATGAGGTACCTGGGTCTGGTCCTAGACGGAAGGTGGCTCTTCGACGAGCACTTCAAACAGCTGGCTCCAAAGTTGGTGGACACTGCCTCCGCCCTCGGGCGACTTTTGCCCAATTTGGGCGGGGCCAGTGTTCCCACTAGGCGGCTGTACACGGGGGTGGTCCGGTCGATGGCACTGTACGGTGCACCGGTGTGGGCGGCGGCTCTGACCGCCCAGAATAGGGCGCGCCTCTGGCGCCCCCAGTGGATATTGGCGGTCAGAGCCATACGCGGATACCGCACGGTGTCTACCGAGGCGGCGTGCGCCCTGGCCGGAACACCCCCGTGGGATTTGGAGGCGGAAGTGCTCGCCGAAGTCTATCGACGAGTGGCTGAATTCCGGGCGGAGAGCGGGTCTCGCCCTCCACCCGAGGACGTACGCGAGTGGCGCGAAGCCGCTCGTCGAGCCACCTTGGCAAGATGGTCGTCCCGACTGGAGACTCCACGCGCTGGTTTCGCCGCCGTGGAGGCTCTCCAGCCGGTCATCGCCGAGTGGGCAGGGCGGCAGCACGGGACCCTTCCCTTCCGGCTGACGCAGGTGCTTTCCGGGCACGGTTGCTTCGGAAAGTTTCTGCACTCGGTCGCAAGGAGGGAATCGAGTCCCGCCTGCCACCACTGCGACTGCAGTGAGGACACGGCCCAGCACACGCTGTTGGTCTGCCCCGCATGGGCGGCGCAGCGCCGGGCCCTCACTGCAGTCATCGGAGAGGAACTCTCGCTGCCGGTCGTAGTACGCTCTATGGCCGGTAGCGACAGTTGTTTTACCGCGGTCGCAACCTTCTGCGAGGACGTAATCTCGCAGAAGGAGGCGGCGGAGAAGGTTCGGGAGGACGACTTCCACGAACGGGGCGGCGAAGGCGCGCTCACCTGCGCCTCATGCCGCCCTGATTCTGGCCGCGGGTGGACGGGATGGGTTTCTCCGTTCATCCGCTGTAGAGGCCAGCCGCGAGGGGGCGGCGTCCGCGTGTGACCGGACGTTGCCCAACAATTGGAGAGGATAAGGAGATGGCGCCCGCATTAGTGCGGGCAGGCGCCGGGAGGGGTCCAGAAGGCGATAACAACCTGGCCCCCTTCCCAAAACACAGGCGCAGAGAGGTCACACCGTGTGGTTTTAGTCGGTTCGAGTCCGACATACCGCCCCGTCGAGAGCCCCGGCGGGGTGACGATCCGAGGGGATTTCCACACGTAAAAAAAAAAAAAAAAAAAGGGTTTGGTTTCAAGTTTTCCTTCTCTTTGCATTTATGTTATCTTGTGTAGTTTATCCCTTAGTCACCTTTTACGACACCCACGTGGGATGAATAGGGGTGGTGACACACTGTATTCTTAATCCGTCACCACACGGACAGCCTATTGAGATGCATATGCATCATTTTGCCTTCGGTCTTGCATTCACCAACGACACAAGACAGCACGAATGCTATCATTTAGGTCAATCTGCTATGAGAGGGTAATAGAACCACGCTAATTTCTGTACGAACGAATCGTTCATGCCTAATTCAGCGTGGTTATATTATCTCTTAGACCTTTGGCCTTTGGGCCCTCATTTCCGCTGGCCTTGGGTTTTGGTAATCACACTCAAACTAGGTCTTAAAAGCAAGCAAAGAATTTTTGGTTAAGTTTACCCATTTATACCGTAGCATGGCATTGCAGCGGTATTAATAAGTAACAGTTGTTTTTTTTCTCTAAATTCATCCTTATTGCTGTTAAAATACAGTTACTGATTAAAAATAACTTACCCGATAGCTGTTTCAGTGACTTTTCTTTACCACCATATTCAAGAGGGAAAATTTCTTGAGGTACGAATTTATAAATGGACTCAACACTTTTATGTGCATGAATTCTATTTGTGAGCTTTTTGCTAAAAATTTGTTTTCCCAATCCTATTAGAACGTCGATCGCTTTAGAAGAGTTTAATACATGGATTCCTTTTATCCTTGAGCTGTATCCTTCCTAGAAATAAAAATAAATAAGTGAACACATCTCACACATGCTGTCTAATCCCAAGTTAATCAGATTCTGTACTATACTAAATAAATAAATATTTTTTGGACAACTTACACACAACATTATCTAGAACCAAACTAAGCAGAGCTTGTATTATGGGTACTAGACTGATATAAATACATAAACATATTTTTTTTGTTGTAAATACACACATATTATACATGGAAAACACACTCAAATTCCGAAAGAAATATTTACAGATTATAAAAATTTTTAGTCCGACCCGGGAATCGAACCCAAGACCTCTTGATCAGCAGCCACATACGCTAACCACTAGACTAACAAGGCAGTCTAAAGTAACGATACGACTAGTAAACGTACTCATTTACTTCTAAATCCTAATCCTAATAATGTTATAAACGCGAAAGTTTGTGAGTATGTATGTATGTTTGTTCTTCTTTAACGCAAAAACTACTGAACGGATTTGGATGAAACTTTATAATAATATAGCTGATATATCAGAATAACACATAGGCCACTTTTACTGCAATAATCGAGATAGAAGGGCGAAAACTAGGTGATTATAAAAATACATAAATCGTAGATGTCAAAATGTATTACTGTTTATTTCCTGTCAAAACACACTTGCATAGACATAATAAACACCCGAATCTGCTCGGTACAGCAATTTTGTAGATCACACAAAGCGATGCCCCGTGTAGAATTTGAACCCACAACGTCTTGGTGCAGTAGAAAGCTATGTGGCGACCGTTTAAGCCACTAGGCCAACCGTGCAGTCTTAGTCTATACAGATAAATTACACCCAGGCAGGAAAGAATTGGTCGTGGTATTTACATATTATTTCTCCTTCGTGGCAATCGAACTCAATACCTCCAGCAGAGCAGTCGAGGTCTCTAACCACTAGATCAACAGGCCAAGATCCAAACGATATAGTCCTTTAATTAGTTTCTTCATACCCACAGACATTTCTGCGTTAGTTGGCAGCCAATTGTTGTGGGGTTTTTCTTACAGGAAATTCTTAATAACATTCCGGAGCATCGAAGTTTGGCGGTGATTCACGCCTGTGTCTCGGAAAGCACGTTAAGTTGTCGGTCCCAGTTGTCATGAACATTGGCAATCGTTATTGCGAAGTCAATGCCCTCAGATATACTGACAACTACTTCAAACTTCGAATTTCAGTTCTCATTTTAGGGATGCGGACACAGATCATAGAAACAGGAGATTAGCTTTGTACACGAATTTATTCGTGTTCAGATGTCTCCGCGTTTCTCCCACTTACTTCACTAACACAAAACCAAAAATTGTAAGCACGGCACACACGCTCGCATTTCTCCCGCACACAAAGAAACTTACAGAGACACCAATAAACCCACTAATATAACACATGCGAAAAAAGGGCGGCGCTTCTATCTGTAGCTACGGATTCCGAATAAACACACATGTGCAAGTTCTGCAACTAGTGATGTGAAGTGATAATCATAGAAAAATATCGAATCAAATTCAGTTAGCTGTATTATCTGCTTTTTCTCCTAAAGATTTTATTGAGTGTGAAAAGAAAACTAAACAGGAGTTTCCCTCGAATATACTCTATACAAGCGAGGTTTTATCTTAATTGGAATATTTACTAATTAACTACCAAAAAACTGGATATCATCTTCTCGAATCTAGACTAGAACATAGGTAAAACTGCAAGAATTTTATTTTTAAGGATTTTATTGACCAGTAAAATGTAAATATTTTTTTAAAACTTGCCGCTGAGACAGTTTAGGTGTTGCGTTCTTAGTTAAGTAGTGTAATCTTACGGTTGCATATTTTTCCATTACGGCTTTTATTATTATTATTAAATGGTTATTCATTGGCGATTGATCGTATTGATGAAAATTTATTGGGACGAGCATATTGTGCTATTTTTGTTGGGAACCAGTTTGGACCCCTTCCTGCCACATTTCTTTAATTTTTGGATCCTACGGATAGCTAAAATTTTGAAATAAAATCAAGGTATAAATTATGCATGAGTATCATAATAAATTAAAAATTAAACTTTATCTACACTCTCTTTACGTTTACACAATATAATATTACTGATATTTTTCAAAAGGATAATTTAATTTATATGTACTCAGGAAATGAACACAGCAGGTACAGTGGTGTTGGCTTTATATTAAAAAGCCACATGAAAACATATGTGATGGAGTTTAACCCAATCTCGGATAGAGTGGCGAGACTTAAACTTGACATTAATAATTTCAAAATTAGCATAATTCAAGTGTATGCACCAACAGAAAAAGCGCCAGACCATATCATAGAACAATTTTACATAGATTTGATATCAGCTCTGTACAATGCAAGCCCAAACATTGTAATTATGGGTGATTTTAACGCCAAAATAGGAGCCACTAAACCTGAAGACAAGAGTATAATGGGCCCTTGGCACTACGCTACTAATGTTAGTAAGAGAGGAAAAATGCTCAAGGAATTTTGTATGGAGAATCAATTACATATCATGAACACATACTTCAAAAAAAATAGAAAAAAGAAGTGGACGTGGTGCTCCCCTGATGGTAAGACATATAATGAAATCGATTATATTATCACAAACTATAAGAATAAAATCAAAGACGTAAATGTAATAAACACAACATACCCTACAGATCACAGGCTTCTTCAAGCGAAATTATCATTAAAAAAACAAATCAAGTCAAGGAAAACCTTCAAGGGCAGAACTAACCCCTTAACACCACAAGAAAAAGAAACACTCAAAAAAGGATTTGCGGAGGCTTCTGCTACTCTCACCAAAATTGAAAACGTCCAAGAATTATATTCAACTATAATTGAAACTATCCAAGACCAAACCTTACTATCAAGAAAGAAATCTACTATAAAACAATTACATAAACATGTCACACCAGATATAGCCAGACTCATAGAAAGAAGAACTATCTTAAAACAAAAGAGAAACAAAACAAAATCTGAAAAGGAAGAGCTTACTAAGCTCTACAAAACAATCAAGAGGAAAATAAGTAGAGAAAAACACTCTTATAGAATAAAGATAATTGAAGAAGAGCTAATAATTAATAATTCAATTAAAAAAGGACAACAACGCCTTAATAATACTCAAAAATGGATCCCTTCGCTATCAACAAGGGAGGGACCAACTGTCTCAAACAGAGTGGAGTTGGTAGAGGTCGCTACACAATTTTATGAAGAGTTGTATCGAAGTAGAGATGTAAGTGAATACTCCGTTGCGATAAGATTGGACAGCTTAAGTGCAGTGGAACCCTTATTTATAGAAGCTGAAGTACACAACGCTATAAGCTCACTAAAGACATTCAAAAGCCCAGGTACTGATGGAATTACGAATGACATCCTAAAATGCCTGATTGAACCTCTGTCTTGTCCTCTTACAAACTTGTTTAATAATATTCTGAGATCGGAAATAATACCATCACAGTGGGAAACATCAATTATTACACTGTTATACAAGAAGGGTGACCCGAGGGATATTCAAAATTATAGACCAATAAGTTTATTGCAAACAACCTACAAAGTGTTTACTCGAATAATACTTAAAAGGATTATGCCGATTCTTGAACAAAATCAATCAAGAGAACAGGCGGGTTTTCGTCCAGGGTACTCCACAATTGATCACATATTTACTGTTACACAAATTATCGAAAAATATGAAGAATATGGTAAAACGCTCTATATTGCATTTGTCGATTATCAGAAGGCATTCGATTCAATAGCTCACCCGGCTCTGTGGAGAGCTCTGGATCGGCAAGGAGTGCCTAACAAGTTTATTAAAATATTACAAGAAATATATAAAAGGAGTAAGGCTAAGGTAAAGCTGGAGAGACAAGGTAGGCCATTTAATGTACAGCGAGGAGTGCGACAAGGAGATCCAATATCTGCGAATCTATTTACCGCCCTTCTCGAAGACATATTTCGAAACTTAAAGTGGAACTCTCTAGGAATAAATGTGAATGGAGAGTTACTGAACCACTTGCGCTTTGCTGATGACATCATACTTGTCTGTGAAAACCACTTACATTTGGAATACATGTTACAAACATTAGACCACGAAAGCCGAAAATGCGGATTAACTATGAATCTGGAAAAAACATGTGCAATGACCAACGGAGTACAAATACCACTACAAATACAGTCAAGTTTGTTAAAATATGTTGATGAGTATAATTACTTGGGCCAGAGAATCTCATTCCGAGAGCAGACACTGGGCGAGGTAGAGCGTAGAATAAAACTTGCCTGGAAACGATACTGGGCACTTAAACATATTTTTAAATCTAAACTACCGATGAAATTGAAGAAAAAAGCATTTGAAACCGTAGTAGTTCCCGTACTACTCTATGGCTGTCAGAGCTGGGCGCTAACGAAACAAATTATAAATAAACTTCGAGTCTTTCAGCGAGCAGCCGAAAGAAGTATGCTGGGACTGAAATTAAAACAAAAAATAAGAAACTCAGAAATCAGAAGAAATACTAACCTTGCAGATGTAGCAGAGACAGTCTGCAGACTAAAATGGCGTTGGGCAGGTCATGTGTCACGGGTAAATGATGGTCGCTGGAGCGAACGCGTCCTACATTGGTGGCCGCGGGAGGAAAAACGTCGCCGCGGACGACCTAGAAGACGCTGGAGCGATGACATAGTGCGGACAGCGGGTTGCTCTTGGACTAGACTTGCCAAAGATAGAAAACGATGGAGATATATGGAGGAGGCCTTTACTCAAATTTGGGTACCCAAAATAGAGACCAGACAATGATGATTTTATTTTATTATAATTTGATTGTTATGTTTTCAAAATGGAATATTTTATTGCTAGATTTTTTTAATTCTATTATAAATTATATTAATTTTCATAAATTTTGAAATGAAGGAAAAATAAATTTAATACTATTTTACGGAATGCCAATTTTGTAAATACATATTATGCTTTTATTCAAATATTTATTGTTTAGATTAGTAATAGCAATGAACCAATGAAATGTGAATAAACATTGCTAATAAATACTGTTGTCAAAATTATGCATGCAAAGTTAAATTAATTGAATATTATTTTGGGAATAAATGGCTTTAAAAAAAAAAAAAAAAAAAAAAAAAAAAAAAAAAAAAAAAAAAAAAAAATATAATATTATAATTTATTTATATCTTTAATAATCATTCGTACTTAAAGGATCGTATAAAATATCGACAATCATAAACATCACATCACATCTCTAACACAAAAGCCGGCAGCGGCCGCTTCCCGAAACTATCGTGTGAGTGAGAGTATCAATAAAACACTTTTCCATTGCGCAATTAGACCAGTAGATTCATTGATCGATTTGTACTAAGCAAGCAATGGTTTTAGTTTCTAATGAAAAGGATTATCTTCGTATTTCATCATGTTTCTAAAATGTTTTAATGAATTCAGTATGAAAAACTATAATATTATAGTACTTAGATATGAAATGAGATGCCATCTTTCTTTTAATTCACAACACAGCTGTTATTTTTGCAAACAAGCAGTGAACAACGCGGCATTATGTCAAAAATCAGGAGCAGTGAAGACGTCGCAAGTTGACATGCGACTAATGTCCGAAAATGGCATCAAGCCGCTTTGAGGCCAGATGCGTTCGCAAGCGTCACGCCTCAATTGCATATCTCCCTGTATTTCTATGATCTGTGGATGCGGAGCTCCGATGCCAGTCGCAGAAGAAAAATTGATAATCAGGTAAAGCCGGTTGAACTAGTAGTCGACCCCACATAATATTGGAAATAAAGGAGAGAAAAAAAAACTTACTATCGTTAAAGTTGATATCTGTCTAAGATCCATTGGGTTGATTTTCAGCACAGTATTCATTGGATTAATATCGTTGCAATCAAAAACCATTACAAACCCGGCACAGTATTCATTTTTTTTTAAATATTCGACTCGCTGAAAATAATTTTCAAGTAGGTAAGATAGTTTTTTGTAGGTTCTTCTATGCCAGTTACATAAGTCTGAGTTAATAAGTTACACAAGATTCTGTTGTAGACATTACTAAACTAGAAAATGACCAAAATTTGTAGTTGCATTATAAAATTATCCATAATAAGCTGAAAAGATTACTGTTTGTTTGGACGCACTAATCTTAGGAAGTACTGGGCCGATTACAAAAGCCCAGTTATCGAGGAAGAGTAATAGACTATCAATGAGACATGTTGCAAAAACGTGCATAAATTTTTCCATTTGAGAGGTTCTATTGCATGTGCTGTGTACGTGGTTAAAGTTACACAAAAACAATATATGAAAAATTGATCCTCTTGAAAAGTTATAAATAAAAGTCTGTAACAGCATCTATATTATTTAGACACACACTTGCCACGGGCAATATAAGTAGACGATATTGCGTGGGTTAGACGGTTAATATTTGCGAGGGGTTAAAATTTTCAGACTTTTCTGCAACAGGCCTCGCAACAGCTAGCGAGCTAAAGATCACTAACCCTAGCATCAGTGAAATGTAAGACTTGGACCACAGTGACCTCACTCTACTTATACTTTATTAAATTAAACACGAGCGTTATCAATTATTCGATAAAAAAGTACGCCAAGTATGATCTATCCTTGACATAAAACATTTGATTTGAAAGTAAATAATCTAAATAAATAGTGGTTAGAATTATGCTACTGTAATTAAAATAATGATATGAAAAACACCTAAATCTAAATAAATAAGAATATACATCAATATACAAGCTATATAATAATTAAACCCAGACAAAGAACTACGAGATTATCGAGATAAAATGAATATCGCTTTAAAAAAGCACTGCAAAAACCATATTATAATTTTATTTTTACGAAGTTTTTAATATTCGTCTAGTACTGTTAAGTCTGGAAGCTAAACTGCGTCCGAATAGACGGCTGGGGCAATTTAGATGGTTATACATAGTTTCTTGTTTATCTTTATCGTCAAAAGCTGCTTTTGCTAGTAGTCTCTCGGCCTACCACACACCCTAGCCCTTTCAATATCTCATTCTTTAGCAGAGTATTTTTCCTGTAGGTATAGTTTTCACCCTTAGTAATTTACGTTCTTAATCCGTCATCATACGTATATTCATGTACATTGTACACATACAAAATTATGAGTACTTACTGGTAATAGTATTTAAATGGAGTTGCGTGCTGATATACGGACATATCGAAATACATTACGGGTTTGTATATATAACCACAGAATACATAATAGTACTAGTACAGAAGACTCACTCCGAAAAGTAATTTAAAGAAATAGGGACCCTTGGTGTCATATAATTAAGTTCTATAATCACCTACGATTATATTTACCTAAAATTGCGTCTCTTTCTATCGTGTGACTCTTAACTGTTCTGGCGATATTAGGGTTGTCTAATCTTAGAAATAATTTAAATCTTTACTAACTACTTTTTCTATAGCATTTTACTTTACTGAACAAATTACTTTCCAAATAAACATAAGGTAGTTGATAGTAGTACTTTAATTATAACATAATCGCGCATACCTACTTACGTTTTCGAAACCCCGACGGGAAGTGAGACAGGCTTGATAGTACTCAAAGATATTGTATCACACCGCCTTACTATAATCACTGTAGGTACTTTTACTACCTACCGTACGACGTCCGTACGTTGCGAACAGATTAGTTCCTACAAAACACCTAAAACCTTTTATTCAGACATCCGTAACAGAACAATATCTTTAACATGGATTAGAAGATCGAAGTTTGCGATTAGAAGCCATTGTAGATATCGAAAAGCATAATAAAAAATTCAATAATGCGCGAGATCGACGCGGCGACGAACGTGGCGTGTATCGTGATCATGCGTAAGCGACAGCCCGACCGGTATGCCTGCCCCGGCAGGCCCGCCGCCGACTAAACTGCGGAGTGACACCCCTTGATATAACTGCAAAACATAAAGTGGATTTACCATTATTAGGAATCTGTAGAGGATAAACAATGTCGTAGAATTCAGGTTTTCGTCTGATAACACCTTGACAAAATACACTCTGTAGTGTTCGGGTGTAAGATCCGGTAGATGAACGTCTAATCTGGAACATATGTATATATTCATTAGTTTAGTGATTGAATGTGAATGATAATTTTGAAAGCTACACCGTATTTAAAACAGTCAAGTACATTATCGTAACTGAAGTCGGCCAAGAACAGCTACATTGTAGACTTTAGCAATTTGAAATAATAACACTAAAGAGTTTGAGTGAATTAAAGTGCCAACTTTAATTCACTCAAACTCTTTATTATTAAACATAAAAGTGCATACACCTAAATCTTATACAAAAAAATGAAATTTAATGCAATTCAATAAACATATAAGTGTATTTACTGCATCAGCCTTCATATACTTATATGGAGACACGTGTAAAACTAGTTTTTCAGCAAAAGCATTCATGCTATTCTACTATTAATAAATAATGAAAATATAATAAATAAAATAAAATAAAATATATTATAAATCTAACTAGATATATAATAAATTACAAATAAACAACCTACTAAGACTGTAACTGGAACGAAAAACTTGAAGTACATAAACAAATGCCGATTGTTATAGTACAAGTTTAAAATATGAATATAAGTAAATAACTCTGTCGGTCTTCAGGGCAAAACTTGAGAACCAATTTTAATGAAATTTGATGCACATACAGTCTAGAGTCTGAGAAAGGTTAACGGATACTTTTTACCGGGATCCGCGGGTGAAAGCTTGTAACTTATAATCAACGAATACCCGGATACTACGGTAAAACCTTGTTCATTGAAAACAAGGTTAGCAGTCATTGCGCACACCGAAATAATGAATAAACCGTCTTCCTTCCCCTACAAATACAAAACAAATCCGTTCTCACGAATTGTTGAAACCACTTTTTTATAGTTTACATTGTTTTAAAATTTTATAGGTAAATGTTTGTTGTATTTAATTTGATTTAAACTTCTCAGATTCATGTTTTTGGAGGATCATTATTTTTCATAAAATCATGAAAATAATTAAACTTGCCAAATAAGTAAAGTGTTTTAAATAGAAAACATTGTAGTCATAAATAAAATATGTCTTTATTATCCATAATCTTGAATTTTCTGAAGTATGTTATCAAAGAGTAGTTGGAGAATAGATAAGTAGAGTATAGAATAGATTGAGTTATTTCTGACAGAATGTTTAAAAATATTCTTGTCAGATATTCAGACAATTTAATTCATCAACATCATTGTAGAGGAATGGGTATCGTGTTCCTCCACCATCAGAAGGTTGCGTGTTCAAATCACGTCGGGGTCACCACTGTAGAGGAACGGATATCGTGTTCCTCCACCACAAAGGGAGAATCCTCTGACCAGGCGAGGTGATCATGCCTGGTGGGCCACTGCCCAACAGTTGATGTTGGTGTGTTGTATATATGCTAATCGGCGCGAGAATGTCTCTTTTTCTCGATTCAGGTTTAGTGGTTACTCCTTAAAGATAGTTACGTGTTTTTCTCGTAGTTCAATGTTTCTTCGGTAGATGGCGCTGCTGCACGTGGAAATCGCCACAATCATTACCTTTCAATTAGTACTGTCAGACATTAGACTTTACTTCAAAAGGAGATATTGGTTTGCTATACTTCACTGGCTTAACTTGTTGGTTTTGCTCCCAGGACTCGGCTTGCTTACAGTTTTCCCTTTTTTTGCAAGCTAAGTTTGATTTTCAGTTTTATAATATTATAATTTCTTGATTGTCTCATAAAAAAGCAAGGTATGAATGAAATAAAATTCTAGACCCCACAGTAAGATTCCCTGTGTTATGAGATCTACAGAAACAAGATCACTTTGAAGATTCCCTATAACTGCTTTCTGTTTGGAGAGGCATGAAAAAAACAACACTCTGCCTAGTAGTGACAGTTTCTCAGCTTGTACTTTTCAAGAGATAGTATCGAAAGCTTTTGCTAGATCCAGAAAAACACCAGCACACGCATGTCAATGATTCAGGTTCTAAGTGATGAAATCACTTAAGTTATGTAGTTACTGCCTCTTCTGTGGACCCCGCAGCTTGAGAACCAAACTGATATTCAAAAAGCAAAATATTATCTTCGAGGTACGCTAAAAGTCTCTTGTTAACCACATTCTCAAGTATTTTTGAGGGCATGGTCAACAGCGATAATGGACGATAATTAGCTGGTTTCTTACGATCACCATTTTCTTAAATTGGACATACATTAACATTTTTCAAAGAAGTTGTCACTGTACTTGTTTTTAGACCAAAGTTAAAAAGAATTTAATATAGGTTAAACTAAAATATGCGTGGTCGTTTTGACTACTTTATTATTAATACCGTCATCGCCAGAGGCTGATGTGTTTTTTCTTTACTTCTTTTAAAGTAAAGTAAAAAAAAATTCAATTAGACGGTACTGGAGGACGCGGACGCTATGTATTGTGCCTGCAATATCCCTTCTATGTAATTAATCTATAACGCATGCCAGGCGCTCGTTATTTGTCCTTGTCGCACTGCAGTTACAATCATATTCTCTATCCTTTTTTTAAATGGTGTTAGGTATTTTTCTTTTCTGGATTTCTTGATTCGGTCGCCGCACTCAAAGCTATGCCATAGCTTAAAAGCTGTAATGTTTACCGTTGCTCTTAGTTTTCATTAAAGATTCCGTTTTATAATTTAGTTTCAAGTGGCAGGTTCGTGAACTAGTATGCTGATTTGTTATGTTACAGATATTTATAACAAAATAAATCAATAATAAATATTTCGGAAGAAGGACACACAACACCATCTAGTCCCAAACTAAGTAGTGCTTGTACTTATGGGTACCAGATAACTGATACGTATATAAATACACTTAATATACATATTATAGATATAAAGCACCCAAACTCCGTAACAAATATTTGCAGATCATATAAGCATTTGGTCCGACCCAGGAATCGAACCCCAGAGCTCTTGATCAGCAGCCGCATATGCTAAACACTAGACCAACAAGGCAGTCAAATAGTGGAAGAGCGACATTTATGTTGGTTTGCTCATTAAGGTAGTCCGAAGATTGTTTACTATATAATCTTAATTAATTTTTGTGACTACTTTTCCAGAAATTCTTCTAGGAGATTCTCTTTGAACATGCAAAACAATTGCATCATGATCAATTGTTTTGCATGTTCAAAGAGAATTAATTACAATTAAATATAATCATGAATTACAATTCATGATTTCTTGGTTTTTATCGCCACGTGGTCCAATCAGTTGGTTCCACGGGTTGAAAAATGTGACCCGGATAGTATCCGTAATGGCTAGCTAGGTCCAGGTAATACGTAGAACGATTGTCTGTGTAATCTTACTTAATTTCAAGATTTACATTGCCGACAATGACGCATGCACTACGGTACAAGTCCATCCTATAATTAGTTGTAGAAATTATTTATATAATTAAATAAGCATAGTATAAGGCTGTAAGTGTCAGTTCAGTGTCAACATTGATAATAAAATGGTTAGAATCTCTGAGAGATGGTTCGGTAATAGTGGCTTGAAGCGATGATTTAGTAGGTGAACTCAATTCACAATTTTATTGGAATACTGTTATAAAATGTTACAATATTGTAAAATGGCAAGTTATGTTTGTAGCACACAGTCTCACAAACTCAGTTATTCTTATATTCTGGGATCCCGTAATTTCTCTTTATGCTCAAAAAAATACTATGAATATAATTTGACTGTTGGTATTAATTTGTTGTGTTGTAGATTGTAAATTGGATGTTTATGTCAAAATATCAGAGTTTATAGTATACATGTAATATGTTGAATAGTAGTTGTGAGTTGCGTGAGTTTTCAAATCAAATCAAATCAAAACCATTTTATTTCAAATAAACCATACAACGGCACCTTTGAAACGTCAAGTAGTCAGTCAGTAGTCAGTCATGAAGCTAATCGTCTGTTCCAATTCGTAGATCCTATGGAGAAGAACAGACAAGAAACTCCATGGACACTTTTCACTTATCTTATTAAATAACTCTTCCATGAACTCAATACTTACATAGTCTTCTGGAGTGTTAAAAAATCTTTTCTAATATCAGGGACGGTAAAAAATTGTGGCAGCAAGGTCTTATAAGTACATAGCTTGTCCAGTTTCTCTTTAGCTCGCTCCACTAGACCTTTGGTAGAAATTAAAGTGAACTCCAAGTAATCTCGAGCTGTAATCATAATATATGAATTTGTTGTGACCTTTCATGTTTGTAGTCCATGTTTTCCGATATGTAGATATGTATTACGTTCCTTAATTAAATTTTATACTAGACATATAAATGTTTAAAGACATTAACTGCCTCGTTGGTCTAGTGGTTAGCGTATGCGACTGCTAATCAAGAGGTCTCGGGTTCAAATCCCGGGTCGGGCCAAAAAGTGTTTTTGGAATTTTCTTAGGAAATTCCTAATAGCTGCCCGGAGTTTGGAAGTTTGGCAGTGATTCACGCCCGTGCCTTGGAGAGCATTTAAAGCCGTCGGTCCCGGTTGTCATGAATATATATGGCAATCGTTATTGGGAAGTCAGTGCCCTCAAATATACGGACAACTAGTTCAATCTTCGAATTTCAGTTCTCCCTAAGGGTTGCGGAGGTCCGATGCCAGTCGCTCCGTGGAAAAACTAAAATTCAGGTAAAACCGGTTGAACTAGTAGCCGACCCCAAATAAACTTGGGAATAAGGCTAAGAGGATCATAATTGTTAAAAGTGTAAATTTAAGTGGAATAATATTACTCACAGTGGCTCCTAAGTTTTCCATAATACCATAACTGACGTGACACGTAAATAATTTTCTAAGTATTTCCGGGTTCAAGAAATTAATTTATTGTAATTATGTTATTATTATGTTTATGTTGGATATGGACCTACCAAAGTACGGCCCTTCGTACCAAGGCCCAAGGCTACGCAAATCGTCGATACTAATGTTGTAAACGACATTAGTATCAAGTCGCGAGTATCGAGTAGTGCACGGTCCATACACACGACATAGAATCACAAAACGCGAGGTGCCTATTCATCATTTTTATATAGGTGTAACGGCTAAACAGATCACATTTTTGCCAAAATGTCTGACTCAAGTGATGATGAAACTATAATTTTGTACTATCTTTATCGAAAACAAAGAAATCGTCATAACAGAAGATACCTACTGGGCTCACCCGTATATAGAGAGAAATATAAAGTGCAGACTATTTGTAGCTGCAATAGAATTACAATATCATTATTTAAACAAGGATATTTCTTCACCTTGGAAACATATTTATTATTAAAACATTGCTCCGCCATCTTGGAAATCGCCGAGACTTATGTAGCGGCGATCTTGCCTGGCAGCACGATTATATTAACCTACAATTACGTCTCTTTCTGTCATGTAACTCTTATCTGTTTTGATGTAATCAGGCATTTCTTCTTTTAAAAATATTTTTTAATATAGGTATAATAACTACTTTTTCTCTAGCACTTTACTTTAGTGAAAAAATAACTGTAGGTACTTTTGTCAACAAATGAATAATATCACATCGAAATATCTGTTCGTTTCGTATGTAACGTATGAAACGGACAGATTAGTTCCTACCTAACACCTAAAATCTTCTATTCAGACATCCGTAAACCGAACTTTAGCTTTTACATGAATATGTGGGTATCGAAAAGTATAAAAAATTTCAATAATGCGCGAGAGCGACGCGGCGACGCGTATCGTGCGTAAGCGACAACCCACCAGCAGGCAGGCGGCCGACTATACCTAAAGTGCGGAGTGACACCCCCCTGCTGGCAGGTATCGCGCGACAAATGTCGGCGACGCGACTCGAGTACGAACCTTTGGAGAGTAAAATTGTTGAGTATCGGAGATTTGCGTAGCCTTGTGTACGAAGGGCCTAACTCTACTCTGCCTGATGAAGAGCACGATTATAATCCAGGAATAATTGTTATCATCCTCATTGTGAGACAATGAGACAATGCAGCATGTTGACCCTCACTATGGCGGCCTAATGAGATGCAATTGCATCACTGGACCCTAGTCTCACACTCACCAACAACAAACAGCAGCATGAATGATGTCATTTTTAGGTTGGTGTGAGGGTGAGGCTAGTACTACCCCAGTCGAGCTGCCACTTATATAAATAAATTAATATTTTCGGACATCTTACACACATCGTCATCTTATCAATCATCTTACCAAGCAGAGCTTCTCTTATAGGTACCTAATAGACAATTGATATAAATACATACACATACTTTTCTTTTGTAAATACATACATTAATATATGTACATAGAAAATACCTAGATTCCGAAACAATTATTTGCGGGTCACACAAGCATTTGGTCCGACCCAGGATTTAAACCCCGAATCTCTGGATCAGCAGCCGCATACGCTAACCACTAGACCAATAAGGCAGCATATTCTTGCTAAAGTCAACGTGGCTGTACTACCTTATGTTTTTAAAGGATGTGTTAGTTGACCTACTAAATACAAAAACCGGAAAATACGTCCCCGTTTACTAATTCGAAACATTGAACACCCGTGCCATTCGCTCTAGAATAACCGATTCACCTTTTCAAATCGCATGACAATGAATCTATGCCACTACGAAACCAGTAAAGTTTACTTAGCTATGATAGTTTTTCTTTTGAATTGATTATACAGAAGAAGGCAAAGACATACGAACGCAGAAACACCAGACGTTTAACATAATCAGAATAAAAAATTATAAATATATTATTCTATTCCTATTGTTTTAAATTCATTTTGAAATTATAATTAGTTTTTTAGAATGTTGGCTAGTTATATATTTTAATGAAAATCATCAATACTTACAGAAATCCTTTTTAGTAAAATGTGTTTGCAGTTTTACCCAGTTTTCCAAAATATCAAGAGCTTCTTCCAATCTCCTGGGATCGTTTAAATTGACATCTTTTCGGACAGCTTCCAAAGTATTAGGTCTAAATCTAATCACTTTAGTGTTATTTAAATGTTTCATACTGAGAACTGTTTACTACGATTATTCTTTATAAACTAAATCTATGTCATGTAAAGTTTCTCTTTATATATTATTACTAAATTCCTTTTTTTATACACAGTTTATACAGGGTTTGACTCTTAGTCGACTTTTGCGATAACCGCGGGATGAATAAATTTGATTACACAATATTAATTCATTACCACGCAGGCGTGTTGCAGAATACATAACTTCGGTTGTTGAGACCTTGATATCACTGTCACCTTGATAAGCAGGTCATATTATGCGTCCATGCAAAAAAAGCTCTGCACTTACAGAGACTCTCCAGCCCAGCTTCTTGCAGGAAGTGGTCGAGGGCCTATTCCCGCAACTGGTGGAACACACACCTCCGTCGATGAGCATCTCGGTCGGAGACGACTGGGAGGGTGAGGCTGATTTTCCACCCGTCAGGGAAGGTAGGGGCGGTTAGTTTATGGAATCGGTTCAATACGAACAGAGTATCTGGTTGGCTTACGGGTGGTTCTGGATAAGACGGAAGCTCTTTTGTTCATGACACAGGCTTAGAAAAAGGACTTTTGAGAGTGAGAGAGAAACGAAAGAGGGAGAGGAATGCCGATTGCGACACCGTTCGCGATCGCAGTCCCTAAAAAAAGCTATCTCCAGACCCTCCACACCGCTTCCCATGGATGCTGAGCTCCCCGATCGAGCTGAAGAGAGCGATAGCTCAGCTTCGGTAAGGTCCGAAAGAGGAACGCAATGGTTTAGGAAGCGTGGGAACTTGCGGTCCGATGCTGAGGACGGGTCTGGTCACGTGGCTAAACGGCCACATAGCGAGCTGACTACGGAGGGAAAGTCCAACAACCGCAACTCAGCCGAGGTCGTCGCCCACATGCTGAAAAGTCTGGCTGATGTGAAAGACATCTTAGACAGGCCCCACAGCACAAAGGCGGAAATTATGAGTTATTTTCGACAAACTCTGCAGACTCTGCAAGACGACATTAAAAAACTCTGCAATCAGGCGGTATTGTGTGAACACGAGAAGGCCAGGCAGGTGAGGGACCTCCAACAACAAATTGAATCGCTTACCCATGCAACGCCGGTGGCGTCATCCTCGGCCATTCCGGCCACAAGAGCGGCAGGAAAGATCTCATTGTCTATACCGATAACGGGTTCAATATCAGCAAGTAGCCCGGCAGGCACAATGAAAGTACCCTGCTCGGCAAGGGAAGAACTCCCGGACTGGGAGAAAATCGAGAACATCATGAACCGAGAGTTTGCTCGATTCCAGTCCGGGCTCTTGGAAACATTTTTCCGTGAAAGAGGGACAAGGCCTCCTCTAGGCCAGAGCCGGACTCCAGTGACACAACAGGTTAATTCTGCAGTCACAGCGCACTCTTCTTCTTCGTCTAAGAAAAAGAAGAATAACAAACAGAAGGCGAAAATACCAACAACTGCACTGGCCCCAGTGACGAGGCTGGTTAGTAGTGTGTGAACCCCAGCAGAACTGGTGGTAAACCAGGAATGGGGTACTTGGGCCAAAGTTGTTGGGAGAAAGGCCAAGGGTGCGACTGCGAGTCAAGACATTGTGGCTACTCCGGCCCCTAAGATGAATACGCCGCAGTTACCACGACCATCTACCAATGCCGCCATTGTAGTCATAGTGCCTCCGGGATACAGTACCCCATTAGCGGAGGTTATGCAGGCAGCAAGTCCCGCATAAAGCTGGGGGAGCTTAGTATTAGAGGCGGGGTGCACCAGCGAAAATCGGTCACAGGGGATCTACTTCTGGAGATCCCCGGGCCAGATAGCGCTGCTAAGGCAGACGCTCTGGTTGAACGCTTGCGTGAGGTCATGGGCGACACGGATGCACGAATCATGCGTCCATGCAAGATGGCTGAATTGCGGGTGATGGATTTAGACGAATCTATCACCCCTACCGAAGTTGCGGATGCAATAGTCACAGCGGGTAACTACTCCCCGTCTAAAATCAAAGTCGGGGAGATCCGCAAATCCGCAGACCGGACCGCACTCGGGACGATACGCCAGGTTACGACTTTAAAGCGCATACAAGTGGGTTAGGCGTCCGTCCGTGTTGAGGCACTAGCTCCACGGCCCTTGCAATGCTATCAGTGCCTCGAAATGGGGCACGTTAGAGCGAAATGCTCTAGTCATGCAGACAGGAGTGGGCGCTGCTTTCGCTGCGGAGAATTAGTCCCTAAAGTTCAAGACTGTATGGCAAACGGGCCGAAATGTCCAGTCTGTGGTGACTACGGCCGGCTTAACAACCATCGGTTTGGTAGCAAGAGCTGTTGTCCACCGAAGAAGAAAAGGTCGGTAGAGGTCCAACCTTGTCCCGCTGTTACTCTGTCGGGACAGTCTGTACCCAGCGATAGCTCGATGGGAGAGGTAATGGAGGCCTAAAACTCCCATCAGATATGAAAATCCTCCAGGGCAAACTCAACCACTACCGCGCATCTCAAGACTTGTTAATTCAAACGCTCGTGGAGCAATCGGTTGCCCTAGCAGTCTCAGCAGAGCCCTATTCCGTCCCGGACCATCCGCGTTGGTTTGGGGCGACTGATGGCACTGTGGCCATATATTGGTCAGGTGGGGAAGGCCTCCATTGCTAGATCTTGAAGTGATTTTTCTTCACCACCATAATGAGATGGCTAGATTTCTTTTGGTACAAACTCGTAGAAAGATTCTATTTTATTTATTTATTTATTTATTTATTAAGGCCCGCCAACAATTGTTTACATCTTCACATTAAGAGTATTACAAATTTCATAGTATAGGTCATAACGTAACAATTACTTATAGGTAGGCACAACATGTACATATTACAGAAATAAAACCCGGTTTTACAAACAGACATAAAGATAATAATATTTTTAACTAATAACATTTTTTTATTTGATACATAATGTGGCCATTAGCTTTAGATAGGTATTAGTATAAGCAACACAGTTAATTGAGAAATTAGATACAATCTGGGAAGGAGTTCAACTTCGATTTAAGTTTGCTTAACGAATCATTATATATATCGACCAAGTCACTACATCTATTTAACACCTTGCACATCCTCACGCAAGGAGAATTAGCACCCAAAACAGTTCTTCTCAATGGTGGACACAGTGGCGTGACGGGATGACGCGGCATTCTCGAAGGCACTCGAAATTTAAGAAGGCTCAGCAATGGGGAGCAATCAATTCCGCAATTGACAGTCTTAAAACCAAAGATCACGTCATTCAACTCAAGACGGCTGCTAAGAGATTTTAAATTAAAATGTTTTAGCCTATCAGAATATGAGCGAAGTCTTCTGGATATGCCATTACAATATGCGAGATGCCACAGAAATCGCTTTTGGACACGCTCTAAGCGCAGGGAATGCGTTGCGTAGTGCGGTCGCCAGACTATGCTGCAATATTCCAACGTGCTTCGGATAAGACTATTATAAAGCAATAATTTAGTCCTATTGTTACGAAAGCTTTTACAAGTTCTCAAGACAAAACCTAGCATTTTAGATGATCTTTTTATAATGTGATCCAGATGATGCGTGAAAGTTAGTTTTCCATCAAATATCACGCCGAGGTCTCTAATCGTATCCAATTTTTTAATCATGAAGTTATTTATGTGGTACTCGAAGTTGATTACATTACGGTTCCTAGTAAATTTTATATGGTTGCATTTATTACTATTTAGGTTCATTTTATTATTATCACACCATTCTACTAATCTATTGAGATCACTTTGAAGCAGCGCAGCATCATTCTCAGATTTGATAAGCCTTGAAAATTTTAGATCATCCGCAAATAAATAAACGTCGGAGTATATGAAACAATTGGGGACATCGTTAATAAAAAAATTAAATAAGATTGGTCCCAAATGGGAACCTTGTGGCACACCGGATGAAACAGGCATTAATTCAGAATGGTAACCATTTACTACTACAAAGAACTCCCTACCCATTAAATATGATGTTATCCATTCCAATAAGGATCCGCATATACCGTAAGCTTGTAGTTTAGAAGTTAAAATTTTGTGGGAGACCCTATCGAAAGCTTTACTGAAATCGGTGTAAATTACGTCTACTTGATGACCCGAATCTATGGCCTCAAATAAAGTCTCGGTAAAAGATACCAGATTTGTACTCGAGGATCGTTTTTTAATAAATCCATGCTGTCTGTCACTTAAGTTCACCTGAAGATGATTTTGCAAATATGGACATATTAACTTTTCAAAAATTTTTGCTAAAGATGATAAAATTGAAATTGGTCTATAATTGGATATCATTTCAACTTCATTGGATTTGTGTACTGGAACCACTTTTGCAATTTTCCATTTTGAGGGAAATATTCCGCTAAGCAGAGACCTGTTATATATCAGCATTAGTGGGTAAGCCAATTCCTTGGAACAGGCTACAATTAAAATGGGTGAAATTCCATCAGGGCCGGCTCCCTTAGTAATATCTAAGCTTTGTAATATTTTTAGTAGACTTTCATGTTGAACTAAGGGGCTACTTAGAGACAAGCTATGTTTTCGAAGTGATTTTATGTACTCAGTTTCGTATTTGTCGTTTGTGTGTTCGTCAGAATTGTAAGCTTTAGAAAAGTAATTAGCAAAGAGTTGACATATTTCCGTTCCATCTGCTGTCGTCTGTGATCCGTCGGCCATAGACTTGGGATACGCGCTGTTTCCCCCTCGTTTGGCCTTGACATAAGTCCAGAACAGTTTTGGATTTTTTTTAATTTTGTCTTCTATAAACTTAACATAGTTATTGTAACACTCTGTTGCCAATCGATCACAAGTTTTCGCAATGTAACTAAGTTCCAATGCGTCCAATGGGTTACCATATTTCTTAAACCGTTTCCTAAGCTTATTTTTCTTATTTAAAAATTTAATCAAGTTGCGACTGAACCACGGTGGATAATTATTGCCTCTTGGTACATATAGTGGAATATACTCTTTAATAGCATTGTTAAGAACATTATAGAAAGCCTCTATCATTCCATTCACATCACTGTGCCCTGCAAACAATTCCTCCCATTCAACATTACCTAAATAGTTCCTTAGCGATACATAATCTCCTTTATGGAAATTAGGTCTTACATAAGCATGATTATACAATAGTTTCGATTCTGTTTTCCTGCTAATAGTAATATCCAATGCTGGGTGTAACCGACTAACATTAGTTATAGAATTTAAACTAGAACAGACGTGATACTCTAGATTAGAAGCCATTACGAGATCAAGGATACAGTCATCCGAATTTTTAACAAAATTTAATTGATGCAACTTATTTACATACATGAAATCCATTAAGGTTTTACTTATGCTAGATAGGTTTGAACTACTACTGGACTGAGATGTTATTTGCCAGTTTATATCACGTCTGTTAAAGTCTCCCACAATACACACCTCACAATCCGTGACCTGCTCAAATACAGTATTACAATTATCAATAAAGTCTTCCAATACGCTTCTCAGTATCGGAGGAGGTAAATACACTGCACAGAAAATCATTTTTCGCACATTAGAGGAACGTGCACCAGGTAGATCAACAGCAACCCAGATATCCTCATGGTTTGATTCCCAGTTTCTAATGCGTTTAGACTTTATACTTTTTTTTATAGCAAATAACACTCCCCCACCCTCCTGTTTATGACACTGTAACCCAGATGTTTCCCTATCTCTTCTGTATACCGTATAGCGGTCATCAAACAACTCACTATTCAATACAGAATTATTAAGCCAAGACTCAGTTATAACTATTATGTCATAGTTGCTACAACAAATATTCCGATAAAATGTGTCAGTCTTCGTGCGTAAACCACCACTATTCTGATAGTACATTTGTAAGGTATTGAATTTTAAATAATAAAGTATATAAAGCATGTAATATACAACAAAACAGTGGGCTCAGATAAAATTTTACATTACAGTATTTTACCCAAACTTTCCCGATTGTTTATCAGTACAACATCAGCTACATCATCCTTTTTTACAAAAATTTTACCACTGCGTACCCATACATACTTAAACCCCTTCTCCCTGGCTCTTAGTCTCGTCATGGCATGGAGTTCTTTGTTAGCCGGTGATAAATGTTCTACTACATATACCGGAGTTTTTTGGCCTGCCATCCCCAAATCTGCGGTGCTAAGTTTCTTGTTCGGATTTTTTTTATTATATGTGAGAACAGCTGCTAGTTTCTGATCTCGGATCTTTTGGGAGACAAACTGGACTACTATAGATCTAGGTCTATTACTGTCGCTTTTTAGTTTAGCCACACGAGTAGAGCTTGCAATATCGCAATCTTTTAGCTCGCAGCCGACCACAGCACTCAGCTGTTTAATAACAGTAATTAAATTTTCATTCTTGTTTTCCGGTAGACACTGCACCTCCAAATTATTAGATCGTGCATGCTGCTCCATGTAGTTTAACCGTTGGGCAAGATCTCTAACAGTAATTTTTAGATTATTATTCTCTTCCCCTAGATTTTTCACGCTGGCTCTGGTAGAAGCTTGTTCCGACTGCAGCTTATCAAACTCTTTAGTGTGAAACGTGAGGGAACTTTTTAATTCCTGAACATCCTTTTTTATAGGTTCTAGCTCCTTGTTTATTGTATCAACTATCGTTGCATTAATTTGCTGAATCATTGCAGCCAATTCTGACTTTATAACCTCTTGGACTATATTGCGTACATCTTCAGCGGTAACAGCTTTAATCCCTGGGGGAGAGTTCAAAGCCGGTCTCTTATTGCCTCGTGTAGTGGAGACGTTACGCACGGGAGTATTATCTTTTTTGGTAGTTTTAGGTACCATACTAATGCATCTGGGGCATCTCCACAAACGATAGGTTTCAGACTCCTTCGAAAGTGCCGGTATCGATAGACACAGGAAGTGGTATGGTGTATTACACAGAATGCAATTAATGAAGTCCTCTTGTTTACCTACATTTTCATTGCTGCAGCAACCCCAGGAATATATCGTCGTGGACATCTTCAATTTGGACTTCCCACCACAAAGTTATCAAAATAAAATTAAAAAGCTAACCTTGTTTATTAAGTCCCAAACGCCGTTCAATGAGCGTTACTTTAAAATCACAAATCAACTTGTAAAATACACTTTGTTGTTTACATATCACAGTACAATCCGTTTGCAAAACCTTTTCACTGTTTATTTTTCACTAAAACTCGTTTATATATACAATTAAACACATAAATTCATTTAATATTTGAGGAGCAAAAATTCTATAGTTATATGTGTGCATATTCTTGATGATAGTTTTTCACTGAAAACTTGTTTCAATAATGAGAGCAGTGTATCGACCACTGTCGAAGAAGTGATAACATGAATTTATTTTATTCTCATACCATAGCCCTCCTGAAAATTTATACATGACGGCGTGTGATTATGAACCATAAATTACATTACTGATAATAATGATTTATTGGAATAATAACTCGATGTATTAGTTTTGTTTTAGTTTTAGTCGATTCTGTAATCGATATTGAATGATGTTGGATATTTACTAGGAATATTTATGTGGGATATTTAAATAAGAGCGGATTATTTCGGAATAGAGAAGTTTATAGTAATGGCGGTCGGTTATTCTACTGACGGCTACCGCATGGTGCACATGTGCTAACCTATTGGCTCTTAACTCTTTTTAATCTTGTTAATCGTTTATGATTTTTCGTTAATATGTAAGATGTTTAATTGTTTTGTACGACATTGAACAACACAAGTGCACACTAATTTTGAAATTCCCGCCGGTTCACCGCCCACGATGGATAGCCACAACTAAGACTGCTGTGAGGTCTCCCCTGATGCTCCGACATCGGAAGTGAGATTACCAACTGTTGTTGGTAATCTCTGGCACACTCTGGCCTGTATTTTATTCCTGATCTGTTGACAACTAAGACTGCTGTGAGGTCTCCCCTGATGCTCCGACATCGGAAGTGAGATTACCAACTGTTGTTGGTAATCTCTGGCACACTCTGGCGTGTATTTTATTCCTGATCTGTTGATCAGGAATAAAATACAGGCCAGAGTGTTATATTTTACGTTGATCAGGAGTGTGAACGTTGTAAATATCTGTTTGAAATGCAACAATAAAATTTGATGAAATTAATACGTTATGTACTACATTTACGGGTATTGACCATAAACACAACAATAACTAAGTTTAATCTTAACACTATTGTGGTGGATTTACTAGAGAAATCTATATCGAATAGTTATTTGATAATCACATTAAGCAAGGCGTTCAAGAAATTGGCCTCAACATATAAAGGAAGCCGTAGCCGCAGAAGAAGACTGATTCAAGTGTGGTGAATGGGGCTACAGCACTTCGCTGTTCCAGTATGGATGCTAGGGCCAATGATGCACGAGCCGAATAACAAGTGGATGTCTGCTCGATCGAATCAGCTCTTCATCAGCTCTTCGAAGAATTTGGTGAGAAGTTTTCATTATGTTTTGATTCAGTTGTCAAATGCTCTTTAATAAGACTAGTTCTGTTCATCAACAACCCATAACGTCCCACTACGGGGCTCGGGTCTCCTCTCAAGAGAGGGTTAAGGCCATACGTCCCCACGCATGCCGAGTGCGAGTTGGGGACTGAAGGGTTGGGGACTCTGTAGTTCTGTTCAATAGATTTCTTTGCAAGGAACAATTTAATGCGTTAAGATTATAGGCGATAGGTAACGCGCACAAATTCTTTCTACCGTTACAGTTGAAGGTTATACAGTGTAGTAATTTATCCGATTCATGAACTTCAAACGACCATGATTTAAAGCGATCTGCTTGCACTAGTAGAAGTTTTCGAAAAGAATCTTGTTTTGAAAAAATATTGATCGTTTTTGCGACATATAATAATAATAATAAAATTACTAGCAACACTTAAAGTCATCGAAATTTCTCCAACATATTTTTGAAATAAATTATTTTTACCATATAAAATTACAATATAAACCAAATATATACATTTTTAATTGACTCAATGCTATAAAAATAATTAAATAACAGGATTAAAATGAATCGCATTATGAAAAACTTAGTAATATCTGTTTTTAAAGACATGACGTTTAAAACGTCATGTCAAAACCAATATAATTACCGATAAAACATGAGAAATTTTGAAAGATGATAACAAGAGCTAGAAGCAGAGCACAAAAATCATCCCCGGACTCGTCGCTACGCTCCGCCGTGCCGTCAAAGGAAGAAATCATAGAAGTTCCGAATAGTGCACAGGCGTCGAGCTCTACTTCGAGCGACGAGTTTTTCTCTCCGCCGACGTCGCCAACACCTGTACGTTGGCAGGAGAGGACCCGGCCACCAGACAGCTTGGGATCCCGAGGACCACTGACCTCGAAAAGGGTCCCCGCTACCGGTGGTGGTGTGCGCCGCATGAAATGGTCACATACAATAAATGAGAACGTCATGCGGGCATATTTTCGGGCTACAGAGTTGGGAACAAACCTTACTGCGTACCGTGTTCGACTAGTCTCTCTGTTTCAGGAGCTTGAGCCAGCCGTCAACGTATCAGCACAACGATTGTCGGATCAAGTGCGGGCTATACAGCGATGCCATCTGCTAGATGAGGCCGTACTTGAGAGGATACGCTCGGACGTACGGAATACCTTGGCTATCCCTTCTTCGTCACATGCTGTGGATTTGGGAGCGAATGGTACACCAATTCTAACACATAGTAATGTTGATGAACAAGAGGAGAGTGAAGTTATATCCGTGAGTACCCAATATAATGATAGAATAAGGAGCGCTTTGGAGGATGCGATTCAGAAATACCGGTATTTTGATTATCATAACAGACCCCGGTTACCCCGTTTGCCCATTCATAAACGAAATTTAGCACTGGTGAGTGCCCTGAATCCGTTATTATCAGATTATTTTGATAATAGCGAGGATCTTAGTGATACACATTCTATTCTTTACTGTGCGGCAATTGCAGTTTGTCGAGTAGCTGGTATTAATTTTGCTGAAGACAGAATTGCTACTCGACCCAAAAATACTTTACCAGCTTGGCAATATAGAATAGAACGTCGTATTACTGAGACTAGGACACTCATCGGTAAATTAATTGCTTTTCAGGCAGGTAATACGCGACCGAGAGTCATGCGCTTTGTGAAATAGGCATTCTTGGGGACTACCATCAGTCCTCAACAGTACTTGTCTAGTGTCACAGAGCGCATAGACTTCTTGAAGCAAAAAGTTTATGCATGGGCAAATAGGATAAGACGGTACAAAAAACGTGGAAATCGGTATTATCAGAATCGCATGTTCCAAAGAAATGAGAAGTGGGTGTACCGGAAATAGGAAGAACCGGATCCATGTGAGCGCGATGGGTACTTGCCAGATGAAACTGCCACAAATGAATTTTGGCGTAGTATCTGGTCGGTGCCTGTCACCCATGCAGATGGTGACTGGATGCGAGATGTCAGACACTCATGTGAGTCCATAACAACTATGGAACCAATCATTATTGACAAAGATGATGTAAGTTGTGCAGTCCGTTCATTACCAAATTGGAAATCACCTGGTCCAGACGGTCTGCACAACTTTTGGCTTAAGTGGTTCCGAAGCTCGCATGGGTGTTTGGCGTCTCAATTCCAGGCAGCATTGGATTCTGGTTCATTACCACAATTTTTAACAACTGGTATAACCCATTTACTCCATAAATCTGGTAGTGCCATGGATCCCAAAAACTTTAGGCCTATTACATGTTTACCAACTGTATATAAACTTCTTACATCTATTCTGAGACTCAAAATTACTACACATGTAAATAATAATTCGATACTTTCCGTTTCTCAGAATGGATGTAGAAGTGGGAGTCGTGGCACTAAAGAGCTCCTTATCGTTGATATGACCATTAGCCAACAAGTACGTCGTAATCGTAAGGGTTTGGCGACATGTTGGATAGATTATAAGAAGGCTTACGACTCGGTTCCCCATTCATGGCTTTTGAGGGTGCTGGAGTTGTATAAAATTGATACAACTCTGTGCACCTTCTTGAAGTCGTGTATGGGGCAATGGAGGACAGTCCTTCGCTATCCTGGATGCCGCCAAACTGCGGTAAGCGACGTATTTGTAAAGATCGAGAGGGGTATCTTTCAAGGTGACAGTCTGAGTCCCTTGTGGTTTTGTCTGGCCTTGAACCCTCTTAGCACTCTCTTAGAGGGTTCAGGGTTAGGCTATAGGTTGCAGAGAGGTAGCCGGGCTATATCTCACCTTCTTTACATGGATGATTTGAAACTACTGGCTCCCACTAAATTACAATTGATGGAGTTACTAAAGGTTACTGAAAACTTTAGTAATTCTATCAAAATGGAATTTGGTTTGGACAAGTGTGCAGTCATGTATGTAAAGAAAGGTGTTATTGTGGAATCTGAAGGATTAGAACTTTCAGATTCAACAAAACTTAGGTCTCTCTCTGCCACCGAAACCTACAAATATCTAGGCTTTTCACAATCCTTGGGAATACCAGAATCTGATGTGAAGCAAACGTTGCGGGAACGCTTCTTCGGCCGCCTGAAAAAAGTCCTTAAAAGTCTTTTGTCAGGGGGTAACAAGGTGCGAGCCTACAACGGTTGGGTCATGCCGGTTCTGATGTATTCCTTTGGTATACTTAGATGGACTCAGACCGAACTAGATGCCCTTGACAGGCGAGTTCGTACCTTACTGACTGCATTCCGAATGCACCACCCACGTTCATCGGTTATGAGATTGTACATCCCGCGAAAGTTTGGGGGTCGTGGATTTTTAAATATCAAGACCCTACATAATCGCGAGATATACAATCTCAGAGAATATTTTCTTAATACCGAAATGGAGGTGCATCGCAATGTAGTTGCAGTGGATAACGGACTCACTCCACTCGCTCTGGCTAAAGAGAATTGGCGCAAACCTGTAGTACTTAGTACTGATGATCGCAAGGAGGTATGGAAGGGCAAAGAGCTTCATGGTCGGTTTTATCGGGCTTTGAACGGGCCCGATATAGACTTTAAAGCATCGACTTCCTGGCTACGGTATGGTGATCTCTTTGGAGAAACCGAAGGTTTTTTTTGTGCAATTATGGACGAAGTTATCATGACGAGTAACTATCGGAAATATATACTGAAGGACGGTACGGTTGACATATGTCGGGCATGTCACCGACCCGGGGAATCTATCAGGCATATTATTTCTGGTTGTTCTCGTCTTGCTAACGGTGAATATTTGCACAGACACAACCAAGTAGCCAGGATTGTACATCAGCAACTTGCCCTTAAATACCAACTTGTAAATTTGGAGGTGCCATACTACAGGTATGTGCCCGACCCAGTTCTCGAGAATGGTCGTGCTACATTATATTGGGATCGATCTATTATCACAGACAGGACTATTGTCGCCAATAAACCTGATATTGTGATGATAGATCGATCACAGCGCCGCGCAATGATTATCGATATCGCTGTTCCTCATGACGAGAATCTCGTGAAGGTTGAAAAAGAAAAGCAAATAAAATATTTGGATTTATCTCACGAGATTGTCGATATGTGGAATGTCGATTCGGCGATCATTGTTCCGATAGTCGTTTCTGTTCATGGTTTGATAGCCAAGAGCCTCGACCAACACCTTAAGAGGCTCGCGTTGGACGGCTGGATTAAGGGTCTGATGCAGAAGGCGGTCCTCCTTGACACGGCACGTATAGTGAGGAGGTTCCTGTCTTTGGAGCCCTAACCACCGGTTTCTTGGTCCCTGTACTCGAAGTCGGTGGTCTACTATTTTTTATATTTTTAAATGTATTTTTTATATTTATATTTAAAAATGTAATTTATATGTAAATATTATCAAATAAAGAGAATAATAAAATTTATTTCATTGACCAATTATAATCTTACATATGTTACAGTAGTACATTTGATATAAAAGTAGTTCTTAAGGTATTAAATAGGCTAAATTACATTAGCGTATAATTAACAAAGTCTAATAAATTATACATGCTTACATAGGTATTTATTTATTTATTTTATATTAAGCTCGAATGCTCAAATAAGCTGCTTGCTTGATCTAGGGTAAACCTGTGTTTCAGGCGATTGCTTGACTCAGAATTGAGCTGTTACTTCTCTGTTACTAATTTATACAAGAATAAATAAATATAAAAGATATTAATTAAACGTAAAAATTAAGTACTACAAATGTGTCTACCTAAAAAGCAAATGATAATGGCTGATAAAGACTACCTACTTAAATGTTTCTAAAATGTTTTCTGTGTCTGTATAGTTTAATTTACCTATATACTCTGTTAGTGCGATCTTGCACTTTTTATTGTTTAGGCTGTATATGTTTAGTACCTTATTAATTCTGTTGTACAATAGTGGTCCTAAAAATAAATAAAATCTATGAGCGAATCTAGGACTAGTTTGAGGCCTGGTACATACTATGTCCTTTCTTCTCTTATCCAACGGTATGAAATTACTAATGGAAAGTTCGGTATGCTGTTTTACAATTGTGTGCAGAATAAATAACTGTCGAACTGTTAGTACATTACATGCCATGTAGAGCTGATGTGTGGGAAAGATGAATGGGCGGGATGTCGCTACCTTGAGCACGGCTCTTTGGGCTCGCTCTAAAGGCAATAATATTGACTTGGCTGCACCTCCCCATGATGATATACAATAAGTGAGTATAGTTTGACATAATGTTAAATACACTTGCTTTATTAATGTGTTATCGGCTACACTGCGAAAATACTTAAATATATATATTAATTTCCTTGTTCTTGTGCATAATAAATCAATGTGTTTGCGAAAATTCAAATTTGTGTCAAGAATGACACCTAAGTACTTCACATCATTGCTATTTGCTAACGCGGGACACTCACATGCACAATCAGTGAATGTTTTGCAATTATGTGCGTATATATTTAGATTACTAATAGGAATATTTGTACCTCTCATTGAAAATAAAATATATTTAGTTTTTTCTATATTTAGGGTTAGTAGGTTTTTATGTAGCCAGTTAGTCACTATGTTAAAGCCCTCCTGTGCGATTTGAAAAACTTCACTGCGAGATTTCGCAGTAAATATTAGAGCTGTGTCATCCGTGTAAGATACTATGCGACCATTAGGTATCTTTAGGCTACAGAGGTCATTTATATACACGAGAAACAAAGTACAGCCCAAAGTACTACCCTGGGGAAAACCATAACCAGTATTCCTGACTTCAGAACTTATGTAAGAACCAATTTTCAGATACTGAGTGCGATCACTGAGGTAGTCCAAAAACAGGTGAAGCTGCGTTCCCCTTATCCAGAGTTTTTCAAGCTTGTGTAATAGTATGCTACAAGATTATATCGAAAGCCTTGGCAAGGTCTAGGAAAACCCCGATTGTATGCATTTCCTCATCCAGGTTACTAGCTATATGATTAGTCAAGTGGTAAACTGCTTGATCAGTTGATCTTTTTTTCCTAAAGCCGTACTGGTTTTGCGAAAGCAAGTGGTTATCCTCGAGATATTTAACTAATCTGTTGTTTATTATTTTCTCCTAAATTTTTGACAGGCCCGATAATACTGAGACGGGTCTATAATTCTTGAAACATGTTTTGTCTCCTGACTTGAACACAGGCGTTACTACTGCTTTTTTAAACGAGCTGGGGAATACACCTTTCTCCAAACACAATTGGAATATATAGGTCAATGGGGGAGCAAGTAAATGTCTGAAATGTTTTAGTATTGTGTTAGAAATGTTATCCCATCCCGCAGCACAATTTTGTTTTAATCCGGACATGATGCTGAATGCTTCATTGAGGTCGGTATTTAGCAAGACAAAATAGTTAATTTTAGAATTAGGCATAAATATATTTGATTCGGCGGGGTTTTTAGTACCTGTCTGTAAGAGTTTTTCTGCGAGAGTTTTGCCCATGTTTGCAAAATGATAGTTGATTTTATTCGCTGCCTCAGACGGGTTTACATAGCTGTGTAGCAAGTCTAAAGGCGGTTCAGGATGTTTCGATTGGAATGTGTTATTTTTAATAAATTTCCAGACAAGCTTACGATCTTTACCAGCTTTTTGCAGTTCACTTTTTTCGTGTTGAATTTTTAATTTTCTTAAAAGATTGTTGCAAAAGTTTCTGTATCTTTTATAAGATATCGATAGAATCATATTTTCAGGCTCTAATTTGGATTTACGGTGAAGCTTGTCTCGGTGTCTAATGCAGCGAACGAGGCCAGGTGTAATCCATGGTTTTATATTTCGATATTTCCTAGATAGTTTTATTATGTCAGTATTTTTAGCAATTACATTTTGTAATGAATTAATAAAGTAGTCCAACGCAACACTTGCATCGGCTGCATTATAAACAGGGTCAAAACAAATATTGTTTATGTCTGTCGCAAGGCTTTTCAAGTTGACTTTAGTATAGCTGCGCATGCAATTTTTCCTAGGTATAGTTAATTGAAGTGTTAGTAAAACAGTCTGATGATCTGTAAGTATAGAATTAGTTACTAATGTGATTGAGGGATTTTTTGTTTTTATGATAAAATGATCTAAGCAAGAGCCACTTTGATGGGTAGGATGACAATGTGCAGGTAAAAGTCCATGGAATGAACAAATATTTAAATAGCTCTGAGCAATAGAATCAGTGCACCCTGAAGCGATGTTAATGTTGATGTCACCGGCTAAAATTATATTATTATAAGAGGAAAGAGTATTTAATTGTTCTTCAAGCGATTCCAAAAACATGTCCACGTTTTGTGAAGGGGGTCTATATGTGGCTAAGATAACCGTATCGGGATTGATTCTGATAATTAAACAATTACAGCCATTAAAAATTGGTTCCTCTACGGATATATTTAAGTTGTTTTTTATGTATATTACTAAACCATCGTTTTGGTTCAATATTAAATTTGTCTTATATAGTGTGTAACTATTTAGAGATGGTAATTGGGGCTGCTCATTAGTTAACCAACATTCTGTTAGAATGATAATATCACAGTTTACATCAAGAGTATAAAACAGAACCTCAAAACCATTCATGTTTTTGTGTATGCTGCGAATATTTTGATTTATTAATGTCAGTGATTTTGTTGTATTCTGTACATAATGTTTGCAGTCTTCGACTTCACAATATTTAAACTCAGACACAGAAAAACTATCTAGGTCACAGAGCAATTAATTAGTCATTGTTATATAAGTAATGAATTAAAGATTAAAGTAAAAATAAAGGAAGTTTTAAGTGCTTATTCTATCAAATAATTTCTAGCGCTCTAAGGCGCCTTCATAGTCTATTGAATTTATGTATCTGTCCTCAACGTATTTCCTGGCTGGACAACTGGCATCACCAGTTCGGTGATCACTTGTTCTCTTAAATCGTTTGCTCGTCGCACAAGTGGGAGCTGCGGATTTGTTATTACATTCTTTAAAAGTATGTCCTGACTCTCCACAGTGGCTACAGACTGGGCTGGTTTCACGACAGTATTTAGCCGCATGTCCAAACTGCTGGCAGTTAAAGCACCTGGTCACCAGTGTGAAGTCTCTTACTGGACAAGAAGTCCAGTTTATGAAGATCCTACCATGATTAATAAGTGCTTTTCTTATGTTAGCAGATACTTCTAATATATAGTTACAGGAAGGAAGACCCTTCTTACCTGATTTGTGGCTAATTTTAATGGCTTTGAGACAGGACTCACGAGATCCGTCAGGGAACATGTCCGCCAAGTTTTGTAAATAGATGTACTCTAGCACCTCTGTTTGAGACAGAGCTGCGGGTACACCCAGGATAGTGATTCTTGGATTTCGTCTCGCTGGTTCTTCAAGTTTAAGTGATATATAGGTACATATATACTGAGCAATCAAACAAGTGTTCACGTTCGATACTAGTTTATTACTAATAATACAGGGCGCTGCCGGCGCGCAGCGAGCGGCGAGCGGCTAGCATAGTACAACATACCCACATCTAGATATACATCACTCCTTCACACTTAGTTTTTCAAACCTGGTGACAATTAAATTTTCTCTTAGTACTATTACAGAACAATGTGTAACATCAAATAATTAGACCGATTCTAAACATTACTACTAAGTTTACACATCTTAAAAATATCTTTTATAGTCCACTGTTTTCCTAGGACGCTTCGAGCGGGAGGGTACGAGTAATGATGCCGGTGGTACGTCTACCACTGGTTGTACTGATTCTGAGGGTGGAGGTAGTGGTTCCCTTGCTGATGCCAATGGAGTTGCTATATTATCATCCGCACCCGTACCCTCACTCTCTGCAGCTTCACTATCACCCTGTACCTCCCTATCATCATAATCGGCGACCATTGTCGGATCCGAACCTACAGAAACTTCAATATTTTCACTGGGCCGAGGTTCACTGTTACATCTCGATTCGAGGGAAGTACCGGGCGATTGAAACTGTTGAGACCTCTTGTCAACAGTCTCCGTAATTGTCGGCTGACTATTACCAACATATTTGGTTAATTGGTCAATATGTCTAAAACAGAATTGATTCAATTCCTTAATGTAAATATTGTACATCTTATTGCCTATTTTATTCTTTACAATCCCTAATTTCCAAGATTCTTGCCGTGCGCTGTACCAACGAGTCCAAACAACGTCACCAACAACAAACTGTCTTTTCCCGTACACTTTTGTAGTATCAAGGTGGGACGCTGATTTGGAAGGTATTATTAAGTCTAGACGGGACCGTAAGTTTCTACCAAACATCAATTTAGCAGGCGTTTCCCCAGTAGTACAGTGCACGGTGTTCCTATAATTAAACAAATATCCCAACAATAACTCATGAATCTGACACACTGGTAAATTATCTTGTAATATACATTTTAACATTTTTTTACAATTTCTCACTGAATTCTCGGCTTGACCATTACTACAAGGGTGATAAATAGGTGACGTCATATATTTAATACCGTTCGAACTACAAAATAATTTAAACTCGGCCGAATTGATCTTAACGTCATTATCTGACACTAATACGTTCGGTATACCGAAGGTTGAAAATATACCCTTCAATTTCGTAATTAGCGCTTTAGTTGTAGTCCCATTATGCATATGTAGGCATTCCACCCACTTACTGAATGAATCTACGATCACCAGATATACCCTCTGCCCTATGGTCATATAATCTATGTGCACGCGCTGCCAGGCACTAGAGGCGGCGGGCCACGGCGCAGGAGGATCGCGTGGTGGCGCGGGACGAACTTGGGCGCATGTTGTACAAGACCCTATCCAACGCTCGATATCGCGGTCGATTCCGGGCCACCACATCCGACTTCGCGCATTACTTTTAGTTTTAGTTATTCCTAAATGCGTATCGTGTAATTCGCTTAACATTTTATTTCTTAAAATTGTCGGAATTACTATTCTGTGTCCCCTAAAAAGACAGTTGTTTTCGTACTGTAAGTCAGACTTACATTGAAAAAAAGGTAAAATATCCCCACAATTTATTTTTCGCGGCCAGCCCTTTACCATGTACCTTATAACGGTTTGAATTACCGTATCGCGTTCAGTCGCTTGGGTCACCTCACGTATCGTGGTAGCGGGCGATGACTCATTTAGAAACTGAACTGCATAATATGTGTCTATTTCGTTATTTATTTCTTCCGACTTGTTTACGCATTTTAAAGGCGCGCGTGAAAAGTAGTCGGCCACTATGTTATTATCGCCCGACACGTAATTAACTGTAAAGTTATAAGCAGACAATAAAATAGCATATCTTTGAAGCCTTAGCGCTGTTGTTACCGGTATACCAGACTTATTACCGAATATGGACACCAACGGCCTATGGTCGGTTTTCAATATAAATGGTTCGCTACGGCCATATAAATACTGATGGAACTTTTTCACACCAAATATAATAGCGGTCGCTTCCTTATGTATCTGGCTATAGTTACGCTCACTTGATGTCAGCGATCGCGAAGCATATGCGATTGGACGTTCACGCGCGTCGTCCTGCCCGCGCTGCGATAATACGGCACCTAAACCAGTGGGGCTCGCGTCCACCGTCAGTACGAGCTGGGCCGAAGGTTCGAAATGCGCTAGCACGCGCTCTGACGCTAATTCACGGCGCACTGCCAACATAGCTTGTCGCTGTCTCTTACCCCATTTCCAGGCTACATCGTTCCTAAGTAATTCCAACAGAGGGCTCAGTATGGAGGAAGCATTAGGAATAAAACTTCGGTAGTAATTGACTACTCCCAAAAACCTTTTTACTTCGGTGACATTAGTGGGATCGGGGGCACCTATTATTGCCTTAATTTTGTCAGGACTAGTCATTAGCCCCTCTTTACTAATCACGTACCCCAAATAGGTAACTTTTGGTTTAAAAAAATCGCACTTTTCCTTTTGAAGGCGTAAGCCGGCGTCATTTAATCTGCCTAAGACTTCAGTTAATCTTTTAATGTGGGTATCCCGATCTGGACCCGTGATACATATATCATCAAGCCAAATGCTGACGCCATCTATTCCGCATAAAAGCGTCTCCATTGCTTTTTGAAATATAGCCGGCGCGTTGGCTAACCCGTAAACCAAACGAGTATATTTATATAGGCCCTTATGAGTATTTATAGTCGTGAGTATCTGCGAGGGTTCGTCTAAAATAAATTGATTGTATGCATTTTTAAGGTCAATTTTACTATATAGCTCACCCCCCCCAATCTTAGCAAAAACCTCTTCGATCCGGGGTAAAGGGTATTTTTCTATTAAAAGATCCTTATTTAGGGTAACCGAGAAATCACCTGCGATCCTTACCCTACCATTTTCCTTTAGTACCGGTACTATAGGCGTGGCATATTCTGTGTGATTTATTGGAACTAAAATACCTAAATTAACTAATCGATTTAATTCCTGTTCGACTTTATCCTTTAAAGCAAAAGGAACGGTACGGGGCTTAAAAACTTAGGAACACAATTTTTTTTTAGTTGCAGGGTAACTTTAAACTTATTAAATGCACCCAGTTCATCTCGCCACAAGTCGGGATATTTGTTTAATAAGTTTGAGACAGTATCATCGTTGCACACTAAGGACTTAACATCGGTCGTGATAAATAAATTAAAAGCGGACATGAAATCTCTCCCCAGTAACGGCGGCCCTCCGTTAGGGACTACAAAAATTTAATAAGTTTTTTCATATTATTATATTTGGCCGTTATCATAAAAAAACCTAACGGAGAAATTTTATGTCCATTGTACAAACACATATGTACATTACAATTTTGTAGTCGATATTGCATAAAAGTTTTAATGTACAAATCATATGAAATAACACTACAGCCCGACCCGGAATCAAGTTCCATTTTAACGGAATGTTCGCCTAAAACTAAGTCTATTATAATAGACTTATCAGCTGTAACGTACCTTAGGTTAAAGTTATGGCACTCTTCGCAATCCGTGTCCGGCGACTCGTTATCACTACCTTAATTAGAGTTCATATATTTGATACGCGATGTACTCTTAGAATTAACACACACCTTTTTTAGATGCCCCTTTTTACCGCACTTCAGGCATTTATAGTTTTTAAAACGACACGTATCACTGTTATGATTTTTAAGACCACAAACCAAGCACCGATGACTACCGCGGACGGCCGACCCTGAAGTACCGTTAGCACTACGTCGCCGATTAACTTCAGTTTGATATCTCGCCCGGTATACTGGTTCTTCTTTTATTGAGAATTCCTCTGTACTGGTGCCTAGCATAGACTTGGCCTCCTTTGCACATGCCGCCTGCTCCGCCAGATCAATAGCCCGTGACAACGTCAGTGTCGACGGGTTCTGTTCAAACAACTTGTCACGCTCTGGACCTGTATACATACCAAGGACAAAACGATCTCTAAGATTCGTTTCTAAAGAACTGCCGAAGTCACAGAGGGTTGCCAAACCTCGTAATCGCGCCACCCATTCTCCTAGGGTTTCGCCTGACTTCCTGTTGGCGCTAAAAAAATTCGCTTTGTCCACGAACGTGCATTGTTTTGGCTTAAAATGGCTGTCGAGTAAATCAACCAGTTCCTCAAAGCTCAATGTATCCAACTCCTTAGGAAAAGCTAGGTTAATTAATAAACGGTAGGTCTCCTCTGTAAGATGACACAGTAAAATTCCACTCTTTTTCACATCTTGTAAAGCGTTTATTTTTATGAATTGTATCAATTTACCTTTGTAAATCTTCCAATCACTACTCCTGTGATCAAAAATAGGTAAATGACCCAAATAAGCGCTCATTTTAGTTTTGAAAAAGTACTCCTACCTCGTCGCCAATGATATATAGGTACATATATACTGAGCAATCAAACAAGTGTTCACGTTCGATACTAGTTTATTACTAATAATACAGGGCGCTGCCGGCGCGCAGCGAGCGGCGAGCGGCTAGCATAGTACAACATACCCACATTAAGGCCTGATGAAGCTAATTTTTCCGACTGCTTGAGTTTCTCAATATCTCCTTTGGATTCAGTACTGATAAGGACGCCTCCATTCCCTACTTTTCTAAGTACTTGTACGTGCAGTTTTAGTTCCTCAGGGGAAATAATTTTCTGCAATAAGGTTTTGGTTTCTTCGCTGGTTTTGGTCTTGTCACTAGGGTAAATTGCCAGCGTACTGGTTTTACTGGGGCGTACAAACTTATCGGCACCTTTTTTAACCATGTCGGCGAAAGAGGTACGTTCCTGTGGACACAATTTTTCTTTTACTTCACTCTTGAATTGGTCTATAGATCACGCTACGTCCTGGGTCTCTCGTAAATGTTGTATAGTAGCATGTTGAAGGACAGTTTTCTGCTTCAGGGATTGATATAATACGGCCATTTGGGACGCACCTGATCCGATCTTACGGCAGACATTTGTGACACTCATCTTCTGGTCTGTGTTCATTTTTCCGTCCGCTACTATGACACAGACTTCATTCAATAGGCCATCAATACTTGACATCCATTTTTGGATATCCGTCGTTGTTATCACCTCGCTGGGTAGATCCTTAGCTTGGCACAATGGTGGTTCTTTGATTGGCTCTACAGATTGAGGTTTTGGCGTTGCTGGAGGACTCCTATGCATTAGTTGGCTACGACAAAATGGGCTTGATCCTTGGTTAGACATTGTACTAACACAAATTTGCTGTTTAAAATTTATTTTAGTTCATGTTAAACTCACAGTTACAAAATAGAATCAGCAATTATGAGTCACTTTCGCTCGCGACACACTTTGTGTAAACTGCTTACACCACGAAATACTTAATAAAATAATTTAATAATTTAGAACATCTTGTCCGCTACAAAAAACACGTCTGATTAGTTAAGCAATCAAAATCCAATCGATATGTAGGTAGGTAGACAATTTCAAAAGTAAAGAGTGCGAAGTATATGATTTTGAGAAAATATTTATTTATTTCTAGTATAGGTACATTATTTTGATCTACCTACATCCCATTAACTGTCGCTTAAGTCGACAGGCTATAGAGATTGCACTAAGTGCCATCAACAACAGTATAAATTGTAATTGCTATGTTGTATTGCTATGTTGTTGTAAAAATAGCTATGTTTTCTTTTTATTTAATTTTTACAAGTTAAACAATTAAAAATATTATTAGTCTACGTTCAAAGCTCTAAAAGAGCCAGGCGTGCCTATATAGTTTTCGTTGAACTTGTCAGCAGATCTTAAGGATTCATTTGTTTTTGCATTTCTCATCTCCTCGAAATAGTCTAAAAACTCTTTAGAACTCAGTACATCTATCCAGTTATCTGAAATCACACAAAATAGTAAAATTTAAACACATTTTATTAAATGTTATTATACAAGTATTATAAAATTTTGTTGTAAAAAGCAGTATTTACGTTGGGAATACTATATACATTTTATATACATTTATTTCTGTAAAGGTACATCTTTTTGGTCTAATTAAGTGACTTTAATGCGCCTGATCGAACGCTTGAATCGAATCCGGGAGTAGGGGTCACCATCCTCATTGTAAATGAGATCATACAGCATGCTGACCCTCACTATGGCGGCCTAGTGAGATGCAACTACTTCCTTGGTCCTGCGGTCGCACACTCACCAATGAAATACGACATCATGAATGCTGCTATATTTAGATCCTTCTGTGTGAGACAAAACGAATGCTATCACTCAGGTCAATCTGCTATGAAAGGGTGGTTGAACGACCTTAATTTCAGTACGAACGGACTATCGTTTATGCCTAAATTAGCGAGGTTCTATTATCTCTAAGACCTTTGGCCTTTGAGCCCTCATTTCCACTGGTTTTGGGCTCTGGTAAACTCACTAACATTGCGAAAAGCAAGCAATGAATTGCACCAGTTTTCGAAAAGGCTGTAATATTACTCTGGTTAAGCTTACCCATTTATACCGTAGCATGGCATTGCAGCGGTAAAAATAAGTAACAGTTGTTTTTTTCTAAATTGATCCTTGAATTTGAAATTGGTTGAATCCTTATTGATGTTAAAATACAGTTATTTATTAAAATGACTTACCCGCTAGCTGTTTCAGTGACTTATCTTTACCACCATATTCAAAAGGGAAAATTTCTTGAGGTACAAATTTAAAAATGGACTCAACACTTTTATGTGCATGAATTCTATGTGTGAGTTTTTTGCTAATAATTTGTTTTGTCAAGCCTATGAAAGCGTCGATCGCTTTAGAAGAGTTTAATATATGGATTGCTTTTATCCTTGAGCCGTATCCTTCCTAAAAACAAAAAATAAATAACTGAACACATCTCACACATGCTGTCTGATCCCAAGTTAATCAAATTCTGTACTATAATAAATTAATAAATATTTTTTGGACAACTAACACACAACATCATCTAGAACCAAACTAAGCAGAGCTTGTACTATATGTACTAGACAACTGATACATACTTTTTTGTTGTAAATACACACATGTTATACATAGAAAACACCCAAATTCCGAAAGAAATATTTGCAGATCATAAAAACTTTTAGTCCGACCCGGGAATTGAACCCAAAGACCTCTTGATCAGTAGCCGCATGCGCTAACCACTAGACCAACTAGGCAGTCTATAGTAACGATACTACTAGTAAACGTACTCATTTACTTCTAAATACTGGTACAACACTGGTAATACACGCTGAGGTAGTAGAGCCACGCTGATTTCAGCACGAATGGGCCGGCTCGACCCGGCCAGTACTACCCTCACACAGAAGACCATCCTAATAATGACAGCATTCTTGCTGTCGTATTTCGTTGGTGAGTGTGAGACCGGAGGCCCAATCATTCTGCATCATTCTCCCGCCCTTCGAAGGCCGGGAGAATGATGCAGAATAATCTAACCAGGCTGCCATGGTAGGGGTCACCATGCTACATTGCCTACCCTCACAATAAGCATGGTGACCCCTACTCCTGGATTCTACTCATGCTTTCCATCAGGCAGAGTAGAGTCACTTTGGCAGGCTTAAATATAAAAAAAAAAAAAAAAAAAAAAAAAAAAAAAAACTATATTAAAATACTTTTTTTAGTTTAAATAAGAAAACTCCCGCATTAGGAATATACATCCTGTGTCGGCCTGAGTCGCGTTGGACTTTACAAACATACATGAAACAGACACACTAAACACCCGAGTCTACTCAGTACAACAATTTTGTAGATCTCACAAAGTGCTGCTCCATGTAGAATATGAACCCACGACACTTGGTGCAGTAGAAAGCTATGTGGCGACCGTTTAAACCATTTTATGTATTTTTTTTTTTTTAACGTGTGGAAATACCCGCGGACCGTCACCCCGTCGGGGGTTACGGCGGGGTGGTGTGCCGGACTCGAACCTACTAAAACCACACGGTGTGACCCTCTCTGCGCCTGTATATTGGAAGGAGTCCAGGGAGGGGATTTCCTTCTGGACTTCTCCCAACGCCTGCCCGCACTGTTGCGGGCACCATCTCAAAATTTCGACTCTCTGATTGGGTAACGTCCGGTCACACGCGGACGCCGCCCCCTCGCGTTTAGCCACTACTACGGACGGACGGGAAACCCGTCCCGCCCATCCGCGGCCACTCTCAGGGCGGCATGCCTCCTTCTGCAAGATTACGTCCTCGCAGAAGGTTGCGACCGCGGTAAAACAGCTGTCGCTGCCGGCCATCGATCTTATGACGGCCGGCAGCGAGAGATCCCCTCCGATGACTGCAGTGAGGGCCCGGCTCTGCATCGCCCACACCGGTGCTCCGTAAAGTGCCATTGACCGGACAACCCCCGTGTACAGCCGCCTAGTGGGAACACTGGCCCCGCCCAAATTGGGCAGAAGTCGCCCTAGGGTGGAGGCAGTGCCCACCAGCTTAGGGCCAAGCTGTCGGAAGTGCTCGTCGAAGAGCCACCTACCGTTGAGGACCAGGCCCAAGTGAGGTACCTGGGCCCGGACCGGTACGAGGACCGAGTCGACCTCGATGGAGGCACCGGCGGGTGGACCACGACGGGTCCCATGGAATAACAGGGCCTCCGTCTTGTACAGGGCCACCCGCAGACCCAGCGCCTCAATGCGCCTGACCACCAGAGAGACTCCTGTGGTGGCCAGGCGCGCCGCCTCCTCAAAGTTTGGCCCCCGGGCCGTGACTAAAGTGTCATCCGCGTAGCAGATTACACCCAGCCCGGGGGATAGACGCCCTCGTAGGGCCATGTCGTATCCCATGTTCCACAGGAGTGGTCCTAGGACAGGTCCTTGCGGAACACTGCACGACATGGCCCTGCATCTTAATGCGCCATCTCGGTCCTCGTATACGACGGTACGCTCCTCTAAATAGTCTGCCACCAGCCGCCTCAGGTACTGTGGCACTCCGTGGTACTGCAGTGCAGCCCTGATGCAGCTGAATGGCAGACTATTGAAGGCGTTGGCGATGTTCTAGGACACCGCCAACACCACTCCGCCGCAGCTCACCGCCTCTTCGGTCACGGCCCTCAGGCGCAGGATCGCGTCGACCGTCGAACGCCCTTCTCGAAAACCGAATTGGGCATCCGACAGGTCGGAGCCCACCTCGCAGAGGTGCCGGACGATGCGGGCAGAGAGGACCCTCTCAAACAACTTACCCGCCTCGTCCAGCAACACGATGGGCCTATAGGCTGCGACCGAATCGGCAGGTCGTCCATGCTTCTGAATCAGTACCAGCTTCTGGCACTTCCAGTGCTCAAGGAAGCGCCCGGACGCCAGGCTTGCGTCCAACACTTCACTGAGGCGGTCCGACATGTAGTCGAGGGCTCGGGCCATCTCTCGGGCAGGTACCCTGTCCGGCCCGGGGGCGGTGTTCTTGGACCGGATCCGTAGAACAGCCGCCCCTACCTCCGATTCCCTGACGGGCGGAACGTCACCCTCGCTGCCCCGACGACGACCACGACGGACCATCGACCCTATCGAGCTGGGCGACAGACCACTGCGGGAAACGGGAAGGGCGCCCCGCCGCGTGACCCCTACTGGCGTCCTGGGACCGGCAGAGCTCGAATCGGATATAAAAATGATCCGAGAGCGTCTCGACCTCTTCCAGGACACTCCAGTTCCTTACTCGTGTGGCGACTGCAGGGGTGGCGAATGAAAGGTCCACTATCGACCCCCCCTGCTGTCGCACGCACGTGTTGGTGCGCCCCTGTTCAGCAAACAGAGGCCCACCGACGCCGCCCATTCTTCGACGGCTTCGCCCCTGGCGTCCGTCGCCGGGGAACCCCACGCAATGGACTTTGCATTGAAGTCTCCCAGCACGAGGACGTGCCCAGACACCAGTCGCCGCATTGAGGTCTCCAAGTTGTTGAGGAATACCTCGAAGTCGCTCAAACTCCGGTTGGGGGAGAAATATACACCATAAATGGTGATTCCCCCCATTCGGTGGCAATATATCCGGTACCCTTGTCTCTTAGCGACAAGGGCGGGGAATGAACCGCCGTGGAGCTGACGACTGCCACGGAGCCGTCCCAGTCACCCATCCAGTTTGGACGAGGAGGGACAAAATAGGGCTCCGCCACTACGGCAACACCTATCGACCACTGTGCCATGGTTTGCAGGAAGAGATCCTGCCCCGAGGCACAGTGGTTGAGGTTCGTCTGGACCAGGAGCTTGGAGACTTGATCCATTACTGGATCGTTTCTACCACCCCCTCCATGGGCGACGACGTCGTCGCCTGATTGACGTCGGAGGCAGCCTGGGTCGTTTGGCTAGCCCCCGGCGTCTGCAGAGAGGCGCGGGGAAGCATGCAGCTCCCCTGCCCCATCTGGTGATTGCCAGGCTTTTTACCCGCCGCACACATCGGGCAGTGAGGGGCGGCAGAGCACTCTACCGCCTTGTGCCCGGGTTGACCGCAGCGGAAACAAAGTTCGCTGCAGTCAAAACAGCTCTCGCACTCGGTGCGAGTATGTCCCGCGACTAGGCACATTTAGCACCTCATCCGTGACTCTGGCATTCACGAAGCCGACGAGCATGCTCCCGGCGTCGGTCAACACTTTGGCCGACGCCACGGGACTGCTCACCCTCACCGAGCCGAGGCCTCCCGGGCCCGGACGGACGGTGCCGACTCTGATGGTGCCCGCGGTGCAACCAGTCTTCTTCATGACTGCATCGCGGACATCCTCCGACGTGATGAAGTCGTCCAGACCCAATATGCGCAGTTCCGCGCATTTGGTGGGCCTGGCGATCTTTACACCGTCCTGGGCGGCAAACACCCCCCGCAGCCAGCGAACGTGTCGGCCGTCTTCGCGCCCTCACCCCCGGGAATTCGAATACTCGAGCTCCCGTCTGGGCGCGGCGCAGCCTTATCCCCGCGTCCCCGAACTCAGTGGCGAGACCGGGCCTGGCCCCTTTGAAGAGGGCCGCGTACGTGAGCCCGCCACTGGGCGCCTTCGGCGACACGGTAACGAGTACAGCCGCGGTTTTGGGCGGCTGCAGCTACCGCGGCCTTTTTTTAGAGGCCGCTGTTGCCACCGGCGGTGACTGCGGGGCTTGGGATGCGCTTTGGGCAGCGCAAGCCCGCTGTCTGGCCCGCTGTTGGGACCTCTTCGAAGTCCCCACAACCTGCCAACCCTCGTTAGAGGGGGCAGGTTCCAAGGAGCCCGGCAGGGGTGTAGGAGTGGGGAGCAGGGGGGAAGTCCGCTCCACTCCTCGGCGCCGTTTCAGGCCCCTTCTTGGCCGACGCTTGGGCCGGTGCCCTGGCCGGCACCTGGGCCGGTGTTCCGGCCCCCTTCTGCGGTTTTTGTTTCTGGGGAGCCGGGGCCGACATCGCCGCCGCGTAGGTCACGTGACTTCCCACCAGCGGAAGCGCGAACGGAGCAGCAGCCTTGAGCCGCTGCGACGCGAACGGGGGGCGGACAACCGGCGCAGGGGGAAGCCCTCGCCTCCAGGCCGGCTAGACGTCCGTCCAGCAGCCGCTTCACGGCGTCGATCACCTGGCGCAGCATGGCGTCAGGGACCTCACCGCCTGCACCAGGCGGGGCCGGGGCCTCTGGCCGAGACGGCGCGGGCGGGGCCGGGACCTTTATCCCAGGCGGCCCGGGCGGGGCCAGGGCCTCCAGCTGAGACGGCCTGGGCGGGGCCGGGGCATCCGGCTGAGACGGCTCGGGCGTGGCCGGGACCGGAGCCTCTTGCTGGGACGGCCCAGGCGAGGCCGGGGCCACCGGCTGAGTCCGCTGAGCCTGGAATTGGGTGAACTGTGCACTCAGCGCAGTCACCTGGGCCGTCAGACGGGTGTTGGCCTCCTCGAGGCGCGCCATATCCCCGCACAGCGTCCCCACAACCTCCGACAAGGCGGAGGAGGAGTCCTTAAGGGCCCATACAAAAACGCCCTTAAGGTTTACGGACTTGATGGCCACCTTGTTAATGATGGCCACCGCCGCACTCGCCCTCTCCTGCACGGACACGGGAGCTTGGGGGGGGATGTCCCTCCAACGGCTCCCGTACCTTAAATAGGAGATTGGCAATCTCCTCCTCCGCTGTGACTTCGTAGTCCAGTCGCCTCCTCCTATAGGACTCCGCATTCGAAAACGCGGAGTCCGTCGGTGCGGACGCCCTTCGCGACTGGCGTCTCCAAGGACGAGTCGCTGTCCGGATCCTTGTGGGCCTCACGTTTCCGGCTATCGCTCCTGCCCGCCACCGCTGACTTGGAGCTTAAACGCTCCGATGTTCTTCCTCCTCTTCCTCTTCGGCTCCCAGTGGTCTGTTTGACTCCCACCGAGGTGAGGGCCCCTTAGCCACCACAGCCTCCTTGGACGCCGAGACGTCCGCTCCAGAAGAGCTCCTCTTGAGGATGCCCTTCTTCTTTCCCTCCGTTTCGTTAGCCATTGTGCTTGCCGTTTTTGTTGTTGTTTTGTCCGATCGTTTCTTATTGAATTGAATTTCATCTGCCATAATTAAACCCACGAGTGGGGGAGAAATAAAGGTCGACCCGGGCAGAAATCCCCCAATACCCAGGCAAGCGAAATTTTTAACCCAACCGAGGGCAGGAAGACTACGTCCCCCTGCCTGCTCGGTGGTAGTGTCAGTACACGCCGAGCCCGTCCTCCTTTCTCCATCGCTAACAGCGGAGAACCTGACCCCACAGGGTCCCTCCTTCTGGTTTTTTACCGAGGTTTCCTCCTCCATGCTCCGAGGAGCGAAGAGCCAGCAGGGCAGCCGGCAGACACGCCCACCCCGCTGGACCGGGCCTTGCCCGAGAGCCGATGAAATGGCTTCCTCTCTTGCTAGAATATTAGCCGCTGGCGATAATCCTCTATTCCAGATGATGCAGAGTAAATGAGGAGGAACAGCGCTATCGCCAGCGTTGCCAAGGGTGCATCACGACGAGGTTTTCTAGCCAGCACCCCGACCGTTTAAACCACTTTTTTTTTTTTTTTTTTTTTTACGTGTGGAAATCCCCGCGGACCGTCACCCCATCGGGGGTTACGGCGGGGTGGTGTGTCGGACTCGAACCGACTAAAACCACACGGTGTGACCCTCTCTGCGCCTTTGTATTGGAAGGAGTCCAGGGAGGGGATTTCCTTCTGGACTCAACCGTTTAAACCACTAGGCCAACCATGCAGTCTTCGTCAATACAAATAAATTACACCTAGGCAGGAAAACATGGTCGTGGCATTTACTTATTATTTCTCCTTCGTTCTCCTCCTCCTCCCTCTAGCTTCAAGCAGTCAAGGTCTCTTACCACTAGGTCAACAAGCTAAGATCTAAACGATATAGTCTTGTTGGGATTCCTTATAGGAAATTCTTGATAGCAGCCCTGAGCATGAAAGTTTGGCGGTGATTCACGCCTGTGTCTCGGAGAGCACGTTAAGCTGTCGGTCCCGGTTGTCATGAACATCTATGGCAATCGTTATCAATGCTCTCAAATATACTGACAACTAGTTCAAACTTCGAATTTGAGTTCACCTTTTAGGGTTGCGGAGGTCCGATGCCAGTCGCTCCAAAAAACTGATATTCAGGTAAAGTCGGTTGAACTAGTAGCGGACCCCAAATAAATAATATTGGGAATAAAGGCTAGGAAAAAAGAAACTTACTGTCAATAAAGTTATGATCTGTCGAAGTTCCATTAGGTTGATTTTCAGCACCACGTTCACAGGATTTAAATCGATGCAATCAAAAATTAATACGAACCCGGCACAGTACTCATTTTTTTTTAAATATTCGGATCGCTGAAAATAATTTTCAAGTAGGTAAGATAGTTATTTAAATTTTGTAGGTTCTCCCACGCCAGTTACGTCATCGGTATCGATTCTGTTGTAGAAATCATTGACTAAAACTTGACCAAAATTAGTTGTTGCCTTATTAGATTATCCAAACTAATATTATCAAGCTGAAGAGTTTGCTGTTTGTTTGAACGCGCTAATCTCAGGAAGTACTGGACCGATTAAAAAAGTGTTAGCTAGCCCAGTTATCGAGGAAGAGTAATAGACTATCAATGAGAAGTGTTGCAAAAACGTGTATAAACTATTCCATTTGAGAGCTTCTATACATAGAAAAACACCCAGACTCCGAAACAAACATTTGTGGATCACACAAATATTTGGTCTGACCCGGGAATCGAACCCGAGACCTCTTGATCAGCAGCCGCATACGCTAACCACTAGACCAACAAAGCAGTCAAAAACAATGCATAAAAAAATTTTCCTCTTGAAAAGTTCTAAATAAAAGTCTATAACAGCATCTGTAGCTGTTATTTAGACACAACAAACGCCACGGGCAATATATTATTTGTAGACAAAGACGATATTGCGTGGGTCAGCTGGTAAATGATATGTGCGAGAGGTTTAGAAGTTTCAGATTTTCTGCAACAGTCCTCGCAATAGCTAAAGGATCACGACCCCTAGCATCAGTCAAATGTACGAATTAGACTCTAGTGACCTCACTACCTACTTTAAATTAAACACGAGCATTGTCAGTTAGTTGATAAAAAATATAATGCCAAATACGATCTATCCTTGACATAAAACATTTAATTCGAAAGTAAATAATCTATACCACTATATAATATAGTGGTTAGAATTATGCTATCGTATAAAAAATAATGATATGAAAAACACCTAAAATTGCTCGATATATGTACTACATTTATGTAAGAATGTACATTAATAACAATGTTCAAGCTATTAATAATAAAATCTAAGATGTATCACAATTTTTTAACATATTTTTAACATTCCAAAATGAAGAACTATGCACCCCGATGGTACCGTCCACGGTGGCTCAGCTATATTTATCAAAGAGAAAATACGTCATTACGGTACAAACTCTTACCAAACTGAAAAAATACAAGCCACGAACATAATCGTCGAGGATGACAAAGGCCCGCTATTACTATCAGCACTATATATATCCCTCCAAAGCATAACATGAAATGTGAGGATTACTCTCCTTTCTTTATTACCTTGGGTCAACGTTTTGTGGCTTAACGCAAAGCATAAAGACTGGGGAGCTCGATTTACTACTCCTAAAGGACGTCAACTTTTGAAATTAGTTTAATCTCTTGGATTAATAGTAACTTCTACTGGAGAACCAACATATTGGCCCACTCACGAATGCAAGAAACCTGACCTTGTGGATTACTTTGTTATTAAAGGTCTTCCCTCTTCTTCAATCAAGTGCAGTTCCTGCTTTGAACTTTCTTCTGACCATTCACCAGTAATAGCACACATGAACTCTTCAGTCGAAAACACAGAGGACAATTACAGACTGCACAACAATAAAACCAACTGGTCATACTGTAATTTGTAAACCGCAATAAGATTTTCACATAAAAATAGAAAAAAAACAATACATTTTGGGGGTCCTCATACTTGTAACTGAAACTCAAAAAATGTTTTTTCATCAAACCCATACGTGTATCTATGGATAGGTGTTCAAAAATGATGTTGAGGTTTCTAATATCATTTTTATCTCAACTGAATAGTTTGCTCGAGAGACACTTCCAAAGTGGAAAAATGTGTGTGTCCCCCCTGTAACTTCTAAAATAAGAGAGAGATAAAACCGAAAAAAATATATGTTGTACATTACCATGCAAACTACCAACGAAAATTGGTTTGAACGAGATCTAGTAAGTAGGTTTTTTTTAATACGTCATAAATCGTAAACCGCAATTTACCTTTCATTTAATCAATACACCATTATAAAAACCTCGATCAAAGTTACAACGAACTACAAGATTGTGGTCATCAAGTAAAATGATTGAATTTGGAGTTATAAATTGAAAGAATACAGTAATGAAACAATACCTTATCGTGTGTTTCAAATTGAGTAAAAACTAAATAATTGAAATTTTTAATATGTTCCATTTTTGTAAATTAAATGCAAACATGTACAGGGGGGAGACCTGGTGTCCTGAAACACAAGCCTCGAGCTTAGCTTAGGCACCAGTATTCCCCAACCCCGAGGGGGCGGCGTCCGCGTGTGACCGGACGTTGCCCAATTAGAGAGTCAATACTGGAGTAGGTGCCCGCAACAGTCCGGGCAGGTGCCGGTTGGAGTCCAGAAGGAAATCCCCTCCCTGGACTCCTTCCAATACAAAGGCGCAGAGAGGGTCACACCGTGTGGTTTTAGTCGGTTCGAGTCCGACACACCACCCTTTTTTTTTTTTTTTTTTAATGTGTGAAAAATCATCATGGACCGTCACCCCACCGGGGGTTACGGCGGGGTGGTGTGTCGGACTTGAGCCGGCTAAAAAACACACAGTGTGCACTCTCCGCGCTTCTCCGTTTAGGAGGGGGAGAAGTCCAGGGTGGGATCTCCTTCTGAACTTCTCCAGCGCCTGCCCGCTCCTGATGCGGGCACCGTCTCTATTTGACGACCCTCTCTTAGGCGGCGTCCGGCACACACCGACGCCGCCCCCTCGCGGCTGGCCACATAATGCGGGTGGAGGGAAAACCCGTCCCGTCCACCCGCGGCCACACTCAAAGCGGCATGAGGCGCAGATGTTCGCGCCTCCGCCGCCCGAGTCGCCGGCGGCGAATCTGGTCCGATTGGATGTCGTCCTCCCGGGCCTTCTCCGCCGCCTCCTTCTGCGTGATTACGTCCTCGCAGAAGGTTGCGACCGCGGTGAATGCGCCGAGAGCGCATGCCGACCATGGAACGAACGACGGCCGGCAGCGAGAGATCCCCTCCGATGACTGCAGTGAGGACCCGGCGCTGCGTCTCCCATGCGGGGCAGACCGCCAGCGTGTGATGAGCCGAATCCTCACTGCAGTCGCAGTGGTGGCAGGCAGGACTCAATTCCCTCCTGGCGACCGAGTGCAGGTACTTTCCGAAGCAACCATGCCCGGAAAGAACCTGCGTCAGTCGGAAGGTAAGGGTCCCGTGCTGCCGCACTGCCCATTCGCCGATGACCGGCTGAAGCGCCTCTACGGCGGCGAAGCCAGCACGTGGAGTCTCCAGCCGGACCGACCAGCGATCCATCGTGGCTCGGTGAGCGGCTTCGCGCCACTCGCGCACGTCCTCGGGCGGAGGTCCAACTCCACCACTCTCCGCCCGGTAGTTAGCCACTCGCCGATAAACGTCGGCGAGCACTTCCGCCTCCAAATCCCACGGGGGTGTTCCGGCCAGGGCGCACGCCGCCTCCGTCGATACGGTGCGGTAACCCCGTATGGCTCTGACCGCCAGAGTTCTCTGCGGCCGCCTGAGGCGCGCCCTATTCTGCTCGGTCAGAGCCGCCGCCCACACCGGTGCACCATAGAGTGCCATAGACCGGACAACCCCCGTGTACAGCTGCCTCTTGGCGACACTGGCTCCTCCCAGATTGGGCAAAAGACGCCCAAGGAAGGAGGCAGTGCCGATCAGCTTCGGAGCAAGCTGTTGGAAGTGCTCGTCGAAGAGCCACCTACCGTCTAGGACCAGACCCAGATACTTAAAGTGGGCCCGGACCGGTACGAGGACCGAGTTGACCTCGATGGAGGCGCCGGCGGGTGGACCACGACGGGGCCCGTGAAAAAGTAGGGCTTCCGTCTTTTCTAGGGCCACCCGCAAACCCAGCGCCTCAATGCGCCCGACCACCAGGGAGACTCCTGTGGTGGCCAGGCGTGCCGCCTCTTCGAAGGTCGCCCCCCGGGCTGTCACAAGAGTGTCGTCGGCGTAGCAAATTACACCGACCCCGGGGGGGAGACGCCCTCGCAGGACCCAGTCGTATCCCATGTTCCACAGGAGTGGTCCGAGGACAGACCCCTGTGGAACACCGCACGACATGGCCCGACGTCTCAAGACTCCTTCTCGGTCCTCGTACATGACAGTACGCTCCGTCAGATAGTCTGCCACTAGCCGCCTCAGGTACTGTGGCACTCCGTGGTACTGGAGTGCGGCCCTGATGCAGCTGAATGGCAGACTATTGAATGCGTTGGCGATGTCCAACGACACCGCCAACAGCACGTCGCCGCAGCCCACCGCCTGTTCGGTCGCGGCCTTCAGACGCAGAATTGCGTCGACCGTCGAACGCCCCTCCCGGAATCCAAATTGGGCGTCCGACAGATCGGGGCCCACCTCGCGCAGGTGCCGGACGATGCGGGCGTGGAGCACCCTCTCGAACAGCTTACCCGCCTCGTCCAGCAACACGATGGGCCTATAGGTCGCGACCGAGTCGGCAGACCGACCTGCCTTCTGGAGCAGAACCAGCTTCCCGCTTTTCCAACACTCAGGGAAGCGTCCGGACGCCAGACTAGCGTCTAACACTCCCCTGAGGCGGTCCGACATATGATCGAGGGCTCGGGCCAGCACTCGGGCAGGTACCCCGTCTGGCCCGGGGGCGGTGTTCTTGGATCGAATCCTTAGAACAGCCGCCCCTACCTCTGATTCCCTGACGGGCGGCACATCAGCCTCGCCTTCGTCGTTGCCTCCGGCCATGACGGCCATCGACGGGGGCGTGTGCTCCGCCCGCTGTGGGAATAGGCCCTCGACCACTTCCTGCAGGAAGCTGGGCTGGAGAGTCTCCGTGAGGGGCAGGCCCCCCGCGCAGAGCTTTTTGCGCACCGCACGATAGGGCCGACCCCAGGGGTCACGCTCGAGACTTTCCAGCATCTCCTTGCGGCTCTCCTCTTTGGCGCGGCAGATGGCCAGCTTCAGAGTTTGCCGGATCTCACGGTATTCCTCTTGAAGCCGGTCCACCTCCTCACCGACTCCGCGGTGGCGTCGCCGACTACGAGTGAGGCACCTCCGGGCACGAACACAGGCCGCACGGAGGGCCGCCAACTCCTGGGACCACCAGTAGACCTCCTTCCTTGGAGGCCGACGCCCACGTACGCGGGGCATGGCCGCATCGCAGATCTGCGTAATCGCACTGCAGAAGCGACCAGCCCCCACCTTGACCTCTTCGGCCGGGGCCTGCGGAGGCAGCCAAGAGTTAAGTATGGCCGCCTCCTCCAGTAAGTCCCTGTCGAGCTTGGCGACAGACCACCGCGGAAAGCGGGAGGGACGCCGCGCCGCGTGACCCCTACTGGCGTCCTGGGACCGGGAGAGCTCAAATCGGATATACAAATGGTCCGAGAGCGTCTCAACCTCATCCAGGACACGCCAGTTCTGTACACATGCGGCGAGTGCAGGGGTAGCGAACGAAAGGTCCACTATCGACCCCCCCTGTTGTCGCACGCACGTGTTGGTGGAGCCTCTGTTCAGTAGACAGAGGCCCACCGAGGCCGCCCACTCCTCTACGGCCTTGCCCCTGGCGTCCGTCGGGAACCCCACGCAATGGACTTGGCGTTGAAGTCCCCCAGCACGAGGACGCGCCCAGACGCTAGTTGCCGCATCGAGGTCTCCAGGTTGTTCAGGAAGACCTCGAAGTCGCTCAAACTCTTATTGGGGGAGAAGTAGACACCGTAAACGGTGATCCCCCCCCATTCGGCGGCAACATATCCCGTGCCCCTGTCTTTGAGCGACAAGGGCGGGGAACCAGCCGCCGTGGAGCCGATGACTGCCACGGAGCCGTCCCGGTCACCCATCCAGTTTGGACGGGGAGGGACGAAGTAGGGCTCCGCGACTACGGCCACACCGACCGACCACTGCGCCATGGTTTGCAGGAGGAGATCCTGCGCTGCGGCGCAGTGGTTCAAGTTCGTCTGGACGAGAAGGTTGGAGACTTGATCCATTAAGGGTTCGTCTCTACAACCTCCTCCATGGGCGTCGGTGCCGACGCACTAGTGACGTCAGAGGCAGCCTGGATCGATAGGCTGGCCTCCGGCGCTTGCCGAGACGCGCGGGGAGGCTTGCAGCCCCCCTGCCCGATCTGGTGATTGGCGGGCTTATTCGCCGCCGCACACACCGGGCAGTGGGGGGCGGCAGAGCAATCTGCCGCCTTGTGCCCCGGTCGACCGCAGCGGAAACATAGACCACTGCAGTCGAAGCAACTCTCGCACTTCGAGCGAGTATGGCCTGCGGCTAGGCACTTATAACATCTCGTCGGTCTCGCCGCCAGGACTGTAACCCTAGCGCTGACGAAACCGACGAGCAGCTTGCCAGCGTCGTCTAGCGCCTTGGCCGACGCCACGGGACAGCTGACCCATGCAGCGCCTAGTCCGCCTGGACCGGGGCGGATGGTGCCGACCCTGATGTTATCCGCGCTGCAGCCGGTCTTCTCCCGGATTGCATCGCGGACATCTTCGGCCGTCACAGAATCGTCCAGACCCGAGATACGCAACTCAGCGCACTTCGTGGGCCTGGCGATCTTGACGCCATCCAACTCGGCAAACATGCCCCTCAACGTCTCGGCACATTTATCAGCCGTCTTTGCGCCTTCAGCCCCAGGGAACTCGAGGACTCGAGCTCCCGTCTGGGCGCGGCGCAACCTGACCCCTGCCGGTCCAAACTCGCTGGCAAGACAGGCCCGGGCCTTTTGGAAGACAGCCGCATAGGTCAGTCCGCCACTGGCCGCCTCCGGCGTGACGGTCACCCGACACACCACCCTTTTTTTTTTTTTTTTTTTTTTTTTTTTTTTTTTTTTTTTTTTTTTTTTTTTACGTGTGGAAATCCCCGCGGACCGTCACCCCGTCGGGGGTTACGGCGGGGTGGTGTGTCGGACTCGAACCGACTAAAACCACACGGTGTGACCCTCTCTGCGCCTTTGTATTGGAAGGAGTCCAGGGAGGGGATTTCCTTCTGGACTCCAACCGGCGCCTGCACTGTTGCGGGCACCACCTCTGTCGTGTACTCTCTAATTGGGCAACGTCCGGTCACACGCGGACGCCGCCCCCTCGCGGTTGGCCTCTACTGCGGACGGACGGGAAACCCGTCCCGCCCATCCGCGGCCACTCTCAGGGCGGCATGAGACGCAGGTATGCGCGCCTCCGCCGCCCGGGGCGCCGGCGGCGGATCGGGTCCGATTGGATGGCATCCTCCCGGGCCTTCTCCGCCACCTCCTTCTGCAAGATTACGTCCTCGCAGAAGGTTGCGACCGCGGTAAAACAACTGTCGCTGCCGACCATCGATCTTATGACGGCCGGCAGCGAGAGATCCCCTCCGATGACTGCAGTGAGGACCCGGCGCTGCGCCGCCCAAGCGGGGCAGACCGCCAGCGTGTGCTGGGCCGTGTCCTCACTGCAGTCGCAGTGGTGGCAGGCGGGACTCGGTTCCCTCCTAGCGACCGAGTGCAGGTACTTTCCGAAGCAACCGTGCCCGGAAAGTACCTGCGTCAGCCGGAAGGAAAGGGTCCCGTGCTGCCGCCCTGCCCACTCCTCGAGGACCGGCTGAAGAGCCTCCACGGCGGCGAAGCCAGCGCGTGGGGTCTCCAGCCGGAGCGACCATCTCAGTATGGTGGCTCGGCGAGCGGCTTCGCGCCACTCGCGCACGTCCTCGGGCGGAGGGCGAAATCCGCTCTCCGCCCGGAAGTCAGCCACTCGCCGATAAACTTCGGCGAGCACTTCCGCCTCCAAATCCCACGGGGGTGTTCCGGCCAAGGCACACGCCGCCTCTGTGGACACCGTGCGGTATCCGCGTATGGCTCTGACCGCCAGTATCCGCTGGGGGCGCCAGAGGCGCGCCCTGTTCTGGGCGGACAGAGCCGCCGCCCACACCGGTGCACCGTAAAGTGCCATCGACCGGACAACCCCCGTGTACAGCTGCCTAGTGGGGACACTGGCCCCGCCCAAATTGGGCAGAAGTCGCCCTAGGGCGGAGGCAGTGCCCACCAGCTTAGGACCAAGCTGTCGGAAGTGCTCGTCGAAGAGCCACCTACCGTCGAGGACCAGACCCAGGTACCTCATCTGGGCCCGGACCGGTACGAGGACCGAGTTGACCTCGATCGAGGCGCCGGCGGGCGGACCGCGACGGGGCCCATGAAATAATAGGGCCTCCGTCTTGTCCAGGGCCACCCGCAGACCCAGCGCCTCGATGCGCCCGACCACCCGGGAGACTCCTGTGGTGGCCAGGCGCGCCGCCTCCTCAAAGTTTGCCCCCCGGGCCGTGACCAGGGTGTCGTCTGCGTAACAGATTACACCCAGCCCGGGGGGGAGACGCCCTCGTAGGGCCCAGTCGTATCCCATGTTCCACAGGAGTGGTCCTAGGACAGACCCCTGCGGAACACCGCACGACATGGCCCTGCGTCTCAAGGCGCCACCTCGGTCCTCGTACTCGACGGTACGCTCCTCTAAGTAGTCTGCCACCAGCCGCCTCAGGTACCCTGGCACTCCGTGGTATTGGAGTGCGGCCCTGATGCAGCCGAATGGCAGACTATTGAAGGCGTTGGCGATGTCCAATGACACCGCCAACAGCACTCCACCGCCTCTCACCGCCTCTTCGGTCACGGCCCTCAGGCGCAGGATCGCGTCGACCGTCGAACGCCCTTCTCGGAAACCGAATTGGGCGTCCGACAGGTCGGGCCCCACCTCGCTGAGGTGCCGGACGATGCGGACAGAGAGAACCCTCTCAAACAACTTGCCCGCCTCGTCCAGCAACACGATGGGCCTGTAGGCCGCGACCGAATCGGCAGGCCGTCCATGCTTCTGGATCAGTACCAGCTTCCCGCACTTCCAACGCTCAGGGAAGTGTCCGGACGCCAGGCTAGCGTCCAACACTCCCCTGAGGTGGTCCGACATCTTCTTCTTATCGTGTCAATGGCAACACTTTACATGGTTTTGGCCTAGTGCTCGGCGACGCGGATTGCGTTTGGCCTTGTGTTGTCCATTGTGGTGAGAGGATTTGTCACCTAAACTCTGCGATACCGAGTGTTAGGTGTCCAGGGTGCGCCGGACGTCGGGACTCTTGTTCTCTTTTTTACGTCGCTCGGGGAGGCTCCTCTCGTGCACCCTCGATTGGGTCTCCTCTCAAAGATTGCCGAAATAATTTGTTCTTGCACGTCCGATGACATTTTGATATGTCACAACAGAAAATTGTACTACACTATACCACAATGCAGACGCGCAGCGCGAGCGGTCACCACTTGACTGAAGTGCACCGCTCGTTGCCCGCCCCCCGCGCCGCTGTTTTCAAAAACCGGTCCATATGATTTTACGCATAATCCCGCCGCGACCGCGCCGCCGCCGCTGCCGCCCCGCTACCCGCAAAATTCGAGGCAAAGGCCTAACGCTCCGCGCACTGAGGCGCGCGAGCAAGCGTCGATGTATACACGGTTCATTTTTAATTACCATATAAAAACTAGGGGTAGATACAAAACGTATAAACTTACATAAAACACCATAGAACGAAGACCCAACACATAAAAAAATAAAGTTATTATAGTTTTAAAAATGTGAAAATACGTCCATAATTTAGGGACACCTATTATTTTACGCACCGTATTTTAATGATCACTGAATAATATTTTACGTTTGAATGTCTCTCTCTCTCTCTCTCTCTCTTTGTCGAAACATAGCCGAGCCGAGCGCCAGCGACTGGATACTATTACATCGGCTTCTAGATCATACCTACACAACTCCATTTGATTGAGGAGGTAGTGAAAATGCGCTTCAAACAAGTTTACGTAGCCTTTTTAATTTTATCGCCAATAAGTCCCGTTTACAGCAAAAAAATTAGTAACGTACAAGTTTAATTCTAATGACAGTAAACACTATTTTAGATGAACTAAGTAAAAACATAGCTACATGCTTTTAAAATGGTTTCTCAGTCAATCATTAAATTAGATTTTACGATTACATTTTATGCAATTAATGTGATACTGATTTACTAATAATCAGTTTTAAATGTAAGTACTTCATCAACTAGTGGAGACTTCAGAATATAATTTGGGTATTTACCTTAAATATTAATAACTAGCTGAGCCCCGCGGTGCTATCCGCATTTGTTGTTGTAACCGCGGGCAACGCCGCGGTGCGAAGCTAGTCTAAAAAAAGTAGCCTAAGTTACTCCTTATATCATCAGCTATCTGCCAGTGAAAGTCCCGTCGAAATCGGTCTAGCCGTTCTAGAGATTACCGGAACAAACAGACAGACAGACAAAAATTGTGAAAAAAAATTGTGAACAGGATGGTCTTCCTCGGCCTTTGGCGTGCGCCGGCACATGAAACGAGCCGTGATCCAATAGACCTTGGTATACGCCTGACATAGTAGTGTAATTTGGTTGCCGGGCATTCGGGTACAGATCACGATATAACCTTAAAGTAGCAAACACATTCTCATCGGATATAAAATATGTACGTAACATAAACGCGTATTCACGATTTGTAAATTGGTACGCCATTTTAACAGTTCGAGACCTCGAGTGTCGGTTTCACATAAATGTACTTTACGAGCGTCGTCACAATCAGAATTCGGAAATGCAACTGAAATAAAGACATAGGTAAAGGTATAGGTCACTGCGTATTACGATAGGCGGGTGGGCGACGGGGCGGGCTCTTTATGTACGTATTCTGTGGCGGCACGCGCCATTCAAGTCAAGGGCATTGACACTGAAATGATATTTTATTATTACATAATTACGTTGTGAACTATATCATGCGTTATGAACAAAAATTTTGTAGTTTTCGGGATAATATTAACATGTAATTTTTTTTTGTTTTAATTACATAGATGTGTTCAGTATCGAAAGCTGAATACCACATTTTTTTTTATCTAGACATCAAAATCTAGTCGTGTATATCTAGCGGGCGCCGCAGACAGACATCGTCGCCGGCGCGGACATCGGCCGCGCGCTCGAGGAGCGACAACGTGCCTGCTACTGGCCGGTGGACGTCATTGATGTTGAATGAACCCGAATTGTTCTGGCCTAGATGTTAAGTGGCGGTGAATTCTGGTCAGCAACAGGCGCTCAAACACCTTCGACAGCGTCGCGAGCAATGTGATGGGCCGGTAGTTCTCCGGCCTTCTAGCGAATGCCGCGAGTATTTATGTATCGCGCTCGCCTACGTCATAGATCGACACCCGCACGCTATTGGCCCTAGTATTTTGAATGCTCACAAACACTACCCTTATTGTAAGACTAATTTTGTAAATATAATTAATGCATCCTGCCAATAAATATTTCGTATTCCAATCTACTACCAAGCGTTTCACTTCTACAACCAGAACTCTAAATACCTATACTTTAATGTGGTAATAAAATAGATGATTATTATTAATAATAAAAAAACAGAGCATGGATGGCGGTGTGAAGAAGTTATCAGCGATTTTAATAATCCATAATGAATGTGTTTTTATTTTTCATTTTTGTCGGCGTCGACGAAGTAAAAGCAATAACAGTGTTTCTTCTTCGAAATCCATTCTGTAAACTCCTATACTATGTGAACTGATGACGGCTGCCGCTGATATTCACAGTTGGATTGTCGACACGGGTCGACGACAGCCGTCGAGGCGTCGACGGCTACAGTTGTCTGTGCCGTTGACAACATGCCGTTCGTGAGTATGAACGCTTAGTCTGTGAGCTAAACTGCGTCGGGACAGACGGATATGATAATTTAGACGGTTATATATATATATATAATTATGTAGTTTCTTGTCCATCATTATCGTCAAAAGCTGCTTTTGCTAGTAGTCTTAAGTCCCTCCGAAAAGAGTTCTCAGTCTACCACACACCCTAGCCAGACGGGTTAGTATAGAGTTTAATTGAATATCTCTTTCTTTAGCAGGGTATTTATCCTGTTTAGTTTTCACCCTTAGTAATTTACATTCTTAATCCGTCACCATTCAGAGATTCATGTACATTGTCTTTAAATCGAGTTGCGTGCAGATATACGGACATATCGAAATTAATTACTAGTTATTATATGTAACTGCAAAACGTAATGTGGATTTACCATTATTAGGAATCTGTAGATCATGAACAATGTCGTAGTATTCAGGTTTTCATCTGATAACACCTTGACAAAATATACTCTGTAGTGTTCGGGTGTAAGATCCGCTAGATGAACATCTAATCTGGAACATATGGAATATATTCATTAGTTTAGTGATTGAATGCTAATAATAATTTGTAAAGCAACACCTAATAAAAAAACAGTCAAGTAAGTACATTATCGTAACTGACGTCGGTCAAGAACATCTACATTGTAGAATTTAGCAATTTGAAATAATAACAATAAAGAGTTTGATTGAATTAAAGTTGACTCATACATAAAAGTGCATACACTTATATCTTATACTAAATATGAAATTCAATTCAATTCAATAAACATTTAAATGTATTTACTGCGTTAGCCTTCTTAAACTTATGTAGTGACACGGGTAAACTAGTTTTTCAGCATTAGCATTCGTGCTTTTCAATTTGGCTATGTGAAGAATTCTTTCAGTGTAATTATGTTTAATTAGGACTATTAATAAATATGTTTAATATAATAATGCAAATAAAAAAATATATTATAAATATAACTAATTTATAATTCCAAATAGACATTCTGCTAACACTACTGAGTCTGCTAACTGGAACAAAAATCTTCAAGTACATAAACAAATGTCGATTGTTATAGTACAAGTTTCAAAATATGACTCTCTGTCTGGCATTCACCGCAAAACTAGAGAACAGATTTTAATGAAATTTGGTAAACATACAGTCTAGAGTCTGAGAAAGGACAAGGATACTATTTACCGTGATAACCGATATACACGGGGGCGAAGCCGCGGGTGAAAGCTTTCAAATCAAATCAAACCATTTTATTCCAAATAAACCATACAACGGCACTTTTGAAACGTCAAGTAGTCAGTCAGTAGTCAGTCGTGAAGCTAATTGTCTGTTCCAATTCGTAGATCCTATGGAGAAGAACAGACAAGAAACTCCATGGACACTCTTTTCCAACATTGTTTTTACAATTTTTGGTTACATTTTTTAAGGCATTTTATTATATTTGTATATTTTATTATGCTTGTAATTTATAATCCAAAAACACCCAGATACCACCAAATAGTACAAAAAAATAATGTGCTTTGATGAAGGTACTTGATTAAAATACATGTGTCGAACTTGTTTATCGCCGCCTATAAAAACGAGGGTTCCGACCAGTCAGAGAAACTTCTCATCGAGACGTGGACTAGTACGGAGCTCTATACTATTCAACCAGTAATTGAGGATATTATATAGATTTAAAAGCTAAGTATATACCATTAACTTTTGTGTATTTCTTTTGACTAAAATATTCTCTAGTTTTGTAATAATTTATATTGTTTGATTTATGGGTATGTGTATAATGTGAAATATGTATGTAAATATGTTGGAAAAGTGTCCATGGAGTTTCTTGTCTGTTCTTCTCCATAGGATCTACGCCTTGGAACAGACGAATAGAATCACGACTGACTAACTGACTACTGGACATTGAAATAAAAATAGTTTATTTGATTTGATTTGGATTGATTTGATATACTCAAATTCCTGATGTTTATTCTAATTATATAATATTTGAATGTCTATACAGAAATTGTTAGACCAAACTCCTTTTTAAAACTGTGTTTATTTGACCAATAAATAACTAATTAAGAGAGATGCTATAATTCGTTCCAAATATTCTAATATTTTTAAAGATAAAACCTTAATCTGTATGTTTAATCCCATCTTTTCTCTAATCTAACACATGCACCACGGTACAAGTACATTACATCCTATAATGAGTTGCAGAAATTATTTCTATAATTAAATGACGGTGATCTGAATAAGGCTGTAAGTGTCTATAACATGGTTAGAATCTCTGAGAGATGGTTCGGTAATAGTGGCTTGAAGCGATGATTTAGTATCTTTAAATCAATACGTGCAACATAAATTTTGTACCCCTTATTAACAAAATTGCGGTGACGGAGGAGTATGAAATTTGGCACACATGATTAATGTGGAGAAGTGCAGGAAGCTATTTCTTATTTTAAATATGCATAAAAATGAATTAAATCAATAATTAAATCAGTAAATAAAACGTCACACACACTACCATGTATTTGACACACACACACACACACACACACACACACACACACACACACACACACACACACACACACACACACACACACACACATAAATACTCTTTTGTCAAATTAACACTGTAGCGTAGCCTTCGCGAAATCCGTGATTATAGAAGTTATAGTTTTTGACAATAAAACCTTAATTATGTTGCCACTTATAATTAAAATTAATTATTGTCGAATTACGAGCACTTGGCGACCACTAGTATATGCTATTATAGTATTGGTAATTTTAACAATACGTCATTCTGGTTTAGGTATGTTTTACACTAAAGATACTTGTAATTATTAATATTATGGCAAATCGACATATCGTGGAGCTAGTGTTCAGTAAATATGATGATAGCTGGAGTAAAGAATAGTAGAGCTAATAAAATATAAAAGTTGTCAATTTTTTAAACACTGCGAATATTCTGTACTATGACTGTATATTGCTTTCCTTTACCATCGAGCAGTGCCATCAACAAAGTTTATTTTAAAGCTAGGGGTAAATACCGTATGATACAAATCATCAACAACCTGAGTAATATTGGCCATTGTAGAGTTTTAAAGCTGGCTGGCTATCATGGTATAGACTGGTAGAAAGTTTGGTCAAATAACATTTACAATGGAATAGGTTACTCCATAGGAATATATTTATTGAACTCATTATATGAATTGAAATTGAATCTGGATGGCTAAGGTACAAATTTAGCATTAAGGACATAATACTTTATTGTTCTTTCATCAACAACCCATAACGTCCCACTGCTGGGCTCAGGTCTCCTCTCAAGAGAGGGTTAAGGCCATACGTCCCCACGCTGGCCGAGTGCGGGTTGGGGACAGGCAAGACACGTTGTGGCTACGTAATCTTGCTGTTGGATGTTTTTAAGCCGCCCGAAGGCCTCCAACTAAGCTTCACGACTGCTATCTTATGATAACAACCGGGACCGACTGCTTAACGTGACCTCCGAATCACGGAAACGCTCATTACATATAATGCCACAAACGGTCACCCATCTAGGTCCGACCGCGCCGTCGTTGCTTACCCTTGGTGATTGTTTCCAATCACCTAAGGCCACTCGGCTATGAGCGCTGTGTTCGCTCGGCTATGTTCTTTACACAATACAAACTGTACAATCAAATTACAACCCTATTAATAAAGGTGAACTCAATTTACAACTTACAATTGTAATAGTGTTATAAAATGTTACAATATTGTAAAATGGCAAGTTATGTTTGTAGCACAGTCTCCCAAACTGAGTTATTCTCGTATTCTGGGATCCCGTAATTTCTCCTTATGCTCAAAAATTACTATGAATATAATTTGACTGTTGGTATTAATTTGTTGTGTTGTAGATTGTAAATTGGTTTTCGTATCAAAATATCTGAGTTTATTGTATACATGTAACATGTTGAACAGTGGTTGTGAGTTGTCTGAGTTTTCTTATTAAATAACTCTTTAATGAACTCAATACTTACATAGTCTTCTGGAGTGTTAAAAAATCTTTTCTAATATCAGGGACGGTAAAAAATTGTGGCAGCAAGGTCTTATAAGTACATAACTTGTCCAGTTTCACTTTAGCTCGTTCCACTAGACCCTTGGCAGTAAATAAAGTGCGCTCCAAGTAATCTCGAGCTGTAATCATTTAAATTTGTTGTGACCTTTCATGTTTGTAGTGCATGTTTTCCGATATGTATTACGTTCCTTAATTAAATTGTATACTAGGCATATAATTGTTTAAAGTGTAAATTTAAGTGGAATAATATTACTCACAGTGGCTCCAACGTATTCTATAATACCATAATGTCACGTCAATGACACGTAACTAATTATCTAAGTATTTCCGGGTTCAAGAAATTAATTTACTGTAATTATTATGTTATTATTTTATTTATGTTGGATATAGACATACCAAAGTAACTCTACTCTGCCTTATAGGAGGTTATCATCCTCATTGTGAATGAGACAATGCAGCATGGTGACCCTCACTATTGCAGCCTACTGAGATGCAATTGCATCATGGGGCCCCGGTCTCACACTCACCAACGAAAAACGGCAGCATGAATGGTGTAATTTTTAGGTTGGTGTGAGGGTAGTACTGCCTCAGTCGAACCGGCACATAAATTAATAAATATTTTCGGACATCTTACACACATCGTCATGTTAACCCAAACTAAGCAGAACTATTATTATATATTATTTGCGGATCCCACAAACATTTGTTTCGTAATCTAGGTATTTTCTATGTACATATAATAATGTATGTATTTACAAAAGAAAAGTATTTGCATGTATTTATATCAATTGTCTATTAGGTACATATAATACAAGTTATAATAAATAAATAAATAAATATTTTGGACATCTGACACACAACATCATCTAGTCCCAAGCTAACCAGAGCTTGTGTTATGGGTACTAGACAACTGATATAAATACATAAACATATTTTTTTTTGTAAATACATACATATTATACATAGAAAACACCCAGACTCCGAAACAAATATTTGTGAATCACACAAATAATATTTGGTCCGACCCAGGATTTGAACCCGAGACCTCTTGATCAACAGCCGCATACGTTAACCACTATACCAATAAGGCAGCATATTCGTGTTGAAGTCAACGTGGCTCTACTACTTAGTTTTTAAAGGATGTGTTAGTTGACCTACAAAATACAAAGGCGGGAAACCACGTCCTTGTTAACTAATTCGAAACACTGAACACCCGTGCCATTCGCTCTAGAATAACCGATTTACCTATTCAAATCACATGACAATGAATCTATGCCACTACGAAATTAATAAAGTTTACTTATCTGTGATAGTTTTTCTCTGAATTCATTATACATATGTATGTTACTATTGTCCGTGTGGTGACGGATTAAGAATACAAAGTGTCACCACCCCTATTCATTACATGGGTGTCGTAAGAGGCGACTAAAGGAACAAAATAAGCAGCTAACATCCTGCCAAGAGAAGGAAAACTTGAAACAAACCCTTTACCAACCCGTCTGGCCAGCGTGGTATAGTAGGCCAAAACTTCCTTTCAAAGGAGAGGCCTATGTCCAGCAGTGGACTGTTAAAGGCTGTTGATGATGATGATGATGATGTTACTATGTAACAGATATGTAACAGAAGAGGGTAAAGACATACAAATGTCAGAAACACCAGATTTTTAACTAAATCAGAATTAAAATATTTATTCTTTTATTACTAATGTTCCAAATTTATTTTGAAATTATAATTAGTTTTTTTGGTTTGGAAGGTTTGCTAATAATATATTGTAATGAAAGTCACCAATACTTACAGAAATCCTTTTTAGTAAAATGTGTTTGCATTTTTACCCAGTTTTCCAAAATATCAAGAGCTTCTTCCAATCTCCTGGGATCGTTTAAATTGACATCTTTTCGGACAGCTTCCAAAGTGTTAGGTCTAAATCTAATCACTTTAGTGTTATTTAAATGTTTCATACTGAGAACTGTTTACTACGATTATTCTTTATAAACTAAATCAATGTCATGTAAAATTTCTCTTTATATATTAGGTGCGAGTTAATTTTTTATTTTTTATTTGATGACTTTTTTATTTCATTTATGAAGTAAGAGTTAATCTTATTTTTTTTGTGTTTTGATTTTTTGACTGACTATGCTGTATTTTGTATCTCTCACTGTTCAAGTTTAGCTTTATTCAAGGTTTAGTATCTTGCAAGAAGTTGAAGACACACCTCACTCGTCGCTGACCATCTAGTCGGAGACGACGGAGAGGGTGAGGCTGATGTTCCCCCCGTCAGGGAATCGAAGGTAGGGGCGACTGGTCTACGGATTTAGTTCAATACGGACGGGCTATCTGGTAGAGTTACGAGTAGCTCTGGTTAAGACGGAGGCCCTATTGTTCCATGGTTTGGGCCCAGGTGTAGTATCTGGGCCTAATAATTGATGGCAGGTGGCTCTTCGACGAGCACTTCCAACAGCTTGCTTCGAAGCTGATCAACACTGCCTACGCCCTTGGGCGACTTTTTCTTAATTTGGGTGGAGCTAGTGTCGCGACGAGACAGGTGTGGGCCGTGGCTCAGACCGCCCTGAATAGGGCATGCCTCTGGGACCTCAGAGGATATTGTCGGTTAGAGCCATACGCGGTTACCGTACCGTGTCGACTGAGGTGGCGAGGAACACCCCCGTGGGATTTGGAGGTGGAAGTGCTCCCCAACTCCCTGATTTCCAGGCGGAGAGGGGCTTTCGTCCTCTACCTAAAGAGATACGCGAATGGTGTGAAGCCACTCGCTTAGGTTGGTCGTTCCGGCTGGTCATCCTCGAGTGGGCAGGGCGGCAGCACGGAACCCTTTCCTTCCAACTGACGGAAGGTTCTTTCCAGGCACGATTGATTTGGGAAGTACCTGCACTTGGTCGCTAGAAGGAACTGAGTCCCTTCTCTGTATGGATCAATGGAATATGGTGTTTCACACTATGGCGGTATAGTGAGATGCTTTCATAGTGAGAGGGAAACTTGTAAACCGCTAGTGAGTTCCAGGTTTTAACTGTTTTGCTTAGAAGAGAAGGAACGAAACACACACGAGCTTATGTCTACAACCCTTAAGCGGTAACTTCCAAGGCCAGCACGTGTTGTCCAACTCCAGAACACTCTCCGTGATAAAGACAATTGATAAGTGCCGTAGAGAGTATCTTTCCGCGAGTGCAGAGGCTCAAGGACGTCAAAAGTCCAGATGAAGTGACAAATTATGCAAGGCGGCTGACAGGAACTGGATGCAAGAAGCCCAAATTCGATCACAGTGATACAAGCGCTTGCACAAAACTTTTAAATAAAATGTATTTTTAACCGACTTCAAAAAAAAGGAGGAGGTTCTCAATTCGTCGGAATCTTTTTTTTTTTTTTTTTTTTTATGTATGTTCAGCGATAATTTCGTCGTTTATGAACCGATTTCAAAAATTCTTTTTGCATTGGAATGGGCGTAGCTTACAGGTGGTCCCACTGTCACCATATCGGGATCCGATGATGGGATCCCAAGGAAATCGAGGGAACTCCTCAAATATCATAGGCACAATGTCGCGATTTGGGTACTCGGAATAGTTTTTCATTGAAGACGGTTCCTTTTTGTTAAAATTATAGAATATTACGGAAGGATCGGAAACAGTGTACATTATAATAACAAATAATAAAATAATTGACCTTAATACACAATGTTTTCATAGAAGTTTAAAACAGGAAATCAAATTATTGTGTGTGTATATTTATAATATATCGCTAATGATTTAATATATTATAACTGCCTCTTTGGTCTAGTGGATAGCGTACGCGATTGCTAATCAAGAGGTCTCAGGTTCAAATACCGGGTCTGACCAAAAAGTGTTTTTAGGTTTTTCTGAGGAAATTCTTAATAACAGTTCGGAGTTTGGAAGTTTGCATGTGATTCACGCCCGTGCCTCGTAGATCACGTAAAGCCGTTGGTATCGGTTGTCATAAACATATACATAGATGTTCATGACAACCGGGACCGGCAGCTTTACCTTAGGGAATCGTTACAGGGATGTTAGTAAATAATATTGTGAATAAGGCTAGGAAGAAGAATTTTTTTTTCTTTTTTTATGGCTGAAATGGAATAGGCGTTTGTCTTCCATCTCACCTGATGGAAAGTGTAGATGAAGAAGACGAAGGTGGGACACGCCCATCCAAAAGAAACCTGTTCACTCAACTCTTAAAGGCTCCGGAGTTTAACCTATCAGGAAAAATAGACCCATGCTTGGGTCACGCCAAAATTCGGAACGACCTGCTGGTCGTTCCGAATTTTGGCGACTCTCTATACTTCAGACCATATTTTACTTTTATTTGAAACTCAATTTCAACTTTAATTTAGATCCGTATCTGTTCTCAAGAACTTTGTAATATTAATATATTACAAAGTTCTTGAGAACATATTATAATTAATATGTCTGCTCAAAACATAAATTTTATTTTAATTTGCTTGAATTGTATTCTTATTTTGCAACGAATTTGTAAAAAAGTGAGCTGGATGCGAGAAGCCCAAAATCGATCACAGTGGTGTGCAATGGGAGAGGCCTATGTCCAGCAGTGGACTGCGATAGGCTGATGATGATGATGATGATGATGATTGTAAAAAATAGTTGTGTTTATTTTTCTATGTTATTTTTTTACTACTTGGTGAGATTGGATAATGATATCCTACTTTACATTATATAGATTTTTTTTTATCACTATCTCAATGATTGTGATAATTATGTAACTGAAAAGAAAATCTCATTTAAGTAAAATGCTTCAACTTTTGAGATGAAAAAAAATTACTTTAAGATGCCACATAGACCAGTGCCGATGTTTGAAAACAAAATAAATTATAGTAGGATGAAACCCATTGTAAAAGGAGGAGAATATTACAAATATTTAAGGAAAAATAATTTACGGACGATCTGAGGTCGGGAAGGGGGAGAGCCCCCCCCCCCTCTCCCCCTTCAATTTTCGTTTAAGGGTAAAAAATGGCTTATCTCGATTTCCGGCAAAACTACAAGTCCTATAGAAAAAAGTTAAATAGCGAAGTTGTAGGTAATAAAAAGATCTACATTTTTTGCATTTACACTTTTTCACATAACCTCAAATTTTATGTGAAAAATTAAAAAAAAACAAGATTTTGGTTTTATATTTTTATCTTTTACAAATAAAATTACTTTTTCAAGAAATTTAGTGAAAACCTACCTTTTTATGTCCTGAATTAATTTATTTGATTTGAAACATTTATTTTTTCACCTCATTTTGACTAAATACCGAATAAAATCCCTAATTTTCAATCGAAAACTCACCCATCAAAATATCATATTTTTTCAAAAAAAATGGGGTGTTTTCTATTTGATGAAATCTCTACTTTCCGATGATGTAAACAAAAATATATATATATATCGGCGCAACACAACATTCAACGAACTACGTCATCGCTGCACGTGTTCTTACTGACGTAAACAACTCGCAACCGCCCCACTACAATGCCTATAAAAAGCCGCCCGCTGCAGCGGAGCGATGATGACACGCCAGAGGCCGGCGCCGGTGAACCCGCAACCCACAGGGGAAAAAGCACAAGGGGCGTCGCTTATGGCGGAGGCGAACGCCCCAACCCCGAGAGGAACGACCACCACCTCCACGTCAGGGCGAAGGAGGAAAAGGGGAGGAAGAAGGGGAAAGCCCCAAGCCCCCATTGACTCCGAGAAGAGGGAAGGCGACCTCGCGACGGACCCCCGGCCCCCACCAAAAGGGGCAACCGCCGCCGCCCCGGCCGCCGACACGACGGCCGCCGAGGTGAAGAACAGGCCGGCGCGTACACAGGGTGCCACAAGCGGCACTAAGGGGTCCGCGACCGCGACAACAAAGCATACCAAAAATAAGGACACCAAAGCGGTCATCCAGGCCGCGATCCGTATCCTGCAGGAGGTGATGACCGCGATAAGCGAGGAGCGGGATACGGCCACCATCTTACAGATCACTCTCAAGGGCGTTGCGGATCTCATCACCCGCCATGGATAAGCCCTTGAGAGTTCTACACTGGAACGCCCGCGGCCTGGCACCTAAGGTCGCGCTCCTTCGCCCTTTACTGCAGGAACAGGACATCGACGTGGCGCTGATAAGCGAGACGCTCCTGGGACCTGCAGTCAAAATTAAATTCCCGGGTTACCTCGTTTATCGGAGGGACGAAACAAACGACTTCAACACCGCCTATCGTGGTCTGGCGGTACTAGTAAGGCGGCGAGTCGTACACCAACCAATCACACCGATGCCTGTCAACGCCACCTACACGCTGGGTGTTGAACTACACTTAGACGGCGCGCAACTACAGCTGTACGCCGCCTACAGGCCACCAAACGCCCGGGTGGAGTTCGGAGACCTGTACAACCTGCTACAGGAGGACCACCCGGTCGTCATCGCGGGAGACTTAAACGCCAAACACCCAGCGTGGAACTCTGTGGTTTCCAACCGCGCTGGTGTACGACTCCACAACGACGCCGAGTCCCGGGGGTACATAGTCGCCGGTCCGGAGGTACCTACACACTACCCGGACTGCACTTCGTTCACCCCCGACGTGTTAGATATCATCTTCTACAACCGCAGGTGCCCCCAGATCACACAACAGGTCTTGGACGACGAGCTACGGTCTGACCATCAGCCCGTGCTCGTCGTGATCGCGCAGCAGCCGACGCGGGTCGTCCCTCCCGCGCCACGTCGGAAAACCAACTGGGACACCTTCTCGGGAACACTGGAGACCACCACACCGTCTCGGCCAATCAACTCCGCGGACGACGTCGAGAGGCTGGCAGCCGAGCTCACGGATAGCATCAGAGGCGCCTTAGACTCGGCCACGAACACCTCACCATCCACCCAGGGGCGTTTAACACCCCTGCCGGCACACCTCAAACAACTACTGGCCGACAAGCGGCGCCTCCGAAGACAGTGGCAGAGCTCGCGCTGCCCCACACAGAAAGCCCACCTTAACCGGCTCGCGGAGAGAGTGAAGGCCGAGATGAGCGCCTACACCGCCGAGAGCTGGGAGAGACACATAGAGGACATAGGGGACGACTGGCCCTCTATACACCGCCTTTGCCGCCGCATCACCAACACCCCAGCTCCGGTGCGACCACTGCTACACGCAGACGGGACGCCGAGATACAGAGCAGGAGACCGTGCGGAGATATTCGCGAACCATCTGGAGGGACAGTTCAGACCGAACCCAGACACCGAGCCCGCGCACACCGCAGCAGTCGAGGCCCACCTTCGAGAGTACTTCGCCACGCCGATAGCTCCCGAAGAACACCCCATCCACTTCTCCCCGGCCACGGTGAGAAGCGCCATCCTCCGTACCAAGCCACGGAAGGCCCCAGGTGCGGACGGTATTACCAACACCGCACTACGCCACCTGCCACCCAAAACAGTGGCGGCCCTAGCACGCTTATACACGGGGATAGTCCGCACGGGCCACTTTCCGACCTGTTGGAAGGAGGGCCGCATCATTATGCTCCCTAAGCCGGGGAAGAACGTACTCAAGCCTGAGAGTTATCGGCCGATCACACTGCTGCCCACCACCTCGAAGGTGTTTGAGCAACTCCTGCTGCGACACCTCACACCGCACATCGCACCCAGACCGGAGCAATTCGGGTTTCGGTCTGAACACAGCACGACCCTACAACTGTCGAGAGTACTGCACGGGATTACGGCGGCGCGTAACAAGCGCGAGCACGCCGTTGCAGTATTTCTCGACATGGAGAAGGCCTTCGATCGGGTCTGGCACGACGGTCTCCTCATGAAGCTTTCGACCACACCGGCGCCCCGGCGTATAGTAGAGGTGGTCTCCTCGTTCCTGAGCCACCGGACTTTTCGAGTAGTGGTGGAGGGCGAGCTATCCACCGCCCGCAACATAACGGCGGGCGTCCCGCAGGGCAGCTGCCTCTCGCCTGTGTTGTACTCACGATACACGGACGACATCCCCCTCGCCGGGAACACCGAGCTGGCGCTGTACGCTGACGACGCGGCGTACACCTCCACCAGCATGCAACTGCACCACGCCGCGTTGAAACTACAGCGCACTCTGAACCTTCTGCCGCAATGGCTGTCGCAATGGCGACTCACTGTAAACGTGAGTAAAACACAGGCGATAGCTATATCATCAAGCAGAAGGCTCCCTCCACCACTCCAGCTACACGGCCAGGACGTCCCATGGACACGCACCGTCAAGTACCTGGGGATCACAATAGACCGCCGCTTGTCTATGCGACACCACATTCGCAAAACGGTCGCGCGTGTAAGGGCAACACGCGCCCTACTGCGTCCAGTGCTCACCTCACATCTACCACTTCGCGCCAAACTGGGTGTGTATAACACGTATAAACGCACCCAACTCACCTACGCTGCTCCCTCTTGGTACGTCCTCACAAGCGAGACCGGCCGCCGACAACTGCGCGCGCAACAATCCCTTGCGCTGCGCGAAGTCGTGCAGGCGCCGCGCTACGTGAGGAACGACGTCATCGAGAGGGATCTCAAGATGGAGAGCCTGGACGCTTTCATCAAGCGGATGGCCAGCACCATGTTCGAGCGTGCCGACACATCGGCCTGGAGCCACATCCGGGGCATCGCGCCGTGGCACGCTCGACCGCCCGACGGCAAACGATTACCGCGCGACCTTGCAGCAAGCCCCTGAATGGGACACCCCATGAAGGGAAGGCGGTCTGTCTACCTCCCCGGGTACGACGGTGACCAGCGAAACCCCTTCCCCGACCCTACGCAACATCGCGGAGGGAGCGGGAGTCGAACCCGCTACCAACACTTGGTACCGGGTTCGACTCCCAGCTGGAACAACTTTTTCATTTACATATAACTTTTTTTCCTGCTTGCAGATGGGGCCACGATTGACACCGCGGCCTGCCTACGGTCACCTGCGCCTACTTAGCCCAAGTAGGGGCATCGTGCGTGGGCCCCCGCGAAGAACAACGTGGCCCAAAATCCCATAGAAAAATAATCACCGAACGCCTGTTCAAAAACGACCCGCAACGACTAACACCGATGCGGGTCGTCACCCGGATTTGACATCGGGGGAGATTAGCGTGTAAGTCGCCGTCTCTGTCGCTGGTCGCTCGGAGCTGGGCCTCCCCAGGTACCGCCTGGGGTCTCACCTGGCTCGGGCTTGACCGCCGGACGGCGTGAAGAAGCGCAAACCTCCCCCACGAACACAACGACACAGAACGAGGAATCATCCCAACCACATGACCTGCCCCTATTTAGGGGCAGCGGAATAGCAACCGCTGGAGGGGGGCAGCCGCCCCGAACCAGCCTCCACGCGTCCCCTGCGGGACGATGTGACGACTACAGATTGGAGCGATGATTCGTTTGTCTGCGCTCGGACAACAAACACCTAATTTATTGTAAAATATTCGAAGCTTTGAAAATTTTTTGGCCATTATTCTGTAATATCTTTAGCCTATGGATCCTGTGGTGATGAACGTGTGCGAAGACTACACTACCGTAAGTCATGATCGGCCTAACACATGACGTGTATAGTCTAACCTTGTTTTTGAGTGATAATATGCACACACTTATTGAACTCACGAGTGTTTAGTTCGAAAACCGAATTGCTCATGAGACCCTTATCATCGGCATATGCTTTTTGATGGTATTGGTTAGGAAATTCTTGAGACGATATAATGTTCGCAGGTTTTCAGTTACTTTATATATGGCTGATGTAAGTAACTTGAGCTTGCCAATCGAGGGTCGAGTCAATGAGCATTTTTTTATTTATATAAGCCTAACAAAGTGACTCTACTCTGCCTGATGGAAGACATGAGTAGAATTCAGGAGTAGGGATCACCATCCTCATTGTGAGGGTAGGCAATGCAGAATGATGACCCATACCATGGCGGCCTGGTTATATATTTCTGAATCATTCTTCCGGGCTCCAGAGACCGGGATGGTGCAGAATGATTGGGCCTCCGTTCTCACATTCACCAGTGAAATACGACAGCAAGAATGCTGGCATTATTAGGATGGTCTTGTTGTTGAGGGTAGTACTGCCCCATTCGTGCCCCCATTCGTGCTAAAATCACCGTGGCTCTACTACCTCCAATTTTCATTTCCATTTTCCAAATCTTTGACTACAGGTGGTTTCCGTGTGGTGATGGATTAAGAATACAAAATGTCACCACCCCTATTCATTCCATGGGTGTCGTAAGAGGCGACTAACTCTCTGCGGATAACTCGCTGCCAAGAGAAAGAAAACTTGAAACAAACCCTATAACAACCCGTCTGGCCAGCGTGGTATAGTCGGCCAAAACCTCCTTTCTGAGGAGAGGCCTATGTTCAGCAGTGGACTGTTAAAGGTTGTTGTTGATGATTGATGATGACTACAGAGCTGAACTGGATAACCGAACCATTAAATAAAATCGGTAAAATGGAGGCGGTATCGAGTCTTCTCTTTGTGCGTTTGCTGTCTACTATAATCGCCTGACATTTGGTAAATCGTTTTTAGACAACTGTTTAAAAATCCATAAAATGTTCCTTATAGAAACGCTAATAGTAGATCAATTGATCACTAAACTGGCTTTTCATGGAAGGCTACTTTCGAAAATATAAGACGATTTTCTTGGAAGGGTTCCTGTACGAGCACCATGACTGCCATAAATACAGACATAATCTAAAATCCACATCACTTATGACCTGCATTATATAATACTAATTTGTATTTAATTACGATATATCAAAGACCATAATTTAAAAGTCTAATTCTACAGTTTTAAGACCCTAGATACCATTAAATATTATGGATACTAGAATAAAATCAACGCTGCCTGCTACTGCACTGATTTATTTTAACAAGTATAAAAAACGACAGCTAAGAGTAAAAATTTCATTTTTTGTTTTTGTATTGCTAGCTTAGCATAAGAAGGAAGTATTATTACTGAATTAAAAACTAGCTAGTTCAATGATTACACTTTAAAAATCATTCAAGTTTATTTGAATACAAAAATATCGTACTGCTTAGCTTCAATAACATAACAAAATTAATAAAAATACCCAATTCGAGACAGATATATGCCATGACATTTGAGAAGTTTCTCGATTTCTCTAGGATCTTATCATCAGATTCTGATCACGGAACGAGATGGGAGGCACTAGCTTTCAAATAAAAAAAAAGAATTATCAAAATCTGTTTACGGTAACAAATTGGAAAAAAACAGTTGAATTAAGAACCTCCTCAATTATTGAAGTTGGTTAAAAATGAAATCCATTCAGGGCTTAAACAAACTTAAGGCTGATGGGTTATCACAAATATTTAACACTTGATAAATATATTTTTTTTTCCTTTTTTGAAGACAAGTCCCGTATTAGGAATACAATTTTCCTGTGTTGCGGGGGACTTTATAAACATACGTGAAACGGACACAAAGAACACCCAGACTCAGAACAACAAATTGTGAATCACACAAAGTGTTATCCCACAAGGATTTTGAACCCACGAGACTTGGCAAAGTAGGAAGCGGTGTGGCGACCGCTTAATCCACTAGGCCAACCGTGTAGGCCAACTTTTGATAACTTAGAAATGTCTAACAGTCAATCGTAAGGCAAAAAAATGTGATCTTTAATTTATAAAATGCCAAATTAACAGTAATAGGTGTTTGGAGGTTTCAGAAACTAAACTTCGCTTAGCTAAAATGTTATATTTTTCTAATTTTCAATTTTTTTTAATAGACAAATATTTGTCGTTTTAAGGTATTTATAATATTTTTAATACACTATACACTACACTATACACTACACTATACACTACACTATACACTATACACACTATACACTATACACTATACACTATAACTTTGATTTCATTCTTTCAGTAATAATAGACTTTTATGTTTCTTCATCGGTACTTCTGCATTTTTTGTACCTAGGTTGTTGTATTTTTCTATGAGCCATTTATATTTTTAGTCAACACTCAAAGCTCTAAAAGAACCTGGCATACCAACATAATTATCATTGAAATGGTTTGCTTGTCTGTAAGATTCGTTTGTTTTTGCTTTTATCATTTCTCCAAAGTAATTTAAAAACTCTTCAGAAGTAATTGTATCTATCCAGTCACCTGCAATAATAGCAAATAAATAGTTATTAATAAATAAATTAAATAAATATTTTGAATATCTGACACACACACGATATTACGGACGGAACCAAACAACAGATATAAACACATACTTTTTTGTAGATATATTACATACATACAAAACACTCACACTCCGAAACAAATATTTTCAGATCATACAAACATTTGGTCCGACCTGGTCCTCTCGATTTGGTAATCTCAAGTGTGAATGCCAAATGACGTGGCATTGATGAAATAAGCACATGCAAAGTTAAGTAATGCATTTTACTTGAAATGGAATGGAAAATTAAAAATACAAAAAATAAGTTGGACACTGGGCAGTTAATAGTAGTAATGAGGGCTGTACGCCGTGTCCAACAAAATAGGTGGACACTCAGCATTTACTGCAACGGACTTGGACCATCGCATGACTGATTTTCAGTGCCCACCGTAGCAGTCGATTTGATGCCGATAGCAGCTAACAGAGTTAAACTTAAACGTACAACTTACCATGAAGATCCATAAGTGATTTTTCTTCACCACCATAATCAGATGGCATAATTTCTTTTGGTACAAACTCGTAGATAGTTTCTATAGTTTTATGCGTGCGTATTCTTGATGATAGTTTTTCACTGAAAACTTGTTTCAATAATGAGAGCAGTGTATCGACCACTGTCGAAGAAGTGATAACATGAATTTCTTTTATTCTCATACCATAGCCCTCCTGAAAATTTATACATATTATGGCAAATACAAAAAACATTTTTTTTATTGGTTTTTACTTTGTAAGTATCAAATGTACTTTCACGTGTATTTAGTGAAAATCTGTTGATTTGAAGTAACAAATAGACATTTCAATTTAATTTTTATGTATTAGGGGTTAAAGTATAAAATTGCCGGTTTGGATTATAAATTGAAATTTCTTTTTTTTATGAAAATATTTGTATAATCAAATATCTACCATTATTATCTATGCATGGTTGCCATCTAATAGAAAGGTCATTTATGCCTTTGCGATAGAACTCTAGTGATCTAAATTCTAAAAAACTGTGTGAAAGCACTTTGTACTGCCTTCTGGGAAGAAAACTTTTTATCACGTAGAAAATTCTTCAAATCAAATTAAAAAAAAAATGGTTTCCTATTGCAGTTTCTATAGAGTTCAAACGGTTTCTCGTGCTGTATGAGGTCTCGCGTTGTCATGGAGCAATAAGGGTAAAGATCGATTTGTGAGTCGGGGCTGCGAGTTTGGTTTTTGATTACAATATATAAAAAAAATACTTACAGTCGTTAACTTTATGATTTGTCTCAGCTCCATTGGATTAAATTTTGTTACTAAGTTTAGTATATTTACTTCGCTGTAATCCAAAATGAGGATAAAGCCGGCACAGTACTCATGTTTCTTGAAATACTCGCAGCTCTGAATAAAATAAAATAAATATATGAAAAAAAAAACCTATTCATCCCACGTGGGTGTCGTAAAAGGCGACTAAGGGATAAACTACGCAAGACAACATCAATGCAAAGAGAAGGAAAACTTGTATACCAACCCTATACCAACCCGTCTGGCCAGCGTGGTATAGTAGGCCAATACCTACTTTTCAAGGAGAGGTCTATGTCCAACAGTGGACTGTTAAAGACTGTTGATGATGATTGATGAGATAATTGATATAAATACATGTAAACATACTTTTTTTTGTAAATACAAACATATTTTACATAGGAAACACCCAGACTTCGAAACAAATATTTGCGAATCACACAAGCATTTGGTCCGACCTGGTAATCAAACCCGAGACCTCTTGATCAGATCAGTCGCTTAGGTTAACTGCTAAACCAACAAGGCAGTCTAAAAAGAACAAAACATTAAGTTTGGTTCTAACATTGAACTTACTACTAATGGTTTTTTTTGCTTAACTGAAGGATTGAGCAAAAGAAGAATGCAAGATCCTCACCCGTTAGTAATATAATATATTAGCAGTATCGTGAGTTCAAATCCTACGTGGGAAAACACTTTGTGTGATTCACAAATTGTTGTTCTGAGTCTGGGTGTTCCTTTCGTTTTGATTGAAATGGTTGAAATGGTATGACAGATGTCTGAAAATATGTGTTTATTATTACAAAATAAACATACATAAAATATTTGCATGAATGGGTTTTCTACTCTAAAAATCTATCTAGAAATAAAAAAAAAACTGCAAATTCTTACAATCTGTGAAATTAAAATATTACTGTGATGATAGTAGAGGGATTGTTTTTGAATTTCATTTGAAAATTAGATATGTAACGGCACTACAAAAGTCCCAAACATCCTGCCATTGCCCTTGTGAATGGATGGGGAAAAAATAACGAAAAACAATGAAATCAGCGAATTACCGTTGTTAAGTATCTGTAAAAACTGAATAAAATCGTAGAATTCAAATCTTTTTCCGAAACTGATTTGATTATGTAGACTCTGTAATGTTGTGGCGTTAGTCTTGGTAGGTTAGCCGTTGATCTGAAACGAAACAGAATATTATTTAAATGCAGAACAAACTTTGATTGATAATAGAACAAAAGAGTGATGTCGAGAAACATGTAAAAACAAGTGTGTGTCAAGCCACGCATAAAATAGGGTTCCGTAGTATAGGTAGGTAGATTTTACATCGTGTTCAATACATAATTGTTATGTTTACTTAATATTTAATTTTGGTACCAAGTTTTCTAAGTGAGTGCGTTTTACAAGTTAGGTCCCTATAGCTCCTGAAATAAAAAAGTTATCAAAACCGCTATAATTTTCCTTGATAGTCAATATTCGGACGACTATCATGATTTTTTCAATTTTTTTGTCGAAATGCAGGCTTAGTTGTATTACAGACTACTCATACACTTAATTTTATAAAAATTAAAATGACCCTTGAAAGATTTTAACCTGTAAGTTGTTATGGAATAAATGAATTATTATAGATGCATTCTAAGTATAACTGTTTTTAAACTTTCGCGACTTTTACACATACTCATGTTTTTACTGTAAACGGGACTTATTCGCGATAACACTATAAAGGTTACGATACCTTCTATTTTCCGACGTTTCGAACGCACACTTATGACATCTGCACGCCTTATTTCATCTTTCTGATGGTGGCTACACCCGCTGATGACTGGATTCCATGATATTGATAGTCGGTATCCGTCTTCCCGGTTGACAAAACATTCAACCGGGAAGACGGATACCGGGAGTCATAAGTGTGGTGTGTAGGGGTACCGACACTACAAGAAATCAATGCGATCTAGTGCGGGTAGACATAACCTGCACATCACGAAGGCGGCGCTAAGCTCACATCAGTCTACCCGTGACCACGAGCGGTATAATCCGTTCGAAACGTCGGAAAATAGAAGGTATCGTAACCTTTATAGTGTTACCGCGAATAAGTCCCGTTTACAGTAAAAACATGAGTATTCTAAGTATACTCTTCATAATTCTCATATTAAGAGTATCTTTAAAACTTACATAATAGTCAGAAGTGGCAAAAACTCCTTTTTCACATCAGTAACTGTGAAAAACTCCGGCATCAATGTCTTAAACGTGCACAACTTGTCTAATCGTTCTTTGGTTCTTTCCACTAGCCCCTTAGCTGTGATTAATGTTCTTTCAAGATAATCTCGAGCTGAAATCAGTTCAAATTGAATTGACTTACCTATTATTTTTCTGGGGATTGTTTTTCTTCATATGTTTAGATATCTCTTTAACCAACGAAAAAAGGAGGTTCTCAATTCGACACACATATAAATATATATATATATATATATACTTATGTAGGTTCTCAATATAGAACGCGTATATATATTTTTACCAGCTTTCAACCACAGCTCCTGTCGGTATTTGCAGTATATAGTGTCTGTGGCTCTGTGCCTATGTATTATTCTGATATGCAAGCTATATTATTGTGAAATTTTATCAAAATCCATTCAGTAGTTTTTGCATGCAAGAGAAACATCACAAACTTTCGCGTATATAATATTAGTAGGATGTATGACCACGTATAACTTGTAAGATATGACCCCGCATACTGCCTTGTTGGTCTAGTGGTTAACGTATGCGGCTGCTGATCAAGAGGTGTCGGGTTCTCAAATATTTGTTTCGGAGTCTGGGGGTTTTCTTTGTATAATATGTATGTATTTACAAAAAAAGTATATTTATGTATTTACATCAGTTGTCTAGCACGTATAATATAAGCTGTACTTAGTTTGGGACTAGATGGCGTTGTGTGTAATACATCCGAAATATTTAGTTATTTATTTATATTTTTACAGAGTAGTTTAATTTCGATAATTCTTTTTTTATTGGAAATTATACACCTCGAGCTTAAAGTCCCATATTAACAAAATCTAACTTAAGGGTAATGAAATAAGGAATGATTGATCAATCATTCCTTATATTGATCATTCACTGATCACACTGTATCTTTCATAATAGATGGACTACAAAGTGGGATTTGAACAATAAGTCAATAGCAAGTAAGTAACGTAACGTAACGTAACGCAGGTAACTTTTAAAATGTAAAGGAAATACATGTAGCAATTTGTAGTTTTTAGCTTCTCGTGGCCAAGAGGCTGGCCTTTTTAAAGCACAGACAATTGACATTGCCATTCAACGTGGTAATGCTGCCAGACTTTAGGGAATGCTATCAGTAAGCGATGATGCGGGGGAATTTATTGCCGCTTTTACGTAAATATTGATAATGTTGTAAATACAATATCTAGATAAAGATTTAAATTTATACGTAACTTCAATGTTGTCTAGTATTTGGGCTTTAGAGATCTGATATCAGTTATTTAATGTAAGAAATTCAAGATCTCAACTACATAGGTTTTGGGGGAAAACTCAAAAAGAAAAACTTACAAAAATCCTTTTTCGTAAAATGCGCTTGCATTTTCATCCAGTTTTCTAAAATATCCAGAGCTTCGGTCATTCTTTCAGGCTGATCTAAATTCACATCTTTTCTAACAACTTCTAAGGTATCAGGTCTAAATTTTAAGACTTTAGTATCACTAAGACGATCCATAACTTTAACCTTGTACTATCAATGGTTTGAAATCAAATGAATTTATAGCAAATCGTTTTGTTTTTATATTTCACACTTAATTACTTACTTGTTCTAGAGATTAATGTTGAATTGCTTTTTTATGTCAAGGTTTATTATAAATATGAGTCAAGGGATATTTGATCTTTTAATGGATGGAAAATTCTGACAGGATTATGTAGTATTTGGAGAAAAAACCACCACTACGGCCGGTCTCATGTCTTCTACCAAAAACAAGACTCGGACCATTTAATATCATACTAGCTGATGCTCACGGCTCCACTCGCGTTCTGATAGATGTTGGCCAATTCACAGACCTACCCGATACGCACACAACATATTATATAAATCCGTCCAGCAGTTTTGGAGGAGAATGGTAACAACATAAAGGATTTCTCGTCCCCCAAAAATCACCATGCCTAGTCATCTAGTAATCTTGGTATGAGTTTCTAGACATAGCAGTTAGTGATCCTAATACGCACTAAGAACGTCGAGATCATAGATTTATTTTAGGACAAAAAAATCGGTGTTAAAGTACCTGCTATTACAATTCTCAGTATTCTGATAATCCGAGTATATTTATTTTGAAATTTTTCAAATCCACATTCAATGTAAATTTTGATAAATCTGTTCATTATATTCTCTAATAAGTAATTTTAATGTAGTAAAGCCACGCTGAATTCTGCTCTACTGAGCCGGCTCGATCGAGGCTGTACTACCCTTACACAGAAGACCATCCTAATAATGTCAGCATTCTTGCTGTCGTATTTCGTTAGTGAGTGTGAGACCGAAGGCCCAATCACTCTGCATCATTCTCCCGGTCATCGAAGGCCGAGAAAATGATGCAGAATTATCTAACCATGCCGGCATGGGATGGGTCACCATGCTACATTGCCTACCCTCACAATGAGCATTGTGACCCTTACTCCTGGATTCTACTCATGCTTTTCATCAGGCAGAGTAGAGTCACTTTGGTAGGTTTAAATAAAAAAAAAATGTTGTCATAGATTTGTGTAAGAGAAAAGCTTCATAGCTATACTTTTTATTAACTTTCAAAGAACAGATAATGAATGTGGATAAGCTTGATGTTTAGTAGAACATATAAAATAAAAAGTTAAAAACTATAATCCGACCACGTACAAACTTTTGATAAAATATACTTTTAAAATTGGCGATCACACACCAAGTAAAGGACAAAGTAGGTGTCGTGGCCTATTATATGAATTGCAAAAATAGACAAGAGTCGGGAAATAAGACTATTAAAATTTTGGTTACTTCACGATTCATTATAAAGATTTAAGAAAACCGGTTCGAACTCGCTTTTTTACTAAGTGCGATTATCAATAATGTAAATTTTAATTGTTTTGATTTTAAACGCTTTTAGGATTTGGATGTAAATGAATATCATAACAGCATACAGTGCAGTATATATCTACAGTGAAACTTGATCGCCGAAAATAATTTTAATAGGCAAATGCAGCACATTTAATTTAGGGTCGGACAAATGTTTGTGGAATGTTTAATATAATAATAAAAAAAAAAACTCTTCCATAAAGGTTTATTAACAATAAAAATTACTTAAAGTAAAAAATACTAGTTCTTCAAAACTCCTTTGTGGGAGATTGGTATCCGTACTAGGTGTGCCTGTAACACAGATTACCAGGCCCCCCGTAGGATGAAAATTGTTTACATACTCGTAGTAACGATCTTTTATCAATACATACTATAGTATAGTAGTATATATAATTTTAGGAAGGAACACACAACATCATCTCGTCCTAAACTAAGCAGTTTGTAATATGGGTACTAAACAACTGATATAAATACATAAACATATTTTTTTTTGGAAATACATTATGGACATATTATACATAAAAAGCATCCAGATTCTGAAACAAATATTTGTGGATCATACAAATATTATGAGAACATTGTAATTATGTAATTTAAGGTATTGATTGATTGAGTACATAAGTAGCACTGATAGTGTTTTCAAATATTTTTTCTGGTTGAATATCGTTCCTTGGCAATGTTCATACAAGTTTTTTAATTAAATAAACGTTAGGGTGACACCAAAATAGACTGATTTTAATTCAAAAGATTAATGCCTTCTAACTCATTTTAAACTTCTAGAAAAATTGACACTTAAATCTTTTCTAGAACTAACATAAGGCGATTATTACATCAATAAGTTAATACATTAAAATAATATTATAATCATTACATCGGAAAATAAAGCTGAAGTTACTTCTTATGTCATCATATATGTCAATGAAATTCCCGTCAAAATCGGTCCAGGCGTTCCAAAAATTAACCGGAACAATGAAACAACAAGAAAGATAGACAAATGATAAATGATAAATGATAAGTGATAAATGATAAATGATAAATGATAAATGATAAATGATAAATGATAAATGATATTCATTTCTGTAAGTAAATCTTTTGAGACATTTTTACAAGTCGGACTTATAGCTAGAAGGCGCCGGCATTTCCTACGACTCACTCTGGACAGAAACGCCGAAACAAACCACAGGGGTGTCTGTTTTTTTTTTTTTTTTAAGTCCGTGTACAACATTAAAGAGAACTATGTGAGTGCAGTATAGGGTCTGGGTTGGCCTTTTGAAGAAAGAACCATAGTTTTGAGTCGACCTGTCCATACAGACGGCATACGGGCCCCAGCCATCGTGTAGCCTAACCCATGTAGTCAGGATCCACAACCCGGAACACGACACTGCCGCCAGCAGGACACTTGAGTAGGCCGTGGAAACACTCATAACCACCAGAAAATTACTAAAATATAAACTAACATTACAAGCCTACACTATACTCACATTTACAAACTTACACAAAAAAAAACAAAAAAAAATACTATACAATTCAATTTCAACGAAAAAATAAACAAATTAGAAATGTTCATCAACTTAAAATGTGGGAGCGAGCAGCATCAAGCAAATTTGTCATTTAAATAATCAGTAATAGTGATAGACAAAGTGACATATTGCGATTTTGGTGTAAGCACTGCATATACGCACCTCTTCATTTGATACTACGGATTAAAATGTCTATCACTTCAATTTACTATCGTTGTAACTGTTCGGCCAATTCATTGCGGAGTTGAATATAAGGCAGACACTATCTATTAATGTTTAATCAAATCTACGACCAATTTGGAAATTCTCACCTCGCTCACATACGCCGGTACGTCTCGGTATAGAATTAGAAGCATTTCTCTGTACCTTGAATTCTATTACTTGAGTACCATCTTTCTATAAAGAAATAGTACCTATATGTACACGTTGAATGAGATACCAGTGATGCATTCAAAAATTTGTCTTTCTTAAAGAAAAAAGTGGGCTTTTTTTTCAAACGATACAATAACTTATTAAATAATGAATATTAAGACGATTGAAGCTACCAAAACAGCGAAATACAAAAAATCTTCAAAATAAATATTGAAAGAAAAATAACAATTCTACCTTGTCATCCATTGATGTATTAAAAAACCCTAGATACACACTCAGCGTCGCAAAACCGTCCTCATAAAATAAGCGCACTATTGAAAATGGTGCTCATATTTCAAATAGTCTCGCGTCGCTCGCGTCTCTGTGCGCTCGTTAAAAATGCGTAAGTGTTCGATGCGGAATTGTAAAAATATTACGTTAGGAACGTTAAAAAAGGATGGGATATTGTATTTTCGGTGAGTAAAAGAGTATGTTAATTTGTTTTTGTTGTTTTTATGACTAAATATCGGAAGCAATATGTGATTTTGATTTAATTTGTCTAAAAACTTCACTCAACGGTCCAAGTATAATACGACAAATTTCAATGGCCGCTTTTTCAGTGTAAGAACGACTATTACACAACCTTTTATTTTAGTCGCATAATCCAAACGACCCTGTTCTGAATTTAATGGAGTTGATTTTTTTTTATTGTGTTTAATTTTTTATTAATAAGTTTATTTAATTTGAACTTTTTTGTATTAAGTTTTTAATAAGTATGTATACGTTACAAAATATATAATAATATTATTATAGTTATTAATCGAATTGCAAAAGGAAAGGAGGTCGTCCAAACGGTGTTATTATTAAAGTTCGTAAATATTATATTACCTATTATATCGATTAATTAGGGGACAACTTATGGGTTCGCGACATACAATTTTTTTAAGCCAAATAGTGCATGCGTCGTTTGTTCTGAACATTTTGTGGACGAAGATATGAATGTCACTGCTAAAGGCATAAAACGTCTTCTTAAAACGGCTGTTCCTAGTATAACGGTAAGTAGTCGTTAGCCAGAAAAATAATGAATTTATCAAATAATTTCGTACCTACATTCAAATAATATAATAATTTTTTACAGGATATGTCACTGATATGATATGAAAAAATGAAATAAATGATTTTAAGAGTTAATATTTGTTTCATTGATGTACACATGTCCTACCCAAAAACATATTTACGCTCAGATATATGTATAATTATGGGCTTAGAACACAATTTAACTAACTCTTAAAATACTAACTCAATGTATTATAATAAAAAAAATATACAAATATTCCTCTTCACTCCATGTCCTGTCCTGCCGGCTAGCTTCGGTCATAAAATTTGATTGGTCATTGTACGCTGCTTTGTAATAAAAACTTTAAACAATGCGCGTAAGGTTGAATGTGCAAAAAATGTGTTTATAGCATAACTAAAACTACCCACATTGATATTTTTATACATCAATGACTAAGTAGGATAGTTTCGTATGCGGCTTTTGTTTGAGACTGTGCATCTAGGGTTTTTATATATCAATGTTGTCATCGCATAAACTGTTGATCCTATCCTATATCCTATATATATATACCTTCACGGCTAATCCAAGTAAAATTTAGCTTAAATATTAATACTAAAACAAAACGTTGATTTTTTATTGGCTTTTCAAATGACTTCTTAAATCACTCCACTCTGCTTGATGGGAAACTTATACTTATAAGTAATATAAGTTTCCCATCTTATAAGAAACTGATTACTTATAAGTAATACCGCTAAGAGTTGTGGTTACAATTCTTATTGCGAATACAGACACAGCAATACGATGATCCACATCATGGCGGCCTGGTGCGACCTTTTTTTTTATGCCCCGCTTTAAAGACCCGGGATCAACGTGGAAAGCAAACACGTGCGCTGGTAATGAATTCCAGGTTTTAACCGATTGGTACAGGAAGGAAAGATATGATTTGTTTAGTTTTTGATCATATATTTTTGTCCAACCAGTTACCTCGAGGTCCAAATAGATTTGTGGTGCAGAGAAAGGGTGAGGACTATTAACGAGACGATATTTCTTCGCAACTGTAGAGGCTAAAAGAACTTGGGGGCCTCAAGGCTGTTGATAAACAGGATCAATCGAAGAGCTGAAGTGGAGTTATTTTTAACAGGCGCTTAATTTACAATGTTGCAACGTTTTTAAGCGCTCTTAGCTGAGTGGTCTTAGGTGATTAGAATCAATCACCGAGGGTAAGCAACGACGGCGCGGTCAGACCTAGATGGGTGACCGTGTGTGACATGATAAGCGTTTCCGTGGTTCGGAGCTCACGTTAAACAGTCGGTCCTGGTTTTTATCATAAGATAGCAGTCGTAAAGCTTAGTTGGAGGCCTTTCATCAACAGCCTTTAACAGTCCACTGCTGGACATAAGCCTCTCCTTAGAATGGAGGTTTTGGCCTACTATACCACGCTGGCCAGACGGGTTGGTAAAGGGTTTGTTTCAAGTTTTCCTTCTCTTGGCAGTGATGTTAGCTGCTTATTTTGTTCCTTTAGTCGCCTCTTACGACACCCATGGAATGAATAGGGGTGGTGACACTTCGTATTCTTAATCCGTCATCACACGGAATGAGGCCTTTGGTCGGCTTAAAATATTCAACGTCATGATTACGTAGCGGCAACAACTTGTCTTGCAACTCCCCAAACCGCACTCGGCCAACGTGGGGACGCATGGCCGTAACCCTCTCCTGGGGGAGATCCGAACCCAGCAGTGTGACGTTATTGATTGTTGATTTGAACGTTTTCATTGTTACTCATTTCATTATGTTTAACAGTAAAATAAAATATTAATAAAAATTTATGCCAAATACAAACAGAGGATTGAAATGGTTGAGAAAAAATTCCTACGTGCTACATATTACAAATGTTTCAATTCTAGAATTTCTTATGAAAATCTTCTGAACCATTTTGAGCTCTTGAGCTTGGAACGCAGACGTACTTTACTCATTGTAATGATGCTGTACGGCCTATGCCACAATATGTATAATTGTACAGCATTGACAAATAAGCTTTGTTATGTGGTTCCTAGAACTGTTATTCGGAGGGAGGTGCGCGTACCTCGATTATTCTATACAGAAAAGTGTAAGACTAATTCGCCCTCACTCATACTAAATTTAAAAAAAATTGCTACGGAATCTCTTTTTGTTTAAAAAAAATATCTCAACACCCCCCCCCCCCCTCCCTCTTTTATATTTGTATAGCGCACGTCCGTTAACTTACCCTATACCATTTATCACCCTGTGGACAATAGTGTGGGTTATATGTTATAAACACAATCTGTTATTTATTTTTTTGTAAAAACTATAATGTATAACTGTTTTTTGTCCCAAATAAATAAAATAAAAAAAAAAAAAAAACTACTTAAGCCTATCACTGAGATAAATTAAATTAAATTAAAAATATTCGAGATTTGACCTATTTACACGCTTAGAATATATATTTTTTTCGGACCCAGTCTAATATCCTAACAGTCTAAACTAAAATACAGATAAATATTGATGAGAGAAAATTGACACTTGGTTTGTTGATTAACTTCAAAAAGGCTTTAGACGCCGTAAGTCACCAAAACAAAACTAAAAGACTTAGGAGTATCAGGTGTTTCTCCCAAGATGTTTGTATCATATTTTTTTTTTTATGTATGTTCAGCGACTACTTCGTCGTTTAAGAACCGATTTCAAAAATTATTTTTGCATTGGAATGGGCGTAGCTTACAGGTGGTCCCATCGTCACCATATCGGGATCTGATAATGGGATCCCAAGGAAATCGAGGGAACTCCTCAAATATCATACGTGGGGTGATCAATAAGTAATGATAATCGAGTATTTCTAGAACGCACACAAACCCAAATTATTATTTTTCTGCTTTCTTATATATCCACTACTTCAGCTTCAAAAAAATGTATAAATAGGACACCATTACCGGGAGATACATTCATTTGAATACGAACTGTCGAAGAGAAAACATCAAAATGGAGAAAAATTAAATAAGAGCTGTCATCAAGTACCTCTGCCTGAAAAAAATGTCTACCAAAGACATACACAGCGACTTAGAGGAAACATTGGGGGAGTCTACTCCTCCATATTCCACAGTCGCACGCTGGGCAAAGGAATTTAAGCTGGGCAGAACCTCCACTGAAGATAAACATCGCGAGGGACGCCCTTCCACGTCCCTTACTGGAGAAAACGTCAAAAAAGTGGAAGATATCGTGTTGGCCGATCGAAGGGTGACCGTAAGGCATGTAGCTGAGGTCATAGGGATCTCCTATGGCAGCGTTCAAAAAATCATTGTCAACAAAATGCATATGAAAAAGGTCTCTGCGCGTTGGGTACCGAGAATGTTAACCGACGAGCAAAACAAAAAACGAGTCGACATTTCGAGGGTGAATCTTCAAAAGTTCTAGGCCGATAAAGAATTTTTTTTGTCGCGTTTTGTGACCATGGACGAGACCTGATGATGAAATGAATGACTTGGAAACGAGCTTCCTCACCAACGCCGAAGAAATTCAAAGTGTCAAGTTCAGCGGGAAAGGTTATGGCGTCTGTTTTCTGGGATGCAGAAGGAATTATTATGGTGGAATATTTGGAAAAGGGGGCCACTATAACAGGCTCTTACTACGCAGGCCAAATAAGAAGATTGCGAGAAGCTATTATGTCAAAAAGACGCGGCGACTGCGCGCTGGAGTGCTGTTTCACCAAGACAACGCCCCGGCTCACAAAGCCGCAGTTGCGATGGCTGCCATTGAAGAAACGGGGTTCGAACTGCTCGAACACCCTCCCTATTCGCCAGATCTAGCTCCCAGTGACTTCTACCTCTTTCCTCGGCTCAAGGAACACCTCCGGGGCAACAAATTTGCGGACAATAGTGAAGTGATGGCCGCAGTAGAGGCATTTTGGGAGGGTCAAGACAAAGAATTTTTTTCTAAGGGCTTAGAAAAAAGATACACTAAATGTATTAACTTGCAAGGAGACTATGTTGAAAAATAAAATACTTTTTTTATACTAATCGTTCTGTTTCATATTGATTATCATTACTTATTGATCACCCCTCGTAGGCACAATTGTCGCGATTTGGGTTCTCGGAATAGTTTTTCTTTGAAGTCGGTTTCTTTTTGTTAAAATATTGTCATTATACGCAGATGACACATTTTTATTTATTTCGAAAATACCGTTTCCAAAATGATTGATCATCCCAACAAGATTTAGACCTACTATTAGCCTGGTTCTATCAAAATCATTGGCCAAAAACATACTCGTAGTTAAACGAGGAAGTGTAACTTTTTAAAGAATTACTTTTTATGAGAATTTAATTACATCAATTAAGTTCTAAAAATATAATTTGATAAAAACTCCTCCTTCTAAAAAACTTAGAAAAATTCATTAACGCAATTTTAATTATGATCCATAAAAAAACCTATGAATAATAACCATTGTTGTAATTCATAGACTAGATAAGTAACCGTTTTTGGCATGATAGAATGTTGTTATTATTTTATTTTATTATAATATTATGATATATTATGTTATTCGGAGGTCACGTTAAACAGTCATTCCCGGTTGTTATCATAAGATAACAGTCTTGAAGCTTAGTTACAGTCTTCCCTCATCATCATCATCATCATCATCATCATCATCATCATCATCATCATCATCATCATCATCAACAGCCTTTAACAGTCCACTACTAGACATAGGCCTCTCCTTGGAAAGGAGGTTTTGGCCTACTATACCACGCTGGCCAGACGGGTTGGTATAGGGTTTGGTTCAAGTTTTGCTTCGGAAAGTACATGCACTCGGTCGCTAGGAGGGAACCGAGTCCCGCCTGCCACCACTGCGACTGCAGTGAGGCCCAGCATACGCTGGCGGTCTGCCCCGCTTGGGCGGCGCAGCGCCGGGTCCTCACTGCAGTCATCGGAGGGGATCTCTCGCTGCCGGCCGTCATAAGATCAATGGCCGGCAGCGACAGTTGTTTTACCGCGGTCGCAACCTTCTGCGAGGACGTAATCTTGCAGAAGGAGGTGGCGGAGAAGGCCCGGGATTCCATCCAATCGGACCCGATCCGTCGCCGGCGCCCCGGGCGGCGGAGGCGCCCATACCTGCGTCTCATGCCGCCCTGAGAGTGGCCGCGGATGGGCGGGACGGGTTTCCCGTCCGTCCGCAGTAGTGGCCAACCGCGAGGGGGTGGAGTCCGCGTGTGACCGGACGTTGCCCAATTAGAGAGTACACTTTCGAGGTGGTGCCCGCAACAGTGCGGGCAGGCGCCGGTTGGAGTCCAGAAGGAAATCCCCTCCCTGGACTCCTTCCAATACAAAGGCGCAAAGAGGGTCACACCGTGTGGTTTTAGTCGGTTCGAGTCCGACACACCACCCCGCCGTAACTCCCGACGGGGTGGCGGTCCGCGGGGATTTCCACACGTAAAAAAAAAAAAAAAGGGTTTGGTTCAAGTTTTCCTTCTCGTTACAGTCCTTCGGGTGGCTTAAAAACATCTACCAGCAAGATTACGTAGTCACAACGTCTCTTACCAGTCCCAAACTCGCACTAGGGCAGCGTGGGGACGTATGGCCTTAACCCTCTCCTGAGTGGGAGACCCGTGCCCAGCAGTGGGCATTATGGATTGTTGATGATGTTGATGGGGCAGTTCAGCGCCAATCGGCGCTATCTTTGGACTGTAGTGATGAAATTTAAACTTAGCTTATTAGCTTCATTGGGAAGAATCACACTTAGCTTGATTGGGCTTTTGGCACGTTGATCGGGGTAACGACGATCCCAGAAATCTAAATATGTGTTATAATACACTCTTAATTATTATAATAATAGTTCGTATCAATCCATCACTTCAGTTAAAAATAATACACAATTAAAAGATTTAAACTACAAGCGGGTCATGCGGTTCATGCAGACTCGGCGAGCAAGATTTTTTTAACCAAGTGCTAATTATTTCGCTTAAAGTCCATCAATCAGTTGACGTTTGGCAGGTTTTTTTGTATTTAAGCCTACCAAAGTGACTACTCTGCCTGATGGACAGCATTAGTAGAATTTAGGAGTAGGAGTCAAAATCCACATGGCGGCCTGGTCAGATGTTCCTGCATCATGGTCCAATGGTCCCACACCATGGTCTCACACTCACCAACCAAATACGACAGCATGAATGCTGCCATTATTAGGATGGGATTCTGTGTGAGGGTAGAACTGCCCCGGTAGAGCCGGCCCTTTCGTGTTTAAGTTAGGCGTTCTCTACCACCTCCTAGTGTCTTCAGGTTTGCGTGGGAAAGGAATAGGGTACAAGGAGCTTTATTTTAAATCAATTTAAAATATACGTTGCGGTGCAATCAATGTATTTCAGTGTGCAATGTTTATATATATAAATACATTGAGTTGCCGTACCAATAACCGTACATTTCGATCAGAATTTTACATTCACAGTGTCGATTTCATTACAATTAGAAATAAGTGCACTTTCAGCAAATATAGGGCAAAAGCAACTCTTTAGCAAAAGTCATTATCATTTAAATTTTACCATTTAACAAGCTTCAGACGTGACCCGTTCAGATGTATATATAAATATTTATGCATACAAAAGCTTCCAGTGTCTTAGTTTTGGCCAGTATTTGGTGGCTTACACACAAATATTGCTATAAAGCCCTGAGTGGTTTTGGTCCCACAGCCCTTGTTAGGTTTCATTGCTACGTATCCTGTGTGTAATAAAACCACACAAGAAGACGATGTGCTCGGGGGGACACTTGTTATGGCATGTTGCCATAAGTTATTTCAGACAATAATTTATATTCGTATATAATAATTTATAACCAATAACAGACGGAACCCGAAACCTCTTGATCAGCAATCGCATACACTAACCGCTAGACCGATTTCTATTCGTTTATTTAACATATAACATTTTGTATATTATATTGTTATGTCCATTTTCTTGTAACAATTGTTGACCATCTTCAAAGTATTATCTTAACTTGTTACCCCGCAATGTTTCAATTTCATTAACGCTTAAATAATTTAAATTTTAAGTCAATCTTTTTTGTGTTTTATTGACATGGTTATCAATGCTTTATTCTTCTTCCTCCCTCATATATGTTATAACTATTTAAAACCAAATTAGATGAAAACGAACGATACTAAACTCGTAAATTATATGGAAACAATTATTCTAGTCAACTGTTAGCGATCTAAATGACCCCGGCATACCCAAAATCTGATCATTGTACTTATCAACTAATCGATATTTTTCATCAGTTCCAGCACTGAGCATGTCTTTTAAATATGCCACGTTCTCCTCTGAGCTTAGAACATTTTTCCAGTTTTCTGAAAAGGATAATGCAAAGATAATTACTAATATATATCTATTTTTCTACTAAAGTAAATTTTAATAATCTATAACAGTGTTCGTATTTGTTTTTGTTTAATATAATGACTTTCACTTATAAGCAATTCCTCCTTAAACAATGAAATATTTCAAAATGTTTACAATATTCAAATATTTGTTCTTGTGTTATTAAGAAAATTAGGCGTGGGGACGTATGGCCTTAACCCTCTCTTGAGAGGAGACCTGAGCCCAGCAGTGGGACGTTATGGGTTGTTGATGAAGAAAATTAAAAATGTTACTGATGATGCTACGAACATGGTTCCCCATCCTTTTATTTCTATAGGGATTAAAATGGTTTGAATTGCAACAATACATATTTTATGACTCTAAAGATGCAGGTATTTATAAAAGCGATAGTCAATAGCCACTGCTTCTGCCTTTTTGCCGTTATTCCCAATAAAACTTCTAAATGATAGCTTCAAAATAATAGCTTCAAATATACACATACCATAAACTTCTTTTAACGACTTCTCGTTGCCTCCTAAGTCTTCTGGTAAATTTTCTTTTGGAATTTGTTCATGTAGTGACTCTACAGTTTTGTGTACATAAATTCTGTTTGATACTTTAGAACTGATAACTTGTCTTAGTAGAGCTACTAATGCTTCTACAGCTTTCGATGAAGATATCAAATGAATACCTTTGATTCTCAATCTGTAGCCTTCCTGTAAAAATTAAATTATGCGTTAATGATCAAGAGGTCTCGGGTTCGATTCCCAGGTCGGACCAAATATTTGTGTGATTCACAAATATTTGTTTCGGAGTCTGGGTGTTTTCTGTGTATAGCAATATGTATTTAGAAAATAAAAGTATGTTGATGTATTAATATCAGTTGTTTAGTACCCATAATACAAGCTTTGCTTAGTTTGGGACTAGATGACGTTGTGTGTAAGATGTCCAAAATATTTAGTTTATTATCATTTTATTATTTACTAGCTGACCCGGCGAACTTCGTACCGCCTTAGAATATTAATTCATAATAAAGTATTGTGTTTAGGTATTAACTGATAGTGACAAATCGCCAAATCGCCAAAATGACAGCAGCGCCAACTAACACGCCCCGGCCGGTACCGCCAACATTGCTTTGTTCCTGCATTTTACATCTGCATATTTTCAAAAGTATAAATTTAAATTACATACTGTAAAGGGCCATATTTATCAATATTAAATACACAATGTATTTATGGTACTTAATTGGATAAGGATTAATACTGTGTTGCCTATAACGCTTCGTAAATAAACCATTATTTCTCGTAAAAATAAAAAATAAAAAAATGGTTATTGTGGGTAAGAGATAGACATAAAGCCCCGCCGCACATGCCCACACTCGCATTGGTCGTCACGAGGCGCGCAGTACCAAACTCCGCATTTGCTCTCACGTGTCGACGCAGCGACGCAGGCGCGTACATGAGCGTGCACGCGCGTGTCGGCTAAATGATCGAGACATTGTTTCGAGTGGCAGTGGCGCGAGTGTTTGCAAAATGGACGAACTCATTGAAGCTGTTCGAAGCAAAAAATGTTTATACGACGTAAAACACCCAGATTAGATGAATACAATTTTTTTTTAATTTTTAAATTTTTCTTCTGAAAACTCAGAAGTTAATTTGAATTCTCCATGTACTTTCCTTTTGGACATGTAAGAGCTCTTCCATATTTTTTTTCTTGCTTCGTTTTCGTATATGAATGGTAGAGACACTGACTGATGTAGGTACGACTCGTGAAAGCAATTGCGGACACACACGTGTCCACCAATGGCAATGCGACATTGGCGCACTCGTTCACGTATCGTGAATGAGTGCGAGTGTGGGCATGTGCGGCGGGGCATACCATCGCGGACTTCTTTGTAGACCTTTTTAAAATGTACAATACTGTAGTACATTATTTTGATCTATCTCGTAGGGTACAGCCAGCGTTTGCAATATAAGCGTAAAAAACCATCACATTAGAAACCTCTAAAATTATTATCTACTATATTATGCCTGTATAATACATAAAAACCTTCCTCTTGAATCACTCTACCCATTAAAGAAAATTCCATAAAAATCCGTTGCGTGTTTTTAAAGATGTAAGCATACAAAGGGACAGAGGAAGCGACTTTGTTTTATACTATGTAGTGATCTGTGTGCTTAGTGCGAGTTTTTTTAACTACTCGACGGCGTTAAAGTAAACTCCAATTTGTACTGAATTGGATCAGCGCCACCTAGCGGAACGTTTGTAAGACATATTTTGTGAGTGCGAGATTGTTTGTTTACATTACGATCGTGACTGTCGAGTAACTTTATCGAAGTGAGTATTTAAACGAGCTCGAATGACGCTTTTGTGAGTGTGAGTTGCAACGTTAGTCAATTGTGACAGTTGTATTGTTAACTCCTTCACTTTCGAGCAAGTTAACTTTGTCACTTAGCTTTTGGTAGTGAGAGTGAAAACTAACAAAGTTTTTAACATAATTTTTGTGTTGATGATGTATTGATATGTGTGATATTAAGATCTTATTAGATTAGCCCGATTATAGGTACATCCACCTTTTTAAAAGATATATTGATAATGCGATAAAAAGAGTTCCGTTATACATATTATGGGAAGGATCACTTATCACCATGAAAACCCCTTTTCCGCTTTTCTGTGGTTTTTGTATCACCACTGCCATCACTGTTAAGCAGTGATGAAAGCTCCTGCCAATGCTGAATGGCCACGATCCTACCTCTTGCATTTCTTATCGGCTTAGTAAGGTCTCCATGTCTAGCAAAAAGAAAACAATAACACAAAATATATCACAAGTTCACTTCCACAACTCGCATTCACTATTATAAATATCTTGATTAGGTACTTATTCTTCCATAAAAATTACTAATACTTCAAATTGATAGTGACTTGTTTACATTTCATTTTATCGTTGAGTTAAACAATAACAATTAATGCTCGCATAGATTGTTTACACAAAAATGAACCAAATCAAACAAGTGACGCCGAGCGTAACCCGACTATTTTTGATTATACAACGCCTCTATTCAAATAGCGTTCGAAAATCATTGTAATTAATTTAGTTGGTTTATCGCATGGACGCTATAGTGCTGCCAACATTGACAAAAAAGTTTACGTTCTCACGGTGAGTTAACGCCGATCGACGCGAAAGACTTGGTAAGCACTCACACTCGCGAGTATTCGCTTGTCGATCCGTTTGCCGTAAACTCGATTAACCTGGTGGTTAAGTCATTCGATTTGTTTATTGAAACTCACACTAAGCACACTGTGCCTCGTGCACAAATTACTTGCGAATAAGTAATCACATCGTTGTCAGCAAAATTTGTATGTGATTTTTACAGCGTTTCTTCTTCTTCTACCTTTATTCCCGATATTATTTTTGTTGGTTACCTAAATCATTCTCCTAACCTTTATTCCCAAGTTTATTTAGGGTCGGCTACTAGTTCAACCGGTTTTACCTGATTTTCAGTTTTTACACGGAGTGACTTGCATCTGACCTCCGCAACCCTAAGGGAGAACTGAAATTCGAAGATTGAACTAGTTGTCAGTATATTTGAGGGCACTGACTTCCCAATAACGATTGCCATAGGTGTTCATGACAACTGGGACCGACGGTTTTACGTGCTCTCCGAGGCACGGGCGTTTATCACCGCCAAACTTCCAAACTCCGAGCAGCTATTAGGAATTCCCTAAGAAATTCCCAAAAACACTTTTTGGCCAGACCTGGGAATCGAACCCGAGACCTCTTGATCAGCAGCCGCATACGCTTATTACTAGACCAACGAGGCAGTCAAATAAAAAATAAAAGTGATGAAACATTATACTTTGGTAAAAAAGAGTAATTATATTTACATACACCTTTCCATAACTCCACTATTAACGAGCATTGTAAATCACTTGCTTGAAACAACTAAAATTGCAATCAAACAAGACGTTCACTAGTTCGTTAGTTTTATTAGTATTACGTTTCTGAACATTTAGTTCATATAATACGATGACTAACGTATTTGTATCGAGATCTCGAGACCCTGATGTTAGTGCTTCGTGCTGCCGCCAGTATTAGTAGTACCCCGTTATAATCTGTTGGACTCGATACATTTACGTTACGAATGCAATAGTTACTCGTGCTCGAGGTAGTGAGCTTATAAAAGGATAAAGAGGTTTTCTTGATTGAAAAAAAAAAGAAACGCGTAAATTTACTTACCATTAATATCGACATAGCATTGCGCAAATCTAAGATGTTAATATTAGGTACAAGTGACATTAAGTTTATATCTCTGCAATCAATGACGCAGATATAGCCCATGGAATAATCGTAACATCTTGCATATTCGCTCATCTGTAGGAAAAACATTATGAAAATGCATAAAAAATTAATTGAACAGTTCTTTTTTAAAAAATGTATGAAATCAAATCTAAATCTATATCAATAGATAAATAAGATATCTTGATTGAAATGTTACCATACCATAGGTAATCATTTTAAAAATTAAACATTGTTCGTGTAGTGACGGACTAAGAATGCGAAGTTTCATCCTTCACCTGTGATGAATTCACATCATCATCATCTTAATCAGGCTATCGCAGTCCACTACTGGAATTTGACCTCTCTTATTGTACTGAACTCTGATCGATTCTGGGCTTAAAATGCACATGAGCGACTTAAAAAGTGACTACGAGAGAGTACATCTCTACTCTAAGAAAAATAAAATACACAATCCTTTTATAGATCTCTTTCTCTCATTCGGCCAGCATGTCACAGATTGGCAAAATCTCTGTTAGAGAGGGTGACTCGTAGTGAACTGTCAAAGATTATCAATGTAAGGTTTCCGAAACCAAACCAGGATTACTTATTCTGATTTAGGGACGCAAAGTACAACTATGTACTTTAACTATTGAGTATCGTAAAAGAGGAAGACACTTAATTTACCACGTTGGTATAGCAGTTCGCGTATGTGACTGTCAATCAAAAGGCTTTGTGTTTGATTCTGGGGTTGGTTTTCGGTTTTGAGTTGATCTAGCCGCCGAGGTCGAGATCAGGTAGTACAGTAGTACATCATCATAATCATCATCATCATGGTATGATTACTGTATCATTTAAAAATAAATATTTAAACTTACCAACATAGCGAATCTTTGAAAATCCAAAAAAGTTAAAGGTTTTAAATTTGATGAGGTCAGTTTAGCTATATACAGTCTATAATTATTTGCCAACAACTTTGGCATCGTGCCTTGTATTCTGTAAAGAAAGAATAATCTGTTTAGTAGAGGGGTACGCACGTAAGGTTCTCGCTAAGCTGTCGGTCCCGGCTGTTATGAAAATCTACAAATATATGAATAGAAATTAGTCTAGCGGTTACTAATCAAGAGGTCTCGGGTTCGGGCTTTGTTGGATTTTTTATTTATTTATTTAAATCTTTATGCTAAAATACAGCAAAGGCGGACTTAATGCCGTAGGCATTTTCTCCCAGTCGACCTTAGGGCGATGCAGAGCCGGACATGGTAGATGCACTGAAATTCAATTTGTAATTTTAAAAGAAAAATATATATAAACATATATTATATACGCATATTATACGTATATTATAAATGCTTACATTTATAGATACATAAAATACATAATATATACATACATACAATACAATTTAAAAATACATACTATATTATAATTTTAGAAGAGGAGATTTCAAAATTATGATGATTCTGACAGTGTGTTTAGATAGTGTTTCCGCAATAGGTATTTGAAACTTTGTCGTGTTTTTGCCATCCTGATCTCGAGAGGGACCGCGTTCCATAGCAGTACAGATTGTATTAGAAAAATAATAATAATCTCACAAGAGATTATTATTAGCAGCCCGGAGTATGCAATATGGCTAATGTTATACTCCCGTGCCTCGAAGAGCTCGTTAAGCTGTCAGTTCCGATTGTCATTAACATCTATTTCCATCGTTATTGGAAAGACAATACCCTCAAATATACTGAAAACTACCTAGTTCATTTAGCGAATTTAAAGTTGCGGAGGTCCGATACCAGTCGTTTCGTGGAAAAACAGGTACAATCAGTTGCAGTATAATGGCTTAATTTAAGTAATCTTGGAATAAATAAGAGCTAGGAAGATATGTACCTATAATTGGCAAAAAAAATTGTATTGAATAAAAAAAGATTTTTTTTTTGTAAGTGAGGAGGATAGAAATATAATTTTATTCCACTCTTTTCAAGTTCACCATACACAACATTATGTGAAAATTAGTTAAGTGACATTGAATTTAGAAATATTTTCATATAAACATTTTATCAAATGTTGTAAAAACTTCTTTTATATTCAACATATTAAGAGTAATAATTATGTAAAAAAATTCAAAAAAGTTTCCTCGTAAAATAGCTCTGTGCACGTTTTTATTGCATATTATATTTGCATTCACGTGTACTATTTACGTCAGCATTATGAAGAAATTTAGCTTTAATTATGTTTAGACGATGAAATTTCTTAATCTTAACGTTTTTTTAAAAATGTTCGTACTATAAGCACATGTGATATTATAGGGATCCCTCAAATATAGGAAACGGGCATAAATAATCCTTTAGGTGTTGTTCTTTTGGGTAAAACTAAAATAAAGTTACTGGGTTAGATAAACCTACGTAATTTACCTTCCACACAGAGTATATCCATCACACACAATTTGCATTGATTTGTACTGAAAAATTTAAATTAGTTTTCTAAGCATTGCTGCCATATAATAGACTTCTATCACAAAGAAGGTCATTTACATCTTAAATGACCTTCTTTGTGATAGAAGTCTAGTGATCTAGATTCTACAAACCGTGTAAAAGCATTTTGTACTGCCTCCTGGAAAGAAAACTTTTTATCACGTATAAAATTGTCCAAATCACGACAAAAATGGTAGTCCGTTGGAGCAAGGTCTGGCGAATACGGAGGGTGACGAATGCTTTCTAATTGCAGTTCCTGTAGAGTTAAAACGGATTGTCGTGCTGTATGAGGTCTCGCGTTATCATGGAGAAATAATGGTGGAGATCGATTCATGAGTCGGGTCTGTTTAACTGCAAGTTTTGCTATCATTGTTCGGCACAGTAGACATCTTATGGCTTGACCAGATCGGAGAAAATTATAGTGAATAACACCATGCTGAGACCACTTAACAGACCATTACCTTTTTATTGGTAAGCTTTGCTTTAGGACACTGTTGCGGCGTCAGCCATTGCATTTTTCACTTGCGGTTATTTTACATCACCTGAAGGTTGACTGGGAGAGAATGCCTAATGGCATTAAGTCCGTCTTTGTACAACAAGTGCAACAAGTTTTAAATAAATAAATAAAGAATTCACTTTTCATCACATGTCACAATTCGATTCATTATTCCTTCATTTCTGTATCGATTCAACAAGGCAACACAAGTTTCAACACGCGTTTGTTTCTGCAGATCAGTGAAATCATGAGGCACCCATTTTTTCTTTTTTTGTTATTTTATTGATTTGATGCAAATGAGTCAATATTGTTTGTAAGGTAAAGTTAAAACATGCCGCTAATTCCTATGTAGTTTGGCTCGGATCGACTTTCACCATCTCTTTCAATTCTGCTGCCGGTCTTCTACGTGGTTCATTTTTCAAACCAAAATTGCCATCACGAAAGCGTTTAAACCAAAATTGCAGGGTGCATTCATCAGCAGTCCGCTCTCCAAACGCAACATTGATATTGCGAGCTGTTTCTGCAGCGTTAGTTCCGCGTCGGAACTCTTTTTCAAAAATCACTCGAATTTTCGAAGTATCCATCGTCCTTGTCTAAGCTGAATAAAAAACAACTGAAAGTTGATATTCGAATGTTGCACATTTTTTAAAAGAAGAACCTCATATGTACGATATGAAAAAAGTTTCACTAAAAAATCTCAAACTATGAAGGTTCTATGTTAATTCAAAGTACTTATTACAATAAAACGATAATTTCATACTTTAACCCCAATTATTTGAGTCGTTTTCTGTGCATTTGGAGATAATATTAAAATGTGTATTTCACTTCATACGCTTTATGCGAATGTAAGGCGAGGTTAGCAAAAAAACAGTGCATGCAGGTAGTAAAAAAATATATTCGGTATTCATAATTGATTCTTAGTTTAAATTGATATCAGGTTTAGTTAGTGTGCTAGTGTGTGTATGTATATACTCGTCTATATAGTGTATACAAGTGGTTGACCTTAACATAGTACATCAAGGAGATTTTTTCTTGCGGAGAGATATAAAAAATGTAATACCAAATCATCTCGGCCAGTTATGTGTAACTTGAAGCTTTATTGTTACCAGGCGGAGATAAAGTTTGTGTAGTGTTCTATAGATGGCGTTGTACCATATTTCCGAAAAACAGAGCCTATATATATATATATATATATATATATCTATCTATGAAACATAACAAAATTAGTCTTTATTTTTAATTTCATATTTACAGTTGTTCACTAAATGCATACCTACGTTATTTAAATGCAACTATGTTATTTACTTCAAACAGCAATAGTTTTTGTTGGTCTCCCTGTCTATTGATTCCGGCTTATCTCGGAAACGGTTGGATTAATTTAGATAAGACTTTCACTAACAGATAGTTGATGATATATGGAGTAACTAAGACTACTTTTTATGATAGGTTTCCATTTATGGCGTAAAATGCCATTTATAACAAGAACCGCGAGTAACACGCATACCTTAGCTTGTAATCGAAAATTTATATAAATTACCACTATGTACAAAATAAATGATAGTACTTAATACCCAATTTTTATCCAAGGTAGAAATCGGACCCATAACCTCTGGTTTAGCGGTCATAATCATTAACCACTAGACCAACAGGTCTGCAATTGTATTTTTATTAATATTTTCTTTCCGTTTTGATTGTGAATATCCTTAATTATTAATATTAATTAAATGTACATTATATTCTTAATATTTATACTAGTTTTTTTCTACCTACAGTGATTTTCGAACAAAAAAATCTTGATGTATTAAAAGTTTAAAAATTAATACTTGCGTAAGGTCATTTTATAACTCTATAAAAAAATTCTTGAATAAAAAAATTAAAACCTGTTTCAAACCAGCGTCTTTATAGTTATAGAAAAGATTTATATCACTCGTATTGTGTAACAAAACTTGTTTATAAAATAAACCATTACCATTATTTCAAAAGTCTCTCTCAACTCAAGTACTTATGGCCCAGTGGTGACCAACCAGATTCATCATCATTTCAGTGTTGTTCTTTGGGTAAAAATAAAAGAAAGTTACTGGGTTAGTTAAACCTGTGTAATTTACCTTCCACACAGAGTATATCAATCACACTCAATTTGCACTCCTAATATACAATATTGATGAATAATATTGAAGAATATTGAAGAATAATGAATAAAATGGCTTGGTTACAATTGTCTATCTCTTAATTACGCGATTCTACGACTGTACGTATGGTACCGGACTCCTTAGCTAAGCGTTGGAATGATACAAGAACCGTTTCACCCATACATCCCCACATGAGTGTCTACCTACGATCATCAACAAACCATAATGCCCCTCTACTGATGCGGTTCGAGGACTAGCAAGACAATGACTATGTAATCTTGTCATTTGATTTTTTTTTCTTCCTTCCTTCCTTCCTTTATGGTGCCTCTCCACTATTGGAGGTTGGCCGTCAGCTCTGCATATTCCTTTCTGTTTTTAGCCAAACGAATCAGTTCCTCTACGCTGGCGATGCCAGTCCATTCTCTAATATTTCTGAGCCAAGATTTTCTTCGTCTTCCGACATGGCGTGTGCTGGATATTTTCCCCATCATGATTAAGCGAATTAGGTGGTACTGTGGGTGACGGAAAATATTTCCCAGGTAGCCAATCTTACGCTTTTCGATGGTCGAAAGTAGCTCATGGGATCTTTGCACTCGTCGGAGAACCTCCTCATTCGTGACTCGATGAGTCCAGCTAATCTGGAGCATTCTTTGGATTTTTTAAGCCACCCAAATGCCTCTAACTAAGTTTCACTACTGTTATTCTACGATAACAACCGGAACCGACTGCTGCCGAGCACAATTGAAAAGAAACGCAGACAAAGTCGAATGGGTTATCTAGTTAAATATTAGTAAATACACTTACATGAGTTCTGAAGTATCTGTAAGATCATTTTTGGCATCATATTTGCTGAAAAAGTGTGGTTGCAACGTTTTCAAAGAACATAGCTTGTCTAAAGTGTTCTTAGCTTTCTCCAGGGATCCTTTTGCTAATATTATTGCAGTTTCAAGGTAACGTCGATCTAGAATTATTAAATAAGAATGTTTTAACTTACAATCATTAAAACATGCATTAGCATATTTAAAAAATAATAAATTTTTAAATTAAATCAAAATTCAAATGAATAATGAAACGAATGACGCACATCGTCTAGACATAAGCAGAGCTTGTACCAGACCACTGATATAAATATATGCATACTGTTTTTTGTAAACATATACAATATATTATGCATATAGAAAACACCCAAATTCCGAAACAAATATTTGCAGATTATACAAATATTTGGTCTGACCCGGGAATCGATCCCTAGACCTCTTGATCAGCTGCCGCATACGCTAACCACTAGACCAACAAGGCAGATCAAGGCTGAAATTTGAAATAAAACAGCTGTTCCTCCACAGCAGTATCACGCGCTGTAATGCTGCAACCGTATTGTGAATTCTTAGCCTAATAAGAGTATAATAATATTATGGCCGTTGAATAAGTTATTTAATTTTGCTTTGCCTTGCTAGTCTAGTGATTAGCGTATGCGGCTGCTGATCAAGAGGTCTCGGGTTTGATTCCCGGGTCGGACCAAATATTTGTGTGATCCACAAATATTTGTTTCGGAGTCTGGGTGTTTTACTATGTTGTTAATTATATATGGGTGTTAATTAATTCTAAATAATTAATAAAAGTTAATTTTAAGTTATTCATTATAAACAAATGAATATGAAACATATTTTTCTTTAAAACACTTCATTATAATTTAAAAAATAATAAAAAATATATAACAAAAAATTAACTCCAAACTACAAAGATTTAATTTACTTTTGTAAATTATTCTTACAATCAAGGTCAATAATTTCTCAGATTGCTTGCATAGGATTGTTTTTTATCTAAACTGACCGAACACTAATTAATCTTATTAAAAATAAAAACACCATTATTCTGTTTTAAGGCTCACTCATTAGCATGGTTGAGTAAAAAAAGTCGTAGTTTTTGAAACTCATTTTATTGTGGGTTCTCGTAGCCGATTTTGACCACCACGGTCGACGGAGACCAGCCAACTACGCAAGAGAAGTTATAGTGCACAAGTGTCAATGTATACACAGGTGCACTCAGTGGTCATCATCATCAATCATCAACAGCCTCTAACAGTCCACTGCTGGACATAGGCCTCTCCTTAGAAAGGATGTTTTGGCCTACTATACCACGCTGGCCAGACGGGTTAGTATAGGGTTTGTTTCAAGTTTTCCTTCTCTTGGCAGTGGATGTTAGCTGCTTATTTTGTTCCTTTAGTCGCCTCTTACGACACCCATGGAATGAATAGGGGTGGTGACCACACGGATAGCACTCAGTGGTCCCTGTCTCATAATTTAATGGAACGGCTATCCTACACGACTAGGGAGTGATAAGCCGCAGTACTAACGACTTTTTTATCTGAAGTATAGGGGTTAAGACCTAAACTTCCAAACTCCGGGCTGTTATTAAGTATTTGTATATTCAAGAATCCTAAAAATTTAAATCATTTAACATTATGATATTTAATATAAATCATTCGAAAATTTAGATAGGATCGAAAATATTTATGGAATAAAGTTCGAGGTTTTTGTTAAATGTATTAGCTGTAGAATTTTTATGATTGTGTGGTTATAAACGATCACTGGAGGTCGGCAACAACGTCGCGGTCAGACCTGAAAGGGTGACCGCTTGTGGCATGATATGTAATAAGAGTTTCCGTTATTCGGTGGTCACGTTTAGCAGTCGGTCCCGGTTATTATAATATGACGACAGTCGTGAAGCTTAATTGGAGGCCTTCGGGCGGCTTAAAAATATCCAACGGCAAGATTTACGTAGCCACAACGTGTCTTGCCAGTTCCCAACCCGCACTTGGCCAGCGTGAGGACGTTTGGCCTTAACCCTCTCCTGAGAGAAGACACCCGAGCCGAGCAGTGGGACGTTATGGGTTGTAGATTTTGAAGAATATTATATCAGTAATTGAACGAATCTCAAGATTATCAGATTCTTCAACCATATTAGTATAGCAATCTGAGTCATAAGCCTATGGCTTTACACGTCCATTAAAAACATTCTTCGTTTTTTGTGTATTAAAAAAAAAATATGGAAATTTTTCGACTAAGGTTTTTGTAAAACTGATTTGTCACTCATGTTATTATTTTATTGAACAATAAATCTAGTCCTAGCGTACTCTAAGACATCTCAACATCATCATCGCCAACTGCTTGACATAGACTTGTCTTTAGAAAGAAGAGTCTGTTCGTGGCCCTGGCCCAACGGGTTATGGCTTGATCACACGTACCGAGCAAACGGGCGAGACAATGCTCTCGGCCGAATACTCGGTGCGTATAAACATTGCGACCGAAGAACATTTCGGCCGAGAAACATTTTACTGTCTCGCCCGTTTGCTCGGTACGTGTGATCAAGCCATTAATGTAGTAGCATTTCATTTAATTTTTCAACCTCTTTACAGTGATGTTGTTCTACGTTGTTTGCTTCTTAGCCGGCTTTAACGACAACCCACGGGGTGAATAGGTATGGTGACATTTCGTATTCCTAATCCGTCACACGGAGTTTACGTACTAAATTTTATTTCAAATGTCTTATATGGCAATCTTTTAGGCAATGGAAATGTTTTATTCAAATTGCATGGGAATGTACTTGTACCTCCCTATGTAGCCATGTATAATGAAAATTAATTCTTAAGTAAACGTTTTAGTTAATTACCTACTTAGAATTTAATAGTAATGACTTGTGTCGATCACGGGCTTATAAAAATATGACCAAACCATTCCGTTCACAAACATTATACACAGGAAGTAATAAACCTTGCAAGGCTTCCTGAATAGTTTTTATTAAAATAGGCGTGTTAAAAAACAAAGTAGTTTTGATTATGAATTTGATTATATAAAATAAACTATATTTGTTAATTAAAAGTCTCGGGAACAGGACAAAAAGTGTTATTGATTTTTTTGGTTATAAGAATAAGAAAACTTTATTTTTCTTTTACATTACATTACTACAATTTAATGAAAGTACTTGAAAATTAAAACAATACAAAAATTAGCACTGTAAAGACGGTCTTGGACTCAGCATGTGGATGACAATGCAAAGCATGCCAGCCGTTGTTATTCTGTCCCATGCCAATCATGATTTGTACGTAACCCTAGAATACTAGGACATAGGTACTGGTAAAGATGCAGCTGTTGTTGCTGAAAACATCGTACATTACTAGTCCAGTAAAGTCCTCACAACATCAAATTGTAAATTAATAGATAGATAAATGCTATGAATATCGACCAACACAAGCTATTTTATTACGTAGTCGCCATCTGCTGCAACGTGATTTAAATGGCCCTAATGCTAGAAAAAATATAGGTGGGGTCAGGACATTCCAACATATATGGAAGCGGCTACCTTGAAGCAGCCCTTTTTTTACACACTGAGTGCTTGGGTAGGAGTAATAAACGGTTACGTGACCTTGTTTCATACTTATATACGTCTGATGACCACGGGGTCTTTGGGGTCTTAAACCGGGTCTTAGCCTCGAAAAGCATGTAAATCCGTCGGTCGTGTGCATTATGAATCGTGCACTATAATATTTCCTGCGTAGTTGGCTGGTCTTAATTGAGACCGGCGTAGTCGAAATTGTCTACAAGTACATCATCATTATTAATTGAAAAGGAGAATCAGACACTACTTGTGGCTTTCATTATAATCTTCTATCGGATAGCGAATATTACAGCAGTATTAGTAGTTAACAGCATTACCATGAAATTCATGTTTCCACAAATTATGGATATTAAAATTGTCAACATTAGTTTCGACAACCATGACACATTATCTAAATCAAAGCTAAGTTAAATAGTCATTATATTAGTAACTTCATCTATAAAATTAATAAAGAGAACTTCTTTTTGTAGTAAAAACAGGATTCAAGTTTCTTACGTGTTTTTATATGTGTGTTTTTGAAAACAGGTTACAAAGTTGCAAAGGGATTTAGTACTTGGGTCACCTTGGGTGTTTATTTTCTAGATTTAATATTAAAGGAATCGGAGAAAATGAAATTTTCATCACTGTCCTGCCTTTCTCATGTTAACGCGATATATAATATTGTAGATTTTCAGCTGATTTCTTTGTAGCCCATCTGTCATATTTTACTTGTATGTATCTATATATATGTAATATAATATTACATAAATGTCTCGTGTCACAATGTTAGGTGACATACTTCTCCGAAGTGGCTTGATCGATTTTTGTGAAATTTTGTGTGTTCATTCAGTAGGTATGAGTATAGGACGTTAATCGTTTTTTAAGCCCGTAGGTAATAAATAATGTAAAGGACGAGAGCGACTGGCATCACATATTATTTACTTATTATTATCTGACTTAAATTTAACCCTATTTTATACAATGTTTTACAAATCGATACAATTCCTATTATTAACAAAATACGGGAAACTAATTTGTTTCGGCGTATGTATAAGGACCAAATTATAATCAGATATTAAAATGTAACTGATCCGGCAAAGTTCGTGCCGCCCAATTTTGAAGTTAAGTTCTCTTTTTTGGTTTAGTTTTAGTTTTGAAATTTATGTTCTGATATGCGAAAAATAAAAATTCCAGAACTTGATAGCAGTGTCATCTACCGGTTCCAATTATGAATCTAAACCATTCTCGAACCCACTTGAACACACACAAAAATATCATCAAAATCGGTCCAGCCGTTAAGAAGCAGTTCAATTACATACACACGAACAAAAGATTTATATTATTTAAAAAGATGGTACACATATCACGACCAAACAGTATTCTAGTAGTTGATAGTGAAAAAGTAACTTTAATCTTACCAAAATCTTTTTTTTTGAAATGATTTTGCTTTCGAACCCAATCTTCGAAACTCTTGACCATCTCTTCCATCACTCCCTCATGATGTAAATTATATTCCTTTCTGATTACTTCAAGAGTGTTATTACTGAATTTATAAAGCGGTGTATCTTGTAAAGATTCCATGTCGGCCACTGTGTTTAACGTACTGCTATTAACAAGGCGATGTGTAGCACTAATGTATTGGCCTTGTGTGATTGGAGTGTCATAACCTCGGTCGGCGTGGCGCATAGTTTCGTCACATCATTTGAATATGTCTACGATAATATAGACCTTAGAGTTTGCCGTTTTTTTTTCAATTTTTAATTGAATACGCTAATCTTCGAGGCTACTGGTCTGATTTGGTAAATTCTTTTTAAATTGGACAGCGTAGCTATCAAGAAAGGCTTTCTACTATGTCGATCAGACATCATCTCGATATAATGATTGCCTCGTTGGTCTAGTGGCTGATAAATAGGTCTCGGGTTCGATTCCCGGGTCGGACCAAATGTTTGTATGATCTTCAAATATTTTTTTCGGAGTTTGGGTGTTTTCTATTTATAATATGTATGTATTTCCAAAAAAAAAGTATGTTTATGTATTTATATTAGTTGTCTACTACCCGTAATACAAGCTCTGCTTAGTTGAGCTCTACCTAGTTGGGGACTAGATGGCGTTGTGTGTAATATGTCCGATATATTTATTTATAACCAGAAGAAGAGGAGTACCAATAAAAGCTTTTTCAAAAACGGGAAAAAATTATTCGTTTTACGAGATTTGATTGTGTGCGCTAGCTACATACACGGTTAAAGTTTCAACAAAAGTATGTGTATCAAGGATTTTTTTTCCTTTAAAAGTTGTAAAAAAATCCGTGACAGTATCTATTTATTTTAAATTTAACCTTTATTATGGTAAACAAATTTATTGAATTAATTGCATTTCAATCAATTTCAAATTGTTCAACAGGCCTATTGATCCTGTGGTTATAATATGATAACAACTGGGACCGACTGCTTAACGTGACCTCCGAATCACGGAAACGCTCATTAAAATGCCACAAACGGTCACCCATCTAGGTCCGACCGCGCCTAGGTTGCTTACCCTTGGAGATTGTTTCACCTAAGGCCACTCGGCTATGAGCGCTTCCTGTGGTTATTGACCCTGACTATAGCTTGTGGGTATGAGTCCCATAGGACAAAAAAAATATCATCATCATCAACAGCCTTTAACAGTTACTGCCGGACATAAACCTCTAGGAAGTTTTGGCCTACTATACCACACTGGCCAGATTGATTGGTATAAAACTTGTTTCAAGTTTTAATTTTCTTTGCAGTAATATCGTCTTGGAATAAAATAAAACGAATGCTAAATGAGATAATAGCTTTATAGTTTTAATGCGTCACTACACATATAACCATTTAAGAGCATACTGCGTCGTAGGTTATTATAGGTCAAATATTACAAAAATTAGTTTTTTTTTTATTATTTTAGTTTCTGTTACTCCGAACATTTTGTTAAGGACGACGACGACAACTAAGAATATTTTATACACGGTCAACCATGAATCTCAGTGAATAATATCTTGATAAAAGTTTATTTATTTTTCTTCCTAGCCTAATTCCCAATATTATTTGAGTGACTGGCTGACTTTCCAATAACGATTGCCATAGATGTTCATGACAACCGGTACCGACGACTTGACGTGCTCTCCGAGGCACGGGCGTGGATCACCGCCAAAGTTCAAAACTCCCGACTTCTATTAGGAATTTCCTAAGAAATACCCAAAAACACTTTTTGGCCCGACCCGGGATTTGACCATGGATCTCTTGATTAGCAGTCGCATACGCTATCCACTAGTTAAACGAGGCAGTTTATTTCATTTATAGATGCAATATTGACAAGCAATATAAATAAAAAAATTAATAACAAACATATTTTGAGAGTTGTTGTTGCTGGCCAAAACCTCCTTTCTAAGGAGAGGCCTATGTCCAGCTGTTAAAGGCTGTTGATGATGTTGCTGATTGAGAGGTCTCGGGTGCGATTCCCGGGTCAGACCAAATATTTATTTCGGAGTCTGGGTATTTTTCTATGTATAATATGTATGTATTTACAAAAAAAAATGATTATTTATTTATATCAGTTGGGATATAAATAAAATGGGATTGGGACTAAAATGACGTTGTGAGTAAAATCTCTGAAATATTAATTTATTATTATTTATTTATAAAACATGTAAGCAGCTGTGGTCATAACATGTTGATTTTGATGTTCTAATTAGCATTTTCTTGACGAACATGAGAAATATATACATATACTAGCTGATGCCCGCGGCTCCGCTCGCATTTTAGAGGTATCAAAAATAGATGTTGGCCGATTCTCAGACCTACTGAATATGCATATAAAGTTTCATAAAGATCGGTCAAGCCGTTTCGGAGGAGTATGGCAACGAAAACTGTGACACGAGAATTTTATATATTAGATATATTATATATTTTTGTTTTTAACATCTAGCACTACATCATCTAGTCTCAAACTAAGCAGAGCTTTTACTATGGGTAATAGACAATCGATATAAATACATATAATACTTTTTTTCGAAATACATATTACAATAGATAGATAGATAGAAAACTCTTTATGTGTACACCGTGTTACAGATTCACAATACAGATCAGAAATGACTTACATTTAATGTACAAAGGGCGGCCTTATTGCTAAAAGCAATCTCTTGATTAAAATTGATTAAAATGATTTGGAAAGACATTTATAGTCAATTTATATTTTATATTATAGTCCAGTAATTAATGTAACGAAGGACGCATTTATATCTCCATACATGTACACACACATATACATACATATACACCCATGATATGCATACATACAATGTTTAAATAACTATCAATTATATTATAACGAAAACATTCACATAATACCCAAATTTTGCGATTGATTAATTATGAAGTTTAAATTCCTGAATCATTTTCTTAAAACTAGTTATTGTTTGCGCTTTTCTAATGTTTACTGGAAATGCATTCCATAACCGTACAGCTTCAACCGTTAAGGACTGGTCATAGAACTATGGTGTTACATGCTGATGTCTGGATACTTTACGAAATACTTTGTTTTCTCTCAAAAAAATCTTATTGGTTTTGAAAATTGGACTGTAATTATTCAATCAATCGATCAAATCCTATACACTCGTTATGAGTGTATAGGATTTGATCAAGCTAGTTCACTAAGTACTTACCATTTCCCGAAATGAAATAGTAATTACTTTTTAATTTGTTGTCAAAGAGTTAAAAATAACAAAACAAAACAAATTTCATTACCGAACCTAAAGCTAATTACACTTTCCCGTTGAAAAGTTTCAAATTAAATTTAGATAAACTAGATAATAATGGAGTTTTACGACTCATACATATCAAAATATTGTCAAAAGTTATTTAATAAAAGTAACTAGGTATGTTTATTTTGATAATGGGACATTTTCTAGAAAATTTAATTTTAATATTTTGTTTTCGCATTTATTAATAAACTTTGGACAGGTATTATTCTAACTTCCAAACTTTCACGATCTATAATATTTAGGTATGAAGTAACATTACCATGGCTTGTTAGAACCTTGTTTAAAGTCAGACAATTCAAATTTAAGTTATTTTTATCTAATACATAGTTAATAACAAGCCTTTTATGTATACTAACTGACCCGGCGAACTTCGTACCGACAAAAAGAAAAATCTTAGAACTTGATCGCAGCGCCACCTATCAGAATCAATATTCGTCCACCCGATTAAAAGTAGTTCAACACGAAGAGATATTTATAAAGATATATGTTGGACTTTTACCAAGGATTGAGGCAGTAGAGCCACGCTGATATCAGCAATAAACTGTTTCAACCGCGGTGGACCTATCTTGACAAAGAAGACCACCTAATGCGACGGCATTCATGCTGTTGTATTTCGATTGTGAATGCGAGACCGGTGGCTATCTATGTTGAAAAAAAAACAAACTAGTTATTTTATTTTTTTACTGAATAAAAATATACATTTTCTTCTACTAAATACACAAAGTTTTCACCATCAATAAAGTTTACAGTTAAAATATGTACAATATTATTTTTAACCTATATTCTAGAGACCCCGAGTTTAATATTATCTTATAATACCCTAACTCAAAAATTAATCTATTACCATGTCAATAAATTCAATTGTAGCAATCAATCTACAGTTAATTTTCTAAAGGAACCTGGCATGCCCATATATTCTTCATTAAATTTAGATGAATGCCTTTTCGATTCATCACTGACTAGTTTCTCTGAATCACTAATTAGTTTCTTGGCATCTTTACCTCTTAGTATTTCTTTCCATTGATCTGAAAATAATTACAATTTTACTTTATACACTTTAAAAAAAAAGAGACAGGAACGGAAACCTTTATAGAATCTTCTGCTTTACTATCGGCTTATTTAAGCCATAAATGTTCAGAGAAGAGTTTTATTGCAAAACTAACATTTTCTAGGCCACTTTTACTCGTAGGTGAACAACTTTTAACCAAATGCTTTAGGTGGAATCAAATCTAAATTATAATATGTTCCACATTGTTGAAATTACGGATGCAAAACAGATTATTTTACTAGAAGAATTCGAAGCAAAGCTAGGTAAGATATATTTTTGAATAGTTTTCAAGTTACTTAGTTTTTTAATTATTTTTTCTCAAAATATCCCAAAAATATTCGTGTTATTTATCTGCCATCTGAACGTCAAAAGTAATCTGAATTAATTTGTTTAAGTATTAAGGAACTATGGATTTATATAAGAAAAGTGCTTTTAGCTTCTCAATCGTTCAGAATTCTAATGACTATTTCGACATTCATCTTTCGTTTGGGAATTATGTACACTTTAAATGTTGTTAATTTATCTACAATTTTTATCTTATAATACTTACTACTCAATTTTGAAACCGACTGTGCATCGCCACCATAATCTTTAGGTAGTATCTCTTTAGGTATATGTTTGTGTAAATCTTCATATGTACTGTGAACATGGACTCTGTTCGCAACCTTCTCTCTTAGAGCTTGCTTTAGAAGAAAGACCAGTCTGTCGATAAACGGCGGAGCGTTTAGAATGTGAATCCCTTTGATTTTAGTACCGATGCCTTCCTGTGGAATGTTAATTTGTATTTAGTAATACTGTTTTTATGTGGAAGTATAAATAAACATTTATCACCTAAAAGCGTCAGAATGCTCTCCAATTTTATTTATTTGTTTATTATATTTGTATGAATTTAGTGTCAATAGATATATATCTATTGACACTAAATTCATTAAAAAGGATTCAGTAGTTTAGGCACGAAGGTTTACATACACTGCATAACTGCACAGTTAGGTTAGTGGTTAAATCAGTCGCTAAATTGATAAAATAAATAAATAATTTGGACATCTTACACACAACGTTATCTAGTCCCAAAATAAGTAGAGCTTGTGTTATGGGTACTAAACAACTGATATAAATACATAAACATACTTTTTTTGATAAATACATACAGATTTGATATATATATATATATATATAGAAAAACACCCAGACTCCGACACAAATATTTGTGGATCACACAAATATTTGGTCAGACCCGGGAATCGAACCCGAGACCTAGATGAATAAATGAATTTAAAAAAGAAATAGATAATAATCTGGAATAGCATATATAAGTTGTATCTTGTAAGAATAGTTTGAATAACGTTAATGAGTGCGAAGTTGTAAGCAATTGTTTTCAACAACATACAGAAACATAAATAGTCTATTTATGAGCCTACTAATCAGGAGGCCTCAAATTCGGTTCCTGGATCTTGCCAAATGTGTTGTACTCATGCTTTCCATCAGGCAGAGTAGAGTCACTTTAGTAGGCCAATATATATATATAGTACGATCCAAGAGTAGGGGTCACCATCCTCTCATTATAATCAGCGTCAGTAGTTATTACTGTTTTAGTGGCATTTCTTTTCACAGAATGGATAGGATGAAATAAGAAATTCGAATGACCATAGTAATACATACTGTACATAGAACTTCAGCTTTCTTGACAACTATCGGGTTCAATTTACTGAGCAGGCCAAGATGTATATTTGTGAGGTCAATAATAAAACGCTCCGACGGAGTGTAATCGTAGTTGATCCTGTATTCTCCTATCTGAAAGTAAATAAAATAGTATTAATAATATGAATTACCAATGCCTTTTTATATAGGACCATTTGTACTTGAACAAAGACATTAATAAATAAATAATAAATATTTCGGACATTTTATACACAACATCATCTGGTCCCAAACTAAGCAAATCTTATATTATGGGTAATAAACAACTGATATAAATACTTAAACATACTTTTTTGTTTGTGAATACATACATATTATACATAAGAAATACCCAGACTCCGAAACAAATACTTGTGGATCACACAAATATTTGGTCCGACCCGGGAATCGAACCGGAGACCTCTTGATCAGCAGCCGCATACGCTAACCACTAGACCAACCAGGAAGTCTAATAAGAATAAGTTTTAGAAAACAATCTCTTAGCATAGAAAGCGCTTAAGCATAGTGGCTTTTGGTTATTGGAAATAATCACTTAGGGTAAGGAACGACAGCGCGGTCAGTACCTAGATGGTGACCGTTTACGGCATGATATGTTTTGAGCGTTTCCATGATTCGGAGATTACGTTAAGCTGTCGAGTTTGTTATCATAAGATAACAGTCTTGAAGATTACTTGGAGGTCTAAGGGCGGCTTAAAAATATTCAATAGCAAAATTTACCTAGCCACAATGTGTCTTGTCAGTACCCAACGCGCACTCCTAATCATCTCCTGGAGAGAGGAGACCTGAACCCAAATGGGGACGTTATGGGTTGTTGGTGATGATTTAAAAAAAGAAAACGCTGTTACGGAAAAACTTTCAATAATACTTGTATAACCTATGCTACCCTGGACATTATTACAAATGTATTGACAATTCATTCAATAAATCAGATCAGCAATTTAGACGTTAGGGTGGAACATATACACATTGGGGTTAAAGGGGCTTTCTTTCGAGGGTATTCCTTGTTTCTCGGCTCATAATACCCCAGACGACCTGCGGTTTCAGTAGATTCGAGTTCAACATAGCCACGAACTGGTGGTATGTGATGGATTCCCGCACGAAAAAGAAAATGGTGAAACACATGGACTACCAAAAAAATTTCCCTTACTTATAGTTTCGTCATAGTTTGGTAAAAACTACGCTGGGATCCTACCGTAGTCGTATCATTCAGAGTACTAACTGATAATATAATTTTCATTGACCATTTTTGATGCTGATACATTTCATATTTAGCTGATCTTAAGTTCAAAAGTAATAACACTAATACGATACGAACCAAAATATAATGACTATCATTAAAATTTAATATTCATTCAATAGATAATTCAAGGTCTTTGCTTTGAAGGTTTTGAAATCACTACAATAATAACGAGTAAGTGTATTGCCTAACACAATAGTTAACCTTTAGTAGTTTAAGACGAGTGAAACATTAGCGCAGACGAAAATAATCATTCCTTAGTTGAATCTGTAGGTAAGTGGCAAAGGTTCAATTCAAAGAAAGAGTTGTTGCCCTTATTGTTGTCATGAACTTTTTTGATCATTAGTAAAACGTATAATTGTCATTACCAACAACATGGATACAGCAACCATCAACATAATTTTTTATCGCACAAAGCGAAACCGTTAATTAAAGGTTTGCAAAAAGGTAAACTAACAATTATTCTTCGTACAAACTATATACTATGCTATATTAATGTTGAGATTGTATCATTATTCAAATACTTTTTAAAGATTTTAGTTAAATTCGGAAATCATAAGATTAAAATCCAAGAAGCCATTGGCTTTATTGCAAACAAAACATTTGCTAATCGTTACTTATCAGGGGAATTCATACATAAACAAATTAATCATGATATATGTTAAAATTAAACATTAAAATTAAAAATATTAAGTAGCATGACATTGACTGCATTGTTGGTGTAGTGATTAGAGTAGGTATGCGACTGCTATTAGAAGGAGAAATCAGTTCTCTGGACCCCTATTATTCCAGGCGCACAAAGGGCACACCGTGGGGTTTTAATCGCTTCGATTCCGACCCACCGCCCCGCCGTATAAAAAACCACAGTGAGGTGACGGCCCGAGGGGGTGTCAACAAGTAAAAAAAAGAAAAAGATGCATGCTGCTGCTGATCATGAGGTCTCGGGTCGGACTAAATGTTTGTGTGATCCGCAAATATTAGATATAGTAGATATAATAATATGTATGTATTTACAAAAAAAAGTATGTTTATGTGTTAATATCCGTTCTCTAGTACCCATAATACAAGCTCTGCTTAGTTTAGGACTAGATGGCGGTGTGTGTAAGATATCCGAAATATTTATTTATTTATATATATTTAATGTTTTAAAAAACCTTTAAATAAATACGTTGAAAAATATACGTACCAAGAAACAATATCTGAAATAAGTTAAAATGCTGAACGGTTCAAGTTTCTCTGTAGTGAACTGCGTTACCATTACCCTGGCCATGTCCGATGGGTTCAGTTTTGGCAGAGGAACATAATTTCTGAAAAAATGTCATAAATTACTTACTATAGTATCCAGTCTAGTATTGAGGTCACAGTTATATATAATTCTTAATTATATCCTCTACTAATATTACAAATTCGAAAATAACTATCTGTCTGTCTATCTGTCGTTCTTTTACGCCAAAACTACCGAACCGTCCTCAAATAGTCCTCAAGCCTGAGAAAGGACCTAGGCTATTTTTTACCGCGATATCCGCAATATATAATATGCGTATGAAGCCGCGGGCGAAAGCTAGATACGTATAATGTAGAATCAAACCGACCTCACGCCTGTATTACCTAATTTAGACATGAGGTCGGTTTAATGAGTTTGGTCTGGTTCTGTATATCTCCATATATTAAAGAATGCAAGAAGCTTATGTCTTAAATATATACCTGTTTTGTATGTATTCATGAAAACCATAATAAAGTAGATGTATCTATCACAAATATTGTAGTTGATGTATTCACAAAAATTGCCAAATATATAAATGCACTGAGAAGGTGTCCGACTCGCAATGACGTTACAATCATATGCCAAACAATTGGTGAAAATAACTCTAGTAGATAAAAGAATAATCAAATATATGTGTGTAATGGAGTAACAAATTATAAAATAATTGAAAAGTAAAAACTAAACAATATGTGGCCACTTCCACGTATCGCGCAAGCGAAAAACATACTACACCGCCACCTACCGATGAAACACCGAACTACAAAGACAACACGGAATGATCTATACTGAGTAACTACTAATCCTGAATCGCGGAAGTAACATTCTCGCGCCCATTAGCATATATACAACATCCCAACATCATGATCACCTCGCCTGGTCGGAGGATCCTCCCTTTATGTTGGAGGAACACGTCACCCGTTTCTCAACAAATACAAATAGTTAGTTAAATTCACACAATAAGTGTTAACAAAATACTTTAAAAGCAATTTACGTTTTTCAGCTTTATGTTATTTCATAATACTTTTATTCAAAGTCTCCTAATTAAACATAATCAAAAAACCAACTGAAGTGTAAACTCTAAAAATGTAACTGGAAAGTTTATTGGAAACAGTTTAAATTTTAAACCGAATACTCACACACAATCCCATTGCGCTTCGAACTCTTCAACAGTCCTGTGCAAGCAAAGTTCTGGCATCATACCTCTTGTCGTCAATAACCTTTCCACCCTTTTCTTTGTTAATTCCACTGAGCCCTTGGTTATTATAAAAACTCGCTCTATTATAGTTTTAGCTGAAACAGTTGATAATATACATATGTTATTAACGTTAAAGATACACATCCAGGAAAGTTGTCGGCCCCGTTCGCACTGCGAATTTCTTTAGCAATCGTCGCGGGTAGTTTTAGTAATACATTTCTGACAACGGTATACCTCTCATCATCATCATCATCATCAGCCTATCTCAGTCCACTGCTGGACATAGGCCTCTCCCATTGCACACCACTTTAATCGATTTTGGGCTTCTCGCATCCAGCTCCTGCCAGCATCTTGCGCAAATCGTCACTCCACCTGGCCTGTAGGCGTCCTACACTACGTTTGCCGAGACGCGGTCTCCACTCCAGTATACTTATAAAACTTTGATATTGTCTATGCTTGAGGAGGTCATAAAGTAGTGATAAAGTGACTCTACTCTGCCTGACATCGAAAAGATTGAGCAGAATCCAAGAGAGTCTACTAAAGTTCCTATACTCATTGCCAATGCAGGCAATGCAACAGTGCAGAGTGATGATACATACTATAACGACCTATCCAGTTGTCTTTGCATCATTGTATTCGGTATCAAATAACTTAAAAATCGGCCAAGTGCGAGTCGGACTCGCCCATGAAGGGTTCCGTATCAACAAGTAACATTATATAAAAGTTCTTGTAGTTCGTTGATTAAATGAAAGGTAAATTGCTGTTTACGCTTATTGACATATTAAAAAAAAACTACTTACTAGATCTCGTTCAAACCAATTTTCGTTGGTAGTTTACATGGTAATGTACGACATATATTTTTTTTAGTTTTATCACTCTCTTATTTTAGAAGTTAGAGGGGGGGGGACACACATTTTTCCACTTTGGAAGTGTCTCTCGCGCAAACTATTCAGTTTAGAAAAAAATGAAATTAGAAACCTCAACATCATTTTTGAACACCTATCCATAGATACCCCACACGTATGAGTTTGATGAAAAAATTTTTTTTGAGTTTCAGTTCCAAGTATGGGGACCCCCAAAATGTATTGTTTTTTGTCCATGTTTATGTGAAAATCTTAAAGCGGTTCACAGATTACATCTACTTACCAAATTCTAACAGTATAGCTCTTGTAGTTTCGGAAAAAAGTGGCTGTGACATACGGACGGACAGACAGACAGACAGACATACAGACAGACTTGACGAATCTATAAGGGTTCCGTTTTTTGCCATTTGTCACCGGAACCCTAAAAATGCAAGTAAATTCGTATCGTAGTACACTGAATTTAAAGCACAATCTAATTTGAGAACAGCCACTGGATGGATACAGTTAACACTAAGAGATTCGTTCATTGATCAGCCTCCCTATTCTTTTGTTTCATTGCATAATATCACTCAGTCCCGTGATCAAAACGAAATAGAAGAATAGAAAAATATAATAGAATAGAAAACGAAAAACGTTTGCAATTTGTGTAAATATCAATATCGTTACATTGTCCTTACATTTAATAAAATGCCTTTAACAATGTAACCAAAAATTGGAAAAACAATGTTGAAACAGAGTGTCCATGGAGTTTCTTGTCTGTTCTTCTCCATAGAATCTACGAATTGGAACAGACAATTAGCTTCACGACTGACTACTGACTGACTACATGACGTTTCAAAAGTGCCGTTGTATGGTTTATTTGAAACTAAATGGTTTGATTTGATTTGATTTAGGGGGGCTGTCCGAGAGAGACCTTGCTCTGTTCTAGAAATTGCTTATCTACATTCTCAAATTCATCCGTTTTAGTTACGAAACATGTATATTCGTTAGATACTACTACTTTTACTTATACCCTTGACATAATTTCTCACATTAATATTTAATATTATATATTACTGTATACCTAATTCATAGTAACATTAGTGGAGAAAACAGTTTTAGACACGATTACGTTATACATATGTAGCAAAAAAAATCTTTTGAATTGCATGATAAATGAACGTTAAATCTATTACGTGTAACACGCACATCTGAATTGTTTTATTCTATATTGAAAAGTAATTTAAAAAATATTGTGTTGAGGAGATTAAATGTATAAGAATCTATTTTTTTAAGTATTCTTACGTTTCCAATATAATTATTTTGAAACATTAAAATACTGGAGATCAACAATAAAAGAAAATACCCTGAATTGCGCATTTTCTTTCACTTACAACGTTTAGATGTACTTAAACAGATTCGATAAATAAAGAAGTAGGTAAATGTGATTGACCAACGATTGAGATATTACAATAACTACACCCCATCATTCTCTATTTGTGATGAGATTTAGCTTTTATCAGTTTATTGTGTATTATGTAACTTAATAAATTATAATGTAACATTCAAAGTTGTACCTATTCATTTAAAAAAAAAACAATAATAAAATTACAATTTCAAATTTTATACATCCATTTAGATAAAACACATTCACATGTGTTTTTATGTTTTTTTTGCAACATAATTTAATAAATTTATATTATTACTGTTTTTAATAAACTTTTAAAAACATGTTCAAATAAATTAATTGCTACTTCACATGTTGTCAATAGTTTTGGAATTCACATACAAGCAATTTGAATCACACAATATAATTCTCGAACCTATCGTTGACATAATAATCTTATATTAATCATCATCTTCTTTATCATACTCTGAGTTTTCTTCTATTCTCATCTTATTCAATATAAACTCGATATTCTTTCACACATAATCCTCATTTTATTCATCATCATCATCATCATCATCAACAGCCTTTAACAGTCCACTGCTGGACATAGGCCTCTCCATAGAAAGGAGGTTTTGGCCTACTATACGGGACAGGTTGGTATAGGGTTGGTTTCAAGTTTTCCTTCTCTTAGCATTGATGTTGTCTTGCGTAGTTTATCCCTCAGTCGCCTTTTACGACACCCGCGGGATGAATAGGGGTGGTGACACTCTGTATTCTTAATCCATCACTACACGGACTTATTTTATTGCCAATTATAAATATAACAATTGAAAAAGTAATTATGTTACAAACTTTACACTTAATGTACCTACTTGCCAAAGCAGTATTAATATTTTCTTTCACAATTTAAGAAGTGTTTGAATCATTATTCTAAAACTTACAGAGATAAGGAATAGCCATAGCTAAATGATCTTGTTTCTTGACCCAATCCTGAACAGCATCTACACTTTCTTTAATGCGTCGTTGATCACCAACTTCACACATTTCCCGTACCTTCTTGACGCTGTCATTTGTCACTTCAATCAATGGATGATATGGTATCTCCTCCATTGTGTACTGAAAAAAAAATCCATCAATACCATCAACAACTAGTACCTAATAGTCCACTGTTGGAAATAAGCGTCTACTTATACTATACTCCTTTTTAACCGACTTCAAAAAAAAGGAGGAGGTTCTCAATTCGTCGGAATCTTTTTTTTTTATTTAATTTTTTTATTTATGTCATTTATGAACCGATTTCAAAAATTATTTTTGCATTGGATAGAGCGTAGCTTACAGGTGGTCCCATCGTCATCATATTAGGATCTGATGATGGGATCCCAAGGAAATCGAGGGAACTCCTCAAATATCATATGCACAATTGTCGCTATTTGGTTACTCGAATTAGTTTTTCTTTGAAGTCGGTTTCTTTTTGTTAAAATTATTTTCTATGTAAACTTAAATCACAAATGTTTGACAGTCTACTAAAGTATATCTAAATCTACACAAATAAATAAAGTTGGAGTGTCTGTAGGTAATATTAAATGAACAGTTTATTACATAATACATATAAAAGTATAAACAGTACTTATATCAAAAATATTTTTTTTTAATTTTCGTCAGTTTGTTCCGGGTAATCTCAGGAACGGCCAAACCGTTTTTGATGGGACTCTCACTGACAGATGGCTGCTGACATAAGGAGTAACTTAGGCTAGTTATTTAACCTAATTTTGCTCCGCGGCATTACTCGCGATTTACCTAGTAAATAATAAATATAAATATTTCGAACATCTTACACACAACGCCATCTAGTCCCAAACTAAGCAGAGCTTGTATTAAGGGTCCTAGACTGTTAATATAAATACATAAATATACCTTTTTTTTAATCTGTCTATATATCTATCCACACCGCATTCGGTGAAGACGACCAAACACATACATATTATACATAGAAAACACTCTCAATAACTATACCTCATTTAGTGTCGAAATATTAATATAAGGACAATACTCACGTTATTTTGTCCTGTACAAGGTGCCTCAACAGACAAGGGGTACAAAATTAATAAAGGTAAATGAAATTCGAAACGGGCTTAGGAAGCTGAGTGTGACATAAAACTTCATCAACAGCCTTTAACAGTCCACTGCTGGGCATAGGCCTCTCCTTAGAAAGGAGGTTTTGGCCTATTAAACCAAGCTGGCCAGACGGGTTGGTATAGTGTTGGTTTCAAGTTTTCCTTCTCTTTGCATCGATGTTGCCTTGCGTAGTTTATCCCTTAGTCGCCTTTTACGACACTCGCGGGATGAATAGGAGTGGTGACACTCTGTATTCTTAATCCATCAACACACTGATTTAAAACTTGCTAATTTAATTCTCAAACAAATTCAATAAAGTCAACAAGATTCATTTTGCAATAAATCACTTTACAAAAGGTTAATAACCTAACATAAAATACACATAAATTATATATAATAATATCTAAAAGTTTCAAATGCATAACGTATTCAAAGCTGGTTCCTAAACCCGTTTTAAAATCCTTTCAAACTTTAATTTTGTTATGAAACTAGTTCATAACTTTTAACATCGACAATAGCTTTTGTAGAAATGTTGAGCTTTGGATACTATAATATCATAGTAGGTACGCACCGCGTAGTATCGTTAACTATGTACATCAGTTTCAAAACCCCAAAAATATAATAACTAGTTATTAAGAGCGCACAAAACGTTCATGTAATCTGTACTTTTAGATGAATATTCATCTAAGTACCTACTATTGAACATTATTCAAATTTAATTTATAATCAGGTATCAATTCAAGTGGTCAATTAGGCTTTGTATGTAACAAGTACTATGAGTACGACTTCAAAACAAGTAGAAGGTTCTCAATTCGTCGGAATCTTTTTTTTCATATTAAGTGAACCGATTTCAAAAAATATTTATGCATTGGAATGGGCGTAGCTTACAGGTAGTCCCATCGTCACCATATCGGGATCTGATGATGGGATCCCAAGGAAATCGAGGGAACTCCTCAAATATCATAGGCACAATTGTCGCGATTTGGGTACTCGGGTTCCTTTTTGTTGAAATTATGAATTATGGTTTTATGCTGAGTTATATTTAAATAAAGCAAAACTAAACTTATGTTATAATATTTTGCTTTGTGTACTTTAGTTCAGAATATATGTAATAGTTCAAGATTTTTGGCAGAGTACGAATTGGAAAGCAATTTTGAATAATAATTATATTTATACAATTTTCTGATTATTGCAGAGGTTACCAAACTAATAGATTTATTTTATTTGATTGTCATTAAATTGCATAAGAAACATAGCATGACCTTTAGCCGTTTTAACTTAGATGATTTTTATTGATTATTTCGATGCCTAAAACCTAGTTAAACTAGATTTAGAACTAGGAGCCTTTAAACAATTAGAGTTATTTAAACAAGAAAAAAATAAAAACACACTTAGTAATAGCTCTCAAAAAGCAGATAAAGTTGATACGAATCTCATAAAATCCACAAATATTAAATAAGCATATTTCTAAAACTAATCTTGTGAAGCTAATTTAATATGCAAATTCGTTTTTTTTTTCAAAAACCACATAAGACCATAAAATTATTACCGCTGTAAATAAAACAAATTCTAGCAGATCTTCGCTGTTTCCAGGTACATATATATTATATCTAACTGGTAATACCGAAATCCAAAAGCGGATTCTATTCTTGGCAATCATGAATAATTTTATATGCATTTGGTAAAAATACTGTTTATATTGATTGACTATAAAGTTTCACAAAAATCATGTATGACAGAATTATTGCCCTATAAACGATCTAAAAAAAGTCCGCGTACCAACATATGTCTATCTTTTAAGATAGACATATGTTGGTACCCACTATAACCATATTAACCATTTTTATGAGAAACATCACGCCACGGGCAATTGAAGACGCAGACGGGGCTCTATGGGTTAGTTAGTATTGATAATAAACGCTATGACTACTTAAAATTATTATAGAATAGAAAATTTCTAATGCATGTTATCTTTAACGCATCCAAAATGTATAACATTAGGCATCGTATTACAGCAGTTTTTGGAATTTAATTGTGGCAATTATTAACGAACTTAGATATCTATATAAATACACAATCTATATACACCTACTTTGTAAGGACTCATTCACACGAGATTTTTTTTTAACGGACGTTAAAAAAGCGTTTAAATACAACAAATGTATTCCCAAGTATATGTTCACACGACAGCGTTTTTAAAACACAACGCTTTTTTATCGAGCGATGTTGCATTTCCAACTTTGGGCGTTGGAAATAAACCATAATAATAAGCAACTTCATACTTGAACGCTTTTATAACGTTAAAAAAACTCTCGTGTGTTTGAGGCCTAATTGTGTAATTTAATTCCAAATTAAGGTAGCATTACTTTATTGAGGAACTTAAAAACATACCGAAAAAATATATTTCATTCAAATATCAATTCAAATATTTAATTTTTTCCTGCTAGTAAATTAAAAATAATTACAAAACAACAGATATTCGAAAGAATATAAAAATTAATTAAGCAGAAATGATACTGAGTTTAAAATATGCGAAAAGTAATTTAATTATGAAAATTATTAGGGTTTTAATTTATTACTATTATAGTTATTTCGTTCTTTTGTTTCACCAATGAACAAAAAGCCTATGTTGTTTTTTATATTGCAACAAAAACTAACATGAGTTTTTGTTAAAATCTGTTGTGATATTTTTTATGACGAGGCCTATGTCTTGCAGCAGACTGTGAAAGGCTGATGATGATGTTGATTTTTATAATTATAAAATATTATAGTATCATCATCATCATCAGCCTATCTCAGTCCACTGCTGGATATAGGCCACTCCCATTGCACACCACTTTGATCGATTTTGGGCTTCTCGCATCCAGTTCCTGCCAGCCATCTTGCGCGAATCGTCACTCCACCTGGCCTGTGGGCGTCCTACACTACGTTTGCCGAGACGCGGTCTCCACTCCAGAACTCTTCTACCCCAACAGTCATCAGTTTTGCGGCTAATATGGCCAACCCACTGTCACCATAAAATATTAAAGTATATTTTATGGTATTATTACTATTATTTTCAAGATTTTTCTTGCTCGAGATTTTCTCTCGGCTTCCCATCCTAATTCTCGCTTTCTCTCGAATTCCCTCGAATTCAAAAATAAGGTGTCCCCTAAAACATTCGTGAGTATAGTGCATGTGTGTATGGCTGCCTGTTTTTGTAGTATATGCAGGTATATTTATATTTGTGAATAATATATTTATGTATCTATGTATACTTTTCGCTACTGTTCCTGTTGTACATATTACTATGGGTATTATTATATTTTATAGTATTATTATAGTAAGTATCTAGTATAGTTATAATATATTTTAATAAATTACCATATTGTAATAAACATAATTAATGTAATAATTCCTTGAATTTTGACTTTAAAATTAGTAGAAATTATTATTATGTAAATATCGTCGTTCGTTCGTCATTCGTACTTTATTAACATTGACTTTGACTGCCTTGTTGGTCTAGTGGTTAGCATATGCGTCTGCTGATCAAGAGGTCCCGGGTTCGATTCCCGGGTCAGCCCAGATATTTTTGTGATCCACAAATATTTGTTTCAGAGTCTGGGTGTTTTTTTATGTATAATATGTATGTATTTACAAAAAAAAGTATGTTTATATATTTATATCAGTTGTTTAGTACCCATAACACGAGCTCTGCTTATTTTGGGACTAGATGACGCTGTGTGTAAACGCTGTCCAAAAATTTTTTTTTTATTGAGAATAAAGTCTAATGAAGTATGATAAAATAGGTGATAGAATTCAAGAGTCGATTTGTACCCACGATCTCTAAGTTACCAGTCAAGGTCCAACTGTTAGACCAACACCCAGTCTTAGTAGGAGGAACTACTTCGAGGCTATCATTCAAACCTTGATGATGGACGTGATGAATTAAGCAAATATAATCAATAACTTAGCACTAAAATTCTGTACGTAAGTGTAAAATCTTTATATCCTTGAAGGTCTTTATATGTTGCTGTTTGTTAAACCCAAACTAAGGAGAAATTACATCATTTTACGAATTCTGAAATAGCGTTAAACCATACTATTTTATTATTCTATTCAAAAAGACAACTGCCGCAGTAGACATATATTCAAGTGTCGCATGCTATACAAATACACAAGAGACGGATACAAAGAACACCCAGACTCAGAATAAGAATTTGAGGATCACATAAAGTGTTATCCCGTGTAGGATTTAAACCCACAATACTTGGCGTAGGAAGTGGCGTGGTGACTGCTTAAACCACTAGGCCAACCGTGCAGTTTATTACTTACTTATTAAAAACTAGCTGACCCGTGCCCACTTCGTTGGGCATAACTTAAATATAAAAGTTAGACATATGCTGTCGTTGACTTTTTTGTAGGCATTTTCAAGCTCCACATCTTTTCTCTAGAACTCAAAAATATATCTTTCATAGTTAAGGCAGCGTTCGTAAGAAACGCTTTCATTCGACCGTTTTTTCTCCGATTCACTTTGCAAAACGGACTACCACGTAAAAGTCTTTTTATTTTTCGGTTTTTAATATAACCTATGACAGTCAGCAATAATGTGGCTTTCTATTGGTGAAATAATTTTTAAAATCGGTTCAGTAGATCCCGAGATTATCCCTTACAATTTAACAAACACACAAACTTTACTTCTTTATAATATTAGTATAGATAAAAATCTTACTGAAAGTAACGACCAAATCTATATATATAGATAGAAGAATGTTTCAGAGCTGTTATATATGCTTATAAATATTTGCACAAAGACGTAATTAATTCACGACTGTTGGTGAGCCAGTTGGATAAGCTTCTAGCACGTCACAGATTCGTCAAATTTAAAATTAACTTATATTTAATACTAGTTTATTTCCCTTAGATTAAAGAGACGGACAAGTTAATGACAATCAATTTTACTGGGACAGGGATAGCCTATGTACTGTTTCTCCACGTCGAAATTTGTATCCAAAACAAAAGATTACAAGCCAATAATGGTAATAAAGATAGACATGCTTCTAATTAATATGAAGGTTGTGTCAATACAGTTTCCTCACGCAAGACAAACAAGATCTGCGAAGGTATCATGCGTGTGTGTCAACATAAGCTGTAACGTAACAGGATTACCTTGAAACGATAGACTGATATGGTTGCACTATATTCCGGAATTCATTTTGTATTTACGTACTAACAATATAATCGTCAAACGTGCGCTCAAATATACTGACTACTAGTTCGATCTTTGAATTTCAGTTTTTCCTCAGAGTTGCGGGCCTCCCCGATGGCAGTCACTCCGTCAAAAAACTGATATTTAGGTAAAATTTGTAGAACTAGTAGCCGACCCCAAATAATCTTGGGAATAAAGGCAAGGAAGACGATGATGATTTGGTTACACTACACATGGATGCTCACTCTTAAAAGATCGAGATTTATAGTCTGTAGTTGGAATGAGTATAGTAGACACTTTTTTACGTTTAAGAAGAGAGATTTTCAAAAAGAAAAATCTTACAAAATCCACTAAATCGAAATATTTATTTTTAATTATCTCTTAATAATTGTCTCTTAAAATTAGTTTCAATACGTGATGTTTCTGGTACCCTAATCTCACATTACATGATGTAGGTACATACATGATTATGAGAAATAAACTATTAATTTAGAGAGAACGAGATTAGGCAACAAGACCGGATTACAGTTTTCGCAAGTTTTTATAAAAGTACTCAGATAAATACTAGGTGATACAAAGTTACTCGGTTCATCGAGTTTCACAATTCGAGAACGCTGCCAAAGACAGCAAATATGTTACCAAATATAAAATACATGACTCAATACTAAATGTATAATTATATTACCTGTTGTGTGACTCATAGAAGCTTTAGTTGGAATCAAAACATCTAAAAAATAAAATGTTCATATTTTACGTTTTTTTTTTTTTATTCTTTTTAGCTTTTATTCCAAATATTATTTGGGGTCAGTTATTAGTTCAACTGGTTTTACCTAAATATTAGTTTTTACACGAAGCGACTGGCATCAGACCTCCACAACCCTAAGGGAGAATTGAAATTCGAAGGTTGAACTAGTTGTCAGTATATTTGAGGGCAATGACTTCCTAATAATGGTTGCATTGATGTTCATAACAAACCGTTCACCAACGGCTTAACGTCCTCTCTGAGGCCCGGGCGTCAATCACTAACAAACTTCCATACTCCAGGCTATTAATGCTATGAAGAATTTCCTGTAAGTAAAATCCAACAGCACTTTGGCCCGATTCGGGGATTTGAACCCGTCTCTTGATTAGTTGCCGCATACGCTAACCACTAGACCAACGAGGCAGTTTAAAGATATAAGTTAAATAAGCAGACATCTGATGGTAAGAGAGACTACCGCTTAAAGAAATCTACAGTTCAAGAACAATCTCAGTAATAAAGAGGGGGGGGTTGCAACTTTAGTGACCCATTCTACTCAGTAAAAAGTTCTGATAGGATTACTGAACAGGCTTCCTAACTATTTCATTTTATTATTATTTATTGCCTGCGGCTTCTTCCGTGCGTATGTTATGTTATTACTTGGAGGGGAGGCTTTATTCTCTCTCAAGAACTGAAGTATATCTATGCAAAATTTCATTTAAATCCGTGCAGTGGTTTTAGAGGTTTTCGCAAATAGACAAACAAACGTTATTTTATAATATGTAGTGATTAAAATTTGTATTATAGAGCTCGTTATATTCCAATTAATTTTACGAGTCCGATTAGTTGTCTAGAATGTATAATTTGCATACTTATCAGGATTTCTATTTTTAACTCAGTGGTTTTGACCCGGAAGGACGTTGCACCTTGTCATAGAGCCCTGATAGGATTAGAGCTAGCCGAATATTCTCGAAAGTAGAAGACACCATAAATTCTTATAATTGATCTTGAAATCAAATCAACCTTTCTTTAAAAAAACTGCATTGTTAAGAACTAGTATTAGAAAATACAAAAAATGCATAGCAAATTGACATGACATGGCAAATCTATAAGGGTTCCGATTCATGAACAACGGAACCCTAAAAATAAAAGTTTTATTCTGTTTTCAAGAGCTATCGAGCACATTTAAAGTTGAGCAAGTCAGCTAGTTTTAGTTTTAAAGTATATAATTATAAATAATAAACAAAGCAACTATGAATTAAAATGGAAATGCAAAAATTGCAAATATAATAATGTCTATGAGATCTGTAATTATATACCTGATATAAACTATTTATAGAAATTCTTCGTATAATTTAATGATGATAATTATCCATATGAAGTCTTAGAACCGTACGTTTACTTTAGTAGTCTGCAAAATATTATCTTTTTAGTTATTATTCAGATCTGATGTTAAACAATGTTTAACAATGTTCCACAATCTTTACAAATAAATATAATTAAAGTGTCCGTTTGTGTTATCCAATGATTTATTTACTTATTGAAATATACACGATACTTACATGAAAAATGAATTTTTAATTTTTTAAAGTTTTCGTCTGTCTGTCAGTCTGTTTGTTCCGACTAATCTCTGGAAAGACTGAACCGATTTTGACAGGGATAGAAGATAGCTGATGATATGGAGTGACTTAGAATTTATAGGCTAGCTTCGTTCCGCTGCGTTGCCTGCGATTAACAACAACAACAATGTACAAAAATTATATTGCTGCTGCATACTTTACGAGTATATTACATTCTTCATTGTGTACACTCACAATGAGAATGGTTGCCCTTACTAATGGATTCTACTCATGCTTTCCATCAGGCAGGGTAGAGTCACTTTGGCGGGCTTAAATATATGTAAAAAACTATATAATACTATTCTGGTAATGACTGACTTACAGGTTTCTAGAAAAGCTACTTGTAAGAGAAGATGTTGGAAAATTCCACCCATAAGGAGGTGAAAAAATCAACCAAAGTTATATATCAAAACAACATTTAGGCAAAGCCGCAAGCAAAATTCAGTAAAATATATTTTAATTCTAAGTAAAAAGTACCAACTGTTTAGTTTGTGTGAAGATGTCAGGAATATTTATTTTTCATCGTCATCAACAGCCTTTAACAGTCTCTCTCTCTTTGAAAGGAGGTTTAGGCCTACTATACCACGCTGGCCAGACGGGTTGGTAAAGGGTTTGTTTCAAGTTTTCCTTCTCTTGACAGTGATGTTAGCTGCTTATTTTGTTGCTTTAGTCGCCTCTTACGACACCCATGGAATGAATAGGGGCGATGAGACTTTGTATTCTTAATCCGTCACCACATGGACAGAAATATTTATTATTTATTCATTATTATAACATTACTACCTTGTTAGTTAAACGTTTTCTTTGTATGCAATACATAAAACAAACAATGTATATTTGACCATGGCTTTGAGTGAAATAGTATTGTCAACATAACATGGTATTTGTCTGTTGTCAATATCACGAGAGAACGTGTAATGTGACGTAATTCGTATTCTAAAGATGTATTGTGATTTTAGCATGTAAGTTAGAAGGTAATGTTAAATACTGACAACTGGTTGACATCGGAAAATGAATACGTAGAGTCAAAGTGTGAAAATCCCTCCTAATATTATAAATGCGAAAGTAACTCTGTCTGTCTGTCTGTCACGCCTAAACCACTGCACCGATTTTGATGAAATTCGGTATGAAGATAGAACTGAACTTGGGAAAGGACAAAGGATACTTTTTATCGCGAAAATAAGGGTAGAAGTGGTTGAAATAGGGGACGAAAGTTTTTTATGGAAGTTCCTTATTGTCTAACATAAAATCATGTAAGAAGTCTAGACCATGTCGCGCGATATAACTGAATTCCACGCGGGCGAAGCCGCGGGCGGAGAGTTAGTAAATAAATTTAGTATTTCATACATTTTACACACAACGCTATCTAGTCCCAAAACTAAGCAAAGCTTGTAATATGGGTAACTAGACAACTGATATAAATACATAAACATACTTTTTTTTTGGTTCGACCCGGGTATCGAACCCGAGACCTCTTGATTAGCAGCCGCATACGCCAACCACTAGACCAACAAGGCAGTCAAATTTTTATGCCTCTAATCTTATAAAACTATTATATTTATCCCCTTGAATATAACCTTGAAGTTATATCCTTATGACCGCAGTGCGAATGCCTCAACAGCCTTCAAACCGAAATCATTTGTTAACATGTCCAAATGTAGATATTATTATGTAGCTAAATATGTAGCAAACCACAGTTTGAGAATAATCTATTTGCATTTTAGCAGCAGGATAAAGTTTTGTGGCTTATTACCTGCTACCTGTGTCGCACAAGTTAAAACTGCGTCAATAGGTAGTAGTGCCACGCGCGATTCCGTCACAGAGAAGACCATCCTAATAATGACAGCATTTTTAATGTCGTATTTCTTTGGTGAGTGTGAGAATGGTGGCCACATTCTGCATCTTTCCCTTCGCCTTCGGAGGCCGGGAGAATGATTCAGAATTATTTGACCAGGCCGCCCTAGTATGAACCCGAGACCTCAAGCACTGTGCCACCAAAGCATTTACAAATAAATCCTTAATGAAATGTCACTCGTAGTTTTCCCTAAAACAAGTTTATTAGTGTTATTAATCATTTTCTTGTTCAGAGGTAAGGCGAGTTCAAGACTTCGGTCTACGCGGACAGCTGTCAAACCGGTTAGACCATCCACTGGTTGGAATAAATTAAATACAAAATTAAATTCTCTATAAATGGTATTTGATAGTTTTACCAAAAACGATATCGTATGATCTGTTTTGATCAATTATCTCTTTCCGAACCTTTTATATAGCAATTTATATATTTGGTGAAAAAATTTATTGAGGGATTTCCCTGATAGTATGAAATGTTATAAATACATACAGAAATCCTTACTAATATTATAAACGCGAAAGTTTGTGAGGATGTATGTATGTTTGTTGGTCTTTCAAGCAAAAATTAATGAAAGGATTTGGATGAAATTTTACAGTAATATAACTTATATATCAGAATAACACATAGGCAACTTTTACTGCAATAATCGAGATACACGCGAGCGAAAGTCAGTAATACATAAAAGTTTAATTCTTTTGTTTTTCGTCATGAAATATTCCCCTTTGCATTTTCTGGAGTGTCGAAAAAGATAAATAGTTTCTAACAAGGGCATTATTACATAGTAGCTGATCCTCAAGACTTAGTACGGTTTGCCTCCATCGATAAATAGAACGCCTAAATTTTGTATAAAACCTAAAATAAACTTAAAACAAACAAAAGGAATCCATAATTAATTAAAATTGCAATTCATTTTCATATATTCACCTTTTTAACCTTCTCTGGACTTCCACAAATAATTAAAGACCAATATTAACGAAATCGGTCCAGCCGTTCTTGAGTTTTAGCGAGACTAACGAACAGCAATTCATTTATATATATATATAGATAGAGGATGATTATAATGAGCACAACCATTGAAAAGCGGTTTGCAAAGCCTACACGTAGTCCTTCATAAGTAGGTACAGAATCACTGTTTCTTTGCACTCTATCATTGCATTTCAGAATGAGTTGTATCTCATCTTGTTTATTATCAATTTTCTCTATTTATTATATCTTTGGAATATTAAATATGATACAGTTTAGGTGTTAACAATTTTACCATTTGTAGCGGACATTTAATAATAGTACAGGGACTTGTTACTCGAGTTAATAACTGTCTGTCTGTTATACTTTCACGGCTAAACCGCTAACCCACTTGGTGTAAATTTCAATATTTATATACAGATTGGAGAAGGACATGAGCTATTTTATCGTGATAAATAAGCGGAGCCACGAGCACAAGATAGTAACATCTAAAACCTAAGGTCTCTTCCTGAACATGTTTTAAGAAGAAGTACTGTTATCTATATATATAAAAATGAATACCTATTTCCCTTGGTCACGCCATCACGCGTGAACGGCTGGACCGATTTCGCTAATTCTTTTTTTTTATTTTTGGAGGTTCTGAAGACTTGAATCTCTAATCTAATCTCTATTTCTGGAGACTTGAATCGACTTTTAGGCGGTACGAAGTTCGCTAGTTTTCATATAAAAAGTTTCTGATCGTATAACTGTCAAACTAAAATATAAGCCATTTGTAAGGACTAAGAAAAGATCACAAAAAATATTAACTGTATGTATTCTACCTAGTAAAAAAAGTTGTTAGGAATTAACGGTACCAACCGGATTTTATTTGTACCGTTAATATTGCAATTTATGAGTTCCATTTTCGAAGACAATTAAAAACATGTAAATTCGGATTGATCGAGGTCTATGTGGTTGTAAATTAAATGTCATATCACGATTTTTTTTGACATTTTCATTTAACAAGGCTCTGGTCTCCTGTCAAGAGAGGGTTAAGGCCATACGTCCCCACGCTGGCCGAGTGCGGGTTGGGGACTGGCAAGAAAACGATTAACTTCGTAATTTTGCCGTTGGATGTTTTTAAACCGCCCGAAGGCCTCCAACAATGTTTGACGACTATTATCCTATAATTACAACCGCGATCCAACCAAGTAGCCTCTTATCAAACAATATATAAAAGTTGGCTTTCATAGGCATAGCCTGGTTCTCATAGGCGCAAATAGCTAAGTCGCCCTAGGTCAGTAACTGGATGGGTATCCGTTTGTGGCATGATATCTAGGGCGTGTCCGTGATTCGGAGGTCACCTTAACAGTCGGTCTAGGTTGTTATCCGTTGTTGGTTGTATGTTAAGACACAGGTTATATGTAGTACCTATGTACAGCCGTGAAGCTTAGATGGAGGCCTTCGGGCCAGCGAGGGGCGTATAACCCTCTCCTATTATTTACTTAAATGAAAATATTCTGATACTAAATGTGTTTACATGTGCATGATTCGATTATCGCGCTCTATCTAATTGAGTAGATAAACGGCGAACAGGTTATTTTCCTTCAAACCCTGTTAATACTGCGTATATAGTTGAACAAATAATAAATAAACAGAGCTTTAAATTATGATAAAATATTGGCAGCTAATCAAAATATTGTTTTGACCCTTGTATTTAATACTAAAACATATCTCAACTAAACTATCAGTCAATTTAAAAAAAATTAAGCAAATCCAAGTTCCACAAAAAGGTGTTTAAATTTTTCAAGTTATCTTTCGATATTCCAAGTTAATATAAATTTTTCAAGTTAATATAAATTCTGAGACGCTCCATGTGGTATTCTATTGATAAAATATTATTCAAAATAGGTTCGGTAGATCCAGAGATTACCCCTACAATCTCACACTTACCACTTTACAATATTAGTTTAGATTCTCAGAGCCCCGTGGTGTAAACCGCGTGTAAAACCCAAGGGGAATGCCGCGAAGTAAAGCTAGTTCAAAAACTCTTGAGCCTTAGTAACTCCTCATATCATCAGCCATCAGCCTATAATCATCAGCATTAGCCCGAACTTTAATGTGACTACCGTATACTACTCGTATTAGCATTTGATGAAAAACCATTGATTTGAAATTTTAACAGGTACTTCAATTTTCTTTACTTGAATTGATTAAAATCATTTATAAATAATACTGTAATTTATATGGTTATGAAAAGGGTTGATTCGATGACGATTAAACAGCAAAACAAATGAATGTAATTATACCCATTTCAAATCTTAGTGCAACTTATTTTGCACCGTGTGCGTGGCTTATGGGATTAAATGCTACAAGGAGGAGGAACACTTTGTGTGATGCAAAAATAGTGGTACATGTGTGTGTAAATCCCCCGCGCCATATCATTTCTTAGTGAGGAAGTTGTCTTTTATAAAGATTATAAAACTTAATACTTGCAATGATTAGTTATACACGATTTTTACGTATAACATAAACTTTAAAAAATCATCGAACATAGGAACTTTTAAATATTATCTGTTATCAATATATAAGTCTCATATCACGGTATTCCTCATGATGGAACCTCGACACTACCTATCTAACCGTTTTTGTATAAAATTTGTTTTAGGATAAAAGGAACTTTAAGCTCAGACAATAAAATAATAGTTCTAAAAAACTATACAAACACGCTTTTAAACTAAAAAGTAGAAAATAATTTAAATATAACAAAGCGTGAGGCGACGTTATTGAAATATTTTCAGAAATATTTTTTCTAAAGTTTTTTCTAGACTAAAAAAGACTAATTTGTTAAAACTATTATTATTATTTTAAAATTAGTGTATTGTCATCGGTCCTCGATAAATCTACAAAGTTTGAACGAAATCTGGCCGTTTAAAGTGGGTCAAAATCGCACCCAAAGGGTTCGGTTACAAACAAACATACAGGTGAAGCTAATATAAAGCGTGTAAAAAGTAGAGCGTTATTGAAAATGTATGAAAAGCTGGCAGAAATATAAATATTTAACTTGATATATAAATAACTAGGCTTTGCCAGCGGCTCCGGCCCTTATATCAGATAAGGCAGTCAAAAGTCTATGTCTTATCTCAGGCCCCAAACAATCGGTGTGCCAAAATTTAATTTATATCTGTTTAGTAGTAAGAAAGACAGACAAAGTTACTTAATATTAGTAAGGATTCATAAGATTGATAACATTATATATGAAAACACAACAAACTATTTAAAATTTTTTTTTTACAAAACTAATTATAAACTTATCAACCACTTACTGACTAACACACTAACTGACTGCCTTGTTGGTCTAGTGGTTAGCATATGCGGCTGCTGATCAAGAGGTCTCGGGTTTGATTCCCGGGTCGGACCAAATATTTGTGTGATCTACAAATATTTGTTTCGGAGTCTGGGTGTTTTCTATGTATAATATGTATGTATTTACAAAAAAAAGTATGTTTATGTATTTATATCAGTTGTCTAGTACACATAATACAAGCTCTGCTTAGCTTGGGACTAATAGATGACGTTGTGTGTAAGATGTTCGAAATATTTATTATTATTACTTACTTTTTCTACAGAACTAAATTCACTTCCAAATATCACAGTTGAATCACTATAAACTAAATTAACAACACTAAAGCACTAAATTTATTAAGTATACAACACTCACCCGCTTGTGAAAACGACTGACGTGCACAAAGATAGCTAATAAAATGTTGTCCGACTGCTTCCCACTACCAGCTGACCACCAAAGTATTTTATATTAGATCTGTCATAGATTATGTATGTAATTTATGCCTACAGAACAAGCGACTCAACTAGGATTTAATGCTCTAACTCAACCGGTTGTATAAAAACTAAAGAAAATAAATGTAAATTTCTTTTGACTAAATTACAAGCAGAAATCGAGTAGGTACTTATTGAGATTATGCTTATAGCACTGAATTTGTTGGTAAGCTCCTTTGGTTCTGGAAATAAAATACTTGCGCTTGTATAAATTTTACTAGCTTTTATTCGAGGCTCCACTCGCGTTTATATGATAAAGAGTAGCCTATGTATTGTGTGCTTTCTCAAGCACCAAAATGCTAAACTTTATTAAAATTTGTACAACGTTTTAGCCATAAAAGCGTAACAGACAAGCAGAGCTTTTCAGTAGAGCAGTACTTATGGATTCATATGATAAATATTGAGATAATAAATTGTCCTTGATATGATTAGATTTAGCTAATAAAAATTATATTATCTGTAATGAATTGTTGATTGACACGGTTCGCATAAGCGGTCGTCACGTCTATGATTCAAATGCTACTTTGTGTGACCCACTAATAGTTCTGAGTCTGGGTGTTCTTTGTGTTCATCATCATCGTCATCATCAACAGCCTTTAACAGTCCACTGCTGGACATAGGCTAGAAAGTTTTTTGTGTTCATTTCATGTATATTTGTAAAATCTCCCGCAACACAGAATTTATATTTCTAATACGGGAGTTGTCTTTGAAAAAAGTGACCAAAATGTGTTTTATTATATAACATGAAAATGAGCGTTGAGCGTATTTCGTAGGTATAAAAGTAAAAGCTACTCTTCTACCATATATTGCTCTTAGTCCAGCTCATGTGCCAATTTTTTTTTTAAATACCTAAAGCCTGCCGTTTTAGGTTGATCTTCTGCTGGTTATACTGTTTCGGACGAGTCGGCTCATTCATGCTGGAATTAGCGTGGCTCTTCTACTTTACAAATATTTTAAAGTAACACGTTTAGTTGGCTTAAGATTCTTGTAGAATAAGTAAGGGAAGATAAAATTGGATACTAATAAGTGTCTGTGTCTGGATGTAATATATAGATAGATAGATAGATAACTCTTTATTTGCACACTATGTTATAGATTCACAAAACAAAACAGAACTTACATTAAATGTACAAAGGGCGGCCTTATTGCTAAGAGCAATCTCTTCCAGGCAACCTTGGGATGGAATAAAATGTTTTGAAAAGACAGTAGTTGACGGTGCAATGAGTTTTGAAAAATTATAATTCGCTCATGAATATAACTTAGGAATGCATATACTATATATCTCCATACGTGTACAAATAGATACATACGTATACAAACATACATACATACCAACGATATACATACATGTACATTATACTAAACATATATCATACATAATATATAATATAAATACATACATATATAATAACAAGACATTCACATAATATCCAAATTTGTGTCTGATCCAGATAAGCAGTATAAAATTCCTGAATCATTTTTTTAAAGCTATTTATTGTTTGTGCCTTCCTAATGTTCGTCGGTAGTGCATTCCACAAGCGTACAGCTTCAACTGTAAAAGACTGGCCATAAAATTTTGTGGAATGCAGAGGCATCTTCAGTCTCAAATCTTCAGATGACCTTAGACATTTGTCATGTGTGTCATTAAGGAACTTGAAGCGTTCTTTGAGGTACAAGGGGGCTTTAGGATTAAATAAGATATTGTAAAGCAAAGTGAGGATATGAGTATTCCGGCGAGAGCGAATCGGAAGCCACTTGAGCATTTGACGAAATTCGGAGACATGATCGTATTTTCGTAGCCCAAATACAAATCGTATACAGAAATTTTGTAGTCGCTCAAGCTTATCGAGTTGTGCTTCAGTGAGATTAAGATAGCTGACATCGGCATAGTCGAGAATTGGAAGAAGAAGTGCTTGTGCAAGTGCAGTCTTAGTTGCAGTCGGCAGAAAGTTACGTAGTCTTCTGAGAGACCCGGCAGCGGCGTGTATTTTTCGACTAAGTTCTTGTATATGTGGACCCCAGGATAACGTACTGTCTATTACGATTCCTAGATTTTTGACGCTTGTACTTATCTCGAGAGCAGTGCCATCAAATAGAATTTGTGGTAGATGTGTCCAATTTATTCTTGAGACCATCCCGGGACTACCAATTACGCATACTTGCGTTTTTACGGGATTAACTTTGAGTCCATGATTGTGACTCCATTCGCTAATATGCTTGAGGTCCGCATTGATTATATCAAAAGCCTCCGGTAACAAGTTTATTGGAGCTTGTGTGTATATTTGTAAATCATCTGCATAAAGATGGTAGGAGGAACTTAATTGGTTAGAGATTGAGTTTATAAAAACAGCGAAGAGTAAAGGAGATAGAACGCCACCCTGAGGTACACCAGCAGAAATATTGCACCAAGAGGACAGCGAGTCCTCAATGCAAATACGTTGCCGGCGACCAGACAGGTAACTATGAAACCAATCAATTGTCCTTGGAGATATGTTAAGAGATCGTAGTATATCAAGCAGAATGTGAAAATCAACAGTATTAAATGCATTGCTAAAATCAAGTAAGGTAAGTACTGTGATCATTCCACTATCCATACCGAGCCTGATACTATCCGTTATATGTACTAATGCAGAGGTCGTGCTATGACCAGGACGAAAGCCGGATTGGAAGGGATTTAGTAATGAATTTTTGGAAAGGAAATTACTTAGTTGAGAGTGGATGAGGCGTTCGAGGACTTTAGATAGGAAAGGTAAAATAGATATGGGTCGATAGTCAGAAAATGAAGAGGGTTTAGCTTTTTTAGGTAGAGGGATTACTTGAGCATCTTTCCATGCACATGGAAAGACACCGCTTGACAAAGAGTGATTCAGGATATTGCATAGGATGGGAAGGGTTTCATCAAGGATAGGTAGAATCATGTTTCGGCTGATACAGTCACTTCCTACTGCATTCGATGAAATTGCTAGGATGGTCTTCCTAACATCACAAGCGAACAATTGATCAAAGATGAAAGGTGAATGGTTGGGAGTTGGGATAGAAGAAATATATCTAAGAGTATTAGTTTTAGTATTGACATTGATGTCAGACGCGGTAGAGAAGTGTTTGTTAAGTGAATCTATGTTTAAGTTTTTAGGAATAGAGTCTTGACGAGACCTCCCGACTCCCAGTGTTCTAAGAAATTTCCAGACTTTTGCTGGATCTCCGTTTTCAACGGACGAGTGGATATGTTGGCGTTGTGCGTCTCTACACATCTTATTGCAGAGATTTCTAAAGTACACGTACTTTTCCAGATTATCATTCGTTGGACGACGCCTGTATTTATTTTTTGCCAAGCATTTCTTGGACATGATCTGTCGTATCTCTTCAGTGAGCCATGGGGCCGGTAGATGTTTTATTTTGATCGACCGCAAGGGTGCGTGTACGTTGTAAAGTTGCAGTAACTTTTCTGTGAATATTTGAACTTTTTCATTTACGCACTGTGAATTCAACAAAACCGACCAGTTGATATTACGTGCATCCTCTTTAAGCTTAACAACATTCATACTGCTAAAGTTGCGCTGCACAATAATTCTCGTCTTTGCCTTGGGTGGACGGATAGCATAGGAAAGAAAAAGTAAGTCATGATAAGAGAATGCATCAGCTGGATACTGGCCATGGCTGATGACATGGTCAGTGGAAGAGACAAGAATCAGGTCAAGAAGAGAGGGGGTACAGTTGGGAAAGTGATGCGTAGCATCAAGTGTTAGAAGAGATAAGTTATTACAGTCCACTACACTGCGTAATGAAGAGGCGCGGGAGTCGTTTTTTATCAAGCAGGTGTTGAAATCACCCATTAATATTGTGTGGCTGTAAGTGGGAGATAGTGTTTCAAGTTAATTTTCGAAGGAGGAAAAGAAGTTGGTACGTAATGAGGGCGAATAGTAAACTCCCAATAAAACTTTTGAGTGATTAAGGTCTAATTCTAAGAAAAGATGTTCACCGGCGTCCGGTGGCGGTGGTTGCGCTGACATACTCACAATGGAGAAAGGAATATGCTGTCGTAGATATATACCAACACCACCCCCACCACTGATTAAAATGATGAAGATGACACATGATTAAAATCAGGAAGAGTGTATAATGTGGATAGTAGACATGGTTTCAACCACGTCTCTGACACCGAGATGGCATGTATGTTTTGAGAATTAAAGGTAGCCAGCATATCAGGGAAATGAGCAGGAATACTCTGAGCGTTAATATGGACTACATTAAAATGCCGCGGTGCATCAGAGAACCGGTACTGAAGATTCTCTTGAAGTGACGGTATGCTAAGAAAACCAGCGTTATGGCTGTTACTGGAGTAAAAACTATCATCACTATAATTCAGGTCAGACATTATGATGAATGAAGAATAAATAGTTAACAAATTTACCAAAATTATAAATAAATAAATATACTAAATATACAGATATGTATAAGGAAATATATATATATATATTTAAATAAGTACAAAAAAATAGAAAACTATAAAAATAATTACTAAATACGTATGTAAAACAATATAAATTAGACATTTCAGTCCACCCGCCAGTCGTGTATGACATTTTTATCAATTATATAATCATTCATAACTAAGTAAAAGCAAAAGGAACTAACAAAAAAAAAACTGAAAACAACAATAAAAGGAAGAAATTGAACGAAAATAGAATTAGAATAACATGCAGAGTTAATAAAACGCACGAGCATTTGGATGAACCTCTTGTGCAGAAAGACCATGTTTCAAAATGACAAAATACTTAGTGAAGGCAAATCGGAACGCAATTTTGACAGAATGTGTCATTTGTAATTTTGTATTGGTAATTGGTATATTAAATAAGTTTATCTAAAATAAGGTAGAATAATGATATTTGTATTACTGTAGCAGAAGAGTATATAGGAACTATTGTTCATGTAAGGTTCATCCAGTCAATGCATCGTTACAACACAAAATATTCAGGCATATCGTTAAATCAACTTAAGGACAATCATATGTAAACAAGCACTCATCCACTTATTTTTTGGACCCAGTAGCTGCTCTTCGCGATTTTGTAATTGGGTTTTTTGGCACTGTTGGCTTCTCAGCAGCCACTGGCTTTATTTGTTTGAGATCTGCAACACTAATAATGCGGTAGCGTGAACCATCAGGACCCAGGACAAATACAATTCCTTCTTTGGTCCAACAGTTATTAATGCCGAACTCCTCGCGTGCTGCCATAAATGCTGTGTGTCGCGACCGCGTCAGGAACTCGGAGAGGGTCACACCGGAGCCTTTAAGTTTTGTTTTGGATGCCCAAACCCTGTCCCGCAGCACCACCGTCCCAAACTCAACAAGAATAGGCCTTGGTTTTTCACTCGAAGACTGTCGACCCATCCTGTGACAGCGGCTTATGTCCTCAGGTGTAAAGGAATCAAGACCCAACTTACTTGATACCACGTCTGAAACCACCAGGGATGTACTCTCATCCTTTTTCTCCGTAACACCATGAATGAGAAGTATTTTACGGCGGCTGCGTGTCTCCATACTATCCACCTCATTCACTATTGCCTCCATCTGACTCTGGAAGGACTTTAAGGTCTCAAGAATAAGAGTTTTAAATGTGTTGAACTCCTCTGCGAGACTAGTCAGACTAACGTTGGAGGTTCTCTTCAGGAGTTCCGCTTCGAAGCCTGCCATCCTCTTCTCAAAGCAGTCTTGTATTTCTTGAATATTTTTCATAGTGACACTGTGATTGCTATATGTTAAAGAATATTTAGTTATGTTTATGGATGGATAACACTAGACCAGCAGGTATTTACAGTTCACAACTCTTTATATTCATTAAATTTGGTTAAAAACTATATATTGTATTTTTATTTTAAATAATTAGTAAGAGCTTTTAAGTTCTTGTGTTGACCTTTCAACTACCCACATATGTATATATCTATAACTTACCAAAATATTTTTTACGTAAATATAGTGTTAATTTTATTGGCAGGCTTGTTGATTTACGTTTAAGTTTTTGTTGTCAAAAAGAACAAATCGTTTTCAATAACCTATTTACCTAATACCTATTTAAGGTGTAGGTGTAAGTTGTAGGTGCTATTTATAATAATAATATTTATTGTTCAGTAAATGCCCCACACTATAATTCCCTGTGCCGTCACGGTATCTTATAATTAGGATACAAAAATACGAAATAATACGAATGATAACAAAGTATATACTGTAGTACATATTTCTGTATGTGTGTGTTTGAGAGTGCGTGGGGGCGTTGCAAGACTTGTACTACTGTACTCTCAGTGTGCATGAAATTTTATTATAAATTTAGAAATATATACCTACGTACCTTACATTACCATACTGCAAACTGCCTAGTTTGAAATCGGTCTCCCGTGTGTGTTGTAAGTAGTTATTATTTTTTTATTACTAATAAATTAGATATTTCTCATAGAATTTAGTGGTGAAATCATACTCTCGCACACACCCATGAACATAACCATGATCTCAAGCGAGATACTACCAACACTAATGGCAGTTTCGAGGTCATCAAGCCCACTCGCGCGACCACGAAATAGTGGTACTATTTCGTAAGCGTATGTATACGATTTTTACGCATTATCTTAAAGATTATAGTGCAAAGGCGATACCATCAGGTTTTCATCATCATCAACAACAGGCTTCAATATTCGACTGCTAAATATTAGGACTCTGCACATTGGGGTTGCCACCTATTAAATTTATTTTAAATTTCCTCGTCATTTCACGTTTTCTTGCAACACAAAATTGAACGCTAATAGCCAAGTGGCCATAAGTGATTGAAAACAATCACAGAAGGAAAGCAATCATAACACGGTCACTATCTAGATGGGTGACCGTTTGTGGCATGAAATGTTATGAGCGTTTCCGTGATTCTGAGGTCACTTTAAGCAGTCGGTCCAGGTTGTTATCATAAGTTAGCAGTCTTGAAGCTTAGTTATAGGCCTTCGGGCGGCTTAAAAACATCCAACGGTAAGATTATATAGCCACAACGTGTCTTGCCAGTTACCAAACCGCACTCCTTAGGGCCTTAACCCTCTCCTGAGACGATACCCGAGCCCATTGGGACACATTGAGCACTGGGACATTTTGGGTTGTTGATTGATTTGATTGATTGTAATTTGAGGTCTCTGCATATTAGCTTGACGGGTTGGCACCTATAGGATTTATTTTTAGTTTCCTCATCATACTCCTGCAACACAAAATTGAGGTAGACGAAAAGTTTTATTTGTATTTATTTATTAATAATAATTTTTGAAACTGATTAGGTAGGTAATTACATACTAAACGAAAATTAAAATTATAAAAATAGGAAAAAGCTTATATAAACGATATTTCATAAACCGTAAAGAAATTGCTTTCTGTCGTCTCCCTTCAATGGTTTAATATTAAATACTTCACGTATAGATAAAAGAAGAGGTTTCTCATAAAACCGTCAAGGGCTATTATAACTGGAGAGGATTTGAGGTTGTATGTTGTTTCATTCGGCTTTATGTTTTCATATATTTTGAATGTCTATTACTCTTTAAAGTGATTTTACTTAATGTTTTCTTTATTTAGTTTAGTTTAATTAAAACTTAGAAATAACAATAAAAAAATAAATATTTCGGACATTTTACACACAACGCCATCTAGTTCCCAAACTAAGCAGAGCTTGGAGCTTCTATTATGGGTAACTAGACAACTGATATAAATACATAAACATACCTTTTTTTTTGTAAATACATACGTATTATACATAGAAAACACCCTAACTCCGAAACAAATATTTGCGGATCACACAAACATTTGTTCCGACCCGGGAATGGAACCCGAGACCTCTCGAGACTCGAAAGAAAAAAAAAATCTGAGACGATCAACCCAAAAATGACAGTATTCGTTGTGTTGTTACTCATAAGTGAGTACGAGACCAGAGATCCAAAGACGCAAAAGCATTTCACTGGTGCCCTCATGTTGTGTGTTGTGTGCACTCACAACGAGGATGATGACCGCCACTCCTGACTCTGCTAATGCTTTCCATCAGGCAGAGTAGAGATATTTTATCAGGCTTATTTACAAAAAAACATCTGATGCATAACGAGAGCTTGTACTGTGGGTTCCAGATAACAGATATAAACACTTTTTTTTTATATTTACATGACATGTATAGAAAAATTCAAGTTTCGAAACATATTTGCAGTTTTTCTGGATCAAAACAAACCCGACACCTCAAACCCAGCAGTCTTATGCCCTACCATTGCGCCACCAAGACAGTACATACTACGCACAAATTCATTATTTTATTTGTACCGCATCATATTTCTACATCACCTGAAGGTTGACTGGCAACGAATGCCTTATGGAATTAAGTCCGCCTTAACTTTAGACACTTAAATCGAATTAAATTTATTCTATATATAAGGGCATGAACTAGTAGCCGACCCCAAATAAACTTGGGAATAAAGGCTCGGAAGATGATATAAGGGCATGAAAAGGGGGTGGACGTTTTTTTTATATTATTTTTTTAGTTACATCATCTAGTCACAAACTAATCAGAGCTTGTATTATGGACACTAAGCAACTGATATAAATACATAAACACGTTTTCTTTTGTAAATACATTCATATTAAACAAGGAAAACGCAATAAAAATTGATATTTAGGTAGTTTGAGTTGTGGGCAAGATATAGAGTATTTTTACTCTCCAAAATTAGAGGCTAAAAGGTTTTTTTGGCTATAAAATATTAAAAATGTCAAAGTAAGGAAAATATACATATATGTATGTACATATATGTACATACATATGTATGAAATATGTACGTATGTATGTAAAGCGGTATAATAATGCGATGTTGTAACTATAAAACATCCGTATTGTATTTTTCAAAGCTTCATAAATAAAATGTACTATACATTGACGTAATATTTGTTGTAACACATGTATCTGTAAATTCGCGATGTTAGCAGCAAATATTTGCCGTCTTATAATTGATCTTAGAATGCTGGATAGAAATCTAATAGCCATTGAACAAAACGGCCCTCCTAATAATGGCATACCATGTTAATAAGATAACATTTTTGACTGCCTTGTTGGTCTAGTGGTTAGCGTATGCGGCTGCTGATCAAGAGGTCTCGGTTTCGATTCCCAGGTCGGACCAAATATTTGTTTCGGAGTCTTGGTGTTTTCTATGTATAATATGTGTATATTTACAAAAAAAAAGTACCCACAATACAAGCTCTGTTTAGTTTGGGGCTATATGACGTTGTGTGTAAGATGTCCGAAATATTTATTTATTTATTTATTCAGACATCAGAGTAAGAAAGTAATACCTATCTGGTAATCTACACTAATATTATAAAGCTCAAGAGTTTGCTTGTTGGTTTGTTAAGTAGAACGCACACTAATCTCAGGAAATACTGATCCAATTTAAAATAAATCATTTAGTGTTAAAAAGCCCATTTATCGAGGAATGCTATATATTATCACGACGAGGACGAGGACCAATGAAGAATGTTACAAAATCGTTTTTTTTCCCTCTTGAGAACTTTCGTGTGAGCTGCGTAAACGGTCAAAGTTTCACACAACATGTATGACAAAATTGTTTCCCCTTTTAAAAGTTGTACAAAAAAGTCTATGACAGCTTAATATGTACCTTTTAAGGATGGCTCTTTATACTATAAAACATCCGTATAACCTTTTGTATTGAAACAAATTTGCTTCCACGGTATACGGTATACGGGCAATAGAAGACGTAAACGGAGCTGTGTACATCCTACTAATATTATAAACGCGAAAGTTTGTGAGTATGTATGTATGTTTGTTGCTCTTTCACGCAAAAACTACTGAACGGATTTAGATAAAATTTTACCGTAATATCCTATTAATATTATAAACGCGAAAGTTTGTGAGTATGTATGTACATATGTATGTATGTATGTATGTATGGAGGACAGATGGCGCTGCCGTCATATACACATCGAGTCCGCGAAATTTATTTTGTTAAAAATTCCAGATATAACAAATACTAACAAGTTGTATAAATTTAGAACAGTCTAGCTGCGATATAGACTTAGTATTGTTCGTCAAAGTGAGATTAAAACATTAGTGAAGAAATCCGCAAACAGAGTGACTAGTGAATTGAGTGTATTTTGAGTGAATATGGAACTAATATCCGTGAGCAAACTCAACCATTACTAAAATCCAAGCCCATTAAAGTGCTTAAGACTAATAAAGTGCTTAAACAAAAATATTATAGTTCACTTGTTACTTTGGGGAACAATTTTTATAACACTTGAGTCGTTACATAAAAACATTTCAAAAATATATCATACCTACCCGCTATTTTTCAAAACCTTTGAGCGCGTTCCAGGTTGAAGCGATCGACATTTTATACATTTCGACTTGAAATTGTACGAAGTGACATAGCTGTTATTTTCGTCAACATTATAGATGTGGTATACAAGAGGACATCAGTGGTAAACTGTAATACCACCTAACTAAATGCATTTTAGTGATATATGACTGACCCATATTTTATTAGTTATTTTTTGTGTCATTGTTGTTTGGCTACTAACTCTTCCAAAGATGCCTCCTAAGCGCTCACCCCGTCCTGCACCAGTACCATTAGTATGCGGTACCATGCGTCCTTTGGGAGCTGCTCCCGAGCCCGCTATGTGTGATTCCGATACTGCATCTGAGAAAAGTGGTGCCGGATATGCGCGCGTAAGACAAAAGCGCAGAAGGGATGATGATGACATCAGAGACATTAAAAACTTGATTTCATCCTTATCATCGAAAGTAGACCAGAAATTTTCGGAACTCAGAAATAGTAACGAAGAACTTAAGGAAAGCTTGCAGTTCATCTCGGATAAATACGATCACATTCTGGCGACTCTCTGCAAACTGGAACAGGACAGAGCTGATGATAAAGCAATGATGCGAGGGATGGAGGAGAGGATTGAGATGCTGGAGCGTAAGGGTAGGTCAGCTAACGTAGAAATACGTAATGTACCTGCTATTACGAAAACCAGCAAACAAATTGAAACCAAGAATGATATTACTGAGATAGTGAAGGGCTTGGCGAGGACTGTAGACGTTGAAATAGGTGATTGCGATATAAGGGATATTTACAGAGTTCCTGCACAAAAGGAGGGGATTAAACCCATCATGGTCGAGTTTATTAGTGTATTGAAGAAAGAAAAAATTATACAGGGTGTTAAATTTTTTAATAAAAATAAGGATATTAATGCCAAGCTAAATACTGAGCATCTCAAAATACCAGGCCCCGTCAAACCCGTATACATATCTGAAGCACTAACGGCTAGTGGACAGAAACTATTTCACGCGGCAAGGAAGTTCGCACGCGAGAATGAATTTTCCTACTGCTGGACTTCGCGTGGCCTAATCTATCTGAGAAAAGCTGAAGGTGATCCACCAATCCGAGTTGAAAGTGAGGTGCATCTTAATAAGTTAGTGAAAAATAAATGACTATGGAACGTTTTCACCGCTAGTTTATTGCGTTCGTATTGCATGTTTTTTTGTTTTTATTTTTACTTATATCTATTTAAAGGGTTGGAGGCTATTGTAGATCTCAATGTATTACATGGATGTTTATGTTACTTGCTAAAATTATACGCACACGAGTTGAAAGTTACTGTAAAAACATATGCTAAATGTGTATATCTAGAGATTCATGTTTCACAAATTACTATAAATTCGAATTTATGGCCTGAATACTCACTTAATCTAATAAGATTTTATAAATTGTGGGTTATTTTAGATTCTTATATATTACTTAAATTTTTAAATTGTTCGTTACAGGATTATAAGTTGGAATCTACTTTGGATTTTTATACATTGCTACAATATTCAGATTATTTGTTAGGCCATCGCAGTACATTCAAACTAACATATTGCATACCACGAAAAATACAAAATAATTACGTCGCAGTTTCAACGATTCACACATTACACAAACGAGTCTGTTCAGTGACAACGGGTATCTTTGTAAATTATGGTCATTTTTTAGGGTTCAGTTATGACTTACGTTATAATATTCGATTTGATACGCGAACATTCTAGTTTAATTGATCACTTCGAAGTTTCAGAGTCATGTAGATGCGCGCCAGAAGAGTGCTTAAGGCTCACTTCTATGGACAGTCTCAAAATAATGACTCAAAACATTAGAAGTCTTTCAGCAAATGTGTCAGGCTTTCTGACGTTATTGACAAGAATGTCTTTAACAGTGGATATTATTGTACTCACTGAATGTTGGCTGATATGTAATCCCAATATTCCTGCGCTAAACGGATATACGTCATTTGTAACGTCGAAAAGTCTAAATAAGAATGATGGAGTTGTGGTATACATCAATAACAAACTATCTAATATCACTGTTACTGAGCCTGATATTAGGGATGCAAATTGTCTTCAAATACATGTGGGGAGTGATATTTGTGTTCTTGCAATGTATAGACCCCCTTCATATAGAGACATTTCGAACTTTCTGTGCTCCATTGACCAGGTCTTGACTACAAATCGGGCAGTTGGAAATTTGATGATTATTGGAGACATTAATATAGATATTGCTGATGGGTCTAGAGATGCAAGAGTTCATGAATACTTGAATCTTAATGCTAGCCATGGGCTACTCCCAGCTCATTCTAGAATCACTCATGGCAAAACTTCTCTGGACCACGTACTTCTGAAGACAAAACTGAAGGCCCTGACCATGGTTATCGATTCCACAATAACAGATCACAATGCTGTTTTGGTGACTCTTGATAAATCTAAGGTCGAAAATCAATGCAATGTGAAAACAAGAATTGATCACACAGAATTAGAAAATCAGCTACGGAAGTGTAACTTTTCGTGTATATATGAGTGTACAGATGCGAATGTCGCAATGGAATACTTTGTAAATAACCTGAAAAACGCCTTGAAACTGAGTACCTTTATTCTTTCTGTACCTCATCGCCTAAAAATTATCAAACCTTGGATTACCCCAGGGGTTTTACGGTGTATGAAAAATAGGGATAAAATGTACCTAAAATTAAAACGCGATCCAAACAATTCAATTCTAGCAACGACTTACAAAAGATACAGGAACTTCTGTAATGCCCTCCTAAAAAACCTGAAAAGGTCATATGATAAAGTTCAACTGTCCAAAGCCCAATCAAACCCCAAATTGATGTGGAACATTATTAGAGATATCACTCATTCCAGGAAAATTAAATCGACAGCAAGTGATCTGTTAAAAGTTAAAAGTACACCACAGGAATCGATTGATACTGTTAATCAGACTTTCGTCAATGTGGGAAAAGAGTTAGCAAACAGAATAGAAATTTCAGCACAACAAAACATTGACCACACTAATGATTCGTCAGCAGATTCGCCCTGTCATTCACTTGTGTTCCTAGAAACTGATAAGAGAGAAGTTGAGAACATGATTTTGTCTTTGCGCAGTAACTGTGCAACGGGTATCGACGGCATTTCATCTAACCTGCTAAAACAATATCGCACTATTTTAATACCCCCATTAACATTTATATTTAATTTATGCATAAACACTGGTGTCTTTCCTGACCTACTGAAAAGAGCACTTGTCCTACCTATCTTTAAGTCTGGGGATAGAGAGCGCGTTAGCAGCTATAGGCCAATTTCAATACTACCATCGATATCAAAAATCTTAGAGAAAATTATGAATAACCGTCTTAAAAAGTTTCTCCACTCAAATATCATTTTAGCAAATAATCAATTTGGTTTCCGCAATAACATGTCTACCAACGATGCAGTTCATGACTTGACAAATCATGTAGTAACTATATTGGATAAAGGCGAAAAATGTGTTGGCATCTTTTTGGACATGGCTAAGGCGTTTGATGCGCTGTCTATACCTTTACTTAAGCGGAAATTAGAAAGGATTGGAATAAGGGGCAAGCAATTGGAATTGTTTAAGAATTACCTAACCGATCGTACTCAATCTGTGAAGATTGGTGAACATGTTAGTCGGAGCGTCCCAGTTGAACATGGGGTCCCACAAGGTAGTATTCTTGGGCCCACACTGTTTCTTGTTTATATAAATGAGATGTGCAGGTTGGAACTAGAAGATGGGAAACTGCTGGCATTTGCGGATGATACAGCATTAATTTTTAAAGGACATACTTGGAATCAAGCTTTTAACGCTGCTCAAACTGGCCTTAATAAGGTAATAAATTGGCTTACCATGAATTCCTTATCGATTAATGTGGACAAGACCAAATATTTGACATTTAGCATAAGGGATTCGTGTGCACTGACTGGGAATAATTTTTCAATAATCGCTCATAATCATATAGTAAATAATCATAGAACTTGTGACTGCCCTAAATTAAACAACTCTACTTATATAAAGTATTTGGGAGTGATCATAGATGAAAGGCTTAGTTTTGCACACCACATTGATCATTTAACAGGACTAATTCGAAAACTTATCTTTATTTTTAAACATTTGAGACATGTCGCTGATTCAAAAATTTTAAAAACTGCTTATTACACCTTGTGCCAATCATTGATAGGATATTGTATTTCTTCATGGGGTGGCGCCGCAAAGAGTAATCTAATACGAGTGGAACGAGCGCAGAGAGCGGTGTTGAAGGTGTCGCACTTCAAACCTTTTCGTTTTCCTACTAAGGACCTGTATGACCTCTGTAAGGTGCTAACAGTGCGACAGATGTTTATACTGCAGGTTGTACTGAGACAACATTCATTAATCTTGTCAACTTCGGCACCCTCGTCTGCGCGAAGAATCACTTTACCACTTAGTGCTCCTCATAGGACAACCTTCAGCCAAAGATTTTTTTTGCTTTCTTGGTCGGTTCCTGTATAGCAAAATAAATAGGATTCTATTGATAGGTAGTAGGACGAAAAATGACTGCAAAATCGTAGTTACTGAATGGCTTTATAAACTGACATATGACGACACAGAAACTTTAATTCATCCACTATCCTGAAATATCCACTCATTATACTACATACAAACATAATACACAAACACACACATAACATTCATTTTGTTGCAAGGATTCACTGTTACTGGAAATGTATTTGTTATGGTTTTCTTAATTTAATATACCTTTAAATTGTTTTTTTTGTTTTAACTTACTAGCAAGGATAACTCTGTGTATAGTTCCAGATGTGTATATTTGTAAGCTTGCCTAAAGGTCGCTGGTACTTATAGCTCAGGTATTTCCTATTTTAAGTACCAGCAGAACATTTCTGGTGTAATAATATACAAATACTTGCTAAATTACTCAGCATGAACTGGAGATGTATTAGAGTGTGAAATTGTAAATTGTAATAATAATAAATAAATAAATAAATAAATAAATATGTATATATGTTTGTTGCTCTTTCACGCAAAAACTACTGAACGAATTTGGCTAAAACTTTACAGTAATATAGCATAAATATCAGAATAACACATAGGCTACTATATTACTGCAATAATCGAGATACACGGTGATAGGTGATTATAAAAATAAATAAATCGTAGATGTCAAAATGTATCACTGTTTATCTCCTGTCAAAACTTTACAGGTTGCTATGCATAACACACTTGCATAGCAACCATAATGATAGTTTGTAAATGGCTAATTTATCCCGAAAATACGCGGGTAACACCGCAGGGAGCAGCTAGTACATATATAAGTATGAATTTATCGATAGCATGGTACAATAGTACAAGCACTACCCAGTTTGGAATAAATGAAATCAGATGGCCCTCTACAATAATCAATGTTTTAAATTATAACCATTCTCACTTCTTAAATGTGACGAACAAGGTTTGACAAAGAACGAGATATAGCACCAGCAATACCTTTATATCACTACATAGTTATAAAACAAAGTCGCTTCCGCTCGCTGTCTGTCCCTATAAATGCTTAAATCTATAAAACCGCGTAACGGAATTTGATTGCGATTTTTTAATAGATAGAGTAATTCAAGAGAAAGGTTTATAGGTATTATACATGCATAGTAGAGAAACATTGACAGTTTTAGAGGTTCCAATGTGATCTCGTAAATAAACCCATTTTTTTACGGTTACATTGCAAACGCTGGCTGTACCCTACGAGATAGATCAAAATAATATACTACAATATTGTGCACCTTAAAAAGGTCTACCAAAAATCTGCAATAGTATATGTCTATCTCTTAGGTATAACCCACTATAACCATTTTTTTATTTCTTTCTTTTTACGAGAAGTAACGGCTTATTTACGAATCGATTTTAAGCAATACTGTATTAATCCTTATCCAATTATGTACCTTAAATACATTGGGCATTTAATATAGATTAATATAGCCTTTTACAGTATGTAATTTAAATTCATATTTTTGAAGATATAACACATTGAAAATGCAGGAACAAAGCGATTGGGGCGGTACCGGCCGGGGCCTGTTATGTAACGCTGCTGTCGATTTGTCACTATCAGATAATAACAAAACACAATACCATAATAAGAATTAATATTCTAAGGCGGTACGAAGTTCTCCGGGTCAGCTAGTACAATTATTTAATATATTTTCTTTACGTCAAGCAAGTCAACAGACGCTTATTTGCCAAGTGCCAGGTGTCAAATGAGTTTCACGATTTAATAGCCTCGTAAATCCGTAAACTATTTATGCTAATTTAGTATAAGTACTTATGTAATAGATATCATCATAAGGTTTGTTTATATTTATTTTTTTAAATAATGAATAACTTTTTCTTCGGCTCCGTCCGCATGTATATTGTTTATGTCCTTTTCAAGGTCGAATCTTTTTTAACATGCCTGCACGGTTGGCCTAGTGGTTTAAGCGGTCGCCACGCCGCTTCCTACTGCGCCAAGTGTCGTGGGTTCAAATCCCACGTGGGATAACACTTTGTGTGGTTCACAATTTGTTTTTCTGAGTCTGGGTGTTCTTTGTGTCCCTTTCATGTATGGTTGTAAAGTCCCCCGCGACACAGGAATTTATGCGGCAGTAGTCTTTAAAAAACAAAAATATATAACGTATTGGTCCGTGTGGTGACGCATTAAGAATACAGAGTATCACTACCCTTATTCATCCCTCGTGGGTGTCGTAAAAGGCGACTAAGGGATAAACTACGGAAGACAACATCAATACAAAGAGAAGGAAAACTTGAAACCAACCCTATACCAACCCGTCTGGCCAGCGTGGTATAGTAGGCTAATACCTCCTTTTCAAGGAGAGGCCTATGTCCAGCAGTGGATTGTTGAAGGCTGTTGATGATGATGAACGTATTGGATTAACAGCTTAGCTGCGACAGCGTAACAGACATAGAGATACACAGAATTACTTTCGAATATATCATATTACTATGGGAGTAGGGATTATTAGATATCAGTAAAAAAGACAGATGTGTCCAATTTGAACCAGCAGGATAAAATACACGAAAAAATACATACACATTATACAGAGACATCCAAACACACAATACATACATACATAAACACACCTTTTTTTGTAAATACATACATATTACACATAGAAAACACCTAGACTCCGAAATAAGTAGCAGTATAGTGACCCAAACTATTCTGGTTCTGCATCATACGGCTCCGTCCGTTTTAAGCATTTATTTTAATAAGACAGAATAGATAAATCGCCAACTACATGTATAAACCGTCAGTCAACAATTCGAAGTAGGGACAACTTTGAAGGACCCTTTTATAATTGAGCCATTGCTCGTAGTCTAATTGAGCAACCCTCTAACACGGCCGCCGGGAACTCCTGCGTGTAAAGTTCTCAATTCTCAACATAAGGATGCGGTTCTATTATAATCTTGTACCCGTATAATATTATTGTTGTGCCACTAGCTATGTCCAGCGGTGTTGCCCGGGGTTATTGTTGTATATAAACTAATCAGCGCGAGAATTTCTCTATCGCGATTCAGAATTAGTAGTTATAAATTAAGTAAGTAGGTAGTGGTTCATTCCTTGTTTTTTTCTTCGTGGTTTAGTGTTTCTTAAGTAGATGGCGCTGTTGTGCCTAGACACTGATGAGGCCGTAGGGGCAACCAGGCTGGAGCGGTCGCTACCTAGTGGTGTCCCTATCGAGGCCGAGGTTACTGGCTGGCTGAGACTTGATTGACGGTCATCGCTGTGGGAATTAACAAGATGGCGCTGCTGATCTTCTTGGTTGAAGGCTGCCTTTATTATCCGCTGGGCCGTGACCCACCAGGCATGATCATCTTGCTTGTTCGGTAGATCCTTCCTTTGTGATGAAGGAACAAGGTACCCGTTCCTTATTATATGCACATAAATAAGCATGCATCCTATTACGGCCATCGCAAACTGGGCGACTTGTCGCCGCGTCTAGTCGCCGCGACAAGACGCGGCGCTTGTCGTTTCATCGGGCGTCTCTGACGCCTAGTGTATGAGACGCTTAGAGCAAATTTTATAAAGTTTGTCGGCCGCAGACTGTCGTCGCGTCAAGTCGAGCTGTCGCTGTCGCGTGTCGCCTAGTGTTAGAGCCCCGTGCAAATGCTAATCTGTAATATACGTAGGTACTTCAAAATATGTTAGTATTTTTATCAGCAGTCCAGTTTATTACCTATAGGCTCTGCTTAGGTTAGTATCAGACGACCATGATCATCAAGAACCCAAAATGCACTGCTGGGTTTAGGTCTCCTCTCATGACAGGGTTAAGGTCATACGTCCCCACACTGGCCGAGTGTGGACTGTGTGAGGTTATTGTTATTATCTTTAATAACATGTATTGACTCCATTTATAATTCTAATTACAACTCTTAATACGGGCTATTAGGGTTCATTTTATGCCTTAAATGCTGTATTTATGTATATAATCTTCTATACAGTATATTGACCATTGACTCTACCGTAGTTGGTTTACCCTTCCTTCGTTTTGTAAAATAAGTGGTAATTACGGTTCGACTAACTATGTGAGGATGTGGGAGCGTATGTGACTGCCGTGCTTGAGGTCACGTGTTCGATTCTCGGGTCAGACCAAATGTGTGATCCGCAAATACTTGTTTCAGAGTCTTGGTGTTTTTTAAATACAATATGTGTGTTTAGCTGTCTAGTAGTCGTAATAGAAGCCCTGCTTAGTTTGGGACTAGATGACGTTGTGTGTAAGATGTCCGAAATATTTTAGTAAAGAGTGATGTGACGTTCGCATACATCACTTCACTGTCCTTGCAGTTAATAAACACATCCAACTGGATGATTACCACTTATGAGCTCATTCCTACATCTCACCTAAGTTACAATTGTTTATGCAAACATTACTATAAGCACGTTGTATAGTTTTATACTCTAATCGAAAATTATATTTATTATGTTGAGTTTCGCTTATCATTGTATGTATTTACATGTGTATATATGTATGTATCTTTAATGTTTATGTGTGAATTTGTATACAGATTTATATTATTTGCTTGTACTATTTCATAAAAAAACAATATGTGTTACTAGTAATCCGTTGTAAATACATATCTACACTGCTTCATTTTTGTATCCAACCAACACTCTAATACACCGGACACTACCCTATACATTTACCCTATCCGCTCTTTATCTCCATCCAATGGTTGTCTGTAAGAGATTGCCATAGTGCGATAAGGCCGCCACTTGTACTGACCTAGCATTAAGTTCCATGATAAGTTATCTGGTGTACAATAAAGTGATTTATTATTATTATTATTATTCTCTTTATTCAAGTCAATAAACATATTAATTACATTTTTAAATATATAAATATAAAAAAATATTATTATTATGTTGAAATGTACGGAAATCTTGATAAAGTGAAAATAATGTGATACAGTAATATTTAAAAATTTTTATATTATTGCAAGCCTTTAGTACATTAAGGGACTATACCATTTGCACACCTTTGTTATGGTAGAATGTACTTGATCCTTGAAAAATCTTTATCACTTGTTCTGTACTACATTCTTGCAAATATATAATTCAATTTCATTTCAATCGACTGTAGGTGGCTTAAGCAGTTGCCACGTCACTCTTTACTAGGCCAAGTGTTGTGGGTTCAAATCCTACTGTGTCCGTTTCTTGTATGTTTCTAAACTCTCCGCGACTGAGGAATATTTTCCTAATGCGGGAGTTATCTTGAGTGAGTGCATTTAACAAAAAAGGTCCCTATAAAATAAAAAAGTTATCAAAACCGCTAGAGTTTCCATTGAAACTTTGCTATATTGGGCAACTATCATAATTTTTGTCCACGTAATTACAATACACATTCATGAAAAGTCTTATCTTTCTAGCACCAACCGTTTGGGCGCTAGGTCGAGAACGGACGGGCGGACAGACGTGGCGTATCTTTAAGGGTTCCGAGTCATGAATTACAGAACCCTTAAAAAGAAAGTAGGTACTTTAAAATTACTCTTTACTCGTATATCAAAAGTATCTTATATGCTTCCATATGCATTAGGTAAAAATTATTCCCTTGAAATTTCAAACACAATTTTATTTAATTGTATAGATTTATCCACAAACACAGCGTATGTCTAGTGGTGTATCAGATTTAGGTTACCTTCGTTTGCGTCTCGTGAAATGACTTTTTCACTGATGCTCGGTTCCTGTTAGTTTTACGGTGATGTTTTAAATCTATATATTTAATCCATAAACGGGCTATTTAATACTAAAAGAATTATTGAAGTTGTTTTAGTTCTTCACTCATTATTCCGTGACGAATGCCAGTAGGGATTATTTTTTTACATAAATGATTCATAGATTACCATAAACAATGAGATTACGTATAAATCCCTAAATATATCCTCATTTACATCATAATTAAGTAGATTAGCGTAAGCCAGCATTAGTACATTAAATGTGAGATACATATAATTATTTTCTTAATATACTTAGGTTAGGTAAAGGTCAGTGTTGCAATAAGACTGGCTTCAAGGTGGGAACTATCGTCTTAGTAATCAGATTTTGATACATAAAAAACTTTTATCCAATTTATTTCTTTATAAAAAATATGTTTATAAGCCATTCGTCATTAATCTTTAGTGTTTTGACAGAATGAAAGAAGGATTTCTAAATTTGCAATTTTATTCAGACAAGTATAACATCATTATATTTTTTCTGCAATAAGGGCCTGACTTTTTTCTTTTTTTTTCATATTTAAACCTACCAAAGTGTCTCGTCTCTGCCTGGTGGAAAGCATAAGTAGAATTCAGGAAAAGGTGGTTAACTGACTGCCGGCCCATTCGTGCTGAAAGAGTCCATCGCAGCTCTACTACCTTTTATACATAAACTTATTAAATAAAAAAATACTCCCTTAAATAAAATAAAAGCATTGTTCACTAAAGTTTTCAAATTCAATTCTAATGTAGCTTTTGTATCTTTTATAAAGAAAAAAGAAACTTTTTATCGTGGATCGAGTAAAAAGCAAAGGATTGCCAGCGAAAATTATTATTGTAACGACTTTTTTTTTCATTGCAACAATAAGCGAACGGGTGGTTGAATAAAACTGAGTGCACACTGAAGTGTAAACAATGAACGAAAATTTATTTGTGTTTCAGTGTTTATTGTTTTACATATAAGTTACATGAGTTGTTTGAATAAATCTTAGTTAATAGGTAAGTTTATCACCTTTTTAATTTCTACAAATTTTATTCCTAATTTATAAATATATCTATACTAAAATACCAAATTGAAGAGTTTTTTTTTTGAACGTGTTTTTCCTAAGAACTACTCGACTGATTAAAAAAAATATTTGCTGTTAGATAGTTCATTTATCGAGGAAGGTTATATATCAACGCGATATAACTAACAGGAGCGTAAAATCAAGGAAAAGTGTTAAGTAAGTGCAAAAAAACAGTAGAAAATGATTCCTTTAGAAAGTTTCTATATAAAGTTTCTAAAAGTTTTCGGGATTTAGAAGATATGTATTGTATTGGATCGCTTGATAAACAAATAATTAAATATTCCTTTTCATCTTTTACACACAACATCATTTAGTCGCAAACTAAACACAGCTTGTATTATGGGTACTAAACAACTGATACAAATACATAAAAATACTTTTTTTTGTACATACATACACATTATAGATAGAAAACACCCAGACTCCGAAACAAATATTTGTGCATGATACAAATATTTGGTTCGACCTGGGAAACGAACCCGAAACCTCTAGATCAGCAGCCGCATACGCTAACCACTAGACCAATAAGGCAGTCTGGACTGCTGACTCCTGACTGCTCGGGGTGGATTTTAGTGGAAATACCACACGGTATTTTCACTAAAATCCACTTCGATCGCCGGCCTCATGCATCATGCTCTAGGGAGGAGCCGGACCATACGGGCGAATGTGTGAAAGAATTGTTACTTTTTAAATTTTCTAAAAAAGTCTGGAACAGCTTAATATGTCTATCTTATGAGATTAGCTCACTATAACCTTTTTAAAGTAAACATATTAGTTTCTGCTATTTAACATAACGCTACGGGCACTATAAGATGCAGACGAGGTCACGGGTGTAAGCTAGCATAATATAAAGTTCAAAACAAAACGGTATCCAGCTTTTTGCCACCGCTGTGAATAAGAATAAAATGATGACAGATTTTTGAGGTGTGGATTTTCCGACGAAAGAGAACACGTACACCAAGGTAGTAGATAAACCGATAATACAGCCTTCTAAAAGGCTTTTACAACAAAGGAATCTCAGTGGATGTTCTCAAGATTTATGTCAGTCCGTCGATTTTGAAGTATTGATTTGACTTCTAACTTGAAAGCCAAGGAAGGATTCTTGTTAGCTAAAGTTCCAACAAGAATCGTTTTTCGGCTCGGCTTTAGTTTTTAGGGTTCCATAGTTCATAACTCGGAACCCTTATAGATTGGTCATGTCCGTCCGTCCGTCCTCGACCAACCGCCAAAACATTTGGTGCTAGAAAGATGAAACTTTTCGTGAATATGTGTTGTAATTACGTCAACAAACTGTTACAATAAAATTACGTAAAATATTTGTATTTGAGATACCTCCCCTCCCCTTGTCCGTGTGGTGACGGATTAAGAATACAAAGTGTCACCACCCCTATTCATTCCATGGGTGTCGTAAGAGGCGACTAAAGGAACAAAATAAGCAGCTAACATCCTGCCAAGAGAAGGAAAACTTGAAACAAACCCTTTACCAACCCGTCTGGCCAGCGTGGTATAGTAGGCCAAAACTTCCTTTCAAAGGAGAGGCCTATGTCCAGCAGTGGACTGTTAAAGGCTGTTGATGATGATGATACCTCCCCTACACGTAAAGTGGGGATGATTTTTGTTTCTCGCGTCTACCCCATCGTGTGCGGTATTATTAAATAGGTATTTTGTTTCTAGAAGTATATTTCGATTAAGGTGTCCGTTTGCGAGTTATTCAACTTAAAAGCGCTTTTTTTGTAAAAACAGGTCGTCTCCCCCTCATAAAGCCCAACGGCTGGCTTAAGAAATCTGAGAAAAATCATGCTAATATTTCATATATTGAACTTTATGGAAAAACTATAGCGGTTTTATAACTGTTTTATTTCAGGAGTTATAGGGGCCTAACTTGTGAAATACATATGAAATACTTGAAAAAAAAAAAAAAAATAAGCCAACAAAATAGTTATCTATTGGACACGATTTTAAGCCTACCTATCATTATGGGTGACTACGGAACTCTATTCTATGCGTGGCCTGACACGCACTTGGCCAATTGTTGTAGTTAGAAGACTAAATGTTAATGGGCTTTTAATTTATGGAATCAGTATCTACAATAATTCGAAATAAAAAGTTGATGAAGTGCAAGTCGGACTCATGCAGTAAGAGTTCTGTACCATTTTTTTTTTAAATTTTTATGGTCAAGGCAACTCTTGCATTAAGAATATCAATTTCTGTGTCACGGGGTATTTCACAAACATACATTAAAAGGATACAAGGAACACCCATTCTCAGAACAACAACTTGTAAATTACACAAAGTGTTATTTATTTATTTATTTTAAACTTATTGCACATGTACGGACTTAATGCCATGAGACATTCTCTCTCAGTCAACCTTGAGGTGTTGTAGAAATGTGATGCGGTAGGTGCAAAGAAAAAAAAAACTATTTTTTATCTGATACACGTGGGATTTGAATCCACGACACTTGGCTTAGCAGTAAGCAGCGTGGCGACTGCTTAAACAACCAGGCCAAAGATGGAATCAATTTATTAAATTTATTTATATATATATTTTATCAAACCTAGGATTAGTTCAGAATCGAACCAATTGGCGTGCAATCGGAGAGGCCTATGTTCAGCAGTGGACTGCGATAGGCTGATGAAGATGATGATATATTTTAAGCATCTTGTCGTTTTTAAAATCGAGCAAAAACTACTGGCTGCTTAACACATTTAAAATTCGGTCACCTATCTAGGTCCGACCGCGCCGTCGTTGCTTGCCTAGAGTGCCTAATAACCTTTATATCGTAATAACTTTATGGCGAATAAGTCCCGTTATGGCACAAAAAACATGTACAAAAACATTTTTAAATTGAAATTCATGTAAACGCGGCCTTACAACAAAATTTACACTTCTTTACTAATTAAGATAATGTTTCGCAATAAAGATTCGCCTGAAAACATTTCTGCAGGTATAAAAAGGGTTAGAATTTGTGTGAAAAGTAAATTTATTGTTGTTCGTTGCCAGTTTCACTGGAATTTTGATCATTATCACTTTCTCCTTCTCGCTTCGGATGCTCCTTTTTGTTTTGTTAATATTTTATCGTTTTGTTGATTGTAATTATAATTTTTATGAGGAGACAATTACTTTTTAAGATTATTTATTTATATTTTATCTATGGTTTATAATTATCATTATAATCCTTAATTTATTAGACATGAACAGTTAATAGAAATTTTAATCGTCTTAAAAGAAACACTTCCAGTTCTCAACAAGGTTTTATTTTCTATGTTTACAGATAGACCAGTGCTTTTAGCTCTTAAAATAACAAAAAGTGAACATAAATTATAGTAGGAGGAAACCCATTGTAAAAGGAGGAGAATATTGCAAAAATGAAAGGAAAACTAAAAATATTTTTTAACGAAATTTTGTGGAAACTTTGCTTTTCATGTCCTGAATACACCGTTATTTATTTGATTTGAAATATCTATTTTTTCACCTCATTTTGACTGAATACCGAAAAAAAACCCTAATTTTCAATCGAAAATTCGTCCGTCAAAATATCAACGTTTTTAACAAAAATTGGGTGTTTTCTATTCGATGAAATGTCTACTTTCCGATGGTGTAAAAATATATATACATTACTATAGTAAATCTTCTCAGAAAATGCAAAAAATTAAAAAACTCAAATTCGATATTTTTTAATCGTTATTGAGATATTTATTAAAATTTACACTTTAATCACTCCAAAAACGTAAAATTGCATGTTACAATGATAAACAAAAATATTACAAATCGATTATACTACTATAATTAACAAAATAATAAATATTAAAGTTAATATTTAATAAAACATCTACAATATTTTGAGAAAGTTGCAGAATCTTCTTTATATTATATGCATATGTGCCTGTTTATTAATATTTCGGTATTCAGTCAAAATGAGGTGAAAAAATAGATATTTCAAATCAAATTAATTACGGTGTATTCAGGACATGAAAAGCTAAGTTTCCACAAAATTTCGTTAAAAAATAATTTTATTTGTAAAAGATAAAAATAAAAAACCAAAAACTTGGTTTTTTGAATTTTTCACATAAATTTGAGGTTATGTGAAAAAAGTGTAAATGTAAAAGATATAGATCTTTTTATTACCTACAACTTTGCCATTTAACTTTTTTCCATAGGACTTGTAGTTTTGCCGGAAATCGAGATAAGCGATTTTTTTCCCTTAAAAACCCCCCCTCTCCCCCTTCCCGACCTCAGATCGCCCGTAATTTATTTTTCCTTTAATTTTTGCAATATTCTCCTCCTTTTACAATGGGTTTCATCCTACTATAATTTATTTTGGTTTCAAACACTAAAAGCACTGGTCTAAGATGCATATATATATTAATAAAGCATAATACAAGCTCTATTTAATTTGGGACTAGATGGCGTTGTGTGTAAGATGTACAAAAAAATATATATATTAAAATATTAAAACTAGTAGAGCCCAGCGGTTGTTTTTGTAACTTTAGTTTGTTTCGTAGCGAAAGTAGTCTAACCAAATACCAGTATAAATAACTACTTATAGCATTAATTATCTGCCAGTGAAAGCCCAGCAAGTTCCAAAGATTAGCCGTAACAAACAGACAGACTGGCAAACATTAATAAAATACATATTTTAGGTGTAAGTAACATAAGTAACGTAAATCAATATACGTTATTATAACGTATATCAATATACGTTATTATAACGTATATTTTGTATATTTCATATGCATTCAGATAAATTAGGTAAATTTGAAATCACAATTAAACACCACAATTTTATTCAAAATAAATAAATATTTCGGTCATCTTACACATAACGCCATTTAGTCCAAACCTAAGCTGAGTTTGTATTATGGGTGCTGATGACAACTGATATAAATACATAAACACACTTTTTTTGTAAATACATATTATATATAGAAAACACCCAAACTCCGAAGCAATTATTTGGTACGACCCGGGAATCGAACCCGAGACTTCAATCACATCAATCGCATATGCTACCACTGCGCTCCCGACGCAGTCAATATTTATTTATATATGTATTTGAATATATATTATGTATGCCTTATTGGTTAGCGTATGCGGCTTCTGTTCAAGAGGTCTCAGGTTCGATTCAAAGGTCGGAATAAATGTTTGTGTGATCCACAAACACAAGCTCTGCTTAGTTTAGGACTTGTGTGTAAGATGTCCGAAATATTTATTAATTTATTTATATTTCTATAGACTACAGAAAATATTTAACTATTGCCCTACATTAACTTCGCATACCTAAACATACTCATAACCAACTTATATGAGTTAACCAGACGATTATCTTTGAACAGCTCTCGAACTTCATACAAAGTTCTCCAAGCCAGTTAGTTAGGTGGTTGCAATATGATTTATGGCGGCGTAACATAAGGTCGTATGCGGTAGCTAATCATTATATTATATAGCTTATACTTTAGATTATAATATTGCAAGTTTGGTGGTGAATTTCAATGAAACACGATATTTACTTAAAAGAATGTCGACTGCTTTGTTGGTCTAGTGTTTAACGTATGCAGCTGCTGAGAGAGGTCTCGAGATCGATTCCAAGGTCTGACCAAATGTTTGTATAATCTACAAATATTTGTTTCGGTGTTTGGGTGTTTTCTATGTATGATATGTATGTATATATATTAATCAGAAAAAGTTTATATGAATTTATATCAGTTTTCTAGTACCCATAGTAAAAGCTCTGCTTAGTTTAGGACCAGATGATGTTATGTATCAGATGTCCGAAATACTATGTTAGATACATACTACGGTTCGCGGTATTTCTCGCTTTTCAACCTTGTTCACCATGTCATTGTTTTTTGACTTTATTTCTCCTACCGTTACACAGAAAATCAACCTTAAAATTACAGAAATCGTGGTGTCGTATTTCGTTGGTGAGTAGAAGAGCATCAATAATACAGTTGTAGCACAAGGCCACCAAAGTTGTGGGTCATGATGCTGCACATCGAATATCCATACGAAATATTAAAAAAAAAAAACAATATTTAAAGTTATCTGCCAGTGAAAGTTACGTGAAAATCGGTGAAACCATTCCAGAGATTAATCGGAACAAACACAAAAAAATTAAAAACTCATGTAAGATGCTGAGTCCGTGTGTCGTAAAAGGCGACTAAGGGTTAAACTACACAAGACAACATCAATGAAAAGAGAAGGAAAACTTGAAACCAACCCTATACCCACCCGTCTGGCCAGCGTGGTATAGTAGGCCAAAACCTCCTTTCTAAGGAGAGGCCTATGTCAGTGGACTGTTGGAGGCTGTTGATGATGATGATGATGTAAGATGCTGTTTATTTTATTTTAGGTTAGCTGCGTCCTGTAGTGTTACCTGCAGTCAATGTTAAAAAGATACAAGAACAAATTCGGGGTGCATTCAGTAATATAACAAAATACACACATATCTGAGACATCTAACTTTGAATTTCTATAGAAATAAATCTATGATGACTAGAAAACCTCAAAATAAAAACACGAAGATCTATTCTGAAATAAGAACAAAATCTTTGTTCATCATCATCAACAACCCATAACGTCCCACTGCTGGGCTCAGGTCTCCTCTCAAGAGAGGGTTAAGGCCTTACGTCCCCACGCTGGCCGAGTGCGGGTTGGGGACTGGCAAGACACGTTGTGGTTACGTAATCTTGCTGTTGGATGTTTTTAAGCCGCCCGAAGGCCTCCAACTAAGCTTCACGACTGCTATCTTATGATAACAACCGGGACCGACTGCCTAACGTGACCTCTGAATCACGAAAACGCTCATTACATATAATGCCACAAACGGTCACTCATCTAGGTCTGACCGCGCCGTCGTTGCTTACCCTTGGCGATTGTTTCCAATCACCTAAGGCCACTCGGCTATGAGCGCTTCGTTCGAATCTTTGTTCAAAGTCAGTTAAAACTTGATGTCAGATTTACATAAAGCTTCTTCGTACTAAAAGACCTTGTTATCATTTTATTCAACCATTACAAAGTCAACACAGATTGTAATATACTTAAAACTTCGTTCATCATCCTTTAACTGACGCTAATTATTATGCTCTGAGTAATTCTTGCACCCATTAAAATTACGGAATAAAACTCAGCAATAAAAATTAACGCTTCATCCCTTTTCTTTAATTGGGTACTAGATACACTTTATTATTCTCTTATTGGAATTATAGCATTTTATATAGACTGAAGAAAAAATAAAATTTAGGAGTGTTTTGATATGGATTTGTTTCTAGATATCGTTTCGACCCAGGATGAACCACAGGCAAATCACCACTGCACAGGCACCGAGGCTGTTATCAAGGTATGTAGTAAAGCCACGATGGCTTTATCACTAATGGGTTGGCACTACCGAGACTGTACTACCCTCTCACAAAAGGCGAAACTAAAATGACAGCATGTATGCTGACTTGTTTCGTCGCTGTGTGAGAGAAAGAGAGAGAAGCTAGTGAGAGACCGGAGGCCCAATGATACAGTAGCGTCTCTATATGACGTCATAGCGTGGGTCACCATACTGCGTTGTCAGCATTCCAATTAGTATGATGACCACTACTTGTGGATTCTACTTACTCCCGCGCCACCCCGGCGCACTATAACACTACGCGCACACTAGACGACACGCGATAGCGACAGCTCGACGACTTGACGCGACGACAGGCTGCGACCGTCAAATTTCATATAATTTTCTCTAAGCTCCGCACACTAGGCGTCAGAGACGCCCGAAGAAACAACGACGCCGCGTCTTGCCACGGTGACAAGACGCCCAGTTTGCGATGGCCGTAAAAGAGCGATCGCTTGAAAACTCGGCCTCTTTTCCCAGCAGCCAGTTGAGTACCTCTTTCATCTTGGAGGCCTAATCGCTGGAGGAACTCTCTAGGACCACGCCCTATCCCTAATCTGTGTCCCCTGTGCTCGCGAACTAATTGTTTTGTTGATTGAACTTATTTTCGAAGTAATAAATAACCAGTGGGTCCTCGTGACCGAGTTCTAATTTCTCTCATTTACTTCACCACTTGACCACTAAGCCCTTAACGGTACCTTTGGCCTCCAAGCACCTTTAACGTTACATTCATGCTTTCCATCAGGCAGTCATTTTTGGTAGGTTCACACTTTTTTTTTATATTTCAAACTTCATATGAATGCCTAATCCAAATCGCATTTCAACACACATTGGGAAAAAATATAAATATTTCAAATTATTCGGCATTCGACCTTCGGGTGTTGAAACCGATTAATTAAACATAATATTTTAGGTATTATTATTCATGTTTTAGTAAGGTGTAGTGAAAGATGTTTGGAATAAATTTAAGATAAAAATTAAAAATTGGGGTCCTGAGAGATTGTTTAGCAAAAGGTACTGTAACATTGTATAGTAGCAAACTATGTGTGTGGGTGTTGCAAGTATTATAGTGTAACACTTCTTTTTTTGCTTTGTTAGAATAACACAAAATTAATGAATCTCACAGATGCGATCTTGCTATTAGCGCCATCATTGGGCAACAATGACTACTCCATCGCCTATTATCTTCCGCAAGGCGTCCTGTTTTCTCCAACTAGGCACTAGGTGGCGCTCATGTCGGGTTCAAATCGATTTTAATCATAGACTAGGTATTAAATAGTTTTTTTAATTCTAGTTGTGTCTCTGAAAATGGCGTGATGTTTATCTTACTTTGTAAGGGGGTAGGTTAGTTATATCCTATAGACCTTGAAATAGGATATATAAAGCCGGTCTCACTCATAGTAATTTCATTTCTCTTATTGTGTTATATCTTGAACTAAGTTTTGCTGTTGTTAGTTACTTGTGAAGATTAATTTTTATATACCGTACCCGCAATTTGTGGTGAGTTAATATATTATATCTGTAAACTGTATCTCGGCCTTATCGTGTGTTCTGGACGTGTATCTTAGAATATAATCTTTTTCACAGGGTCGCTTCGCTTGGTATAGTTTTCTATAATCCTCGCCAGGAATACCTGGAGATTGCAAGAAAAGCCCCTTTTCTCATTTGAGACTCCACTGCCAGATACAGGCGAGTGCCAGCGGTAGTGGCCACACAGCGCCGATCATTCCTTGAGCAGTTACTGTGTCACAAAGGGGGCTACTGAATTTTCATTTGATAATAATACCATTTTTGATACTTTTTTTTCTCTGGTGAGCATCTCCGAAAGACGGCCCTTGTGAATCCAACACATCCGGGAGAGAAGTCTGCACCCAGGGATCTACCCCTGGTTTCAGTCCACACGACGGTGACTAGGAGAATTAGAACTTATATTTTGTTTGTTAACCCACTTAATTTATTACTTGTAGAACTAAGATTAATACAATTCTGTATAAGGGCCTATGTGTAAAATATATATCTGTGAAACTGAGAAAGAGTTTTCTTGATTTCCTGGGGCATCGGCAGGGCACACACACATATCAATCCTCTGCAGACAAAGGCGCCCTGATTCTTGTGCGAACTACCGCGGGCTGTCCGGTGAGTGACCCTTCTAACAAAAGCGGTTACAATAGCTAAAAGAAAATGACCTTTTTAGATCTATTTAAATTGTTAGTGCGGCAGAATGAAGCTGTTGTAATTTTAGAACCTTATTTCTCAAATATAACTTAAATACAGGCAATCTATAAGCTGTTAAAACAATAAAGGCTTACGAACAAAAAAAACTTACAAAAAGTCTCACCTCAAGTATGCCAATATGTATTCAATACCCAACGAACAAACTCATTACTGAGAAACACCTTAGGTAAACACGCATCAACTTTCATAGGTGTATTCCCTTTGATCGTATCAAAGACTGGTTATTGTTCGGCGTAGGGGTGTTGGACCAAACACGCTGACGATGTTATCAAGTTTCTGGTCTTAAATTAATTTCATACTTGAGGAGTTCTTGGTGCTTGTGAGGGGAAATTGAAGCGATATTTTGTTGGCAACTTGTTAATGATGATATATTGTGAATTAATTGGTATTGTAGTTACTTTTTATCCGACTAGAAAGCAGTCATAGTTAGGGTATCATTATAAAGATTTTTTAAAAACATTATGATGTTTCTAAAACTATTTTCGATTTAAGTATCCGTTTATGAGTTATTCAACTTTAAGGGCCACAGCACACTAGCTACTTTTAGCATAGGCGATAGGCGATTTTGCGACTGCACCGATGATGCATCGCGTTTTAACGACTTCCTGCGTTTTTGCAAAAACAGAGCGTTAAATCGCTAAAACAGGGCGTTCCCCCCGCCTCTAAAAGCTATACGGCTGGCTCGAATAATCTGAAAATGTTCATGATAGCAGCCCATATGAAAGTAACGAACTGAAAATAGAAAAACAGGTATAAAATTTCTTGAAAAAATTAGTGTAATGTATTGTTTTCTAAAGCTTACTAAATATATTCAAACGTAAATCAAATTTTCAAAATCCATATTAAAACAAAATGTCATGGGACTGTTTTTGAATTCATCAAAAGAAAATAATATAGCTTTAAAAAACTAAACAAACGCTTTTAAACTAAAAAGTAGAAATGTAACAAAGCGTGGGGCGCCGTTATTGAAATATTTTCAGAAAGCACCCCACGCTTTGTTACATTAAAATTATTTTCTACTTTTTAGTTTAAAAGCGTGTTTGTTTAGTTTTTTAAAACTATTTTTTTTTTTGACTAAAAAAGTTTTTTTTTTAATTTTTTTTTTTGAATTAATGTATTGTCATCGGTCCTCGATAAATCTACAAAGTTTAAACGAAATCTGGCCGTTTAAAGTGGGTCAAAATCGCGCCCAAAGGAGTCGGTTACAAACATACAAACAAACATACAAACATACAGGTGAAGCTAATATAAAGCGTGTAAAAAAAAGGATTTTCTCATTAAGTACAAGAGTGCCATAGATGTTCATGATATCCGAGACCGACGGCTTAACGTGCTCTCTGAGGAACGGGCATGAACCATACTCCGGGCTACTATTAAGAATTTCCTTTATGAAAAACTCGAGAACTCCTTGGCCCGAACCGGCATTTGAACCCTAGACCTCTTGATTAGCGGTCGCATACGCTAACCACTAGACCAACGAGGCAGTATTGTATTGACGATAATTGCTTGCAAAAAACTTAAAGATAGAATAATTTGGGCCAAGCATTATTAATTATATAATAAATTTATTCCCTTTGGTTGTATTTTTCCTTATCATTCGCTTTATTTGCTCTTAAACATAAGCATGATAGCGCCGTGGAGATAAATAATAGCATTAAGTTTCGTATTTGTTATTGGCTGATACGATATTTTTACAAAAATATGCTCTATTATTTGTATAATATTCCTACTTAATATTATAAATGCGAAAGTAACTCTGTCTGTCTGTTACGCTTTCACGCCTAAACCACTGAACCGATTTTGATGAAATTTGGTATGAAGATAGAACTGAACTTGGGAAAGGATATAGTCTACTTTTTTCGGCGATAACCGACATACACGCGGGCGGAGCCGCGGGCGAAAGCTAGTTTGTTTTTAACTTTTGCATTACAGCTTACAATAGTTATTTATAGTGAACTTATTTGTCGATATCGAATAACCACCACTTTGGGAGCCATCTTTATTATGCAGGCTCTGGCTTACTACTCTTGGTTTACTTAGTATAGTATGCATATTTATACCGACATACGGTTACATTATTTATCCTAAAACATATCGCTACAATGCCTATGATCACGTCTTGATCTCAACGAGATAATCTACGTGCTCGATAATAGACTCATATCTGAAATTTGCTGGCCAAGTTTATCTCAGTATAAATTCCATCAATTACTTTAAACAATATACGACGTAGGAATATTATGCAAGTTAGAAATGGAAATAAATCGATTCTATTCATGTTAATATTATAAATTCGAATGTATTTAACTCTGTCTGTCTGTCAGACTGATTTCATTGAAATTTCCTCTGTAAAGAGATGTCTATATCTGGTAGTGGAATATTAAGAGCTGTTGATGTGATTACAATAATAATATAAATTTTATTTAACATATTACTTAAGGGGTCAAAGCCAAGTGTACTTAGGTGATTGGAAACAGTCACGGTGGGAAAGCAATGATGACGCGGTCAGTACCTACATGAGTGACCGTGTCTGGCATAACATGTTATGAGCATTTCCATTATTCGGAGATCACATTCAGCAGTCGATCCCGGTTGTTATATTATGATAATAGTCGTGAAGCTTAGTTGGAGGCCTTCAGACGGCTCAAAAACATTCAATTTTAAAATTTACGCAGCTACAACGTGTCTTGCCAGTTCCATACCGGCACTAGGTCAGCGTGGGAACCTATGGTTTTAACCCTATCTTAAAAGGAGACTTAAGTCCAATAGTGGAATGTGATCGGTTGATAATTTGATTACTAAAAGCTGTTGTAAACTTTTCTCCAACATTCAAGTACTTGAATATATTATTGCCCATCATACCGCCAAACTTTGAGTTCCAAACTACTTGAAAATATTATTACAAGAAGAAATATATGAAAGTACAAGCTCTTCGTCTGAAAGGGACGGTCAAGTTTAAAACTATTGATTCATGGAGTTCAGAACTTATACCAATACAAACTTTAAACTCCACACGGAGTTATTGAAAGGGTTCTTGTGTGTTCACGGTACAACTTTTAATACTCGGTTTGGTACATTCAAGTAGATAAATGTTTATGTGAAACACCTTTATGAGTTCATTGGACCGATTTGACTAACATCACTTTGGTTTTAGAAGAGGATAATATGATTTTAGTAGTACATAATGTATATTTGCTGAGAAGTCTTTTGTTGACGTTTAAGATATCAGCATGCTTTGTTAGTTCCTCTGGAATAGCTATGAAATGGATTAAAGTAATTTAAGATAAATTCAGTTAGGTGAAAAAGAAAGTTCAGGTTGATATTGACTTTTCTTTGGACTTCCCGAGTGCCATTAAATTGGTGTATTCGTCGTAGTCGTAGGTCACTGTTGTTGAATAGTCAGAGATGAATAATAATCATAATAATAATAAATATTTCAGACATCTTACACACAACTTCATCTAGTCCCAAACTAAGCAGAGCTTGTATAATGGGTACTAAACAACTGATATAAATACATAAACATACTTTTTTTTTGTAAATACATACATATTATATATGCAAAACACCCAGACTCCGTAAAAAATATTTGTGGATCACACAAATATTTGGTCCGACCCGGGAATCGAACCCGAGACCTCTTGATCAGCAGCCGCATACGCTGATCACTAGACCAACAAGGCAGTTCTCTATTCAAGAAATTCAATCTGTGAGAACAATGACAGATATATGCAACTTTTATGCAACAGTTAAAGATAAAAGCTAATTCTGAATAATTTAGGATATATAAGGTTATATTTCCGTTCTTTAGTAACTGGAGGCTAACCCGAAACAAAACCATAGGTTAAGCTATTAAATTTACAAAAATACAAGTAAAATTTTAAGAAATAAAGTTACACTTAGTGGTCTAGATCCTTGTTTTAAATTTTCATTCTAAAACTGACTACCAAGAATCGAACTCCCACCTTCCACCCCTCAAGGATAATGACGTAGAAAAGGTTTTGTGTTTTGTACCTTTGTCCTCTTGAAAATAATAATTACTGGAAGTACTACCATTGTAAGGAGACAAGAACACTTGTCTCACGGCATAATGAGAAATCCTCGTGCCGGTTGAGTGGAGTAAAATGTTTTATAACACTAGAGCTTTTTAAAAAACAGATTCGATGTAAATTTACGTGCTATCGCTATTATGGACGTTATATTAAAAATAAAGGAACAACACAAACTTAAAGTGGAAAATAAAAATGTTTACACGTTACTGAGAGTCTCGTTGATAAATAATCTAAAAGACATGATTTACAAAATTTTAATTAACGTAAGGCGTATGTAAAATTTTATATGTAATATTATTGAGTGAAAATAATAAAATAGAGTATACTAGTATATATGTAAATATAGCGCATGTAAATATAATAATAATAAATATTTCTGACATCTTACACACAACGTCATCTAGTCCCAAACTAAGCAGAGCTTATATTATGGGTACTAAACAACTGATATAAATACATAAACGTACTTTTTTTTGTAAATGCATAGAAAACACCCAGACTCTGAAACAAATATTTGTGGATCACACAAATATTTTTCGACCTGGGAATCGAACCCGAGACCTCTTGATCAGCAGCCGCATACGCTAACCACTAGACCAACAAGGCAGTCGGAAATATGGGTATATATATAAGTATTAATGAATTGTAAATGTGCACCACTAACAATTACTTTTAAGTATAGTCCATCTTAAGGTTGCCTGGAAGAGGTCGCAGTCTGCGATAAGGCCGCCCATTGTAGCATTGCTTTTATTGTATTAAATACGAGAATGTATTAACTGCATTATGGTGTTCAATAAAGTGTATCTATCTATCTATTTAGATAGACAGACATACTGTCTGTTCGACTGAAGAAGACTGTTGACTTTGTTTTATAATATGTACATTATGTAGTGATTCAAATCTATGGAAATACAAAGAAAACAGAAAGTACTTAGGTAGGTAGGGAATTTTAGACAAGTAACCTTCTTTTCTATTGTTTTGAAAGGTTGTCAATTAAGTTACGTATATTGATAAACCAGTAGAAAAAGTTTAGGAGACTTTATTTTATCTTATAAATAATTCATACGAAGTAGTTCTTATAAAACGATATGATAGTTAAAGCCCTTGACAGCTTATAATAAAAGTTATATCGTAGTTTTGTTGTTTGTCTCACTGACAACGGAGCGTTAACGATACTCTCATAATAATATTATAAATTTGCAAGGAACTATGTCTGTTTGTCTTTCTATCTGTCTGTTACACGGCTTATGCGGCTAAATCACTGCATCGATTTCAATGAAATTTGACTTGAAAGTACCTACTTTGATTCTTGAGAAAGGACTTAGGTTACTCTTTGCTGCAATAAATCGATATAAGCGCGGGTGGAGCAAAATTTAGATTAAAACCAGTTTTTATGCTGAACGAAGACCTCCCCCAAAGAGCGCCAACTATCCCGGTCTTTGGCAGAACGCATCCATTCACCGCCAGCCATTTTCTTTATGTCGTCAGACAATCGTACCGCAAGGCGTCCTACACTTTGCCTAATCGCGATCTCCATTCTAGCACTTGTCAACTCCAACCACCATCGGTCCGCCTGTAATTGGAACTGAATAATGCGTGTACGTGTGCTAAGTGAGTCTGTAAAATTTCGATGTTCTAGTTTAACTAGTAGCAGTCTTGAAATACTAGTTTTGATGTATTTTTAGTACACTAGTATGTATAATTGAAATAAGGGAAGAAAATAACGTCTGAGATACAGAATCGGCCTAGTTTAGGCGTTAGTGACCACAATTATAATATTATAGACATCCAGTTTATGAGTATATAGTGTCAACCTATCGTCATGCACTGCTGGACGAAGGTCTCCCCCAAGGAACGCCAATCATCCCGGTCTTGGGCACCGCATCCATCCGCCGCCAGCCACCTTCCTCAAATCATCGGTCCATCATACCGCAGGGCCACCTACACAACGTTTGCCTAATCACGGTCTCCACTCTAGCTCCTTTCGGCTGCAGCATCCATCAGCTCGTCTGAAGACATGACCGGCTCACTTCCAATTCAGAGTACTGATTTTCTATGCGATATAGGTAACTCATGATCTCGCTACGAATTTTATGGGCCAGAGAGACACCCAGCATTGCACATTCCATCGCACGCTGAGCTACTTTAAATTTATTTACCAGTTTGATAGTGAGTGTTCTCGTCTCGGCTCCGTATGTCATTACGGGTAGGACGCACTGGTTGTACACTTTGGTCTTAAGTGATGAAGCTATTGGTGATTATGAGTACGTCATAATATTCATAACCTTCTCGAATGGTATGAATATAGTAGTTATAGCTAAATGTATTCTCATGGTGTTAGTATTATATCAATAAAGTATTATTATTATTATACTGGGGCAACCTTAATGGTAACATCATTCTCTTGCAAATAGATTGAATAACTTTAAACACTAATGTTGATAAAATGTTTCATAAATAAACACAACTAGAATTGAAAAATTTATATTACTCTAATATAAAATTTTCAACTATATACTTATCTAGTAGAGGACCTTAAGATAATAAAAGTGGAGTACCGCAGGGTACAATATTCGTCCTTAATTAGATTTTGCTAACGTAAACAACCTTCTCAATTTATATTGAGCTTTAGAGAGTCTTATATTTGGAGATGATAAAACTATAATAAAATTATCAATAATGAACGGTTCACTACAAATGTTACTTTAATATAATAATTTGTATAAAATAAATATTTCAAAGACTGTGAAATGTTTCTTAACGAGGAATTGCAGTCCTTTTCGAATATAAATCTACAAGAGTTTGTTAATCAAATTATTTACGATTGATCTAAAGATAACACAACTGCTTCCAAAATTTTGGTGTAACACTAGACGAGCATCTTACGAAGCAAAACCATTGAGCAATTTTGATGCACTGATGAGCACAGATACAATCAGATTTTAAACCTCTCTAATAAAAGATAAAGAATATTACACATACCTAGATAAAACTTTAAATTTGATGCAATATGAAACTATATTAAGATTAGTATCATTCAACATTAGGCAAACTGATATAAATCTGCATACTGCCAAGGAAGATGAATCATCACCATTGTATCAACAGCCTTTAACCATCCATCGGTGCATAACAAGTCTCTACTTAGAAAGGAGGTTCTAACCTTTCATAATACACTAACTGATACTATAAATATAAATAAACTCTAGAATAAAAGTACAAACTTTGATTGCCTTTTTCACGCCCTTATAAATTTCAAAAATCTTCTTTTATTGCGTGCCTACACTCCTCAAGGAATACAAATATCAAATTTCAGCTTTTTAAATTATTGAAGTACGTGGTTCTTTTATCAAATAAGCCATGTCTTAAAATCTGTATGTCTGTGTGCTTCGGTTTATCTCTGGAATAGCTGAACCAATTTTGATAGGCCTATCAACTACTAGTAGATAGTTGACGACATTTTTAGGCAATTTTACTAACTTTACTCCACGACGTTACTAAGGGCGGTGGGTAATACTGCAGTCCTTTTAAATAAATTATCTACTCTCGGTTCCAAAAATAACGGGTCAGTCACATAAACCCGAATATCTCCCGAACTACGTATGCCATCCTAATGAAACGAAGACTGTTCAATTGAGAATTTAATTATACAGATAAAAAATAAAATAAAACTTAGTTACACCCACAATATTAATCTTAAATTAAAAAAAAACTATCGCTATTATGGACGTTATATTAAAAATAAAGGAACAACACAAACTTAAAGTGGAAAATAAAAATGTTTACACGTTACTGAGAGTCTCGTTGATAAATAATCTAAAAGACATGATTTACAAAATTTTAATTAACGTAAGGCGTATGTAAAATTTTATATGTAATATTATTGAGTGAAAATAATAAAATAGAGTATACTAGTATATATGTAAATATAGCGCATGTAAATATAATAATAATAAATATTTCTGACATCTTACACACAACGTCATCTAGTCCCAAACTAAGCAGAGCTTGTATTATGGGTACTAAACAACTGATATAAATACATAAACGTACTTTTTTTTTGTAAATGCATACTTAATATGCATAGAAAACACCCAGACTCCGAAACAAATATTTGTGGATCACGCAAATATTTTTCGACCTGGGAATCGAACCCGAGACCTCTTGATCAGCAGCCGCTAACCGCTAGACCAACAAGGCAGTCGGAAATATGGGTACATATATATATGAGTATTAATGAATTGTAAATGTGCACCACTAACTACTATTACTATTACAGATAAAAAATAAAATAAAACTTAGTTACACCCACAATATTAATCTTAAATTAAAAAAAAACTAAAGTAGTCATATTTTTCTTAAGATTACATTTTTTTTATGATTGTTTTTTTGCTGTTTTTCATCACTGGAGGCTTCATCACGTGGAGGCAATACAAAGTATTAAATGAAGAAAGTGATGAAAAACAGCAAAAAAACAATCATAAAAAAAATGTAATCTTAAGAAAAATATGACTACTTTAGTTTTTTTTTAATTTAAGATTAATATTGTGGGTGTAACTAAGTTATATTTTATTTTTTATCTGTATAATTAAATTCTCAATTGAACAGTCTTCGTTTCATTAGGATGGCATACGTAGTTCGGGAGATATTCGGGTTTATGTGACTGACCCGTTATTGGTTTATGTGACTGACCCGTTATTTTTGGAACCGGCTATAGTTATGATATTAATTCTTTTTAACGAAATGTCATTGGGCATTTTTTTTTCTTTCTTCATATCATATTTTCAAAGACTCTCATATGATAATTAAATAAATCTGACAGTCAACTATAAAGCCAACAGTAAACGCTAAATGTGATTCTTCATCTTATTAGCCAAACCTATCAAGACAAATATCAAGATTTTAAATTCGACGAACGGGTAAAACGACCAAATTAAGAAAGTCCGTACAATTATAGTTTTTGTGCTGTAATTGTATAGCTTCCTAGAGGTCTTTCTGAACTGGTTTCAGGTTTCAAACTTGGCCTCTTGTCTCGCAAACTCTTGGTGCATTTAACGAGATAACTTTGTCAGTTGCGGAAGACGAGCAAAAAGATATTTGAGAAGACGGATATAATATTCGGATATCTAATATATTTGAATTTACAATCAATTTTTAAAAATAGATGCTAATAAAGAGACACAATTTCTTTGAAGTGCTTTCACTGATCCATACACTGTTTAAACATTTATGATTATTTTAAAATTATTTCATTAGTTTTTCCACTTGTTCTTAAGTAGATTTGGAAGTTTTTCAATTTGGTGTTGTATCCGGGAACAATACTTTTATTTCTGGATAAAAAGTCGTATTTGAGTAGAATAGCGAAGGCGTTATATTATAATATAACTGAATAATAATAAAGAACGCATAAACATACATTTTAAAGTAATTAGATAAAAATAAAATTTAAACAAAGGAGGGCAATTTACATCAGGCCGTCAGGTAACGTCTTCTCGTTTATCGACTAAAATATAATATACATCACCATCATCATCATCATCAACAACCCATAATGTCCCACTGCTGGGTTCGGGTTTCTCCATACATATATTACATCAAATCTAAAAGCTTGTGATTATTGATGAAATCATCAACTTATGAAAACCGTCATTCAATTTTGATTTTACTCTTGATAGGACACAATTTCATACTTAATTTGGTTTAAAAAATATGCGAAATTCTAACTTTTTACTTAAACTCCTAGAAGACAAATATAAGTTAGAAACGATACTCATACGTATCATGGCCAATATAGTTCTATTAGATTTTTATGCAACGCTAAAGCATCTTATATTTTCGTGTTTGCAAATATATATTCTATATCAGCAGTTTTCTTTCAGTTGAGGGTAGTACCGGATGTTTTTATACCTTCATCCCTTATTGGATTTCTTTCATTGGCAGCTATAAACGGCAGTAAGGTTTCTGTATATTTGTGTTCTACTTGTTTATGTTGTCACTATTTTTGTTATGGAGTAAGCTGAATTTTTGTCGTTCAGTCCCAACGTTACTAGAATATTGACACGTTTTGTTAATATTAGAATGTTTTACCCTTTTTTGGATTTTTAGAAAGATTTTAAGCTCATTCCAAGATACTACTATGATACGATGTACTTATCTCGGATCACCTAGGCTAGCTATTTAATTAAATGGTTAAATCTAGTAAACTGTCCTAAATACTTACTTAATATTTGATTCCTAATTCACGAAAATAAATCTGTGTCTTTTTGACTACGTTTTTGTAAAGTACAGAAAGCATTTCCCAAAACCAAGGGTGTAAGGTGTTCTCTAGCTACTTCACTTAATCTGTTAAAGCAATAAACTAGGGTAAGATTAACCCAGTCTAGCTGCCACTATAAGCTTTGCTTAACTATCATAAAAATTAAGAAAAGATAATTATAAATATCTCAGTAAAATAAAGAAACTTTAAAAGATAAACTTTTTATAATCCACCTGCTTCGATGACAATGCCAATACCGAGTGAACTTTAAATGTAACTTGTGAAAGGTGATTGATAAACCTATCCGTTATCACCGTGTCATCGAGAGTATCGTTGGGAAAATCTTCTTTCGCATCGATCATGAAGTTCTTTTAATTTCCTCTTCGTCGTCTTGGGTAGCTAAAAGAATGAGTGTTATTAGGTAACTAGTTCACGACTTCACCTGTATGTATGTCGATTATCGCAGTACTAGTGTTTTAAAAAATCTAACTATTTCCATGACATACAGACAAGAGTTACTTTAGAATTTTAATAATTAGTATATACAGAACTATATAGATCCGGGTCCTAGAAATTACGTACGTATTCAGCTTTTAGAACGTCGATTGAAAGGACCAAAGTCATTTTTAGTTTCATTTACAGTTTTTGTTAAAAGAATTTGGACCAATATCGTGTTACTGGCGAATTTCTAGGTAGACTATGTAGTTTATAACGTATTGGATTTACCACGAATCCTCGTCCTACTCGTAACTCAAAATAACACTTTTCACTGAATGCATATGGAAGTATTAATAGTAGTACGGTTAGAAACATTTTATTCTAAATTTTTGTTTATCCATCTATCTGTGTAGATATGTACATAATATATGTTCCAGCAGCTTTTGATTTGACGGCAATTTTAACGGCGACTGGCAGGATGATGTTGTAGGCAGCAACTTAAGCATTTTTTTTTAATAATAATAACTATATTGTACACCAGGTAATTACAAAGTACTTATAACAAGGTATGTAGGTACACGGTATGTAGGTACAAGGTATGTAGGTACAAGGTATGTAGGTACAAGGTATGTAGGTACAAGGTATGTAGGTACAAGGTATGTAGGTACTTTTTCTAATATACAAAAAAATGTTTAGAAAATAATACAAACAAATATGGGATGCCTCAGCATTTCCTAGCAAAGTATTAATTACAAATCTACAATAGAGAACCTTTGTGCTTAAAAGGAAAACATTCTGTAAAGTCAGGCTCAATTATTTGTAAAAGGTCGTCTCGAAGTATTATATTTTAAAGAAGTACTGAAATAATTTGACATTGAAGAAGCTCCTTGAAAATAGATGAATTTATTTCTTCCAAAACCATACAAAGTAAGTGTTTCCTGACTGAAATATTTAATCATCTATTCAAAGTCCGTTTTGTAATGGGTACTATTGTTTTTGCGTTTGTCATCTTCTCATCCCAAATTAGTTTGGATTAGACGACCGGGATCATTTAATAAATGTTGAATTTGATTTAAATGAAACATGACCTTGAAATTTATATAAACTAACTCCTCTCGCGTTTCTCTCGCTCTCGCACTCTAGCTTTCACTTTCTCAGGCTCCAGACTATCTATGAACAAAATTTTATTTGAAGCGGTTTAGTAGTTTTTTAATTTATCGCGTACAGACAAACAGATAGACGCGTTGGACGACTTTATTTTATAATATGTAGTGACAGATCATCATAATCATCATCACCATCAACAGCCTTTAACAGTCCACTACTGGATATAGGCCTCTCCTTGGAAAGGAGGTTATACCACGCTGGCCAGACGGGTTAGTAAAGGGTTTGTTTCAAGTTTTCCTTCTCTTGGCAGTGATGTTAGCTCCTTATTTTGTTCCTTTAGTCGCCTCTTACGACACCCATGGAATGAATAGGGGTGGTGACACTTTGTATTCTTAATCCGTCACCACACGGACATAATAATAATATATGTTGTAAGTATGATAATCATCAACGACCTTTAAAAGCTTATTGCAGGATATAGGCCTCTTCATAAAAATTAGGTAGTCTGTAATATGGCTCTACTATACAGTAGACCAGGTCGGTATAACCCTCTTAAAGAAAACAACCTGAAAAAACAGCATTGGTGACGTCATGTTTCGTTGGTGAGTGCTAGACCGAAGGCCCACTGATGCCCAAGTATCTCAATAAAACGCCGTGTGTAGGTCACCATGCTGCATTGTTTGCATTTACAACTTGCCTGGTGACCACCACTCTTGACCCTATGAGTAGGCTTTTCATCCGCCAGGGTGGAGTCCTTTTGGCATGCTTATAAATATAAATAGGAGGATTTGGTGTACAATACTACGCTAGTCTTAAAATTTGTTTCAAGTTTTGCTTTTGGTTCCGCAGTTTGCTTCCTAAGTCACATCTTATATACCTCTACCTCTAAAATATCTTCTTCTTCTTTTGATGAGATGGCAAGCAGCCGAGTAATATCAGCTATTTCTGCCAATATCAAGTAGCTATTTAACGTCTTGAGTTCCAAGGTTTTCTGGTCTTCAAATCTTCATCATAATCAATTTAATGATGAAAAATGTGGATGAGATGTAAATTAAATGGGAACCATCTTTAATAACCCTCTAAGATATCCACAGGTGAATAGAGGTTATTCAAAAATGTCATCAACATCAAATATGTTTTTTTTTGTCTTTTAAAAAGACAACTCACGCATTAGGAATGTATATTCCTGTGTCGCGGGGGACTTTACAAACATACATGAAACGGACACAAAAAACACCCAGACTCAGAACAACAAATTGTGAATCACACAGTGTTATCCTACGTGGGATTTGAACCCACGACACTTTGGCGCAGTAGGAAGTGGCGTGGCGACCGCTTAAGCCACTAGGCCAACCGTGCAGTCAAGTATGTGTTGTATAACATTAAACAAATGTCACACAACTAAATTTGAATGCAACTTTGTTCTTGTAATTTCAGGACAATCAACCCAGTGTCAATAGTCGTGAAATTAATATCACTCTGCAGTTTGTCTTTGTTTTATATGATAATAAAGTATTATAAAATTTTGGTAGACGACAATTAACTGCATAGTGCACTTAAAAGTTTAGTAGATTATCACTAAAAGGCTAACGACTTCACTAAAATATAATAACGCAATGGAGTTAAATTAAAATGTTTTAGCCACGAGACAATAATGAAGTTAAATTAGCCACAGTCAGAAAACAAATTTAAGTTATAAAACTGATATGTTGTTGAATTATTTAAACTTGCAACTGATTCGACATTGCAATATAAAAATGAACTTGAAAAAGAATTAAAGGTTAATTAACTTAAAAATTAGAATTGAAAGTAACGATCTTCACCTTGAAAAAATCGACCAAGTGCGTGTCAGGCCACGCACAGGAAAGGGTTCCTCAGTCAATCATAATGGTACGTCAATTAATGCGTTAATTTTGTATGACGTTTTCCAAGTGAACGCATTTTACAAGCTAAGCCTCCATAACTCCTGAACTAATAAAGTCATCTAATCCGTTATATATTTTCTTCAAAGTTCATTAAATGGACCACCATCACGAATTTTTCCAAATTTTTTGAGCCAGCCGTTTAGCTTTTAGAGTGGGGGGAAGCCCTTTTTTTTATAAAAATGTGTCTTTTAAAGTAGAATATCTCGCAAACGGATACCTAAATCAAAAAATCGTCTTAAAAACTTTTTGTGTTTTCAAAAGACCTATCTAATGATACCCCACACGATGGGGTAGCCGCGAGAAAAGAAAATCATCCCCACTTTACGTGTAGGGGAGGTACCCTAAATGAAAATATTTTCATAATTTTATTGTAGGACTTTGTCGACGTACTTACCACACATATTCATGCAAAGTTTCACCTTGCTAGCACTTACCGTTTGGACAGTAAGTCGAGAACGGACGGACAGACGGACATTCGTCATGTCGTGAACTTCGGAACCCTAAAAATGAACTTAAAATAGAATAAAAGGTTAGGTCTTCACCTTGAAAAAAGTATAATCTAATGCAATGAAATAAAATTCAAGTGTCTGTTTGAAATTTCACTTTCAAAAATACATGAAACTACATCATTCATTTTCATTAACAGCCTTTAACAGTCCACTGCTGGACATAGGCCTCTCCTTAGAAAGGAGGTTTTGGCCTACTATACCACGCTGGCCAGACGGGTTGGTATAGGGTTGGTTTCAAGTTTTCCTTCTCTTTGCATTGATGTTGTCTTGCGTAGTTTATCCCTTAATCGCCTTTTACGACACCCGCGGGATGAATAGGAGTGGTGACAATCTGTATTCTTAATCCGTCACCACATGAAACTACATTACAAGGCATTTCAAAATCTTATAATTTAGTTATGTTTGTTCCGCCGAACTTCTGGAACGGCTCTATCGCTTTTGACGGTAATTTCACTGGTTGATTGCTGTTGATATAACGAATAATATAGACTAATTCTCTGTTATAGCTAGCTTTACTACTTACTTTTTAGTTTAGACATCAATAAAATTGGAGACAAACTGTGTTAGTGACAATTTTGTATTTTGAAACACACTTTGCCGACTGTAGTTAAAAGTATGCTAAGAAGTATTCAGCAATTAGTCCAGATTGGATTTATCTTTATTAAATATACACTGTGTAAATCAAATAACAGGAAAAGAATACCTACAATATATACAAGTTCATTGAACTTTTAATAGATGGCAGTATGTGCACCAACTTTTATTTTTGTCACTAATAAAAAATATTAGTACAGGATTTATTTACCTACACGTAATAGTTATAAGAGACAAAAAGTACAGAATGGTTAAGAAAGAAATGTTTTTATGATGTGAATGAACTTGTCAAATCGCGAGGATAGGAAGTAATTTATTTAGTATTGCTATGAGATCTAATTTGTATTCAAATGACACTGACAATACCCAATAACATAATATTTATATTAATTTAATTTGACATTTTTTTTATTAATAATTTTTAATTTCGTTCTTGACATATCTAATAAATATTTTTGACATTTGGATGCATCATTTGATTAATTTAATAATATTTAATTAATTTAATTTAAAGTGTAATACACAAAATATTTGCATACCAATCTTCACTGGTGGGATGTAAATGGGACATGTACAATTTTTAAGACCATACTCTGTAAACCTACATTCTGGCAAATAAATTATTATGATTGTAGTAATCCGTGTCAATGTACTTAGCATCCGTTATTAATTATTGCATTGTATGTATAAAGTTCAATAACCAAATGCACACACGCACAGACACGTTACACGGAGTTATAATATTTAAGTCAGTACATATTATTAATAAAATGAGTTGGTATTACAATCTAGTGTTGATCACTTGTTTCCCCGTCCTACTAGGACTCACGTCGTAATACTAAGGCTACACCCACAAAGCAGAACCCACATGATTATGAAAAATCATGAAATTTTACTATTAATTATTTATTAAAGACGGTTTTTATAAATATTTTTTTGTGGTCTATCCATATGGAACTGTATTCTCGTATATATTCTCGTCAACGACTCTAAACTCCTACCTTACTGCAGCTACTTCTGGAACACTTTCTAAAAAAGCCTGACTTGACTGCACAGATGGCCTAGTAGTTGAAACTGTCGCTGCACCGCTCTCTGCAGTGTCAAAGTGTTATAGGTGTGATCCCCACATGAGACAACTATTTCTGTGTTTCACAAAATTTTGTTCTGATTCTAGGTTTTTTTAACCCCCGACGCAAAAAGAGGGGTGCTTCATCCGTTCGCGAGCTACGGAGCCACAGGCAGATAGACAGACAAACAGACAGACACGTCAAACTTCTGTAATCGAATTGTTAGGTTTGGAGTGGTCCCCCTATGCGTTGTATTTTTTTAAGAATTAGAATCATTACTTTTTAAAGGGAACTGAGGTTATTGTGTTGAGGTTTTTTTTTTAATTTAATTTATTTTTTTGGCTCCGTTCCATGGACCTCACTGTACAAGATTAATCATTTCTTGGAGATTTCTTTTAAAGAAAAAAGAAAGTTGTAGAAGCTTCATAAGTATTATAGCTTATATATAGAGCAAGAGCCCAGAGCCGCCAGACCTACGTCATTAGTGCAAAGCTGAAATTTTCAGGATTATCAGTACAATGTCTTGTTAAGATGTATGTGTGCCCATTAGCTTGAAAGCGGGGCCGTTTCGGAGGTAGCGCAAAGAACAAATGGATGAAAACTTTACTTACCTACGTTAAAGGTGCAAAGCTAGTATTTACATATTTTTTCAAGAATATTATTTAAAATTAAAATTCATTACTGCCAGACACTTTCCGTGGGCCATTACTTCTGCCAGACGTCTTGAAAGTTGTAAAAAAATTAGGTAAACTACGTTATAGTAGCAAACCTAAATTTTATACATATTAACTAAGGTAGGTACTATTTTAAGACCCTTTGTATGCGGCCAGACCAATCCGAAGGGCCAATCATCCCCCCAGACACCTTTAAATATTTGTAGTAATTAGGAAGCTGAGGTATATCAAATTTGGTATTATTTCAAGAATAGAATTTTAAAATATTAAATGGTTTTTACACGCTTTTTATTAGCTTCACCTGTATGTTTGTTTGTTTGTAACCAACTCATTTGGGTGCGATTTTGACCAATAGTAACCATTTTACATTATAAGATTTGGCTCTATAGTTCTACGTTATAGTTGCGTATCATGCTAACCATTGCCGTCAATGCTTAAAATCAAAATGGAGTTCACCCAGGAATCTTTGTAATAGTCATTGAACAAATCAATACTTTACATCGTTGAACGAATGTGTAAGATACCATGTTAAAGCCCATTGAAGACTTTGGCCTAGACACATACACATCTTACCACTGTAACCGCCACGATTCAACCGATGTAATTTCCCATGGGAAGCTTCGCTAAAGCCTCCAGATCCGCGAGGACTGTTTAATCAACGTTCACTTATGTTTCACGATAGATATTACGGTATATACAAAATTGCATTTGTTTACATTAACATAAATAATACTCGTTTATGAAGATTAGAACAAAATCTGACGATATGTTTAGCAATGGATCGAGGTGGATTGATTGCTTAGTTGAAAATTCATTTAGTGAGTGAGGTTACTAGAGATTCAAACTCCTTTAATTCTGGGGACGGTTTTTGTCTGTGGTTAAGTCTCGTATTCAATAATGTTTTTATTTATCTTGAATACTTGTTTCGTTGGTCTAGTGGATAGCATATGTGACTGCTAATCAAGAGGTCTCGAGTTCAAATCCCGGGTCGGGCCAAAAAGTGTTTTTGGGTATTTCTTAGGAAATTCCTAATAGTAGCCCGGAGATTGGAAGTTTGGCGGTAATTCACGCTTGATCCTCGGAGAGCACGTAAAGCCGTCGGTCCCGGTTGTCATGAACATATATGGCAATCGGTATTCAGTCAGGAAGTCAGTGCTCTTAAATTTACTGACAACTAATTCAACCCTCGAATTTCAGTTTTCCCTTAGGGTTGCGGAAGTCCGATGCCAGTCGCTCCGTGGAAAAACTGGTATTCAGGTAAAACCGGTTGAACTAGTAGCCGACCCCAAATAATATTGGGAATAAGGCTAGGAAGAAGACTTGTATCTATTTCATAATCTGCATTGTATTAGTTCTGTATCTGCATTATATTATCATGCTTCTTTAGTTTTCCCTTCTTATCTACTCACTATCTCCCAATCATGTTTTTCTTTCTATCTCATCTGTGTAGACTGTAAAAAATTGCTTCCACTTCTATTTGCATGCTTAGTTTTAAGTCCTTTTTTATTATTACCTAGTGTGTATTAAAGTTACTAAAATACTAAAAGTCTTTAATACAGAATGTTGGTATTTTAGTAACTTTTCTCTCAATAAACCCAATAAAATATTATCTTAAAAAAATATTATCTATAAAAATAAACAGAATTGGAGTATTTCTATCTAATATGAAATAATCAGTGTTATAATAAATCCATATTCGATTTATATATTAAGGTTCTATACGTTACTAACATCAAAAATGCAAATTATTATTTATTTTGTCTCACTCTGTCCGTCTGTCTGTCTGTCTGTCTGTTCCGGCTTATCTCTGTAACGGCTGGACCGATTTTCACTAACAGAAAACTGGTGACTTAAGGACCTCGATGTTACTCGCGATTTACAACAGTTACCACGGGTAACACAGCAAGACTCAGCTGGTCATTAAATAAAACTGATATTATTCTTTAAAATGATAAAATATAATGTATATTGTTTCTAAAAATACTAAATTTATGCATATCGTAACAAGTCTGATAAATTCAATTTGATACCAGTGATTGGTCTCGATGGCATAACGAGATTATATCCCACAGGTATTCGAGTGTGATCATGTTGTTACTGCAATATAGCAATGTTATTTTATGTAACGTTATTTGAGTACATTATAAACTTAGATACTTTAAATAGAAAACACATATTCAAGTAAATATAACGTTATATTGTTTTAAACAACTGGTAACATTAAAATAAAAATCTGCAGTTACTCCGCGATCATGGAGCTTACAACACCGCCCAAATATCGGATACTCATTATCAAAAAGGATGTACCTTTTTGTTTGCAGATTTCTATTTTAAAAATAACGTTTTTATGATTATTTATCAACCGAAAGTAGTTCTGTCTGTATCTCTGATCTGTTGCACTTTCGATGCTAACGTAACACCCTACTCCTCCGTTTAACATCCTCGAAGTGGGGAGCTGCACCTTCGGTTCTGCGTACCACAGGGTTAACGTTGTGTTTCTCTGCAGGCGAATACTCGTGCCCAGTGTGGCAGCGATCTGCCCACGCCAAGAAGGTGGATGTAGCCCTGAACGAAACATGCCGGAGAATAACTGGATGTCTGAAGCCGACGCCGGTGGAGATGCTGTATCCACTAGCAGGCATTGCCCCCCCAGCAGTCCGCAGAGAGGTAGCCTCCGCTATAGAAAAGTGGAGACAGGAAACTGATCCTAGACACCCAATGTATGGACAAAACCAAACCACGAAAAGGCTGAAAAGCCGAAACAGTTTCCTAAATGTAATTCCTGTGGATACCAACAACCCTCCCAAAGCCAGAGAAAACAATTTTGTCCCTTTAGCCGAAAAACTACCTCCAGGAGATAAACTTCCCTGGCCAACCTGGAAGGCGCTTAATAGGCTGCATACCCAGGTTGGCAGATCTGGGGACAATCTGACAAAGTGGGGATTTATACACCCAAGCGCAAATAAATGCGAATGTGGCGCGTCACCACAGACAATGGACCATTTGTTGTCATGCCCCACGAGCCCAGATTCGTGTACGCTTGAAGACCTGCACCAAGCAAGACCAAACGCAATCCGCGTCGCCGAGCACTGGGCCACAATAGTGTAAAGTGTTGCCATCGACACGATAAGAAGAAGATGCTAAGCCTATGAACCTATATGATTGTCATTTTTATGTCATGTCGGAAATAATCCACTCCTATTTACAACCCGGTCACATTATCTCGAGACCTCGCTGGAATGCGAACCTCCCGCCCCGTTCTCCTTTCACCTCCCCGCGCTCGCCACGGCGCGTCCGTACGGTTAGCACTTTCTTTGCCGATACGCGTCGACTTTTTTTCGTGGTATATTTTTAAACATTGCATTGTTACGTTTGGACTTTTATTGTTATTTTGTTATTGCTGGTATGTTAAAATATTGTTTTTGTTGCAACGTTGGACATTTTTGTTAAGTTTGGACATTTACAATAAACACTTCTTGTACCCATTTAACCAAGATTTTTTCATTTATTTTTCATCATTTTAATCATATCATTATAATAATATTACCTACATTACATTAATTAACACAATCTTTGTTTTGTTGGAAATCTTATTGTTTATAATAATATCCTACTAGAGGATACTTGTTTTGCGCACCATATCAGAGCGCGACGTGACGTCATCGACGCCAGGTCTCAAGATAATGTGACCGGGTTATGAATACATTCAATATCATTCCATATCGATTATAGAATCGACTAAAACTAAAACAAAACTAATACACAGTAATTTATGGTACATAATCATGCGCCGTCATATATGACAACCCAGCAAAGCTCAGTCGCCTAAGTAATTTGTTTTAAAACAAAACAGGTGACTCTAATCTAAGTTTAAGTTAAATTTTCTGACTTACCTCCTTTTGAATTATACTTAAATCTTAAATGGAACAGTTGACTTGCTCGTGAGTATTCTGCGAAAGGAACTTTAATCCAGGGTTCTAATTGAGGGCACGCGATTTATTCTGAACCTCATACCTCAATTAGAATGAGGGATATAGAGTTAGAAGCCATTGTGTGTGAGAAATTGTGTTTATGTATAACTCGATAGTAAGTGTGTATCAAATGAACTCTTTTCAGACTTTTGCAAATTTTGCACATACTCATGTGTTTGCTGTAAAAAAAATACTGTAAAATTAATTTTATCTTATCAGAAGAAGAAATAATTATCATCATTTATTTCTGTGTTATGAATCTCTTGCTTCTTGATAGACTTGATGACGCCGTCTCGTAGGAATCACTGGGTCCACTGAGTATGCGTATCGAGACGATGGAATAGAGTTGGGTGTGCAGTTTTTTTTTATATTTAAGCCTACCAAAATGACTGAAGTCACCATCCTCACTATTAGTATAAATATTGCCGCACCCTGACCTGATCGGATGCTTCTTCATATTTCTCCTCCGGAGGCCGGAAGAATGTTTCAGAATAATTGTTCCTCCGCAGCTCCGGTCTGACACTCACCAACGAAATACGACAGTACGAATGCTGTCATTGTATGTTACTAATCTAGATTGTAACCTCTTTTGTTAGAAGGGTCACTCACCGGACAGCCCGCGGTAGTTCGCACAAGAATCAGGGCGCCTTTGTCTGCAGAGGATTGATATGTGTGTGTACCCTGCCGATGCCCCAGGAAATCAAGAAAACTCTTTCTCAGTTTCACAGATATGTATTTTACACCAAGAGATAATAATTAATATACATAGGCCCTAATACAGAATTGTACTTAATTCTACTAGTAATAAATTAGGTGGGTTAACAAACAAAATGTATGTTCTTATTCTCCTAGTCACCGTCGTGTGGACCGGAACCAGTGGTAGATCCCTGGGTGCACACTTCTCTCCTGGATGTGTAGGATCCTCAAGGGCCGTACTTCGGGGACGCACACCAGAGAAAAAAAGTATAAAAAAATGGTATTATTATCAAATGAAAACTCAGTAACCCTCCTTGTGACCCAGCAACTGCTCAAGGAATGATCGGCGCTGTGTGGCCACCACCGCTGGCACTCGCCTGTATCTGGCAGTGGAGTCTCAAATGAGAAGAGGGGCTTTTCTTGCAATCTCCAGGTATTCCTAGCGAGGATTATAGAAAACTATACCAAGCGAAGCGACCCTGTGAAAAAGATTATATCCTAAGATACACGTCTAGAACACACGATAAGGCCGAGATACAGTTTACAGATATAATATATTAACTCACCACAAATTGCGGGCACGGTATATAAAAATTAATCTTCACAAGTAACTAACAACAGCAAAACTTAGTTCAAGATATAACACAATAAGAGAAATGAAATTTCTATGAGTGAGACCGGCTTTATATATCCTATTTCAAGATCTATAGTATATAACTAACCTACCCCCTTACAAAATAAGATAAACATCACGCCATTTTCAGAGACACAACTAGAATTAAAAAAACTATTTAATACTTAGTCTATGATTAAAATCGATTTGAACCCGACTTGAGCGCCACCCAGTGTCTATTTGGAGAAAACAGGACTCTTTGCGGAAGATAATAGGCGATGGAGTAATCAATGTTGCCCAAAGATGGCGCTAATAGCAAGATCGCTTCTGTGAGATTAATTAATTTTATGTTATTCTAACAAAGCAAAAAAAGAGTGTTACAAGATAATCAGGCTCGATGGATAAGTTTTAATATGTTGCGGAATGAGTGATTGCTGGTTGGTTCACAGCGAGCGGTGACCTAGGGCACCTTTCTAGCGTATGTCTGAATCCAGTGATATCAAGCAGGAACAAACGAAATGGTTCAGAAACGGGAAAAGGTTGGACGGACTTACCAGTTGGAAGCACATTCACGAACCCGGTTCTTCAGTTGGTTGGTTCAGACACGAGTCCCACACAGCACAGGCAGGGGACCATACTCCACACGAAATGTACATGGTTTTCACAACTTAGATCAGTCTATATCCATTGTTTTTAGATATTTTTCACGAGCAACAACGTGATTCGCACTACCGCGGCCATTAGAGTTTTTCTCAGTTCTTGCGCACCAGATGGCACTGATTCGAACTCGCTTCATGTGCAAGGGAGATTTGGATGTGTGAAGTTAGGTAATGATATTTGGATAGGAAAATAATAAGGACTGTTCCCAAGCCGCAACAGTCATTATTTGGTTGGTCTTCTGTTGGAGGTTAGTGAAGCCAACCAGCCGGAGGGTGAAATCTCTATCTCTACTACCTCTAAATTTATTGAATCTATATGGTTTTAAAAATTTAATAGAAAAGTCATTAAACTGCTTACTGAAATATAAGATTCCATTTATGTACAGAAAGTAACATAATCATGTATAAGATTACAATGGTCTTGGAACCTGGCTTAGTCAGCCTACTGTATCAATTAAGGAACAGATGTAAAAGTTTTGTTAGGTTATCACATTAAAGCCCCATTTAACACCTGATAGTATACTGATTGACAAAAATATAGCTACTTCAATAAAATATGTATTGAATGATTTCCTTCCCGCCTTTCCTATATTATATTATGAAAAGATTCGTTTCCATTTCATTTATTTCCATTAATATTTGAAGACCACTTTTCCACTCAAATGTTTTGGTTACTATCTACATCCGAGTTTGGCTATTTCCCCAAAGATGGAAGAAATTTTGTACGAAATCGGGCCGATGTACGAATTTCTTATAGAATATTATCTTATGTTCTATGAATGTTAAAATAGACGAAAATTGTTAGGGAATTCAGAAGGACCAAATGAATTCTGAACATGATTTATTAAAGCTTGTTGTGGATTCAATATGTTGATTTATGACTACCTCTGTAGCGCAGTGATAACGTGCAATTGCTGTGCTTGAGGCCTCGAGTCGATTCCCGGGTATTTTGTATTCGAGTTTGGGTGTTTCCTATGTATGATATGTATGTATTTCCAAAAATTGTATGTTTATGTATTTATATTAGATGTATAGTAGCCACTGCTAATCAAGAGGTCTCGGGTTCAAATCCCGGGTCGGGCCAAACAGTGTTTTTGGGATTTTCTTAGGCAATTCCTAATAGCAGTCCGGATTTTGGAAGTTTGGCGGTGTTTCACGCCCGTGCCTCGGAGAGCACGTAAAGCCGTCGGTCCCGGTTAGCATGAACATCTATGGCAATCGTTATTGGGAAGTCGGTGCCCTCAAACATACTGTCAATTAGTTCAATCTTCGAATTTCAGTTCTCTGTTAGGGTTGCGGAGGTCCGATGCCAGTCGCTCCGTGGAAAAAGTGAAATTGAGGTAAAACCGGTTGAACTAGTAGCCGACCCCAAATAAACTCCGGAATAAAGACTCGGAAGATGTATAGTAGCCATAATACAAGCTCTGATTATTTTCGGACTAGATGGCGTTGTGTGTTTTATGTCCGAATTATTTATTTACCTTTGAGGTACCTCGAGAGATAGTTAAAAATATTTATGTTAGGAAGTATACGATATGTATTTATCACTCATACACACGAGGCGCTTGTAGCCCAGTAGCCTTAGGTGATTAGAAACAATCACCAAGGATGAGCAACGATGGCGCTTGGATGGGTGACCGTTAGTAACACCATGAGCGTCCCCATGATTCGGAGGTCACGACTGCTGTTACGACCGTCATGAAGTTTAGTTGGAGGCGTACGGACGTTTTAAAAAGTTCTCTTGCCAGTCCCCAACCCAACGTATGGCCCCCTGAAAGAAGGCACGGCCCAGCAGTAGAACGCTATGAGTCATGATTCATACACACATCATTTACAGAGTAAGTTAACATAAGTCCATAGGAGGACCCTCATCTGAAATATCTTCGAATTCAAATGAATGTATTTACAATTTTTAACTAACAATATCCCTTTCTCTCATTTATTCAAATTTGATACCGAAGAATGAGCTTTAATTTCTTGGTACATGGTAAATTCCGGGAATCAATTTTTAGTAAATGGATTGTAAAATGTATTTATGTTGAATGTATAGCAGCAATAAAAGCACAGACTGGAGCTGGTCAACTTGTAGCTGCTATTTGATAAGCCATAGCTGTCTTTGCTTCAGTAGTCCTTTACAGATAATTGAATTGGCACCAATCCGATTACACGCTATTCTGTTACTGAAGACTGGGAATCAATTGAGCCGATAGAAAATAAACAAATCCGTAAGGTAAAATAGTGAACTTTGTTTTCTTTTTCCGTCAGATTGCATTTTAAAATACATATTAAATACTTATAGGTCCTTCTTTTTTTTAGGGTCGTCTTTACACACTCCATAAGCTCTAGCCTGGGTGTGACAGGTTAGGCCATCTGTCACCCTAGCAAAAGCAGGCTGGGGTGGATGAGCGATGCACTACTGAGCGCCAGAAAGGGGAAATCGTTGTTGCTATGACGATGGGGGTTATCTGCAAGCCGTAGTTAGATGGTACGAGGTATGTCAGGGTTCCAGGGATTTCCTTTCTATGGTATACCTGGTTCTCCGGCAATTGGAATCTGAGTCGGCGTGCGGTTTTGGGCTTCAGTCGTCAGAAGTACTTTTAAAAGATTAAAAAAATTATACAAAAATGACGTTTTCTTATATTGAAATTATGTATTTCACAAGATAAATTCTAGTCATTGATAATAATATCCAATTATTTCTATTTTTAATCAACTTCAGAAAGGAGGAGGTTCTCAATTAGATTGATATTTTTTTATTAGATCTACTGTGTATCTTATTAGTATTTATTAAGTGAAAACTGTCAAAAACCATTACCGACAAAGTTTTATGCTCAAACATACAATTATGTAAGTAAATATAGCTCTAATGTTCTACGTTCTGTAATTTTCGTTGATAACTTTCCAAGACAATATAAAGTAGCTAATACAATATCTCGTGTAAAATTGTACAAAAAACCTTTTTCTTTAAGCGGTGTTAAAATATAAAAAGCTCATATTTATTCATGAAAGTTTACTACCAGCATATTTGTGTAGCGATTGAAAATTATTACGGTACCTGATATCGTATAAGATATTGTGTATTATGGAGTAAATATTAAGTGGCAATCTCTTGGATGAACAGAATGTATTTTTTGGAAGCGACTACGGAAGACGGGGGCCCTATTTTGGAACAATGTTATTTTCTTTCCGTTTGGTAAGGAATGACTTTAACCCTCTCTTGAGAGGAGACTCGATCTCAGCAGTGGGACGTTTTGGGTTATTGATGATGATGACCATGGTAAAAAATACTACTTGTAGAACTATTTTTTGGGTATTTTAGCGTATGCAGCTGCTGATCAAGAAGTATTGAGTTCGATTCCCGGGTCGGACCAAATGTTTGTCCAGATGTCCGTAATATTTATTTATTTAAATCTCTTAATTGTAGATTACATTTCTGCGCTTTTAAATTCAAAAATTATTTTATTTCTAACATTATTATCTGCGACTTCTTAACTGTATTAAAGGAAACTGATAAATAAATTCAATCAAGTAAAAAAAAGCGTTCATAGTCTCGTAGCCTTACCTGATTAGAAACAATCACCGAGGGTACGCAACGAAGGTGCAGTCAGTGCTTAGATGGGTGACCATTTGTATCGCGATATATTATGAGCATTTCCGTGATTCAGAGGTCACGTAAAGCAGTCGGTCCCGGTTGCTATCATAACGACTGCTATCGTGAAGCGTAGTTGGTGGCGTACGGGCGGCTCAAAATCATTCAACGGCAAGATTTACATAGACACAACGTGTCTTGCCAGTCCCCAATTCGTACTCGGCCAGCGTGGGGACGTGTAGCCTTAACCCTCCTGAGAGGATACCTGAAGCCCAACAGTGGGACGTTATGGGTTGATCGGAGTAAAAAAAAGTAATAATGCTTATAAGTGATTATGTTAATTAAGTCGGAGTTTCAAACAAAAAAAACTTTCATATAGGTATGTAGTATCATCATTATCAATAGCCTCCACTGCTGTGTCCACTGCTTTCATCAACAGCCTTTAGCAGTCCACTGCTGGACATAAGCCTCTCCTTGAAAAGGAGGTATTGGCCTACTATACCACGCTGGCCAGACGGGTTGGTATAGGGTTAGTTTCAAGTTTTCCTTCTCTTTGCATTGATGTTGTCTTGCGTAGTTTATCCCTTAGTCGCCTTTTACGACACCCGCGGGATGAATAGGGGTGGTGACACTCTGTATTCTTAATCCGTCACCACACGGACGTTCACTGCTTTACATAGATATATAGAAAGATGGCTCTTAAAACATACACCGTTCTAAACATAGTACCGCAACATTTTCCGGAACGTCATTGTTAAACTCGAGATAGGCAGTTAGAAAACAATATCAATGCAATAAAACCATTTATTCATTTAAACAACCCATCGAGAGCATTATGAAGATCATTATCAGAGGCCATTTCATATTGTCTGTTTTATAGATGAATAAAAAATAAAAAACTCAGCGCACGTCCTTACTGGCTCCTAGGGAGTAGTTTATATAAATAATATTCTTTTCTATCGATTAAAGTAGTTCCAATGGCAGTTATGATCCTGTAAACCGTTGTAACGTTCATAATGGCCAGTCATTGTATAGCGTCCTTTGCGATTTATTCGTTGACTTGAGAACAAAAGTGATTTGATTTTCCTTATTCTGAATAGTGTTTATTGTGTGAATAAATATTTCGTTATTGTCAGAATACCTTCCTCAGTTATTTATACAAAACGAGCATTGTATAAGGGCTGTTAAAAAAACTATTTGTTTAATCTAACTGTTCTATGTGAAAGTATAATTTATACGACCCATTATGTATACTATGTATATACTAAATGAATCCCGCGTTGTTACCTTTGCTTATTATTGAAAATCGCGAGCAACCCGCCACAAAACGAAGATAGTTTAAAAAAGTTTGCCAAGTACGTGTCAGGCCACGCAAAGAGTAGGGTCCCGTAGTCATGTATAATGCCAAGTGAAATTAAAATCGTGTCCAGTAGATAAACGTTGTTTATTTATTATTTCATTTTATTTGTAAGAAATTTTCCATGTTAGCGTATTTTACAAGTTGGCCTCTATAACTCTTGAACAAACAAAGCTGTGTAATTTGATATAGTTGTTTAAAGTTCATTAAATGCACTACCAGGATTTTTTTTCAGATTTTTAGAGCCAGCCGTTTAGTTTTTAAAGGGCTGTTTAGCTTTAAAAATGTACTTTGAAGTTAAATAACTCAAACATTTACGTAATTCAAAAAATCATCATAGCAAACTCTCCATGTTTTTCAAAGAACTATCTAACGATACCCCATATAATGGGATAGCCCCGGGAAAAAATATCATCCCCACTTTACGTGTAGGGGAGGTACCCTAAATCAAATTTTTCATGAATTTAATACAGCACTTTGTGGACGTGATAGAATAACATAACCCTGCAAAGTTTTATCTGACCATCACTAACCGTTTGGACGGTAAGTGGGGAGAGACAGATTGACGGACATGACGAATCTATAAGGGTTCCGAGTTATGAACTACGTATCCCTAAAAATAATCTTAGTTACTTCTTATATCATCAGCTTTCTGCCAGTGAAATATCCTTCTAAATTAGTAGAGCCCTTCCAGAGATTAGCCGGAACAAACAGACAGACAGACAGATTTTCTTTTTTTTTGTAAACAATGCATATACCACAAAACTAATCATTTGATATTATAAGAAAACACTACATTATTGTGATAGCTTTAACATAGATATGACAAAAATATACAATAGATAAAGGAAATGAATTCCTAATAGCTGCCCGGAGTTTGGAAGTTTAGCGGTGATTCACGCCCGTGCCTCGGAGAGCACGTAAAGCCGTCGGTCCCGGTTGTCATGAACATCTATGGAATTCGTATTGGGAAGTCAGTGCCCTCAAATATACTGACAACTAGTTCAATCTTCGAATTTCAGTTCTCCCTTAGGGTTGCGGATTTCCGATGCCAGTCGCTCCGTGAAAAAACTGAAATTCAGGTAAAACCGGTTGAACTAGTAGCCGACCCCAAATAATATTGGGAATAATGGTTAGGAGGATATAGATAAAGGAAATGAAAATGATAGTGATAAAATCTTGTTAAAATAATAATAAGCACCTGCAAAACAATATACTTGATATTATAAACACCAAACCTTTTCTAGTTAGATCAGCAGATACGTAAAAATGTAATAATATTATCGAAATATTTACTTTCCCTTCATAAAATAAAGATTATATTCCTTGGGAAGGTTTCTTCTGAGACCCGATGTGTACTGGAGCGAAAATATTGTATTCATAATAGAAATTTAGCTTACGATAAATTATTTTACTATAACATTTTGAAATATAAAGGGTAGGTACCCTTTAAATGATTAGGTGGACCGATTTTTATCAAACTAGCCAGCTGGCCCGTGCAAATTCATCTGTATCTCAGATAGCAAATATGTTTTGCCAATTTTATATAGACAAGATTTATATTAATATTAGGTTTCTAATAATCTTAGCGTTATTTTATATTTAACGTAAAACTCTTTTAAAAAAAAACTGTCCACCATTAAGTCATTTGTTTCTTGTTGTTGTTTTCACTCGAACCTATTGTTATCTAAGTTAGGAAATAATATGAGTGCCTATGCGTAAATGAATGTTTATTTATTTAAGGTTAGCTTTCTGTTATCTTTTTTTTGGACATCTTACACACAATGTCATCCAGTCCCAAACTAAGAAGAGTTCGTATTATGGGTACTAGACAACTGATATAAAAACTTACAAACATAAAAAACACCCAAACTCGGAAACAAATATTTGTGGATCACACAAACATTGGATTCGACCCGGGAATCGAACCCGAGACTTAATGATCAGCAGTTGCACAGTCAAGCCACTAGACCAACGAGGTCGAGAGAGTAAATTTGCTGCTGCGACATAACATCTCGCTACTGACAGTAAAAGACGCAGGCGGGGCTGCCTTGTTTCTATATAGCCACCTTGCAATAGGCAAGACTCGATAAATCAACTTAGGTAATCATACTAAGCTCATTAAATGAAGATTATTTAATAAGAAAAAAATATGAATAGGTTTGATAGCGAAAAATAGTAATTAATAATCATCATCATCAACAGCCTTTAACAGTCCACTGCTGGACATAGGCATTTCCTTAGAAAGGAGGTTTTGGTCTACTATACCACGCTGGCCAGACGGGCTGGTAAAGGGTTGGTTTCAAGTTTTCCTTCTCTTTGCATTGTATTTATTAATAATATTAATAAATATTTCGGTCTTGTTTTTTTACACACAACGCCATCTAGTCCCGAGCTTGTATTATGGGTAACTAGACATCTGATATAAATACATAAACACACTTTTTTTTGTAAATACATACATATTATACATAGAACCCAAACTCCGAAACAAATATTTGCGGATTATTCGAACATTTGGTCCGACCCGGGAATCGAACCCGAGACCTCTTGATCAGCAGTCGCATATGCTAACCACTAGACCAATGAGGCAGTCAAATTAAAAGTAATGAAAAAATTTGCCATGATAGCTTTGCTATAGACAAGCTATTATAAGTATATTCATTTAATGATATAATCTTGATATAATTTATTAAAAAGCTTATCGGGCCATCTGATGAGTGAAGGCGATCTCCACCAGCTCTTAGACTAATAATCTACTTTCATCTCCCGTTATGCAACTACTTTCACTTATTTCAACTTCACCTGAATATGAACTGGAATTAAATACTTATATTAATAATTGTACATTTCTGGACATAGTGCTTCATTTAATAAATAAGTTAAACAAAAGAATGTATTCCTGACTGGTCTTTAATTTTACCTATTACATAATCAAAAACCTATAAAGATTATACAAACGAATCCTTTTGTTTATTACAGTTATAACAGGAAGTTATCGTTCAGAGAGTAATTAAAAAGATAATAGAAAAGTTTTCAAATAACAGTATATAATCACCATCTTTGTTGAATATAATTGTGGAGACTTATAATGATTTGAGTTTTAAAAATGTTTTATTGTAATCATAACTCGATGTATTAGTTTCGTTTTAGTTTTAGTCGATTCTATTATATTATATTAGTCGATAAGTGAATGCATTTAAATAAGAGCGGATTATTTCCGAAAAAGTAAGAAATAATTCTTCTTCTAAATCATTAAAGTGATAAATGACTTCTGAATTAAATTTAAAACGGCAGAGGGAGATTCCGGTAACTAATTGGTCAAAAAGGGTCATGCTATAACTACCCCTAGAACCAGTCTATATTTGAAGCATCTCTGGGGCCTTAAGCGTGAGAACTTAATTGTTATCATCATCATAATGGTCTTCACGGTTGCTTCCTGAACTTACACTGTAAAGACCAGCAGGATCCGTTTTCCTGCTCTTTTTTCTCCACTTTGCTCAGTCTTTGGTATCCCCGATAGTAAGTATATTAGCACCCTATCGCACCCATTAGGACATCAAGCCAGACAGCACTTCTTGAGTCTACCCCTACTACCGAGACCCGGCAAGAGTGGCATGGTCAATGCTACTTACCTATCCAAGCCGTTATCGTAAATTTGTTTCCGCACCAGCGCAGGTGTCTCCAGCAGTTTGTCGGCGATTTAACGGACATGAAGGCAACTTCGAATGCGGGAGTTTATCACGCGATCTTATAGCGTGAGTGCGCATTTCCACCTCTGTGTCTCACTTCGAAGTTTAAAAAAAAATAAACAATAGAAGAACGGGTTACGAATGCCTCCAGCACAAAGGGAGGATCTTCCGACCAGGTGAGGTGATCATGCCTCGCGGGCCACTGCCCTACGGTTGATGCAGCAGTTGTGTAAATGCTAATCTCTTTAAGAATTTCTATAACGCGATTCAGGATTAGTTTCTCCGTGTTTCAGTGTTTCTTCGGTAGATGGCGCTGTTGTTAGTGGAAGTCACCAAATCCCTAACAAAATATCTAAAAATAGTATATTCATACTAAAGTTAGTATTACACAAAGTTTTTTATAAATTTAATAAGATAACATTTGATAAAATACCAATCTGAAATTCAGTCTCAAAACAATCTCGAGAATTTGTATTGTAATTTAGGAAAATGTTAATTCTGGCAAAAAATACAGCTCAGAATTTCTGTGCTACGGATTATCATTTAAATTTTCGAGGGCTATCTCCTAGTCTAACCAGTTTGTTTTCATACCTGTCACTCTCACGTGTCGGTGACAGTGTTTGTGATTTATTTGTTTTTCATAAATATGTCGCATGTAGAAATAACATTTTTATTGAAACTTTTTGAATTTTATTTAATTTCTGTAGTTGCTGTAAAATGACGAAGGTCACAAAGGGATTTTATACTTTATGTTCTTGTTATTTTTAATTTATATGTGATAGTATAAAAGAGACTTATTGTACAACAATGTTGATTCATTCTTTTTAACCGACTTCAAAAAAAAGGAGGAGGTTCTCAATTCGTCGGAATCTTTTAACTTTTTTAATTTTTTTCATGTATGTTCAGCGATTATTTCTTTATTTATGAACCGATTTCAAAAATTCTTTTTGCATTATAATGGGCGTAGCTTACAGGTGGTTCCATCGTCATATGGTGATGGGATCCCAAGGAAATCGAGAGAACTCCTCAAATATCATAGGCACTATTGTCTCGATTTGGGTACTCGGAATAGTTTTTCATTGAAGTCGGTTCCTTTTTGTTAAAATTATAGATAATAAAACCTATCCTCCCTTCTGTCCTATCTATTAGTTATTTTAACTGCACGATAGTTTAAGTAGTGCGTATTAACACCTGTTCTTAGACCCTTCCTATTTCAGGTGTAGAGTGACACATCGTGTGCTTTTGGTCGGTTCGATTCCAACATACCGCCCTCCCGTACACTACGGAGGGGTGACGGCACGTGGGGGTTTCAACACGTAAAAAAAAGTTCTATAAGTGGTCGCCACGGCGCTTCCTACTTTACACTTACACTTTGTGTGATTCTCAAATTGTTATTCTGAATCTGTTCTTTGTGCCCTTTCAATAAAAAATACTCATTTCACTTCAAGCTCATCTCATTCCAAACTATATGGACTCTACACTATGGTAGTATGAATCAGTACATGTATTGTATGTAAGCCTTTGAATGCCGTTTGAATTTAAAGTCGGAGTTTTAAGTGTTTTCTTTGGGATGATGAAACGAAATAATTTATTCTGCAATAAGGTTACATGAACACTTTTGCAAGTTATTTTTTTTTTTGAGCAGATGAGGTCGGCCTTTCCTAACTGGACTAGCCCTGAGAAGAAAGGACGAAACAAACTCAGGGATCACTGTCTCTTCTTGCACTATGATGTGCTAAAGTCATCGTTTAATCCTTTATTAATACGTCTTAGTCTCAAACCTACTTAATAAAATTCAGTTTCAGTACTTAAACTAGTTTCAGAGGAGTATGGCAACCAACATTGTAATACGAGAATGTTATAAATTAGACTAGCTGTTAAGTGCGACTCCGTCTGCATAATTTATTGAAGAGCATGAAAAATCTATAGCTGTCCTTTCTATACTTAAATAACATTCACCGTCAAATAAATGTGGTGCTAATTCATCATCCCTAACTTGCGAATCTTTAGTCATTTTTTGTGAGAAGGGTAAACTTTTCAACTGATGACGTCATAAAAAATGGCGACCAAGTTCGCTACGAATTTCTTGAAAAATTAATATTGTCAAGATGGGACGGGAGATTGATGTCCATTTCTCTTTGTTTATAGGTTAATATGCAGATGGATCATTGTTTATGCATATCTTTTGGACATGTAACTAATCTTCTTAATTAAAATTTATAGTTTTACAAATTGTTATGTTACAAAAAAGTTTTCTGAGGTACATACCTATTTGTTCTTAGGGCCACCGCAGACTAGCTACTTTTAGCATCGGCGATCGGCAACTAGTCGCTTTTTAGAAGCTAAATACGGCGACCGAACGCTCCACACCGCACACTTAAAAACGCCAAAAGCGGCGATCGAGTCGCTTTTTAGAAGCGCAACACAGCAGCTGAACGCTACTCTCCGCACTATTTCGGATGCCGGTAGCAGCGACTTGGCATCTGAGCAGTCGCTAAAACGCGCGTTTCCGATACCGAGATCGAACGCAGGAAGTCACTAAAACGCGATGCAGCATCGATGCAGTCGCCAAATCGCCGATCGCCGATGCTAAAAGTAGCTAGTCTGAGGTGGCCCTTATACTCTGTCCATTCCTTTAATATCTTTTTGACAGTTCAACAAATTTCAAAATTAGTGACGCTCTCACACGTCACCGATTCGATTTGAAATCAAAATCAATCAGTACAATATTCTTTAAGTCAGTTTTGTAAATAAATAAAATGTGCACTATTATGATGTATAATTGGCCCAGAACAAAGAAAACTTAAAGGTCGGTTTAGTATATAATGTTATTTTTCAAATGTATTTTCTCATAACTCTGGATTTAAACGTTATTAACCACGCGTTTCAAAGTTAAATTTTACGAACACGTGAATAATTACATTTTAAGTCAGTGGTCCAAAAATAAAATAATTAATGCACAAAGTTAATGTCCTTTATTCTAAGTTTGAACTTAAATTCCATAATTTCGACTTAATTCCTTGCAAATAATCAATCTCGAAGTCATATTATTTTAATTTCCATTTTATTTTATTTTATTAAATTTACAGAAACAATACTTATAATAATATGATAGATTAATTTAATCGTTTAATCGATTTATCGTATTTGAAGAACTGTTTTATAGTTTGTTGATTTTAGCTATGCGCAAGACACTTTCCTACCTGTCTATCAAGTACGACATTACTGTAGTACATTATTAGGAAAAAAAATACCGGTAATATATAGGCGTGACCTGTCAAAAAGACAATAAACGAATGGACAAAGTATAGATAAAGTTATTACAGTGGCATGAGAAAGTCAAATTTAAGCCAGCTACATACTTACGTTTCTTGGCGCATCGTGTCGTATACATACATTTAGTACAGTTAGACATATATTTATACTACACCTGATCGGAACAGTATTCATTATTCCCTGAAAATGAAAAGAGAAAGTTAGTCTTTTCCTTGACCTAAATAAGCGGGAGGAAAAAATGTATGAAAATCCATTTCTAACGTGTTTTAGCGGGAGAGTAAGTTGTATGAATTTTCATTTCTCATGTGTTATCTGATCTATGGCGCGCGCCTGCCCAAGGAGTTTTCATCAACAACCATTAATGTCCCACTGCTGGGCTCAGGTCTCCTCTCAAAGAGTTTTCATATAATTTAAATATGGAATCTCCGTGCCACTGACATCCTTTTGTGAAGAATAAAAAAAAAAAACAAAAGAAGCGCGGAATATTTATAAATAATATGTCAAATTCTAAGCTAAATTGTGTCTTACATGGTGTCTTACGTTTTGCGTTTATTTTATAAATACTTTAAATGTTCCTCACAGGTGTAGTATAAAGCACTGTGTAGCACTCGGGTGAAAGTCCCATTCCTACCTCGAGAGTATTGTGGCCCTAGGCTGCGCCTTCGGGCCTCAAACTGCTCCCTCGCTAGTAATCGGTTTCTTTCCTCCCTCGGTGAACAATGTACTATTATAGGCCGTATTATTAGTCAATTGAAATCTTAATTTTTTTTTGGGTTTAGCGTGCATTTCTTAGAGGACGCAATTTTATTTTTTAGATATGAAGGAGGTGATAGTGCAAAGTTTAATTCATTTTTTTGGGATTGTAACCCTTATCGTCCCTCGGCCACCATATTGGTTTTATTGTTTGTCTGTAAAAAAAAAACTTTTTATAATTTTTGTTGCCAATCGAATTGTTTACAACTTTTGTCTAATATTTTAGTAAATAGAACTTTGAATCAAAATTTACCCCATGTTATATTATAAATTCCTCATAAATTTGACCTACTTCCAATGGTAAGAGCCCAAAAATTTTTTATTCAAATCTTCGCTAGAAGTAAATGAGGAAATAGTTCGTTTCCACAAACATTTTGGAGCAAATTTATATCGTTTTCCGTTCGAAGACGACGAAAAAGTAGTTTCCTGCCAAATTATCATACAGAACCAATAAAACGGTGGAACAAGGTAACCTATAAAAATGCTACACAAATATAACTACCTTTTGTCTTAGTCAAACGTTTCCCTTATATAACCTAAAAATATTCATCTTGTTTAGGCTACTTACTAACTAGAAATTATTATTTTTCACCTCAAAGTCACAACAGTCGGCTTCTGTATATTAGCTTGAAAACAAATTTTGAAATTATTTTTCAAATGGACATTCAAAACTGGAGGAATATCCTTTATATCAGAAAAATATAGAGACTTTGTGAGGAATACCTAAGTACGAATAGGTAGAAAAGGAATCATGATCAAACACTGGGTTAATCTTGAAAATATTTATCATCATTCGAAAAGACTGGACTAGGCTTACATAAATGATTATACTTAGTGTAGTAGGACGTGGTACATAATTTTAACAAAAAAAAAACGACCTTAAAGAAAAAATCAACTCAATTCAAAACAACTCAAATCGCGACAATTGTGCCTATGATATTTGAGGAGTTCCCTTGATTTCCTTGGGATCCCGTCACGATATTCCGACATAGTGACGATGGGACCACCTGTAAGCTATGCTAAATCCAATGCAAAAATATTCATAGTCAACGAAATTATCGCTGAACATGCATAAAAAAAAGATAACGACGAATTCAGAACGACCTACTTTTTTGAAGTCGGTTAATAAAAGAATAATATGTAAAGTACTATACTAAATTCATCTAACAAAATCTGAAAATGTTGTCTTTTAAACTCATTTGAACAAATCTCATCGTTTAATCTTATACTCGTAGAAATTGTAATCACTCGATTCACACAGTAATGTTTAACTTAAAAGCACTCCAGTTCATAAAGTACATTTTGTTCACTTTAGTTGTCAAGATTGTTCGTTTCAGTTCTGGCTCAGGACTAAAACATTCTTTGATGTTAATTTTTCCTTTGTGTAAAAAACGTGTCAAGTGTAAGACGTTATACACAAAGAAAGTCCGGTACAGAAAAATGAATTAACTCAGGAAAAAGATATAGAAATATAATTTTATTTTCTGTACGTTTAGAGCAAGTGAAAAAACTGACATGTCTTAAGAATCGTTGAAGAGAAATTTGCATTAGTAAAAATTGAAGATTACTTTATGAGAGCTATACTTGAAATTATCAAGATATTGAAATATAGAAAAAAATAAAGTGAATACATCTACTATCAAGATTATTTATCAGCTCATTATGGAATAATTCAAAGAGAAACTAGGTTAAACAATACTGTGTAGAGCGGTGAGAGCGGGCGCCGGGTTCCAGTCACCCCGGGATGGACCCCAGTTGTGTGGTACGACAAGGGGGATACAAGAACCTGTTGATGCATTCCTGGTGTTCCTCCCGACTGCCGAGAAAGGCCACCGCAGGGCATAGTGGGTTGTCCGGGAATGCCACACCGTTTACCCCATGAAGGGTATGGTGCGAAAAACACGAAAAAAAAAAGGTTGAACATGATACACTCAGGTTTAATTGTTCTTTTTTTGTATTGCATACTAAATTATTGAAGAAAATTGTTTTAATCAATTTTTTTGCAAGATGAAGACGAAGTCATGACCGTATCAGGAGGTCTTTATATGTTTGAAACCATCGAATTTACTGATTATAACCATTACGTCAGAATGCCGCTAATGCTTATATTATACATATAAGAACGTTGAAATATACGGGAGCTAATTTGAGAACGAGGCGCAAGCGGTAAAACGTCATCGCTTCGGCAGATTAAATTTATTTAAATTATTTCAGTAGTTTAGGCTTGAACGCACGATAGACAGACAAAGTTACTTTCACCTTTATTATATTTGCATGAATTATAGAGATACAGAAGTCGACTATTTAAAATACTCTACGTATGTCGGAATCAAATCGATGTCCTCTAGATATTCCGTAATGCGTATTTTAGTATTACATTATAGCGTACTGCAGCTATGGTGAGTAGGAATAGTGATCAACTTAAACAGGACCTACTAAATAAATAAAACAAATAAATATTTCAGACATTTTTTTTTATATATTTAGCCTACCAAAGTGACTCTACCCTGCCTGATGGAAAGCATGAGCAGAATCCAAGGGTGGGGGAAACCATACATCATTGCCGCACATGCAGACAGTAAAGTATGGCGGCCCACACTATGGCGACTTAGTAAGATGCTTTTTCACGCCCCGCTTAAAGTACCCGGGATCATAGTGGGAAGGAAACACGTAGGCTGGCAGTGAGTTCCAGCTTTTGACTGCTCGGCATAAGAAGGAAGAGCCGAACCGTTTCGTTCTGGTGCGTATTTCCTCTACCCTGAAACGGTGACTTCTAAGTCCAGCACGTGTTGTCCTGTAAAGGAAGGGAGAAGGTGGGACCAGTTGGAAGAGCTCTTCAGAACACTTACCATGGTAAAGGCGATAGAGGACCGCCATAGATGTCCCTGAGACAACGCCATCTAGTCCCAAACTAAGCAGAGCTTGTACTGTGAGTCCTAGACAATTGATATGTAATTTACATATATATAATTTATGTATTCTGATCTAAGACATACTACCCATAGAAAACACCTAAACCTTGAAACAAAATTTGCAGATCATACCACCATTTGGCATGACCCGGAAATCGAATCCGAGACCTAAAACACAGCAGTTGCATACGCCACCACTGCGCCATCAAGGCATTCTATTTCTACATTTCTATCATCACCAATGCACTTTTACCGTCAATTCATTTCTCAGTTTTAAGTATTTCTGTACATAGCCAAGGGATAAAATAAAACAATAAATAATATTCATTTTTTTATTAAACTGATAATTTTTACAAAGAAACTATTCACATGAAAATCATTACAATTACCTTGATATTAACAGTTGACAAATAGATCCGATAAAAGATGTCAGACATCGTTTTCTATAGCTAATAATTACAATATTTACACCAATATGTACATTTTGATACAATTGAAAAAAAAGTAAATTCGACAAAGACTATTAAGATTTATGATATTTGATAACATTATACAACTAAGAACTCACAGCCAGAAAAATAAATAAAAATAAACAATATAAAAAATCTCAAGTCTTTTAGATTATGTTGAATTTACATGTTCCAACATTTCTGGGAGCACATTATATGCAACCATATTACCAAAACCTTTAGGTTCTTTTTTAGTTACTATAGCAACTATTTCTTCTTCTGGTGGCGGTGGTGGTGGAAATTCTGTGTTATTATCCACAGCTGTTGAAATATCATCTATACTAAGAACTACCTCCCTATTGTCAATTTCGATTCTACTACGTTCTAAAGTACTATCTTCCATTATACTATACAGATTCTCTGATTTACTTTTATTATACATTTGTCAAGAATTCATATAAAATGGATCACTAATATTGACCCCATCATTCACAGTATTTCCTTTCTGAGACCATTGCTTTTGTTGGTGTTTTATTCTATAGATTATCTCATCGTGTATAACACCAAAACACATAGCTGTTAATGCAAGTCCTGTAAGGGTGTATGCGGAACAAAACCAAAGAGTACTCGATTTTATAGTGTAATATCTAACACCATTTATATTGGTGTAAGTCATACCAGGAACAATATTACCAAAACCAATTGTACTCAAAGCCATAAAACAGAAATAAAAACCATCTACTATACCCAAGTTATCTAACTTATATAAAAGTAATGCTCCAATAACTATATAAATAAATATAGCTGCGAGACACAGAAATACTGGAGCTAAAATGCTTAAACCGTGCATTGACAATTTAGAATCAGTATCTGGCCAACTAATTATATCATCTTTAGCAGTACTGGTTGTTGGTCTTTCTGACAATGATAAATCTTTTTGACTATCAGGTTTCAATACATAACATTCTTCTGTCGGGGTCTTGCTAGTAGTTTGACTGTTTAACATTTCTTCTTGTTGTCTTTTTAGCTTCATTCTTCGTTCTTTCTCTGCCATTCTTCGTTCATCATAACAACAGTAGCCGCAGTTTGAACAGAGGCAACAGCAAAGTGCTCGGCTGAAGACGCTTCGAGCCATCTTGGAGAGAAGAGACCCAACACTCGATAAGTAGACAAGTGTTAAAGGAATGCCGACCAAAGCGTAGAGAATTGTGACACCTTTCCCGAGGATTGTTCTTGGTGCAATGTTGCCATACCCTGTAAAAGATTGTTATTATGTAATTTCGAAGTCATAGAATTGAATGTGGGTTATTTAAATTGTGTTATTCAGATATTTTATTTCAATGATTACCAGAATTTTATTAGATTACCAGAACCAGCAGAATAGTAACCCTTTCACACTATGTATAAATACAGAAATCCGAAACCTTTGTTTGTATTTTAAAGCTTTATAAAAATACAGCTTAAAATGTATGGCGAACACATTTAGTGTGTCTCCACAGTCATTAAGTTAGCAGGATTGATAACACAAAATCTATAGAGACTAACCCAATATTGGTTTGCATAAGAAATATACAAAATTCAATATCTTCCACGCTGCTCGAGATATTGCACGTTGCATAAGAACTATACTCGTATTTCTAATTCAATTTTTCTTTGAGAGAGTTCCTTTATGTCTGTGGTTCTGGTTCAAAACTCATTTCATTTCACGCTTTTGAAAACGCAAATTTCTAAAGCAAAAAATAATAATATTATCGCTATTTTATTCGCATAGTAAGTAAAGAGATATAAATATAGTGTTTAGCGTAAATATGTTAGTTTAACTTGAGTTTGTTTAAGTTTTTCGTAAGTGAAATGTTAGTTTATGAAAACCAGAAAACTGCAAATAAAAAAGACAACTTCGGCAAACAAAGTAATTGTTATAAAATTTTCTTTTTATGTATATCAATTTTATTTAAACAATTTATTTAAACTATCCTAGAACTTTGTAAAGGAATCGGATTGCGACGTGGTTTTTGATAATCAAGAAATAAGGCTATATCAAATACTTGTATACGTTACAATACCGACATACTGGAATGAAGAATGAAAATTAAAAAAATACCTAATAGTAGATCGATGTCAAAGTCATATAAACTGTATATATTTAGTTACTTATTGAAAAAGTAGTAGTAATAATGGTAAAATGTAGTAAGATAAACCACCCTAAATGTCATTTTTAATAGTTTTTAGTTTTGAATGCTATTTTATAAGTTTTTCTGACAATAATAATTATACTTTTATGATATGCCAAATGACACTTCATATGACATGTTTAACCTATTCTAACTTTAGCCTAACAATGACAATCTTAATTGCGAACACAAAGAAAATTAAAATGAACCAAACAAAGTTCTAAACTCAAGTAGATTAAACAAAACACTCACCTATTGTGGTTAAAACAGTAAGTGAGTAGAAAAACGCTAGGGCTAAATTCCACTCGTGTTCCTCATAATGGTTGGTTAAATCACTCCCGAACTCTCCGAGTGCCATTTCTCTGTAACTAACGCCATATTGCGAGGCCATCTCCGTCGTCACCCTCTGAACCAGCTCGTTTTGGAACTTCAGAATCTCTTGAGCAGCGAGCCGCGTCCAATTTTCCCTATACAGGATATTAAGAGACACAGTTATCTCCCAAATGTTTTCCACAGCCCTGCTTCTAGCATCCCAGAAATAATTTGCCGACAAAGTCAAATTTCCGTAATCGTAGTCTTCGTCTGACTTTTTATGTGTGCTGTTACTATCTCTGTTGCTTAATTTCTGTCTGTCCGGTAAAATCCTAGGTCTGGCTGGAACTTCTGCCCCTCCTTCTATGGCCAGAAAAATAAATGATCCGAGAAACGTATAAGCTATGAGTATTATGAATATGACAACGTTTGTAAGCGATCCTATTATAAATTGTTTTCTTCTATACTTAGTGGTTTTGAAACAGAAACAACAAACAACTTTTTGGCGCGGTGTTTGTGATCTTTTTCTGCTATTAGATACCATGGAATCGCCGTCTTGGCATCTGTCCAAAGGGATCCCTCCATTTAACGAAGGCTTCGCCAATGTGTACTGTTCAAATCGACTGATTGCTTCCTTGTCTAATACTACATGATCTATATCCATATTGAGGCTGTTAAGTTCTATGTTTTCGGGACGTCATTATGGGCAATCATCTGTAACAAAGAAAAAAAACTATTAATTATAGTGTCCTTTATTATTATAATGGTACAAATTTATACTGTAATTTAAGTCTTTATTCAAACGTTTTAAAACTGATTAGATTTATCTAAATGAAACCCTAAACTTGTGCCAAATAATAATTTTCGTGCCCCAAATTAAATATTAATACTTGTGTTTTACTATAGTTTTAACATTTTCAGACCCAATTAAAAGTTGTCAGTCACAGGCTTTCGTTCTAGTATTTAATTAGTCTCAGCTTTAACCTCGTGTAACATTATACAATTTATTTTATAAATGCATATTACCCAATTAATATCGATTAAGTGTTTGTTAAATACTATTGGTTACTAATGCCTTATCAATTTTTCTATGAAAGCTTAACACACAACCTCAATCAAAACGTTTAACGTTTTCGTTTGAACCGTTTTTTTTAAGTTTTTCATCAAATCTATTTTTAATAACATTCCATAAAAATATTCAACGAAGATAACTTGTTTCGAGATATCGAGCTCCGACAAGATATCGGCTAACGATTAATCATTCCTTTAAGTCTATACTTCTTCATTTGTCACCTATTCCCCCCGCTAAAGAGACTTTGAAAAATTACTACTCTCTTAAGAGCGCTTCCATCAACTTTTCGATTATAGATTGATAGAGGATATAAACTAGTATTATCATATAGTATAAATATGACTACTGTTTTTTTTTCGGACATCTTACACTCTTACACACACAACGTCATCTAGTCCCAAATAAAGCCGAGCTTGTGTTATGGGTACTAAACAACTGATATACATACATAAACATACTTTCTATTTGTAAATAGATTCATATTATATATAGAAAAACCCCCAGACTCCGAAACAAATATTTGTAGTCCGACCCGGGAATCGAACCCGAGACCTCTTGATCATCAGCCGCATTCGCCGACCACTAGACCAACAAGGCAGTCGAAGTCAACTTTTTAAATGATAAATGTATAATTGTCGAATTATTTAAAATTCATGCAAGGATGTGGAGACATTAAACAAGAAATTTTTCGATCCTATGGTTGTGTAACCTATTCGAAACATTCGGAAATAGAAGGTATCGTAACTTTTCAAATATTTTTTTATGAAAAATTCTTGTTGTTCAACAAAACTATATGTGATTGCCAAAGTAAAAAATATTAATATTAAATCGAGGTTATGGCAAGATTACAAAACTAATAGGGTTTTTAATCGAAACCATGACCTCGAGTTTAACAGCCGGGATTACTGACTACTTAACCAACAGGGAAATCTATGTAAGTATAAGTCTTTACATCATAATTGAAGTAAAAGTTTAAGTTGTATATTTTCCAGTTTTGTGCATTTTTTATTAACATTAGTTAAGTCATGCGCGTTGTAGGTTGTTGTTTTAATGATACAGGTAATGTCGTGGGTCGAAGTTAGTTTAAAATAATATCCTTAGTTACCTAGTTATCTTTCGTTCCCGCGTCAAACTTGATCTAGCCGATCCAGAGCCGGAACAAACAGACAGACAGAACGAAACTAAACTAAAAAAATATATTTTTGAAGTAAGTTTTTTTACTAAATACGTATGATATCATACGTATTTAATTAAGTGTCAAGCCACGCACAGGAAAGGGTTCCTCAGTCACCCTCACCCAAATTGTACGTGGAGTTTAACTCCACGTACAATTTGGGTCAGGGTGACCCTATCCAATAGATTATTGTTATATTTACGTATGCGTTAATTTGTATGACGTTTTCCAAGTGTATTTTACTAGTTAAGCCTCTATAACTCCTGAATTAACAAAGTTATCTAACCCGTTATAATTCTCCCTCAAAGTTTATTATATAGACCACCATGGCAATTCTTTCCAGATTTTTGAGACAGCCGTTTAGTTTTTAGAGGGGGGGACGACACCTTGTTTATACAAAAAAGTGACCTTAGTGGAATATCTCGCAAACGAATACTTAATCAAAAAACCATCTTAGCAAACTCTTAATGTTAAAAAAAAAAAAAATTCAATCCAGTAAATAACACAGAAATATATCAAACGCCCAAGCCAATTCAAAACTGTCAATATTTGGAGCGGAAAAATTGGCCAAGTCAAATCAAACTAATTAAAGTATCTCAAATTGGTCTAATCTACTTTGGTGACTTACTTTTGAGGTTTCTTTGACGAAAGTGCCTTTTTATGCTCTTCAATAAAGTCTGTCGTTATATAAAAGACAGGAAGAGGGAACCTATTACAGTGATATCCACATCTTTGCAGTAATGGTTGGAGTTTCAAGATTTTCTCTGTCTTGAGAGCAGAAATTCTAATATTTATTTATCGACTGAGATGGTTTCAGTGCTATCTGAATGCTTGGTCTTGGCTTTGTGTTCTGTAGAATAATATTTTTATATTTTTATTGTGTATTTCAAGAGGTAAACGCGGGTTTCTATGATAATACGTTTTAATAGAATTTCTATAAAAATACTATTCTGTAGGTATATTGATTGAGACAAAAAAAAAGAAGAATAAGAAAGCAAGAATTGAACCGTGCAATTTGAGAAACCTATATCTTAGAATGAAATGCGATTGGTTGGTGATCACGATTGAGACACGGGTTTGTGTTTATTTCATAGGTTTTGATATATTAACTATTTTCCTTATAATATTGAATTAAAGTTAAATGTTTCAAAATAATTTCATTTTAATACAGGTATCGTTCACCTCAATAAATACGAAATGTACCGAATTCAGCTAGAAATATTTATATCAGTACTTAAACGAAATACATCAAAATTAATTTTCCTAAAACAAGAAGAACATTGCAGCAATCAGGCCCTACAACAGGCTCAAAACAGTTTAGGTAGTATTACCTGTTGTACGTAAAAACAAAATTAATATTTGGTCGTCTTAACCTCGTGTTCATAAATAAGATTAGTAATTTATGCTAGTCGAACCAGTTATGACAGCGACATATACCGTAGCCACATCTAACACACGACCATCCGACTTCAGAGTAGGTACATCCTATACTATTTTAACCAGTCTGTAGATTACATTAGTATTTTTAAATATATAATATATCATCTTGTAGCCTTCATTATTCTTAATATTGTTTGGGAACAGCTATTAGTTCAATCGGCTTTATTTGAATTTTTCTACGGAGCGACTGTCATCGGATATACGCTACCTTGAGGGCAAACTAAATTATAAAGTTGTAGTAGTATGTAAATTGCTTTCTTCCTAATAACAACTGTCGTAGATCAGATATTCATAATAACCGAGACCGACTAGATACGAACGTAAATCACCGCTAACTCCGAAAACAAAAGAGATTTTTGTTAAAGAAACCCAATAATAGTTTTAGACCATCCCAAGAATCGAAACCAGGACTTCTTGATTGGCAGTCGCAAACGTAAACCACTAGACCAACGAGGCAGTCTAAATACACATATTTTATAGTTAAATAACAATAAGCTAAGGTTTTGTTATTGATACATTGCTTGCAATATATGTAAGTAATATAATATAAATATATAGACATTAATCTTTATCGCGCCATGGAAGTTTAACGGGAAGTTTTTCACTTATATCCTTATAAAAGGTTGAAAGGAGCATGGGTTGGGATGTATCTATTTTGGGAGGCCCGGCAAACTTTGTGAGATTGATTTTTGGCTTACACCGCAAATACAGGAAAATGGTTTAAAAACTATTACTCGAATTCATTTTTATTGAGGTTTTGTGAGATTAAAAATATATCAATTAATTTAATGTTTTTAATATCGCCGTTACAAAATTGCCTAAACAATTTGAAGAGTTCGTATTAAAAGTGTTTGGCGAATTCAATTAATCAATAATTAAAAATAACTGTGATGTTACAGATAAAACTTCTATGCATTCTTACTGAATACTGGCGTACTGATTTAAACGGGTACAAACTTAACAAACACCAAATGTTGTCTACATTGTTTGATCCACAAATTGTTTTTTGGCTTTCGTCTGGTATTTGTGTTCGTTCCAAGTATGTTTGCAAAGTCCCATGTAATACAAGAATATTTTTAGTTCTGACATTGTCTTTAAAGCAATAACATTTCCATAATCTTTTAATACTACGTAGAATATTGAATGAGTCATACAACAAGGACGAATAAAATATTATTATCCTAATCATAAATGTCGATGTATATGAACGAATACAAAATAAGTAAATAATTCACATTCCTCCCAAATAACATTTCGCAGTTTGATAGATGAAACGCTGAAAATGTTTGTTTATAATAAATTTCTTTTCTAGGCACGTACACTGTTTCGTTTCAAGGTGAGGGGATATGTTCATGTGGGTGCAGATGGATTGTGTGCTTTCTACCTGACTAGAAAAGTGTTCCATATGTTATTCAGTTTAGTAAAATGCGTAAATATTCATCTTGTATATTGTAAGCGAAACTGCCTCGTTGGTCTAGTGGTTAGCGTATGCGACTGCTAATTAAGAGTTCTCGGGTTCGATTCCCGGGTCAGTCCAAATATTTGTGTGATCCACAAATATTTGTTTCGGAGTCTGGGTATTTTTCTATGTATAATATGTATGTATTTACAAAAAAAAAGTATGTTTATGTATTGATATCAGTTGTTTAGTACCCATAACACAAGCTCTGCTTACTTTGGGACTAGATGATGTTGTGTGTAAGATGTCCAAAAATATTTATTATTTGTGAAGTTTCATTAAAATCCTTTACGTAGGAAGAGCAACAAACATACACTCACAAATAATATTAGTAAGGATATAAATTCTAAATTGCTTTTGTTAATATCTAAGATAATTAGAAGATATTATATCCAAGATAATTGCTGCTGATAGCCAAAACAGAGGCGCTGCTTAGTCCGACTACAGATGTTAACTTTCCTTATTTGTAATTAAGCCAAACTCATCTGCTCAAAAAAAAAGAATAACTTGCAAAAGTGTTCATGTAACCTAATTGCAGAATAAATGATTTGATTTGATTTGATTTGAGTATTGTCAGCCTAATTATACTTTCCAAGCCTATATTATTTATTTGTGAAAAAAAAACAATTATTATTATTTTAAAAGTAAAAGCATGGTTGATGCCTATGCCATGCCTATGCCCGGTCCAGCCGCGAGGGGACTGCGTCCGCATGTGCGGACATCGCCCAAAGAGGACGTCTAGTAGAGTCGGAGCCAGCATCAAGAGCAGGCAGGCCCTGGCCTCCTCATAAAATTCATGCGCACAGAGAAAACCACCCCACCGCATAGAAAACCCCGGCGGGATGACGGTCCGAGGGAATTTCCACACGGACCGGTGGTGGACTGTAATAGCCTGATGATGAAGATGGTTGACAAGAAGTAGATTACGAGTAATATAATGATCCTACAAAATCATCTGAATATTCTAATAGATTTGTACTTTGTAAAAGTTAAGGTTTCAGTAAATGATGGTGCGTTTTTATAGTGCGTGAGGAAACACATTTACGAGTATATTGTGATTTCACGCCAACATGTTGCGAATGTCTAGATATTGTATGCTTGAGTATTTGACGTCATTGAGTTTATACGAGACGAGAATTTTTGATAACTTCTAAACATTTCCATTTTCCTTAACATTTCCCTTAACGTTCGATGTTGGATTGAAAGTAAATCATTTTTGTTAGTGCTCAAAAGTACAAAGAATAATATAGAAAAAATGCCAAATTATGATAAAAATTGTGCAATCTAAAGTTCGGTCTAATAATGATTGACCTACCTAATTTGAAACCAGATAGATCTATCTAATAGTTAGGTGAAAGTTATTTTAGGAATTACTAGCTTTTGCTAATGGCTCCGCCCGTATGTATGTCGAATATCGCGGTGAAAAGGTTTGTTAACTTTATCTTCTTGACTGACTTCAAAAGCTGGTACCTTCTATTTGGTTCCATGATAAGGAAACCAATTTTGATGATAGGATCCCGGTGACATGAAAAACTCCTCAAATATCATATGCATACCTGTCGCGATTTGGGTACTCAGAATAGTTTTTCTTTGAAGCCGGTATTGTTGGTAAATTATCTGTTATTTCCTAGTACGTTACCATTATATACCTACTATGTTATATTATTCTGTGGAGAACGATGCTAGTTGCGTGATTAATTTATGAGAATCTTTTAGAACCAAGACATAATTGTGTAACTCATTATTGCGCAATTGTTTGTTGTCCTGAATAAAAAAAAATCTTACCTAAAAATCGAAGGCACTCGATTGTAAATTTCATCGAAGTCGTTTCAGTGGCTTTTCCGTAAAAGCTTAACAGACAGATAGAGTTTCGTCTAAATCTGTAATTTTAGTATGGATGTGTTTACTTTCCATAAGTATTAAATGTTACTTGATCAAAATAAATATTTTGCTTTTTTTATTTCTTACATTCCCTATTAGATATTAATCTTAGAGAGGACTTTCACAGTAAGGTATTAAAGACGTTATCTTTAATACTTGATCTCCCAACTTTACCTACTACCATTTCTTTATTTGTTTTTAATTCACAAGAAATAAAAGAAGGTATTAAATTCCAATTGAAACTTAAACCATCAAATATAGAAACCGCAGGTGTAGATATAATCAAAGTCAAATAAAACTGGTGAAAACTCGCTTAAACCAGTGGTAACTAGTTTAAACAGATTTTAACCGGTGAACGCGAACGCCAATTTGCGGAAAACGATATTTGCGGCTCATTAAATGGTATATTGGCACTACGCGACGATATGTTTGTTTACGAAAGCCACGTGTGTATATATTTTTAATCAAACAAATTGTATTCGTTTTATTACAGAAAATGGTTTTCTTTATTTTTTTAACATAAAACAATATAAAATGGCATTAATATGACTTACTGACTACGTTTGAATCACTTAATTATTTTTATTGTGAAGTTTATATTAGAAGTAGTAAAAGAGTTTCAAGTTTTCATAAAGTTAGGTTAAGTAAATCTCTGGAAGCCAATAGTAATAAGTTTGTATAAAAAGAAACCAAAGAATATAAATCGATGAACGCTAATAAGATAGGAAACATACGTAGGTAAGACTCGGATACATTGCCTTTCAAATAAGAATAGGATTAGAAATCCGCCATCTTGTCGCCATAAGCAAAAAAAAAACACGAAAATGTACAATTAAAACCTTTTTTCATTTTTTTAATGCTACTGATATTGTCATCTGAATCAGATTTAAAAACATGTAAATGCTAACATAGTCTTTGCCGCGGATTTGAGAAAAAAATATAAGCTATATTTTATTATTCCGGTTAAGTTACACACATCCCTATTCTTATTTTAAACGCATTGTCAGATCTGACATCGATACCTTTTCAAATACTTATGAAAAATAATGGATAATAATAATAATATGATCATCATTACCGTATTTATCTGAAAAGTTCATATATTTTTATTTTTATTGTCATAGAATTATAGTTTTGCATAATATAAAATTTGTGTCCTCAAATATTTTGTTCTTTACTAAAAAAAATTCGATTGTGAACCAGTTCTTATGCAGCTTTTAATCATAAGATATATAGGTCTATAGGTCAATAATTATATTTTTGATGCAGATATAAACTAGCAAAATTAAATTTAACTTTATTGTAAAGTACTACCGCTGCCCTCGAACAACTGCCAATGCATTATCTTTGGATGGTCCGGTCAACCAAACATTTAAGTTGATAATGGCAGCAAAAATACTCTTTAATCAATGTAAAACAAATCGGTAGAAGGATTTGTTGATACGATACATTATTGTACATTGACATCAATTTGTCGGCATCTGAATTCGAAAATGTCGACATGGTATTGATACAAGAGAATAAAATAGAATCAGGGATGAATCAACAAACAATCTGCGTTAATTGTACGATATTTGTTTAATCTGTGTGACAATGGTGGATATAGGTTGGACTGAATGAATAACAATACATTTAAGCCAACTGAAGAGTACATAAATACATTTTAATAATATGCGTCATCATTTTTTTTCTGCTGAACACCTTCTAGAAAGTTTTATAAGGTTTAGAAAGCAAATTAGCAGATGAGTCCTCGCTCATGGCTTCAAGATTTATCAGCGCGTTTGCTAGTCTTAGGCCTCATCACACGCCAGGAGTAAGGCCATAGTATCATCTCGGTGGAGTGAGTTTATTTGTGTTAAATTTATGACCCTCCACCATGTTTAAATCGGATTGACTATTTATTTTTTTAAGAAACCTGTAATACATCCTCTGTGTGGAATAGGACTTCATAAACTTACATGAAACGGACAACAAAGTATTTCATATTTTATTACGTTAAACATAAGCTTAATAAGAACAGGTCATGAACAGACAAATTACACGCTTTATTTTATACCTTTACCCTATAATATTATGTTTAAATTAGGGGGACGGCGCGAACGCAGTCCCCACTACCAAAAATTACGCATCCGAGTTATCCACATTAGGGATAATCGCAGGGGTCAACTCAACCGCAGTGCAATGGAAGAGTCTCGCCCTGGGGGAACCGCCTTCATGATCACGGTTTCCCCTATGCCAGGTAAGTATGATTTCACTAATGTCTCGTGGGATAGTCATTGACAAGCGGAGACTCTTAACACCGACTTTTGTTTTGACCCGTGCTGCCATCTAGTTGCGATTTTAGGGTAAAATGGTACGTTTTTTATTTTGATGTCCATCTCCTTTTTGTAGCGACATCACTTTATAAATTCTTATATAACAAAAAAAAGTATTATGTTTATTCGCAAATTAATGTATGAGATGAACATGTTAGTTGCTCCTAAAAAATTGGAATGTACGCCAGGTGAATCTGATTAATAAAAGCTTAGACTGACTATTTGTAAATTTGCAACATCATTACAAATGTCAGTAGCGAATAGTGGTGTCAACTTTTATGTGAATGCGTTGTTAACGTAATATCATAACGATATAGGTTGTTAATTTACAGATAAAGTTTAATATATTTTAACATTAATAAATTTTAAAATGAACAACAACAGAAACAAGAATAGAACACAACAACATGAATAGAACACAAACAAAAATAAGAAAATTTAGGTCCAGTAAGATTCAGAAATAAAGAATACAATCTCTAGCTTTTAAGATCACGTCGCCATTCGTCACAAAAACAGAATGATACAACTGTCTAGGAAACTCAATGATATAATATTCGCTACACATAACAGAAATTAATTTCCGTCATCATCCACATTGTAGTAAGAAATGGCAGACATTTTCCACTCATGAGCTTTTCCGTTAACAAAGGAGCACAATTACAAAAACATTTTTGCGCCCTTTGTGGTGTACAGTATGTCTTATATTTTAAATGTAATGTTTGAAGATAATATGATTATGCAAGGTTTAAGATATGCCATCTGGTAAGAGGTATTGGTACTAAGCTGTAGATATGTTGAATTATTAAGATTTAAAGGAATTTCCGTCTGGTGACGGATTAAGAATACAAAGTGTCACCAGCCCTATTCATTCCATGGGTGTCGTAAGAGACGACTAAAGGAACAAAATAAGCAGCTAACATCACTGCCAAGAGATGGAAAACTTGAAACAAACCCTTTACCAACCCATCTGGCCAGCGTGGTTTAGTAGGCCAAAACATCCTTTCAAAGGAGAGGCCTATGTCCAGCAGTGGACTGTTAAAGGCTGTTGATGAATAATAATTTCCTGCAAGGAAAACCCAACAACACTTCTGGCCCAAACCGGAACAAACTACAAAGATTTTACATACTGAACTATAAAGATTTTATTTATAAGCCCACGGTACTAGGATTTACTACTTATTCCCAATGACGGTTCTCTATACTAAATAACGCAATAACTGGACCCTTTTCAATTCTCGACAGCCACAGAAAGGGACGGCGTGATGCTGAAAACGGCTTGTAATATCAACACGTCAAGAATCTAAGTGATAAAAATACATTTTGGAATATATCCTTATGTGAATGGGGGTTGGCAGGTTGTCACGTTATGTTTTATATAAATGTTGTCAAAACTTCATATTTTTGCACTATGATATTGATTTAGAGAAAATACGATAATAAATATTAAAGTGAAAAAGTGACACTATCCTTATTCGAACTCCATCATTAGATATACGGTAAATTGATTGTATCAGCGTCTTAAAATCTTTAGACCTATAAATTTATCATTACCTGATCCCTAAATAAAATTATTTAATCCCTGAAACTTCATACAAACAAACATACATACAAACTCAGAGATAGGGCTTTGAGTTTGTATCTTAACCTACAATGACCTCACTAAATTTCAGACCTACACTTTCCAAGGGATATTCGCCCAAAATCGGACCAATGTCTTGAAAATCTCAAAATCCAGCAGTGTCACAAATTTTGAAAGATCGTGTATCCAACGATTTATATATGAACCCAATCTCTTAATTTTGTATAACTAATGATATCACTAAGCAATATGATGTAAGTTATGTTAATTATTCTAGACCCGCTCCAAGTACTGTTAGAGGTCCAAGCGTGGTCACTTGAAAACCTATGAGTTGACAGCATTGTATTGAGTCATAATGTATTTTCAGTCAGTTTTTGAAGTCAGTTAATAAAAATAAACTGTAATGGGTAAACATAGATACTAGATTGAGATTGTACAAAAAGATGATAAGATAGGTCAGGTTAGAATGAAAATTAAATCAGTTTCCTCGTTGAAACTACTTGCTTTCTTATGCCTTGAGGATCCAATTTAAATAAAATGTAATGCCAAATTACGTTAGGTTAGACTATTTCGGTAATTTATTTTTTGTCCCATTTCGAAAGCGCCGCTTACGGTAATGGTAAGACTACTCAGATTTTTAAGACTCTTTAGACATTGCCTTTCTAAGAAAATAAGGTGAAACAGATTCTTAGAATTCTGTCACAGAGTCTAGTATTTCCAATACTCTAAATTAGCTAGGTAATTTTAATTTGTAAAATTATTTCTGTATTTTTTTTTGCTCTCTCAAATGTGTATATTTTGTCAATGTCAATTCTAATCATGCTTATATCTTTTTATACTGTTTTTAAATAAAGAATTTTTGACTGTACACTATACTTGACTGTTAAGTGTTTGTCTTGAATTTATTCAAAGATCCTTAAATCTGAATAATTTCTCCCCTTAAATGTGTATAATTTTGTTAATGTTAATTCTAATCATGATTATATCAATTTATACTGCTTTTAAATAAATAGTTTTTGACTGTAAACTATACTTGACTGTTAAGTGTTTGTCTTGAATTTATTCAAAGTTCCATAAAAGTTTGAATAAATTCAAGAACTTAATTTGTAATATTTATTGTATCTTATTTAAAATGTTTATATTTCCATTGTATTCTTTCTAAATTTTTGATTCTATCACAATAACAAATTCACGTGCTTTTATTTTATTTTCACATTCAAGATCAACTGAAAATTGTCTATCAAAAGGTAAATTTTCTTCCCAAGTCGCGAGAACACGTGGAAAATATGTGGAATTTCAAAGTGTTGCGGTCAAAGTGCCCAAAGTTAGAAACTGTGAGTAACAGTTAGAAAATTTGCGCTTTCAAAAACTTTTAGAAACTAACAAAGTTTTAGTTTAGGCACTGTAGGCAATGTGTTAGGTTTTGCAAAGATTAAATACATGCAAGGAAGTTGTTAGGTTTGGTTATTTTAGAGTTAGTTACACACAACTGATCTTAATTACGACTACATGTTCTGATGTTCTGCAAAAGATTCTGTGGGCTATGTACAGTAACTAAAGATAAAGATAAAAGAGTAAAGGTGGGATAGGCCAAAAACTTCTTCTTCATCTTTAGATGATATGCAAACCAGCCAAAGAAATATCAGCTATTTTTTCCTATGTCCAGCAATTAACGTCTTCAATATAAAATCTTCAAGACATCGTTGTAATGAAATTAATGATAAAAAAATGTGGATGAGATGAAATGGGTCGGGTATTCCAAAAAAAAAAAACTCCCACCAAATCTAAAATTACTTCGTATGTCGTGAATTCATCATTTAATTGTTATTTACAGAAAGAAGAAATAAAAAATAAAAATTAGCGATAGAAGTGTCTAAATGTCGAAAAAGTATTTTATTTTCTTGTGAAATTCGATAGTATTGTCGAACCCGAATTATAAATGCGAAAGTTACCCTGTCTGTCCGGCTTTCACATCAAAACTACCGATGACTACAACTGAACCGATTTAATGGAAATTTGTGACATAGATACTTAAGAACCTGAGAATGGAGTTATGCTAGTTATCCTACATACATGTGGGCCGACTTGCGAGCGAAAGCTATTGTTAGATACAGTTATAAATAATAAACCAACTATTACGTTGAGCCCACTTAGCCTGACCGAACATTCTGACAAAGTTTTCTTTTTTTTTTTTTGTATCTTAAACCTACCATCATAGTGACTCTACGCTGCCTGATGGAAATCATGAGTAGAGTCCAGGAGTAGGAGTCACCATACTCATTGTGAGGGTAGGCAATGCAGTATGGTGACCCATACCATGGTGGCCTGGTCAGATGTTTTTGCATCATTCTCCCGGCCTTCGGAGACCAGGAGAATGATACAGAATGATTCAGCCTCCAGTTTCACACTCATTAACGAAATACATCAGCAAGAATGCTGTCGTTATTAGGATAGTCTTCTGTATGAGGGTAGTACTGCCCCGGTAGAGCCAACCCATTCGTGCTGAAATCAGCGTGGTTCTACTACCTTAGTATTTCCAATACAAAATTGACTCTAAGTAATATTTATCTTTACAAAAGCAAAACATCAACATATATTTTTCATAGCCATTTACAATTTTATTTCAAAACACTACTTTTAACGTTTATCTTATCAACACTGTTTCCTCCCATACTATGATTTACAAGCGTCGTACACTACCAAACTAGCTATCATAAATTCTGCTTACCTAGTTTCAGTACGTTGTAGTTTTATTACTAGTAAACGTGATACCTTTAGTCTAGAAAAATAGATTTCTTACATTGTTGTGTGTAAAATGCATGATATGCTTGAACTTAACCATATTTATACCATCTATGGAGTTTCTTGTCTGTTCTTCTCCATAGGATCTACGAATTGGAACAGACAATATTAGCTTCACGACTGACTACTTGACGTTTCAAAAGTGCCGTTGTATTGGTTTATTTAAAATAAAAAATGTTTTGATTTGATACAATATTAATGACGTTGTAACGTTGCTTCAATTGCATTTAAGTTCAAGTGATTCCCTTTTAAGGATTCACAGTACCCTAGGTCAAATTCAAATTTAACCTCAGCTCGGTCGTATATCCCCGCACTATATTGCTGCAACTGTCTCGCTCGCTCGGCTTCAACACGAGGCAGTTCGGCAGCCTCAAATGTAAGACCTATTAACGGACATTATTAAATTCGAAATCAAAATATTCAAATCCCTATTATGACGGCGCATATCATTTTACAGTTCGATTTTAATAATTATTTTTTGTTTGAAAGGGTATACTCTGAAGTTGGTCCCGTTTAAATTTGGAAAAAGGATAAGATTACAGCCCTAGTGGTAGTAAACAGGGGATAATTGATTGTGTACTCATTGATTGTAATATGTGTATGACCTCGCATAGTATTTTACAGAGAAGATAGATAGATATCTCTTTATTCGCACACCATATTACAGAGTTACATAAAGAACACAATAATAAAATATCAAATGTACAAAGAGCAGCCTTATTGCCAAAATCAATTTCTTCCAGGCAACCTAAGGATGGATCAAAATGTTATAGAGAGACAGTAGTAGTTGTATATGCATTTTTTAATCTACTATTTGCTAATAAATATAAATAATTATCTCCAAACAATTATATTTTTTACTTACATATAAAATGCATACTTAATACAATAAATATACTTATATATAAACATACATACTATGCCAATAAATATACACATATATACACACTTATATGAATAAACTTATAGAAAAGAAAAACAGTTCTGTACCATTTTCTTGTAGTTACATTTCGATTTTAATCGATAAAAAAAGAATTATAAATATTTTTTATTGGAAAGAGTACTTGTTGAGGTTAGTCCCATACATTAAAAAAAATGAACCATAAGGTTAAAATAATAAGCAATGATTGATCATTCATTGATAATTCGGTATCTTTTAGATTAGATGGACTGCAAAGTAGGATTCATCTATAGTTAATACCTAAATTAAGGTAGGTGACTATCTTTTTTTCAAAATATAAAACATATATATGTAGCAATATTTATAACTACAAAAAAATATATTTACTTGTCAAGTATGCTATTTTTTCTGTTAATGTCAAAATGTGTGAGTATGAGATTTAGACTAGAACTGACAATAGTTTATGCTGCCAAAAATACTACCTACAGATAAAGACGCGTCATTATGAAAAGACAAATCAAGTACAAACTACATTAGCACAAAGGTGTATATTCAGGTTTGTTGGTACAAAACCAATCAATACTAACAGCAATGGAGATATCTTCAAGACAGAATATATATAGGATTATTTCTTATCGTAAAGTGCAGCCTCATGGTCCTATACGACTGTGCGACAAAGCTATTTGAATGGCAGAGTTAGTATGACGACTCTGTTTGTAACGGTACTTCAGGTTGAGAATATTGTAGAATATTGTTGTAGATTTGTTCTAAAATTTACTAAATGTATTGAGGACGATGATAAAGCACCAGCCGTATCAAATATATTAGATTGGTTTTTGCCACACAAACATTTGGACAAATTGAACCCGATACCTCTTGATCAGCAGCCGTGCCTATACGCTAAACACTGACAAGACAAGACCAACAAATGCTAAGGTTATGTAGAGGTAAGACAACGTTGTTATTTAACTAAGATTGTAGTATTATGTTAAAATTTCAAATTATACGTTATTCAGTAAATAAATGTTTGACAATCAATTGTGGGTTTCCCCCACGATTAGTATTAATGTTTTTTTAACTTTCAAAAAAGCTGTGTGTTATACTTACAAAAAAATAATAAGTATTTAAATTTGTATATTACGTTGTGGTAGTACAAACTGTAAGTTTAAAATCCAGGCATGAAATACACATATTACACATACTCAAATAAATTAAAAGATCATTTAAGTATCTACGAGCAAGCATTATGGTAAGTTAGCTCATATACTAATTAAACAAGTATTTATAATTTTATACACAACCTACAAGTTGAAATATCAATTATCTTGCTTTACTAGACTGCAAATTTGAATCACTTTCCAAAAACATAATTTCTTCAGAAAGAGCACAAAAGTGGTTCTTAAAAGCCATAGTTCAGATGCTTATTACCAAGCTAATATTCGTTAACATGCAGCGGTACTCAAAGAAAACTCTGGTAACCACCAAAGGGCATTCAACGTACCATAATGAATAGCACGACTAACTTCTAATTCAATATCCGATAAAACTTTCGTACCCGACAAAGAAGTTTCATTGGAACCTCACCTTTATAGGAGTTATGTTTAAACTGTCTGCTTCGATATATCACTTCAGCAAGTTTGCGAAGTGAATTCTCTCTGCACATAAAGACAAAGTTTACTCTACGGGTTTTGCACTGTGTTCAGATTAAATATACTCTGGAAGTAAAGAATATTATTTTAATGGAATTTAAAATACATTTTTATTTTACGAATTGTAAGAAGCAGTTTGGCATAAGCAATTTGTGCAAGGAGAAGCAACATTTTTAAAACAAGTTATTTATCTATTTCTTTCTAACGATCGGCGAGCTATATGACACATGGGTTGATCCGACAGGAGCTACGGTAGGCAGTTCTTTCGTTTAAACAGCCGTTTATTTTTCTCCCGCATTAGAAATATACTCGTAAATCCTGTATCGAGGGGACTTTTCAAACATACATGAAAAGCAAAGAACATCCAGACTCAGAACAACAATTTGCGAATCACACAAAGTGTTGTCCTACGTAGGATTTGAATTCACGACGTAGAAAGCTACATAGCGACTGCTTAAACCAATAGGCCAACTGTTTCTGGGCCCCTCCTATTTCAGGCGTAGAGTCGCACACTGTGTGGTTTCAGTCGGTTCGATTTGACACCATAAAACCCGGTGGTGCGACGGTATGTGGAGGTTTCCACACGTAAAAGAAGGCAGTTCTTTCGTGGCTTTTTTTGAGTAAGTGAGGTTACCAGAGATCAACCTACTCTCTGGTTTATTGAAGGTTTGGAACACACTTAAGACTCTTGAATACAGGAGTTCATGGGCATCGGTAGTGAATTACCATGGTAGTTTATCTGCTCATTTGCGAACTGAACTACAAAAACAACTATACATAAATTATACGATCCTCCGAAACAGCGCATAATCAGTTTGTAATTATTTTCATAACAACATTGAGTTTTGCGTATTCTCCCTAAGATGTTTCCTACGACAGATTTTGATAAATGAATATTCAATGGCAGCCAGCTGCTCCTCGAATAATGTAATCGATCTTAATTTTTTGTTTTAATATTCCATATATTAGAAATTTTAAGTTCTGCTATTGAACTTCAAATATGCATACTACTTTCATAGTGAAATTAGAACATTTAACGAAACGTGGACACTTACGGTACGGCTGGTCCACAAGTTCAAGGTTGCTCAGCGTGCTATGGAGAGGTATATGCTCAGCATTTCTCTGAAGGATCGTGTCCGGAACGAGGTAATACGACAGTGAAACAAAGTCATTGATATAGCCCACAGGATTTGCAAGCTGAAGTGGCAGTGGGCTGGCCATATGTGCCGTAGAACCGAAAACTGTTGGGGTAAACGGGTTCTTGAGTGGAGACCGCGACTCGCCAAACGTAGTGTAGGACGTCCACAGTCCAGGTGGAGTTGCGAAAGACGGCTGGCACGAGCTGGATGAGAGGTTTTGATTGCCTTGTGAGTGTTTTTCAATATTTTCAATATAGAAAGCTGTAAATTTTAATTAAGTTGTCCTTAAAGTTTGATTTTTTTACAGCTTAAGAGAAATAAATTTAAAGGTAAGCTTGATACCTCCATGAGTTCCTTAGAAAAAGGGGCTTGACAGACAGACGGACAACAAAGTGATCCTATAAGGGTTTCATTTCCTTTTGTGGTACGGAACAACCCTATAGGTGAAGCTTAGTTGGAGGATTTAATGCGGCTTAAAAATATCCCACCGCAAGATTACGTAGCTACAGCGTGTCTTGCCAGCTGCCACTCAGCCAGCGTGGGGACGTATGGCCTTAACCCTCTGCTGAGAGGGATCCAAGCCCAGCATTGGGACGTCATGGGTTATTGATGTACCAACTAATTTAAATCTAAACTAATGTAGTTCCACAATATTCATCTATTTGAACTGAAACTTTGTTCAAATGTATTTTAGTTTAGTATGAGTTTAGTGGGATCTTGTTAAAGTTTTAACTGTGGGTAACTTCCAGAATATTATTTACATCTTCTATATTAAGGGTTTGACCCTTATTGAAGGGAAATATGTTTGATATTTGTTTTCAGTTTAAATATTTGTATAGCGTTAATTTTGTATTGAAATTTAGTTTCTTATCCTTATTTTGCTTTATAAAAAATACGTTTTCACCCGCTGCTCCGCCCGCATCAATGTCAATTATTGCGGTACAAAGTCCTTTCCCAGGCTTTAGACTATCTAAGTACAAAATTTCATTTCAATCGGTGCAGTGGTTTATTAGATTAACGCAAACAGACAGACAGACGCAGCGGTGCATTTTATTTTATAATTTGTAGTGATATTTATCAGCAGCAGCTAAAGGTAAATTAGTGTAAATACTGAATAAGAATAAAGTGCGTTATTAATTTTAGGGTTTTATTTTCAAATCGTATGATCATTTAAAAAAGTACGCAAGGAAGGGTTAGTATGTGAATAGTAATAGTCACTCATTCGTTAAACGTAGAAAACAAATCTGAAACCACTAATTTTGCGATATAACTATGTCAGATAACACTTTGAACTTTTAAGGGAATCAAAACCGACAATAGTATTGTTACTTCTCTTACACACATATAAAAATATTTTTTCATATTTATATTTCACACGTTCGTGTATCGTTTATTCGATCATCATCAAATGTCACATTTATACACATAGCCACGAGTAGAATAAATAAAGCGTACTTTTCATAAAAAATATGTCAAAGGTATTGGAAAATTACTCTTATCGATGTGAAGTGCCGAGAGATGAATTTACTGCATATTGACATCGCTTCCATTGCGGTCCGCTATCGCCTTTACCATAGAGAGTGTTTTGAAGAGCTGTTCCAATTGTTCCCTCCTACTCCCATCCTTTACAGGACAACATGTGCTGGACTTGGAAGTCACCGCTTTAGAGGGGAGGAAATATGCACCAGAACGAAATTGTTCGGCTCTTCCTTCTGGAACTACTAGTAGATCACATGTTTCCTTCCCACTATGACCCAAGATCCTTTATAAGCATATCGCTAAGCCGCCATAGTGTGGGCCACCATCCTTTATAGTCTACAGTAGAATGCTTTCCGTCAGGCAGGGTAAAGTCACTTTGGTAGGCTAAATAAAAAATAAATAAAAACTAAAAAAAAAACAATAATAACAAAGTGATGACAGTTAAAAATGCTATAACTTCAGCATCATCATCATCAACAGGACATTTGGACATAATAACTTAATATTTAAAATTGAATCTAAGCTATATTCGAATGAAATGAAATACAGAAATGAAATCTACATTTAGACCTAAGATTACTTCAATAAAAATCTATTAGATTCATAAAAATATTTCATCACAAACTAAAATACGGTACGTCTAAATCTCACAAAGCATTATCGAGAAAAACCCAACGAATATTAGTCTAAGTCGTTTGTCAAAAAAAACCCTACAATAGGTGAAATATAACTCCGAATTTGATACACTTTATGGACGACGAAATACTTTTTTGTTAGAAAAAGATAGTATTGTGGCACACGACAGTAACTAATTCACAAGATTTAACACAAAACAAAAACTGTAATCTGTATCTTTACTCATATTTTCTTTTAATAATTTTAATAAAAAGGAACATCAAAGAAAAACTATTCCGAGTACCCAAATCGCGACAATTGTGCCTATGATATTTGAGGAGTTCCCTCGATTTCCTTGGGATCCCATCATCAGATCTCGATATGGTGACGATGGGACCACCTGTAAGCTACGCCCATTTCAATGCAAAAAGAATTTTTGAAATCGGTTCATAAACGACGAAATTGTCGCTGAACACACATAAAAAAAAAAGATTCCGACGAATTGAGAACCTCCTCCTTTTATGAAGTCGGTTAAAAAATCTGTTATTCCTCTATACTTTGAAACAACTAAATACTCCTTACATACAAGGATGTTACATATCAACTATTGTTTTAACCAATTAGTCAAATTGTTAACAGATTAAGTGATATGTAAGATGTACCATTCCATCCATCTTGGAATTAATTCCATCCATGTACCATCTTGGAATTAATAAATTATTATTATTATATTTCATGTACTAGACCCCTACTAAAAGTACTAAAATTAAATTTAAAAAGTTTTGTAAGCTTCTAACAAAAAGTGTACGTAACTTCTACTTGTCTATTTAGTTTTAGTACTTCTGGTAATAAACGAGAAAATCTTAGGATACCTTCCAATTTATGTACAGAAAGCAAAAAAAATTAATCGTCTCTAAGTGAAAACATCTTTTTGGATTGGGTGAATCCCGGATAACATTGAAGTGGATATTCAAATGTTTATCAGAAGATAGGTCTTATGTCACCTTTCCAAACCTGCGGTTTTCTTATGCCAGACTTCATATTTTTCTGTCCATAAGTACAGTCAATGTTCGTCACTAAGCGAATATAAATTCGCTTAGTGACGAATATTGACCTAGTGGTTAGCGTATGCGACTGCTAATCAAGTGGTATCAAATCCCGGGTAGGGCCAAAAAGTGTTTTTGGGATTTTCTCAGAAAATTCCTAATAGCTGCCCGGAGTTTGGAAGTTTGGCGGTGATTCACGCCCGTGCCTCGCAGAGCACGTAAAGTCGTCTTAGTTGAAGGCCTTCGGGTGGTTTTAAAACATCCAACGGCAAGATTACGTAGCCTGTTCTATGTTATGTGGGTGGTTTCCGCACTTAGTCCCTTAAGTGGACCATTGTACGTGAGGGCGGCCATCACTCCAGCCAGCCCACCTCCCTCCAGAAGCGGATAAGGTCTCCGAGTCTGTCCAGACATTCTGCAACAGATTTAGGAGATCCAAGTGTGTTTTTCCATGTTTCGGTGACACCTGTGCACTCAATGAGTACATGCGATACCGTTTCCTCTGCCCCTAAGCATGCTCTGCATAGGGGACTGTCAGTTATGCCTATGGTGTGGAAGTGTTTGTTTAGTGAGCAGTGTCCGGTGATAGTTCCTGCCACCAGCCGCAGACTGTCCCTATCCAAACGCAATAAGCGTTTGGTTAGTTTATCATTAGGAAGTGGCATGGCTTCCTTTGATTGTCTGCAGCCTGGGACAGATAGCCAGTGGTGTTGTACTTGTGTGCGGGTAAATTCTTGCAGCCTACCACGGACCTGGCCGAATGGGACGGGCAATACGGGTTCGGGTCCGAAAACCGCTGCGCCCGACCCCCCTCTAGCCAGCTCATCGGCCGCATCGTTACCTACGTGTCTTGCCAGTCCCCAACCCGCACTCGGCCAGTGTGGGACGTGTGGCCTTAACCCTCTCCTGAGAGGAGACCTGAACCCAGCAGTGAGACGTTATAGGTTATTGATGATGATGATTCATAAAAAGTAAAGAGAGGATTCGCCTCCCAACAGTATTAACAAATGTTTGGAGGTGAAGGATTTTCTATTCATGTTCTAAATTTGCAAAAAATAATTACTTTCTAAACTGTTATTGGTCAGAGATCAGAACATCACTATATTATTAATGTTAACAAACACATTTCAACTACTTTTTGTATCATGGTTACATAGTATTGAAGTTTATTTTGCATAGTCAAATATCAAGTCAATATACGAAAATGGCTACAAAATACATTTTAAACAAATAAGATTTTAAAATACGTATTTCAAAGTTCACTTGTTTATAACCATTTCTAATTATGAAAACCTCTAAGAATATCATTCAAACAGTTTATTTTCCCAACATCTGCCTTTCCTGACTGCTATAAATCAAAACTGACTGATACTGGTTGAATAAATCATTTCGTAAACTCTTTGCAAGAAGAAAATATTTGGCTTTTGTGATCTGTTTTCCATCTTATGTTGTTTATATTTTCATAAAAAAATAACTTGAGAGGCTGCGGCAAATGTGAAATTAAAGTCTTTGAATAATTTATTGCTTGTATAACAAAATATGTACATCGAGGATATTTTGTTCTCAAAAGAATATTGTAGTAATTAGATTTGTTTCAAAATATGAATGATTGCCGAGATGGTGTTGAAATATAAAAAGTATGTTTTTTTTTCAAATTTTTTCCAGATGCTTATTTCTTAATGAAATTCAGAGGGTTATTAATAAAACATGGAATTTATTGTTATCGAATATTGTGATCATTATTTGATTCCTGCTGTTTTGAAAGGTCAAGATTAATGTTGCATTCTCCTATTATATTTTATTATTAGTAATAAATAAATTATCAAATGCTATGAATATGTTTCACGTAAAGACATTTTTGAATGATGAGTATTATAGCCTCGTTGGTCCAGTGGTTAACATATGCGTCTGCTGATCAAGATGCTTCGGGTTCACATTTCAGGTCGTGTCTTTCAGGAAATTCTTAATTACAGCCCGGAATATGGAAGTTAGGCGGATTACTCACGCCCGTGCCTCGAAAGGCACGCTAAGCTGTCAGTCTCGGTTGCGGAGGTTCGATGCCAGCCGTTCTGTGGAAAAACTGATATTCAAATAAAACTGGTTGAACTAGTAGCCGACCCCAAATAATCTTGAGAAATAAAGGATTGGAAGAAGAAAAACGTATTATAGCACAGGTATAATAAATTGTGACAGTGGTCACAATTGACTTAGACACTGAGTTAGGCTAGTCTATAAAAATCTACCTTAATGCTAAACATGATTGCTACTGAAATCATCATCATCATCAACAGCCTTTAACAGTCCACTGCTGGACATAGGCCTCTCCTTAGAAAGGAGGTTTTGGCCTACTATACCACGCTGGCCAGACGGGTTTGGTATAGGGTTGGTTTCAAGTTTTCCTTCTCTTTGCATCGATATTGTCTTGCGTAGTTTATCCCTCAGTCGCCTTTTAATACACCCGCGGGATGAATAGGGGTGGCGACACTCAGTAATCTTAATCCGTCACCACACGGATGGAAATAAAAAAAAACAAATTCTCTGGTAACTACTTAGTTGGCCTAGCAAAAAATTTAGTCCGGGAGGGATTCAGACGGACATCCCTTCCCTTTGCTCCTCCCAAAATACAGGCGCAAAGAGGTCACACCGTGTGGTTTTAGTCGGTTCGATACCACCCCGCCGTAAACCCCTGGCTGGGTGACGGTCCGTGGGTATTTCCAAACGTAAAAAAAAAGTATCAAAATTTCAAGCCAAGAGCTTAAAATAATTTTAAACTTTTATTATAAATGTAAAGCAAGTTGTACTAAAAATATTATCCTGACAAAACCAGGTGAAATTCACACAAACTGCCCATTGTCCCGTAACTGCGGTAAAGTATGGAGCCAAATGTCGCTGCCAAGACACATTTTTTCATTGTTCCGTTGTATACGGTCCTTGTAATTAATCGTTATTTTCCCTTTATTATTCTTTCATGATAAAACGATGATTTTTTGTGCTTTTATGCTTTATATTCCTGTCGTATGCTACTAGACATAGGTTTATTAATCTATATTTATAAAAAATTATTGCTGTTCGTTAGTGTCGCTAAAACTCGAGAACGGCTGGACCGATTTGGCTAATTTTGGTCTTGAATTATTTGTGGAAGTCCAGAGAAGGTTTAAAAGCTGAATATTTCTTAATAAGGAATTGCTTTTGTTTGTTTTAAGTTTATTTTATACAAAAGTTTAGGTCTTCTATTTATCGATTGAGGCAGTACGAAGTCTGCTGGGTCGGCTAGTTTGAAATAATAATCATGGGAGATGCCCCTGTTAGATTATTTCAATGAATTTGTTGCACTATTAAATCCAATTTAATCAAAGAACAACTTCATATGTAAATTTTGAAATCAGGATATTTTAGTGAATAAAAAATGTTTTGACATCATCTTCCTAGCCTAATTCCCAATTTTATTTTGGGTCGGCTACTACTTCAACCGGTTTTACCTGAATTTCAGTTTTTCCACGGAGCGACTGGCATTGGAACTCCGCAACGCTAAGGGAGAACTGAAATTCGAAGATTGAATTAGCTTTCAGTATATTTGAGGGCACTGACTTCCCAATAACGATTGCCATAGATGTCCATGACAACCGGGACCGACCGCTTTACGTGCTCTCCGAGGCACGGGCGTGAATCACCGCCAAACTTCCAAACTCCGGGCAGCTATTAGGAATTTACTAAGAAAATCCCAAAAACACTTTTTGGCCCGACCCGGGATTTGAACCCGAGACCACTAGATTAGCAGTCGCATACGCTAACCACTAGACCAACGAGGCAGTTAAATCCAGTTCGATGCAGTTCACGATATAAACTACCTAACATGATTTAATCATCACTACATACCATAAAATCAAATTTTCCTCCGCTTCTGTCTGTGTGTCTGTCATGATAAACTCGAAAACCACTTCACTGATTAAAATGAAATTTTGTACCCAGATAGTCTAAAGCCTAAGAAAGGACATAGGCTACTTTCACCGCAATAATCAACATAGACGCGGTCGGAGCCGCAGGCGAAAGCTAGCTACTTTTAATCAAATTAGAACTGTAAGTGACTTAACAGTACTTACTGGTTCTGGTACAGACTTGTAAGTAAGTGCTTACCACCCAAACAAAATTTACATGCCCCAATACTAAAAAAAAGCGTAAAACTTCACAGAAAGTAAAAATTTAAAAGCATGAAAACAAAATAACATCAAGATACCATGAAACGTTTACACTTGAATGGCCAACTTCTTCATTGCTTTTGGGTAAATCGTAAAATAAAAACGTTACTGAAAGCGTTTGCTTTGTAAACGGTTTATCTACTATAAAACTTCCGAACATTATTCAGCAATAGGAAAGCGCTTGCTGATTTTGTGTGAGCTTTCAATTTCCTTTTGCAATCATTGCCGAAGTTTAGAAAAGTTGTTACATGAATCAAAATATTAAAAATAAAATAAAAAATGAATAACATATGCTCTTTTCTAACACAATTTTTCAATCGCTTTAGATAATCCTTTAGTATTAACTTGCAAAGAAGGGAGAGATATTCCTATATTATAAAAAAAATAAAACATTACTTATTATTAGCATTATGTCGAAGCTCTTATGTGTATCAAATATTATGAGTTTACTATATATCTAACAAATTGTGATAGCAAATAAATACGACTGGGTAAATCTAAAAAGTCATTCTTATAGGTTTATTAAAAGTACATACAACTGATGTATAACAAAAACAAAGAAAGTTACAAATACACTTACGCCAAGATAAGTTACAGAAACTTCTAGTAAATTATGCGACAAAAACCAAGAGTTGTTGAAGTGTAGAGATACAACTTTGTCGTTGAACTTTCAAAGGTAAGTTCAGTGAATTGAAAAGCGACACGTAAAGTAACAATAGATTAAGATATTGTACCTTGAAGAAATTTAGAGATTATTCTTCAAGACTTGTTTTGGAGTTTTTAAAGGTTCAGGTATACTGACAAGTAGGCTTGACCTGATGGTGAGTACTACTGTCAATAGACGCTTGAAACTCAATAGTCATATGCGCGTTGGTACTTTTGAGCCAGATCCCACCCCCAGATCCAGGAAATTCACTCGATGATAAGCAAAGAAAAAAGCGGCCAAGTGCGAGTCGGACTCGCCCATGAAGGGATCCGTAGCAGAAAGTAACATCATATAAAAGTTTTTCTAGTTCGTTGTAACTTTCATCGATGTTTTGATAATAGTGTTTTGATTGAAAGAAATGTAAATTGCGGTTTATGATTTATGACTTATTAAAAAAAACTACTTAGATCTCGTTCAAACCAATTTTCTTTGGAAGTTTGCATGGTAATGTGCATCATATATCTTTTTGATTTTATCATTTTCATATTTTAGAAGTTACAGGGGGGACACACATTTTACCACTTTGGAAGTGTCTCTCGCGCAAACTATTCAGTTTAGAAAAAAATGATATTAAAAACCCCAATATCATTTTTGAAGACCTATCGATAGATATATCCATAACACGTATGGTTTTGATGAAAAAAAAATTTTTGAGTTTCAGTTCTAAGTATGGGGACCCCAAAATGTATTACTTTTTTTCTATTTTTGTGTAAAAATATTAATGCGGTTCACAGAGTACATCTACTGACCAAGTTTCAACAGTATAGCTCTTGTAGTTTCGGAAAAAAGTGGCTGTGACATACGGACGGATAGACAGACAGACAGACATGACGAATCTATAAGGGTTCCGTTTTTTGCCATTTGGCAACGGAACCCTAAAAAACTACCTAGCATGGGTTTTATGTGAAGACGTGGTATAAATTCGTTCAAGTTGCCCCCGCGGGGCCAAAACAATATTAATGTTACATGCATCAAACCTGATTTAGAATACAGAGTGTTACTACCCCTATTCATCCCGTGGGCGTCGTAAGAAGCGAATAAGGAACAAAGTACGCGTGACGACATCACTGTAATGAGAAGTGAAAGTTGAAAGAAACAAGTTATTAACTTGTGTGGTCTGTGTAGAACAGTTCTATGTCAAGCAGTGGACTGTTAATGGCTGTTGATTGTCAGCTTATAAGTTCGAAAAGGTAATGATTCCTCAGAATATTTCTCGCGAAGTCTTTGTGTTAGTATTAAATAAATGATTTATTAGACGATTCTCACAAAATGTCAAATAGATGTAACATGACTACACAGTCGTTGGCTAGCATTAAGCTGAGAAACAAGTATAATAAACTATGATTTTATTGAGAAGATGTGCTAAGGCATATAATACAAGGCTATATTTCAACAGCGTTTTTCATTAAAATAATGAATCCTGACTATGAATACTGACATTATTCCAACAAATATGATTGACCTATTTATTATAAAGTTTTTTATTTTAAGTCTAAAGTCCCACTGACAGCAATATTTGCCTAAGATGCGAATATAATGCTAAGTCAGGATTTGTCGGACAACGTAAGCTGCATCTATCTAGGTTGCAGAGCTAAAGTGATTTGTTGCACTGACTGGATAAATCGTTTCCACACTGCACGAGTAAACGAACAACGAAGACAGTAATATAAGATACACTTACTATATTATGTACTATATTTATTGTGCAATTTGCAATGTTTGGATAATTCTACTGCACGTTTGGCCTCATGGCTTAAACGGTCACCGCTTTCTACTGTGCCCAGTATTGTGGGTTCAAAACCGACATAGGATAGTGGGTTCAAATCACACAAAGTATGATCACACTTTGTGTGATTCACAAATTGTTATTTTAAATCTGGGTGTTCTTTGTGTTCGTAATATATATTCCTAATGCGACAATTCTATGAAAAAATCGAAATCGAGGATTCGTTAAGTCTCTAATTAGTAGCAATAGATGATAGTCCTAATAATAATGATACCGATTAAATATGTTAGAAAGAATGTTAAAATCATCCCAGATTTTAACATTCTTCTGAGTAGTATTATAAAAAATAAATTATTATGTAATAGTAACATTATCAGCATTAATTTAAATTACCAAAAAATCTCCTTTTATAAACATCCAATCCAGAATTTCATTTCAATACAATGATTCGACTCGTATTTTATTTCATATTTAGACGTTCGTGAAGAGCTCGTGGGTGGATACTTATCAAATCAATTCCGAATAATGTGTTTAGCTAAGCTAATTGAATTCACATCTGTAGGATTATTTACATAATAAATATATCTTTTCGAACAGTATAATTCTATTTTTACATACTAAATCTCGCATCACAATCACAATTCAGGCCATAACCATTAAGTTGTGGAGGAACGGGTGACGTGTTCCTCCAACACAAAGGGAGGATCCTCCGACCAGGCGAGGTGATCATGCCTGGTGGACCACTGCCCAACAGTTGATGTTGGGATGTTGTATATATGCTAATCGGCGCGAGAATGTCACTTTCGCGATTCAGGATTAGTAGTTACTCCTTATAGTTCATTCCGTGTTTTTCTACGTAGTTCAGTGTTCTTCGCTAGATGGCGCTGTTGTATGTTTTCGTCTGCGATGTATGTGGAAGTCGCCACAATGAAATTTTTACCATCACATCTCGGAATCATCCTACATGTAAGGACAAAGGGGGCAAAGAACTGGTACGTTTACTGTCGTTACCCATTTATACTTCAATCCAAGAGTGAGTGAGTACATTGTTAGTCTTTGTTTTAACATTTATCGTTCGTACAGGTCATTCAATAACTCTTAGAAATGGAGATTTTTTGTATTGATATTGTTTTTGACATATTATTGGAAATGATGTAATAATTCTTCTGTAAGTGCTATACTTTACATCATATATATTTATCTGCCTTGTTAGTCTAGTGGTTAGCGTATGCAGCTGCTAATCAAGAGGTCTCGGGTTCGATTCCCGAGTCGGACCAGATGTTTGTGTTATCCGCAAATATTTGTTTCGGAGTCTGGGTGTTTCCTATGTATAATATGTATATGTTTTTACAAAAAAAAAGTATGTTTATGTATTTATATCAGTTGTCTAGTACCCATTATTACAAGCTCTGCTTAGTTTGAGACTAGATGGGGTTGTGTGTAAGATGTTCAAAATATTTATTATATTTTATTTGGATTTAAACCGTGGGAGAGTTATGCTTCTTTTGATCTGCTCGATTTTAAATTTTTAACGATATGCTGTGCCCTCGTAGAGAACCTCAGTTAAGCTGTTTTTCCTTCAGATTTCATTAAATGAGTAATGATCATAGAAGCCTCACTCCCTTTTTTATTTTCAGAGAGTAATTAAAGAACTAGGATACTCTTACGTTTCAGTATTTTTTAGCTTTATAGATTTCTTTTTTGTCAAATGTCGTCGAACTCTATAAACATTTTAAAGTCCACCGTTTTACGACAGTTTGGACTGAAAGAAAAACATATTAAAATATTTAATGCCTAATATCTGATACGCAATAAAAGTTATATTATGGTGTACTCATAACAAACCCAAATTTCCTCTTGAAAAATAAGATGATATTATTTTTGAAGTTTAGTACAGTTTGGTACGGTCTTTTCTAAAATCATATATTTTTAGAGCAGCGAATGAACCTGTCAAATCTTAGAGTCATAACAAAGAATACAAACATGTACAAAAATTTGATCTTTCTTATTTTCGATACTATTTTTATTTATAATTTTACGGTACTATTTTTAGGGTTCCATAGCCAAATGGCAAAAAACGAAACCCGAAGATTCGTCGTGTCTGTCTGTCTGTCCGGCTGTATGTCACAGCCACTTTTTTGCGAAACTTGAAACTTGGTAAGATGTATTCTGTGAACCGCATTAATATTTTCACATAAAAAACGAAAAAAAAAAACAATAAATTTTGATCAAAGCCATACGTGTGAAGTATCTATGGATAGGACTTCAAAAATGATATTGAGGTTTCTAATATCATTTTTTTCTAAACTGAAAAGTTTGCACGAGAGGCAAAGTGGTAAAATGTGTTCCCCCTCTGTAACTTCTTAAATATAATTATAAAAACCAAAAAAAAATATGATGCACATTACTATGCAAACTTTAACCGAAAATTGGTTTGAACGATATCTAATATGCAGTTTTTTTTAATACGTCTTATTTCGTAAACCGCAATTTACCATTCATTCAAACTACAAGAACTTTTATATGACGTTATTTGCTGCTACGGAACCCTTCATGGGCGAGTCCGATTTGCCAAAAGCGGCCAAGTCGCTTTTTTTAAAGTTTTAAAGTTTACGATCCGAAATTAAAGTTATGTACTGGAAAACTCGTAACGGCTAAAACACATACCATTCTGATCTTTACAAACGGTCTTAATGCTAAATCCCTTGTCTAGTACGTCTGGCTCTTAGCCAAAATAAATACTGAAAATTTGTAGGGTATTAGTCATGTATGCCACATTGAAAAATTGTTCGAAGACTGAAAATGTAGGTTCAGTGATATTAACTCAGTTATCCGAGAAGTTTACATGATATATGCGGTTATGGAAAAAGCATTTTAGCTGCATTTTATACCTTACATTAGATATTTTAATGTAAATTTTCTTAAAAGCTCCGTTTAGATCTAAGTGCATTCATGAGTTGTTTTAAAGACCGACATAATTTCAATGTACTTTGTATAGTTGTAAGTTTATTGATAGTTTCTGTAACATTTTTAAGATGTTTGGTACATCTTCTTCATCTTCTCTTATTGAAATGGCTGCCAGTCGAATATCGGCTATTGCTGCCAATGTCAAGTAGTTAAAGTCTTCAATTATAAAGTCTTCTAGACTTCAAGTCTTATATATATATATATAGACTTCAAGTAATGATAAAAAATGTGGATGTGATGAAATGGGGACCGTCTTCCGAAAAAACAAAAAACGATCTCCCTGGTATCCTACTAATATTATAAACGTGAAAGTTTGTGAGTATGTATGTATGTGTGTTTGTTGCTCTTTCACGCAAAACCTACTGAACGAATTTGAATGAAACTTTACAGTAATATAGCTGATTTATCAGAATCACACATCGACTACTTTTTTACTGCAATACTTGAGATACACGCGGGCGGAGTTGCGGGCGAAAACTAGGAATACTATAATAGGTTAAAGGAAACGAGTTTTACTGGTTCGGTCATTTATTCACGACTGACACGTTACACTGACATATTACAGACTGTCACTGAGTATCTATGCCTAAATATACCTACCTTAAACCTATACCTTCGCTTAAACTACAATTTTCACAGCAAATTCTAATTCTATTCTATGAGTATTCTCCTAAAAGACTAAATTGCATGTGCATGGACTATATGGTAAAGGCGATAGAGGCGGTCCTCTATCGCCTTTACCATGGAGTGTTCTGAAGAGCTCTTCCAACTGGTTCCTCCTTCTCCCTTCCTTTACAGGACAACACGTGCCGGACTTGGAAGTCACAGCCTCAGGGTAGATGAAATACGCTCTAGAACGAAACGGTTCGGTTCTTCCTTCCTATGCCGAGCAATCAAAAGCTGGAACTCACTACCAACTCACGTGTTTCCTTCCCATTTTGATCCCGGGTCCTTTAAGCGGGGCGTGAAATAGCATCTCACTAAGCCGCCATGCTTTATTCCCTGTATTCGCGGCAATGGTGTGTGGTCTCCCCCACTCTTAGTCACCAGGTGACACCTTTCGGTCGTTTGGCCCATATACCATAAAAAGCAGTATGGTGACCCACACTATGGCAGACTAGACTGCCTTATTGGTCCAGTGGTTGGCCTATGCGGCTGCTGATCAAGAGGTCTCGGGTTCGATTCCCGGGTCGGGCTTAATATTTGTGTGATCAATAAATATTTGTTTCGGAGTCTGGGTGCTTTCTATGTATGTATTTCCAAAAAAAAAGTATGTTTATGTATTTATATCAGTTGTCTAGTACCCATACCACAAGCTGCTCTGCTTAGCTTGGGACTAGATGATGTTGTGTCAGATGTCCAAAATATTTCTTTATTTATTATTTATTTATTTATTTAAAGGCACTCCTTTTAAAGTATTCATTAAAAGTACTTTCAATACTGGTCATACTTGAACTACAAATCCCTTATGTATCAAGTCACATATTAAATATACTGACTAACAAAACATCTCATATTTTCTATCGCTATCACTCACGAACGAACCTTTGTACTTGTAATACAACAGTGAAAAAGAAAAATGACTAGGGAAATGGAGTTACAATTGCAACCTTATACTTTTATTTTAAGAGTGATTTTTATTTGAGGAGAGCCGCGTCGAATATACTTCTAGCTTGAAGACGGTATATTTTGTTAGCTTTCTACTGGATATATCGTTGTAGGCATATTGCAATATCTATTCGCCAATATAAATAATTTTGAAGTAGGCTTTCGTTATTATTTATTAGGCATGTCCATAATAATCCTAATAAGGGAATAGTTGGGCGTTCTTTGTGTCCGTTTCATGTATGTTTGTAAAGTCCCCCGCGACACAGGAATTCATATTCCTAATGCGGGAGTTGTCTTTTAAAAAGAAAAAAAAAAAGAAAAGTTTAGATTTCTTTTTATTCATTGCAGTGTCTAATACTATTATTAGTTGCAGTCTTTATATTCACTGTTTATACTTATAGCATCCAGGATCCTTTAAATAGACTAAATTGTATTACACTTTCCTTTTGCTTGCAGGACATTTGTACAGTACTACCGCTACATACTAGTACTACAGTACTAGTACTGTACTAGTACTGTAGTACTAGTACAGTACTAGTACAGTACTACTACAGTACTAGTACAGTACTAGTACAGTACAGTACTAGTACAGTACTAGTACTACAGTACTACTACTACATTTGTACAATACTCACAAACAAAAAGGTACATGGTAGCAATCCCGCAGATTTATATTTAAAAGTACTACCGCGGTCGAGGCGACGTTTTCGTGTCGAAATCAGCGTGGATCTCCTATCTACCAAATATCAATTATCTCAGTATTACTAGAGTGCTCATCTTCAGTTATAGTCAAAAATTATTACCTAACATCTTAAAGTAAAAAAGCGGCCAAGTGCGAGTCGGACTCGCCCATGAAGGGTTCCGTATCAACAAGTAGCATCATATAAAAGTTGTTATGACGTATTAAAAAAAAATTACTTACTAGATCTCGTTCAAACCAATTTTGGTTGGTAGTTTGCATGGTAATATACAACATATATTTTTTTTAGTTTTATCACTCTCTTAGTTTATTAGTTAGAGGGAGACACACACACACACATTTTTCCACTTTGGAAGTATCACTCGCGCAAACTATTCAGTTTACAAAAAAATGATATTAGAAACCTCAACATCATTTTTGAATACCTATCCATAGAAAAAAAAAATTTGAGTTTCAGTTCCAAGTATGGGGACCCCCAAAATGTTTTGTTTTTTTTCTATTTTTATGTGAAAATCTTAATGCGGTTCACAGATTACATCTACTTACCAAGTTTCAAAAGTATATGGTTTCCGAAAAAAGTGGCTGTGACATACAGACGGACAGACAGACAAACAGACATGACGGATCTATAAGGGTTCCGTTTTTTGCCATTTGACTACGGAACCCTAAAAATAATACTCCTGATTTTTCTCACTTTGATAATATAACATTGAAGTTCTGCTCTATATATTTATTTTATCGCTACCGGGCTACACATACCTGCAGTAAGTTACGACATGGAGATATATAGCTGACGAACTTCAGCAACAAGTGTTAAATCTTGTACATGTTGAGGAAGATAATTCTATCTTGTGAGGTAGGAAAATAGTGTAAGTCTACCGGCGGAGAACGTTGGGTGGTATATTTTGTATTATGCAGTATACTCTGAAATTTATTACAACTTACTCTCAATATTTTACGAATTAAAACGGAATTCTGCACTGCACAATGCAAAGGAAAACTCGTACCCAGATAGTCGAAAGCCTGAGAAAAGACATAAGTTACTTTTTACCGCGATAACCGTCACAGTCCGCCAATGTCGTGTGGATTAAGAATACAGAGTGTCGTAAAAAGCGACTAAGGCATAAACTACGCAAGACAACATCAATGCAAAGAGAAGGAAAACTTGAAACCAACCCTTTATCAACCCGTCTAGCCAGCGTGGTATAGTAGGCCAAAACCTCCTTCCTAAGAAGAGGCCTATGTCCAGCAGTGGAATGTTAAAGGCTGTTGATAATGATGAACCGTCACAGATGCGGGTACATCTGCGGGTGAAAGCTAATTATACTAGTATATAAAAGTAAAGCCGAACTCTATTTATTTTTTTCAGTGAAGTTCATCAATGGCAATCTTTGACTGCCTTGTTGGTCTAGTGGTTAGCGTATGCGGCTGCTGATCAAGAGGTCTCGGGTTCGATTCCCGGGTCGGACCAAAAGTTTTGTGTGATCCACAAATATTGGGTGTTTTATGAGTATTTACAAAAAAAAGTATGTTTATGTATTTATATCAGTTCTCTAGCATCTATAATACAAGCTTTGCTTAGTTTGGAACTAGATGGCGTTGTGTAGGATGTCCGAAATATTTATTTATATTTATCTCAACTAACGTAATAGTAAAATAGATTGATACCCATAGACAGAAGGCTACAGAAGGCACAGGGACAATGATACAATAATGATCGGATTGACGACTTCGAGAGATATTCTCCACGCTACGGAGAATCCCATAAATCTATTTCTATTAAGTAAACAGAAAAATAAAACATAGCATCATAATAAATATGTTCCTTTTATGGTACAACTACAATTAATGACATCATAAATATAAAGTATTCTTTTACGAGTCGTCACAAAAAGGATAGTTTTGTTATAATGCCTCTAATAAATAAGTATTTAATAAACAAACATACTTTTCTTTTATATTATATACTTTAGCTATATATCTATCTATTTATGCTATATCTATAAGTTTGTAGGTAAATCTGTCTATCTGTTACGCTTTTAGTGTAAAGCCGTTGAGCCAATTCCATTGAAATTTAATGTACTTTGATTCATAAGGAACGATGTTATAAGCTACATTTTACTTCGATAACCGACAAACACGCAGATGGAGCCAGGGAGAAAGGAAGTAGTTCTATATTTTACTGACGGTGTGTTATAGGGATGTCCAAATATTTTAGGATGGGTCAAATCAAATCAAATGAACCCATTTTTATTTCAAATAAACCAATATAACGGCACTTTTGAAGCGTCAAGTAGTCAGTCAGTCGTGAAGCTAATTGTCTGTTCCAATTCGTAGATCCTATGGAGAAGAACAGACAAGAAACTCCATGGATACTCTTTTCCAACATAGTTTTTAAAATTTTTGGTTACATGGTTTAAGGCATTTTATTAAGAAAACAGTTAAATGCGAGGACAATGTAATGATGCTGATATTTACACAGATGTGGTTTATCAAGGGATGTGACGATATGCCGCATCATTGTAAGAATTCTGCCGACTTTATGATACCCATTCGTTTGGATGGCTATCTGAAAACTTTAGATTTTAGCAGTGATAATAATCAGCGAGGAAGTCATGTGGAATAGCAGTAAAGTAAAATAAAATAGCTAATACTGTTTTGTCTGGTACAAGACACTTTAGGCACTATATAATTTACCTGAGAGATGGATAGAGCTATCTGTCGTCCTGGAAGAAGAAAGCTCGAGACGAAGGCCATTGATAAATTAGAGTGGTCGCTTTGCTCAATAAATCAAGTACGACAAAGATTAAGGGGATTTTCTTGTGTACACCCTGGCCTTAGTTGTAAGAATGGATGACGGAACACTGTATGGTTTTAGTTGGTTGTAGTCCTTAGTTTCTCTTTAGCCTAAGTAAGGTGGATCTGTGTTCATCAAAGTATTAAACAAAGGTGCATGAAAACTTATCTGAAGTATTTTTCTGTATGACTGATGTTTCCACTCTTAACATGGAAAGTTAATTTTGCTGTTTTTTCATTGTTATTGATTTTGTAATCTGCTTTTCTAAAAGAGTAACTTAAAGAGTTTTATATCTAGGGCTTTTGCATAGGAATATTTCTAACCGTGCAATTAGAAAGTGCCTGAAAAGGCCTACTTAAATAAAAGTTTTATGATTTTAATTTTAGACTGTTTTATTACATTAAGTACTAGGTTAGGTGAGTATACACATACATAGTATTGAATTCCTTTCTCACGTCCCAGGTTATAGGTTATCTGTAGAGTTCCGTAGGTCATAACTCGGAACCCTTATAGATTCGCCATGTCCACCCGTCCGTCCTCGACCTACCGCCCAAACAGTTGGTGCTACAGAGATTAAATTTTGAAATAATATGTGTTGTAATTACCCTGAAATACTCCTACAATAAAATTACGAAAAATATTTTTATTGGGGGGTTTTCCCCTACATGTAAAGTGGAGATGTTTTTTTTTTCTCGAGTCTACATTAATTAAACTATAGCGATTTTGAAAACTTTTTTATTTTAGAGTAATAGGGGCCTAACTTGTAAAATGCACTCACTTGGAAAACTTCGTACTTAAATAAAGAAATAATAAGTTAACTTAACAGTCTATTGGACACGATTTGAAATCTATTATTATAGGTGATTACGAAACCCTATCATATGCCTAGCCTGACACGCACTTGACCATTTTTATATCAATTTCAGCACAGTTCAAACTTCAAATCGTATTCTAAACTTCAACAAGGAAGTTCAATATCAATGTCTCACATGTTATCCAGCGATTACATATTTTATCTTTACGTCAGAGTACAATCGCAGAGGCTAAATTTTCCATGAATATTTTATTTTTCCCTTTTGGGTCGACGACCGCGGTTTTCAATATTTAGATTTATGTTACGGTAAGTATTGATATTACCTTTTAGATTTATGTTAATTTCCGTTTATATATTTTTTTGATACGGTACTTAAGATACACTTTAAGCTTCCTAAAAGTATTTTTGTTTATTAAGGTTTCTATTTAGGAGATTATTATTTGTTATTTTTTTTTAGATTAACCTACCAAAGTGACTCTACTAAGCCTGATCCAAAGCATGACCAGAATCCAGTTATAAGTTTTGATGAGATTTGATGAAAAATATTTCAATAATTTTGATTTATATTTCTTGCATTTATTAACAGTATAATAATAAATAAATAATAATAAATATTTTGGACATCTTACACACAACATCATCTAGTCCCAAAGTAAGCAGAGCTTGTGTTATGGGCACTAAACAACTGATATAAATACATAAACATACTTTTTTTTTTGTAAATACATACATATTATACATAGAAAAACACCCAGACTCCGAAACAAATATTTGTGGATCACACAAATATTTGGTCTGACCCGGGAATTGAACCCGAGACCTATTGATCAGCAGCCGCATACGCTAACCACTAGACCAACAAGGCAGTCAAAGTATAGTTATTGCGTTCTTCTAGGTTTTCAAATGTCACTAGATTATTCCCGAGGCTCCGCCTGCATATAAACAGAGTTCTATTCGAATTTAAAATAATTGTATGAATATGGATAACCGTAAATTTCTTGGGGTATTCCCTGTAATGTAATGTAATCGTAACTCATTTATAACTAAGGTGTGTAGTATGAAAATCGAAATCTTTCTCAACAGTTCCACTTTTACTAACAGAATAGTATATTAAACGTTATATTAATTATAGGTAGTAGCGCCACGCCGATTTCAGCACGAATGGTCAGGCTCGACCGTGACACTACTACACTCACACAGAAGACCACCCTAATAATGACAGCATTTCTGTTGACTGTTGTATTTCGTGGCGCAATTATTCTGCATTATTCTTCTGGCTTCCAGAGGCCGAGAGAATGATGCAGAAACATCTGACTAGGCCGCCATGGTATAGGTCACCATGCTGCATTACTTACCCTAACAATGAGGATAGTGACCCCTACTCCTGGATTCTACTTATGCTTACAGTCAGGTAGTGTAGAGTCACTTTGGTAGGCTTCAATAAATATAAAAAAACTTTCATAATTTAAAGTTGCAATTTATTAATTCAGCACCAATATTTTTGACTTCCCAAAATCTCATTTTAAACTAATCCTTCCTAACTGTTTAAATGTACATATCCAAAAAGTCTTAAATGGCACTCGCTAAGAGAGCGACGACAGTTAAAATAAGACCAAATTTCTATTCTAAACCACGAAGAAAATAAAACTTAAAACACAATACCATTCACAACTTATCTAGCACATTAGCGCACTTTGCCGCTGCAGAACTGAAACTAAATACGCCGTATTTTCCATTAAGAGTAAAAGTTTTAACACAAACCTTGTTCTTCTTGAATGTAATTGATTTCCAAATGAAGCGAATAAGCGAGTCGGGGCCGTATTCTAAAATTAGAATTTATTTCATGATATTGTTTAACAGTTGCTACTTGTTTAGATATAAAATTTGTTACGAACATTCCATAGATTGGTAAAACCTTTCATTGTGTTCAGTCATACCTAAACTATCATCATCATCAGCCTATCGCAGTCCATTGCTGGACATAGACCTCATCCATTGCACACCACTCTGATCGGTTTTGGGTTTCTCGCATCCAGCTCCTGCCAGCCATCTTACGCAGGTCGTTACTCAACCTCGCTAGTGGGCATCCTACACTACGTTTACGCGTGTAGGATGCCCACTGAAACACGCGTCTCGGTAAACGTAGTGTAACGTTTACCGAGACGCGGTCTCCATTCCAGAACTCCAGAACCTAAATTATAGTATTAATTGGTATACATAATAAAACAAAAGGATTTTGTATCGGCAACAAAAATTAATTAATTTGGTCAATTTCTATGAATTTAAATAGCATTAAGCTACGGGTGATTTTCTAAAACATTGGTAGAATCTTAGAATAATGGTCAGTATATTATCTGCTATTGTATGCAATGCGGCATGTTGACCCGGCGACTACTATTGCTGTTGAGACGCTTCTGTAGCATTCTGCACCATTGGGCCTCGCATTCAACAATGAAACACGATACCATGTTATCTATTAAAGTTGGTATTCTTTGGAAAGGCTTGGGTAGAAACTAAGATAAGATATGGTGCCAATTCGGGGAGTCCGGGTCCTACCAGAGCAGGGCACCAGAGGTCGGACGCCGGAATGTTTTTGGTGGAAACACCACATACTCCTGGCTTCTATGTCCCCGAAGGAGCCAGAGATCCGCAGTCCGAGTCTTTATGCAGTATAGTCTGTTAGACTATATTGCCACAATCTCTGTCAGTGACAAAGCTCGACACATTCTCTTTCAGGTTTAGATACAAGAAGTGTACGAACATATCCACCGAAAAATATAATCCACCGTGTATAACAAAAAGGTATTTAGAATATTTTTATATATATTTTTAAGCCTACCAAAGTTACTCTGCTCTGCCTGATGGAAAGCATGAGTAGAATCCAGGAGTAGTGGCCACCATCCTCATTATGAGTGCATATAATACAACATGGTAACCCATGTCATGGCAGCCTGGTAAAATGTTTCTGCATCATTATCCCGGCCTCTGGAGGCCGAGAGAATGATGCAGAATGATTGGGCCTCCGGTCTCACACTCACCAATGAACGGCGACAGCACAAACGCTGCCATTTCGGGTTGGTCTTCTGTTGAGCCGACCTATTCGTGCTAAAATCAGAATTTTCATTCTTAAATGTTATTTGTTACTATTAAATCTCTCATATTTTCTTAAAAATTTACGAGCATTGATTGATTGAAAGTGGATACTAAAACAGTGAAGCTGTCTGACGAACCAAGTAAACTTGTTAAATAGAAGGAATTCCTTTAAACGAACTCGAGAAATTGCTGTAGAAGTTTATTTCTACTGTTGCTAACAGGCAACAATTTTTAAACTTTTATTCATTTAGATTTTCTTTTGCCATTATTGAGCTACCATATTTTATTATAAAGTAATTAAGTTGCAATATATAATAAACATTAAATAATATCTTATACTATTTGATTGAATTCAGAACTGTTTCGAAAAGTCTCTTTTTAGGGTTCCGAAGTTCATGACTCGGAACCCTTATAAATTCGTCATGTCCTTCCGTCCATCCGTCCGTCCTCGACTTACCGCCCAAATGGTAAGTGCTAGAAAGATGAAATTTTGCATGAATACGTGTTATAATTACGCCGACAAAGTGCTACAATAAAATGGTGAAAAATAATTTTATTTGGGGGACCCTCCCCTACACGTAGTGTGAATGTTTTTTTATCTCGCGGCTACCCCATCATGTGGGGTATCGTTAGATAGGTCTTTTAAAAACAATAAAGGGTTTGGAAGACATTTTTTTGATTTAGGTATCCGTTTGCGAGATATTTTACTTTAAAAGGCACTTTTTCGTAAAACAGGGCGCCATCCCCCCCCCCTTTAAAAGCTAAACGGCTGGCTAGAAAAATCTGAAAAAAATTCAGGATGGCGGTCCATCTAATGAAATTAGAAGGAAAGCTATAACGGATTAGATGACTTTGTTAGTGCAGGAGTTATAAAGGCTTAACTTGTAAAATGCGCTCACTTGGAAAACGTCAAACAAACAAATATTAATACGTAAACATAACAATTATCTATTGGATATTATTTTAAATCCACGTACCTACATTATGGGTGACTGAGGAACCCTTTCCTGTGCGTGGCCTGACACGCACTTGTGTGATTTTTTTAGTTTTGTATAGATAATGTAGTTTTTTAGTTTTGTATAGATAATTTATCGATAAAGGATATATAACTTCACGCTACTACCAACAGGAGCCAATAATCACTGAAACGCAGATGCGTAATTATATTTTTTTACAGTATTATCCATCTTCGTTAACTGTAAGAGAATGTAGATAGCGTGTGTAGATCCATTAGATCCATTGATTGCGAAGACCAATTGTAATAATTCCGGAATCATATTTAAAAACTGGAGTTTAATATTTACTTACATATGTGTTTAATAAAGAGTAGGTTTCTCACTGTCTATAAGACTGTAAGGCTAAGTTAAAATGTGTCTTATTTCAAAAGTATAAAAATACATTTATCTAGTATAAAAAATAAACCTGTTTGGAAATTAATATTTATCAAACACTATCTCCCTAAGAGTCTCTAAAGAATCGTCTTTGGTTATTCTTTACCCTCGTTGGAACTATTTAAATAAATATGACTAGATTTACATAACTAACCAACAATAATAAGGAATTCTTCGAAATGGAAGCCACAACAAAGAACCTCATGCAATGTAAATACGAACTTTAAGCACAATAAGAATTTCTTCACTGCATTAGAACTGGAGTACTTTAAGAATCTCTCCTTCTCTTTTCCTCTACTGTATTTCCTATTAAAACTCTGCAACGTTTCAGCAACTAAGTCTTTATTCTACATAATTGGTTTTCGAACTCCAGACAAAATTGATGGATTGCCACCGAAGTTTGTCTCGAAATTGTTAATTATGGAAATATCGGCCCCCATTTGAGGGTAGCCGTACAAAAGTTACCTGCTCCCAACAAATTTGTTTTGTGGCGTTTTTAAAGTTGTTTAACACGGTTCAGGGGATGGCCTTTTTGAATTTGTATTTGAGTTTCAGATTTTTTCGGGCTCTTTATTTAAAGTGAACGACAAACAAACAATTTTTTTAGGAAATGTATTGGATGTGTTTTAAAAGTAAATTTCAAATTTGTGTTACGTGGAAATTGTACTTGTGTTTTGTAAGAATTTTCTTAAAACTTTGGCTTTTTGATTAGACACGTTCATTTTTAAAATACATTCTTTATAATACAACTAACTGCGCCCCGCGGTGTTACCCGCGTGTTTTCGGAATAAAATGTAGCCTACATATGTGATTATTCAGAACTCATTTTTAAATTATCCATTTACAAACTATCGTTATGGTTGCTATGCAAGTGTATTATGCATAGCAACCTGTGAAGTTTTTACAGTAAACTAGCTGATGCCCGCGGCTCCGCTCGCGTTTTAGAGGTATCAAAAATAGATGTTGGCCGATTCTCAGACCTACTGAATATGCATATAAAGTGTCATAAAGATCGGTCAAGCCGTTTCAGAGGAGTATGGCAACGAAAACTGTGACACGAGAATTTTATATATTAGATAAACAGTTTTACATTTTGACAGCTACGATTTATGTATTTTTATAATCACCTAGCTTTCGCCCGTGTTTCTCGATTATTGCAGTAAAAAGTAGCCTATGTGTTATTCTGACATATAAGCTATATTACTGTAAAGTTTCATCCAAATCCGTTTAGTAGTTTTTGCGTGTAAGAGGAACAAACATACATATACACAAACATACATACATACTCACAAAGTTTTGCGTTTAAAATATTATTAGTAGAAAATAAATTCACTAATCTTTTTCATAGTTTTTAAATAAATTGCTTTTAAATAAAATAGTAGTAGAAATGTTTCGGCTTTCTAACTAAGAAACGTTCATATAAAATTTATTCTTTTTTGTAGAACGATCTCCCGCATTAGGAATGCACATCCTGTATACAGGGGACATTACAATCGTTCATGAAACGAACATAAAAATACTTAGAATAACAGTTTCTGGATTAGATAAAGTGTAGCCAATATGTTGGACTTGAAGCCACAACACTAGAAGTAGTAGAAAGTAGTAAAAAGCAGCGTGGCGACCGCTTAAACCACTAAGCCACCCGTGCAATTTATGTTAGTTTGACCGATAACAAGTTTTTTGATTTGGGTAAACCTCTCTACTCATAGCATTCTATTTCAAATTTGGTTGTGAATATATTAATATACATATGCACTCTTGTCTAGCTCTATCTCTATAGAAGCGAATGTTGTCATTTCAGAATGCCACTTTGTTAGGAAAAATGTCACTATCAACAAATAGACTAATTAAGTTCGAGAGATTGTATTTGAAATCTTAGACATGTCAGTATCCTTTGAAAACAATAACTAAACCGAATTAGGACTGATAAGTCAAATCTAATTGTCTTTATCAAACGTCAAATCTGTAAGCTTTGTTCAAACCTGTACAAGACAACTTAATTAGTATTGACATTTGCTGTAATTGTAAAAATCTAAAAAAGTGGCCAAGTGCGAGTCGGACTCGCCCATGAAGGGTTCCGTATCAGCAAGTAACATGATATAAAAGTTCTTGTAGTTCGTTTTAACTTTCATCGATGTTTTTATACTAGTGTATTGACTGGATGGAAGGTAAACTGCGTGTTACGATTTTTGACGTATTAAAAAAAAAACTACTCACTAGATCTTGTTCAAACCAATTTTCGTTGGTAGTTTGCATGGTAATACATATATTTTTTTTAGTTTTATCACTCTCTTATTTTAGAAGTTAGAGGGGGGGGGACACACATTTTTCCACTTTGGAAGTGTCTCTCGCGCAAACTATTCAGTTTAGAAAAAAATGATATTAGAAATCTCAACATCATTTTTGAATACCTATCCATAGATATCACACACGTATGGGTTCGATGAAAATTTTTTTTTTGAGTTTCAGTTCCAAGTATGGGGACCCCTAAAATGTATTGTTTTTTTTCTATTTTTATGTGTAAATCTATATGCGGTTCACAGATTACATCTACTTACCAAGTTTCAAGAGTATAGCTATTATGGTTTCCGAAAAAAGTGGCTGTGACATACGGACGGACAGACAGACAGACAGACAGACATGACGAATCTATAAGGGTTCCGTTTTTTGCCATTTGGCTACGGAACCCTAAAAAGCAGCGACTTGGAATCTTCTTCATCGATGTTAAGGTAGCAGAGCCATGCTGGTTTCAGCACGAATGGGCCGGCTTGACCGGGGTATTACTACCCTCATACAGAAAACCGACCTAGAAGGTTATGGTGAACGCACACTTGACTGCACGGTTGGCCTAGTGGTTTAAGCGGTCGCCACGCCGCTCTCTACTGCGCCAAGTGTCGTGGGTTCGAATCCCTCGTGGGATAACACTTTGTGTGATTCACAAATTGTTGTTCTGAGTCTGGGTGTTCTTTGTGTCCGTTTCTTGTATGTTTGTAAAGTCCCCCGCGACACAGAAATTCATATTCCTAATGCAGGAGTTGTCTTTTAAAAGAAAAAAAAAAATCTTATCTTACTTATCGGAGCCGAACGCGTGCACATGTGTGTATAAGACACGCACCAAAAGAATCGACCGCGGCGATAGCATCGACAGCGTCGAAGAAATCATTTCAAGGAATAGTACTCGTGCGTTGCTCTGTCATACGCAACTTATAGAATGCGAGCGCATCGATTGAGGCGACCGCCTTATCCGCGCCGAATTTTATGACGTCATCCGAATTCATCTAGGATTTCTGGGGTTCTTCCAGATGCGGACGATTCGACGTGGGTAAGACGTGCGAGGTTTCATGAGATTTCATATAAAGAATTCTAAAATTCGTTTCGTTCGACGCGTTTGTTTCGGATAAGTGTGCGATTACCTTTAGCATTCGTGCTGTCGTATTTCGTTGGTGAGCGTGAGACCAGAGATATATTTTTATTATTTACCATCACGCCACGACCACTAGGAGCGGAGCATCAATGAAAAAGTTTCAATAACTTAGAAAAGTATTTATTTTGAGAGTTTTCACAGCGTACGCGTATTAATGGTTAAGATTCATGAAAATAATGTATAAAAGAATTGTTACCCTTGAAGTGTCTAAAAAGTCTATCTTTAAAGTTAGCTCGCAATTTTACTCTACGGGCAATAGAAGACGCAGACAGAGCTACGTTGATCAACTAGTTCTTTATAAACTTGAACAACCCAACACGTTTCATTCAAATAATAGATAAATGTAAGTCTCTTTGGTACAATTAAATCTTTTAAAGCCTTTGTAGAAAAGTTAAAAATTTTGAAGCAACATAAACAACGATTTAAAGTTTAAGAATCCAGATACAATAATAATCTATATGATAACAGAAAGTCACAGAAAAGAGAAGAGATTAGGTGAATTTGATTTACTAATAACTTTGATCAACTTCATTTACATCACTGAATGGACTTTTGCTACGTCGAATATCTCAACATGTTATTAATATAATAATGAAATAGCATCGGCCAAATCTAACCGAGATAATATATTACTTAGGAATTATAAATTATTTATATATAAAAATGTTTGGTATTTATTTATTATGATAAACTTCAAAACAATTTCAAGGAAATTTTCGATTAACACTGTAATGAAAATTCCTGTTACTATATCATAAAATATTACATGATATTTTTGAGCAAAATACACTGTTGCAAAAAAAATGTACTCATCTAGTATCAGTTATTCAATTGGAATACATAAATTTTAGCTTTCGTGTTGTCCTGTATTGCCAATGAATGCAAGATTGAAGGCCGAAAGAAACATATCAATAGGCAGCCGTAGTGTAGACTACCATACTGAACTATCTGACTGCCTTGTTGGTCTAGTGGTTGGCGTATGCGGCTGCTGGTCAAGAGGTCTCGGGTTCGATTCCCCGGGTTGGACCAAATATTATTTGTGGGATCCACAAATACTTGTTTCGGAGTCTGGGTGCTTTCTATGTATAATATGTATGTATTTACAAAAAAAAGTATGTTTATGTATTTATATCGGTCATTTAGTACCCACAATACAAGCTCTGCTTAGTTTGGGACTAGATGACGTTGTGTGTTAGACGGTCGAAATATTTATTTAATTATCGTATTGATAATTGGATATTACTTTTGCTTTTCATCAGGCAGAGTAGAATCACTTTGACAAGCTCATAAAGAACTTAATGGCGTTTAAACTTTAGGTACAATTACATACTCTATTATTAACAGCTTTTTTCAATTCTATTCAGATAGAATTAACACAGTTCTCCCTTAGTTTAATAAGTAGGCTCTATTAGATCTGAAGAAAGTAGAATTCAAATAACCTTTACTTTTAAATAATTATCGGAATCGTACAACATAAGTGCCAGATCTAGTATAAAGTGTATACAAATGTACTATTTGAGTTTTTTACTTGACAGATAAATATCTGTAAAGTAAAAAATAAGAGTATAACCCTGTCTCGATAAGGACGAAGTACTTAAAGAAATGTTAATCTTCCTTTGGTATCGGATTTTTTGCCCTTTACATTATAAGTATAATTGAATTTGATCGCAGAGGATTTTTGTGGGATCTTATTATTTTATTATTCATTTTTTGATTTCCAAAGCTCTTTTTTCATTTTGTCAGTTCTGTCCTAAGCAGGTTTATTAGTTCTTTGATGTGGATTTTGTTTTTGGGATTAAATGTAGCGGATTGAGGCAATTGGTATCGAACTGTTTTCTTATGTAATATCTCTCTAATCTCTAGATTCTTAGACCAGAGCAGGTGCTTCGACATTTAAGTCTCGATCAAGTGTGGCAAAATAAATCCTCGTTTAGCCTAGCTGTACATTAACAGGCAAATTACTGTCTGTCAAGTTATGATAATACTCTTAAGTCAATCTCATATGAACTCGCATTACACATTCACCTTAGTTTTAGGGACATGAGTAGGAAAGGCATACAATTACATAAAGAAATACAACTTTCAAATGTCATTATTAAAAATTTAAATTAAATTATTACTAATGATGGCATTTTTGCCTATAAGCCTTGTTTTTACAAGGGTTATTTCAGACATAACAATACAAATAGTAAATACTCACACTATTTACAGTTCAACTATGTGAATCTTTATTGGGAAGTCAGTGCCCTCAAATTAACTGACAACTAGTTCAACCTTCGAATTTCAGTTTAGAGTTGCGGAGGTCCGATGCCAGTCGCTCCGTGGAAAAACTGATATTCAGGCAAAACCGGTTGAACTAGTAGCCGACCCCAAATAATATTGGGAATAAGGCTAGGAAGAAGAACAAGATCTACACTCCAACTCTAACTCGGAATATTACTAATATGTATACATTTTTTTTCAAAATCGGTTTACAATGTCGGAGCAATCGGTGAACATACATAAAAAACACAAAGTGGAACATAAAACCTCCTCTTTTTTGAGGTCAGTTTAAAACACCATTAGAAGTTACAAATAAGAACTTTATTTATACCTCAATAACGTCTCAATTAGACACGTCATGAGTTACCATTTCTCAGCACCAAGAATAGTGAGAACTTAAAACTCTGAAAATTCTTAAAATAAAAAGGTCTGGGAGTAAGTAAATCTCCAACTGCTGGCGATTCTCAATAGAAAGGTATAATTTAGTGTCGCTGAAAGCAGTTTGTTATCGCAAAAACAAAGGAACTTTCATCAATAATAAGTTTATAGGTTGACATTTTCCTATAAAAGCAAGCACGCCCATTTCTTTAATGTCATGATTCGATGTTCTAAACTTCTTATTTTATTATCAAATATATTGGTTTGTGGGATCAACGTCTATTGACCAATGTTCATTATTAATTATTCAATGTTAATTCTGTTCATTAAATCATTTAATAAAAGGGTTTGAAGAACTTTGGTTCCATATGGAGTTTGAATATAATTATGGTTACTATTTATGGTTTCCTTTGCATTGCCTTACGCTATGCCATTCCACGCTGTATAAAGTGTACGCTGATAAATACTATACTTGGTAGTCGCCCAGGTGCTTAGTAAAAGGTCATATGGTCACTGATGTCTCTTTTAATAGGACTAGTAATAATTATTTCCTGCTAACAAATACTGTATGAGAAAGTATAAGATTTATCTGTTATACGCGTAATATTTAAGTCCACTGTTAGCACACCTTGAACTTAGTTTAAGAAAAAAATAAATCTGCATATAATGTGAATCATTATTATCATCATCAGCCCATCGCTGTCCACTGCTGGACATAGGCCTCTCAAATAATGTAAATGAGATTAATTAGTCATAAATAATATTATCACAAAACAAATCAAATCCATCACTAAATGGGCATTCCTCATAAAAATTCTTAAACTTTTTCGAAGCCAAGCAGGTAAATTATGAAATTTGATCAAATCTACTTTATTCCAAGAAAAACACCTCTATTTAAAAAAGCGGCCAAGTGCGAGTCGGACTCGCCCATTAAGGGTTCCGTAGCAGCAAGTAACATCATATAAAAGTTTCTGTAGTTCGTTGTAACTTTTATCGATGTTTTAATAATAGTGTTTTGATTGAAAGAACTGTAAATTGCGGTTTATGATTTATGACGTATTAAAAAAAAACTACTTACTAGATCTCGTTCAAAATAACTTTCGTTGGAAGTTTGCATGATAATGTAGTGACATACGGATGGACAGACAGATAGACATGACGAACCTATAAGGGTTCCGTTTTGGCCATTTGGCAACGGAACCCTAAAAAAAATTTTCCGTTGTTGGCACAGTGCCAGACTAGGTAACATCAGTTACGAATTATTTTACTCGTACCTTAACTTCTTTTGTTCCGGAACTTGGTTATTTTTCTATTATTGTGATAAGTATTCATATTTCATTTTGTAATGTTGTTGATCGTAATCACTTCCTATTTCTGCAACGTTTTGATGTCTGTGCCTTGTTTTTCTTTTGAAAAAGAAAGTATATTTTCGGATTACTTTTCAATTACTAGCTACCTTGATGGATGGTAATTGTTGGTTTGTTCTTTAACAATAGGTGTATATGGAATGACAATAAAATTAAATAGTCATGTCTCCGAAAAGATGCTTTACTCTGCTTTACTTTGCTTTACTCCATGCCGATGCGTTTTATCCCTATTAATATTATAAATGTAACTCTGTCTGTCTGTCTGTCAGTTACGATTTCACGACATTTACGTAGGCAGAGCCGCGGGCGAAAACTAGTTTAACATATTTCAGACATCAGACACACAACATCATCTAGACCCAAACTCGGCAGAGCTTGTATTATGGGTACTAGATAACTGTTATAAATTCATACATATTTTGTTTGTAAATACATATAATATACTATATTATACATAGAAAACACCGAAACTTCAAAACAAATCGAACTAGACCAACAAGGCAGACATTTTATGGTGTGAGTGAGGTTCTCAGAACCAAATCGCTTACCTTCAGGTGATTCGTCCATGTACCGTAAAAAATAACAAAAAAAATTTAAAGGAAAGAAGAAGTTAAAGAGCTAATTTTTGATGTAGATAAAAAACTTTACAAAATCTCACCCAAGGAAGTTGACTATAAAATAAGACCAATGGTGTCATCATCATCATCAATCTAGTGCAGTCCACAGCTGGACATATGACTCTCCCATTAAACACCAAGACTAAAAAAGTAATTAGTTAGAATATTTGGAAGAAGAATACTGACTATTTAAGTGAATTTTAAGTGAGCAGGATGGCTGGAAGGAACTGGATTCGAGAAGCCCAAAATCGATCCGAGTGGTGTGCAATGGGAGAAACCTATGTTCGGCAGTGGACTACGATAGGCTGATGATGATGATGAAGTGACTTTCTAATAAAATTTGTTCTACGATTGACAAAAAGACCAGTTCTGAAGCGTAAAATGTCAATACTTAACTTTGAAGTCATATTTTTTTCAATTTCATTTTAATCCATTGTTAGCTGTAATCCATCGTCTCTTTTGTGAGACAAGCAAGCTATTTTAATAAAGACAAAACGTGACCAAAATATCAAATTCAAAGAAGTTTTGGATATGCACAAGTTTTTATTAAAATATTGGAATGGTGTAATGTAAAATATAGAATATTTAGGAGACGGTTTTTTTTAATGCCATTATTGTTATTAAAATTTGAACCACTATCTTAGTGATTCCTAGCATCTTGTAAAACGGGAACTACAATAAATATTTTAATTGATGCAGAGCTCCAAGGAACAATCTTTTCTTGAACACCTTTTTACCTTGTTAACTACAGTTGTTTCTACTGTAACATTAACTTATCTTGGTTTTCTTTGATTTCTTTTCAATAGTAGTTAAACGTCCATTGTGAATTCTAAACGACCATCTCACTAACATAACCTACTAATTAAAGAAATGACTTGACGTTGACCATCGTATTTTTATGATAATATAATAATTGAGACAACTTAGACGACCGTCTGACCCCAAACTAGGCAAAGACTGTAGCTGTATATTATAACTGTAGTGACATTGCTATGACTACAAATAAAACAAAAGAAAAAACAATCGTCCAAGTGCAAGCCGGAAACGGGTACGAAGGGTCCCGTACATATTTCAAGTGTCTACATGTTACCGTTTTCAATATCGAATCAGAAATGTGGAACATTATTCTGTATTTTTTGTTGTAACGACAACAGAAATACATCAACTGTAATTAAAAAGTAGTAAATTTCAACTATCTAACTATCACGGACGACGGATTCTCAGTAATAAGGTCCTGTTTTGACCCTTGCATACGTAACCCAAAAAACTATATTCGTAGGAGACAAAGGTCAAGGCTTAATAACAGCAAACAGTTGCGATACTTCACATAAAATTCATGCAAATAAGTCAAATAATTAAGGTTTATGAAATATACATATATTAGAAAATAACCTTATAACATTTCTTTGTGTGTTACGGTATTAGCTTTCAAGAAATTTAAAAAGGAATAACTTGAAAAATTAGGGGCTTACGTTGTGTCTTAGCGTTCGAGATCAAAGAATAAATACGTTCTCTGTGTTATTCTCTTACAAGTTATTAAGCTTATTATTTAACTTTATATTTTTATGTGTATTTTGCTGACGTGCTTGAAATGAAATAGTACATCACGCTTAAATGAAAAGCGCTCACAGCTGAATGAAGCTCTCATAGGGTAAGCAACAACATTGCGCTCAGACCTAGATGGGTGACCGTTTGTGAAATGATATGTTAGGAGAGTTTCCATGATTCGGAGGTCACGTTAAGCAGTCGGTCCCGGTTGTTATCATAAGGGTATGCGGCTGCTGTGCTTGAGGTCCCAGTATTGAGTCCAAAATAACAGTTAACACTAAGCTTCCGCCTCTTTATTCTCCAACGAATCACGATAGCACGAATACTATTTTAGGTTGATCTTCTGTGAGATTGTGGTAGGTCATCATCATCATCATCAACAGCCTTTAACAGTCCACTGCTGGACATAGGCCTTAGAAAGGAGGTTTTGGCCTACTACACCACGATGGCCAGACGGGTTGGTAAAGGGGTTTTTCAAGTTCTCTTTCTCTTAGCAGTAATGTTGGCTGCTTATTTTGTTCCTTTAGTCGCCTCTTACGACACCCATGGAAGGAGTTTTATTGAATATCCAAGCTTAAAGTAAAGTTAAGCTCTGTGGATTATAAAAATAATCGTTGAAATTTTATAACTTTTAAAAGGTTTTTCTTGCTAATATTGTTCGTAGACTTATGTTTATCTTTAGATTTAGTTTATCAGTTAGTACACTCATTAATCTTATAAGTTTTATCGAAAAATACTCAGTAGCTTTGGATTAAGAGATTTAAAAATCTCTTTATTTACTCTATCTTAAAACAATTTTAAACATCAACGCTACAGATTTAATCCCAATCTCTGTATATAAGTGTATATATCTAAGAGTACACAAGTAAATAAAATTGTGGCATCTGTTTGTCATATCAAATTAGCAGTTTTTACATGCTTTATATTGGCTTCACCTGTATGTTTGTTTGTTTGTAACCGACTCTTTTGGGTGCGATTTTAACCAACTTTAAACGGCCAGATTTCGTTCAAACTTTGTAGATTTATCGAGGACCGATGACGATACACTAATTTAAAAAAAAAATGTTAAAAAAATTAGTCTTTCTTAGCACACCTTTAACATTGTTATATATCCATGTTAACAATTCTTACAACTTTTCATACTTCAACAAAAGAACTGTGCACCGGAGTTGTCTCCTGTATTGACGCGCCTATACCGCTTATCATATTCCTCAGGAATTGTCCCGGAGGTCTGGAGAGAGGCGAATGTTTAACCTATCCCTAAGAAAGGCGACCGCTCCGACCCGGCCAATTACCGACCTATAGCTGTCACCTCCATTCTATGCAAGGTGTTTGAGCGGATTATCAACCGCCAATTAATCCGTTACCTAGAGGATCACTCATTATTAAATGATCGGCAATATGGCTTCAGACCGAACCGATCCACAGGTGATCTTCTAGCGTGCATGACACACCTTTGGGGTGAGGCTATGGATAGGCATGGGGAGTCTCTGGCCATCAGTCTCGATATGGCCAAGGCGTTCGATAGGGTCTGGCACCGTTCGCTTCTCTCCAAGCTTCCGGCATTCGGCCTGCCTCCTAAACTCTGCAGCTGGATTGCCGCTTTTCTGCACCAGCGCCGCATTAGAGTCCTTTGCGACGGCGCGGCCTCCAACTTTCAGCAGATAAATGCTGGTGTACCTCAGGGCTCCGTCTTGTCGCCCACACTGTTTCTTCTGCATATCAATGACATGTTAGCCCTCGGCAACATACAGGACAAGCTCGGTATCCTGGGCATGGATGTTTGCCGGGATCTCAACCGACGGGAGTACATTGAGAGCGTCACCAAGGCGGCCTCGCGGAAGCTAGGTGTACTCAACAAGGTGAGACGGTTCTTCGCGCCGGAGCATCTGTGTCTTCTCTACAAGACCCAAGTTCGTTCCTGCGTGGAGTATTGTTCTCACCTTTGCGATGGATCTGCACAGTACTTGCTTGACGCTCTCAACCGGTTGCAGCGGCGAGCAGTCCGCATTATAAATAGTCCCGAAACCACCGAGTTCCTTGAGCCTCTGCAGTTACGGAGAGACATCGCCTCTATGGCGGTCCTCTATCGCCTTTACCATGGAGAGTGTTCTGAAGAGCTCTTCCAACTGATCCCTCCCTCTCCCTTCCTTTACAGGACAACACGTGCTGGACTCAGAAGTCACCGCTTTAGAGTGGAAGAAATACGCACCAGAACAAAACGGTTCGGCTCTTCTTTCCTATGCCGAGCAGTCAAAGACTGGAACTCACTACCAGCTCACGTGTTTCCTTCCCATTATAATCCCGGGTCCTTTAAGCGGGGCGTGAAAAAGCATCTCACTAAGCCGCCATAGTGTGGGCCGCCATACTTACTGTCTGCATTCGCAGCAAGTGTGGTGGCCCCCACTCTTGGATTCTGCTCATGCTTTCCATCAGGCAGGGTAGAGTCACTTTGGATGGCTTATGTATAAAAAAAAAAAAAAAAAAACATCATCGTCTATTAGTACCGTTTCCAAAAAAAACTGGCAGAATACTTACCTTGAACAGTTTTTTATAACATAACTCCCATATTAGTATCATCATCATCATCAGCGTATCGCAGTCCACTGTCTTCGTCTACACACAGTCCTACGTCAAAGAGTGGAGACTTTGACATATATACCTACATAAAACGGACACAAAACACCTTGATTCAAAACAACTATTTGTGGATTCCTTCCTTATCACATTGCCAGGCCATTATAAGCATTGCAAATAATCATAACGACAACATTATCGATCAATAGATAAATAAGCCCAACAAAAAGAACATATAATTTTCACGTATCACATAACGAAACGACCCTTTAAACATACGAATTACTTGACTAGAACGCTCCTAATACTATTTATACAGTTCAAAGCTATCGATTACGCACTCGTCGGGAGAGCACCTCACAGCTGCTGTCAATCTGTTATGTAAACGTTGAGAGGTATTAGATTAGCTTGTCAATAACATGGTACTACGATATCTCCGGTATATCACAACGGTTTTATGTTGACGGTACTTTTATATCGAGCTTCTGCCTTGAGTTCTTGTCTCTCATTTATATGTATAGTCTATAAGGTAATTATGTTTTTACTGTAAACGGGACTTATTCGCGATAATATTAAAAAGGTTACGATCGAATATTAAGTCCCGTTTACAGTAAAAACATAAGTATGTGTAAAGGCCGCTGCATACGTAACGAGATATTACCTCGAACGGGACGTGGACGTGGTTGCCTCGTTATAAACGGGGACGTGATGTCCCCGTTTATAACGAGGCATACGCACCGTGACTGTGACTCGGATTTAGCGTGCTAGTGTTGTGAACAAGGAAAGATGGATTTTTCATTTCAAGAATTGGCTTTAATTGCTATTGACGTGCTAAACATCGTCGGCGACGATATTTAGCTCGTCCCGTGCGTGCTACGTTCCCGTTCCGTCCGTGTCTCCGTGAAGTATGCTTTTCCTTATACATTTTGTATGAAACGATGTTTGCAAAACTTCCCGTCTCGTCCCGTCCGTGTAAAGTCCCGTCACGTATGCAGCGGCCTTAAAAGTCACGAAACTCTAAAAACAGTTTTTGTCATAAAGTGAATTAAATAAGCTATGAAAAACTTGATAAGTTATTTTTGTAAAACAAATTATATTTAAAACGATTGCACATGAGTTCTGAAATGATTTTTTTTGTTCCCTATAGGTTATTGGCTTTGGGCAGTACAAATTTATATTCAATAGATCATAAACACCCCTGTCTAGTTCGATCCATTACCGTCTTAGGCTAATCGACTTCTGTTGAGGTCAAGTATTCGTAACATATTCTGGAATAGTTTGGAAATACTAGCAAATACTAACATAGTTGAAGGATTAAATTAATTTTATAGATAAACAACATCAAAACATACGCTTTTTGTCTGCGCGCAACGAATTGAAGTATTTCAAACGTTTACATTAAATAGTTGCTTCCAAAAGCAGTAATATTTATAAATTTCAGGAAATGACTGTTCCAGAATTCAACTATAATTACAAAAGGGACGACTACCTGGTTGAAGAAGCCTTAAGGCCGTACTACTTAATTAAATACCCAGCAGTAAATAGTTACGTCTGTATAAATCAGCATTTCTCAAAGTATCAGAATTATGACCCCAGGCGAGGTATGAAACGAAGCTGCGAAGGTTCAACTAGAACGATTAACAAAGTTCAAAATATTCAAATAACAAACCACCTGTATAATATATTTAATAAAATTAATATACAAATATATATATAAACTAGATGACCCAGCGAACTTCGTACCGCCCAACTTTAAAATTCCATAACTTGATCGCAGCGCCACCTACCGGGTCCAATTGCGAATCTAAACCATTCCCAGATCCCCTTGAACACACACAAAAAATTTCATCAAAATCGGTCCAGTCGTTTGAGAGAAGTTCAGTGACATACACACTCACAGAAGAATTATATATATAAAGATATGAAGTTTATGTTTATAAGCTCCGATGACTATATCACTTAAGAAATATACAGGCTGAATTATTGAGACGGGACAGTAAGGGTAAGTACCTTAAACGTTATAGTTACAGGAAAACGCTTTTAGGAGACAATCCATAATTTTTTAAGATATTCTGAACTGCATTTATAGATTTTGGCAAAAATGTACAGCTAGCAAGAAAACGGTCATTTTAAACAAAATCTTTTTTTGATGCTAATCGATCCTGTTTCTTATAAGGATCAAAAGTCTCTACTAGACCGACTGAGGTTTGAGTACTAGAAATTTCAGAAATCGCAAAAAACTTTTCACATACATTTGTACGGAAATAAATAATTTTAATATTTATTTTAGACACAGACAAACATACATTTAGATTATCTACGAAATAAATTGCTTAAAATGACAACCGTTTCATAAAGGTTCAGTCTAATATTTTTAAATGGAAAATATTATTACATTTTAGGGTTTCGTAGTTTATAACTCGGAACCCTTATTCATTCGCCATGTCCGTCTATCCGTCCTTCCTACTGCCTAAACGGTTAGTGCTTTGCATGCTTTGCGTGTTGTGATTACGTCGACAAAGTGCTACAATACAATTATAAAAAATATTTGTATTTGGGGTCCCTCACCTACACGTAAAGTGGGGATGTTTTTCTTTTCATCATTGGATAGGCCTTTTAAAAACATTATGATATTGCCGAAACCATTTTTCGATTCAGGTATCCGTTTCCGAGTTATTCAACTTTAAAGCGAATTTTTTTTTCAAAAATAGGGCGTCCCGTTCTCTCTAAGAGCTAAACGACTGGCTCAAAAAATCTGAAAAAATTCACAATAGTAGTACATATATTGATCTTAAAAGGAAAACTATAGTAGTTTAGATAAAGTTTGTATTTCAGGAGTTATAGGGGTTACTTTAAACTTTTACCTTACTTGTAAAATGCAATTCCTTGAAAAACTTCGTACAAAGATAAAGAAATGATAAGTTAACATAACAATTATCTATTGGACACGATTTTAAATCCACCTACCATTATGGGTAACTACGGAACCCTATTCTATGCGTGGCCTGACACGCACTTGGCCAGTTCTTCTAAAAATATAAGTCCCCAATTTTTCTTTACATATTTCCTAGTTAAAGACTACATTACACATAATATTTTGGACAAATAAAAAATAAAAAAGTACTTCTGTCTTTATACTTCACTGCACTGCAACTTTAAATTAGACAATGCGATACCCAGCAAAGTTTGAGAAACACATGTAGACCGAAGACTTCTAACTTAATAACCCTGAAATGTAGACAAATACATTGGTTTTAATTAGTAAATTGGTCTTTGTTTGGTTTTAGAAACAATAGACAGAGTTTGGCCTCAGTATTTGAGATAGTAGACTTACTAGCAGTATTATTAACCAAAAACCTTTCTTTATACTTATTCTTTAAAGAGGTAAAGTTTGCGAGTTCTAGAGTTTGTAGGGATAACCTCTCGGTGTGCTGAACCGTTTTTTTTATATTTTGCTAATTGTCCAATTGCCAAAGTCACATTATTTGTGACATAAGTTATGAATCCGAAAAATATTTCGAATGCAATAATGCAGCTGTTCGTGTCTTGACGGATTAAGAATACATTCCTATTCATTCCATGGTATCGTAAGAGGCGACTTAAGGAGCAAAATAAGCAGCTAATATAGTGCTGTTAGCAGTGGCCAAGAGAAGTAAAACTTGAAACAAACCCTTTACCAACCTGTCTGGCCAGCGTGGTACAGTAGGCCAAAACGTACTTTCAAAGGACAGGCCTATGTCCAGCAGTGGACTGTTAAAGGCTGTTGATGATGATTGATGATGATGAATAATGCAGCGGCCTACTGAAATACTTCCGCATTATTCAGCCTTGGGTCTCGCACTCACCATTGAAATATGATATGATGTAAGAGGTTAGTACCATTCCGGTCAAGCCGACCTATTCGTGCTGAAATCAATGTGGTTCTACTATCTTGAGAATCTATTATAACTGTTTTAAACTGATTCAAAGAGTGCAATACTCACTAGACCAAATCTCAACCATCAGGATAGTTTTTAGAGGAAACTCTTGGTTCGTTCATGCCCTAGGCTCCGGTAATCCTCATTGTTACCGAAAAAGTCTTTGACAAAACTTTAAATTCATTCGAAATTAAAATGAAATGAAAAATGAAAATTCGTAATCGAAATCAAAATAAATCCATATGAGTAGTTTAACCGTTCAAATGTTTGGTAATCTCATAAGCGGATTAATTTCAACAACAAACATTTTAAACAATTGAGTGTGCAAAATATCAACACAATTGTTTATTTTTAATAGCAGCAAAATTTTGAATAATATTGTTAAACCACTGTAGAAAATAAATGGTTTTTGTTTTTTAATAAATAGATACAACATTAACTATTTTTAACTAGGTATAAATAGTTTACATTAATGACTATATTTCGAAATCCTTTATATATACTATCATCCTATATATACTATTATCTGTGAATAGAGCAATATATAGAGGCATATTTTGAAAAACCAATAAATTAAGATGAAATACGTTAGAGCGGCTAACAAGCTCTTCAGGGATGAATGAATAGGTGAAGTCGGAATGAGAACGAATGTATGTAGTTTCCTATTGATATAAAATAAAAATGGTAATAAAGCACTTGAAAATATAATATAATAATATGAAAAAAAAAAAATTGTTTTTCGTCAGCTTTTCTAGTAGCTTTTCATATTCTCCATTAAAATTTATTTTGTATGGTAACTTTTATACTGTTTCAAATTACCAAAAATCATTTTTAGATATTCTACAATTATGTAATTTTTTTATTAACAAATTACATTATTTCATACAGAAGATAAATTATAATGCAATTTTCTAAACATAGAACAAAAACATTTTTGATGCTAGTAACGTTTGCTAATGTCAATGCCAAATGACGTGGCATGAATGAATGATTAATTAATCAACTAAATAATTAATTAATCAACGATAAACTATCAGGGTAGTAGAGCTAAAAAAATAAATACAAAAAATAAAATGGAATTGAGAATCTCCTCATTTTTTGAAGTCGGTTAATAAATCGAAAGGGTTATAACAATAACATGAGTAATTTCCAACTTCGTTCATAAACGTATACTTTCATATGAAGTACTTTCATTCAATATTTATTTACCCTGTAAATTTTCGTTATTGGAACCCGAAAAACTCACTCAATTCCGCATAAAAACCATTTTATTTGAGCTTCATATAAAATGAATTGCATTTTGCGCACACCAATCGAATTTTTATCACCATATAATAGGTCTTTCATAGCGGTCCATTTTAAGTACGTTGGAGTCGTAAAATACTTTGAATCTATTTCTTTCATCTTTAAATGTTGAAAGATTTACTTTTATGACGTGCCAATTTGATTGTTGTTTCTTTCAATTTACTTAAGTCGTCTTATAGCGTCATAAGCATTTAGCGGGTATTTCTATCCAAAATTTTACATATACAGAATTGTATAATATTAACTCATGAGTGTACCTGTACACGGGTATATTATGTGTTTTAGGGTGTACCCGTGCACGGGTATGTTATATGTGTTCTCGAGTGTACACGTGCACAGATACAGTACCTACATGCGTTAGTCGTAGATAGGGCACGGGAACACTCATGATGTACCTGTGTCCTATCTACGAGTGTAATTGTGCCCGATGCACGAATGTCCTAGACTAAAACAAAATGATTGATGAAATACATGGTCATTGTTACCCTTGTTGCCCCGTGCATGTAAGTTATTACATGCACGGGCGCAACAAGGGCGTATATAAAATTTTCAACATACCTAATAGTAAGTACCATCATAGAGATTTAATTATAATATTTCGATATGCCAACTTACATATATGCTGTTAGGATTTCAAACTAAAGTTCGTTTTGCCTGGGTAAAGTAGTAAAAGAAAGGTTATTTTTAGTAATTGGTATACGTCGAATAGCCTCTTACACAAACCTCTTGCAATAATGAGATCGTCATATAATCAATAATGTATCGATGTGTCGCGGGGGATTTTACAAATATACATGAAACGGACACAAAGAACACCCAGACTCAGAACAACAATTTGTGAATCACACAAAGTGTTTTCCCACGTAAAATTTGAACCCACGATACATGCCGAAGTAGAAAGCGGCGTGGTGACCACTTAAACCACTAGGCCAACCGTGCAGTCAAAAAATTATACTGAGTGTATCGACTATAATCGAGTTATGAACTAATATTTTACGCAACGATTAAGATGAGTTTCTAACATGAAAAAAAATGTGGACACCCTATGATTTTTGATTCGGCCAATAATACGCCAAAAATTTTATATTCATTCAGGGGCAAAATCTGTTTTCCTAGACAATTTGTTCCAGTAATTCATTTAATGGCTTTCTTGAGCTTTATTAATGAGCTATTTATTCTTAATGATGTCGAATAATTGGGTTACTTTGGAGCACTTTATTTGACGTCTGGTACTCAGTAAAGGAATGATTATTTTAACATAATTGTGTCATCTTACACTTAAATCTTCATTTTGTAGCTTGCGTGGAGAAAATTTTTGTGTACGAAGCATTTATATTGGGTACGATAAAATCTTTAAAAATTGGCCTCAATTTAGTAGTGAAAATTATAAGGATTTTTTCAAGATAAATGCTATTTAAAGTAGGCTGTGTTGATTTCAATTTTATGTTTCTTATGAATTTTTTAAAATAATTAAATGATTTTGAATTCACGTGCTTACGCATGGAGGTTAATCGAACCAAGTGGCATGCAATTGGAGAAGCCTATGTCCAGCAGTGGACTGCGATAGGCTGATGATGATGATGATGATGAATACACGTGTTTTATGATAAATATTCGTAGAGTATACCAAATCCTGCTTACTAAGACGAGGCTTATGTCCAGCAGTGGACTCCTTAAGAGTGTTTATTATAATGATATTATTTCAAGAGATAATATTTTTCGACAATGGTCCATTCTGTTTACGACTTTGACTTTTTCTCATTCTCCATCTTTTTTTTAAATACACTCTTTAATTTCTTATTTAAGTCACTTTTTTTTTTTTTTAGTCTTGCCAGTCCGCCTGTATGCCAACCCGCACTGCGCCTGTATGGGGAACGTATCATCTGAGAAGATACCCAACAGTGGTGATTTCCCACTTAATTACGAAAATAATCGGTAGCCATCAAAATGCTTAATAGCTATATAGAAATAGAAAAGTTCTAATGAACACATTTTTATAGTAAAAGTTTTGCAAAGTACTTTAATTTATAGATTTATACACAGTTAAGTTTACCTAAATACTCCTTTCCATATAAGTTTATAAAAGTCACTTGCAGGAGTGTTTTATGAGTAAAATAATTCTCGTTCTGATTCACAATAATACTGTGTTTTATTCTGTCTAATTCTAAGTTTTAGCACAAAACAAAATAAATTAAAAGTAAAACGAGCACATAAAAGCAATAAACTGAAGCATAATTCTCTCTTTGAATGAAAACCGACAAAAGAATATAGAGCAGTCGGAGTACTGTTTTGGTTTTTTAGGCTTTAGAATGAAAGGTAAACGTACGGCTTACCACAAAAATAGATTGGTAAAAAGGATGCAAAAATTAGGGAAGCTTGAAGCGAGTATTGGGATGGTATATTGCACGTAGAAATGTTTTACAGTACAAAGAGATTTTTAGAAGAAATCTGTGATGAAGTCCAATTAATTTTTGCAAGTATTGTTCATACTTTAGATGAATGCTTTAGTTTTTCATGAATACTTTTCTTTCCTATTTTTTGTCTTTAAAAAGACTCATGCATTAGGAATATAAATTCCTTTGTGGCGGGGACTTTACAAACATACATGAAACGGACACAAAGAACATCCAGACTCACAACAACAAATTGTGAATCACACAAAGTGTTGTCCTTCGTGGGATTGGAACCCACGACACTAGGCGTAGTAGTAATCAGCGTGGCGACCGCTTAAGCCAACCGTGCGGTCCAAATTGTTTTAACTAATTGATTTTCAATAACATAATCAAGGTAAGTCATACAAAATTATACTGGACTGAATGTGGTTAACTCATATGAATTTAGTGACAAGTTACACTTATATTTAACCGCAGCTAGATTTTAAATCAGCCAATTATAGTTTTTTCTAATAAATAAAAGCCTAAATGTTCTTCTTTTTTACATTTAAGACTATCAAAGTGACACCGCTCTGCCTGATTGAAAGCATGAGTAGAATCCAGGACAATGCAGCAAGGCGACTAACAAGATGGCGGCTAAGTGTTCTTCAGAATGATACTCATCCCACCCTCTCCATTCCTCTACAGAACAACACGATCTGGCCAGGGAAGTCACCCCTTCAGAGTGGAAGACATACGCTCCAGAACTAAGCGTTTCGGGTCTTCCTTCTTGTGCCGAGCAGTTAAACGCTGGAACTCACTACCAGCTCATGTTTTTCCTTCTTACTATGATCCCGGGTCTTTTAAGCGGGGCGTGAAAAAGCATCTCACTAGGCTGCCATAATGTGGTTCGCCATACTGCTTGCATCTGCAGTGAGTATGGCGACCCCCACTTGTGGATTTTACTCATGCTTTCCATCAGGCATAGTAAAGTCACCTTGGCAGGCGTTATATAAAAAAAAAAGAATAATTGAGTTCTCACACTCACCAACGAAAGACGACAGTACGAATGCTGTCATTTTAGGTTGGTCTCCAGTGAGAATATAGTACAGCCTTTTTTTTTTTTTTACATGTGGAAATCCCCGCGGACCGTCACCCCATCGGGGGTTACGGCGGGGTGGTGTGTCGGACTCCAACCGACTAAAACCACACGGTGTGACCCTCTCTGCGCCTTTGTATTGGAAGGAGTCCAGGGAGGGGATTTCCTTCTGGACTCCAACGGCGCCTGCCCGCACTGTTGCGGGCACCACCTCAGCTCTCGACTCTCTAATTGGGCAACGTTCGGACACACGCGGACGCCGTCCCCTCGCGGTTGGCCACTACTGCGGACGGACGGGAAACCCGTCCCGCCCATCCGCGGCCACTCTCAGGGCGGCATGAGACGCAGGTATGCGCGCCTCCGACGCCCGGGGCGCCGGCGGCGGATCGGGTCCGATTGGATGGCATCCTCCCGGGCCTTCTCCGCCACCTCCTTCTGCAAGATTACGTCCTCGCAGAAGGTTGCGACCGCGGTAAAAAAACTGTCGCTGCCAGCCATCGATCTTATGACGGCCGGCAGCGAGAGATCCCCTCCGATGACTGCAGTGAGGGCCCGGCGCTGCGTCGCCCAAGCGGGGCAGACCGCCAGCGTGTGTTGGGCCGTGTCCTCACTGCAGTCGCAGTGGTGGCAGGCGGGACTCGGTTCCCTCCTAGCGACCGAGTGCAGGTACTTTCCGAAGCAACCGTGCCCGGAAAGTACCTAGGTCAGCCGGAAGGAAAGGGTCCCGTGCTGCCGCCCTACCTACTCCGCGATGACCGGCTGAAGAGCCTCCACGGCACAGTTGATGTTGGGATGTTGTATAAATGCTAATCGGCGCGAGAATGTCTCTTTCGCGATTCAGGTTTAGTAGTTACTCCGTATAGTTCATTCCGTGTTTTCCTCGTGATTTAGTGTTTCTTCACTAGATGGCGCTGTCGTAATTAATTCGCTTGCGCTGTATGTGAAAGTCGCCGCACATACTCAAGAACTTACAATTTAAGTCATATTTTATTATTGGCTTAATGTTCCAGTATTCTAATATTGTCAGCAAAAACAGAGGCTCTTTTAATTATATTATTTTTACTGTACATGTGTTCCGTACTGAATTGAATTAGGAAATGAAAATTTTAATAAAATTAAAACGAGTAGGCATTTTTCACCATATTTATTCTGTATTCATAAATTGAATGTAGCTGGCGAGATAAAACATCGTAAAACAGCGGTTAGGTCGTTGATTCGTGTTGAAAAAAGGAACATTGAAATGGTTTTATTCCGACCTCTTTGTAGCTTATTATGAGTTATTTCTGTTGTTATTTATTTACAGGTTTAAGAATTGAGAACCTTATTTTAGGAACTGTATTAAATATAGCTGGATTTTTTCGTTTTCGTATTACTTTAAAAATATTAAAGACACCTGAATTTAGATACTAGTTTTCGTATATGTTATTATTTGTTTGATGATAGATTAATCGTTTAAATGGACATTATTTATTATTCGTTCCCTCGTTGTTCTTTTCGTAGTTCAGGGATCTTGGGATAATTTTTACACACCTAAGGCCTGCTGAAGTGGTTTTCCGACCCTTCTGCAGCTCTGGTTGGTCACGGGCCTGGACCCTGATGGGCCTGTTTGTAGTCTTGAAATTGTAAACTTAAAAAATAAACACAAAAATCTTTTAAATTTCTAGCTCAAAAAATTTCCTTAAAATTTGGATTTAGCATTCTTTGTGCTGAACAAAGAATGCTAACCACTTATGTGAAGAGAATCCTTTGAGCCTGGCTTTTAAAACTCTACTAAGGTTATTTGATGTTGAAAATTGAAAGTGAATGTTATGAATTCCTTCTCAGTATGAATATCAAGCTAAAAATAGGTTCCTTAATAATACCAGGGGGGTGTCACTCCGCAGTTTAGGTATAGTCGGCCGTCTGCCTGCCGGGGCAAACATGCCGGTCGTATAGACATCGTCAGAACAGTTAAGAGTTACACGATAGAAAGAGACGCAATTGTAGGTAAATATAATCGTAGTGATTCGGCGCTGTGCGATCTGAATTGAAGCTAATCTTTTGACTCCGAGGGTATCTATTACTTTAATTTACTTTTCGGAGTGAGTCTTCTGTGCTGGTACTATTATGTATTCTGTGATAATACTTAAAAGGAATATCACCTTTCTATATATTTCTTTTATAATTTTAATACTAACTCTAACACGTGTTTTTACTTTGGAACGCCTGAACCGATTCACGAGCATAACTGATGATATAGTTGGTTGATGACTGCACGGTTGGCCTAGTGGCTTAGGTTCGCCACACACGCCACACGCCACACGGGGTCGCCACACCGCTTCCTACTGCGCCAAGTGTCGTGGGTTCAAATCCCACGTAGGATAACACTTGGTGTGATTCACAATTTGTTGTTCTGCGTCTGGGTGTTCTTTGTGTCCGTTTCATGTATGTTTGTAAAGTCCCCCGCAACACAGGAATTTATATTCCTAATGGGGGAGTTGTCTTCTTTAAAAAAAAAAAAGTTACATAGGCTAACTTGTTTAGACTAACTATGGTTACCAGCAAGAACCGTGGGTAACACCGCAGAGCTTAGTTAGTTGTAAATATCCTCGAAATACACTTACCTACTTTTAAAATCAATAGAATATTAAATGACAAGATAGCTGAAGAAACCCATCTATTATCAAAAACACTCGGTCACGATAATGAACAGTTCGGGATCTAAACATCAATCTTATCAGGGATTGCTTCATTCCATCCGATTCTTATTTTAATCGAGTAGATTTACAGATTCTCTTACAAACTGAAAATTCATTTTCAAGCGAATGATTTACAGATAAAATTTCCTTTGTATTAAGAAAGTGACTGACTTTAAACTAAAACACCTCATGTAACGATTTAAAAAATACGCTACTTGAATATGGGATGTCCAATGGCCGTTTTGAATAACCTTTTTATCCCTAATATTCATAACATTTTTGGAGATCTTACACACAACATCATCTAGTCCCAAATTAAGCAGAGCTTGTAATATGGGTACTAAACAACTGATATAAATACATGAACATACTTTTTTTTTAAATACATACACATTATACATAGAAAACACCCACACTCCCGAAACAAATATTTGGTCCGACCCGGGAATCGAAACCGTTATCTCTTGATCAGCAGCCGCATACGCTAACCACTAGACCAAGAAGGCAGTCGAAATGCTTTACTGCTTTAAGTTTTGTCTCAATACTTTAGCTAAATTCGATTCGATTATTTGTGGGTAGTTGAAAGTACAACACACTTTTTGAAAGCTCCAATTATAATTATTAATTAAAAATAGAAAAACCATATTTTAATATAATTTTAATGAATATAATAAATATTTAAAATAAATACCTGCTAGTCTAGTGTTATATCCATAAAATAACTAAGATTCAAAAACACAAAATTAAAAAGTAATCACAGTGTCACAATGAGCAGTTTGCAAGAACTACAGGAGTTTTTTGAGAAGAGGATGGCGATCTTTGAAGCGGATCTCTCAAAGAAAACCTCCAATAATGCTAGTCTGGCTAGTCTCGCAGAGGACTTCAATTCATTTAAAGCTCTCATTCTAGATACCCTGCGGTCCTTCAAAAGTCAGATGAATGCTATTGTGAGTGAGTTGGACAACATGGAGACCCGCAGCCGCCGCAAAATTCTTCTTGTGCACGGTGTAGCAGAGAAAAAAGATGACAACACACTGCAGCTGGTCACGGAGGTTGCAGTAAGTAAGTTGGGAATGGGCTCTTTTACATCTGAGGACATTAGCCGCTGTCATAGGATGGGTCGACAATCTTCTGGTGACAAACCAAGACCCATTCTTATAAAATTCAAATCAGTAGCAGTGCGGGACAGAGTCTGGGCGTCCAAAACTAAACTCAAGGGCACAGGTGTGAGCCTCTCGGAGTTTCTGACCCGGTCGCGACACTTAGCCTTTATGGCAGCACGCGAGGAATACGGGATCACGAAATGTTGGACCAAGGAAGGTTCGGTTTTTGTTATGGGTTCTGACGGTTCACGCCACCGTATAGCTTCTGTCGCGGATCTCGACCAGATAAGGTCAGTGGTTACAGATAAGGCCACTGCAACCAAAACCCAAGCTCCAAAACAGAAAAGAGCAGCTGCCAGTTCCAAAAAATAAGTGCTATGTGTGGATTGTTTACATGTTGATGTTGTTGTTGATGTTTGTTTGATTACTTGTTTCTGTTATGTGTTTCAGAATAGCGTTGCATTGTCTAGGTGACAATAAATTTAAACATTACCACTCTACCAATATTGCTATATAACTAATCAAATCACTTTCCTACAACATAAAAATACTCATAGTTTATTGTTATTGTTAGTTTACCTTACTTTAAAATACTTTTATTATCTGTCAAAATTGCGTTCCAGACTGTCAAGTGTCAATCGTTGTTGCGACAGTAATACAATAGTTTGGAACATTGTGTTTTTGCACGAGAAGTTCACCCAGACTTGTAACGTACCATTATATTAATATTATTTTCTTTGTAAACTGTCAAGCTCGTGAATATTTCAATGTTATTTTCTTCCTTTATTTTGCTTGTTTTAGTTAATAATGGGTAATTTGTGTGATAAAATGTCAAACACATGACTGGCGGGTGGATCAGTGAGTAATTTTGTATTGTTTTAAATTTTTCTTTTTATTTCTTGTTACTTTATTGAGTACTTTTATTGTTATTTTATTAACCTATTTTTATATATTTATATATAATTATTTATATTGCTATTTGTATTAACTTATTTATTTTGATACGTTATCATGTCTGACTTGATCTATAGCGATGATGACAGTTTTTATTCTTCCAACAGCCATAATACTAGTTTTGTTAGTGTACCCTCACTTGAAGAAAATCTTCAGTGTCGTTTTTCGGATGCTCCGCGGAATTTTAATGTAGTCCATATTAATGCCCAGAGTATTCCAGCTCATTTCCCCGATATGCTGGCTACTTTTACTTGTAAAAACTTACACGCCATCTTAGTCTCCGAAACATGGTTAAAACCTTGTTTACCATCTACATCATAAAGTCTTCCAGGCTTCCATCTTATTAGGAACGATCGCGCGATTGGTGGTGGGGGTGGTGTTGGTATATATCTTAGACAACATATTCCATTCACCATAGTGAGTATATCCTCACAACCCCCACCACCGGACGCGGGTGAGCACCTCTTTTTAGAATTAGACATTAATCATGCAAAAATTCTACTAGGCGTTTACTACTCTCCATCCTTGCGTACTAATTACTTTTCCTCTTTCGAAAAATTGCTTGAAAAACTATCTCCTTCTTATGCCCACACAATAATATTGGGTGATTTCAATACTTGCCTTTTAAAAAAAGACTATTGCTCTTCTTCGCTAACCAAAGTGGTGGAATGTAACAACCTATCACTTTTATCACTTGATGCTACACATCATTTTCCTAACTGTACTCCCTCTCTTCTTGACCTTATTCTTGTCTCTTCTACCAAACATGTCATCAGCCATGGTCAGTATCCAGCTGATGCATTTTCTTATCATGACTTGATATTTCTCTCTTACGCTGTCCGTCCCCCCAAGGCAAAGCCGAGAATTCTTGTGCAACGTAATTTTAGTGGAATGAATCTTGCCAAACTTAAAGAAGACGCGCGTAACATTGACTGGTCTGCTTTATTAGATTCCCAGTGTGTGAATGAAAAAGTTACAATATTCACTGAAAAACTAATACAACTGTACAATACGCACGCGCCCCTGCGATCGATTAAAATCAAACATTTACCTGCCCCATGGCTCACTGAGGAGATAAAACAGATTATGTCCAAAAAGTGCTCCGCGAAAAGCAAATACAAGCGTCGACCAACAGATGCTAATCTGGAAAAATATGTCTACCTAAGAAATCTCTGCAATAAGATGTGTAGAAACGCACAACGCCAACATATTCACTCTTCCGTAGAAAACGGAGATCCAGCAAAAGTCTGGAAATTTCTAAGAACATTGGGAGTTGGAAAGTCTCGTGAAAACTCTATTCCTAAAAATTTAAACATTGATTTACTTAATAAACATTTCTCTGATCAATTAAATTCTCACTACCATCTTTATGCAGACGATCTACAAATATATACACAAGCCAAGCTTAACTTATTACCGGGAGCTTTCAATACAATTAATGCTGACCTGCGTCGCATTAGCGATTGGAGTCTTAACTACGGCCTCAAGGTTAATCCTGTAAAAACGCAGGTATGTATTGTTGGCAGTCCCGGAATGATCTCAAGGGTAAACTGGACACAGCTGCCTCAAATACAGTTCAATGGCACTAACCTTGAGATTAGTACTAGCGTCAAAAACTTGGGTATTTATATCGATAATACTCTTTCCTGGGGTTCACAAATGCAAGAAGTTAGTCGCAAGTTATTTGCCTCTGTCGGGTCTCTCCGAAGACTACGAAACTTTCTTCCGACTGCAACTAGAGCTGCACTTGCACAAGCACTTCTTCTCCCAATTCTCGACTATGCCGATGTCAGCTATCTTGATCTCACCGAAGCACAACTCGATAAGCTTGAGCGACTTCAAAATCTCTGTATACGATTTGTATTTGGCCTACGAAAATATGATCACGTCTCTGAATTCCGTCGAATGCTCAAGTGGCTTCCAATTCGCTCTCGCCGGAATACTCATATTCTAACTCTTCTCTATAACATTTTGTTTAATCCCAGAGCTCCTTTCTATCTCAAAGAACGATTCAAGTTCCTCAATGACACACATGCAAAATGTCTGCGGTCATCCGAGAATCTGAGACTGGAGATGCCTCTGCATTCCACCAAATTCTATAATCAGTCGTTTACTGTTGAAGCAATACGATTATGGAATGCACTGCCGACAAATATTAAGAAAGCGCAAACAATAACTAAATTTAAAAAAATGGTTCACGAATACTATGCATCATAACTCAGGTAATCACGATCAAGGATTTGTCATTTATGGTTTTGTTTCTAGAATTTTATTTAATTAATTATTTATATATATGTATGTATGTATGTATATATGTATATTTATGTGTATGTATGTGTGTATAGTTATGTATATATATATATGTATGTCTAAGTATTGTGTATGTATGTATGCATGTAGGTTTGTTTATTGATGGATATATATATTTTATTTACAACAGAACTTAATGCACAGTCGACTACCACTGTCTCTCCGATACATATTGATCCATCCTAAGGTTGCCTGGAAGAAATTGCCTATGGCAATAAGGCCGCCCTTTGTACACTACATATATATGTTATTTAATATATTGTAACTCAGTAACAAAGTGTGCAAATAAAGAGTTTCTATTCTATTCTATTCTATTCTAAATTCGATAACAAAGAGCAAAATATTTACCTTTAGATAGCTTATCTTTCAAGGGTGCACCTGGTTCCTAGGCTTCTAGTACTCAAGAGGGCGTGCGCTTTTTGATCGGTTCGAGTCCACAACCAGCTGGTGGGATTCGGAAGGGGATTTACTTTATGAGCATTCTATATACTTTATCTTTATCTTGTACATTATCTTATAAGTAAACACTTATAAATTTGTCGTTTTGCTTGTATTGCTATAAAGTTAAATAAGATTTCAATAAAATTTGCAGAAATCACAGCATCCATCCTCCATCAAAAACTTTTGGCTCTACAATTTTATGGACTGGGTACTATGCTGGTGTGTATTGGATATTTAATTTTAGCATCTATAGTCATAACTCTGATGTATCCATGGCCACAGCAAAATTGTAGTAACTTAAATTTTGTTGTGCTAGAAGCTACACTCAGCTGAGAAAAAACATAAACTGAGAACAAAATAAATATTCATGGTAAAAGACATAAAGTTATTGTTCATACAGGTATATTAATGAATCAATTACAACGAACCAAATTAACTGAACTCGATCATTATTCGCAATTATCTTTAAGCCTAACAAAGCTAATGGGATAATGGGTGACCATCGATCTGTGGATAACTTGACATTGCACAATATCGGTTTGCATATCAATTGCCTTGTTTAGCCACTCACACACTCAAGGGCAATAACATAAACCCATTAATACAAGTGCAACATGAGGTGGAATACTAGGTAGGTCTTTCATCCAATTACCTAGATATATTGAAACCAGGGTATTCTCTCTATTCTACTCTATTCTAATGATTTTTTAAATTCAAGAAAGAAATGAAAAAAAACTGTAACATCTGTGATGTCTCACCACAGCCTAAAATAAGATTGAGAAGAGCTTAATAAAGTTGTGCATTGACTTTTTAGAGTTGAGATTTAGATTGAGCTATTCAGAAACATTTTCCAGATTATTTCAATCTGATTTTTTGTTTCTAAATAACTCAATAAAGAACTGATATTCCAATTGAAATAAGGCATAGTAAATTTATGATGAAGTAAAAGGATACTGGGTATATTGGGTTTACTCTGGGAGAGAAATAAAATACATACATACGTTGAGAGTAATAATTATTTTAGAGAGACTACTAATAAGAGTGATAATTATTTTACAGCTACCGTCACAAACTTACAACATACATCACACTTAGCTGCCAGTAAGATTTGACACAGTAACTTGAAAGAGAGCCATCTTGCTATCACGAAATAAATAAATATGTACTCATCCCTTATATCTTCTATCAAAAGTATTTTCCTCGTAACATACAGCTTGCTTGCCTACTCCAGACAGTTCCAGCAAATAGATGTTAGAAAAAATATAATTTTTTTAGAAATAAAACTATGAATTGTGAATATCGGAAAACTCTGCAAAAGGCGCTGCAAGTTGCGTGATGCTTTATTTTTAAAGCTTGGAAAGTACTTTAGAATTGCTTCTTGAAATGCATTCCTAACACGATTTTTAAGGAATAAATAAATACAACAGATATATTTTCTAAAGTCAAGGCCTTAATCCATTCAATAGACCATGAAATAACTTCGTATCTGAAATGGGAACTATTTTCAGAAAAGACAATATACAACAAGAAAACTTAAGCTAAAACTTGGACAATCGAAATACTAGGCTCCTTCGTATCATACACAGTCCATTGTGCGAAACACACATGTTCACAACATTACCGCGTTTATGAGTTAAATCTCCCAAGTCGAAACACAGTACGATCTAATTGGAAAACTTGAAAAGGTGCGAGAGACCGCACACAATTGAATTTTCCTTCTCGACGGTTTCGTTGTGTTAATAGCAGTGTTTTGGTTACGAATAAGTTGTTTGTGCACTGCCTGATATTATGGAAGGTAATAATGTTTCTTTAAAGTAACTTCATGTATTTCGGAATAGAAGAGGAAGTTTGAGAACAGCATTTGATAGGCAATAAATGAGACAATGTTTTGTACGAAAACCAGATACGGGAGTTTCAATTCTGTTGCATTTAAATAAAAAGAAAAATGATGTCGTTATAGGTTATATTAATGATCTATTTAACTTTGTTTATTGTAGTGGAAATTTGTGTATGTAGTGTGGTGAAGTGACGAAAGTACTGAAACATGCAAATTAAAAATATCCTAATTTAGATATGGATTATCTTAATTCCTAATGTCCATAGAGATGGCTTAATACGTTGATTCGAAAAAATTCTTTCTATTTTTCCACTTACTCCATTTCTCTACTCTAAAGCGGTAACTCCCAAGGCCGTGCCTTTACCTTTTTACCTTTAGAGTTAGTTACCTCTTTTGAGTGGAGAAATACGCACCAGAACTAAGCATTCGGCTCTTCCTTCCTGTGCCGACCAGTCAAAAACTGGAACTCCCTGCCAGCTCATGTGTTTCCTTCCTACTATGGTTCCGGGTCCTTCACGTGGGACGTGAAGAAGCAAAGTGTAGATCACCGTGTTGCATTGAGGGTCGCGTGTTGGTTCTACATTGGCAATGAGGAAGGTAACCCAACTCATGGAGTCTGATCATGCTTTCCATCATGCTGAGCAGAGTCATTTTGGCAGCACTATATAAATTAATAAAAAAACGTACACAAAATTTATGTTTGTAAAACTCTATGAATAAGAAAGATAGTTATTTTTGAATTAGTCTTTATTGTTAGACGAAAGGCTAAATAAACCATCAAAATTTAAAAAAAAACTCGTTCAGTAATCCACTGGGCAAATAAAAGGCATAAGCATATATTATCAAACAAATAAACCTAGATTTACTTGAACGTGCCAACAGACAGATGCTAGAAATTATGAAAACATCACGAATAATACATAACATAACATACTATTAACATATGCTCATGTCATATTATATGACTGTGACGTAATTTAAACCATTATCAATATCTTCGACCTTTCTAATCCCTTAGAACAAACAGACCTAAGTCTAAAAAATAGATGATTAGGCTATTTTTACATGACCCGGGACCAGATATTAAGACGAAGATATTAAAAAATGGCAAGAACCTGCTGATTCATTATGACTGTGTTTCATCTATCAATAAACCTTTTTTCCTTTAGAAATCCCTTAAAACTTTCCACGAGGGTAGGCTAATGTTTCTGCAGATTATATTTATTGGGTTCCTAAAGCGTAATATGAAAATTGAATATATAAAAAATGATATTTCATTAAAATTGAAAAATAATGATCCATAAAGAAGGAAGTTTCAAGTGATTTTTAATGCTGGTGACATTAAAACTTAAGAAAACAGCGATATAATATTCTACAACCAGTATTTGTTTCTAATATAGTAAGTGATACTGCCTAATAGTCATAGCTTAAAGAAAACTTTATCTTTCATATTCGGGAGTATCCCACGAGAGTAAGATAAAATTTATACTGAAGTAACTGACAAAATATCAACAACAGCAGAGACGACATCCTCTACGCTATTTTCAGACTTGCAACTAAGCCGTTTCACAAATGTACTATTAATATCTGTCAAAATATAAAGCAAGGAACTGGATAATGTTATTTTTATGATATATCAGGGCAAACTAGCAAACGCTGACGGGTCGGCTACCACCAGATGATAGTTTTTCTTACGCAGAAAATGCTTTACGTACCTCTGTGGGGGAAGCAAAGGGCGTGTGTGGGATTTCCGAAGTGGGAATTATCCAATAAGTCCTGTCTCAGCAGTTGGTGGGGCTCCAAAAACGTATAAATTACTTCTGGGAGTCCCTCCTGCTGAATCCAATGACTAAAGACCGTTCGAAATGCACAAGTACGTGTCCAGTTTATGTCCTTTGAGTGCCCTGTCCCATTAGAATCGTAAAGAAGACACAAGGCTCTAGAGACTTACTGTGAAAAGTAATTATAGAATTTCTTATCACCACTTTTGTATGGGGCCATGGGATTACTTCGGACGAGCCTAAACTATAGACCCTCTTCGATACCTGTCAACAATGCGTAGACGATTGGCGCTAAACTCTTCCTTCGTGGCAACATAGCATCGCTAAAGCGAGTATAAGGGCAAAACTTTATATTAAATTGATTTGAATCTAATACTTGTCGCTAATATCAGAATTTCAGTTCTCCCTTAGGGTTGCGGAGGTCCGATGCCACTCACTCCGTGGAAAAACTGAAATTCAGGTAAAACCGATTGAACTAGTAGCCGACCCCAAATAAAATTGGGAATAAGGCTAGGAAGATGACTTGTCGCTAATATAATACTCGCATAGTATTATTAGCCTCATAATTATTCCACTAGGGGAATGTTTTCTGCTATCAAAACTCACATAATTCACCCACAAAAAACTCATTGAGATCCTTTAACCTTTAATATATTTACTCGCAATAAAAATTTATGTAGTAGTAAGTATACAATATGACCCATTATTTTTTTTAAATAAGAGCTGTATTAAAATAATGTCAAATTTTAAGCTAGAGGTCTCGTGAATTTATTATTGTCAAAAGGTTTATTTGCAAAGCCAAAAATGTTTATGTCCCTGAATGTTTTATTCACGGTATTTTTACAAGCGTTAATATGAAAATGTATTTGGTTTAGGAGCGAAAGCACGTTTTATTTGCGTTTTTTCGTCCGTGATTCCAATGGTAACCAAATTATAATTTAACAAAATAAAACATGTCCATCTGAATAAAAACATTATATTGTGCGGGGATATTTTAAACTTTTGAAGGACTATTTACAACAAAAAATATGTTTATGTATTTATATCTGTTGTCTAGTATCCAGTAGTGCTTAGTTTGAGACTAGATGGCGTTGTGAGTGAGATGTCCGAAAATTTTATTACTATTTATTGTTTTTTTGGACTTATTTTGTTGCAGATTAATAAAAAATTTTTTTTTATATTTATTGTTTTTTTGGACTTATTTTGTTGTACAATAATAAAACATTAACCTAATCTTAGGTTAGGTTAATGTTTTATGATCTGTATTATTTCATCATCAGCCTGTAACAGCAAATAGCTAGACATAGGCTCTTCATTGCATGCCATTTGATTTGATCTGTATTATTTATGTTGGTATCGTTATCAGACTGTCACTTTAGACTTTAATAATTTAAAAAAAAAGGAACCGACTTCAATGAAAAACTATTCTGAGTACCCAAATCGCGACATTGTGCCTATGATATTTGAGGAGTTCCCTAGATTTCCTTGGGATCCCATCATCAAATCACGATATGGTGACGATGGGAACACCTGTAAGCTACGCCCATTCCAATGCAAAAAGAATTTTTGAAATCGGTTCATATACGACGAAATTATCGCTGAACATTAATAAAAAAAAAAAAACTGCCAAGTGCATGTCAGGCCATGCACAGTAAAGGGTTCCTCAGTCACGTGGATTTAAAATCGTATCCAATAGATAATTATTATACTCCAAGATCCCAGAGCCGCCGGACCTACGTCATTTGTGCAAAGCTGAAATTTTCAGGATTATTAGTACAATGTCTTGTTAAGATGTATGCGTACCCATTAGCTTGAAAGCGGGGCCGTTTGTGAGATAGCGCGAAGTACAGATGGTAAAAAACCTTACTTACCTACGTTAAAGGTGCAAAGCTAGTATTTACAATTGTTTTAAGAATATTATTTAAAATTAAAATTCATTACTGCCAGACACATTCCGTGGGCCATTACTTCTGCCAGACGTCTTGAAAGTTGTGAAAAAATTACGTAAACTACGTTATAGTAGCAAACCTAAATTTTATAACTATATTATATAACTATATTTTATATAACTATATTTTATAACAAAAAAATGTATACATATTATCTAAGGTAGGTACTATTTTAAGACCCTTTGTATACGGCCAGACCAGTCCGAAGGGCCAATCATCCCCTAGACACCTTTAAATATTTGTAGTAATTATATATATATTATGTTTGTAGTAATTAGGAAGCTGAGGTATATCATCTTTGGTATTATTTCAAGAATAGAATTGTAAATTATTAAATGGTTTTTACACGCTCATTTATTAGCTTCACCTGTATGTTTGTTTGTTTGTAACCAACTCCTTTGGTTGCGATTTTGACCCCACTTTAAACGGCCAGATTTCGTTGATGTTGTGAATAGCTACAAGTATACGAAATCTGGCCGTTTAAAGTGGATCAAAATCGCACCCATAGGAGTTGGTTACAAACAAACAAACATACAGGTGAAGCTAATAAATGAGCGTGTAAAAACCATTTAATATTTTACAATTCTATTCTTGAAATAATACCAAAGATGATATACCTCAGCTTCCTAATTACTACAAATATTTTAAGGTATCTGGGGGGATGATTGGCCCTTCGGACTGGTCTGGCCGCATACAAAGGGTCTTAAAATAGTACCTACCTTAGATAATATATATAAAATTTAGGATTGCTACTATAACGTAGTTTACCTAATTCTTTCACAACTTTCAAGACGTGTGGCAGAAGTAATGGCCCACCGAAAGTGTCTGGCAATAATGAATTTTAATTTTAAATAATATTTTTTTTAAAATATGTAAATACTAGCTTTGCACCTTTAAACGTAGGTAAGTAAGGTTTTTTACCATCTGTACTTCGCGCTACCTCAGAAACGGCCCCGCTTTCAAGCTAATGGGTACGCATACATCTTAACAAGACACTGTACTAATAATCCTGAAAATTTCAGCTTTGCACAAATGACGTAGGTCCGGCGGCTCTGGGATCTTGCTCTATTATGTTCACGTATTAATGTGTTAATTTTGTATGACGTTTTCCAAGTGAGCGCATTTTACAAGTTAAGTCTCCATAACTCCTGAATTAATAAAGTCATCTAATCCGTTATAGTTTTCCTTGAAAGTTCATTATGTGGACCACCATCACGAATTTTTCCAGATTTTTTGATCCAGCCGTTTAGCTTTTAGAGGGGGGGGGGACGCCCTGTTTTTACAAAAAAGTGCCCTTTAAAGTGGAATTTCTCGCAAACGGATACCTGAATCAAAAAATTGTCTTAGAAACCCTGTATTGTTTTTAAAATATCTATCTAATGATACCCCACACGATGAGGTAGCCGCGAGAAAAAATTTACATCCCCACTTTACGTGTAGGGGAGGTACCCCAAATAAAAATATTTTTCAAAATTTTATTATAGCACTTTGTCGGCGTAATAACAATACATATTCATGCAAAGTTTCATCTGTCTACCACTTACCGTTTGGACGGTAAGTCGAGGACGGACGGACGGACGGACGGACGGACGGACGGACGGACGGACGGACGGACGGACAGACGGACATGACGAATCTATAAGGGTTCCGAGTGATATACTTCGGAACCCTAAAAAACAATAAAAGATTCCGACGAATTGAGAACCTCCTCCTTTTTTTTGAAGTCGGTTAAAAATAGAAGAAATCCTATAATTATCTATGAATAGCGCTATGTTATCCACGAATATTTTTAAAAAGTTTCATGTTTACAATGAAATTTTCTACTATATTTTTCTCGGCAAGAGAGAGTTTCAGATTAAGAACAACAATAATTTATGTTAAATACATGACAAAATACATTTTAGCACAGGAAAACCAGAAAATCTATGCAAATAAATGTGTCTGGAACCAAAATACTGCCTTATAACTATCAGAAGTATGTTGGAGGACTGCAGTATGGTGAGGCGTCCGCACTATTGCATACATAGCCTATGCATTAAAGGCATACAAAAACGTTTCATCTGGCATTTGATGAATTCATCTGAAATACAAAATACACTTAAGAAGTTCTTATATGATTATAAATTAAATCACTTCAGAAAGTACTAGCCCCTTTATTGTAGTATATTGATTTACTAAAGTAATGCTATTATTAAAATAAAGTGCCCCGTAAGCACACTTCACACCAGTAGAGGCAACTGTATGTAATCCATACTAATATTATAAATGCGAAAGTAACTCTGTCTGTCTGTCTGTCTGTTACGCTTTCACGCCTAAACCACTGAACCAATTTTGATGAAATTTGGTATGAAGATAGAACTGAACTTGGGAAAGGACATAGGCTACTTTTTACTGCAATAATCGAGATACAAAGGCCAAAGCTAGGTGATTATAAAAATACATAAATCGTAGGTATCAAAATCTATCACTGTTTATCTCCTGTCAAAACTTCACAGGTTGCTAGGCATAACACAATTGCATGGCAACCATAGTGATAGTTTGACAATGACATATAGACCAGTAGTCCAGGGTAAATAATTTTTGAAAACAATTATAATAATAGTAGGACGAAACCTATTGTAAAAGGAGGAGAATATTAAAAAAATGAAAGGAAAAATAATTTACGGGGGATCTGAGGTCGGGGAGAGGTTTTCGGGTCCTTTAAGCGGGGCGTGAAAAAGCATCTCACTAAGCCGCCATAGTGTGGGCCGCCATACCATACATTATTGTCTGCATTCGCAGCAAGTGTAGTAGCCCCGACTCTTGGATTCTGCTAATGCTTTCCATCAGGCAGGGTAGAGTCACTTTGAATGGCTAAATATATATAACAAAGGGTAAAGAACGGTTTATCTCGATTTCCGGCAAAACTACAAGTCCTATGGAAAAAAGTTAATATAAAAGGTAATCAAAAGATCTACAATTTTGAGGGTTCCGAAGTTTATGACTTCGAACCCTTATCAATTCGTCATGTCCGTCTGTCCGTCCGTCTGTCCGTCCTCCTTACCGTCCAATCGGTAAGTGCTAGAAAGATGAAACTTTGCACGAATATGTATTGTAATTACGTCGACAAAGCGTTACAATAAAATTATGAAAAATATTTTTATTTAGGGTACCTCCCCTACACGTAAAGTGGGGATGTTTTTTTTCTCGCAGCTACCCCATCATCTATGGTATCATTATATAGGTATTTTTAAAACATTAAAAGGTTGTTAAGACGATCTTTAAATCCATTTTCTGATTTAGGTATCCGTTTGCGAGAAATTCCATTTTAAAGGCCACTTTTTTTGTAAAAACAGGGCGTCCCCCCCTCTAAAAGCTAAACGGCCGGTTCAAAAAATCTGGAAAAATTCGTGATAGTGGTCCATATAATAACTTTAAATGAAAACTATAACGAATTAGATGACTTTGTTAGTTCAGGAGTTATAGAGGCTTAACTTCTACAATGTGCTTACTTGGAAAAGTCATACAAAATTAACGCATTAATACGTAAACATAACAATTATCCATTGGATACAATTTCTAATCCACGTACCATTATGGGTGACTGAGGAACCCTTTCCTGTGCGTGGCCTGACACGCACTTGGCCGATTTTTTATTTACACTTTTTTTCACATAACCTCAAATCATATGTGAAAAATTCAAAAATCTAAGTTTTTGGTTTTTTATTTTTATCTTTTACAAATAAAATTATTTTTAAACGAAATTTAGTGAAAACTTACCTTTTATGTCTCGAATACACTGTAATTTATTTGATTTGAAATATTTATTTTTTCACCCGATTTTGACTAAATACCGAAAATTCACCCGTCAAAATATCTACTTTTTCAAAAAATTTGGGTGTTTTCTGTTTGATGAAATCTCTACTTTCCGATGGTGTAATCCCTACTAATATCATAAATGCGAAAGTAACTCTGCCTGTCTGTCTGTCTGTTACGCTTTCACGCCTAAACCACTGAACCGATTGAAAATAAAGGTAGAAAGAAGGGTTTGAAATAGGGGACGAAAGTTTGTGTCTAAGTTCCTTATTAACAAACATAAAATCATGTAAGATTGTTTAATCTACCCTTACCGTGTCGCGCGATATATACGAATTCCACGCGGGCGAAGCCGCGGGTGGAAAGCTATTATCAAATAAATAGATTTTTTGTATTACTTTAAAAATCAATTTAAAAAAAACTGTCTGTCCATCCGTTCCGTGTAATCTCTGGAACGGTTGGGCTGATTTTAACGCAACTTACACTGGCAAAAAGCCGATGACCTAAGGAGTAACTTAAATTATTTTTTTAGACTAGCATAGGTCCGCGTTGTTACTCGCGTATTGACAACAATAACCCCGGGCAACACCACGGGACTCAATATGACATAAAATTTAGTCCCAAATGTAATACTTCATTGCGTTTTACATAGAAAATGAATGGCTGTGCCTAATTCATTTAACACGTTGGTGTACGTACCATATTAGTCTCGTGTAGTAGAAAGCCTCTGGCCATTTTCAACGCACACAGAGTTATAAACATCATAGAGCTGACGTTAAAAAAGGACCTGCAAAAAAGTTGATCCTTTTTTTTTGTGAAAAACAGTCATCTTTCGACACAAATGAGTTGGTTTTACCAGAGTAGTATTAAACGGTATTAAGCAGGTATTGTAAATTTTTCAAAAGGTAACAAAAGGGTATTGCAACGATTCCTCTTTTAAAGACAACTCAAGAGCTAGGAATATTCTTGCATAGCTGGGGACTATACATAAAACGGAGTCAAAGAACACCAAAACTTGAAAAACAATTTGTGGATTAGGTACTTAAAGTGTTGTACCGTATGGGTTTCAGCTCACAATACTCAGCATAGTAGAAGTCAGACGGTCATTTCCTAATACAAGTCCATACAATGATTTAAAACAATATTTGCTGCGGCATAGAATTTTCACCCTCATAAAAATAGTTACCAATCGTGTCGAAATACTAATACTACTAATTGTCAGACAGAATAGCAAGCAAAGTTGCAGGTAAAAGCAAGTTCAATATCAATTAGTGATCAAAAAAATGTATATTTTCTTATCTTAAAATTCCTACGGTTATTGGGAAAAGATTTTCTCTCGCTAATGACACAAATCTTTATCGATGCTGCTCCGATTGCGGCTTTTAGTGCGGATATTATCCTTCTCATGTTTATTAATCTGTAAGGTCCAGTCCCTTTGATCAGTATTTAAAGGGTTCGAAGGGAATATTTTAGTCGTATCCTCTGTAGATGTTTTGTCAGTCTGTGTCCGGCTATCAGGAGAGCAATTTGCAAGCGGTCGCGCCGCGGCTCGCCCTTTGACAAGTAAATTGCGACTTGGACTTGTAGATTAAACGCAAATTACATTTGTTTGAAGATATATAAGCTAGCACTTTGAGCAAACTGCGTGTTTGAGCAAAAGTTCATTTCGTAAAATGTTTTTAACAATGGTTAATTTTGTTTACGATTGTAACTTTTTAGCGAAAAGTGTGACGAATTGGTTTTGTTTCATCAAGAGTGTACCAATATTGATTTAAACAAAATTTAATTAGTCGTGAAAATGGGTACAAATTTTATTAATACCAAGGGATATCAATACCTATATGAGACTTCTAAAATAAGCAATAACGAAACATGGGAGTCTAAACAGGCAACAGATTCTTTAAAAATTGAATTTGTTTTTTAAATTTAATCATATGGATGACGTTAATGTGTTCCTAAAACATATCGTTTATAAAAGTATAATTAATATTTTAAAACTAAATAAAATACTACAGGTTTCTATATTCATCAACATCATCATCATCAACAGCTTTTAACAGTGCACTGTTGGACATAGGCCTCTCCTTAAAAAGGAGGTTTTGGCCTACTATACCACGCTGGCCAGACGGGTTGGTATAGGGTTGGTTTTAAGTTTTCCTTCTCTTTGCATTGATGTTGTCTTGCGTAGTTTATCCCTTAGTCGCCTTTTACAACACCCGCGGATGAATAGGGGTGTGGTGACACTCTGTATTCTTAATCCGTCACCGCACGGACAGTTTCTGACGCTTTCTGTATTGGCACCACGTTATTGCAATAACCTTCAACTGAAAACTGTTTTTAACATCAAAAGAAACATTACTAAGTCAAATCTGGTGGTTTCCTTTAACTATGTATCCTTAGATTCTATATTGTTTACTTAGACAAGTAATTATTAGCCAATAAACTTTAAATTAAAAATAAAACAACACACCAGAGCTACGGTTGTTTTGTCAAAAATAAAAATACAATATTTAAGTGACAAAAGAGGTATATTTGCCCATACATTTCGACTTAGAACGGATATGATTGAAATAATGTATGATTCAAAGAAATGAAACTATTGCTCTGTAAATTGTTTTACTCTAGAAGTCAGTGTAAATGACATATGAAATATTTAAGATGGAAATTATTCCATAATTGAAAATACTTCAAAACAGAGGTTTACTTCAGATTTCTTAATTACTTTTATGATTATGTTTGCAACATTATTTAAAAACATTATTTTTTTTACAAATTATTTCTCACCCCTAACTTCATTTTATTTTAAGTTTTGGCAACATATTATGTTTAAAATTAATCCGCCATCACTACAACCAATAATATAATAATGAGCGTAAGCAAACTTGTTAATTAACACAAATAAAATAAAATTTCTGGTTAAACATCTTTATTAAACGACAGAGATAGAGATGAAAAGAGAGTTGAGAGGCTTAAATGAAACTCCGAAATTGTGCAAACCTCGACAGCAAACACGGTTATAAAGGCAACAAATTTCAACGTCCCAGAGTTATATAAAATTATGTTTACGTTGAACATCATTGAATTGCCTCGAAACGAATTCAATTATAATTTTATTTCGAACTGAAAGTACAGAATTTGAGTCTAGACTAATCTAGACTAATTCTTAGATCAAATTTTACAATTTTGTGGACATATATCAGGAAAGCAAGTCAAAGTGTTACTACTTATTTTACGTTTTTTGTTGATGAAGTGTTTGATTAAGATGACTTTATTTTCAAACAAAATGAGGAACGACTCTAAAATTACTATCAGTACGGTACTATATACTGGACCGATAAAATTTGGGCCTAAACATCCAAGCGGTTTGCGGTTCGGGAGAAGAAAAAAGGTTTCTCTTGTTATTCAAATGAGTGACAAACTCTCTGAGAAGAGGCCACAAAGATCTCAGCTTTTGCACTCCCAAGTTGGAAACTTTTTTCAACAGTATTTTCGATATTTCGAGTGTCTCATATTATTACGGCGCGCTTAACTTTGTTTGACGTTCTACTTAGATGTTCACAGTTTTACTGCTGTAGAAATTTTGGATGACTTTACTGAATTCGTTTGGGGAACAATTTTAAATGTTTATGTGTAAATATGTATGTACTTCGAACATATGCTGCCGTTCACGCATTCAAACAAACCACTCAACTTTTAAAAATTTGCCCTTAGTGTAATGCCCAACTAATATGAGGTGTATTTTTAACGGATATTTGACGGTTCATTAAAATAGAAATCGGTTCATTAAAATAAAAATGCGGGATTGCTACCATGTTTACCTACCTTTTTATTAACAAACAAGTACATGGTAGCAATCCCGCAGATTTCTATTTTAATGTTATTGACCATGAATGTTTAAAACAATATATTGAGGGTTCATGTATTTTAAGTACATAATGTCATCTCTATGTACGATTTATGTACTTACTAGCTGCAGCCCGTTTCCCGCGTATATCATTTTGGATGCTATGCAAGTGTGATAAGCATAGCAACCTCTGAAGTTTTGACAGGAGATTCACGGTGATACATTTTGACATCTACGATTTATGTATTTTTATAATCACTTAGCTTTCGACCGTGTATGTTGATTATTATAAAAAGTAGCTTATGTGTTATTCTGATTTATAAGTTATATTTGTGTAAAGTTTTACCCAAATCCGTTCAGTACTATTTGCGTGAAAGAGCAACAAACATACATACATACATACATACTCACAAACTTTATAATATTAGTAGGATTATCCAATTTTTAATATTTTACAGACATATTTTAGATACATGTATAGGTTTACATACAGATGACATTACGATACAATTACACAATTATAATTTTTAATAATCAAACGTACTCATTTTAATATTTCTTCATTAAATTTTTACCATAGGTATTTAAAGTAGGCTATGAATAGTCGAGTCTCTTTGCAAATCATACTGAATAAATAAAATAAACCAAATTAATAATTCTATTGTCTAAAAGTATGTACAAGAAACTGATGTTCCATTGTTTATGTCTGCACTCGTCACTGTCTCGTAAACAAATTGTTTTTAACATGTAGTTCATTTTTCTTTCTAGACCCAAATATATATTTTTGTCTTCATAAATAAACTACAACATTAAGCACTCAGGCGATAGGAGGAGCTGAAAGGACGTCTATTTTCGTAGCCCATTTATAAGATATCACAAACTGAATTTTCAATGTTTTAGGATCCCAATACCCTTTTGAATATTTCGTGATCTTTTCTTCGACGTCTGGCAAAAATAGTGTTTCTCATATTATTATTGAAACTATCTATATCTATTGAAAATATATCGACACAACTAATACTCCGTTTAAGTGTTTATAACAACGCTATCTAGTTTGCGATTTATTTAAATTGATTTTCCATACTTATTCTAAAGCCTTAAATTCATTAATAATACCGATTTTTCGCTAAGTTCTAAATTTTCTAGAAAAACTAAAAATAAAATATTCCTGATTTAAACCAAGCCTCTCAATTTATAAACGTTATTTCATTTTAAGCATGGGTCATATGGGTCCGTGTTATTTTCAACCTTAAGACAGTAAGTTTATAGTAAAAAATTAGCACAGAATGGTTACTTAATGTAAATTACGTATATGATTAAAATGGTAATTTTAAAAAAAAAGTTCTATCAGAATTATGGCTCAGGACGACCTTTACTGAACAAGTTTTAAAAATATAAGCGAAGATTTTATAAAATTGAACAGTACATTTTATATACCAGATTTCCTCAAAATTGATCGAATGTTCCAACCCTTTTTGATCGGTGAAAAGTAAATGCCTGCGCTGACATCATCGACTCACTTGGTCTGCAGAAATGGTTGTGAGATAAGGACAAAGTAATAGAGACTGTTATTTTTGGGTCTCGGAGAAAAGGGCTCGAGAAAAATGAAGCCTACCTCTTACTGGAAACTGCACATGGTTGACCTGAAACAAAAATAAGAAAATTTTATAAAAACATGTTTTTTATGTATGTTCTGTAAGACGAAGGGTAAAAAATTGTGGTGTCTTCTTATTTCTGTACATGAGTAATTACTGAATTATGTATTACCCATATTTTCTTACTTATTTTCGAGTAATAATTAGGCAGTATATTTTACTTCTGTGATATTGAGGCCAAAGGAGAATCCGGGTAATTTGACGATAAGTGATTACCTATACTCATAAACGTATATTTTAGTGCTAAAAAATTGGTTTATCAAAATCAACTAAAATAGATCCTAGACGATACCAAGGTTTTGTTTTTCAATTTTAAATATATTCAGCTGCGATAATGGAGTATAGGAGTGAGGAGGAGGAGATACATTCCCAACTTGGTGCTTCGTTTGTTGGTTAACGGTCAGAGGTCCAGGATCAGATAGAAAACAAGATGTGAGGATGTAGTACTGAGAGATATTAAGAGTGTCAGGCTGCTAAGGACGACGTGGGGGCCAAGGCGAAGTGGATTAGACAAACGAGGAAAGCTGTCCCTACCATACATCAAACACATTACATCATCGAGTCCCAAACTAAGCAGAGTTTGTACTATGTGTACTAGACAACTGATATAAATACATAATAATACATTTTTTTGGAAATACATGCAACTGCCTTGTTGGTCTAGTGGTTAGCGTGTGCGGCTGCAGATCAAGAGGTCTCGGGTTCGATTCCCGGGTCAGACCAAATATTTGTGTGATCCACAAATATTTGTTTCGGAGTCTGGGTGTTTTCCTATGTATAATATGTATGTATTTACAAAAAAAAAGTATGTTTATGTATTTATATCAGTTGTTTAGTACCCATAACACAAGCTCTGCTTACTTAGGGACTAGATAATGTTGTGTGTAAGATGTCCAAAATATTATACATAGAAAACACCCAAACTCCGAATCAAATATTTGTGGATCTCACAAATATTTGGTCCGATCCGGGAATCGAACCCGAGACCTTTTGATCAGCAGCCGCATACGCTAACCACTAGACCAACAAGGAAGTCAAGATAAGCAGCATGGAAGAGAGAGAGAGAGAGAGTCCACCTACCATAATCCAATATTTTCTGTATTTTTATAATTATACCGCTTCAAACAGATCAGTCAAGAAAATTCTTTACACAATCTGGACGATTGATACACTCCTCTTTTATATATATAAAATATTATATGATTTGAGCCAAATATTCGATTCCCTTCTCACAACATAATTTTCTGAAGTACATACACCCTTTTTTGTAAATGTAATACAATTTTTATCACAGTCTGTGATATTCTCGAAAAAGATTTGAGAGGTTTACTCAAATTGGAAAACTACACACTTGTGGATTCGTGACCAGCCTATTTAGGTTTCAGTCGAACAAATTAGTTTTTGTTAGGTCTAAACCCAGATGTTTCAAGTTTTCGTGGGAAGCGGTTGATTGAATTGTCGTTTTACAACCATTGTAAATCTTGATGCAGATGTTATTTATATTGGCTACAGATATCATGATTATATTTGAAATAAATTCCGCATTCACTGTTAAAAGTAAAAAAATGCGAATCAACGTACAAAAATCTTAAAGTAAAATTCAAATAAATTGAATATGTAAATTATCCTGTAAAGTTCATATTTCATACTAGCTTCCACCTGCGACCTATAGTTCTTATTTCAATACTTCTTTAAACGGATACAACTTAGGTATATATTTGTAAATCAATCGAAGTAAAACTAACAAAGACAGTTGGCGACAAAACAAAGGAGAAAATCGCATGTAAATTGGCTAATCAGGTTCTGAAATTAGCGCACACAAATACTGAGATATTCTGTCAAAAATCTTAGTTCTGTTACTTTAAACGAAGACCCCTTAATACATAAAATGTACAAATATCGATCTCCTACATTTTTTTATATATTTATTATGCCTACTAAAGTGACTCTACTCTGCCTGATGGAAATCAGTAGTAGAATCCAGGAGTAAGGGTCACCATCCTCATTGTGAGGATAAGCAATGCAGCATGATGACCCATACCATCAGATATTTCTGCGTCATTCTCCCGGCCTCTTGTAGCCGGGAGAATGATGCAGAATGATTGGGCCTCTGGTCACACACTCACTAACGAAATACGACAGAAAGAATGCTGTCATTATGAGGAATTTCTGTGAGAGTTACTGCCCCTGTTGACCCGGCCCATTCGTACTGAAATCAGCGTGGCTCTACTGCCTATTATTTATTACATTGACTGTAAGAGTATAAAACAATTTATTGTCTGCAAGATGCGTGTAAATAAAATATCTTTCGAAGGTGACACTTTAAAATAACTTTAGATAGATAATATGCTTTCCAACATATATAACAAAGTTCAAAATATTGTTCTGATATCCTGATATCCAAAACCGGGACAAAATTAGACTACACGTTGTAAAAACAAACATTGAGATACAATCTTGAAGTTGGCCAGTGTTATTTTCCTACTAAATGAAAAACAGCAAAGTTATTAGTTAAAAACGGTATTTTTTGATCAACTTGTTGTATCTTAGAATAATTTTAACAAAAAGGAACCGACTTCAATTAAAAACTATTCCGTGTACCCAAATCGCGACATTTGTGCCTATGATATTTGAGGAGTTCCCTCGATTTCCTTGGGATCCCATCATCAGATCTCGATATGGTGACGATGGGACCACTTGTATGCTACGCCCATTCCAATGCAAAAATATTTTTTGAAATCCGTTCATAAACGACGAAATTATCGCTGAAAATACATTTAAAAAAAAAAGATTCCCACGAATTGAGAACCTCCTCCTTTTTTTGAAGTCGGTTAAAAAAGATTTCAGAAGATACCCAGATTATTGCTTCGTTTCTTATTCATAGACAGTTTGAATTAAACTTTCAATAGTTATTTCTCTATTAATGATGCGATGACCACATAAGCAACAATATTCCTTTCATATTTGATAGAAAAAACCTCCACTTTTCTAAGTAATTTGATTGTTGATAGTTGTTATATAATTCATAGTACGTGAAACCTTTAACAGTATTGGCACTTATATTAATTGTAACATGTTAACATGAAATAACGCCAATAGGATTCATGTAGTGTAATTAATCACTGACAAATTACAAGTCGATTGATTGATTAATGATGCAAAGCCGAACTTGAAGGAATGTACGAAATTATACGCATCTCGCATCCAACTTGACTTAATCTAAAATATAGTTTCTACCTGCCAATTATACCAACTTTCATGCAGCTCTCGTTAAAGTTGTTAGTTTCATGGGTTCTAGTGTTAAAAAACTAAGAACTTGTTTATGTTTCAAGCTGTTGAAGAGACCTAGCATTTTTTAGTAGCAATTTGAACCGTTCATTTTACGCAACTTAAAAAAAAATGTTTTAGTTATCTAATACATAGTTTATGAAATAATATTTAAGGTCATAAGTTTCAGAGAACCAGCAAAATAATACAAATCTTAAGAAGTAATGAGTTTTTCACGAAATGTATTTTTTACTAGAAATAATACTAAGATTTACGTTAGAAAATAATAATGAATTCTTAAAACACCGCTTGCAAACGCTGTGAATTCAAATCTTGAATAAATAGCAATCCGAAACAAATATTTATAGATCACACAAATATTTGGTCCGACCCGGGAATCGAACAAGAGACCCATTGATCAGCAGCCGCATATGCTAACCACTAGACCAACAAGGCAGTCAAAACTTAAATGACTATAATGCACTGTTTTGCTTAACATATTATTCATCATCAACAACCCATAGCATCCCACTGTCAGACTCGGGTCTCCTCTCAGGAGAGGGGTTAAGGACATAGTATACGTCTTGTAAACGTAGTGTAGGACGTCCACAGGCCAGGTGGAGTTATGATTTGCGCAAGAAGGCTGGCAGGAGCTGGATGCGAGTAGCCGAAGTGGCGTGCAATTGGAGAGGCCTATGTCCAGCAGTGGACTGCGATAGGCTGATGATGATGATGATACGTCTTACATCACTAAGGTTCACGACTGTTATCTTATGATAACAACCGAAGTTGCCTTCACGTGACCTCCAAATCACGGAAACGCTCATAATACATCACGCCACAAACGACCACCCATCCAGGTACTGACCGAGTCGACTTTGCTTACCCTAAGTGATTGTTTCCAACCACCATTGGCCTTGAGCATTTCAACAACATTATTATTCATCATCATCATCATCAGCCTATCGAAGTCCACTGCTGGACATAGGCCTCTCCAATTGCACGCCATTTAGTTCGATCCTCGGCTACTCGCATCCAGATCCTACCAGCCGTCTTGCGAAAATCATCTCTCCACCTTGCCTGTGTACGTCCTACACTTCATTATTATTAGTAAAATAATATTAAACTCTCTATCTGTTAGTCTGATGTTCAAGTTGTTACATGGTTTTTGTTTTTCATGAACCTCTTAAATATAATTATAATTATTTCTTATTGATGTTCAACAGTAACAAACAAACTAAAACATAATGTTAAAAACAATACGATTAGAGATCAAAACAATATTGGTACTATCGCTATTATTGCGTTTTGCAAAGACATAAATGACGTCCAAATACTTAAATGCCTCTCAATTATATGATGTCATTAAATATTGTGCTGTCTTAGGCACTTTGGGTTTAACTGTGGCGTCAGAAGGGAACTTAACGACCGGACCTTTTGCGGCTCTTATGTATAAATCTTTATTCTTTACTCATATATTTAGGAAATATTTTTTCTTTTGTTAGACTTTGTTGACTTAAACTACTAGGTTTTCAGTCTTATATGATGGATACGTATATTTGTGTATGCAGGAAGTAACGCATTTATGTATGGTCTTAAAAATGGTGTTTATTAATTCTCATTTTCAACGATTTCTATAATAATCTTATGTACTTACTAGAAATTAAAAAAATGCAATCGTTTGTGAGGATGTATGTATGTTTGTTAGTCTTTCACGAAAAATTACTGAACTCATATAAATGAAAAAATGAATATATGAAACCTTAAAGTAATATATCTTATACGCTTGTCTTATTCTGATAAGACATAGACTTTGTTTTACAATGATATGTGATATCAACGAAGGCGAAGCCGTGGACAAAAGCTACAATAACTCAACCACGTTAAGTTTAATGAGCCTGTCACAGTGTATCTCCTATGCTTGATAGAAAGTATAAGTCGAATACAAAAGCAGTGGTAACTATACTAATACTCGTTGTGAATGCCGGGAATGCCGCATGTGATACACACCTTGGCAGTCTATTTCATCTGCATCACTGGGCCACTCGCACTCACCTACGAACCGCGACAATACAAATGCTGTCATTTTCTAAGATCGTAGTTACTGCTAAGTCGACACGACCCCTTCGTGCCATAGTCGTAGCTATTCTACCTGTAATGTACCATTACTACGAATTTGTTGACACCTTATCTAAAATCGATTTATTATCAATTCAGTAACATACTAAAACATAGACTTCCAAAAACATTACTCTACTTTTTGGTTACGCCGTAGTCGGATATAAAAAGCAATTATTCAGGATTTCATAGATCTCTTTCGAAAATATTTTATTTTTACGATTACAGACACAAATATATATAATTCTAATAAAGTTTCAGTCTTCGCACCTGAAGTTGACAAGTTAATGAACAATTTATATTTTTTGTACATTTTTCCTGTCGTAACCAAAATGAAAATAAATATTTTTACTATAACAGCTAATGACAAGCTTTTTAAACGTTTTTAATCGTTTTATTACGAACAAAGTTTTGACGCAGTAGTCTAAATTCGGTGATAATTTATTATTTTACTTGCCTGCTTTATGCCCGCCTTTCTGTATGCCAAATTTTATTTACTCCTCTATTTGAATTATTTTTGGATAAAATAACATTTTTTTTGCTTCACATATAAATATATTCTTGTACCTATATACCTAGTTTTAAATCCTTTTCTAATAACCTGGTGTGTAATGAATATCTATTTTTTATTATTATATAGATTTTGCAGTTGCATATTTTTCATTTTTAAGTTAAGGTGTCCGAAATATTTAAAAATGTAAAAATATATGTGTGTAAGTGTAATGTATGGTATGTATATATATATGTATATGTGTATAATTATATGTGTAAGTATATGTAGAGTATGTGTGCTATATCTTAAAAAATATGTTTCGTATGTAAAGTAAATAAATAAATATTTATTCATTTATCAGATATTTATTTAAGGGTAGACGGTGAAATATAGATTACTGCAATCATATTTTATATAAAACAATGTCCGTTTCCTGGTTCTAAGCTACCTCACCACCAATTTTCAGCCAAATCGGTTCAACCGTTCTTTCTTGAGTTATAAAGAGTGTAACTAACACGACTTTATTTTATATATATAGATATAAATCAAATCAGCTCATTTCATTTCATAAATCCATTTTTACGAAATACCTATGCATATTAAAATGTATTGTGCTATTAGACCTTCACATAAACGTGACCTTTAGAAAAACATATATTAAAATGCAAATATAAAAATTCAAACAATCTTGCCATCAAATAAAACTGTCGCTAGACTTCACAAAATTAATAACCCGCAAAAAAAGTGTAATACATATGTAAATATGCGCCGTTTTACACATACATGAGGTATTTTCATTTCGAGATCCGCCCATGACTTGCGCGTTAGACCCTCCACAGATTTTCCGGAACACAAAATCCGGGACGGACAAGACGGCTTGTCAACACGACTGCTACCCGGTCCAGAGCAAGAATTTTTAAATTATAGCAAAAATAAATGTACATTTTAAGAATTGTTTCCTTCTGACTTTTCAAACATGATTTGCAAAAGCAGAACCTACTTTGTAATTATATTTAAAAAAACTGTTTTATTTTTAATAATATTGTGCATTGCACATTATTGTACACAGGATTTAAATACAGATAATGTGTTTAAAAGGCTTAGGAAGTAAAGGGTTCTATGAACTTTATTAAGTTAAATTAATTCCCGTTATTGATGAATTTCAAAGGAAATATTAGCGTAGGTAGCTATATATAGTAGCGTAGGTGTGCCCGTAAAATTTAAAATAAAAAAGAATCATTAATCAAATAGTATATACCTTTCATTCGATTTCTTAAACAAAAATTTAATTATAAAAAGAAAAACATTTTGACTGCCTGCGTGATGAATGTACTGAGGTCTCGATTCCCGGATCGGACCAAAAATTTGTATGATTTACAAATACTTATTTTTTAGTTTGAGTTTTCTAATGTAGGTACATATATCATAAACTTATTTACAAACAAGATAAAGATTACATAACTTCTTCTTAGCGTTTCGATGGCAAACGTAACGTGTCGGGAAAATTATATTTTTTCAGCCCAGAACGCGGCCACTTTGATGGCGTTATCGGTGGCAGTCATTAGGTCTTCCTGCGTGCAGGTGTCTGGGCACGCAGGGCACGATGGAAGATGGGACATTGTTTGGATTGCACCGCACAAACAGCTGAGATCATCACCGGCCGAAAATCCCCACCTAAACAGGTCTTCTTTGCTTGATCGCCAGCGACTCCGATCTGAAAGAAGATGAACCTGGAAGCGACGATTATGTAGCAGCTCTCGGAGTGTCCTGACAAATTTAAGATCACCCGTCATGACTTCCACCTTCCATAACAGTCGCCTGAGGTTTACAGTGTCGTACGCTGCGGTGAGATCGACAAAAACAGCCCCGGTTATTCTCCCCAGCTCGAAGCCATCCTCGATATGTTGCGTGAGTTTTAAGGTCTGATTACAGCATGATTTTGCAGGTCTGAACCCCGCCTGCTCTGGTATTAAAATCGGGTCTATAAAACCCGTGAGCCTAGTCAGCAGCAGTCGCTCGAAAAGTTTGTATGTATGGCACAAGAGAGATATAGGCCGAAAGTTTTTGGGATTATCTGTTGCTTTTCCCGGTTTTGGTATGGCTATAACTTTAGTCTTTCTCCATGCATGGGGTATAGATGCGGATTCCAGGCAGGTGTTAAAGCAGCAGCCAAGATATAGCAGCAGGACCCAGGTCTTACATAACTAAAACCCGACTATTTAAAAACTTTTTTTTAAAATTAAACAGCATAAGTATCACCCCGAACATTATTATAAATCCATTGACATCTCATTCCTTGAAATCGTTCCAGTAGTTTAGGTGCTGTGGTGGAACATACAAACATACAAAGACTGCATAAAATATGATCATTTCTTTTAACTTCACTGCAGTCGGGTCAAAAGTATGTTTTCTATCAATCAAACTAGGTTTCATAATAATGCACTCTGCTTACTATCAAACTAGATAACATTTCAAAAATCCTTGTAGCAATAAATTTAATACTTTTAAAATCCTAGGTACAAGCAAGACCTTCTTAATTCACGTCATGATTCACCCTTAAAGCAAAATTCTAATTATTGTGCGGTAGGAAATCAAAGGCTAAAGCAAAATCAGTCATGTCTGCGATATTGAACTCATTTGATAAATCCTCACTGACGCTGAGCTTCCTTTAAATAGAATTGAAAATTATGTTAAAGATATTTGATTCATCTTATTGAGATCTTTGACAAGTACCGGAGATATCTTTGAGTTATGCAGAGCTTGGGAATATAGAAATGAATCCATCCTTACTACTGCAATACGGTTCATTTCACATTATAAAATGTAATGATGAATGTGTTTCTAATAATTCTTGTAATTCAATGTATAATAATTTTCTATTACTATTAATATAAAGTGTTTTTAAGTAATTAAATTATCATTATCTAAATGTTGTTTTATAATATTGTGACTTGTTTTTTTTACTCTCACTTATCGTATGCGGCTGCCAATCAAGAGGTCTCGGGATCAATACTTGGGTCAGACCAAATGTTTGCATGGTCTACAAAATATTTGTTTCGGAATTTTGGTGTTTTGAGTATTTACAAACACAAACTATATATGGTCGAGTATTTATATCAGTTGTCTAGTACCCATACTACAAGCTCTGCTTAGTTTGTGACTAGATGATGTTGTGTGTCAGATGTCCGAAATATTGATTTATCTTTGGCAAAGTTTCATTGCATAATTGATATTTAATGTTATTTCTGTAATTAAATCTTTTACAGATATTTACACGTTGGAACACTCGGTGGAGTAATTTAGTCGTAAAAGCGTTAAACAGACAGATAAACCGACTTATTTTCGAATCTATGACATTAATATAGAAGTATGGATATGTGGAGATGTGGATATTGATTGCATTAATTTCCACATAGATATTATAAATTATGCAACACTATAGTTTGAGCTTTGAAAAAAATATGTTGCAATAATTACGAATATTGCGTGTTTACCCAGGGAGCCAATTAGACGACACGTTGGTTGTAATATTTATTAATGACTACATTATCTCTGTAAGACTCCGTATTGACTCCATCTAATTCAACTTAAACTAAAGCTTATATACAATGTAATATGTACAGGTTTAGGTGGGGCGCTAGGAAGTACTATTTACTTAATTGCTTAATTGACAATATGTTATTTGTTCTTCCTTATTTATAATATTATAATATTACTATTGTTTGGCGGCACGTACGTTAACTTCAGTAAAACAATTATTTAATCACGTAGCCGTGTAAAGATCTATACTACTAATATTCTGTGGCTTCGCCATAGATATTCCCCCTCTGAAGAGAAGAAGTATCCTTATACCTTGTGATCCTTTCCATAGTAGGAGTCAACCCTTGGCTCGTTGTATGATAACCGAGGAAATCAATCTCCGACTTGGCGAATTCGTATTTGTTTGCATTTATTGTTATGCCGTTTTTATGTAGGCGCTTTTAGATGGCGCGCGGTAGCTGGCGCTCTTGTAAGTTTTTCGCTTGCGCTGTGTGTGGAAGTCGGCTGTCTGTGCTCTGTTGCGGAGCTTGCCAGTGCCAGGAGTGAGCAGTTCCAGTGAGTCGGAACTGAGTGCTGCTGGTTCCAGTGAGTCGGAACTGTATGCCGCTAGTCCCAGTGAGTCGGAACTGTATGCCGCTAGTCCCAGTGAGTCGGAACTGTAGTCCGCTGATCCCCGTGAGTCGGGCGTGCGATGCGCGGTGCTGCGGTGACGTCCCCAGTGAGTCGGGGCTGAAGTCCGCTGATCCCAGTGAGTCGGGCGTGCGATGCGCGGTGCTGCGGTGAAGTCCCCAGTGAGTCGGGGCTGAAGTCCGCTGATCCCAGTGAGTCGGGCGTGCGATGCGCGGTGCTGCGGTGACGTCCCCAGTGAGTCGGGGCGGTTGCTGCGTAGTGGCTGGCTGCTGCGTTGACGGGAGAGAGTTGCTCTTCTTACGTGGACCGTGTGTGCAGTGTGCTGTGCCTAGCCGCTGATGAGGCCGTAGGGGTAACCAGGCTGGAGCCGTCGCGTCCTGCGTGTGGTGTCCCTGTGGAGGCCTTTGTAATATCTTCATATTTCTCTTATAATCCCTTTATTGGTTCCTGTAGAGAAGCGTTTAAAGATCGCACTGATGCAATTTTTGTTCTCACTATTTTGGCAGGCGTTTCCAGACCTGTTTTTTTTTATCGATCAGTTTTTTTTCCGTGTATCCACTAATAATTGATAATGATTCAAAAAATCAGCTCCCAGGATTGGCATCTTGACATCGGCAATGGTAAATGTCCATTTAAAGCTTCGGCGCAGTCCTAGGTTAAGCGTTAAAGTGCGTTCCCCGTATGTATTTATAGGGGTCCCGTTTGCGGCGAATAATTGGTATTCGCATGCTTGGCTCTCCTTATTTGTGCTATTTATGACCGAAATGTTAGCACCCGTGTCGACTAAAAATCTATAACCACTGTTTGAGTCAGCTATAGTTAGACGGTTTGCTGGGTGGATAGCACAGAGGCCCGTCGTATTCTGTGCTAAATTTAGTTTTCCGATAGCCTGTTATTTTTAATTGTATTCCTTGCACAAGGCTTATTGCATTTATATGCATCCTGCTTGAAACGATTATGGAAATAACATAATCCATTATGTGAGTTTCTGTGGCGCGACCTTGACCGTGGATGTGGCGTATGTCGTGTTTGGTATTTGCTGCGTTGCCTAGGTTGATGCTCGCGTATGCTGCGTAATGCATTTATTTCTATTCGCATGGCTTCAAGTTGTGACGATATGTTTGTAACTAGGTTAATGTCAACCGCTGTTTCTTGAGTATTTCTCTTGTTGTAGGTCAAGTTTTCGTATATTTTATCGGCTAACTCGCTCTAGTTGTCTAACGACATATTGTTTGTGACTGATAATATCGCTGTTAGTGAAGCGGGGAGTTGCCTTAGCCACAGCAGGCGAATAGTGTCGTCGTTTATTTTTCCACATCCAGCTTCCTTCATTTTTCGCAAGAGCTGGGAAGGCTTCTGGTCTCCAAGGTCCATTTCTGATAGTAGTCTGTGGAAACGTCGGTGTTCGCTCTCTTCGTAGCAGTTTATTAGACGTTCCTTGATGGTGGAGTACTTGTTTTCGCTGGGTGGGCACCCGTGTCGCCTCTTGAAGGTGTTGTTGTTGGAGCCATTTTTGGGATGTGATAATTTCGTAATGCTATTGTCCTCTAGATTCACTGCTGAGCACCATATAGGGTTCCGGTCGTCCCGGTATTATATCAGCACTAGAAACCAATAGATCACGTCGGGGTCACCAATTATTGCGTGTTTACCCAGGGAGCCAATTAGACGACACGTTGGTTGTAATATTTATTAATGACTACATTATCTCTGTAAGACTCCGTATTGACTCCATCTAATTCAACTTAAACTAAAGCTTATATACAATGTAATATGTACAGGTTTAGGTGGGGCGCTAGGAAGTACTATTTACTTAATTGCTTAATTGACAATATGTTATTTGTTCTTCCTTATTTATAATATTATAATATTACTATTGTTTGGCGGCACGTACGTTAACTTCAGTAAAACAATTATTTAATCACGTAGCCGTGTAAAGATCTATACTACTAATATTCTGTGGCTTCGCCATAACGAACAACTCGTATATACCAGTAGCCTCCAGGGGTAGAAGCTGCATCGATCCCTTGCCCTGCTACCACACTTATTCGGACTATTTAGGAGTTTAGTTTGAAGGAAATATTTATTAGTTTTCGAAACAATCCGATCTATTTCGAAGTTACGCTTTACATGATTCCGTTTAATAATAAAATTTCAGACACGTCAACTTAATAATGGCTATCACAGAAGGCCAGTACAATTGTTTTTCAAACTCTTCGAACCCCAGGGTAATCCAAAGAACATTTTTGATATTCAACGTTTCTCTTAGATAAAGGTCTTATAATATCCCATTTTGTACAATTTTAGTTTAATTTGAAACATTTTAGTTGAAAACAAATCATTTTTAATCATAATTTAATGTTACTCATGTCTGTATGTGTAAAAATTTCTTTCCGCAAAAAATTACAGATAGTTACGTATCTACCCTAATTCTCTCCCATTCGCGAGCCTGTACATCCATTACTCTATAATCAAAAAGGGTTCCGATTCATGAACTACGGACCCCTAAAAACGACAGAGTTAAAAGTCAAATTAAACTAGAAAACAGTTAACCACTCTATACTCACATTCAAAAGCAATCACCTATCTCAATAACCTTACCAATAACAATTAAAATAAAACATTCTCAATTTCACACACAGACATACATAAACACATTCATGTGTCATAAAAGTGTAATGCATATGTCCATTTGGGCTTTGAGTTTACAGTGGGTGGTATAGTTGTAGGTGGGGTGGGCTGGAGCTGATTACAACTAGATTACAATACTAGGGTGGTTGACAATCCCTTCAGCGATGCAAGAAATTGTACAAGAACAAATTTTCGTTTATTACATTTCAACAATATGTTTAGAATATTCATCCAATTCAAAGAGGCGTACTTATATGACTAAGACGGTATATAAAACGGATATTGCTTCTTTATTCATTCTCCAATACGAGAAGCGTGGGCTTACTAACTCCGTTTTCCTTTTATATGATTTATAAATCGGAAATTTATTTTCTACGTTTCGTTGTTAGTTTAACGCTCGAATCATCTTATAGCTAAGAAGTTCCGCAATCGCGAGGAAGCTAAAAGGATGGGCCTCGATTGATATTTGTTGGATTTATTGTGTAGACGTGATATTGTATTTTAAACGTTTTATTTCAACACCAACTGTGCACTGTTGGTTTATTTTTGGTTTCTGTACCCATGGTAACAGTGGCCAAGTTAGTTCTTTATCTTAAACTATCTTCTAGTTTAAATCCCGTTAAAATCGTCCAGCCGTTCTAGAAGTTAACTTCTAGGACGGCTCGACAAATCTCAAAAAATATAAAAAATAATTTATTTTTTTGGTATATGGTGTAGGATTCTATCAGGCACATAGAAATAAGTAAACAAAGTAGTGAAAAACTGTTAAATTGAAATTAAAAATGTCCGTGTGGTGACGAATTAAGAATACAAAGTGTCTCCACCCCTATTCATCCCGCGGGTGTCGTAAAAGGCGACTAAGGGATAAACTACGCAAGACAACATCAATGCAAAGAGAAGGAAAACTTGAAACCAACCCGTCTGGCCAGCGTGGTATAGTAGGCCAAAACCTCCTTTCTAAGGAGAGGCCTATGTCCAGCAGTGGACTGTTAAAGGCTGTTGATGATGATGACAGATTGACAGATTGGAATACAGTCCCTCTAGTTGCAGCAATATGTTGAGAAAGAAGCTTTTCCTGGCACCGCACAGTACACTATAATAAATTATTTTATATTGAACCAAAACCATGTGGTGAGTGCCGCGGTGGCTCAGTGAGAGCGTATGCGAATGCTGTATTTGAAGTCTCAGATTCTATTCCCGGGTTGGACCAAATGATTGTGTAATACGTATATATTTGTTTCGGAGTTTGGGTCTTTTGAATGGATAATATGTATGTAAATACATACAAAAAAATGTGTTTAAGTATTTATTTAAGTTGTATAGTACATCTTCCTAGCCTTTAGTCCCAAGTTTATTTGGGGTCGGCTGCTAGTTCAACCGGTTTTACCTGAATCTTTAGTCCCAAGTTTATTTGGGGTCGGCTGCTAGTTCAACCGGTTTTACCTGAATTTCAGTTTTTCCACGGAGCGACTGGCATCGGACCTCCGCAACCCTAAGGGAGAACTGAAATTGGAAGATTGAACTAGTTGTCAGTATATTTGAGGGCACTGACTTCCCAATAACGATTTCCATAGATCTTCATGACTACCGGGACCGACGGCTTTACGCGCTCTCCAAGGGCTCCGGGCTGCTTTTAGGAATTTCCTAAGAAAAACCCAAAAAACACTTTTTAGCCCGACCCGGGATTTGAACCCGAGACCTCTTGATTAGCAGTCGCATACGCTAGCCACTAGACTAACGAGTAAGTTGTCTAGTACAGTATGTACAAAATGTTCGGGACTAGATGACGTTGTGCTTAAAATATCCGAAAAAAATATTATTAAGATCTGTGAATGTCAAAAAAATGGTTTTCTTTCTTCCTTACACCGTATACGAGATTAACAATATTATTACAGTAAAACGTAAACATTATTTATTTGTACGCTTCGAGATTTTGTGTTCGGATTAGCTGCAGTACGAGTATATATATTACATAAAGTTTGAAATAAACTCCGAACGATATAAAATCGGTATACTTTTGTAAAACAGTCACGGAGTGCGACAATATAGCATAAAATTCAACGTTGGTTATTTATCGAGTTTTGGTGATGCATGATTTGTTGGTTGTGAGTTTATCCATACTAATATTATAAATGCGAAAGTAACTCTGTCTGTCTGTCTGTCTGTTACGCTTTCACGCCTAAACCACTGAACCGATTTTGTTGAAATTTGGTATGAAGATAGAAATGAACTTGGGAAAGGACATAGGCTACTTTTTACTGCAATAATCGAGATACAAAGGCCAAAGCTAAGTGATTATAAAAATACATAAATCGTAGGTATCAAAATCTATCACTGTTTATCTCCTGTCAAAACTTCACAGGTTGCTAGGCATAACACAATTGCATGGCAACCATAATGATAGTTTGACAATGACATATAGACCAGTAGTCCAGGGTAGATAATTTTTGAAAACAAATAAAATTATAGTAGGATGAAACCTATTGGAAAAGGAGGAGAATATTATAAAAATGAAAGGAAAAATAATTTAGGGGGGATCTGAGGTCGGGAAGGGGTAGGGGGGGAGGTTTTCGGGTCCTTTAAGCGGGGCGTGAAAAAGCATCTCACTAAGCCGCCATAGTGTGGCCGCCACACATTATTGTCTGCATTTGCAGCAAGTGTAGTAGCCCCGACTCTTGGATTCTGCTCATGCTTTCCATCAGGCAGGGTAGAGTCACTTTGGATGGCTAAATATATAAAACAAAGGGTAAAGAACGGTTTATCTCGATTTCCGGCAAAACTACAAGTCCTATGGAAAAAAGTAAAAATGGCAAAGTTGTAGGTAATCAAAAGATCTACAATTTTTAGGGTTCCGAAATTTATGACTTCGAACCCTTATCGATTCGTCATGTCCGTCTGTCCGTCCGTCCGTCCCTCCTTACTGTCCAATCGGTAAGTGCTAGAAACATGAAACTCTGCATGAATATGTATTGTAATTACGTCGACAAAGCGTTACAATAAAATTATGAAAAATATTTTTATTTAGGGTACCTCCCCTACACGTAAAGTGGGGATGTTTTTTTTCTCGCAGTTACCCAATTATCTGGGGTATCATTATATAGGTCTTTTAAAAACATTAAAAGGTTGTTAAGACGATCTTTAAACCCTTTTTTTTGATTTAGGTATCCGTTTGCGAGAAATTCCACTTTAAATGCCACTTTTTTTGTAAGAACAGGGCGTCCCCCCCCTCTACAAGCTAAACGGCCGGCTCAAAAAATCTGAAAAAATTCGTGATAGTGGTCCATATAATGAAATTTGAAGGAAAACTATAACGAATTAGATGACTTTGTTAGTTCAGGAGTTATAGAGGCTTAACTTCTACAATGTGCTTACTTGGAAAAGTCATACAAAATTAACGCATCAATACGTAAACATAACAATTATCCATTGGATCAATTTCTAATCCACGTACCATTATGGGTGACTGAGGAACCCTTTCCTGTGCGTGGCCTAACACGCACTTGGCCGATTTTTTATTTACACTTTTTTTCACTTAACCTCAAATTATATGTGAAAAATTAAAAAAACTAAGTTTTTGGTTTTTTATTTTTATCTTTTACAAATAAAATTATTTTTAAACGAAATTTAGTGAAAACTCACCTTTTATGTCTCGAATACACTGTAATTTATTTGATTTGAAATATTTATTTTGTCACCCGATTTTCACTTAATACCGAAAATTCACCCGTCAAAATATCTACTTTTTTCAAAAATTTAGGGTGTTTTCTGTTTGATGAAATCTCTACTTTTCGATGGTGTAATCCCTACTAATATTATAAATGCGAAAGTAACTCTGCCTGTCTGTCTGTCTGTTACGCTTTCACGTCTAAAGCACTGAACCGATTGAAAATAAAGGTAGAATGAAGGGTTTGAAATAGGGGACGAAAGTTTGTGTCTAAGTTCCTTATTATCAAACATAAAATCATGTAAGATTGTTTAATCTACCCTTACCGTGTCGCGCGATATATACGAATTATACGCGGGCGAAGCCGCGGGTGGAAAGCTAGTATTTATATAAACTTTCAGTGTAGACAGAACACCATTTATTTCTCAGCTTTTTTTTTTGTTGTAATGGAATAGGCGTTTGTCTTCCATCTCACCCGATGGAAAGTGTAGATGAAGACGAAGATGGTACACGCCCATCCAAAAGAAACCTGTTCACTCTATTTTTAAGGGCTCCAGAGTTCAACTTATCAGGAAAAATAGACCCAGGCAGGTCGTTCCTAACTCTGGCGACTCTCACCAAAATCGAGCCAAGACCTAGTTTTGTTTGGTTATTCTGAAAAATAAGCTGTTAAACTGAATCCTTACTTAATATTATACATGCGAAAGTAACTCTGTCTGTTACGTTTTCACGGCTAAACCGCTTAACTGATTTTAATTAATTTTGGTACGGATATAGATGGAACCTTGGAAAAGGACATAGAATACTTTTACCATGATAACCGACATACACGCGGGCGGAGCCGCGGGCAAAAGCTAGTGTTACATATGGGAATATATGGGAGATACATACATAGACACAATACAGATTTAGAAAAGAAATGTAATTATATTAGTTGTTTTGTCCGTTTATTGATTGCTTAAGCTACTTAGTTTTATGGCATTTACAAATAAATACACTTTTCACGTTGATATTTGTATCCAAATTATCTAATTCATATACTCTCTGTGTAAACATATTGTGGACGACCTCTGTGACTATCTTATACTAGAAACGAACTTTCGACAACCTCTGGCTGTAATGGATGATCGATGTTCAGTAACCCGAAAAGATAAGATAGAGAACGAAACTCAAAACGATCGGATGAAACGACTTTAGTCAAATTGGATTACGCATTATTTGAAATGTTTGCCTAGACAGTCAATATTATATTATACCTAGTATACCCAAAATGCAGTATACCAGATACCAGTAAACAGTATACCAGAGGAAGGATCATTGTCCGCTTATACAAATTAGAAGATAAATTTATTTATTAATAATAAGATATAAAATCAACAAAATCAAATATATGTGTTCTTAACGAAATTAAATTAAATTTATGACCAGCTTTGTTCTTTCCTTTTCCAAGAACAAAAGTATTTGTATGTCAAATTCATGAACATCATTTCAGAGGCTTAGTCTTGAAAGTGAAGCAAACAGATTCGCATTTTCGAAATCAGTCTTTATTGAAGTTACATAAAAAATATATAAGCTAACATCAAATGATCTGTATTCAATTCAATATAGTATGCTCTCAAAAGTTCATTGATCCCCTACGGATCACCTGTGTACACCATCGCAGATAACCGCGAACCTTTAAAAGGTCAAAGATAAATTCTCAGGTAAATCTGATGTTTGCAAGCATTTTCAATTGAATAATCTGGAGTTTCCAGATTATATTTAGAAATTACGTTACTGTAATTACATTATTTTTAGCTTTTTTCTGCGGTTCCACCCACGTTTAAGATATGTTAGTTAACATTACAGAAAATAACCCATGTTCTTCTTCATTTTTCAATCTATAGCTACCCTGAAGTTCATCCAAATCATTTATTTAGTCGTGAAAGCTTAATAGACAGAGCTATTTTCAAATTTATTCATTGACTGGTATTTCCCCTAAACATAATTATAACTTTACGGAATGTAATAGCTTATAATTTTGCATTGTTGCTATTACAAGTTTTATTTTTTTAAATCATATTAATAAAATTATTCAAAATACAGAATTGTACTATTTGTATAACAAGCAATGCTTTGATAAAAGAGTAGTCCTCGATATTGTTGTATCCAGTTTATACTGAACCAAGCAACCTGGTTTTGGGATCAACTTTGAAAACATGAAAAAAACAAAATAAAAAAGTCACATTAAATTCAAATACACGTATCAAAAGTAAATCAAACTTAACATACTTACTGGTTACTGACATAATACGTGCTGAGTATAATCCAGTAGATATTAAACAATCTATCCTTTTGTGGAACACTTCTTCTCGAAGAACGAATAGTTCACAGAAATCGTTACGCTTTGATGGCGAAAATATGTAATTGGCGAATTAAAATAGTCTTTGAGTTAAATAGTTGTTACAATTAATACTATTAAATATGTTTCGAATTCGTTTAAAATCAAAGTTTTATTGATTTATTCTCTTGAAATTTTCTTACTGTCGATAAAATGGAAATTCCATTAAGGTGAAGTATGGTGGTCCATAAAAATACCAGCTATGATTAATTTATAGTTTCTCTAAATGTATCTACTCGTCAAAATTATTTGGAATAAAATAGTTTTACTATTACTAAAGTAACATCACCTATTTTTACTCCGCTTTTTAGTGATTCTGCTGAAGAGGAGTTCGGAATTGGAATGAAAACAAAATAACTTTAAAGGGTCTGCGATAACCATTTTACGAAACATATTCCCAAAGAAACACTCTTCTTCTTTTTCTTCCTAGCCTTTATTTTCAAGATAATTTGGGTTCAACTAGTTTTACCAGAATATCAGATTTTCCACGGAGCGACTGGCATCGGACCTCCACAACCCTGAGGGAAAACCGAAATTCGAATGTTGAACTAGTTGTCAGTATATTATTATTTGAGGGCACTGACTTCCCAATAACGATTATCATGGATGTACATGACAACCGGGACTGACGGCTTAAGTTGCTCTCCGCCAAACTTCCAAACTCCGGGCTGCCATTAAGAATTTCGTGTAAGAAAAACTCAACAACTCTTCTGGCCCGACCCGGGATTTGAATCCGAAACCTCTTGATTGGCGCTCACATACGCCAAACACTAAACCAACGAGATAGTATAATGGGTAGAAATTGTGAGGTTAACTATTAATGATCTAAAATACAATATTTAGTACTACCAAATGAAATTAGCTTCAGAATATTCCATTAATACTGCAGCTAACCAATGGGTATTTCGCAGTCAGTACACGATGTAGATTTGAATCGTTAGGGAGGTGCTGGCCCATTTGCTCCGAGTTTAATTGCTAATAGCCCGAGAACGATGGAATACCTGATAAGATACCTTATATTACTTTTTTAAATCTTAATTTAAAGTGATCATGAAACGATCTTTAAAATAAATCTTAACTTAAAATAGTATGTTTTTGTCTCTATCTGATTTACTTTAATTTATTTTTTAATAAAATTGAACTTCTTTTGTTTAACTACGCAACATTGTTTTAAGCTGCACTTTTTACAATTAATCAAATTCTTCTAATACAGTGTCCTTCAGTATTTTATCACATCATCTGTTTCACAATAATATTTTGTTACAACAAAAATAGCGTCAAACCAAGAAAGATAATAGTTTATGATTTAATTAGTATTAAAAAAAAAGTACGTTTATGTATTTGTATAAGTTGTATGGTACTCTTAACACAAGCTCTGATTAATTTGGGACTTGATGACGTTGAGTGTAAAATGTCCGAAATATTTTTATTATTATTAAAACGGGAAGAAAAAACTTTGTACTCTTTTTTACGAAAATTGCTGGGACGAAGGAGTATGAAATTTCGCAGGCTTATAGTTTATGTGGAGGAGGAGTGCACGAAGTTTTTAATATGCATAAAAAATATATTAAATCAATAAATAAAACGTTACACATACTACCACGTATTTGCCACACACGTATAGACACACACTCTTTTGTCAAATTAAAATTGTTGCGTAGTCTTGACAAAATACTTGGTGACCACTAGTAGCAATAAAACATCAATTAGCACTGTAATATTTTATTTATTTATGTCAATATTATTATTTATTCATTAAAACGGTTAAGTTCGTTAAATAGCATTAACCCAAACTATCTACAGTAATACCAAGTTATGTAATATTACTAAGAAAAAACTAATTTACCATTAACAGCTAGTTAATTAAAGTTTCAAACTAAACTTAAAATCCCAAGGTCATTAAAAGAAAAATATTACTTGGATCTGCAGTCAAATGTAAAGCAGTAAAAATCTTTCTTCTTTTTAAATAATCTTTAGTAATAAACATAAAACTGGAAGCTGAATATTTATACCAAAATTATTTAAGTCAGTAGCAACTATCACGATTTATCGGTTATGTAATAAAAACTGTAGTTTTAAAACCTTGCAGTTGTTTGTCCATCGTATAAACCAGTTGATAGATTTAAATAAAATGATTAATTACAGGAAAACATTCACAGGTCGAACATTATGTTTATTCTCATAATATATACGAGTACATGCATATTATATATACACTTATGTTTTTTCTCATAGAGAAAGTCATTGGCGTAATTAAATCCCTTAAATTTAAGCACCATAGTAATTGCAGTCACAGTTAGATCATCATCATCATCATCAGTTTTTCTTCTCTTCGCTTTTAATAGTCCACTGCTGGACATAGTTCTCCTTTGAAAGGAGGTTTTGGCCTACTATACCACGCTGGCCAGACGGGTTGGTAAAGGGTTTGTTTTAATTTTTCCTTCTCTTGGCAGTGGTGTTAGCTGCTTATTTTATTCCTTTAGTCGCCTCTTACGACACCCATGGAATGAATAGGGGTAGTGACACTTGTATTCTTAATCCGTCACCACACGGAAACAACACAAAACAATTAGATAATGGGACTAAATCTATAACCATCAACTAGCGTCGTAATATTTCATAACAAATATTTGTTTCAAAATATGATGATGGTGACGTTCATTCTCCCTCATGAGGGAGAATAGAGCAGAAACATCTCACAAAGTTGCTATGTTGCGGGTCGCCATGCTGCATTGTATACACTCAAAATGAGGATGGTGTCCTCTGCTCCTGGAATCTACTCATGTTTTCCATCAGGCAGAGTATAGTCACTTTGGTAGGCTCCTATGTAAAAACGAAAATATAAGATGCAAATAAATCTGTGACAAATCAGCAGTCAAAATTAGGAACCACTAAATCAAGAGTAAATAATCGTAATACACATTATTTTTTATGTTTTCAGATACATTCAATGTACGAGTATATTCCTAAATCGAGATTTAAGTATTTCTATTCTAATAATTTTAGTCATGTGTTTCTACTACTAGTTACCCATCATATACCATTTGGATGTCTTATTTCTTAAACAATTATAAAAAAATGTTGTAAGCCCCAAAGCTTAGAGACCTAGAAACGAAATTGTAAATCTGTCTCAAGGATAAAATAAATTGAGTCCTACGATAAAATTAACTTAGATGTTATGTGATTTTGATATTTACCTTGAACTAAATTCTTAGGCTCACCTCAGAATCTCAAATTGAAAGGACCTATACATACATTGCTTCTACAAATTTCTTATTTTAAATATTAACTACGAGTTCCATACTGAGTAGAATCGAAAATACTTATTTGAAGTGAATTATATTGAGATAGACATATAGAAATACACTTTATTTCAACATTTAAATATAAAAACAAAGGAAGATTTCATTTAATATTTATTGAATGTTTTTGATATATTTTTTCTCGTCTGTCAAAGTAACCAACTTTTTAGGTTACAAGAAGCCTAGTAGGTATAAATAAATAAATAAATATTTCGGACAAACTACACCCAACATCATCTAGTCCCAAACTAAGCAGAGCTTGTATTATGGGTACTAAACAACTGATATAAATACATAAGCATACTTTTTTTTGTAAATACATATACATAGAAAACATCCAGACTCCGTAACAAATATTTGTAGATCACACAAATATTTGGTCCGACCCGGGAATCGAACCCGAGACCTCTTGATCAGCAGCCGCATACGCTAACCACTAGACCAACAAGGCAGTCAAAAAAAAGGTATATTTAAAGCCTGCAATAGAAAATTTAATGCTAAGAAAAGAAGGTAAACTATTAAAATAGTTATTCAAATATGTAAACATATTTAAAAGTTGAAAATCAAGATTGTAGTAGCTCTTAAGCGTTTTAGTCTTATTGCAAAACGTTTTTTGCTCTTGAGACCTGTTAGTGTTCAGAACGCTGAGGTATGAAATTGAAGATTCAGGTTTTTATTCTAAGTAATCTATAAGGATGGGTAAGTTATTCATTGATTGTGAAATGTTCCAAATTTAGATTCAGGTGATTATATCTCGACAAGTTATTTTTTATTCCTATCGTTCATCGCAATTTTCATTTCTGGAAATTTTATTTTTGTTACAAATATTTGAGACGTAGTTCACAATATTAATGTAATCCATTCCATTAGATGACATTGTGTCTGTACGTAATATCAAAATAATAGTTTTTACTAAATGCCTAAGAAATTATTTCTATAAATAAATATTTTGGACATCTTACACAGAGCTTGTATTATGGGTACTAAACAACTGATATAAATAAATAAACATACTTTTTTTTTTACATACATATTACACATAGAAAAACACCCAGACTCCGAAACCAATATTTGTAGATCACACAAATATTTGGTCTGACCCGGGAATCGAACCCGAGACCTCTTGATCAGCAGCCGCATACGCTAACCACTAGACCAATGAGGCAGTCAATATATATAAAATTCTCGTGTCACAATGTTCGTTCCCATACTCCTCCGAAACGGCTTGACCGATTTGTATGATTTTTTGTGAGCATATCGGGTAGGTCTGAGAATCAGCCAACATCTATTTTTTAAACCCCTAGGACGCGAGCGGAGCCGCGGGCATCAGTTAGTACGTTATATAAATCAAATTAAAAAAAAAGTCTGTCTGATTGACACGACTAATCTTTGGAACGGCTTTACGGACTTGACGAAACTTTTAATATCAGATCGCTGATCGCGTCGTTACTTGCGATTTCCGGTAATAACCACGGGTAACACGGGACTCAGCTAGTTTTAATAATAATTGAAAATAGTCTTAGATTAATGAATCTATAACTAGAAAGTATATTCTATGATCTTATTATAATAAGTCCAAAATACGTTTATTTCTCAATAATTATCGGTGTACATACTCAATACGTGTCTTGTGGCTTGTGTTTTTAATAATAAATTAAAATAAAAAAAAAATAACAAAAATAAAGCAAAAAAATTTTTTAATAAATAATCTAATAATTTTACTGCCTTGTTGGTCTAGTGGATAGTGTATGTGGCTGCTGATCAAGAGGTCTCGGGTTCGATTCCCGGGTCGGACCAAACGTTCGTGTGATCCGCACAATTATATTATATTTGTTTTGGAGTTTGGGTGTTTCCTGTATATAATATGTATGTATTTACAAAAAAAAGTAAATTTACCTATTTATGTCATAACACAAGCTCTGCTTAGATGGCGCTGTGTGTAAAATGTCCGAAATATAAATTTATTAATTATCATTTATTTTCTAATTTAATTTCAACTCCGCTTAGTTTGGGACTGGATGATGTTGTGTGTTAGAAGTCCAAATATTTATTATTCGTATTATCTCGCATAATGCATTGTCTACACTCAAAATGAGGTTGGTGACTCCTACTCCTTTATTCTTCTCATGCTTTCCATCAGGCAGTGTAGAGTAGCTTTGGTAGGCTTAAATACAAAAAAAAATTACATGACATTTCAAACTGGCAACAAAACCTGCTCATTTCAATTAAAAACGTTGATGATAGATGTTTAAATACTATTTTAAAAATAGAAATAAACTTTGAACATAATACCAAAGTCGTATATTATGGAACTCGAATGCGCCAGTTAAAAAGAAACAAAGGAACGCCGAGTCGTCCATGCTAGTATATTTGGCATAAACCCAATATACATTAAGATACAATATTTTGTTGAACTAAAAATTTTCACAAAACAAAACAAGGAACTTGTTCTTTGTAATGAATACTGGGCTGCTTTATTCGAAAATTATAGTACATGCTCTGAAGAAAACCTTTTTAGGTAAGAAAATACATTTTAGTTAATACTAACACTGTCTATGAATACTTGATAGGTATTACACCCAGGTACTACGCTACCTGTGCGTACGTTAAGAATAGCTCCGTCAATTATTGTTGGAATTAAATAGTGATAGTTACCAAATATGAGTGAAAATGAATGATTTGGCAAGATAAATAAATAATACCTGCAAGTGAAGTGAAGAATCAACAGTGTCTGTAACGTGAAGTCCAAAAACTGTGTAAAAGAAATCTTGAACTATATTGTGTTTATTTTCAAGAAATCGTTAGTATCATTGAGTAGTACAAAATAATTGGCAGTTGACGAAAGTCATCAAAGTGGATAAATAAAGATTCTCCAAGGCAAGAAAATACTCTAAAATAACCTAAAAAATTGCAAGTTCGTTTTTCCGTGCGTTTTGAAATTTGGTCAGTCGATGTATGCTGTGAACCGCATTAAGATTTTTACATAAAAATAGAAAAAAAACAATACATTTTGGGGGTCCCCATACTTGGAACTGAAACTCAAATTTTTTTTTTCATCAAACCTATACGTGTGGGGTATCTATGGATAGGTGTTCAAAAATGATGTTGAGGTTCCTAATAACATTTTTTTCTAAACTGAATAGTTTGCGCGAGAGACACTTCCAAAGTGGAAAAATGTGTGTCCCCCCCCCCCCTCTAACTTCTAAAATAAGAGAGTGATAAAACATAAAAAAAATATGTTGTACATTACCATGCAAACTACCAACGAAAATTGGTTTGAACGAGATCTAGTGAGTAGTTTTTTTTAAATACGTCATAAATCGTAACACGCAATTTACCTTTCATCCCGTCAATAAACTAGTGTAAAAACAACGAACTACAAGAACTGTTATATGATGTTACTTGTTGATACGGAACCCTTCATGGGCGAGTCCGACTCGCACTTGGCCGATTTTTTTTATTATTTGCCAATTAGAGTCCTCGTAAGTTTTGTTAGTAACTGTAGGTTTTTAGGAATAAATCTTCTGTTTCACAAATGTATATAAAACGGACAGAAAGAACACCTAGACTCAGGACAAAAATTTGTGAATCCCACAATGTGTTGTCCCGTGAGGGATTTACAAAACTCAACACCGTAGGCAACGACGAGGCGGCTGCTTGCACCACGTTGTAATACGTGTAGTTCAATTAGTAAGCATTATTTCGGCTTGGCATTTAATAATGATGAAATGCAATGACAAGATGATGATTTTAGATCTCCAACGATTTCGCTGAAATTTAAAACGATTGTATTTGGTAGTTTACGAGGGTGAAAAAACGATCCAGATTAGTCTCATGTTTGTGAAAACGTAAGTATTGCAATTGTGGTGACGGAGAAAGAATACCAAGTTTCACTACCCCTATTAATTCCATGGGTGTTGTAAGAGGCGACTAAATGAACAAAATAAGCAGCTAACATCACTGCCAAGAGAAGGAAAACTTGAAACAAACCCTTTACCAACCCTTCTGGCCAGCGTGGTATAGTAGGCCCATACCTCCTTTCAAAGGAGAGGCCTATATCCAGCTGAGGACTGTTATAGGCTGTTGATGATGATGACGATGAATACTCTTTGCGTAGTTTACGATATATATACTACTTTTCAGTAACATTTAGTTGGTTGGTGGTTGGTAACAGTAATACTACAGCTACTTCATAGAATGAATGGCGTTTTTAAACAATAACTAGATCACCCAGGTACTATAATAGTAACAAATTATAACAAGATAAATGAACCTAAGGAAGGATGTTACACAAATTACGGCTGAAACGACTTACTCTTTATTTACAATAAAGATCAAACGTCCCAATTAGATATCGATTTAAAAGTAATTAAAAGTGATATCGCTCATTATGGCAGTTACAAAATTTGTCGTCTTTTCATTTTGATGGTAAACGCAATAGCAGTAAATTTTGTAGCTTTTAAAGTTGCTCGCTAACCTCACAACTTATCGGTTCTCAAACAATTTTTTAGTATACTACAAGTACAAATTATATTGAATTTAGACACTGTAATTTTCTGCTTACTTATCTAAAGTATTCTTGCATCCTTTACCATGCTATTAATCTTTGTATCGCGATCAGGATCAGTAATTCCGAAGTTTATGCTGCTTATCTAGATTGTGCTAGAGTCATTGTGTTGAATAAAAATGTAAACATGTTAATGTTTATACTGTTTCTTTTTGAAACACTAGCACTTTTTGGAAATCACTCCTGAATTCCAAAAAGTACCTACACTAGTAGTTTTATTTCTAATTTTCTTGTCACTAGTTTATTCAGCGTTTTTAGCCAGATAATGGCCCATCGTCCAGAATCTATAGAAATTAGTTTTTTTTTTTTACAAAAATGTAATTATTATTACCGCATCGGAAATAGTTTTTTTCTATTTAGTTGAAACTATGTAGGTAAAACCTCACGAATACGAGAAATACGATTATTTAAGAACTGTTTATTTTCAATCAGTTGTAATTTTCTTGTTTTAAAACAAAATTATATTAATTTTGAAGTTCGGCTGAATAAAGATTTTTGATAGGTCGGTTCAGCTGTAGAAAGAGGGAATATAAGCAAGGGAAAGGAGGCCAATCCGTATAAGGATTTCCTCAGACGATATGCGCTGTGCATTACGCAATAAGTGTTGATAAGATAGGACGTTCTTGGAGAAATTCGGGTTTCGCAACACGAGACGCCAATTTTGTAGAGAATGGAATTGGAGGGATTGTTACTGAAATTTAACTTAGATTTGTAAGATATCAATAATGGTTTGAGAGGGCAGCTTGTTGGATTGTGCAAAACTACGATGTAATCATATCAAATGATGATTGAATTTGGAGACTTCATAAAGTCGAGATAGTGTTTTAACCGTGTATTCCAAGAGCTTGTCACAATAACGACTGCCTCGTTGGTCTAGTGGCTAGCGTATGCGACTGCTGATCAAGAGATCTCGGGTTCGATTCCCTTGTCGGACCAAATGTTTGTGTGATACGCAAATATTTGTTTCGAAGTTTGGGTGTTTTCTATTTATAATATGTACCTATGTATTTACAAAAAAAAGTATAAGTATAAGTTGTCTAGTTATCCATAATACAAGCTCTGCTTAGTTTGGGGACTAGATGGCGTTGTGTGTAAAATGTCCGAAATATTTATTTATTTATATTTTGTGTTGTTAATAATAAAAGTGTGTGTATTTATTATGTAACCGGGCGTCTGATTGACACTATACCCCTCCTTGGGAATGTGATAATGTATAGGATGGGGAAGGTGGGAAAACAATCTGGTTATCTATAGTTTTTATATTCAAACCAACACGACCTTAAAAGTCAAAGAAAGGATTATATAAACAAAAAACCGAATAATGGTAATAAAACCGAAAAATGTGAAAGTGTATTCTTGTATCGAGTTTCACGAGATTAAATCATCTCCACAAGTAAAATTCAAACAACTGGCTTAGTGTTTCGTTAACATATTGGATTGTGGAAAGACTTAATGAAAACACAAAATAAGAACTTTCAGGTATTCGGTTTGAGGCAACGTTTACCGTAGAATCTACAAAACAAAAGAGATTTCAGAGTCCCGATATGCATTATTTATTACTGGCAGAGTGATCCTGGCATCACGTGACTAGGAAGCTTCGTTTTTCTTGTACAGAGAATTAGCATTGCTTTTCAACGTTTGAATGCTAAGGGACACTTGGGAATATTATGAGTTGGGTATGATGCCGAGAAATTAAAATCTTTATTTCATCCAATTTTCAATAGTATAATCTTTAATCGAACATGATTACCTTCTGACTCAACTTCGATGACCATAATACTTTAAATCATAGCATTATCTCAGGAGTCAAAACATAAATACAATAATTATAGTGTAACTTAAAAGTACCAAAATAGTGTTTTATTAACGTACAACATCTCATTATTTTACAAAATAAGTATGTAGATATAAAAATACAATCAAATTAAATAGCGTAATACATGTCTGTATCAAATACCAAAATATTAAAGTGTACCAAACCATAAAACTATAAAAAAAAAGTCTCAAAGAAAACTTGCTAACACTAAAATTACATCTTAAGACATAGTTGACAATAATGCGAAGCTTTTAAACACACAGTTATTAGGTGATAGTGGAAGAGTCGATGGAAATGGCAAAAGTTTTGTAATAAGCAGGTACGTAACACTCTTCAAAGTATAGTTTTCTAGTACGATGTCCGATAGTTGCCAGTTTGTGGAATATGTTTTTAACCAACTTTACAAATCCAACGGATCTTGTTCAACTTTTTGTGTGTATATTGATGATACCTATATACATGATAACAGGTAGTAGAAGCACGAAGGGGCCGGATCGACCGGGGCAGTAGTACCCTAACACAGAAGACCATCCTAATAATGATTAATTCTTGCTATCGTATTGAGACCGTAGTGAGACCGGCGGAATGATTTAGAATTATCTGACCAGTCCGCAATGGTATGGGTTACCATTCTGCTTTGCCTACTCTCACAATGAGGATGTTGGCCCCTACTCCTGGATTCTACTCATGCTTTCCATCAGGCAGAGTAGAGACACTTTGGTAGACTTAAATAAAAAGAAATACCCTAGTTATTTCTAAACCAATTCCAATACATTTTTAAAAATTGAATTGGTAGTACTCAAGATGGGTTTAATTTAAATTAAAGGAGATCATTCCACTTGTAAGGGTAGAAAATCAAAGATCAGGATTACTACTTATTACCATTTATAATGAATTGGACGCATTGAATTGATTGAATTGAAACGTAATATTAGTACTCGACCCATATGTGAGCCCCCTAATTGGATACCACTAGAACAGGCATAATTATCTAAATTTATTGAATAAATAAATAAATAATTCAATATCTATAGGTTTCTGATCATAATTAGGTTCTTTTATGCTTATTAAAACTCTTTGCATCAATAGTCAAAAAGATCCATAAGTCCATAGATCCTTAAGAAGGTAAGTCCAACACTTACTCATATTTATTCTTTTTACAAGTTCTAAATGTGAAGGTTTACATTTAATTATATTTGCTGAGTCAAATCGTGATAGCTCAGCGAAATTCCAGATGAATTGTGCTAATCTCACTAGTATTGTATCCATTAACGTTAGATTGTATAAAATCAATTTAGACACAAGAATTGGGAAGGAAAGCCAAGTGAATGTTATAGAATTAATTAAGGAAATCATTAGAGCATGAAATATATGTACCGATAGTAATATTTCGAAGGTTTAATACGTATGTTACTAAAAACTATTTGTTTATTACAGCCGATACTTCGTCACTTGAATTCTACAATTGTGCATTTTTACCATGAATGATTTAGAATTATGATTTCATTGATTTAGACACCTATGAATATCGGTTCTAATGGTGAAAAGTAGCCGTTGTCCTTCTTCCAGAATCAAAGTACCTTCATGGCAAATTTTATTGAATCTGTTTGAAATATCTGTTTATCGATTGAGCCTTGATATCGTAACAGCTAGACAGATACTCAGAGTTATTTTCGAATTTATATTTCTAGAATGAACGAATGGAATTCGATATTTACTGATCCAAAAGTTAGCTTTGTTTTTAGGGTTCCGTAGCCAAATGGCAAAAAACGGAACCCTTATAGATTCGTCAAGTCTGTCTGTCTGTCTATCCGTCCGTATGTCACAGCCAATTATTTCCGAAACCATAAGAGCTATACTATTGAAATTTGGTCAGTCGATGTATTCTGTGAACCGCATTAAGATTTTTATATAAAAATTGAAAAAAAGCAATACATTTTGGGGGTCCCCATACTTGGAACTGAAACTCAAAAATTTTTTTTCATCAAACCTATACGTGCGGGGTATCTATGGATAGGTGTTCAAAAATGATGTTGAGGTTTCTAATATCATTTTTTTCTAAACTGAATAGTTTGGGCGAGAGACACTTCCAAAGTGGAAAAATGTGTGTCCCCCCCCCTCTAACTTCTAAAATAAGAGAGTGATAAATCTAAAAAAAATATATGTTGTACATTACCATGCAAACTACCAACGAAAATTGGTTTGAACGAGATCTAGTAGGTTTTTTTTTTTTGCGGGTAGGTGCTAAAAAAGTGAACACACATGATTAGATCTCATAATAAAATTTATTTATTTAAAATATTAAACATCACAATTTATACAAAAAGTTTTACAGCTTAAACTAGTTTTACTTAAAGTTGTATAGTGCATTATTAGTAAACTAGTGTCTACATGATCTGAGAATAGTACCCTGATCACCTGCCAGCACAACAAAACACAAGGTATACTTTAATAATCTTTTCAAAAATATATCTGTCACCATGCCCCAACTGTCTGCTATCCAAGAGGCCCAGAGCAATCTAGAAGAGAGCTTTTCTAATAGGATGGCTCAACTGGAGGCACAACTGCATTCGGGTAGTAACAGCAAGGATACAATTGCACGGGTGTCAGAGGAATTTAGAACCTTCCGTGAGCTGGTGTTCTCAATGTTGGGTCTTCTTCGGAAGCAAATTCAAGAGTGCACTAGGATGGTGGATGCAATGGAGACTCGGCATCGTCATAAATCACTCATCTTCTTGGGAGTGCCCGAGGCTGTCAAAGAGGACTGCAGTGCTACCCTGATCGATGTTATAAATGGGAAGATGAACCTTAAAGACATATCACCGCTTAATATCAGGCACTGTCATCGAATTGGAGTCCCCTCTAAGGAACATCCTCGCCCAATCCTGCTGAGATTCACTACGGTGGAGGCCAGGTCCACAGTCTGGAGGTCCAAGGCATCACTAAAGGGTTCTGGCTTCTCTATTAGAGAATTCCTAACCAAAACACGACAGACAGCTTTCGCTATGGCCCGGCAACATTTTGGCATGTCGGCCTGCTGGACGCAGAACGGGAATATTGTAATCAAAGCCTGCGACGACAGTCGATACAAAATAACAACCACTGAAGAGCTAAAACCACTGATGGCTAAATTCCCAAAAGCACCATCCACAAGCAGAAGCGACCCCGGTAATGCGAGCCCAGATAATAACGGCAGAGGCACGCGGAGACGCTAGTTTTGTGATCCCACTCTGTTTGCCATGTTTGTTTTGTTTATATAACACTTTCTGGTTGGTTCTGTTGTGTACCTTCAACATTTATTTGATAATTATTATAGTATGCATGTTTTCATTGTTTACAATTGTATTGTATTGTGACTCTGTGACTTGACACTGACACTTATCAATAAAATGTACCTGTCAAATAGACGTAATCAAGTACGTTCCGTTTCTTGCATAGTTACATAAGAACACAAAGCATGTACATTTGTTGTGGTCGTATTTCTTATAACTATCTTTTTTCTCCTTTTATCTTCCTCTAGTTAGATCACATACTATGTATAGTAGAAGGTACACTTTTTTACTTTTATTTTTTATTAGTCCTTTTTCGTTTTTTCGTTTATTACTTTAAGATTAAATTTCGCTTCTTGTTGTGTATCTGTCTTATGTGTGTAAGCTGGCGGGTGATGTAGTAATACGTAATCGTAGATTTTTATATATATACGTGTATATTACTATAAAATTTTATTATTATTTATTTATTTATTCGTATAATATTTATTACATTACATTCAACTTATATGTTTATTTTGTATACTCGGCTGCAATGATAATAGACGATAATGAGATATATTTTTCTGCCAACGACACCTCCGAAGACGAAAGCTACAGTTCGCTACCTGACACACTAGGTGATCAATTACGACAATCGTTTAACGACCAGTCTAACTCTCTATTAAATGTGTGTCACATTAACGCTCAGAGTGTCCCTAGTCACTTCAGTGAATTGACGGAAACTTTCACTAACAATAATGTGCATGCCATCCTGATTTCGGAAACTTGGCTTAAGCCGCACCTAGTTTCCACCTCTTATCCTCTTACTGGCTTCGTACTCATTCGTAACGATCGACTTGATACTAGAAGAGGTGGTGGGGTAGCCATTTACCTCCGTGGTGGTTTACCTTATAACATCCTCGCCACTTCCTCTTCTGATCCTACTAGTTCCGCTGAATACCTCTTTCTTGAAGTCTGTATCAAGGGGTCTAAAGTCTTACTAGGGGTAGTTTATTGTCCACCTGCTGTCAACTATTTCTCCAGTCTGGAAACAGTTCTGGAATCTTTAGGGTCGGAATACTCACACCACATCATAATGGGTGATTTTAACACCGACCTCTTAGCCCTTAATTCACCCCGCACTCGTAATCTCCTCCACATTATCCAATCCAATAGCCTCCATGTCCTCCCCCTCCAAGCTACTCACCACAATATCGAGTACCAGGATACCTGGCTTGACCTAATGATCACCTCTGCTCCAAATCTAATCTATTCCCATGGTCAACTCCCTGCTCCTGGATTTTCCCACCATGACTTGATTTTCCTTTCTTATATCCTAAAGCCTCCTAAACCCCCTCCTAAAGTACTGCATATTCGTGGTTTCAGAAAAATGAATGTGGAAAAACTGTGTGAGGATGCAGAAGCATCCTAGTCAGGCTAGTCCAGTCTAAGGCAGAAGCCTTAGACTGGACTAGCCTGACAGCATCTACAGACACGAATGATAAAGTCGGTATTTTTAATGACGCCGTTCTTAAGTTATATGATACCTACGCACCTATTAGGAAAGTTAAACTAAAGCGCGCCCCGGCTCCGTGGATGTCGGAAGAAATTAGAGTGGCCATGAGACGCAGGGATCTTTCGTACAATAGGTACAGAAGAATTCGCTGTGAAGAGAAATGGAACCTTTTCAAGGCTGCCAGGAATCGGTGTAATCAGCTGATACGTAATGCCAAACGCCGCCATATAATTCAAAATCTAGAAACGTCTTCAACTGCCAATATGTGGAAGTTCCTTGGAACATTAGGTATTGGCAAGCAACAACGCTCTGAGGTCAAGATGACAATGAGTTTAGATGATATCAATCGTCACTTTTCAACCACACCTCAGATGAATCATCAAACTAAGAGTCAAACCTTGACCTATATAGCCAGTCTAAACCACCCTAATATCGAATCCTTTGATTTTTCTCCGGTGTCTTCTGAGGAGATCAAAAAGATTATCCTGTCCATTCATTCCAACGCTGTGGGATGTGACGGCATTAGCCGTCGCATGATTGTTACCATCCTTGATCACATTCTACCAGCTATATCTCACATTATAAATTTCTCACTTGACTCTGGAACCTTTCCCTCCCTCTGGCGCAAGGCCTACATCATCCCTTTACCAAAAAAAAATACCCCGACACTCCCTGAACACTTTCGACCCATCTCTATACTTCCCTTTCTTTCTAAAGTGCTAGAGGCCTGTGTATTCAAGCAGCTCTCTCAGTTTATATATCAGAATAAGTCTCTTAGTCCTTTACAATCTGGGTTTAGACCCGGTCACAGCACTACCACTGCTCTCCTCAAAGTGACTAGCGATATTAGAGAGGGTATGGAGGACACCAAAGTCACTGTGCTGGCTTTAATTGATTTCTCGAATGCATTTAATACCGTTAGTCACGAGATCCTACTGGCCATCCTCTCCTATCTCATGGTCTCCTCGGAAGCTCTGGAATGGTTCTCCTCTTATCTTCAGGGACGTCAGCAGTGTGTACATATCGATGACGTGTCGTCTAGTTGGCTTGATCTTCACACTGGCGTCCCTCAAGGCGGCATATTATCTCCCTTATTATTTTCAATTTTCATTAATCTCATAACCTATAACCTTCGGTGTGCGTATCACCTGTACGCTGATGACTTACAAGTGTACACGCAGTCAACTGTTGAGGACATATCATATGCCATTGAGAAAATGAACAGAGACTTAGAATCTATAAGGGACTGGTCAACGAGGTTTGGATTATCTGTTAATCCTACAAAATGTCAAGTGATCGTCGTGGGGAGCAAACAAATGCTAAGTAGGTTGGATATGGCAGCCATGCCTCCAGTTGTCTACAACAACCAGACGATACCTCTGAGTTCAGTAGTCAAAAACTTGGGGCTATATATGGACTCTACACTTGATTGGCGGGCACAAGTGACACATGTCAGCCAGAAAGTTACTTCATGTCTTCGCGCTTTGTACCGTCTTAAAAATTTCCTTCCTGCTAAAACCAAGGCTACGCTTATGCAGTCCCTAATAATTCCCCTGATCGATTATGGTGATGTGTGTTATTTTGACCTGAATGCAGACCTCCTTAATAAACTAGATCGCCTTCTCAATAACTGCATTCGATTCGTTTTCAATCTTCGCAAGTATGACCATGTGTCTGCTTTACGTTCCCAGCTGCAATGGCTCCCAATTCGACAGCGCCGCAGTTTGCGTGCACTCACTTCTCTTTTTTCTTTCCTTAACTCCCCATCGTTACCTGAGTACCTCGTACCTCACTTTCGTCTCTTATGCTCAAACCATGACCGAAACCTTCGGTCAAGGAACAATATGCTTCTTCTTTGCCCCCCTCACACCTCTAATTTCATCAATTCTTCCTTCTTCGTGCAGTCAGTTCTTCTATGGAATGCGCTACCTACCGAAATCAGGATGTCCACAAACCGCCTCACATTCAAAATGAAAGTACGTGATCTACTCCGGAATAAATTGGCAGAACGGTCACAACGATAATACCCGACTGAGTATCTATATTTTATATATATTATTAAATTTATTTATATATGTATGTTTGTATTTAATTTTATTATATATGTATATGTGTGTATATATATTAACGTATGTTTATATTTGTGTGTATGTATATTAACGTATGTTTATATTTGTGTATATTACTCAGAAGTGTTAAATTTGAATTAATTCAAATTGTTTACCGTAAAGATAATACTTACGTTTACAACTACTTTTATATTCTAAGCCTGCACCTACCACATCATATTCCTACATCACCTGAAGGTTGACTGGCAGAGAATGCCTCATGGCATTAAGTCCGCCTTTGTGCTACATGTGCATTAAGTTTTAAATAAATAAATAAATAAATAAATAAATAAATCGTAACACAGTAGGTAGTAGAGCCACGCTGATTTCAGCACGAATGGGCCGGCTCGACCCGGCCAGTACTACCCTTACACAGAAGACCATCCTAATAATGACAGCATTCATGCTGTCGTATTTCGTTGGTGAGTGTGAGATCGGAGGCCCAATCATTCTGCATCATTCTCCCGCCCTTCGAAGGCCGGGAGAATGATGCAGAATAATCAAACCAGGCTGCCATGGTAGGGGTCACCATGCTACATTGTCTACACTCACAATAAGCATGGTGACCCCTACTCCTGGATTCTACTCATGCTTTCCATCAGGCAGAGTAGAGTCACTTTGGCAGGCTTAAATATAAAAAAAAAAAAAAAAAACACGCAATTTACCTTTCATCCAATCAAAACACTATTATTAAAACATCGATGAAAGTTACAACTAACTACAAGAACTTATAAATGATGTTACTTGCTGATACAGAACCCTTCATGGGCGAGTCCGACTCGCACTTGGCCGCTTTTTTTAATATGTGTTATGTATGTGTCTCGTGTTTATTAAATTGAGTATTAAAAGGTTAAGTATTCTGAGTGTCATATTTAGTCGTTCGTATTAGGGCTTCACAACTTACACTTGAGTATTCCTTTTCAATTATTAGTATTTTTACTATCTTCATAAAATTTGTTTTTAATACAATGTTAAGATTTTCTGTGAAGATGTATATAACCCATCGAGTGTCGGGTTTCTAATGCTAATTACTTGAACACACTCGTATGTTCAACTCCACACTCTAGCGTTCATTCAATATATTTTCATTCCCCAGTGACTAGGCAGTATGCCCAGTTCTGTTCCTAGTTATAAGCCTAAGTTCACTGGTAGAACTATATAAGAATACTATTGAGGAAGTAGTAGAACTAAATATTAATACTGTGACTGCCTTGTTGGTCTAGTGGCTAGCGTATGCAGCTGCTGATCAAGAGGTCTCGGGTTCAATTCCCGGTTTGGACCAAATATTTGTGTGATCTACAAATATCTGTTTCGGAGTCTGGTTGTTTTCTATGCATAATATGTATGTATTTACAAAAAAAAAGTATGTTTATGTATTTATATCAGTTTTTTGTAACCATAATACAAACTCTGCTTAGTTTGGGACTAGATGACGTTGTGTGTAAGATGGCCGAAAAATATTTATTTAAAAAATATTTATTATTTCGACTACTTTAATCTTTAAACAAAATATTGAAAATATGTATCAATCAAATCATTAATGAAGAAGATTACAGTATTTTGAATCCGTTCATTATATTACAAAGGACCAAAGCTTGCCTGCTTTTCAGCAGAATTTATCATTTTCTGTCAACCAGAAACGGCTTAAAAACAAAAGACACGTTAAATGAATAAACAATAAAATGGCCTGTTAACGTTAAAGTCGCGAAGAGAAACTCCAATAATTTATTCGCCTCTTAAAACAAGTTCATTATTTTACGTGAGCTCAAACGCCTATACAAAAGGGCTGGACTCCCTCATTTCTCATTAAAGCTAAAAGGCTTTAAGGTTCACTGCAAACGTTCAAGTTTTTATTTAGACCGTACTTGATCCCTCTTGCGAATTAAAATTTTCAAGGTATCGGCTATTTCCCAGTATAAATATTGGAAGCTAATTGCTTCCATTTTTTGCGAAACACATAACAATTTTTAGTGACTTGTTTGTTATATAATAAAACAAACAAAAAGAAACAATTTTTAATAAAACATCTTAATGTTATTTTACATTCAAGGCTACAAAAGCCACTCTACTCTGCCTGATGGAAAGCATGAGAAGAATCCAAGAGAGGCAGTCACCATCCTTATTGTAAGTATAGATAGTCATCATCATCATCATCAACAGCCTTTAACAGTCCACTGCTGGACATAGGCCTCTCCTTAGAAAGGAGGGTTTGGCCTACTATACCACACTGGCCAGACGGGTTGGTATAGGGTTGGTTTCAAGTTTTCCTTCTCTTTGCATTGATGTTGTCTTGCGTAGTTTGTCTCTTAGTCGCCTTTTACGACACCCGCGGGATGAATTTATTTTTATGTACTGCATAATTAGGCCTCCAGCCTCAGACTCACCAACGAAATAAGACAACAGATGTACAAGATCCTATCTTTGAAAAAAAAAAAAAAATAAAAAAAAACCCAAATAAGACAAAACTAATGCTTTCATTATTAGGTTGGTCTTCTGGGTGTGGGTGATACTGCCCCGGTCGAGTCAGCCCATTCACACTGATAGCAGCGTGGCCCTACTACCTCTGACTCGAACTGACTTTAATCATAAAACGTATGTAAAGGAAGGGTTGTATAATACGGCACTAGCCATTGAAAAGTAACTTCTATTAAAAAGATGATTTACTACCTCTGACTCGAACTGACTTTAATCATAAAACGTATGTAAAGGTAGGGTTGTATGTAATACGGCACTAGCCATTGAAAGGTAACTTCTATTAAAAAGATGATTTACTAAGTCGATGAAATTTAGGTAATGTGAGGTGTTTGATATATTATCAAGCTTTTTAGTTCAGATTTATGTTGATATATGACGATGTATCATTTTGTATGTACATGTACAAATACAAATAAATATAATTGAATTGAAACTTTTCAGCTTTTCACTGAACACCATATTATACAATATAATATTGACTGCACGGTTGGCCTAGTGGCTTAAGTGGTCGCCACGCCGCTTCCTACTACGCCAAGTGTCGTGGGTTCAAATCCCACGTAGGACAACACTTTGTGTGATTCACAATTTGTTGTTCTGAGTCTGGGTGTTCTTTGTGTCCGTTTCATGTATGTTTGTAAAGTCCCCCGCGACACAGGAATTTATTTTCTTAATGCGGGAGTTGTCTTATAAAAAAATGAAAAAAATAATAATAATAATAAATATAGGAGTACACCCGGTACTTACATTATAAAATCAATTTTATAACATTTGTCAGCCTGTTTTTTTCGGCTAATCATTGGAACGGCTGTATCGATTTTGACTTGAATGTTATTTGCAGATAGCTGATATTATAAGGAGGTACTCAGGCTACTTTTCTAGAGTAGTCGGCATTACCTGTGGTTTTACTAGTACAAACAACCGAAGGTAACCCAGTACGGATAGGTTACTTCCATAAAAAACAAAATATATCCGTCATTCTATTACAATAGTAATAGAGAATTATTAAATGCAATAACTTTCATTGACATACTTATTAGTATTATTAATCGTATTCCACTAGATCACTACACGAACATAGGCTAAAAATATGACGCTTTCAATGACGAGCATGGGCATTTGATGATCAGAAATGAATAGATGTGTATAAATGATTAAAAAGTGAAACAAATCCATCGGGTCAAAACGTGTGTAATCAGCCTTAAATGTTTTCTGCTTTGTTTTACAGATTTCAACTGTTATTTTCTGATTGCTGAGCATTTTCTTATCTATACTAATAGTTTTGCTTCGCTGGTTGCATACAAAGAGAAAAGTTTAATCGAAAATACAAAGAGAAAAGAGCGAGTGACCGACTTTTGACCTTGAAAGCTCGTTAACAAAAACATTTTCCATGCAACTTATTTTTATTGGGGCATTCTTTTCGGACTCCGAAAGAATATTTTTATGTGAGCTTGTTATCTTGATAGCTGTTGTACCAATTTATATAATGAAAATAATACACATCTGAATTCCATTTTATTTTGAGATGCAATAAACATTTATTAGAATAATTTCTTTAAACGTTAATATCTCAATGGTTTTCACGTCATTCGTGCTCTTGACGCTTTTAGTTAGATTCTTTTGATCGTAAAACCTAATGGCTTTCCTACCATCGCTACTACGCATGCTATCATCGCTGGCTTTCTTAAGCTGAGAGTCTATTAACGTTTCAAAAGTGCTTCAAAATGCCTAGTAGAAATAAAAACTTTTTGATTTATGTAGCTTAAAAAATATAAATAAATATTTCGGACATTTTACACACAACGCCAAACTAAGCAGAGCTTGTATTAAAGGTACTAAACAACTGATATAGAAAACATAAACATTTTTTTTTGTAAATACATACATATTATACATAGATAACACCCAAAGAAACAAACATTTGCGCATCACATAAACATTTGTTCCGACCCGGGAATCGAACTCGAGACCTCTTGATCAGCAGTCGCATACACTAACCACTAGACCAACGAGTAAAGTAGTCAGAGTTATTTAGGCTTAGTTTCCAGTTTCATTATATGAAGATAATTATTTTAACACGTTTCTAATAACTTGTGAAAAACTGACAACCGATAACAGATATGTACGGTACAAAGAAGTTTCTAATGATAATCACTAATAGAACCAAAAGATACTCGTAACAATTGAATTAACAACAAAATCACTTTCATGATAGTACCCAAATTTGTAAATAAATTAAGTTCGTAAACCAACGAAACAGTTTTTGCTTAATCAATCATTTCATGAAAAATAAATGAACTTTTGACAATACCCTCTAACTAAAATTGAATCATCAACGTAAAAGGTTGTTGAAAGTACACATACTATGAATATATTATGAAATTACACAAAACTAAAAGGCCTCTAGGCTTTTTAACCAAACAAGGGATCAAATGCAAACAATATAAAATTCTATCACACGTTTCATCAAGATAAATTACAGTTAAACATTCAAAACAAATGGATTGGAACTGTGGAACTACCGGCGATGGTGTTTACCGCTGGTAACCGTGTGAGCACTCCTTAACTCCTTTAGTAAATGATTCGTGAACTAACAAGGATAAGGCATCGACTAGATAAAACTTAATTGAATTAAGTGATCTCGTTTATGTAGGCGACTCTTTCATGTTCATACTGAAGTAATACTGAAGTTTAGGTATTAGGTTTTTAATTTATTTCAGTTCTTTAAATACTTGCACAGGAATTAACTTCTTGTATTTGTTTTTTTATATATATCATTAATAGTTAGTATTGCCTCCTTGGTCTAGTAGATAGCGCATGCGACTGCTAATCAAGAGGTCTAGGGTCCAAATCCGGGCCAAAAAGTGTTTTTGGGTTTTTCTTAGGAAATGCCTAATGAAGGAAATGCAGCCCGGAGTTTGGCGGTGATTCACGTCCGTGCCTCGAAGAGCACGTAAAGCCGTCAGTGTCCCGGTAGTCATGAAAATTTATGGCAATCGTTTTTGGGTAAACAATGCCCTCAAAATTACTAACAACTGGTTCAACCCTCGAATTTCAGCTCTCCCTTAGGGTTACGGAGGTCGGATGCCAATCGCTCCGTGGAAAAACTGATATTCAGGTAAAATCGGTTGAACTAGTAGCCGACCCCAAATAAGGCTAGGAAGAACTTAGTATTGAGATGCGTAATAGTAATTTTTGTGGAACAATGGGCAAATAAATAAATAAATAAATATTTCGGATGTGTAACATCCAACGCCATCTAGCTTCAAACTAAACACATCTTGTTATATGAAAACAAGATAGACTGATAGAATACACATATACTTTTTTGTAAATAAATACAAATTATAGACAAAAAAACTCAAACTCCGAAACAAATATCTGTAGATCATACAAACATTCGATCCCATCCAGGATTTGAACCCAAGACCTCAATCACAGAAGTCGCATACTTTACTGCACCACCAAAGCAGTCAGGCAAACGAATAATCACTTAACAGTAATAAACTATCACTGGGCATGGAGATCTGCAACTCGAGTCACATGTCTGTTGGCTTCTTTTGACTTCCATGCAATGAGGACGAAGGAGGCTTAAGACTCGGAAACCTTTTAATGTCATATAGCAATAAATGGTTTCCTGTAAAATCGTAGTATCACAGCGACTAAGATTGTCCAACATGTTTGGTCAGCACAGCTCTTTCATAGAATAATTGCAATTCAGCCAATAGATTTTTGTAACATTATCATTGTCTGAACCCTTGTGAGGTATTTTGTATATAACAAGATCTTTATTAGTATATATTGCTACATACACTTAATTCTAAGAATCAGTAGGTACTTATGGTATTACTTGAAGTACCCGCGCATGAAATGCCTTTTACTTTACATTTAGATTTCTCATTTATTCGCTGTTCATTCAACCTTGCCCCGTGTCTTACCGGAACGATAGAGACGGGTGTTGAAGAGCGCTTATAATAGTACTACAGAAAAGTGAAGAGAGAAAATACTATTGTAATATATTTTTAAGCTATTGCATAGCTTTTATCGCGGGCTTTGAGCGCGGCGACCAAATCAAGAAATTCCGTAACGAAAATAAAACCTAACACCCCCTGTTAAAAAAGAATAGAGAATATGATTGTAACTAGTGCGATAAGGACAAATAACGGGCGCCTGGCATGCGTCATAGATTAATCAGACGGAAGGGATATCGTAGGCACAATACATAGCGTCCGCGTCCTCCAGTACCATCTAAATTGAATTTTAGTGTTTTTTATTCCATAGATATGCTCATAATACTATTATATATTGTTTTAAACTTTCATGGTCAGTAACATTAAAACAGAAATGTGCGGGATTGCTACCATGTACCTTTTTGTTGGTGAGTATCCGATATTTCGGCACTGTTGCAAGTGTCATGATCACGGAGTAACTGAAGATCTTGCGGGTGGGATGTTATTGGCAGACATATCGGTCTACCCTCTTTCGTAGTCTTTTTCTACGATCGCCCCCGGTACCACTGGTCACTAACTCAACTCACTCGTAACTGTTCTCGACACACAACACTAACAGTATCCGATCGCGAAACTATAGTTTGTTGATTACGCCGGTTTATGCACATTCGAATCACAGGATTCCAGACATTTGACAACTTATACCCATCCTCACGATTGAAATTCTTGTATTCTTTTCTCACCAACAAAAAGGTACATGGTAGCAATCCCGCACATTTCTGTTTTAATAATACTATTATGTTCAATTTTAGTTGTCATTCTCTTTCGGTTAGTAGGATGATTATATCGTTTGGCAATAATAGTGTTAGAATATATGTTGGTAAAAAGACAGTGTATATAGTTTTGTAAACTTGAACAAAAAAAATTACTGGTAAAATAAAAAATAAATAAATATATTATTGCATAAGTTGATAAAAAATGCTATGCAATAGCTTTACCGAGGCAGTCCCCGAGTGCCACATTTAATTTTTATTTAATTTTCTTAAAAGACAACTTTCCTGTGTCATTTATGTTTGTTACATAACAAAACCATTCGTAATATTTTCATAGCAAACGTGAGTTTGTTTGGAACTTATTCAGGCCTGATCTACTCAATCAATCATGACATGACAGCATATTGCATACATATTGTCAGGGAAACATTCAAGGATGGGAGATCGTTTTTTGTTTTTTCGGAAGACGGTTCCCATTTCATCTCATCCACATTTTTATATCGTTAAATTCATTACGACGACGACTTGAAGACTCGAAGACTTTACAATTGAAGACATTAATATTAATTACTTGACATTGGCAGAAACAGCTGATATTCGGCTGGTTGCCATTCGATCAAAAGAAGAAGAACATTCAAAGATATACAAGGCCTTCTATTCATCAAATTTACTAAGTAGTCTCAAGAAATAAATTAAGGATTTTTCGTTGTATATGTTTTAAAGTAATGACCCAGAACGTTAAATTATTTTCTTTTGATTTAATTGACATCTCTCTCTTTTTTTTTAAAACATGTGGAAATCCCCACGAACGTGTGTCGGACTCGAACTGAGTAATACCGCACGGTGCGACTCCTCTGAGCCTGTGTTTAGGAAGGAGGCCAAGGTGTGTCTCCTTCTGGACCCCTCTCGGCGCCTGGACAACTCTCAGTCTAACGCAACTTAAGTATCACGGAGAATTAACAAACATACATAAAACAAACGCAAGGAACATCTAAACCCAGAATTACCATTTGTTAATCACATAAAGTGTTGCTTATTAAATTGGCAAAAAAATTTTTTTTTATGTGAAGTTAGGGTTTATACGATTATTTTCATTTCCTACCATCATTTACTCTCGTTTTGAAATGCTTCCGTCTTTATGCCTGTATAAATTGCTATCAAAATTAAAGATCAAAGCCCCAGTAATTGAACTAAACGGTAAGCCATCGTTAAAAAAAAACTTAAATGGATTTTCCCTTCGGCTTCGACATCACATAGGGTTGTCACTTGATATAAAAAAATGATATCCTAACTTATAGATTTTTTATATATTACTAACAATCACAGAGAAAAGAATCTTTATTTTAACTTTGTTTTATTTAATTATGATACACGAATATTCATTAAGCGCAAAGAGTAATACAAAATGATTTATTTTAGTATATGAAAATCCCTACGAATATTATAAATTCTAAGGTCGTAACTCTGTCTTTATATCTGTTCGGGGCTGAGCTGCTGCATACATTTTAATGAAATTTGGCATAGAAATACTTCGATTCTTGCGGAAGAGCGTAGGCCTCATTACCGCAATAACCGACAAATATGAGGGCGGTGCCGCTGGCAAAGTTAGTGAATTACATAATACTTCATAAATAAGTAACTCATTCTTGGTGTTAGCTAAGTTACGTAAATTTAAAGTGAGATTGTATATTTCGTTTAGTGTAAATTTTGTATATGAAATCAATAATATTTCTATCAATAAGTAAATAAATTGTAACTATACTAAATATAAAATTTATTTACATTCATAGATTTGACAACCCTTAAAACAGACTCTTTATCTAGGTGACATCGAGAAGCGTGTCTCGGACGGTTATCGATTCGACTAGATATTGAACATCGATTTCATTTTGAATGATCATTCGATTTAGCTAAATGTTCAGTTCAAGGCCAAACTTTGCCCCTTAGAATGCTCAGCTGGTGAAAGTAAATCCACCTAGTCAAATATATCAAGTATTATTGCTGTATTTAAATAAGGTAGTGCTATTTTTAAATGATTTTTAATGAGAGAGAAAATGAGCAAACAGCCAGACACGTTACCTTTTACGTATGACAACTTTCCTTTTTTACCATTGGTAAATAACTGCGGAACCCTGGAATTCAAGGATCACAAGCACCTTGTCACTTATACCCTCTTTATTATCCCTCATTAGAGTCCTTGCCTCTAGTATCAAGGGGAACAAGGGTTTGGAATTCTGTTATCTCACTCAATTATTGCAAGCCGATTAAAGCACCGCTTAACAGCTATTTTTTCAAGTCTTTGGTATCTGTCATTTCGACCGCAGTCGAAATATATGGGTCTTCCACTAAAAAAAGGTATATTTTTAATACTTTTATTGAACTTTAATCCCCACGTGAGGTGGATATATACACTTGAGATGGATACTTTCATCTTACCAGTTTAAAAAGTTACGTCGGAAATACCAATTTATATATATATATACTAGCTGACCCAGCGAACTTCGTACCGCCCAACTTTACTTTAGCGCCACCTACCGGGTCCAATTACAAATCTAAACCATTCCCAGATCCCCTTGAACACACACAAAAAATTTCATCAAAATCGGTCCAGTCGTTTGAGAGAAGTTCAGTGACATACACACTCACACAAGAATTATATATATAAAGATATATATATATATAGGTGACTTTACTATGCCTGATGGAAAGCATGAGTAAAATCCACAATCGCCATACTTACTGGAAATGCAAGCAGTATGGTGGTATGAGATGCTTTTTCACGCCCGGCTTAAGTAAAAGTGAGGTATTCTGCAAATAGAAAATTTCCTTTAACTTATATAAAAACATATCTAAAATGTGTTTTGCCTGCGTGCCTAAGATAGAATAGTTAACATCACACTTAGACCAACAAGAGCCGAACTTGATAGAAGTGAGATTCCGACGAAATTGCGTGGGTCAGCTTACTAGCTGTATATACTAGCTCCAAAGTTTAATTAGAGTTAATTTTTATTATCTGATTTATTAAATATAAGATTAGATTAACATAATTAGTAAATATCAAGCTATCGTCGTCCATTGTTGAACGAAGATCTCTCCCAAGGAGCGCCAACCATCCCGGTCTTGGGTATAATTCAATAAAAAATAAAACATGGTGACAGATAGAAAGTAAAGACAAGCAAAAGCCGGCGTCAGAAAGCAAGAAGTAAAAGAAATGCGGCTCTTCAGAATTAATTTACAAACAAAACAAAATCAGGCATTTTATATGCAAAATATCTATCAACACATTGTATATCTATGTACAACACCAAATACTTTTACAAACTACCTCTAATTCAAATCGCCGTTTCAAAATTAGTTTCAAATGCCAAAATAACGTGCAGCTATGTCTAAAACATTAATTAGTGAGTTATCATTTTATTCAACTGAAGTTAAACAAAATTAATCTAGTTCAATTCAAAGGAGACTTCAAAGGTATAAGCCCAATTAACAACTTTGGTCTAATAATTAAATCGAGCAATTAAAACTGGAGTGGAGACCAACGTTTTTGGGTATGGCCTCGAGAACAACGGCAATATCTTCATAGTGCGCGTCTATGATAGACCAATTATCTTTGCCGATTTTCCTGAACGAAAAACATTTTGGTTATCTGTCTGCTTTATTGATGGACAGTAATTGAAAAAAAAATTGTTCCTTGAAATTGTAGGTAGTTGAGATAAAATTTTCATCAATCATTCCAAAGTGGGGTAATTTTTCCATAAATCATTTCGAAATTTATTTTTCTAAGTAAGGGGTTATAAAAACTGATTGGTCCTATTTTGTATAGCAGTAGAATAGAAAATAGGTAGAATGAAATAAAAATCGTAATTGATAGCTTAACTCGGATCAATTATTGCCTTTTAGATCAGTTTACAAGAAATCTAGACGATACGTAATAAGTTAAAAAAATGTGCCAAGTGCGTGTCAGGCCACGTATAGAATAGGGTTCCGTAGTCACCCATAATGGTAGATAGATTTAAAATCTGTTATGTGTACTTATTATTACATTAATTTTGTGTGAATAGTTCCAAGAAAGCGCATTTTACAAGTCAAGTTAGGCCTCTATAACTCCTGACCTAACGAAGTCATGTACGCCGTTATAGTTTTCCTTTAAAGTTCATTATATCTTAGCTTTTAGAGGGGGGGGGGGGCTATTTTAATAAAAAAATGCCCTTTAAAGTGGAATAACCCGCAAACGGATACTTAAATCAGAAAATCGTCTTACAAACCTCATAAAGTTTTCAAATGACCTATCTAATGATACCCCATATGATGGGGTAGCTGCAATAAACAAAAATATCCCAACTTTACGAGTAGGGGAGGTACCTAAAAAAAAAATTTTTCGTGATTTTATTGTAGCACTTTGTCGACGTAATAAAAACACATATTCATGCAAAGTTCCATCTTTCTAGTACTAACCGTCTCGACGCTAAGCCGAGGACAAACGGACGGACATGACGAATCTATAAGGGTTCCGAAGTCATGAACTTCGGAACCCTAAAAAGGACAATCAATAGATACTATATTACTTAAATCGTCTCACCTTCGGAACAGGTGGCATCGCATTGTCATAGATAGACTGACCTGGTGACCGTTTGGTTTGTTATGAGCGTTGTCGTCATTCGGAGTCGGTCCCAGTTGTTATCATAAGATATCAATTGTAAAGCTGTAGGCCATCGGGCTGCTTAAAAGCATCCAAAGGTAAGATTACGTAGCCACAACGTGTCTTACCAGTTCCCAACCTGCACTCGGCCAGCGTGGGGACGTATGGCGTATGGCCTGATGACATTTTTATGATGTCTATTTGAATATTACATTACATATTCGATGTTTCTATTATTTATCTAAAGTAGTAATTGTCCTCATTTCATAGCCTCGTGTCGCCCCAATCCTGCACCAAAACTTGCGCAGTTACAATACCTAAATAATATGGTCTGAGAGAAGATGACAGCTTGGCATATACATGCACTCTGGAAAGATAGACAGAAGTGTTTGGATTTGGATAATTGGGTGGTTAACAATTTTTTTTATATTATATAATTTTTTTTTTCTTATATATAACTCTGCAAAGGTGACTCCTTTCGCCTGATGAAAGGCTTGAGTATATTCTACTTTCTCATTACTATACTCATTACGTATGCAGACAATGTGGTATGATGAGCCGCACTACACCGGCCTTTTCTGCACCTTTGGGCTCTCGGCCTACTAGTAGGTAGTAGAACATACCAAGTATCGGTGGCGAAGTGTTAGTGTATACGTCTGCTGTCCTTGAAGTCTCGGGTTCCCGGGTCGGACCAAATATTTGTGTAACCGCAATTTATATTTGTTTCGGAGCTTGGATGTTTTCTATGTATAATATGTATGTGTTTACAAAAACGGAGTACGTTTATGTATTTATATGAGTTGTCTATTACCCATAATACAAGCTCTACTTAGTTTGTTACTATATGGCGTTGTGTGTAAGATGTCCGAAATGTTTATATATGATTACGGTTTACGGTTTAAGATCTTTATTTCTCACTAAGAATTAACATAAATTCACTTACATGAGAAAAACACTTACATAACTAATAACAAAACACAAGAGAACGCACAGAAACCTTAATTAATCACAATTATATAAAATAATTTTTCAAACTATCAGAAACACACACACGAGGGTATGAAAAGAATTATTTATTTTAGTTGCACCGGCCGGTAGCTTAGGACGGGCCGATGTGTGTGCGTAGGCCAAGGATGTGTTTCACTAGATGTGGCATAGATGGATTCACTGTTTTATTTATCTTTCATTTATTCATTTCTATTTTCATTAAAAAATAAATCTCTAGTTTAAAGTAAGTTTATAGCTATTGTATACTTTTTTTTTTTTTTTTTTTTTTTTTTTTATATATATATATATTATTATTTTTATATATATTACTAGGTATTATTATTTAGGATATGATGTTTCAATAATTTTTTAAAAGTAGTTGTTGACTTTGAGTCCTTGATGTTACTTGGTAATTTATTATAAAGTTGTGCACCCTCATACAATACACTTTTCTTGCCATAGTTTGTACGGGGTGGACGTAAAACAAGGTTATTAGCATTACGAAGTAGACGTTTATGTACCGTGTGTCTTTTAGAAAAGCTTATATTAGAATGAACATCCTTGTTCAATATTTTTCTTATAAGAAGACATGTATTGTAAGTATAAATTTGTGAGATATTCAATAATTTAGTCTGTTTGTATAATATTTTTGCTGAGGTTCTATAATTATAATTAAATAACACTTTAAATAACACTTTAACTAATTTATTTTGTGCAGTCTGTATCAAATTACGATTTGTTTTGCAAGTTGTGCCCCAGACCTCGATTAAATAGTCAATATGTGGTTTAATAAGTGATTTGTATATTAAATATTTCACCTTTTGAGGTAGACAACTTGCAATTCGCCGAACTGCACCAGTGAGAGATACAAGTTTAGATCTCACCTTGTCGATATGCGGCTTCCAGCTAAGGCGATCGTCCAACATCAATCCAAGATATTTTTCTTGCGATTTTCTATTAATTGTAATGTTATTTATGGATAGCTCTTTAAAATCAGGTATTTTTTTGTTTTTTGCACTAAATATTACATAATTTGTTTTATCAACATTAATGATTAGTAAATTATGAAGAAACCAATTATTTAATAAGTCCAAATCACTCTGCACATCATCAATCATATTATTTATTGATTGACCAAAGTAAAAAAGACTCGTATCGTCAGCATATAAAGTTATGTTTGCCTTAAGACCAATTTTATAAATGTCATTGATGTATATCAAGAACAAGAGCGGTCCCAAGATTGATCCCTGAGGTACACCATATGTAATAAATCTAGGAGTACTTTGGACATCTTTAATTTTAACTATTTGAAGACGGTTACTCAAATACGATTCAAATATTTTATGGGCGTTTCCTACAATGCCTATATTTTTCAACTTGCGTAGCATAATTTTGTGACTGACAGTATCAAATGCCTTTTGTAAATCAATAAATACACCCAGCGTAATTTGTTTTTTATCTATTTGCATTTTGATTTCTGTTACTAGGTCTATTGTTGCTGATAGTGTATTCGATTTGCCTCTAAATCCGTATTGATTTTGATAGAGGAAGTTTACGGACATAAGAAATCTATTTAACCTGTCATACAATACTCTCTCAAATATTTTAGATACTATGGGTAATACTGATATTGGACGATAGTTACTAGGGTTAAGTCTACTTCCAGTTTTAAAAATTGGGACCACTTTAGCTATCTTTAAATTATCAGGAAAAACTCCTATCGTTAGACAGGTGTTTATACATTGAGTAAGTTTTTCAGCTATTAAATTTTTCACGCAGACTATAGTTTTTGCAGTGATTCCATCTATGCCAGAACTGGTGTTCAATTTTAGATTATTAATTATTTTCAGGACCTCATTCGTTGTCACTGGCTCCCATTGACTAATTTGAGTAGATGGTTTCACTTCATTTTCCTGGAAGTATTGTTGACTCTCGTGGAACTTTTTAGGGATCTTGTTAGACAGAGTATCCCCTATGGTTGAGAAAAAGTCATTAAAGCACTCACAAATTGCTTTTTGGTCTGTAATTATACCTGACTCAATCTCAAGTTTCTGTGGTGTCATAGCATGGACAATTTTATTATTGGCTAAGTTGTTTATCAGACGCCACATCTTTGCAGGACTGGATTCACAGTTTTTAAAAGATTTATAGTAATATTCTTTTTTGCATTGTAGTATTTGACGTGACACTAAATTTCTAGCTTGCTTAAAATCTTTTTCAAGAGTTTTATTTTCGTAATGTTTTTTATGAAGGTTCCACAATGTGTTACGTTTGTTTATATTACTTATTATGTCTTTATTTATCCATTCCTGGCTTGGTCTGTTTAATATTTTGTTCTTGATATTGCTACTTTCCTCTATACATGTTAGTAACATGCGTTCAAGAGCCTCGTAGTCTTTAACATGTTTATTTTCAATAAAGTTTTCCACATTCTTGTACAGTCTATTGTAATTTATCGCTTTATAGCTTACTTTTTTAGTAGGTGATGGTAGGTATTGTTTGACTTCGAAGTAAATTTGATTGTGATCCGACATGGCTGACTCAACAATAGCAAAATGAAAATCTGTATTCTTAAGATTCCAACTGACGTGGTCAAGGATGGTTTTTGTTGTTGAGGTCTCACGTGTACAGTAATTTTTGTGAACCTTGTTTAGAATTCGAAAATCGTTCTCTTTCAGTACGTTTTTATATCTTTCAGTAGAGCTATCTGTATTCAGAAGATTAAAGTTAAAGTCACCGAACATGACTGCCCTCTTCTTGCAGTGAAGTTGGTTCGAAAGAATTTCTAAAAAGAGATCAGTGTTCGTGCGTCCTGGTTTGTAGATTGCACCAATGTCCAAAGAGAACTTTGAGATATGAACCCACAGGAAATGGTTATCATCATTGTTTTGGTGTTCAACAAGGTTGTGTTCCACATCGTTATGCACAAAAACTGACACACCACCACCATTTATATTAGTTCTGTAGTCATAATAGTGTGTTTAACAAGGAATTTGTAGACTTAATGCTTCATCTTCATTTTTAATCCATGTCTCACATAGTATAATTATATGAATTTTAGCTTGAAAGGACTGTACAACACATTTGAGTTCATCGAACTTACCAGGCTTGACTATGCTACGCGCATTGGCATACAGAAATTTTAACGACTTTTTACTTGTTTTTACGTTTTCATATGTGTTAGTAATTTGGTAGGAAATATTCTTATCAGACACTACTGTTTTGGTGTCTGCAGCAGTGTTGTAGACTTTTTTGGAAGCATTTCCACTATTTTAGGTACTCCTTTACTATATTTAATGCCCAAATTTTTTTCTCCATTCGCAATTCGATTTTTTAGCTGTTCTTTTAAACCCAGTAGGTATTTTCGTTGAAATGGTGTCTGATCAGGAAAAATTTTTACGGTAGTTTTCTCATTGTTTTTATTCCGAAGTATAGCTTTAACTGTTTCTTCAGTGTCGTAGCATATTTTAATTGGTCTTGTTATTCCCGGCTTAAATTTCCCAAGACGAAATATTTTGACAATAGAAGGATTGTTTGGAATAATGTTTGTTATTATTTTGGATATTTCATTTTTATCATAGGCCATCCTTTCTTCTGAATTATCGTGTTGTGGCTCTGGAACACCAACAACTACGATATTTTTGCCTCGATAATGACGTTCTTGAATTTCGGCAAAAACCTTTTCATAATTTTCCAGTGTGATATTCAATGTACGCTCAGATGAATCATTTTCTGTTTTAAGTTGTTGTAGTTCAGTTTCAAGTGTGTTAACCCTTTCCTCTGTTTTATTACTAACGTCGGCTAAATTTTCTACCTTTGTTTGCAGCAGTTTTTGTTCTTGTACAACTCTTTCAATTGTTCCATAGATGATACTAACTTGGTTTTTGATGGTGTTCACATCTTCACAAAGTTTATTTATACTTTGTGTGCGCTCAACATTAGTGGATTTAATAACAAGCATCATTTCACTCATTTGCTTTCTTAGCTCACTAAGCTCAGTTTTGATATCATTGTCGTTTTCGACAAACTTTCGTTTATTGCGAAATGTAACCTGGGATGTATCTGTTAGCGTTGAAAGATTTGGCTGAGATTCGCTAAGGCCACTTCCAGGCGGAGACCGTTGTGCACTCATTTTGTATCCGTGATACGGAATGTACTAGTGTTATATTGGTGAAAATAAGGAGTATGTTCTGCTTACCCAAAGGTATATAAAGAGGGTATCTCAACACTGGCACTCGTTTAGTCACTCTTGCACAGATTGATATAGTCTTAAGCACTCTGTAGGTTGTTAAATCAAAGGCTACTTTATACTGGGTAACTTAAGGTAAACTTTGGTGTAATAAGAGAAACAAATATTTCTATTCATGTACAGCGACACGTCTACTCTGTACGCACTCCCGCGCGATAATTTTTATCGCTAACGTGACAATTAAATAAAATATTAAAATGGTAGCTAATGAATTCCCACTAAGTCTTTCAGATAACACTATAAAATAAATTATTAAAAAAAAAAACTAAAAAAAGATCTATCGAAAATGAAAGCTGTGAAAACAGTAAATCTTTCAGAAAAGATTAAAACCAAATTTTTAATGCCTACTCAGTAATGTCTGATAATAACTACTTACGTGTTATTTATCATTCCGTTTAAATTCCTAACTAAATCCTTACAGGTAATAGGAGAAGTGATTCAGTTAAGCTGGTTTCCGAGTATGAAACCATGTCAGGCAAAGTGTCATACAAAGCGGATTAAAGGATTACTGTAAAAGGCTCGTGTGTGAACTGTCCTTAAACTTATTGCAATTTTAATCTTTTAAACTCCATAAGCGGATTGCAGAGTGCAAATGTTAGATACATTTAAAACTAATAAAGTTAAAAGTTAAGTAATTATATGGATCAAAACTGCATGAACACGCGTTTCATTGACTATATTTAGTACTTATGTCGAAATGGTAAGGTTATATTAACCTTTTGTATAACTATGTAGTTTAGGTTAATCAAATTTATTCATAATATGGGAAAACTAGTATCATGACTAATATATAATATTGCCTCGAAATTTGAATGAAATAAATGAAATTATCGTCGAATTTTGATCAACCTACTTTAATACATCATCATATTTACTGGACTTTAAAGGATTTAGATTTAACACAAATTATAAAAGAAAAACTATTTAAGCCAAAGATATATAGGACTATTAACACTTTGGGCCTGTCCACATCTCCACGTCACGACGTCGTCAACGTGGAACGGTGCGGTATCGTAGCACGGCGCGTTGACGTTGCGTGGCCCATGTGCTCGCTCAGGCCCTTTCACTGCCTCCGATGCTTCCCGGTGCTCCTCCCGACTGCCGAAGCTGCCGCGGGGTTTAGTAAGTACACCGGTAGCTCTGGGAGTCCTATACACGCCATTCGTTTACCCAGCGAAAAGTATTACGCGAAAAAACATAAAAAAGGTATACACTAGTTGTAACAGAAGACTAAATATTTTCAAAATTAAAACTGTTAAAATTGTAAAGCTCCTGGGAAAAATACTACCTATATTAGGTTGTTTTTAATATGTAGCTAGGGTCTGTTCTGGATTCAAACCTAATCTGTCTACGGTTGGGTATAACGACCCTGGATTTATATCAGAATACATCCTAATTGAATCTATTCGAGTCCAACATAAGCATTACTTCATTCAAGGGATTCCCACAAACAAAAATGAATGATATATTATCCTTTTATTAAATGAAAGCAACAAAACAGGCAGTAAAATTTAATAGGGTGATTAATGAAGATGCTAGCCATTCATAATGCTCGCATAGTATGTTGGGCAACAAAACATCATTAGTGAATACTCGGCTTATGGATTAATCTATTTAATATTTCAAGTGGTCTGAACTAGGGTTACCAACAAAAAGTTATATATATTCATGTCTCGAGCGGTCAACACGACCCTGACCGAATTGTCGCCGTTATTCGCGTAACCATAGTTATGGTTAGATTAAAATGGTAACGATATTGTGATGTGGAGGTCAGACGACAAAATATGACGAGTTTGAGGTTTTGATGCATTCTTTAGGCATTCATTTTTGATTCGTTAGATTATTATTCCTGCGTCATATATTGTTTAAAATAATTGATAGAATTATAGAGATATGCTGGACCAGCACAATCAGATATGTGCCCATTATCGAGCATGTAGGAATTCGGACAATCATTTCATTCATGAGAACAAGACGTGTTTATGTGCAGTATAGCGATAGGTTTTAGAATATATAATGTAGCTGTAAGAGCAAAATAATGCATAACTAATATACAGGGTGAATTTTTGAGACGGGACAGTAAGGGCACGTACCTTAACCGTTATAGTTACAGGAAAACGCTTTAAGAAGACTATCCATATTTTTTTAAGATATTCTGAACTGCATTTACAGATTTTGAAAAAAATGTACAGCCAGCAAAAAAAATGGTCATTTTAAACAAAAACTTTTTTGATGCCAATCGATCCTGTTTCTTATAAGGATCAAAAGTGGACCGACTGAGGTTTGAGTACTAGAAATGTCAGAAATCGCAAAAAACTTTTCCCATACATTTGTACGGAAATAAATCATTTTAATATGTATTTTAGACAAAGACAAACATAACTTACATTTAGATGATCTACGAAATAAATTGCTTATAATGACCGCTGTTTTAATAGTTTTAAATGTTTGATAGTCTCCTAAAAGCGTTTTCCTGTAACTATAACGGTTAAGGTACCTACCCTTACTGTCCCGTCTCAAAAATTCACCCTGTATACCTTATTGAGTAATATAGAGTAGTAAAACAGTGCTTATTTAATAAACATGACTGCAAAAGACTACACTGCCGTTGTTATTCGATTCCACATAAAAGTTCGCTATAATTATCAAATTATATGAAATGGTTATTATAATTTTGTTTATTTAAGTTGACTTTTCAAAACAATTAGTTGCAATCATTTAAATAAATGTGGTATAAAGGACATTCATAATAAAAGTAACAAATGTTTATTGTGCCGTAGAAATGATTTAAGAAAAATCTAATATGTACTACAATGCCATATAAAAAAGAGATGGATAAAAGCCTAGAAGAATATTTTTACCTATCCCTACTTCCCTACATAATCCCTACTAATATTGTAAATGCGAATGAGAAGTAACTCTGTCTGTCTGTTAAGCTTTCACGGCTTAACCACTGAACCGATTTTGATGAAATTTGATATGAAGATAGAACTGAACTTGGGAAAGGACATAGGATACTTTTTACCGCGATAACCGACATATACGCGAGCGGAGCCGCAGGCGAAAGCTAGTAATATTATAAATGCGAATGTAGCTCTGTCTGTCTGTTACGCTTTCACGCCTAAACCACTGAACCGATTTTGATGAAATTTGATATAAAGATAGAACTGAACTTGGGAAAGGACATAGGCTACTTTTTACCGCGATAACGGACATATCGCGGGCGGAACCGCGGTCGAAAGCTAGTTATATATAGCTCTTGACTGACTTGTTGGTCTAGTGGTTAGCGTATTCAGTATACCTATAATACAAGCTTTGCTTAGTTTGTGACTAGATGTCGTTATGTGTTCTTACACATACATAATTTATTTATCTAAATCTAATCAGCTCACTTCTAACATACCACATAATCCATACGATACAAGCATAGAAGAAAACTCACTTCAACTACCGCTGTTATTATTATTTCCCACATGGAAAATGATTTATCGATGTCAATAAACGTAACGTCGTACCTAGATTCAGTATTTCATCTCCAAATAATAATGTGTACGGTGAATTATTGTGCGCCACTTCCGAAAGTATTGGAAAGCGTCTTCTGGACTACAGTGCGATTATATCGTAAATGATTTATAGATAGCGAGCTTGAAGTTTGACAAACTTTTGATGTTGATAAATGGGATCGAGCAGATGTTCACAGATATTGGTATCTCGCGTAAATATGTTACGTAATTTGTTGTGCAGTTACATAACAATATGCCTTGTTGGTCTAGTGGTTAGTGTATGCATCTGCTGATCAAGAGGTCTCGGGTTTGATTCAAAGTTCGGACCAAGTGTTTGTATGATTTGTAAATATTTGTTTCGGAGTTTAGTTGTTTGATATATATTATATATAGCTGACCCGGCAGACTTCGTACTGCCTAAATCGATAAATAGAAGACCTAAACTTTTGCATGAAATAAACTTAAAACAAACAAAAGGAATCTATAATTAATAAAACAATGCAATTCATTTTTATACATTCACCTTTTAAACCTTCTCTGGACTTCCACAAATAATTCAAGACCAAAGTTAGACAACTCGGTCCAGCCGTTCTCGAGTTTTAGTGAAACTAACAAACAGCAATTCATTTTAAGAATTCCGTAGACAAATGGCAAAAAACGGAACCCTTATAGATTCGTCATGTCTGTCTGTCTGTCTGTCTGTCTGTCCGTCCGTATGTCACAGCCACTTTTTTCGGAAACCATAAGAGCTATACTTATGAAACTTGGTAAGTAGATGTAATCTGTGAACCGCATTAAGATTTTTACATAAAATAGAAAAAAAACAATACATTTTGGGGGTCCCGATACAAATCTTTATATGTATTTATAAAAAAAAATATGTTTATGTGTTTATATCAGTTGTCTAGTACCCATAATATAAGCTCTGCGTAGTTTGGGACTAAATGACGTTGTGCGTAGAATGTAAGAAAAAAATTTTTATTATTAAATAGATAGTACTAGGTATAGCTTAACTAGCTTAGCTAGTCTCAGCTGCATTTCTTTTCAAAATTCTAAAATTTCAAAACAAATTCAGATATTTAAGAAGCTATTTTTTTGCAGGGTTTTAGAAACTTTCTAGTACTGAATAAAGACCAACAGAGGCTTAAACTTTTGAATAATTGCTATAATTAAGACGTAACAAAAATATACGAATCAAGAGCACTAAGTTAATGTTAAAGCTTTAAGAAACTTTGGTATGTAAGTAGTTTAATTAATGGTCTTTAAGTTCCTTCATTTGCTTACAGTTAAAATGAAGTCTTATAAACTATAAGTTAAGGTATACATTAGCCTACAGCGCTTGGGAAGAGTAACATCAAGTTAGTAAATGTAGATAAAATGTCACTGGCCAAAGAAAATACAACTTCCGGTCTTGATGTAGATAAAAATTACCTGGGTCTTGAAAATTCCAGCATTTAATGTCGTCACTCTTACACTATAGCCAAAAACACTCCAGGCGATTAAAAAGTGTAGGAAAATTACGATTTTATTCCAAAACATATCATTCAAAAGGAGTATTAATAAGGTCAATTTATATAAACTTTTTTTTATAAACTTACAATAACAGTTTAATTTAAATTGTAAGGATCTCTTTCTCATTCAATGTATATATCAGCTATAGTAAAATAATTAGTATATTAAACAAGAAACAGTTTTAAACTGAACTACATAAAATCTTTTGAGAAAATTTGTTTACCTTATTCAGTAAAGTATGTAATTAAGTGATTATGTAATTTATACACTACAAACATACGTACAAAAATCTGCCAAGTGCTTGTCAGACCACGCACAGTAAAGGGTTCCTCAGTCACGTTGATTTAAAATCGTATCCAATAGATAATTATTATAGTCCAAGATCCCAGAGCCGCCAGACCTACGTCATTTGTGCAAAGCTGAAATTTTCAGGATTATTAGTACAATGTCTTGTTAAGATGTATGCGTACCCATTAGCTTGAAAGGGGGCCGGTTCTGAGGTAGCGCGAAGTACAGATGGATAAAAACCTTACTTACCTACGTTATAGTCAGCGCATTTTACAAGTTAAGTCTCCATAACTCCTGAATTAATAAAGTCATCTAATCCGTTATAGTTTTCCTTCAAAGTTCATTATGTGGACCACCATCACGAATTTTTCCAGATTTTTTGATCCAGCCGTTTAGCTTTTAGAGGGGGGGGGACGCCCTGTTTTTACAAAAAAGTGCCCTTTGAAGAGGAATTTCTCGCAAACGGATACTTGAATCAAAAAATCGTCTTAGAAACCCTTTATTGTTTTTAAAATACCTATCTAATGATACCCCACACGAGGGGGTAGCGGCGAGAAAAAAATTACATCCCATCTTTACGTGTAGGGGAGGTACCCCAAATAAAAATATTTTTCAAAATTTTATTATAGCACTTTGTCGGCGTAATAACAATACATATTCATGCAAAGTTTCATCTTTCTACCACTTACCGTTTGGACGGTAAGTCGAGGACGGACGGACGGACGGACGGACGGACGGACAGACGGACATGACGAATCTATAAGGGTTCCGAGTGATATACTTCGGAACCCTAAAAACTGCTAAATTCTTTATTACCATTCCTTTTAGATTCGCTGTAGTCGGGTAAATTAACAATCACTTATAAACGACACTAAATAATTAGAGTTCAGAAATAATATTACATACCTCTGGAGTTTCGTTTCGTCATTGTTTTTAAATTCATAATCAAGTAAAAACCATCCAGTTTCATTACAAAATTATTATGGCAAAACGGAAACTCAAACTCAACGCTAGGATCCGACAAGGCTAAACACCAAAGTATTTTCATTGATAGAGAAGGCTAACCGAATTCCCACAACAAAGAGCCACTTACCCTGAGCTTTTCATTCCTCCCTACAGCTTAATGGCTATTGCCCCGCCTAATGGCACTTATTAGGTTTAGTAGATGACCGGTTGCTTATTAACATAAATTCCTTTATGCATTGTGTTATTATAAAATTACATAGATAAGATAGTGTTGATTGAAGTAATTTGCCTAAACTCATCTAAAGTTATTATAAATTATTCTGAATTAAAATGTCGATATCTTTCGTCTTTAGATTATATGACTCGTTTTTTTATATTCATAAACATTTACTAGCCTGATGATAACATTGATTATTAGGTTTTCTTCCTTTTTTTATATGCGAAAATCCTCTCAGATACCACCAGCCAGTGGTTATGTCGGACTCGAACCGATCAAAAACCGCACACCGCCTCAGATACCATTAGCCGCGAAATCAGATGTACCTTAGAAAGAAAGGAAATCCCTGGAACTCTGATATACCTCATCCCGACAGATATATCTCATTGACTAGGTTTTCTTCCTAATCAAATAAATATTAAATTTCAAGTGTCCAAAGCGGCAAAAGTAATCAGAAACTAACAAACAAACGAGTACAGATTTGTCCCTCATATAATTTACAGATGATATTTGTATTACATTCTTTATAAGATTTTCAGTTTATTAAAAAAATATTTGATAACAAGTTTAATCTATTTTTTCCAGAGCTTTTGATTGTCTTGATTAAAGCAAAAATTATAAATGAAATAGGTTCGTCGATTTTTATGTAACGGAACCAAAACTTAGGCCTTGTTTTGATAAGTCTACTGATATATAAAAAATCCAATATTCCTGTAAGAAACTTGAAGTAATAGATTGTGAAATACTTATAACTTAATTGGGTTGGATACTTTAGTACCCTTTTGAACCGTTAGCAAAAGAACGCAACTGAAACGAAGTTTTTACGAGAATTAGTTTTTGAATGCGTTTCAAATTTATTCGGGCATAATATTGGTATAAAGGTTACGATTTTATAAGCATTATTTAGAAATACTGGTCTATATAAAAGTAGACTACCAAATATTTATGTAAGGATTTTTTTTATATTACGTTTTAACTTCTGCTACTCTAAAAGTCACTTAAATAAGCTATTATAGTCTCCAGTGTTTCCGAAATTTCGATACCTTACAACTTTTGAGTGTTCCTTTTGCACTTGGCCGATAAAGTCCCAAACATTCTTGAGTAACAGGCTTCGTAGGCGATAATAGGTCCTTTGGATGATTAGTTTACTTGTTGGCTTCTACGTAATATAAAAGCCTCATAGCTTGCAGGGTGTGACTAGCAAATTGGTCGCCCTCCTAGACCTCCAGCAACGGTTCAACCTTATTACTGGAATGACAGCCCTGAAATGCCAAGAGACACATCTCAGCCCAACCAAGTATCCCATGTGTAGTCGCAGGCGGCGCGGAAGACTACTCAGACATGCCGCGGACCTGGAGAAATCATCCTGACATCCCAGTTAAAGTCTGCAAAAAGAACTCACATATATTGTAAGGAAATTTTCGTGATCTTAAGAGTCATGTACATTTTAATCTTCAAAGCTGAGGCATCGGTTGCATGACATTCTTTTATGGCTCGTAAAACTTGAGAAACGTAAGGTTGTAAAAGTACTAATGGCATTCTTTTTCTAGGCAAATGTTACATATATATACATAGTAGATATCTGTAGGTGGAGTATTTAGAAGATTCCTATTGGCTTCTGGAATTTATGTGCTACACCTTACACACACACTTCAGATTTTAATAATAACTGTTCCCCTTAGTTTCGTCATCTTTGAAATTACTTTAAAGTCGATTAGTTGAAGGTTTGGAGCAACAACTTTAGTATTCAACGAAATCTACAAAAAACATACAGGAACATAACTGTAGAAAAATAATCTTATCCTATATCACGCTACGAAAGTTAATATACAATGGCCCAATATCAGTCTATCAGTCATAAAGCACCGACTCGTCAAGCAAGACCACCACGCTAGTTTAAACAATAGTTTATGATTTTAAATATTAGGATATAGTGTTTTTATTGATTATTATTAAAGGTGATGAAAAAAATGTATACTTTTACAGCGTCGTTTTTTGTCCTAGTTGGGTTTTAGTTTTTATTTTTTTTATTTGAAATGCTATGGTGCTGTTATATTATTAATTAATTTGCTAAGCATATTTTATTTAACAAGCTGACAGTAATAAATTGTCTGAATAGTTGTCTATTGCATACCATAGAAATATTACAATTTTCGAACACAAATAATATATTTATTAATCAAATGTACGCCCTTTCCAATAATACCAAATAAGGCATTTTATCTTAAATTATTGTGTAATACACTATTTTATGACCGCTACAGCCGAATTCAGAGACACATCTTAATAATAATATCGTATAACCAGAGAACGATCAAGATGTTTGTTACGATACTTTATATGTCCAGTTCTAATGAGTAGTTGAGGGAGTTATGAGGGAACCCTAATATATAACTCTCATAAGAAAGCTTAATTCTCCTCTGGCTTTGCCGTAGTCGAATTTGGTAAGCGATTTCCATGTTCGATGCCGAATCGAACATTTATTTTGTAAATTGGCAGCATACTTCATTATTAAAATTAACTTCCTAAAAGTCCTTCCGACTCCACGTAGAGGACGGAAAAAATGTATTTCAAATAAATATATAAAAGTACTGATTTTTCTTCAAGTACGTTTCTCAATCTCTCAATACCCATTCAAGTTACGAGTTTACTTGTCAAAAGGTATAGGAAAAACTTGCCATCTTTATTAAGCGAAGCGATCGTCAAAGCTGAGATTATTATGCGTGTTCAGTACTTTACTGTACTAACATCTATGTATAATTCATGATAAGAATTCGTATTCTAAATGCGCTTATTCCTGAAGCCTCTCAAACTTCACTTGTGAGAGTAACAACATATATACAATAATACGTGTATCTATACGTAAGGTGAAAGTGTGTGTATATATTATATGCACACATGTGTGCAATCAGAGTTAGGAATATTTATATGTGTGTATGTGTGAATGTCTTCTTAATAGTTATAGGTTTGCGAAAGGTGTGTGTGTGTGTGTGTGTTTAGGTGAATACGATTGTGCTTGGAAAAAGGGACGAGTTGATTTATTGACTCTTTTGCCGAAGGCTGTAAGTGAAGATTTGTTGATATAAAAAAATAATCATCATCATCATCATCATCAGTATATGGCAGTCCAATGCTGAACATTGCACACCATACAGCTCCTGCCAGCCATTCAGCCATAAAAAAAAATGTATGCATAACTTTTAGTAACTGATTTTTTATGAGTGTAGATCACACTTACAAAATATTTTTCAATGCAATTTAATGTAAAACTCTTTTCAGTTGAAATTTCATGTTTTGGTCATTAACATCTAAGAGTTTTTTTAGAATATAGTACTTATTACCGAAAATAAGAGAATAACATTTTATTACAACAAGTTTTCTTATTCTGCTAACTGCCTTTTTACCCTTATAGATTCGTCATGTGCGTCTGTCCGTCCGTCCATCCCCGACTTACCGTTCAAACGGTAAGTGCTAGAAAGATGAAACTTTGCATGAAAATGTAATGTAAGTACGTTGACAAAGTGCTACAATAAAATTATGAAAAATATTTTTATTTGGGGTCAGCTTTTGCATCGTACAGATTATATTAACACTCCGTATCTTAATCTATCATTACAGAAATATATAAATAATACAATATTAACTATTTTGCCATTGGATCTATTCTTTCTTAGTCTTCGATTGTGTTACCGCAACGAAGTTCAAATTAAATCAGGGATTCTACGAATTATGCTTCGCACGCACCATGAAATTAAAAAGTCTATCACCACTCATTACGATACAAAATTAGGACAATCTTCCTTTGGGCGTTGCGGGAATATCGAATGCACTAAATGGAACAGAATTGAAATCAATAAATTGTAATAATACAATATTTACGCATTTTTAGGGTTCCGAAGTTCATAACTCGGAACCCTTATAGATTCATCTTGACCGTCCGTCCGTCCTCGACTTACCGTCCAAACGGTAAGAGCTAGAAAGATGAAACTTTGCATGAATACGTGTTGTTATTACGTCAACAAAGTGGTACAATAAAATTATGAAAAATAATTTTATTTGGCGTACCTCCCCTACACGTAAAGTGGGGATGATTTTTTTTGAAGAAATTTTAGGCCTCCAATTCCATATTCTCATTACTATTACCTATACTAATAAATAACAATATTCAACCCGGTGACATTGCATTCAAAGGTAAATAAAGTTATTGGAAAGGTTATTGATTATGTAGATATGTTTACAGATTTCAAAATAAAGATTTATCAGATAATCAAATTAAATAAAAATATTTTGTCACTCATTTACTTACTCACTCATATATATATGTTTTATATGTGTATGTTACACATATAAATTATTCAAACTAAACATATGTTAGTAGGCGGAATAGACTGTGATACTCTTATAGACAATCAAGATTTACCATTATTGTACAGTTATTCTAAAATGCTAGTCACGGTGCAACAACCATAAAACAATAAGCAAAATTGATATTACGATTCTCATTGAAGTAATATTACGATTCTCTGCCTTTTACACCGCATTACATACTCACAAGACATAATTAGAATTCATCGCCACCATTCCATTTGAATATCGATACTTATATTATTATTATTGCGTCCAAATTTTCATGAGGAAGTCGCGTGTTAAATTCACGTCACGTTCGATACGAGTAATCTTCGATTCTAGTCAATCGTAACCGTCTCAAGCAGTAAAAATACCTAAAATTGATAATATTCTCAAGACAAATCAGTATTTTTATGACGACACAATGCTTGAAATAATTTTGTATGAAAATGTATCTAATGTCTTAAGGTTATCGATGAAACCAATTGTTAAATCAAATGTAATACGAATTTTACTTGTAGATTATGGCCAAATCATTAATTATTAGTAATCTCCTCCTTGGTTGGAAAGCATTGGTTTTCATTTTACCATATTATGAAAATGAATAAACTATCAAATATCTTAAAATGGGTAAATCAAAACAGGATAATTTAGTCAAGCCTGTACAGACCCGTGGTGTTACCCGCGCGCGCGGATATTGTTGTAGATCTTAAGTATTGCCGCCGAGCGAAGTAGATGGTAGATGAAATTGAATCAGCAGCGTAATAGACCATTAAAGAGAAGTATTGAACCATTCTGTAAATACTCAAATTATATTTTAGCACGGAAATCTGACAAAAATAAACCATACCGGCAATAACTCTTTAGAATAAAAAATGTCATTGATTTTCAGAATGAATTATGGTTATCGCATATTATCGCTTAATCTGATAAATATCATGGATATGAATCTCATTTTCGTGGGTTCGTATTATCAAATGTGAATATTTTAATCAAGCTATGCATTTTTCCGACAAGCACTTAGCTCTTCTCTTGATTAAGTTTTTGTAAGCTCTAAAGCTGTGTTGTTAAGGCAGTCTTATACGTTCAGAAGCCCAAAATTGATAAGAGTACCATGTAATGGCAAAGGCCCATGTCCCGTAGTAAACGAACTACAGGCGTAATACTTTTTCTCTGAGAAGCGCAAATTGTTTTAATCAACTTTCATGGAATCTCGACATAGATCTATTTTGCTCCAACGTGAATATGGTTAGGAAGATATTAGGCCAATATTTTTTTGAAAATCAAAGCGGTACTCGAACTGTACTGCGCGCGCAAACAACAAACATGCCATCCACACTTCGAACTGGTATGTCAAATAAGCATCAAATAAGGCAAATATGTGTGTTGTAGAGATATGTCATTGTCATTTTTATGATGAACGAAATGAATATACTCTCCACACTTCGCCGTATGCGCGCGAATAACTCGCATAACGAATAGCGCATAGCGAAGTGTGGTGCCTGCTTTACAAATATGAATTCCAGAGTTCATAAGTGTTGGTCAGTACCTAAGTGTCAGAAAAAGCAATCAAGACTCCCAACAAGGTTTTTGTGCATATCCCAAAGCAGAGAATAAAAAGGGATAATTGGTTAGCGAAACAGCCAATCGAGAAGCCGGATACAGAAACTTGTAATTGGCAATAAATTTATTTAATTGTAGTAATACGTCTGTATGTTTCTCAAATAATAAATAAAAAAAATAAAGCCGATAGGACAGCCCTAATTTTTAGATTAAATGACAAAATTTGCTTTAAAATATACCATCTACAGGAATTGTTACGATTACCCGTTTCTGGTTGTAATACTTAGTACTATACGCTACCCAACGGTAGTACTATAGATAAGTAAATTATTCAACGAACCCGGACATAGTTACCCATGCTTATCGTACACACATAAACCATGTATTAAAGTCTCATGTGAGTGTCATAAAGACTGAAGTCTTATGGGAACGCACCGTGTAATTGGCTAGTAGCTCAGAGGGTCACGTAACTAAGATTTATGTCCGATTATGCTGAGGTCCGAAATTCTGAGAGCTGTGGGTATCTAATTCACGTGGGCTCAATGTTATATTACAAAAAGAGTAGACAATTGTGGAAAAGTTTTATTTATAAAGATAGGCTTGTTCGACATTTGAACAAAATTGTGAACAAAGGAATGTTTAAATTTACAAAATTAATTTTTTTGTCTTTTTAAAAAAAAGTATGAATCACAATAAATAAATAAATATTTCGGACACCTTACACAGAACGTCATCTAGTCCCAAACTAAGCAGAGCTGAACTGAACAACTGACATAAATACATAAACCTACTTTTTATTGTAAATACATGTATATTATGTATATTTTGACTGCCTCATTGGTCTAGTGGTTAGCGTATGCGGCTGCAGATCAAGAGGTCTCGGGTTCGATTCCCGGGTCGGACCAAATACTATTTGTGTGATTCACAAATATTTGTTTCGGAGTCTGGGTGTTTCCTATGTATAATATGTATGTATTTACAAAAAAAAAGTATGTTTATGTATTTATATCATTTGGCTAGTACCCATAACACAAGCTCTGCTTATCTTGGGACTAGATGATGTTGTGTGTCAGATGTCCAAAATTTTTTATTTTTTTATTTTATTATACATAGAAAGCACCTAGACTCCAACACAAATATTTCTAAAATATTTGGTCTGCCCGGGAATCGAACCCGAGACCTCTTGATAGCAACCACATAAGCTAACCACTAGACCAACGAGGCAGTCAAAAGGAATATTTTTTTAATTTACAAGCCTTCTAAATTGACTGATACTACTGTGCCTGAGGTCAACATACTCTTTGCGAACACAGAAAATGCAAAAGTGCAGCATGACGACTCAACGATCGACGACGATCGACGACGATCGACGACGATCGACGACGATCGATGACGATCGACGACGACACTGTATGGTCTATTGAGATCCTACTGCTTCATTAGGCCGTCGGTTTCACACTTACTAACAAAACACGATAGTATGATTGTTTTCTTTTTAGGTAAATAAAACAAATAAATATTTCGGAAAAGCAACACACAACGCCATCTACCTTTAAACTAAGCAGAGCGTGTACTACGAAAGCTAGATTGACTAACAGAATAATTATGAATTTTTTTTTTTTTGTAAATACATCCATTATATACAGAAAACACCCAAACTTTGAATATCTGTAATACGAATATTGGTGTACGATCACGGACACCAATCAGAGAGAGGAGGAAATAAACACCCGAAATATCAACGCACTAAGATGTACCGCAGCCCTTCACAAAGTACTAGTCTCCAAGGTAATAAGCAGGACTACCAAAATTCGCGTCTACAAAACAGTGATTAGGCCGATTTTGATGTACGGATGCGAAACCTGGACCCTAACGATCAAGGAGGAAGAGAAACTCTTAGTTGCAGAACGTAAGATTTTGCGAAAGATTCTGGGACCAACGCTGGGTGCGAATGGAGAGCAGAGACAAAGGTATAACAAAGAGATAGAGAGCCTTCTGTCAATGCCAAATATTATCGGGGAAATTAAAGCTGCCCGACTTCGCTGGCTTGGCCACATCGAAAGAATGGGTGAGGATCGAGCTGTTAAAAAAGCATATCTCGGGAAGCCCGTAGGCCGGCGGCCAGTGGGACGACCCAGATACCGCTGGAAAGATGAGATTGCCCGAGATATGAAAGAGATGAAAGTGCCCGATTGGTCTGAACTGGCACAGAATAGAAAAGAATGGCGCATTCTACAGTCGGAGGCCAAGACCCACTTTGGGTCGCTGAGCCAGCGAAGTAAGTAAGTAAGTAAGAATATTTGGTAAGACCAATTGGGTCGAAGGTTGGCCTTTGCACCGCCCCGATTAAGCCGGTCTTGAAATAAGCGTAGTTCATTAACCTGCCACTAAATTCATCGTCATCATCTCTACAGTTTTCTAGGTTGCTTATAGAGCTTACACTGTGGAGTTACACGGGGTCTGTTTTCCTGCTCTTTCTCTTTTTCTTCTCAACTTGGCCTGGTTTTCGGTATGCCTAGTAGTGAGACCATTAACATGTATTATATGCAAGTTGGTCATATAACTTCTCTAGAAAATATACATATTTGAACCGGAGGAAGTATAGCCAAAATGTATCAAACTTTAAAGTTTATCATAATACCCATTGTTTAATATAAAGTCCGCCTCAGAGTTAAATGTAGGATGAAGAAGTTTGTTGTTCCTACTTCAGTTTTCTAACATAACAGAAACTGTGGAAACTACTAAAAACTACGGTTCAAAGATACAGGGTCTTGTAACAAGCACAAGTGAAAGAAAGAAAGAAAGAAATCAATTATTCTGGCAGTGCACAAATAATAAAGATAACTATGCAGTTTATTGAATAGTATCGAAAATAGACCCTCTCTATATCCTTATCACATTTTCCTCAAATCAGCATTAACAATAAAAGCAACGCACACGATAAAGAATGTTTATTATATATATTTAAGTCTACCAATGTGAACCTACTCAGCCTGATAGAAAGAATGAGTAAAATCCAGGAGTGGGGGCCACCATCCTAATTGTGAGTCTTCTTCCGAATCTTTATTCCCAAGTTTATTTGGGGTCGGCTATAGTTCAACCGGTTTTACCTGAATTTCAGTTTTTCCACGCAGCGACTGGCATCGCAACCCTAAGTGAGTACTGAAATTCGAAGATTGAACTAGTTGTCAGTATTTTTGAGGGCACTGACTTCCCAATAACGATTGCCATAGATGTTCATGACAACCAGGACCGATGGCTTTACGTGCTCTCCGAGGCACGGGCGTGAATCACCCCCAAACTTCCAAACTCCGGGCTACTGTTAGAAATTTAATAAGAAAAACCCAAAAACACTTTTTGGCCCGACCCCGGATTTGAACCCGAGACCTCTTGATTAGCAATACATCCTAATTATGAGTGCATTCATATATTAAATTTATTTTATTTAATACTGATGGTGGCCCACACCGTGGCGATCAGGCCTCTGGTCTCATACTCACCAAGGAAAGACGCCAGCCCGAATGTTCTCATTTTAGGATGATCTTTAGGTTGCCTCTACTACCTAGAAAAATTAATCGCCGTTGAACTAATCTCTTTCGGGTAACATGTTATACAATGGTTAAATTCTATCTGGGTTTCACTAGATTGGAATATAGTTAGAGATAAAGGTAGATTTATAAAGGAAAACTTCATTCATCACCCATAATAATATCCAAAATTTCAGGTGAAAAACAGGAAAATAGTGATGATCAACATAATACCAATGTAACAGTTCATAAAAGTGACAGTAACGATGCAAACGTCAAACAAACGATCAAACAAAACAATGATATTGTTTCTTTCGCTTGAGTAACTCGGATATAAGAGTAAAAAGGAGTGGCGTAAAGAAACGTTACTATTATATTTGTTATAGATGGGTGAGCACATGTAACGACATTCAGGGGAAATAAGGATAATGGACCAAGGAACTCAATTATCTTGCATTACAGTACCGATTAGCTTATCAAATATATCTATAGTTGAAACGACCATAGCAGCGATCAATTAGCAACCAAAAACAACAGTTTCAGAAATAAAGATGTCTATAAGTTTTTCTAGAATATAAAGAATTTTAATAAAATTATTTTCTAAAGTGATCTACGCGATTGTCAGTTTTAAGCTTAATTTAAAATTACTCCTCACCCATACTGAGTTATGTAACATTGATGAAGAGTATTTCATCATTTATCTCAATACCGTACTATTAAACCAGCCAGCGCCAGCGAAAATCATACAACAGCGCCATCTACTAAAGAAACATTGAACCACGTAGTAACTAATCCTGAATCGCGATAAAGAAATCCTCACGCCAATTATCATAAATACAACATCCCAACACACCTCGCCTGATCGGAAAATCCTCCCTTTTTGTTGGAGGAACTCAATACAACCGTTCCTTCACATATGTAATTCGACATGGGACAACGATTTGTATGATCCATAAGTTATGGTTCTGGGTCTGGTTATGCTTTGTGTCTGTTACAAGTACGTTTGTAATGACCCCGCGCTAAAAGATGCTTATTCATAATGCGACAGTTGTTTTATACGGTATTACGTTAAATTTTCCGCACAGAATGCAAACCTGTTCTACTATACCAACAAGCCGAGTGCATTAGTTGTAAAGTGTATGCTCATTCCAAGGAATCGGGTGGTTCTAATAATTATTCAAAATTCAGTGAAATGTACGTTGAAATTAACTGCTTTGTTGGTCTAGTGGTTAGCGTATGCGACTGCTAATCAAGAGGTCTCGGGTTCAAATCCCGGGTTGGGCCAAAAAGTGTTTTTGGGTTTTTCTTAGGAAATTCTTAATAGCAGCCCGGAGTTTGGAAGTTTGGCGGTGATTCACGCCCGTGCCTCGGAGAGCACGTTAAGCCGTCGGTCCCGGTTGTCATGAACATCTATTGCAATCGTTTATGGGAAGTCAGTGCCCTCAAATATACTGACAACTAGTTCAATCTTCGAATTTCAGTTCTCCCTTAGGGTTGCGGAGGTCCGATGCCAGTCGCTCTGTGGAAAAACTGAAATTCAGGTAAAACTGGTTGAACTAGTAGCCGACCCCAAATAAACTTGGGAAAAAGGCTAGGAAGAAAAAAAACTAGTCGACTCCTGCAGTTTTACCCGCGGTTTTTATTGTAAACCGCAGGCCAAGCCGCAAGGTGAAGTTAGTCTAAAAAGTAGCCTAAATCACTGCTTACATCATCAGCCGTCTATCAGTGAAAGTCCCGTCAAAATCGATCTAGCGGTTTCAGAGGTTACCCGGAACAAACAGACGGACAGACGGATTTAAAAATGGCATTTTGTATGTCAGTATCATATATACTGGTGCATTTATATATAGACAAATTTTAATTGACAAAAATAATTTCATTTATCACACTAACCAAATAGAGATTTTTTACTGTCCGAAGTATATAAAACTACTAGCTGATGCCCGCGGCTCCGCTCGCGCCCTAGGAATATGAAAAATAGATGTTGGCCGATTCTCAGACCTACTGAATATGCATATAAAATTTCATAAAGATCGATCAAGCCGTTTCGGAGGAGTATGGGAACGAACACTGTGACACGAGAATTTTATATATTGGATTAATAATTTAAAAACACACTTAACAAGCACTTAGAGAAATAAAACTTATTTATTTCAGACTTAAAGCATATAAAGTTGGTTGAGTGTGTGCGTTTATGTGTGCCTATCCGAAAGCAACTAAGCTTCATATCACTCTAGAAGCTATTGTGCGATGAGTGCTAATAAAAATTTCAACGACATAACTCCATCTAGAGACATAAAAACGGGAAGTATTTACGTCTGTGTATCTTCGAGTGACCTGAATAAGAAGTGGAACGTACGAGAATATTTTATTTTAAATACACTATTATTCATATTGCCGATCTTAAAAGTCTTTTTTTATGTATAAATATAAGCCTACCACTCTCTCTACTCTGTATGATGGAAAGCATGAGTAGAAACCAAGAGTAGGGGTCACCATCCTTATTGTGAGGGTAGGTAATGCAGTATGGTGACCCGTACCATAGCGGCCTGGTTAGTTGCTTGTGCATCATTCTCCCGACCGTCGGAGGCCGAGAGAATGATGCAGAATGATTGGGTTTTGTTCTCACACTCACCAACGAAATACGACAGCAAGAATGCTGTCATTATTAGGATTATTACATTCCAATAAAGACTATCTGCATATAAATAAAACTGAAGTGTTTTGTTGTAATCTCAAATGAACAGTTATTTATTATATGTATTTAAAAGTATACACGGAACTAACAACATTAAAGCTGAATAAAGACTGGATTGATAATGTCTGGACTTTTACTAGTAGATGGCTGATGTCGTAAGTAGTAACACAGAATACTTAATAGTACTCATACAGAAGGCTCACTCCGAAAAGTAAATTAAAGAAATCGGGACCCTAAGCGTTAAAAGATAAAGTTCAATTCAGATCGCACAGCGCCGAATCAACTACAATTATATTTACCTACCGTTGCGTCTCTTTCTATCGTTTAACTCTTACCTGTTCTGACAATGTCTAGTCGACCGGCGGAGTGACATATCCCTGGTAGTATCTCAAAATTTTTTTTTAAGACCAGCTTCCTAGCCTATAGAGCCTGTAGACATTTATTTATCAAAAACTATTTAACAGTTTGAGTGAGAAGCAACAGCTCAGAAAGGATTTGAAAGATTTAAAGAGATTTAAACATTTAACGAGTTTGTATGGCAGTCCTTTCTAGTTTGTACAAGACATAAACTTTGAAGGAACGAAATTGACGGGCAGGACTAATTAGTTTAGAATAGGTTCCAGAATACGGCCATATTAAAAAGATCTTAACTGTAGGGAACCCAAGTTATATTACAATTTTCAAAGCGAAAATTTCATGCGAATTTGTTTGAAATATTCTCTAATGATGTGTTTGTTATTCTTTTCTAGGAATAAATTACGAATAACAGATAGTTTCAAATACTGTTAGATCTAATAATATTTGGCTTTCAATATGCGAATGAATACAAACATACGACATAAACTAATGTACTGTACTAGTTATCGAAAAGTGGTCGAATTTCGTAATCCCTAAATTAACAAAGCTATATAGACGCTGTTAAGCATTCGTGTGTTAACCCACAAAAAATCGAGTTTTGACTTATGAATGCTGTCTTAATCTTTAGATCATAAGGTTTACGATAGTGCAATCCATTTTATTGAAAACAAATCGCAGAATATTCTAGAGTACAAAAATTGTTATTGCTTATTTCCTAAATTAAGATTTGTATTTAGCAATTATGTCACAAGTGCCTTAAATTATTATTGCCAAAATCTAATGAGACTACAACAAAAAGCATTAATCTGTTATACTACGGTTAACATAGAAATGCGTAAATCGGATTGTGGGTTAGAACAAAAATGCAATATTTGGCGAGCGCGGACGGTGGCGGGGCGATAAGGATTGCGCGGGCTTGTTGACCACACCGACATGTAAGTTTTTAAGCAATTGCATAGCTTTTATCGCGGGCTTTAAGCGCGGGGACCGAATCAAGAAATTTCGTAACGAAAAAAAACCTAACACCATGAAAACGGATAGAGATATGATTGTCACTGCAGTACGACAAGGACGCCACATGCGTCTCCGTGCGCATGCGTACTGCCGCCACTGGCCGTTATCCGTTGCCTTGACAACACAGTCATTCTAGATTATTTCCCTACTATTTTATTATTTATTAAATTATTATTTTATTATTTATTATAATATTATAAATGCGAAAGTAACTCTGTCTGTCTGTTACGTTTTCACACCTAAACTGCTAAACTGATTTTGATGAAATTTGGTACACAGGTAGTCTAGAGTCTGAGGAAGGACATAGGCTACTTTTTACCACGATAACCGACATATACGCGGGCGGAGCCGCGGGCCAAAGCTAGTATTAAATAATTGTTTGGTTACCATATAGTGTCAAAGTACTCGTCAAGACGAATCAAATTTGCCCAAACTCGATGGGGTTCCTATGGCCGCCTTCCAGCTTCATCCTAGACCCTGGTTACCATATAGTGTCAAAGTACTCGTCTAAACGAATCAAACGAGCCCAAACTCGATGGGGTTCCTATGGCCACCTTCCAGCTCCATCATCAGACCCTGGTTACCATATAGTGTCAAGGTACTCGTCAAGACGAATCAAATGAGCCCAAATTCGATGGGGTTCCTATGGCCACCTTCCAGCTTCATCATCAGACCCTGGTTACCATATAGTGTCAAAGTACTCGTCAAGACGAATCAAATTTGCCCAAACTCGATGGGGTTCCTATGGCCGCCTTCCAGCTTCATCCTAGACCCTGGTTACCATATAGTGTCAAAGTACTCGTCTAAACGAATCAAACGAGCCCAAACTTGATGGGGTTCCTATGGCCACCTTCCAGCTCCATCATCAGACCCTGGTTACCATATAGTGTCAAGGTACTCGTCAAGACGAATCAAACGAGCCCAAACTCGATGGGGTTCCTATGAAGAATCTAGAATGACTGTGTTGTCAAGGCAACGGATAACGGCCAGTGGCGGCAGTACGCATGCGCACGGAGACGCATGTGGCGTCCTTGTCGCACTGCAGTGACAATCATATCTCTATACGTTTTCATGGTGTTAGGTTTTCTTTTCGTTACGGTATTTCTTGATTCGATCGCTGCGCTCAAAGCCCGCGATAAAAGCTATGCAATAGCTAAACGGCAAAGGTCCTTTGCTAAAAGCTATCAATACACTAAAAAATATTTAGTTACGAAGAAAATTTCTTGGCTTAAAATTATTATTATTATTTATTATTTATTGTCTTCATTGTTAATACAAAATAGTAGGTACAAAAGAAAAGAATCATAAAATTTTTCAAATTAAACCTAAAAAGATACTTCTTCCATGATGTATATAAAATCTGCTTTAAATGAAACCCCTAGGATAGTAAGTAGACTTGTCCAAAAACAAAAAATTAAAAATATGTAACATTTTAAAAACATTACATTGCCTTTGTTATGGCCAAATAGTAGGAAATTATCCAGCAGCAAAGTAAAAGATCTCAAAGATATTCATAAGTTAATTCCAGAAGATTGCAAAGCTATAGCTTCTTGGATTACAATAGATTTGTACCATATGATGGATACAAAAAAAAATGGTTTTATTTAAGTAATATGATTAAAATAATAATAATAAAAAAAGTTTAAAATTTTTGGTTATGATTTTTGAACAATTGAAATAATATAAGCGTTAACTTGTTGTATTTCTTATTTTAAACAGAACTTAAAATGTGATTCAAAACATGTTAAAGCAATTACTTAAATAAATAAGTACATGAACATTTTAATATGTTAGCAGTTTATTTTATTACATTTTTTTAAAATGAGTACAGATATTCATTTTAAAACAACAAATCAGAATTTTGCATTAATGTCTTAAGGCACATAAGTCACATAACACATTAATGCTAAATGAAATAAACCCTTCAGCAATTTAAGCATCAATCATTTTTATGCTTTTTCTATTTAATGATTAATTTATTAAGAAATATACATTAATTTTAATAATCTATGCATTTCAACAAAAAAAATGATACCGCTTAACAATATTTTTTTGCTTAACATACGCGGAAAAAGAAGATTGTTCTTAAAAAACTTTAACAGCTGATTACTCAAAACTAGCTCGGTGTGGGTTAACACACAAATGCTTAACAGCGTCCATTATATAAGCAGTGATAGTTTTTCCATAAAGATCAATCTAATATATGAAGTACAATTTTTTCTATTCAGATTTTTTGAGCCTGCCATTTAGCTGTTAGAGGGGGGGGGGGGGGGGGACGCCCTGGTTTTTACAAAAAAAATGCGCTTTAAAGTTGAATAACTCGAAATCGGATACCTAAATTGAAAAATAGTTTTAGCAACCTTGCAATGTTTTTAAAAGACCTATTTAACGATACCCCATATGATGGGGTAAATAATTACCCTTTTACGTGTAGGGGGGGAGGGAACCGACAATGTAAATACAAAAAATACACTTTGTCGACGTAATTACAACACATTTTCATTTAAAGTTTCATCTTCCTAGCACCAATCGTTTGAGCAGTAAATAGGTCGAAGAACAGTCGGACGGAAGAACGGACGGACGGACATGACTAATCTATAAGGGTTCCGAGTCATGAACTACGGGACCCTAAAGAGCGGTATAAAGTGTTTGCTTCACGTATTAATATTTAGATAAATTAATTAATTTAACGAGTCCCACGAAGACCTGAACTAAAATAAACACGAAATTCTGTTGGGAATCTGTAACCCGAAACTAGTACCTACATTTAAACTTTGCTCAAGTTCAAAAATTATTGTCTATTATTGTCTAAACATTTTCAGAATACACGTTATTCTATGCTACCATTTCTGTTTAACTTGTTTTGAAATTTTCTACTTCTTACTTTCTACTACTTATCTACTACTAGCTTTCGCCGGCGGCTCCGCCCGCGTTTATATCGGTAATATGTAGCCTATATTCTCTCTCAAGCTTTAGACTATCCGAGTACAAAATTTCATTTAAATCGATGCAGTGGTTTTTGAAAAAAAAAGTGGTTTCTGCGTTTAATGCGAACAGAGGACTTTATAATATGGAGTGAAAAAATAATCGCAGTCATGTTTTTAAAAAAAAACCCGACTTTGTACAAAATTTTGATGGCGATTTCATTCAGGATAGTGTCATCTGTGATCCTTAAGATACCACTAATGTTATATAATAATAATAAAAGTTTATTTAAACCAAATTATAACAAAATACACTTTGCTTGACGTTTTGATCAGACCACACTGCCCCCTGGACAGGTTGGAAACGTTTGCGCGATCACTGACGCCTTTATTTTGTTGTTTGATTGGCTATTATATTGTTTTGATCACGTTACTGAGTGACATTATTAGCTAACTTCTCCAGATTAGCGGGATGGAAACTATACAAAATCGATAATGTCACAATGCGATGTAAAATTACTAAAGAGATAAAAAGAAAGGGTGAGAGAGGGTTAGATAGCAACTGTTAAAGCATAATGTTAATGTCCAAAACCCTAGATACTCACCAACAAAAACAGCAGCAGGTACATGGTAGCAATCCCGCAGATTTCTGTTTTAATTCTTCTTCCTAGCCTTATTCCCAATATTATTTGGGGTCGGCTACTAGTTCAACCGGTTTTACCTGAATATCAGTTTTTCCACGGAGCGACTGGCATCGGACCGCCGCAACCCTAAGGGGGAACTGAAATGCTGTATGTGGAAGTCGCCACAGAAGGCAGAACAACTTGTCAGTAAATTTGAGGGCACTGACTTCCCAATAAAGATTGCCATAGATGTTCATGACAACCAAGATTGACGGCTTTACTTGCTCTCTGAGGCACGGGCGTGAATCACATCCAAACTTCCAAACTCCGGGCTGCTATTAGAAATTTCCTAAGAAAAACCCAACAACACTTTTTGGCCCGACCCGGGATTTGAACCCGAGACCTCTTGATTAGCAGTCACATACGCTATCCACTAGTCCAACAAGGCTATTGGACGAATATTAAGTTTAAAAAACTATAAATTCTCTTTTAAACGTTTTAGGAAACTGCCTCTTAAAATATTTCCGTCCCAATAATGTAGGTAAATACATAATCGTCCTACGCGGTGGTAATAAAAAGTGTGCAAACCACATTTCCTTCCTCTATGACATTAATTTTACGACATTTTTTTATGGCGTATTATATGAGGTAACAAATTTTTTATGGACTAGTTTAGATTTGTATGAAAGTGACGTAAAAGTGTACGTGATTGGTTTTTGAACGAGTGGCTTATTTCTTTTATACCAATTCATAATGAGTTCTATTTACTTTTGGAATAATGAAACTGGTAAAGAATTAATAAATAGTATGATCGTCAGTAATTACCGCTATCCATCTTTACCATAAGAAATCTGCATTAAATAAATAAATATTTCAGCCATCTTACACACAACGCCATCTAGTCCAAAACTAAGCAGAGCTTGTATTATCGGTACTAGATAACTGATATAAATACTTTTTGTTTGTAAATACATAGGTACATATTATACATAGAAAGCACCCAATCTACGAAACAAATATTCGCGAACCCGAGATCACACAGCAGTCGACAAGTCAAGCTAGTCAGTCACGCATTGTCTTCTTGTTTTCATTCATTCATTCATTCCTTGTCAAAAATGAGATTTGGACTTATGTGACTCCGACAATCTCGCGTCAATCACTTGATTAAAATATCTTTAACTTGTACTTTTGTGAAATCAAATTAATACTTGGATCAAGACAGGCATAGAGTAGGTGGAGTGACGATTGCCGCAAGATAACAGATAGGTGCTGAATGCTAGAATTTAAGACCTATCAGAGTACAGTTCAAATAAAAACCAAGATGATATTATAATACTTGTAATAGATCACTAATTTTAATTTCGTAACAAAAGATAGAAAAAAATCAATTACTAAATTTGGATCACTCGGTCCATTTGGAATTTCAATCCCTCTTCGGCCAGGGTTCGGAATTCCGATCGTTCCCGAATACGTACGAACCATACGTACATAGGAATTTGCAAGCACTGATCTTATTTACTTGATAAGGGTTGGAATATTTGCGGTTAAGTTACACTATTATGTTTGTATGGGAAAGGTTAGCCTTGGATTGAACTCAACCATGGAACGTGCATCAAAGGAATAAAAATGAAATTTGCGCACTTGGATATGTTTCTTGATTAGGTAGTACTTTAAATATTCTAGGCTTTATTTTGGGGTCGGCTACTAGTTCAACCGGTTTTACCTGATTTCAGTTTTTCCACGAAGCGACTGGCATTGGACCTCCGCAACCCGAAGGGAGAACTGAAATTCGAAGATTTAACTAGTTGTTAGTATATTTGAGGGCACTGACTTCCAAATAACGATTGCCATTGATGTGCATGATAACCGGGACCGATGACGGCTTTACGTGCTGTCCGAGGCACGGGCGTGAATCACCGCCAAATTTCCAAACTCCGGGCAACTATTAGAAATTTCCTAAGAAAATCCCAAAAACACTTTTTGGCCCAACCCTGGATTTGAACCCAAGACCTCTTGACTAGCAGTCGCATACGCTAACCATTAGACCAACGAGGCAGTTTAGTACTTTAAATAAATATTTAATAAAACTTTGCAATCATTTCATATCTGTTCTTCAAACAATTCTGTAAGTAGAAATATATACCAAATTTTTTTGTACCAATCAAAACTGATTTTAAAGAAGTTTAATATTATTTTTGTGTTTTTTTTCAGATTCTTTTTCGTGAACATCTTGCTGCTAACATTACGAGGTCAGTAATATTTCTACTTAACATGTGAATTGACTTCCTTACTATTTAAAAAACTAAGTAACTTTGTCTTTCTCTCGGACTTTCACGCCAAAAACTCCTGAACCAACTAAAAGGATTTTTTTTACACAGATAGTCTTGACCCTGAGAAAGAACATAGGTATACTTTTTCGGCAGTCAGAGCCGCACGCGAAAGCTAGTTATATATACATACATAAAGTCTTCAAAAGGCATAAACAATTTTGATGTTCCAAGAATTCGTGAAGGATTAGGTGGTCTACACTAAAATTTTGGCCAATCACTAAAAAGTGGGTAAATAATTTTTGGGTAACACAAATTATCTGCTAAATAAATAATAAATAATAATTAAATATATTTCGTACATCTGACACACAACATCATCTAGTCGCAAGCTAAGCAGAGCTTGTATTATGGGTATTAAGTCAACTGATATTAATACATAAACATGCTTTTCTTTTGTAATACATACCTACATATTATACATAGAAAACACCCAGACTCCGAAACAAATATTTGTGAATGACACAAATAATATTTGGTCCGACCCGGGAATCGAACCCGAGATCTCTTGATCAGCAGCATACGCTGGCCACTAGGCAGTCAGTCATTTCCATCTTGATGTTTTTTTTTATTTAAAATACATTTATTTGTTACAAATTTCGTCCATGGCTGTAGTTAACTGGAGAAAATCAGATTCCAAATCAGTGTAAATTCCAATAAAAGTTTTAACCGTACGTGGAAACGTAAATAAACCTAAATCGAAACTTTGTCAGAAGTAACTCAGGATCTTTTAGCTCGTTAGCCTTGCCGCGACCTATAAATTTCACTACACCTAACTTAATTTAGCGGCAGTCGATGTTATACTGCTAAACTTGAACAACTTCCCTCTCAGCTCACATTAGTGATAGTGAAAGGTTTAGGGATTTAGAGAATTTGAACAGAGAGGTTTACGCAAAGTGGAGTGTTTTGTAAACCAAATACGTATTGCATTTTACGTATATTGGTATTCAGAAATTAAAATGAAGAAAATAGATGAATAAAAAATAAAACGTTTTCTTTTTTTCATATTTTTAAGTCTATTAAAGTGACTCTACCTAATGGAAGCATGAGTGGAATCCAGAAGTAGGGGTCACCATCCTCATTGTGAGGGTAAGCAATGCAGTATGGTGACCCATACCATGGCGGCCTGGTAAGACGTTTCTCCATTATCTTACACTCACCAACGAAATACGTCAGCACGTATGCTGTCATTATCAGGATGGTCTTCTGTCTGAGGGTAGTATCGTCCCGGCTGAGGCGGCCCATTCGTTCTGAAATCATGGCTCTATTACCTATTAAATACTGATACATTTAAGAAATGTAAGTGGTGTGATGAATTACTTATTGGTAATATAAAATCCTACAAAAATAAATCTAACTAGATACTCATACCGTCATAAGACAAGGCGTGCCAAATCATTACTTACATTTAAAATAATGGTCAATAATACTGAATATTACCTTCCTTCTTCCTAGCCTTATTTCCCAATATTATTTGAGGTCGGCTACTAGTTCAACCGGTTTTACCTGAATATCAGTTTTTCCACTAAGCGATTGGCATCGGACCTCTGCAACCCTGAGGGAGAACTGAAATTCGTAGGTTGAACTAGTTGACAGTAAATTTGAGGGCACTGACTTCCCGATAACGAATGCCGTAGATTTTACCGAATATTACCTATCACCTATATTTATTGTGTGTTTAAAACGTATTGTATCCTTTAAATAATTATTTTTAGAAAGAAAATTTTGATATTAGGTGCAATAGATTCACGTGGTGTTTTTTAAATTTACGATTGAATTTAAAAATCGGCAGATATTGTTCTATTAAATACTATTACATATAATAGTATAGACATTTAATCATGGCAGATGATTTAAGAACGCACGAAGCACAATTGGAGATGGTTGAAGCGGCTTTACTTAGTGACTCCCATAATGAAGAGTTGCAACAGTTAAAGGCTGATTTGGAAGAAGTCATCGCATTAACACGAGATATAATAAAAACTCAAGATGGTGATTCGAAAGTATCCAATTTTCATGGTTCTAGTAATAATCATGATGTTGCAGTTTCTTCGTTGGATCCTGTTATTAAAGATGTTGGCGAAGATGATTATTCGACATCAGAAGTCGTCAACAAAAATAATTTGAGAAGAATAGGCACAGGACCTCACAGGGGAAATGAAAACAAACATGAAAAAGACTACAACAAAGAATATCTGAAAAGGAGGAAACAGAAAAAACAACAGAGATTCAAGCAAATGGAAGAAGCAAGAGAAAGCGGGAAAAACAAATGGCTTTCGTTTCATACTAAGGCTGCCAAAAAGCCTGGTGTAAATACAAAAAGTATATTTGCATCACCAGACAATTTAACAGGAAGAGTTGGTGTTTGCATTTACATATTTTTATTAGTATGTATTATTATAGTTCTTTTTTACCCACTGTTACATTTATATTTTTTATATTTTTCTCTTCTCGAACCAAGATAATTATGAATTTTGTTTATTTTAGTCATTTTTTTTCATCCTAAGTTTGCCTGGAAGAAACTGCTTTTTAGCGAGAAGGCCGCCTTTTGTACATGGCCATTCTATTGATTATTGTATTTTATTATGTACATTGTATTATCTGGTCTACAATTAAGTTTATTCTATTCTAATACGTAATAACAATAATGTATAAAGAGTAAAAATACAATAACAAGACTACTTTTACCAAATTAGTCTTTCATAGTAAGTCAACAAAAAAGGAAGTACAAAAAAAGCGGCCAAGTGCGAGTCGGACTCGCCCATGAAGGGTTCCGTATTGATTGTGTGTATTGATTGGATGAAAGGTAAATTGCGTGTTTCGATTTATGACGTATTAAAAAAAAACTACTCACTTGATTTCGTTCAACCCAATTTTCGTTGGTAGTTTGCATGGTAATGTACAACATATATATTTTTTAGTTTTATCACTCTCTTAGTTAAGAAGTTAGAGGGGGGGGGGGACATTTTTCCACTTTGGAAGTGTCTCTCGCGCAAACTATTCAGTTTAGAAAAAAATGATATTAGAAACCACAACATCATTTTTGAACACCTATCCATAGATACCCCGTATAGGTTACACCTACCTACCCCTATACACGTATAGGTTTGATGAAAAAATAATTTTTGAGTTTCAGTTCCAAGTATGGGGCCCCCAAAATGTATTGTTTTTTTTTTATTTTTATGTAAAAATCTTAATGCGGTTCACATAATACATCGACTAACCAAATTTCAACAGTATAGCTCTTATAGTTTCGGAAATAATTGGCTGTGACATACGGACGGACAGACAGACAGACAGACTTGACGAATCTATAAGGGTTCCGTTTTTTGCCATTTGGCTACGAAACCCTAAAATGTTCCTTGTTATACAGCTACAATTTCTTACATTTTCTAGAAACTTTTGTGAATGGTAAACTGAGTTTTTGAATTAGTGGCTACGATGGATTTTCTTTAAAAAAACAGATAAATTACTATAATTATATTACTTATTTATATGAATATTTAAAAAAAACTAACAGTTGTTAGGCGTTTTGAATTTTGATATCCCAAATATATCGAAATTAAAATTTATTCTGCCTCGTTGGTCTAGTGGTTAGTGCATGCGACTGCTGATCAAGGTCTCGGGTTCGATTCCCGGGTCCGACCAAATGTTTGTGCGATTTGCAAATATTTGTTTCGGAGTTTGGGTGTATTCTATGTATAATGTGTATATATTTCCAAAAAAAAGTATGTTTATGTATTTTTATATCCGTTGTCTAGTTACCCATAATACAAGCTCTGCTTAGTTTGGGGATAGATGGCGTTGTGTGTAAAATGTCCGAAATATTTATTTATTAAAGTAGGTATTTCAAAAAATCGAGCAAGTGCGTGTCAGGCCAAGGATAGAATAGGGTTCTGTAGTCATATATAATGGTAGGTGGATTTAAAATCGTGTCCAATATAATATATAATTGTTATATTTATTTATTATTTCGTTTTTTTTTCTACATGACGACAAGTGTTTCGGTCATGTCATAGTTATGAACTACGGAAACCTAAAAATAGGTTCATAAATGAACACATTCTCTCTTTAGATGGTACAATTTGACTTTTCAACTAAGATATTCAAGATACTTTGAATTTATTCTATAAAATAAGGAAAACATGATCTTAGTGTTTCTTTTTAAACATCCCTCACGGAACATAATCCAGGCGTATAAGCCACACGAGCTTATGGCGCCACGAACGGTATTTAGCAGGTTTTTAAAGCCCTGGCTTTGCTTGGCTTCTATTTCATTCCACGTTCATCCGCATTACGTGAAGTTCTAATCACATTTAGTTTTTCAATGTTGTTAATACAATGTAATTAAACCGCGAATAATAACGTATGAGCCAAGGTAAAGAAAAGTTGGTGTTGTATTTATATTTTGTGTGTATTTATTTACATAACACAATACAGGTTGCGATTTGTCGGTCCCGGTTGTCATGTACATCGATGGCAACCGTTATTGGGAAGTCAGTGCCCTCAAATATACTGACAACTAGTTCAATCTTCGAATTTCAGTGCTCCCTTAGGATTGCGGAGGTTCGATGCCAGTCGATCCGTGGAAATACTGAAATTCAGGTAAAACTGGTTGAACTAGTAGCCGACCCCAAATAAACTTGGGAACAATGGCTAGGAGGATGATGAATACAGGTTGCGATTTAGCAAGTTATAAGCATCGGAAAAGTAATTTTTGTTGCACCTATATTGCAGATGTACGTGGTATATCAATACCAGTATATAGGTAAAAAGATAGATATTACAGACAACTTACACACAACGCCATCTTGTTCCAAACTAAGCAGAGCTTTTATTATGGGTACTAAACAACTGATATAAATACATAAACGTCCTTTGTTTTTTCTGAATACATATATATTTTACACATAAACCACCTCCGAAACAAATATTTGCGGATCACACAAAATCCCTTCGAAGGCCGGGAGAATGATGCAGAATAATCTAACCAGGCTGCCATGGTAGGGGTCACCATGCTACATTGCCTACCCTCACAATAAGCATGGTGACCCCTACTCCTGGATTCTACTCATGCTTTCCATCAGGCAGAGTAGAGTCACTTTGGCAGGCTCAAAAAAAAAATGTGAGCCGTCACGGGACGCCTGGCAGATGTGAAACATCGCCATTATTTTGTAAAAGTAATATGCAGAAAAGAACATATTGTAATAGGAACTAAATATGTCATAATGTTAAAATAAAATATTACGTAGTAGTGGTACACACTACTGCATATAGACTGTATATATATACCATCGTATAGCGTGGCGACGCGTCGCCACGGCATGCGTCGCCATGCCAGAAATCTGTTTTACGTGCGGCTATAGATGTTTCACATCAATATATATAAAAAAAAAAACACAAACATTTAGTTTTACCCGGGAATCGAACCTGAGGCCTCAAGCTACTTTAAGCTCAGTCGTCGCATACGCTACTACCGAGGCAGTGGTAGCCTTCTTTCTTGATGGTGATATTTCGACAAAGATTATAGATTCATGTAGAATCAGAAAAAAATTGGGAACTCTTTCAATTTGATCAGCTCTCACGTATAATATTACTTAACATTTAAGGTAGGTCTCAGTACATTACGCAGGCTGGTTAGATGGTGTACTTATCAGTAATGTTTATTGATGACAATTTAGATGTCTTACTTATCGAATGCCATCTTGCAACTTTCTGTACGGCTTTTTTTATATTTAAACCTACCAAAGTGACTACTTTCCACCAGTAGAATCCAGGAGTAGCAGTCACCATTAGCATCGTGAGGGTAAGTAATGCAGCGTGGTGACCCATACCATGACGGTCTAGTCGGATGTTACTGCATTATTCTCCCAGCTTCTGGAAGACGGGAGAAAGATGCAGAATTATTGAACCTCCGTTCTTACAATCACCAACGAAATATGACAGCAAGAGTGCTTCCATTATTAGGATGGTCTTCTCTGAGGGTAGTACTGCCCCGGTCGTCGTTGAAATCAGAGTGGTTCTACTGCCTATTAGGGTAAGATAGATACTTTATCTTCCTGAAATTAGACTTTTCTCAAAACATAAGACACTGTTAAGAATGGAAACAAAGTAGATATGTTTGTGGAAATTTTATATTTGAGCGTGATGAAATAATTCTAGTCTGCCTGATAGAAGCTTTAAGTAGAACCCTATGGTAATGGCCACCAAACTAATTGCCAATGCAGACAATGTAACAATGCAGCGTGGTGATGGCCCTTTGAGATGCTTCTTCAGCATTAGAGCTCCTTGAACTCGTCAATGATACACGACCACACACGATAAGCTGGTCTTCTGTAAGAGGGTATAACAGCCACGGTTGAACAATTCCGTTTGTGCTAAAATCAGCGTAGCTCCCATTGAGCTCGTTTACGTAAATTAACACATATCTAAATAATTTTAACAAAAAGGAACCGACTTCATAGAAAAACTATTCCGAGTACCCAAATCGCGATGTGCCTATGATATTTGAGGAGTTCCCTCGATTTCCTTGATCCCATCATCTGATCCCGATATGGTGACGATGGGACCACCTGTAAGCTAAGCCCATCTCAATGCAAAAATAATTTTTGAAATCGGTTCATAAACGACGAAATTATCGCTGAACATACATAAAAAAAAAGATTCCGACGAGAACGAACGAGAATCGAGAACCTCCTCCATTTTTTTTAAGTCGGTTAAAAATACATAGAACCTACATGAAAAATTGAAAAATTACAAAAACCTTTTTTGCCTTCTGTTCCAAAATATGTTTGTAGACAGTGACAAGTTGTATTCATTTGGCAATAACAATATATAAATGCTATCCCGATCGTGCCAGTAACATATTTTCCCGCGTCTTTTTCATATGGCACTCAAGTCAACAACTAGTACTGTCTCTTTCCCTAAAACATTTATAGGTGCGTTGGAACGGGAGGACTATAGTTTTGGCCTTTCGATTTATCAGTAACCTTATCCATAAATAAATGTATTTTGAATTTCGAGCAGTGAAATCGAATGATATATGGTGTTGCAAAACGGATGATTTATTTTTGTGCTTGGTGAAAAATTGTTTGGGAACTGAACACATTAGAAATTATAAAAGGAGCGATGTTACCGTTATAGGGGTGTTCATAAACATACTATGAAATGGAGTTTATTGGTGAATTTCCGTATATACCGTGTATTTTTAGTGTGCCTTTAGTAATATCATAATATATTGTATTTTTTTTAATATCTTACACACAACGCCAACTGGTCTCAAACTAGGCAGAGTTTGTACTATGGGTTCCACTGATGTAAATACATAAACATAGTTTATTTTTTTGTAATTATGTACATAGAAAACACCCAAACTCCGAAACAATAATTTGCGAGTCACACAAACATTTTATCCGACGCGGGAGTTGAACCTGAGTCTTCAAGCACAGCAGTCGCTTACGCTACCACTGTACCACCGAGGCAGTCAAGTCAACCAAGTCAGACATATTTTATTGACTTGGTCATTGATACTTGAAAGGTATAACAAAGTAAAAAGTCGAACAAACATGTATTTGTGTTTATTTTATTTTTTAATGTATCTACGCTAAGGCCAATGCCGTATTTTCGAAATTGACGAGAAAACTTGTATGATACAAAAGTATCTAAATTGTCTTTTTCTGAACCACTAGTCACATCAATCAATCATCAACAGCCTTTAACAGTCCACTGCTGGACATAGGCCTCTCCTTAGAAAGGAGGTTTTGGCCTACTATACCACGCTGGCCAGACGGGTTGATAAAGGGTTTGTTTCAAGTTTTCCTTCTCTTGGCAGTGATGTTAGCTGCTTATTTTGTCCCTTTAACGCCTCTTACGACACCCGCAGGATGAATAGGGGTGGTGACACTTTGTTTTCTTTATCCGTCACCATACGGACATGTCTATGTGTTTATTATATTTTTTAATGAATCTACGCTAGGCCCAATGCCGTATTTTCAAAATTTGATTATAAAACTTATTTCATAAAAAAGTTGCTAAATTGACTTATTCTAAACCACTAGTCACACAAAAATGTAAACTTATTTGGTAAGCAGATTATAGAAAGAGCGTAGCAATACAGACAATATTTGGCGTGGTTGTCGTAATATTTGTCAAGAACTATAAAAACACCAGTAAAACTTGAGATAAATTTGAAAAACAACATTAAAAATGATCCTGGATCCTTAAAGCGGGGCATAAAAATGTTCCTCACTAGACTCAGTTTCTGTAGGCATCACCAAACTGCCTGATTTCTCAGAGAGTCTGATGGCCCTCACACCTGGATATTCTCACGTTTTCCATCATACAAATTAGTGACCTTGGCAGACTATTATAAAAAAGCTACTGGATTAAATCCAAAATCTCATCACCGAATATTTATTGAGCAATGAATCGGCTTAGATCAAAATTTCTACACTAAATCGAGTTTTGATGTCGATAAACCGCAAACGAAAACACCAATAAACTGAAACACAGCCTAACAACACATTTAACATCGAACATTAAAACGACAGCAATGAGAAATGAGAATCAGTTTAAAATCATTGCGATAATTCGAAACAATTTACTAATGAAGGGAAATTTATTGATGTCAGTTGTACATACTGTAGAGGTTTTAAATATAGAAAACTAGTTTTCGCCCGCGGCTCCGCCCGCGTGTATGTCGGTTATCGCGGTATAAAGTAGCCTATGTCCTTTCCCAAGTTCAGTTCTATCGTCATACCAAATTTCATCAAAATCGGTTCAGTGGTTTAGGCGTGAAAGCGTAACAGACAGACAGACAGAGTTACTTTCGCATTTATAATATTAGTAGGGACAGAATATAACTTACCCACTGACTGCCTCGTTGGTCTAGTGATTAGTGTATGCGACTGCTGATCAAGAAATCTCGGGTTCAAATCCAGGGTTGGGCCAAAAGTGTTGTTGGGTTTTTCTTACAAAAAAAATCTTGATAACAGCCCAGGATATGAAATTTTAGTGATAATTCACGCCCGTGTCTCAGAGAGCACGTTAATCCGTCGGTCCCGGTTGTCCTGAACATCTATAACAATCGTTATTGGGAAGTCAGTTATGCTACTGTGATCACACATCAAAATTTGGGTTTCTATTTGCATCCTAACATCGGATAACGTGTTTTATTATAATTTTCTTTACCGGCTGTCGTCGTTTATTTATTTTCTACATCAATTCTGTATCTTTAGTATATCACTAGTATAAGTGGATCAAAACTGAGACAAAGTATCATAATTCATGAGTAAAAAGTAACAGTGCTATCAATAAAAAGGCATTTCTAATATTTTGCATGTTAGAACTTTCAGAAGCTACACTTAAACATTAGCAAGAATTGTTAGTCTATATCACTAGTAGCTTCAAAGTTGGTTGTGCTTTTTTGGAATATAATTACGAGTCAAGTACACGAAAGAATAAAAGTTTTGTGGTTGTCACAAGTAAATATTTTCTAGACTCAAAACATATTCTCAAAACTTGCCTGGAAGTTGCTACTTTGTTATACAGAGTTATGGACATAGAATAGGCGATGTTGTAAACTTTATATATCTGCTTTAGAACTCTCCTAGGTTTAATAAGCCTCTATAAAATAATCAACATGATAAAAATAAGAAACATCCGATAAAAACATCTAATTCCAAGTTCTAAATTATCTCAAATTGGTACATATTTCTAATCATAAATCCAGCATGAAAGTTCACATCCCACGGTTATTTGACTTGTATGGGAGTTGAAATTGATGACCTACACCATCAGGATACTCATAATCTTACTCTTTTGCTCAATTTAATATTATATACCAACCAGCTGTATTTCGCTCCTCGCATTCAGTTCCTGCCAGCTGTCTTGCGCAAATCATCACTCCACCTGGCCTGAGGACGTCCAATGCTACGTTTGCCGAAACGTGTTCTGCTTTGTTGGAACGTGGTCTCTAGTTGGTATGAATGAGGTACATATATAATACGGACGAGAAAAATAGAGAAACGATCTATTTTTTAAATTAGCTGCCTAAATGACTCTATTCATCATCATCATCATCAACAGCCTTTAACAGTCCACTGCTGGACATAGGCCTCTCCTTAGAAAGGACTCTATTCAGTGTGATGTAAAACATGAGTAGAATCCAGGAATCATCGTCACCGTGCTCATTGTTGATACAGCTTGGTGACCTATACCGCTTTGTAAATAATATCAAAATTTGAGCTCATTTTTGGAAAACGTTTAGAATTTATGAAGCTTACAAGCGTATTTTGGTGTATCATCATCATCTCAACTGAAAGACGTCTGCTGAAGGCGTTAGGCCTCCCTCTAGATCTGTGCCCTGTTTTCTAGGTTTTGAATATTTAAATAGATATACAAGTATATTTCTTATTTGTGCTGGATCGTAATTATTGCTCTATCATTAGGCGCATACTCTGAATCAAATTTGAACAGTTCGAGAGCAAATCTCAATGTACAAGGATCACGACTGTAAGCCTCTTATAAATACAGCCTCCGACGCCCTAAAGAGTGGAAAATCCAAGATAATCTGTTGATGACATGATTCTGAAATTAGGACCCGAAGTTTTAACATTCAAATGAGCTTGGTCGGAGTCTTAAGATACCGTATTGTTGTTGTGCGCGACGGGGAAATAAATCTGCCATGATTTTTAAGCAATGTGATATGTTTTTACTTTTTGTAATCTATTTATTAAAGTGATTGATCTGTTTAATGAAGTTATTATCAGTGTTTTTATCAGATAGTAGATATTATTTAGGACTTAGGCAATATCTATTCTTTGTGAACAAATTGTGGGAATCTTTTATTGAGCATATATTTTACGTTTCTAATTGTTTACTTTAAGTTTTATAATATTTAAAGTGTTAGATTTTTAATCTGATGTAAGTCACTTAGTGTTTATTTTTAGTTACTGCGAGGATGAGATATATTCATTACTCTTCAAGCCCTTTTCAAAGTAACATTGGCATCTTTTGAGGAATTAAATAAATGTCACATTACAGCGCTTAAATACCTCTTGGAAGGTGTTAAATTATATAGTTTTATTTAAAATATGGAACAAAAGCAATCACAAAAATGAATGTGCTTTAATTATAGATGTTACACTATCATTCTGTTCTAAAAGGTAGGTAGGCTATAACTTATTATTTAAATAAATAAATAAATATTTTCAATATCTCACACACAGCGCCATCTAGTCCCAAACTAAGAAAAGCTTGTACTATGGGTACTAGACAATTGATTATAACATATATATGCATTTTAAATAACACCTAAACTCTGAAAAAAATCTTGCAGATCCAACAAGAGATACAACATTTGGTCCAACCCGGAAGCCGAACCCGAAACCTCAAGCACAGCAGTCGCATTTACAATCACTGCACCTAAAAGGCACTCAAATATAATTACCCCATAACTCATAGTTTGCACACAAATGCACAAATCCTATTCTATGTCATACATATGTGTATCGGTGCGTACAAGTTCGTACCGACACATTTCCTGCTTCGCGAAACTTTGGACGCGCAATTAGTCCAACTAACATGTTTGTAGCCGTTACCTCAATTCTCAGTGTTATGGTGATTATTTACTCGATTTTATACTGTTAATACGACGAAACTAAAAGACAGGAAAATAGATTGAGAGTCTATGTATTTTTGTAGGTTCCACCGCGACCGTGGTATCTAAAGTACTGAACCGATTTTAATGATTTGAGTGTCAATAGATTTGTGATAGTCAATCACCCACGTGGTCCGTGTGGTGACGGATTAAGAATACAGAGTGTCAATATCCCTATTCATGCCGCGGGTGTTGTAAAAGGCGACTAATAGATAAACTACGCAAGACATCGCAACGCAACATCAATGCAAAGCGAAGGAAAACTTGAAACCAACCCTATACCAACTCGTCTGGCCAGCGTGGTATAGTAGGCCAATACCTCCTTTTCAAGGAGAGGCCTATGTCCAGCAGTGGGCTGTTAAAGGCTGTAGACAAAAAAAACCAAAACACTGTTAAGTAAATCAATCCTAGCCAGAACTGTCTATAGATCGGTGAGGACTTCTTAATACATTGAGACCCTTCTATACCTCGCGATAAAAACTGTGGTGAATAAATACATCATGCCGTCTTTCTATAGGACTTCGATATCAGTAGTAGGTACTTAAGATGTAGAGGTCTTATGGAAATCATTTTTTTGAAAAATCGATGCACCTATTGCTGTAATTAACTTAAAGCTCACCGCAACAATTTTTTTTCAACAAGACTACCTTCATTGTACTACATATTCATGAACTGTGTAACTTTTGAAGTACTAAATACTTTCTTCCAAAGAATGCTATCTTGTCAAAATAACCTTGTGGTAATATAAAATTTATTTCTTACAATCAATTCGATAGGAAGATCGGATTTCCACAGTAGAGAATCAAATCACACAATTTGAATCCCAATAAGGAATAATTTTATTGAAAACCAACGGAAAGTACACTCATCCTTGTTCCTTATAATAATATTAAAGATTTTCTTCAAGAGCGGCCTATGTCTAAAGTCGGAGTTCGAGGAATAAATGGTTATGAAAGTTGAACACGGCTTATTACAACGTTATCGAGGTCAAAAGGTCAAAAGGCACTGTTTCCTCGAAAAAGTGATAATTAAATAAGTTTCGATTCAAAGTTTACTCAATTAAACATTTTAAGAAGTTATTTTAAAAACTAATATAGAATAAAACACATTTGAAGGTACATTAGTTTTTAAATGCTGCCATGTCAAAACAAGGGCCACATGTTGCGAAATATTAAACACTTAAAAATGGAGGCGCTCATAGTAACTTAAGTGATTGAAATTACATGATATGATACCATACGCATTTGAGTGAATCAGTAGTCACGTTAAGCAGCCAGTTACAGTGAAGTTGTAAAGCTTAGTTGGAGGTTTTCAAATATCCATCAGTAAGATTACGTAGCTACATCGCTGTTTTGCCTATCCCCATTCTGCAATGTGGCGTACCAGTGTGGGGTCATATGGCCTTAACCCTCACCTGAGAGGACACTCAAGTCCAGAAGGACTCCACGTTATGGTGTGTTAATGAAAAACTATATGATATGTTAATTATCATCATTTTAGTGTCCTTTATTATTCTCAAGATTATTTTGGGTCCACACATTAGTTTCATCGGTTTTAGTAACAACAGTCATCTGTCCAAAGTAATACACCAAACACCAAAAAAGTCTAAATAAAACAAGCCAAGAAAACTGAGAAGTATAAAAAGTCGGCTTTAATTACAGTAATTTTATTTCCAAGAACAAGTTCTGTCACGTTTTGTTAAGGCCAACATCTTAATTTTGCACGAACATTTTTAATGCTCATTTCTTTGGACATTACTTTCATGACACAAATAAAAAAAATGCTGGTATTGTAGAAAGAATGTAAATGACGTCTATTTGGATCACTCTTAAGCTTTTACAAGTGCTTTATGTTGTACACTTCAAATATTCTAAGATCTTTTTCTTGTTAATTCTTTGTAAGCTTATAAACGTTTTGGAGAATAATCTCAAGACGGCCATACAGATGTTATTGCCACATGCTGAGAGTAGATAGTCTGGTCTAACTAAAATCTTTCTCTCGAGAGAATAAAAATATCGTAGGTCGTTCAGTTGTTTGTACTGGACTTTACTGTTGCTAGAAATATGTAGTTTTACCTTTTACTTTAGTTTCAAACAATTTTAAATTGAACTGTCGTTGTTTGGATTTTTATGTCACTTTTTCTTCTTCTTCCTGGCATTTATTCCCAAGATCATTTGAGGTCGGCTACTAGTTCAACCGGTTTTTCCTGAATATCAGTTTTTCTACGGAGTGACTGGCATCGGACCTCCGCTACCCTGAGGTAGAAATGAAATTCCAAGGCTGAAATAGTTATCAGTATATTTGAGGGCACTGACTTTCTAATAGCGATTGCCATTGATGTTCATGACAACCGGGCCCGACGGCTTAACGTGTTTTCCGGGAACGGGCGTGAATGACTTCCATACTTCGGACTGTTATTAAGAATTTCTTGTCAAAAAAATCCAACTTTTTGCCCGACCCGGGATTTGAACCCTTTTGATCAGCAGTCGCATATGCTAACCACTTCGATTTTGGTTTCAATTCCCGGGTCGGACCAAAAGATAGTATGATCTGCAAATATTTGTTTTGAAGTTTGTGTGTTTTCTATGTATAATATTTACAAAAAAAGTCAGTTAACCGAAACCATTCTGAAATATTTCAAGTTATTCTTGACAGTCCCCTAAACTTCATTTTTTGTTGTATTTCTTATGAATTACACTTCAAGTATGTTTATCATACTCTATCTAGTTCTTACTAGCTTATTTATAGAAAAGGGAATCACATAAGTGGCTTACATTATATTTCAAGCACTACGTGCAAATATCATATGAAACAGCACTTTATGCACAATTCTGACATTATATTCCATCCTCGTGCAAGGTATGCGCTCACCACAAATGCTCAACGAGCTGGAATTTCCTTCTGCAGTATTGTTGTAATCTGCATTCATATCTCAGTAGACAAATGTTCATAGAACTAATAAGTCTGTATAGGAATTAGTTATTTGAGCAATTACATTCTCTATTCTAAACTCTTAAACTCTATTAAAAAATAATTTTAATTTAATATGAAATGTGCATGAATTCTTGTTAGTCCTTGCATAAAAGAATACATAAAATGTGTTTTTACTAGAGTAGCTGTGCCAAGTTGTATGTGGCGAGAAGCTAAGTTTTACGAACGGTGGTGGTTGTTGGTGGTCTAATAAAGAAATGAAGAAGAACTTCTATTAGTGGTTTTCATATTGAGTTTGTCATATTTAGTGTTACTGTTGCGTGTGATAACTGTTAATGTCATCAAAAACATCTCAAATCATCATCAAAAAGTCTCGCCACACAGTTCTTCTACCGTGAAAAGCTGCAAGTTCCATGTAATACTGCCTCGGTGCCGAACAGGTATCTAATGCAAATTCTGAAAAGCGTTTCAAAGACATGTTACACAAGTGGTTTACCCCAGAGAGGGAGTTATAGATTTAGGCTATAGTAAGCTCAGTCAATCACCATCAGCCTATCGCAGTCCACTGCTGGACGTAGGCATCTCCCACCACTCTGATCGATTATTGCTTTGTATTTCACACATTAACACGGAAAGAGTAGTGACCGCCTCGCTGGCGCAATGGTAGCATTTGAGACTGCTGTGCTGTGCTTGAGGTCTTGTTTGTAATTTTTAGGTGTTTTTATGTATTTACAAAAAAAAGTATGTACAAAAAATAGTATATACTTATATAATAACATGTATTTATATCAGTTGTTGTATAACATCCATAGTACAAGCTCTGCTTAGTTTCGGACTAGATGGCGTTGAGTATCAGATGTACGAAATATATAAATACTATCAGCATTAACACTGATTCATAAGATAATCACTATATATTATAAAATTACTTGCCGCGTTTGTCTATCTGTCTGTTCGCGATAAACTCAAAAACTACGGCACTGATTTAAATGAAATGTTGTACCCAGATATTCAAAAGCCTGAGAAAGCACCTAGCCTACTTTTTACTACCATAACAAATAAAGACGCAGTCGGAGCCGCGGGCGTAAGGTAGTATTCTATATAATAGATTGAAGTTCAATAATAATACACGAACATACCATGAGTGGCGCACTAATGATCGTAAAGTGCCCCTGTCTAACAAAGTTATTTACATGCTACGTGACTGTTTAACATCCCCGACCTAAATGAGAGTATCAATCAGTTTCGTTCCCACGAGGTATTAATGATGTTTATTACCATTTAAATATTCATTACTTGTATTACAAACATAACTGAAATGTACATTAATTGATAAAATGGATCTGTTTACAATTTCAAGTTATAAGCTTTTCTTTAAATTTAATGCACGCCTTAAAAATGGCTGACTGAAAAATGTGTTTACACCATCAGAGAATATAACGACAACACATTTAAAGATAACAATACATTTTTAAATAATAAAAAAAAAAGTAATATAATACCATTTTAATTATTGTTTTTTTTTTTCTAGTACATAACTAGTAAAGTACTAGTACATGACATATGTAAACTAGTACATGACTTAGAGAATGTTAGTCCCACTAATATTATAAACGTGAAAGTTTGTGAGTATGTGTGTATGTTTCTTGCTCTTTCACGCAAAAACTACTTAACGGATGAAACTTTATAGTAATATAGCTTATATATCAGAATAACACATAGGCTACTTTTTACTGCTTTAATAGAGATAAACGGGCGAAAGCTAGGTGATTATAAAAATACATTAAATCGTAGATGTCAAAAAGTATCACTGTTTATCTCCTGTCAAAACTTCACAGGTTGCCTAGCAACCATAATGATACGCGGGTAACACCGTGGGGCGCAGCTAGTACTTAAATAATTAAGTACTAACTTTCTCTTGGGGCTCCGCCGGTGTATTTGTCGGTTATGGCAGTAAAAAGTAGTTAATATCCTTTCTCAGGCTGTAGACTATCAGTGTACAAAATTATATTCAAATCGGTTCAGTAGTTTTGGCGTCAAAGAGTGATAAGCAGACAGAGTCAATTAATAATTCCAATTTATAATATTATTAAGGATTATGGCATTTAAAATTAAATTTAAAAACTACTGACAACTAGTTTAACCTTCAAAAACCAACAACTATTAATATGATGAGTGGTGTTAAAGAAGTAACATCCAACTTTAAATTCACACATAAATTGGAGTTAGGTAAAATACATTCAAGCTATAAACAAACCTATTCTAGAATATACTTGGAGACATTTAAACACTACCTACAATAAAATACTTGAATTAAACAGGCAGACAGACTCATAATACCCTCAAATGCTTGACAAAGGTTTTGTACTCACCTAAGTGCTTCAACCTCCCCATATACTACTTACTTAGGTACAAAATGACGTCACACATCTTCTCAAACGAATTGATGACTTGTCTCCAAACACTTAAGTACTTTTTTGTTTATCACAATTTTGGAAAGAGGTCAATGCTATTTTTGACAAGTAAAATCGTTGCAGAGAACAAGAGATTGATGGGTGAGTCCTAGATGTTTCGAACGTCGTTTAATTCAACGGGTCGCTGCAAATGTCGGCTATATTTCTTAGTGCGATTCTTTGGTTTTTATGTGTATTTTATAAGGGTTGTTCCCTTGTTTAACGGGTGAACTGTTACTGTTCAGGTCGAGTTGTTATTCTTGAGAAATGATTTTAAAGTACAGAAATATATATTAGTCTTGATGAAAGGAAGGATGTAATGTCAACTGATTGTAGATGGTACATAATAGTACACAAACCATTATACTTTTAATTAGAATTTCTTTAAACTATATGACCAGTGCATCCTACCCGAAATAACTTATGGAACTGATACGTCGACCCTCACTATCGGACTGGATAATAAGTTTAAAGCGGCTCAGCGTGCGGTGGAGGGTGCGATGGACAGTGCGATCGATGCTGGGTCTGTCCGACCAAATTTGTATTAAGTTAATTCTACAGAGAACTAGAGTAATTGACGTCACGTGGATTATCAGTACGCTAATTGAGCTGGTCATGTCCATAGAAGAACTAATGGTTGCTAGAGACGATATGTGTTCGAGTGGAGACTGCGCATAGGCAATCTCAGTTTAAGGCACTTTGGAACACGATGGATAGACAATTTGAAGAAACTGAGATGAATGCGGACTGCTCAAAACCGGAATGGTTGGCGCTCCTTAGGGGAGAACTACGTTCCGCATTAGACAACCACTGGTTAAAACTACTGTGGATTTAGTGAAAAACTAGATTTGAAATTACAAACAAATATTTCAATTGGACTTATTTGTTTAGATATGTATAAATACACATAGTATTACATTGTATAATACTGATGAATTGTATTTTAAGAATTCTCTCAAACATAACAACGGTCGGAAGCTTTAAAATTTAAAGACAGTAAAATATATTCAAATGTTATCTACTCTGACTTTAATGACTAATATTGAGTATATAATACATGTAGCACATACAAACATAGATGCATTTATAATTGTCACTCTGATGTCTTAGCAACCACCGCTTTGAAAGCACTACATTAGCAGTAGAACTCTACAGCGCATTTGAAATTAATAGGTACGCTATCCGCGATGAAGGCCCTATTTATACACCAATAATTTGAGGTTGAAATTTATGTTTGGTTAGAAAAATCCTTATTTTTTTTAGAAAATATTAGTTTAAATGAGAATTTCTCTCATTTTATAAGCAAAACGAATATTTACAGTCAATTAATCAGTGCTACAAAATTTATAACATATTATTTTTAAAATCTTAACCAACTTAATAAAACCTAAAACCCAAATCGACTAGTTTTGGAATGTACTCCAAACACAGCTTTATATAAATATAATTGTTACTCAATGTGCATAATAGTGTATAATAAACTTCCTGAATGCTTCAAGGAATTACCGTTGTGTCGTTTTAAGAATCGTCTCAAAACATGGCTCTTGGAAAAATCATATTATTCTCTGAAAGAATTCCTAAATTCAAAATGAAATTGTAATAGTTTATTGACTTAATATTAGTTTTAAATTGACTTTAATTGTTAAATGATGACGATTCGATTTTTGAAAATGACGATACATATTTTTTAACTTAAGTTTTGACCAAGACATTTTATTTTATTTTTTGATTTGATTTTTTTTAATGATTGATGATATGAATCGAAATTAATATTTAATCCAATTATAATTTAAAATTAATTAACAATTATGTAATAAATAATCAAATTTCCAAAGGCCATCCAATATTTTCATATGCCATCTGTGGCTAAATAGACGAACTATAATATAAATATTGTAAAAACACCTTTGTACTCTATATAATGGGAAATAAAAATCATTTCATTTCAACTTTCTAACTTAACTAACCAAAATTCTTTATTGCAATATGGACCAACATCCAGTTATACATCCCATAAAATCCACATTCATACTAAATAGCTATAAGTTGCACCCATACGCAAGTTGAATAACTTGATACCAGGTATTGATATATCCGCTTAGAATATATCGGCTCACATTAAATGTCAAATGAAATTCAACGCCTGACTCAATAAACGTAAGCATCTAACATCCGACGTCTAATAAAGCGGGCATCGACGTAGCGGAATTCTTAAAGCTAGTGATTTCGGTCCCGGCGAACAGATTCAATTAAGTGTAGGAGCTGGCGATAAGGGAGTCTGAACTGACGTTTCTTGGGTGGCTTAAGCAGGGCAGAGCCAGTTTTTCCTATATTATGTTACATTATCTTTGGAGTTTGCGAAATTAACTGCAGATTATATTATGCTAGTAACCTCGGTAATTCTCGCTGGTGCTGCAAAATTTGATGCTTGTAATTGATTGTGATTGCTGTGGGTTGGTTCTATGACATAATTTAATTATCGATCTTGAGATCTTGAGGTGAATTAAGAGTTAGAAAAACTTAACTTTAAGTTTTTATTATGATTTTCTTTTCAACGACCCGGAGTTTAAAAGTCTAAGTTCTTACATGAACTATAATAACTAACAAAAATGGTGTTTATCTTAAACATCTTTTGCAGGTAGCACGGGGATTGGAATGTTTCAACTTACCACAAATTAAACATATATCATTACATTTAAACCTATGATTACTTGGTATTTTTTTCAAACTTTTTTATTTCTTGTCGATTAGTAAATGTCAATTAATGTCAACTAAAAACTAATCAAAGTTAACAGTAGAACCCGTTCTATATTTGATCCAAAACTGTTTCGCACCAAAACATTAATGATTATGAATTAATGATGAACCTTAAATGGTCCAAGAATCCTTTCTTTATGTTACAGGAACATGATAGCTATGTCGTTACAATAGATCGTACTTTTAAACGTAAAAAAACAATAAATACGTTACCAAATTATAAGGCAAAATCTATGCATGAATACCTTGGAGATAAATTTGACAAAACCGCTAACAAACAAGCTGTAGAGACGGTAGATTTGAGATCCATTTCTTACACACAAGGTTAGATACTTAATGGGGCAACCATTACTGAATACTAACGCCTTATCTATATCGGTTATGTAAGTTCGTCTATTTGATTCATCTCTATGAACATATCTTTTAACCTATAATAGAGATTTAACATTGCTACCAAAAGCACTTTTACCCCTTTGGCTGTCTGATCCATTTCCGCCCTTTTAAATTTTACTGTGTTATGCTAGCTTTGATGAAAAATTTGTTAGTCAGTTTCATGCTACAATACCTACATAAAAATATTCTTACATTGTTTTTTAAATACAGAATTAGTTAATTTATAAGTCTTTTAAGAACACCAAGGGACTTCAATCGAAAGTTTCAGGTTTGATAATAACCGGGTCGATATTTTTTAAATTTATTATTAAAATTAATCTTGAACAAAATTTTATAAGTTGGGATTCTCGAGAGAAATACACCTAGTGCAAAATAATTTTAAATTAGTTATCATCAAAACAGTGTTGGACCTTATGTTCAGTATCAATCTGTTAAATTTATCCTATTAGGTACAGGCATAGTAGAATAGGTCTTTAGAGTTTTTTGAAGTTTTCCTTCTTCTTTTTAGTTCTGTTGTTTTGCATAGTTTGCTCGCAGCTTTGTTATGTTACCCCGGGTCGGGCCAAAAACTGTTTTTGGGTTTTTCTTAGGAAATTCTTAATAGCAGCCCAAAGTTACGAAGTTTGGCGGTGATTCACGCCCGTGCCTAGGAGAGCACGTAAAGCCGTCGGTCCCGGTTGTCATGAACATCTATAACAATCGTTATTGGGAATTCAGTGCCCTCAAATTAATTGACAACTAGTTCAACCTTCAAATTTCAGTCTTCATTTAGGGTTGTGGATGTCCGATGCCTGTCGCTCCTGGGAAAAACTGATATTCAGGTAAAACCGGTTGAACTAGTAGCCGACCCCAAATGATATTGGGAATCAAGCTAGGAAGAAGAAGCTTACAGCTCTGTTATCTCTGTGACGTATTATCTATATCAGTATATGTATATATACATACATAGGCTACATATAATACATCATAGAATATATACATAGGATACATCATGAACTGTCTCGTTAAAATTTGTATTAATTTGCCTATACTGCCTACTGGAAACTTTTTGAAATTAGTACGACATTAATTTTCAATAGTTCAACTACTTGATGACAGTGTAGTGACGGCAGAAATAATATTGTGATAAGACATAGTAAAGGAAATGTTTGGCTAGTAGTATGAAGTACCTGTGGTGTGAATGAACTTTACCAGGAAATTGGAAACGAATAACAGAGACAATTTAAAAATAATTATAATTTGGTAGTAAATGAGAGGTTAAACATTGACAACCCACACACATTAAATACTTATTAAAATAAACGACTTGTGTATTTATATAAATCATCATCATTGTCTTCAACTTATCACCGTCCACTGGATGAAACTGGACCAAAAGCCTTTCTTAAAGAGCAGTAATTAATCCAATCTCAACCAGCCCACATTTCCCCTTTTTTTCTTTGACATCTTACACGCAACATTATCTAGTCCCAAATTATACATAGAAAACACTCAGACTCCGAAACACATATTTGTGGATCACACAAATATTTGGTCCGACCCAGAAATCGAACCCGAGACCTCTTGATCAGCAGCCGCATACGCTGACCACTGGACCAACAAGGCAGTTAAAAAAAAATCATGTACAAATAAATTCATTATTTGGTATTTGTCTTATAAGCCTTTTTATTTATAGGGCGAGTACGTAGTCTTCGAGAGGCTTACGTGGCGACACGGGTTGAACAGGTGAAAGCCTTTAGAGATTTGTGATCTAAAATAGGGTAAACATTTATAATGGCAATCCAGGGTGATTCTGTAGTCGTAGAGTGAAGAATTATTCACAAGGGTATGTTGTTTTGTAAATTATGTTAACATTAGTATAAATTAGTTTTAGGTAGTAAAGCCACGCTGATTTCAGCACGAATGGGGCGGCTCGACCGGAACAGTACTACCCTTACACTTAAGACCATTCTGACATTTTTGCTGTCGTATTTCGTTGCTGAGTGTGAGACCGGAGGCCCAACCATGCTGCATTGCTTACCCTCACACAATGAGGATGGTGAAGGATGATGATGATGGAGAAACAATAATACTTTGGTAGATAATAGATCTCCTCCGATGACTCCAGTAAGGGCCCGACACTGCGTCGTCCAGATGAGGCAATCGCCAACGTGTGCTGCGCCGAGTCCTCACTGAAGTCGCAGTGGTGCCAGTTGGGATTCAGTTCCCTCCCTTCCAGGTGCAAATAATTCCCGATGCAACCGTGCTCGGAAAGGACCTGCGTTAGTCGGAAGGGAAGGATCCCGTGCTGCCACCCTGCGCACTCGAGGATGACTAACTGGGGAGCCTCCACGGCGGTGACGCAAATATGAGGAATCTTAAAAAGCAATGCACTTAAAACTCTTGAGTTGTAGATGTCTAGGTTTTTAAATATTAAACTCGTAAAAGATTATTTCTGTAGCTAACCTAAATACAAACAATATACCTTTCGTATACATGGACTTTATAATTTCACATCCTACAATTAATTTCAATAAATCCTAAACTTAAATCGTATCACATTTCCACATACGCGTCTGTCAGAGTTAATTTTGTGTGAAAGCCTCTTTCTTCTCGACGTATATTAAGGGATTGCGAGGCGTGTAATTTTCTCATTGAAATGTCAAATAAATGGTTGAAATACGATGTCAAAGATTACGCTCATTCTAAAAACAATCTTCTCAATAAGTTGAGCAATATTAACTGCTACTCTATTTTTAAATTTAGGAAAATATGATCTCAAGATATATAGAATGATAATACAATGTCAAGCTCTGCTTAGTTTGGGACTAGATGACGTTGAGTGTAGGATGTCCGAAATATTTATTATTATTATTCTACACATGCTTTCTATCAGTCAGAGCAGAGTCACTTTGGTAGGTGATATATAACAAATAAAGATGATAATGTACTACGTCTTCAGAGATTTAAATAAGCTTTATGTAATCACAACAAGGAATATCAGCCGCGTTTAATTAAGGAATGTAGAACTCACGTCTTTCATACGGATGTGACATACTGCTAATTAATTTAGTTATATCTATTTGAATAATATACCTGATATAGTAATATATTCTTGGCATAATTATTTGATATTAGGTAAATTACCTATTTGTGCGTGAGACATGCGAAGATTGGTAGCGTAAATGGCATCAGTTTAGGGTTTCGTTAGCTGAAAGGTAAAATGAATCGCTACGAGATTATCGCTATGTTCAAAGTAGTTTTTAAGTACACTGAACGGAATGGAAGTTCTTTAATTATCTATATATTAAAAAATAAAAAAAACAACAAATTTTGGGGGTTCCCTATACTTAGAACTGAAACTCAAAAAAATATTTTTCTTCAAACCAATACATACGTGTGGGTATCTATGGATATGTCTTCAAAAATGATATTGAGGTTTCTAATAGCATTTTATTCCAAACTGAATAGTTTGCGTGAAAGGCACTTCCAAAGTGGTAAAATGAAGGTCCCCCCCTTTTTTTTTTTCTGTGCGGAATACCCCTCGGATACCACCTGGTTGGTGGTTATGTCGGACACGAACCGACTAAAACCGCACGCCGTCACAGGTACCAGAAGCCGAGGAACCAGGTGTACCCTCGCAAGGAAATCCCTGGGACCCCGACGTACCTCGGGTCACCTACAGCTTGTAGATAGCCCCCTCCTGTGAGAGAAACCTACTGCTCCTTTCCCGACCAACAGAAAGGGGCGCGCGCTTCTTGTAGCGCTTGCACCGCCACCCCGGCCTGTTTCTGCTAGGGTGAAAGATGGCCTCATCCGTCACCCCCAGGCGGGCGCTTATGGAGGACGGAGATCGGTTAACGATCTCCGGCGCCTGAGTCGTCTGTGGTACCTAGCCCGTTCCCGGGCCTGGCGGACTGGGAGATTTCTGAACCTCTCCCGGACTCTCTCCGCCATCTCTTTCGCAAGCATAAATGCTCACAAAAAGAGACGGAATTATAAAACCAAAAAAAATATGTGATGTACATTACTATGCAAACTTCCACCGAAAATTGGTTTGAACGTGATTTATTAAGCAGTTTTATTTATTACGTCATAAATCGTAAGCCGCTATTAACCTTTCACTCAATCATCATCATCCTCCAAGCCTTTATTCCCAAGTTTATTTGGGGTCCGCTACTAGTTCAACCGGTTTTATCTGAATTTCAGTTTTTCCATGGAGCGACTGGCATCGGGCCTCCGCAACCCTAAGTGAGAACTGAAATTCGAAGATTGAACTAGTTGTCAGTATATTTGAGGGCACTGACCTCCCAATAACGATTGCCATAGATGTTCATGACAACCGGGACCGACGGCTTTACGTGCTCTCCGAGGCACGGGCGTGAATCACCGCCAAACTTCCAAACTCCGGGCAGCTATTAGGAATTTCCTAAGAAAATCCCAAAAACACTTTTTGGCCCGACCCGGGATTTGAACCCGAGACCTCTTGATTAGAAGTCGCATACGCAAACCACTAGACCAACGAGGCAGTTTAAACCAACTGTAATTTTCATTCAATCAATACACTAATAATAAAGTATCGATCGAAAGTTATAACGAACTACAAGAACTTTTATATGATGTTATTTGCTGCTACGGAACCCTTCATGGGCGAGCCCGACTCGCACTTGGCCGTTTTTTTAAGACAACTTCCACACAATCATATCCTGTCTCGAGGAATTTTTCAAACATACATTAACAAAACAGAAACCAAAAACTCTCAGATGCAGCAAAACAATTTATGAATTTATGAAAAACTCAAAGTGAAAGTTTTCCGTGTGATGTTAGAACCTACAGCACACAGCGTAGTAGAAAGTGTTGCAGTGACAACATAAACCATAAGGCCAACCGTGCCGTCAATAATTAACAACTGATGTGATAAAGGTGATGATGATAAAACATCCGCAAAAAATATCGTACTAACCCAAAAGATTAAATAAAAAATCTTTCCATACACAACTAAATATTCAGGCCGACATTTCCTGTTTAATTCTAGGACGGGAATTTCATAAAAATAAACTGTCGTCGACACGGTTAGGGCAAATAAATTGAATTTCCCATAACAGGGGCCCATCTATAAGCGAGGTGAAATTTTAGTGTCGCCTCCAAGCGTTGTTTGAATAAAATTATGCATATGCGATCCAATATAAACATAAATTCTTTGCTTTTCGATTTTGTGTTCCTTATTTTGTATTGGTTTTTGTAATAATACAATAGTGTAGTTTGAATGTGTATGTATTATGAATGATAGATGTTGGCCATGTTCAATATTAGGAAAAGATTGGGTGAAACAATAATACTTATTAGCCAATTAGGTTCGACTGTTTTGTGTGTCTAGTGGTTAGCGTATGCGGCTACTGATCAAGAGGTCTTGCGTTTTATTCCCGGGTCGGATCTACTATTATTTGTGTTCGCGTCTACCTATCGCCGTCAGCTGGACGAAGGTCTCCCCCAAGAAACGCCAACCATCCCGGTCTTGGGCAGTCCGCATCCATCCGCCGTTAGGCCACCTTCCTCAAATCATCGGTCCATCGTTTTCCCCCCATGGACTATTGTTTGTGTGATTCATTGTGAAGAAAAAACAAAAAAGAAAAAAATAATTATACACACCTTCAACAGAGAAGTCTATGGCTAGAATAGAATTTAGAATTGTAGAAATAAACACATACTTCAATAAAGATTATTGTCATAATATTGTTGGGTATTGCTTACACATCTTTACTAATTAGTTCATTAAGAAAATAGTAAAAATTTATTTGTCATAGCTTTTAAAAACTTGTAGTTAAAAAAACAAATTGATAAATCCATACAATAAATTAATAACAACAATAAAATGCAGATAATGTTTCAAAATCATATAAATGTAACGTGTTAATCATCTCATAATACGTTTGAGTTCTTATAAAGGTCTTCAATGATTATTTTCTAAAATAAAATTAACCTAAATGAACCCACCCTATTTCTAAATTGACAGCGAGAGAGAACTCTTATAACAAGCCCATGTATGTGTCTAATAAGCTCCACTTCTTACCTCGTCGATCCAATAAAATCTCTGAAGTATTTTGTAGCTAATCATTTTTAAACGAGCATAGGGTAACTGAACTGAGAAGCCATTTTATTTTATATTAGGCATATTTTGTTAAGAGTTTTGCAAGAAAACTGAAATTGGATCGGGAAATGAGGAAAACTGAAGCTAATTTTGTCTACAGCTTTTAAGGTATTTTAATACTCAGCAACGTTCCAATAAAATTAAGGGACAACAATATTTTTATGTAATCGTTAAAGATACCATAATTTTTGGGGTAACGACTTTTTTGGTAACGTCTGGAGAGTAGGTAACATTGTTGCTATACTAATAACAACAATAAAATATTTGGAATTATACATATATTATTTCTTTTTTATTTAAGCCTACCAAAGTGACTCTACTCTGCCTGATGGAAAGCATGAGTTTCTACTCATGCTTTAGTGACCACTACTCCTGGATTCTTCCAGGAGTAGTGGTCACTATCCTTATTGTGAGGGTAGGCAATGTAGCATGGTGACCCTTACCATGGCAGCCCGGTTAGATTATTCTGCATCATTCTCCCGGCCTTCGAAGGGCGGGAGAATGATGCAGAATGATTGGGCCTCCGGTCTCACACTCACCAACGAAATACGACAGCAAGAATGCTGTCATTATTAGGATGGTCTTCTGTGTGAGGGTAGTACTGGCCGCGTCGAGCCGGCCCATTCGTGCTGAAATCAGCGTGGCTCTACTACCTATCCGTTTCTTGTATGTTTGTCAAGTCCCCGCGACACAGTAATGTTTATTATCTTGTTGTTTCTTTTAAAAAAAAGCTTTAGTTGTATGTACGAGCCAAAAATAATTCTATAACGTCTATCTCTAAAAGGTGAGTAACATTAAACTACTCCTTTTCATCAACTAGCTTCTTCTATGTAATATTAAAAGACTTTGTGTAGAAGTTCTAGTCATTTTTCAAACAAGTTCTATGATAAATTTCATGTAAAGTGATATTATAGTAAAGTTTTGTAGTAAATTTACTTTTAAAACCTAAAGTTGTTGAGGTTATGAACATTATGAAGTAAGGATAGTTTTCTAAACTAGTCAAGTAGTAAATTATGATAAGTGAAGATAATTTATCGAGAGAGACAGAGAGAGAGAGAATGAGACACTTTTAAGATGAAGGTAAAGAAGCTTTTATTGGACGAATTAGAGGATTCAACGGGGTCTTAGTATATCAAAATTCAATTCTTATTGGATTCTACGTTAATAAAAATATGTACGTTTATGTATGTGTATAAATGTAGACGTATATATGTATGTTTATGTAGGTATATTACTCATATTATATGTATGTATATTACCTATGACTTTTTGTACCATAATTTATTGATTCACCCTATATGCACCTTAATCGATATATCACCCTATATCGCCCAATCGGTTGACTGGCAGAAAATCCCTAAGGCATTAAGTCCGCCGATGCAATTTTTTTTGCATAAAGTATATAAATAACCTAGTTGACCCAGCGAACTTGGTACCGCCCAACTTTAAAATTCCAGAACTTGATCGCAGCGCCACCTACCGGGTCCAATTGTGAATCTAAACCATTCCCAGATCCCCTTGAACACACACAGAAAATTTCATTAAAATCGGTCCAGTCGTTTGAGAGAAGTTCAGTGACATACAAACTCACACAAGAATTATATATATAAAGATAAATAATTTACAACAATACGAATAAAGCGTGGTCCAGGTTATCTCTAGAACAGCTGGCCCGATTTTGATGGGACTTCAACTGGTAGAAAGCTGATGATATAAGGAGTAACTTAGGCTCATTATTATTATACTAGCTTCGCTCCGCATCGTTACTCGCTATTTACAACAATAACCACGGGTAACACCGCTGGACTCTGCTAGTAATAAATGAAAATAAATCATCATACTATTATGAAGTCAAATTAATCTTCCAAAATTTACTTTTGTCCTTCCACACAATTATCAGCTAATCAAGTGCTGGCTGATCTTCTTCCTAGCCTTTATTCCCAAGTTTATTTGGGATCGGCGACTACTTCAACCGGTTTTACCTGGATTTCAGTTTTTCCACGGAGCGACTGGCATCGGACCTCCACAACCCTGAGGGAGAACTGAAATTCGAAGATTGAACTAGTTGTCATTATATTTGAGGGCATTGACTTCCTAATAACGATTGCCATAGATATTAATTTTCATGAGAACCGGGACCGACGGGTTTACGTGCTCTCCGAGGCACGGGCGTGAATCACCGCCAAACTTCCAAACTCCGGGCTACTTTTTAGGAATTTTCTAAGAAAAACCCAAAAACACTTTTTGACCCGACCCGGGATTTGAACCCGAGACATCTTGATTAGCAGTCGCATACGCTAACCACTAGACCAACGAGGCACTCATAAAGTGCTGGCTGATATTATACTTAATTCTAATCTATAAGAGGCTTTCAAATTGCATACTTGACTAGTACGTATGGAGGTTAAATAGTTGCAAATTGGTAAAAATTAAATGAGAGCTATCGTCAAAATTCAGATACTTTACAAGACCGTCAATTTTTTTTCTATTTTTTTTTCTATTTTTTTTTATTGCAAAGTCATTAGGTCGAAAATGGTCTGAACTGCTTGGAAGAATATGGTACCAAGGAGCCGCTTTTTTTCTCATTTATGAGGAGGTGAAAGGTACGGATAAAAAAAAAATTTAAAAAAATCGGTTGTCTGTAAAGTCGGTTTACTGAGAACGTGACAACGTCATACGATTGTGTCTCTTTGTCGCTCATTCCGCTCTCTCGCTTGCACTTCAAGCCTTAAATGGAACGCCTCAGATCGAGGTAACGCCGCATGAGTCATGTTTTTTCGTGCGTGCAGCCGGCTCCATCGAATTAAACGTGACGTCAAAAATATTTTTTTTACCTCTTTACTTATGGACTATCGCATGCACATGAGCTATTTGTCTATACGAATAAATAAAATTAGAGTGTCTGTATGCAATTTCAAATAAACAGTTAGTTTTATACTAGTAAATACATATCAAATCATTTACGGTACTTACATTCAAAACGCAATTTTTACATTTTTTTGTCTGCCTGCCTGTTTGTTCCGCGTAATCGCTGTAACGGCTGTACAGATCTTGACGGTACTTTTACAAGCATATTTTTCCTATACAAGGAGTAACTAGGGCAATTTTTAGACTCACTTCATTTCGCGGCTTTATTTGCGATTTACACGAATTATCGCGGGTAACATTTTATCTCGATGGGGCAATCATTATCATCATCATCAACAACCTTTAACAGTCCACTGTTGGACATAGGCCTCTCCTTAAAAAGGAGGTTTTGGCCTACTATACCACGCTGGCCAGACGGGTTGGTATAGGGTTGGTTTCAAGTTTTCCTTCTCTTTGCATTGATGTTGTCTTGCGTAGTTTATCCCTTAGTCGCCTTTTACGACACCCGCGGAATGAATAGACACTCTGTATTCTTAATCCGTCACCACACGTGGAAATGTCAGGACATTATTCTTATATATCATAAACAGCATATAATATTTTATGTAACAAATATCCTATTTTGAAATTTCATAGTATCAAGTAAAGCTTTTATATGTAGCCCTAATGGTTATTGAAAATTTAGGTCTGTTTTCAACGCCATTTCTATTCAAAATTTATGACGTGGTTTTTCTCCTCTTAGATTTCAAATTCGGAAATAAAAACGATATATTCAAGCAGCTTATTACGTCTTATAATTCATACGAATACCGTTTCCGGGAATTTATAATAAGAACCTTTTAACAATTTCAAAAGATCTGAAACGCCGTTTGTCTGCCAATACATGTTACAGAATTCTCAAAACGCTGTGTAATCAAGATAAGTGGGACCCTAAGGGTCTACAGAACCCTCAGCTTTGAAACCTTTAATTTGTTTCATGTAATAAACTTTATTGGACTCTGTTTCATTTGGTTTTTTACTGTTGATTGAAGAGAAGTGTGTTTTCCTAGATTTTTATGATGCTGCAATAAAGATGTCATGATATTTAGATCATTATGGTGAAGGAATTTTAGAGGTCGTTGAGGGACTTTAGTGGTACAACCTTCATTTACAGTCTGGCTTAATAAACTTGAAGTGAATTAAGGCTGCACGTTGTAGTTAAAGGAAATAAAATGCTCCTACAGAATTGGAGTGACATTTTAAGTGATTGAAATTTGACATTAGTGACTGATGAAAGTATTTGAATGATCAGTGACGTCAAAGAGTGAATGAAAGAGTACTATCGGGAATGAATACTTGAATCTTATGATGTGAAGGTTTTTGTAGGGAACTACAGTTTCATGCTCACTGAGAAGAAAACTAAATAAAATTAGATTTTCATGAATATAACGTCGGCTTATTGCAAGAAGTCATTAACTGCAAAAAATCATATTTTTTTATCTTTAATGGTCTCACAATTATAGATAAAAACGTATTTAGTGATTTTTTGTAGTAATTATTATATCGTTGGCTTATTGCAAGAAGTTATTAACTGCAAAAAATCACTAAATACGTTTTAATCTATAATTGTGAGACCATTAAAGGTAAAAAAGTATTTATTGATTTTTTGCACTTAATGTTTTCTTGCAATAAGCAGACGATAATATGTTAGTGAAATTGTAGTGTTAGATATGAGATGTCTAGCAAAGCTCACAAGTAAATTTACTAAAATGAATAACATACCTTTTAAACATTACTAGCTTTGGCCTGCGTCTCCGCCCGCTTCAATCGCAGTAAAAAGAAGCTTATGTTCTTTCTCAGGCCTAAGACTATCTGGGTATATAATTTCATTTAAATCAGTTTTTTTTTATTTAAGCCTACCAAGTGACCCTACTCTACTATAGAAAGTTCTCTGGCTGATAGAAAGCAAGAGTAGAATCCAGGAGTAGGGGCCACCATCCTCATTGTCACGGTGACCCTTACCATGGCGGCTTGGTCAGATATTTCTGGATCACTCTCCCCTCCTGTGGAAGCCGGGAGAATGATGCAGAATGATTGGGCCTACGGTGTGAGACCGTAGGCCCAATCATTCTGCATCATAAACATAATTCGATAGCAAGAATGCTGTTATTATTAGCAAGAATGCTGTCATTATTAGCAAGAATGCTGTCATTATTAGCAAGAATGCTGTTATTATTAGCAAGAATGCTGTCGTTATTATGTGTGAGGATAGTACTGCTCGGTCGAACCTGCCCATTAGTGCTGAAACCAGCGTGGCTCTACTACCTATTTGCGTGCAGTGGTTTTTGAGATTATCACGAACAGACAGACGTAGCGGAGTACTATATTATATAATATGTAGTGGTAGATAGCGATTTTCCAAATTACGTCACAGCGTTCATATATTGAAATAATGTATTTTAGGACTAACACAGAAATATATTCTAGAATCCAAGTTAGTTTTTAAAAGTTCTATCTCAGCATTTTCAAACTTTAAGTATGCCTCGTAAACAACGCATGCTGATACGAGTACAAGCTACACTAAAAATATATCAGTAAAAATGAACTGTGAGTAGAACCAAGAATATCCGTCTATTTAAGTATCTTCCTGCTTTAAAGATTAGTGTAAAAACACAAGAATTTTACTATCATCATCATTTTTACGAGACACTTTTCTATGGTTTTTAATTTGAAATCTTAATGTTTTATCGTCAGTTTAAAAATATAATACATGACTCATCATGTTTCGATCCAGCTTGCATTACTTGTATTTGATGCATCGTAAATGTCTCAAAAACTTAAAAGATTTATTTTCAACCTTAAAAATTCGGGTTATACGTATTATGTACTAAAGTTTGAAGTCGGTGCTAAGACGAATAGATTTTTGATGTGACGTAAATCCGCCTCCGCCACATCGGTTACATATTGTAATAACATATTAAATAAATTTTTTGCTTGGCGCCCACTTCAAAAAGATTTTAGGTGCTAGTTAAGCACACATTATAATTTGACTTTATTTAAATTAATAGATAATTAGGTATCGTCAAAAATTTTCACACAGTAATTTAAGTCAATCAAATTAATTTTAGATTTTTCGGTCTCCGAGACAGGGAAAAAAAAATAACTAACTTCAAAAAAAAAACAAAAACAGACTTCAAACAAAACTCCGTTTGATGTGTTTTTTTAAGGCGTTTTTTTTTAAAAGGCTTTTATAAAATCTACAAAACTCGTTATCCCTAAATGTTTTTAAACAGACTGTTTTTTCATTTTATTTGTTTCCTCATGGACTCTGTAATCATTTTCACTCTCTTTGAATCCGCTGTTCTAAAACACCTTCCTGTTGGCATTTATTGATGAAATGTTTCATCACTTATTGCTGTCAGGAACGTGTCTAAATTATTACGAGTAATGGCCCCTGAGGGGACAATACATTGAGATGAGTACGATTGCCAATTGTACATTTTATATTTTTATAGATAACTAATATACATAGATACAATGCTGTGTACTACAATACAAATCACTTTTATATTGTTAGTACTAAATATACATACTTTCATATATAAGTAATTTATTGTATTCTGTACTTATAATGTTTTTTTTTAAAACGTTTCATTTGATATTGGAAAACTATTTAGTAATAGATGTATACACTAAAAGTTAGGAGTCGTATTTGTTAGTATACTTAGACAGAAATGTACTACCATCCAAACGAATATTTCAAGTTCGATAGTTAACTGTCTTTCCGATTTCTGTGATATTTGGAGTGGAGATACCTACTTTGATATTTGAGGTGAGGCGTTGGCTATTTATTGCTGCAATAACCGACACACACTCGGGCAGGACTGGGAGCAAAAACTTGAACTTTAAACAAAAGTGTTTCGTTCCCACTATGATACCGGGTCCCGGTTGTATTTTGGTATTTATTTTTCCATTAAATATGGTATTTTTTTGAAGATCATTATTTTAGATTTCGGTTCCCGGGTCGCACCAAATGTTTGTGTGATCCATAAATATTTGTTTCGGAGTCAGAGTGTTTTCTATATAATATGTATGTATTTACAAAAAAAGTAAGTTTATGTATTTATATCAGTTATCAACGAACACCATACTATAAGCTCTGCTTATACTGGGGCTTGATGACGTTGTATGTAAGCTATCCGAAATATTTAAATACATATTTAAATTACTTACCAACTACTGGCTTAAAGTGTACTATATATTTTTATAAGACTGATACGTAAAATGTCTCAGGCGCAGAGCCTTATCGATGTTTAATGCGATGAGTGTTAATGCGCTGCTAGATTGACTGTTATTATTATATGGTATTGATATATAGTTTTTGTAAATACATACATATTATACATACAAAAGACGCGAAATAAATATTTGCAGATTATGCAAATATAGGGCACGATTCGGGAATCGGACCCGTGACCTCAGTCACCTACGCTACCAAAACGAGGCAGTCAATAAGCATGATCGAGTTATCTAAAATGCAAGGTTTATAAATCGAAGCATTTAATTTCAAAACAGTAGATATCATGGTGACAGTATGATAGGGATCAATGGATAAAGGAATATATTCGCAGTGAGCCGTGTAACCATATTATCCAAGTGCGACCCCTGATTCCACGTGTTCTATTTTCATACAGGGTAGTGAGGCTTTCTGTATTGGGACAGTGAATTTAATTTTCACCTGTTGATGAAAAGGTATGGTTATATTTTATTAGTATAAAATTGATAAAATCGGCGAAGTTCGAGTCGTTGTTTAGAAAGGATCCCGTACCATTATCTATACATCTTAAGCGTGTCCTTGTTGCCGTTATTAGTGAACAGTAAAAAACGGAAAATAATCACGTTTGTTAAAAAGATATGAGAACCTTGAATATTAATTTTATTCAGTTTTCTAAATTTGTTATTATAGTAGCGTATATAGCGTAGTATAGCAGTCCTTAAGGATAAAATCATGATGAACACAAAAGGGACGTTACTACCCTCACACAGAAGTCCAACCTAATAATGACAGCATTCCTGCTGTCGTATTTCGTTGGTGAGTGTGAGACCGGAGGCCCAATCATTCTGCATCATTCTCCCGGAGGCATTGGTCGCACAATGGGGTCGTACAATGAGGTTGGTGACTCCTACTCCAGGATTCTACTCATGCTTTCCATCAGGTAGAGACACTTTGGTAGGCTTAGATGTATAGAAAAAAAGAAATCATTACGTTTTTAGGATCGGAACTGTAGTCTATTGCGTTCTACAATAGCAAAGAATAAGATAAATTTCCTGTTTGTATTTTCTTCTTCGACATAAATACATGATCAACTATGCGTTACTCTATTTGTTAAAAATTGCATTACACATGTATGTGTAGCAAAGACTATAGATATACGAAACTCTCTAAATTGTCACATCAGAGATAATCATAGCTTTTACAATAAACCCTATCAACTCAAAGAATTAATTCGAGTGTAAAGTTTAAAAGCACTCTTCTATGAATCAGATATTAAAATGATCATCTTAGAACACACGTCTGTTAATAAGTTAGAAGTCGATAACAGAGAGGTATAAAATTTCATTGAAGCATTTGTACTTATCAGCCTACAAAGAAACCTTTCAGCCCATCAATGGATGCAAATTGAAAATCTTATTATCATCATTACGGTTGAAATCGATTCGAAATGAATATATTTGAATAAATTGGTAGTTACGGTTAACACGTGAGTTTCTGAGGTGCAAAGTTAGTGAAATTTCTGAGTGATTCCGAGTAAAATCAGAATAAGGTGCTTAATCTGGGAAGGCCTAAGATGTTTTATGGCCTGAATTCCTGGCAGAAATAATACTGATAAGTAAACTTATTTGGTTTCAGTAGTTTTATGGAAGAAGAATTTATTAAAGTAAATTACCAAACTTTTTGTCTTAAAAAATATTTCAATTTCAATGAATGCTATAAACATGTAATAGTTATTGCTCTGAATGAGATTGGATAAACGAATGATGACGTATTTGATAGAAGGGTTGCTTTCTGATTAGAACATTCCTTTATGAACAAAATGCGAAGCTTTATAAGGACCATTTTGTCAGTTAAATTAAGAAAGCTGGTTTTAAAAAAAAGCAGAAAGGATTATAATTTTCGCTTAATACATCATTTCAATTGAAAAGTTGTATCCTCCATTTATCTGAAAAATAATAAAAGACCGCAACGTCACTTTAGTAATGCAACTACCTATAATTACATAATTATGAAGTGACAGGAATAATTTGAACATATCCAATACATTCAGAGCTACAGATTTAATACCGGTCTTTTGTCTTTTTCTTGCTAAAGTTATTCAAGCAAGAAAGAGCATTGCTTTCGAGGACAACAGAGTAGAATTCTAAGGCCTTTCCCACCTTCCCATCTCGACCCAGATTAAAATACAAATTTACTTATTGAAAACGTTTATAGGCAAAATGCCTTTATATTTATTTCCTTACCTTTATTTGAACTTGACGTTCCAAATCTGTTTTGTTATGTATATGTAATGGCTGACGATGATTTCATTTTTTTTTCTTAATGTGTCTTTATGATTTCATCATCATCTTCCGAGCCTTTATTCCCAAGTTTATTTGGGGTCGGCTACTAGTTCAACCGGTTTTACCTGAATTTCAGTTTTTCCACGGAGCGACTGGCATCGGACCTCCGCAACCCTAAGGGAGAACTGAAATTCGAAGATTGAACTAGTTGTCAGTATATTTGAGGGCACTGACTTCCCAATAACGATTGCCATAGATGTTCATGACAACCGGGACCGACGGCTTTACGTGCTCTCCGAGGCACGGGCGTGAATCACCGCCAAACTTCCAAACTCCGGGCTGCTATTAGGAATTTCCTAAGAAAATCCCAAAAACACTTTTGGCCCGACCCGGTATTTGAACCCGAGACCTCTTGATTAGCAGTCGCATACGCCACTAAACCAACGAGGCAGTTCTTTGTGTCTTTATGATTTATTTTATAGAATTTTACATTGAAAATTCGTTCTCCTGGTCTCGCTCAGTGGTTTATGCACTTCTCCTCAGTACTCCAAATAAACTTTTACTGTGCCAAACTTAACACGCCTCCGTCCCCATAATTTTCATAAAACTGGTACAAAGTTTTTGCTTCACGCATTAATATATGTAAGTAAACATATACACAAACAAAATAATAGTCATAATTTGACAGGTTCAGAAATATAATAGCGGTTTAAATCGTCAATCTATAGTAAAATCCATTAGTTTTTATTTAGTTTTTAATATCTTCTTTAAAAATTTGCAGTTTGCGTACTTTTAGAATTGTTCTATCGCCTATCCAAGGAATAGTAATCAATATGTTCTTTATTCAGTCTCTGATAATTTGTGGCTACATTTATCGCTGTTGCCTTCGAAAAACGTCTTTTTCTCCTATAATACCACTACTTTATATAGGAATATGACGTATACTCTGAACTTAGATTAAGCTTTGTAATATTGTTTTAAGATTTCTATTTATAGTCACAATAGTTCAGATTTTATGACATCTCATAGAGCATGACTTATGAGAGAGATATATATCTAGTATAAGCATGAAACAACACAACTGCCACAGTCAAATATTTTAATTCAAAAACTATTTCACACCCATTGTTTACTTTTTCAAATTATCTGCCAAAATGACAAATGCCAAAATGCCAAAATGTCCTCAGCCTGATGGAAAGCATGAGCAGATTCCAAGTTGGGGATCAGCCTTCTCATTGTGATTGCGTATAATGCAGTTTGGTGACCTCTACTACTGCGTGATAAAACTGCGCTGGTGTAAGTTTTATTTAATAGCAGACGCGCAGGAAATGCGTCAAAGATTATTTCATCAAGATGACTTCATATAATGTTCTCATATAATTCAGGAAAATTTACATCATCATATTTGAAATTCAATTCAATGCCTCAAGTTTTACGGCTTAAAGAGAGCTGATAATCAAGGATTTACGTAAAATATAGACTTCTAATGTCTCTTTAGAGAGAATCGTATGAACATTAATTTTATGAGAATTGCTTCCAGTTCATCTATAATTAAGGCAGTTATTCAGTTGATGTTGTTTTGTCGAATTCAATTGTATTTTTTAATTCACTATTTGCTTTTATAAAGTCGTAATTTTTATAGTCTTTTTACCAATGGTTTTTAAAATTTTTGAACGAATGAAATAGTGCACTTAATTCGATCCGAAGTTTTTGTCTTTTATAAAAACCTAAATAGCTTATATATGAACTCACTTATCCAAGCAAAATTTCACAAAGAAAAAAACCTTCAGAGGAAGAAATGAAACTTGATTAAATTTAAGATTTTCATACTGTCGTAAAAAGGGGAACTGTTCCTCATGATTATAACCTGGTAGATACAGGGGAGGGAATTACTGTTTGCCATTTGCATACGTTCACGATGCTGGAAATAGGCCAAGAAGGAGTATATAAAAGCGTTTGATAAATTGCAAACTTATACGTTGATTTTAATCTTGGCCTCAGAATCGAGTAATGGTGGTATGTAAATAGCGTGTAAATGGGAAGTACACAGCTTAAAACACTTTTAACCCTTAACTATCCAGTATGATTTTGTAACGTAATTGACCAGTGGTGTCCGACAGACTCACTTTATAAATAGAAGGTTTGATAAAGGAAAAAAAAATAATTTTACCTTCACACTGGAATCAAACACTCTAGTGTCTTTTGGACATGACATCTCTGAATATGACCTTACCAATCTTCTCCTTGTTCTTTGTCCGTGCCGTAACTTCCCGTGTCTTTTGCGGTCGGTATCCCTAGACCTCCTTCACCACTCTGCAGTTCTGGGGAATTTGCGTCATTTTCGGTTGCAATCCCGTCTTTTTTTATTGTCAACATCCAGGTAGTCGGCGGTTTACCTCAGCCTCGCTTAGGTTTCAATGTTCATGACCTCATCTTGTCAAATGATCCTTTTCGCACCACCACCGCAGAAACACTTCAGTGAGTTTTAGATATATTCGCAACCTTAAAAAAATACCTTTTATAAAAAAACATGTTTCTTTTTCCAAACTTTTTACTATAAAATCATTATCATCATAATCACAAGCCAATTGCAGTTCACTGCTGGATAAAAAAGTCTTCCAAGGAACACTACATGGCCTAATTTTCTACTTTTTACAACCAGAGCCATTGCCAGCCCTATTACACCAGTCTTATTTAATGTGGGATGCCCTCTGGACAGATAGCGAGACCACTTTAAAGTCATTAAAAATTAAACCTTCAATTTAGCTAGATCTAAACCAGATTACAACCAAAGGCCTAGGTAACCTTTCAACCTTACGAATAAATATGACTTATTTTAATTAAACTGAATTTGAAATTAATTAAATTATTTTAGTAAGTAGATTAATTTTGCGGTAATTGCAGGTTATGGACGAGCAAATAAATTCACTGTAGGTAAATAATAATCAAAAAAGACTGATTTTGCTATGTAATGAATTTGATTCCAATCAGTTAATTTTTACGGTGTTTTGGAAAAACGAATTCCAATATTTGTTTCATCAATCACTGCCCACGGATCAATTAACATCTCTCAATTTATATATCCTAACTTTCACGTTTGTTTAAATACATTAGTATACGAAAACACGGATGAACATACAAAAGAACATCAAACACTCAACAGATTAAAAACAGTGTTGCCAACAATCGTCCGTCGGTGTTGCGAGCGAACATTTAATTTTAATGCTCTTTAAAAGGGTCCGCCTCAACTTAATTAGTTAGGGTTTATCTACAAGTTTCCCTGTGCATGTTAATTTCATTTCTACTATTATAAATGGGTGCTTGTTAGTATCCTGTGACTTTTTAAGCATGTGGCTTTTAACTTTTACAGTACACCGTTTTGGGAATAGAAAACTGCTGTTTCTTTGAATGTTAAATGTTATGAATTTACAGTCCATGATACTATAAAATAAAGTATAGCACTCCGAGAGATGGTCATGACTTAGGAGACACAAAACACGTCAATTCCTCTATAGAAGAAGGCTTTCAAACTTTATAATTTGGGCGAACGTTTTTTTTAGTTTATACCAAAACTAGCTGCGCCCCGCAGTGTTACCCGCGTATTTTCGGGATATAAAGTAGCCTACATATGTGATTATTCAGAACCCGTTTTTAAATTCGCCATTTATAAACTATCATTATGGTTTCTATGCAAGTGTGTTAAGCATAGCAACCTGTGGAGTTTTGACAGGACATAAACAGTGATAATTAATTCTACGATTTAATAATTACATATTATTAATAATCACCTAGCTTTCGCCCGTTTATCTCGATTATCGCAGTTAAAAGTAGCCTATGTGTTATTCTGATATATGAATTACTGTAAAGTTTTATACAAATCCGTTCAGTAGTTTTTGCGTGAAAGAGCAACAAACATACATACACACATATTCATAAACTTTCGCGTTTTTAATATATGAAGATGAAGATTATAAAGTTGAAGTGAGAGCCTTCGACCGATGACAATACACTAATTTCAAAAAAAATACAAAAAAAAAATTTTTTTTTTTAAACAAATTAGTTTTTTAGTCTTTGTAAAAAAATAGTTTTAAAAACTAAACAAACACGTCTTTAAAATAATTTTAATGTAATAAATATTTCAATAACGTCGCCCAACGCTTTTTACATTAAAATTATTTTCTACTTTTTAGTTTAAAAGCGTATTTGTTTAGTTTTATAAAACTATTTTTTTTATTGTATAGGGTCAGGCCCTATCCATTAAGTAACAGGTTAATTGTTATCTTAAAGTATAAGTAGGAACTCTATCATGTTAAGAGCTAAAAGAAGCTAATATCTTAGGATAATAAATTTTATAGGTCAAAAGAAGTACGATGAGATCATACAAATGTGTTCTAAACTTACATGCTCAATTTCCGCAAAACTTATTTCCTTTTATGCCTGTAATTTTATTACATGGTTGCCTGTTAGAGATTGCTTTTTAACGGTAAGACCGCCACCAGTACTAACCTAGCATTGAGTTATATATTTAAATATCTGGTGAACATTACAGTGATTTATTATTATTGAAAATAATAATAACTACGTAATATTAGGTCTTTACCTATGAAATTGCCGTTTTGTATGCAATAAGTGAAAGTACTTATTTTTTCTAACTTTTTTATTTAAGTTATTCGAAGTAATCACCTATGCAATCGACGCATCTTTGCCTTCTTGTAAAAATCAGCTGGACGGGAGGCAACAAACTCTTCAAAGACATTTTGTACTGCCTCTCGGGAATTCAATTTTTTACCTACTAAAAAGTTGTCTAAATTTTGGAAAAAGTAATAGTCGGTGCAAGGTCTGGTGAGTATGGCGGATGAGGGAGAGCTTCCAATCTCAGCTCTTGCAGCTTGGAGACTGTCTGTTGCGCAGTATGGGGTCGCGCGTTGTCGTGAAAAAATAAGTACTTTCACTTATTGCATACAAAACGGCAATTTCATAGGTAAAGACCTATTATAACAAATGCGAAAGTAACTCTTTCTTTCTGTTTGGCTTTCACGCCAAAACTACTGAACCGATTTAAATGAAATTTGGTACACAGAAAGTCTAGAGCTTGAGAAAAGACATGAACTTTTTTTTGCTGCGAAAACCGAAAACGGACGCGAAACCAGTAAAAGAGGAATAGTACATTAGTCAAAACATTATTACATCATCTATGTAAATATTTGGATTTCGTAATATTATATTCCACTGATTAAACTCTAGTGTATTCATAACACCCCAATTTCATTACACAAATGTTGAAATACGCAATATCTCACTGTAACACAGCTGACAAATTGTTCAATACATTCTATTTCGACATTATACAACACCTACTGTCTTACTGCGTCGTTTACATTTAACGAGAGCTCAATATAACTTAACTAGATACTTACTCACAAACTTAGTCATTCGTAACATGAAATTAAACCATAAGTATACACTAACCGCAGGATTCTCTATTGCGTAAAGGTGTGTACTGATAAGTTAAACTGTTCGACTGTTTAAATATGATAATAATAAATGATGATATTCATTCCCGTGTTATAGATTAAAGAACTCATTCATTCATCATTTTCAATTAAATAAATTAATTACTATATTAAATTCAATGGCAAAATGTCATGTGGCAATACAGCGTGTCTTGCCAGTCCCCAACTCGCACTCGGTGAGCGTACTGAGAGCATACCTCCCCTTAGAGGAGACCCGTGCCCAGCAGTGAGACGTTATAGGTTGTAGTTGTTGATGATTATCTTAGTGTCATCGTCAAGAGAGCCTTATAGTTCATTGCTGAACATAGGTCTCTCCAAAAACAGAAAGTTTTGACCTCCTAAAAGACGCTAATCAAACTGATATGATGTCTTTCAAGTTTTCCTTCTTCTAACAGTGCTGTTGTTGTTTCTGAACTTATATCTATGGAATAAATATGTAGAAAAATTATGTTTTCTTAATCCGTCACAACATGGACATGTGTAAGCAATCGTGTAAGATTTATTTTGTGAAGTAGAATACAAGGTAATGGTGATGTGGGATATAGTTATTTATGAAGATGCTCACGGTACTCATTCATTTTATATCAAAATGTGTCATTTTGAGTTCAAAGCTTAAATCATATCAAATCAAATCTTATACGATATGCTTAAACTCTTTAGAGGCCATTATTCCCGCTTAGTACTTACCTACCTACGAATTGAGTGATGGTGATGTAATGAATGAATGATGAATTAAATACAATTAAAAAAGAAAGAACACAACAATAGTGCTCATAACTTATGGGCTATACGTAGTATATATTTATGTATATATAAATAAGTATTTATTGTTGTATTTTCTATAAAACTAGTTGATCCAAAAGACGCTATTATATCAATAGCTATTAAATTACGGCAGTTCAGAAAACAAACAACAAGGGACTTTTTTATAATTTTACTTTCTATTAGAACTATTTATTTAAATATTCATTTGAGGACGTTTGACGACACACAAAATTTGTGGACGTTTCTTGAAACTTCCTACCTTGAAACTTGAATACCTATAATATTAGAAAAGGGGGAAATAATACATTCTCTCTCGACTTGTAAATTAAGAGAACGCAACAAGAATATTTTTTTAAGAAAAAGCCAAGTATTGGAATAAATATGAATAGTGTTCAAACAAAACCTTATCACCCACTGTAGTATATTCTTCTATATTGTCGTCGGCTCACAGACACACGCGCCCACTCGCTATCGTCGTTAACAGTCGGCTCCACTGTGTCACGACCGCACGTGAGCAGGAGATGTCATAATGCTTCCTACTCATTCATTCACAGATAGTACAGTGAGCGAGTGAATGAATGACTGACTGAGTGACACGTACACTTTGCCTACATCTGGTATGTTTACAACACAATACAGAAATGTAATTGCCACTTAGTTTGTTTAATTCAGCGACAAGTTTAGCGTCGAACGTTTAGCTTAGTATGAATGTTGCTTTACACACAGACCGCAGTGTTCGTTACTGCATAACGCAGGTTAAGAGACACGTGAATTTATCTACCACGATTTAATTAAAAGCAAGGGTGTAATTAGAAGGAATGGCATAAGTAGAACATATTAAGCTGGTGTGTAGAAGATAGGACATTGACATGTAGGTAGGACATTTAATTTATTTATATACGCCTAGAATATTTTAAGTATGTTTGTAAACGTGTCTGGCATATAAATCATCCCTACTTATGGCTACACTCATTTCTAATATAGCGTTAGTACAAATTTTTAAGTTTTCATAAGTTCGTCTGATTGATTACCTAACAATATCCAATAACTAATATTATGAATAAATTAAAGTTACCCAAATCTAACAAAATAATTGAACATTGAAAGTTTTTTATCAGACAAAGTTTATCATTTTGTTAAATATACATAATGTAAAAAAAAAATGTAAATGTGCAATATTAAATTCAGTATATTTATTTTCTAAATTAATGTAATTATTATTTCGAAACTTTAGTTGAAAAATAATTTAAAACATTATGCGCCAACACACAATGTTACTTTAAAGGATGAAAAATAAAATAATTGTCGGTCAATCTATGGCTAAATATTTTTAAACGATTTCAAAAAAGGAGAAGGTTCTCAATTCGACTGTATTTTTCCTCTTTCTTCCTCTTCTTAGTGCCTCCCATGTAGTCTCTTATTAAGGAAACCAGGACTAAAGATAGGATCTGAAGATAGTATCCTTAAGAAATTGAGGGAACTCCTCGAATATCATAAGCATACCTAACGCGATTAGGGTACTCGAAATAGTTTTTCTTTAAAGTCGGTTTTTTTGTTGAAATTATCAAATTATATGCTTATGCTTTGTGACAAAAATAGAAGTAAATTATTATATAAAATAATGGTCTAAATCTGGGTTTAATTTTCATACTTTGAACTATCCTGCAGACTCATTTAAATTTAAGTTTCATAACTTTCGGAATCATATAATATCTACCAAACTGTAACTAACCAATCTTTTGCAGGATTATGGTTGAATTTTAGACTACCCTCCAAGTTATGTACGAGTACGTTCAGCAGAGGAATTTAATTTACCTGTATAACCGTTTAATGTTGTTAGAGGTTACGTAAGTTATCCGGGTAATGGTTGCCAGTGTCTTTGAGATAGTAGGGGAAATGGTAATTTAGTTAAAGTGATAGAATTTAACTATGCACTTATACTAGGTTGATATAACGTATTTAGGAGTGATGCTATTTATTGGGGAGGGTTGGGTGATTGATTATGAAACACAAACTTTGGTATGCAATAATTTCAACAAACAATTTTATATTGTTGTGACTGTTATTATTGATAGATAGAAGAAAACTCTTTATTTGAAAACTTCTTGAGTTGAGAAAATAAAATATATATTATCAGATATATCTAGTGTACAAACGGCGGCCTGATTACCAAAAGCAATTTCTTTCAGGCAAATTAAAGATGGATCAATAAATTTTGGAGACCCAGTAGTAGTTTATTTTGAGAAACTTTTTGTTATTATGAAAAATATATCAATACATATATAAAAATATTTTTCATGAATTTATTGTAGCACTTTGTCAACGTAATAGAAACACATATTCAAACAAAATTTCATCTTTCTAACACTAACCGTTTGAACGCTAAGTCGAGGATGGACGGACGGACGGACATGACGAATCTGACGAATCTATAAGGGTATAAGTCTTGAACTACGGAACCCTAAAAAGAAAAATAAATGAGGTGTGATATTATTAATTTTACCTTAACCTAACTGTAATTATTGCAATGAACGTACAAGGACAAAGATAACATTGCAAGAATTTTTAGCTTGTTTTATACGCGCGTGTGATTACTTGACATCAAACCTTTTTGGGAATTTAATAGCTTTCAGACGTGACAAAGGAAAAATTTAAATTGGGACTGAGACAGCTATAACTGCATTGTCTTTTCTCTGAATGGAGGAGTCATTTTAGACAAGCACAATATCCTACTTATAACTTCATATTTTAGCTATTTTCTATATAGTTTTACTGTAGACATACACTCGATATTGCAGATTTATAGTACTTCAAACTCCTTCAACATAGTTTCGTAACTTTCATTGCGAGTTCTAAGACAGTTTAACTTCCTTTGGGACTCGACAAATATCAAGCTTTGTAGCCCGCAATAAAACTAACAACACGTATTAAGTACAAATACATAGTCAACTTATCGTAATAGTCTATTTGTATGTCCAACACGCTTTCACGCCAAAACTTTTGAACCGATTTAGTTGAAATTTGGTATAAAAATACTCTTATGCCTGAGAATAGAGATAGGATATTTATTACCGCGATAACTAACAAACCTGCGGGTGAAGCCGCGAGAGAAAGCTAGTGGCTTATGTGTTTTTCACCTGAGATGATTAATGAAACTTAAATCATTCTCAGCTGCTGTATAAGAATGCGTTATAAGAAAAAAAGTTACCAAGTACGAGTCGGACTCGCCCATGAAGGGTTCCGTAGCAGCAAGTAACATCATATAAAAGTTTTTGTAGTTTGTTTTGTAACTTGTGTTACTTTCATTGATGTTTTAATAATAGTGTTTTGATTGAAAGAAATGTAAATTGCGGTTTATGATTTATGACGTATTAAAAAAAAAACTCCTCACTAGATCTCGTTCAAACCAATTTTCGTTGGAAGTTTGCATGGTAATATACCTCATATATTTTTTTTAGTTTTATCACTCTCTTATTTTAGAAGTTACAGGGGGGGGGGGACACATTTTACCGTTTTGGAAGCGTCTCTCGTGCAAACTATTCAGTTTAGAAAAAAATGATATTAGAAACCTCAACATCATTTTTGAATACCTATTCACAGATACACACGTGTGGTTTTGATGAAAAAAAAATTTTTAAGTGTCAGTTATAAGTATGGGGACCCCCAAAATTTATTGCTTTTTTTCTATAGTTGTGTAGAAAGATTAATGCGGTTCACAGAATACATCTACTGACCAAGTTTCAACAGCATAGCTCTTATAGTTTCGGAGAAAAGTGGCTGTGACATACGGACGGACAGACAGACAGACATGACGAATCTATAAGGGTTCCGTTTTTTGCCATTTGGCAACGGAACCCTAAAAAGTATCAAATATGTTAATAATTCTTTGAAATCTAGTTAAACGGTATGCTTAAAAAAATTATTATTTTCAAATTTAAAAACGACCTAGAAATTTTGTATCAAAAGTGAGTTGATTCCATAAATACATACTCGTACTTTAAATTTGAGTTGCCAGTGTGTTTTTGACAACCGGGACCTACGGCTTAACGTGCTTCTGAGCCATGAGCGTGAATTAACTTTCATACTCCAGGCAGTTAGAAAATCCTAACAACACCTTTTCCCCGACCGCAGCAGACCAGCAGACGCAATATACAATAACAATAATTTTATTCCAGTCATCACCATGAATAAGTTATAAAATTGTAAGACCGTCACTTATTCAAAAAACAACTCCTTATTATGTACAAGTTAAGTAACATCTTATTTATTTAACAAAAGAATTTAACGATGACCTTTTGCTCAACCGCTAAAACAGACATCAGTATAAAAGTCCAACTTCTGGCAATAAAAAAAATAAAAACATTGAATAATATCGCCATAAGCCTTGTTCACCTTAAAAAGTTGCCATGTTTATTACTTTTAATGCTTTATTACAGCTAAAATGTTGCCAGTCGTGAAAATAATAAAATTACAGTGCTTAATGGTGTATAAAAAAGTAAATTTTCGGCAACGACTAGTCGTAAATGCTCGGCAGTGGGAGTCTGAAAATGAGGTTTTCCTATTATTATGTGATTTAGTGGTAGTTGACGTTTCTCAAACTTCGAATAAAAATGTCCAAGCAATACATTATTTAAAGTACCTTTAGTCCTCACCTAATTTAGGTGGCATCACTACACTACATGGAGGATAATTACAGGAGTAACCGCGCTCGCGATGGGTATTCATCTACAACTGATATCTTACTTCTGAGTTCGAGTCTCCTCTCAGGAGAGGGGTATGGCCATACGTCTTCACGGCTAATGCGGTTATGGAACTGGCAAGACGACGTTGTGGCTACTTAATCTTGTCATTGGATGTTTTTAAGCTGCTTGAATGACACCAACTTAGTTTCACGACTATTATCCTATGATAACAACTGGGACCTATTGCTTAACTTGACCACAGAGACGACCATGGATGGTATCAAGTCACTAATGGTCACCCATCAAGGTACTGACCGCGACATTATTGCTTACCCTCGGTGATTGTTTCTTATTACTAGGGCAACTTGGTTATGGCTGGCATTGTCTGACGCTTAGACTGGGTTTTCCCCTTTACCGTAAAATATATAGTATGAAATGTTTATATTATATTTATCAACATACACAAAATCATATCATTATAATCTAACATATAAATTATATTAAAATATACTGAAGTAGAGTTAATATTTTACGTTAACCAAATAAATTTGTACATGAGTGTAACTTTATTCGATTTTAATATGCAACAAACTCACATGTGCCACTTTCTATCATGGAATAGTATGTAGTCCACAAATATCTGGAAAACTGGCACAAAATTTTGTTGAAGGTATTTGTGTGACGATAGATCTAGTAGTAGAGCCAAACGGATTTCAGCACGAATGGGTTGGCTCAACCGAGGCAGTACTACCCTCACACAGAAGACCATCCTAGTAACGAAAGCATTCTAGCTTTCGTATTTTGTTGATGATTGTGAGACCTTAGACTCAATCACCATGCCGCATTTACAATAAGGATGGTGACTCCTACTCCTGGATTCCACCAATGCTTTTCATGAGGCACAGAAGAGTCACTTTGGTAGGCTTAGATATAAAAAAGTTGTCAAAGAGTTTAAAGAACCAAAGAAAGTCGTTGGATAGATGCGGACTATCCAAAATCCGGATAGTTGGCACTCCTAAGAGGCAGTTTCAGTAGCTTACAGCGATAGGCGATGAGGATTTAAAAAAAAAAGTTGGTAAGTTACACTTTTATAGTTGTGTTATTATTTCTAAAGAGAGTAATAAATTGCCAAAAAATGTGCTTATTTATTTTCTTATTGTTTTGTTAGCTAAGCTAATTTATAATAAATCCTAAGATTTGACTGCCTTGTTGGTCTAGTGGCTAGCGTATGCGGCTGCTGATCAAGAGGTCTCGAGTTCGATTCTCGGGTCGGACCAAATATTTGTGTGATCCACAAATTTTCATTTCGGAGTCTGGGTGTTTTCTATGTATAATATGTATGTATTTACAAAAAAAAGAACAGGTATACTTATGTATTTATATCAGTTATTTAGTACCCATAATACAAGTTCGGTTTAGTCTGGAACTAGATGACGTTTTGTGTAAGATGTATGAAATATTTATTTATTTATTATTAAAGGTACTGTTGATTAATCGCTATTCTTATAAACAATTTTACATAAATAACTATTTAGGTGAGTTTTGCGTGGTGTACATTTCAATGACATACTATTCACCACTATTGTTTAAATAATGACTGAATGTCAGATGTGTATGTCTTATTTGCTAGTTGTTTGACCTCGCCACTTTCTGTTTTACTGAGTATTGTGGGTTCAATCCCCGCATGGAAAAATCCTATAAGTATTCCTGAAAAAATACCGAATAAGAATAAAATTGAAAAAATTGCATCTATCTTATAGTATCCGAGACTGCATGCGGCTTTAATCGGTTCGAATACGACATAGCCATCAACTGGTGGTATCCGGAGGGATTTCCGCACAGAAAAAGAAGGGGGTGAGCCTCAAGACCTTTTAGCAGAAATACAGTTATGCGCTTAGAATACCCACCAGGGGAGTCTTTGTGTTCGTTGTTGGTTGGTCTAGTGGTTAAAGTGGTCGCCATGTCGCTTCCTACTTCGCCAAGTGTCGTGGGGTCAAATCCTACGTGGGCAAACACTTTGTGTGATTCACAAATTGTTGTTCTAAGTCTGGGTGTTCGTTGTGTCCGTTTCATGTATGTTAATAAAGTCCCCCGCGATACAGGATTTATATTCCTAATGCAGAAGTTGTCTTTTATTAAAAAAAAAAACTCGTGATATTCCCTCTGCTACATGACTATTCCTAGTAAAACATAAAACTTTGTTCAAAAATGGTTCGTGTGAGTTCTATTTTATTGTACATTTTCATCATACATCAGGCCGCTTTTAATATCATTATCTAAATCAAGTTTACTTTGCGTCATTCAACTGAGATAACTTATTTTCAAATTTCATTTTCAAAGCCCTTTGGTAAAAGTCGTACTTTTATTAAATTTGAGAGTTGATATTTTAAAGAAATCAGTATTTGGGATAATATAATTTTGCTTTGACAGTCTCTGTCTCAAAGTAAATTGAATATCAATTACTGTAAAATACTTACATAGAAATAAAATATTGTGTAAATATTATAACAAATAATAAATAAATAATAAATATTTTGGACATTTTACACACAACATCATCTAGCCTCAAGTTAAGCAGAGCTTGTGTTACCCATAACAGACAACTGATATAAATAATAAACATAGTTTTTTTATTGTAAATACATACACATTATACATATAAAACACCCAGACTCCGAAACAAATATTTGTGAATCACACAAATAATATTTGGTCAGACCCGGGAATCGAACCCGAGACCTCTCGATCGGCAGTCGCATATGCGAACCACTAGACTACCGAGGCAGTCAATGATACAAATAAAAAAATGGAGTGTCTGTATGTAATATTAAATGAACATTAGAACAGAAACCTGCGGAAACAGTTTTATTCTAAATGCATATAAGAAAATTGGGTAATAACATCAAAAAAATATTTTTTTTTGTCGGTCTGTTGGTCTGTCTGTTTGTTCCGGAAAAATTCTGGAATGGCTGGACCGATTTCGATGATACTTTCACTGGTAAGAGAGAAAGAAAGAAATAAACTTTTTCTTTCTTTCTTTTTTTTTCTTACTTTCACTGGTAGAAAACTGATGACCCAAGGAGTAACTAAGGCTAAATTTTATTAGCTAGCTTAAGTTACTCAAGATTTACAATGATAACCGTGAGACTCAGGTCATTAATATTATTATAACACTGTAAAAATAAAATGTAGATTTTGAATAAAAAATACCACAAATGGAACGCAATACCAATATATGGTTCGGTAGTGAATTAAATGGTTCCTTCACGATATCGTCATGGATAGATTGTTCAAGTGGAAAAGCCTGTTAATGCTGCGGTTTGCGACCGCCTTGAAAGCCGCTCCGGAGTATTAGTAGCCATATATTATTTACGCAAATGGAAATAACTTCTTTAATACGAGTCATAACAGATTTATTCAGGGAATACGTGATATTATGAATAAACAATTTATAGTAACAATTCATTAGGAAAAGTCCTGGAAATTCATTGTTAATAAGCCTATTGACAGTAAATAAAATAAATTTTGATAATCAGCTTGTCTATTCTTTTATTCGAAATCTGATTCGATTCTTAAAATAAAGCGATTATTTATTCAAGATGGTCTTTCGAGCCGATTGTTTGAATTAACACCGGTTAAATAATAAATTGATGTAATATCAATAACGCTGAAGTTAATACTTAGAAAATTAACAATTTATGAAAATACTGAAATAAATGTGTTCATAATCTTTAATATATATTGAAGCCTTTATTACCAATATTATTTGGGGTCGGCTTACTAATTCAACCGGTTTTACCTGAATTTTAGTTTTTACACGGAGCGACTGGCCTAGAACCTCCGAAACCCTAAGAGAGAACAAATCAATTTGTTTAATCATGTTTTCATAAACCGAGCATTAGCAATTCGACCATGCAGAAGAGCGAACTGAAAGCGATTAATGTAAAAGATTTATCGATTACAAAATGGAAGTTGCAATGAAAACATCCTCAAAATACACTCTCATTCATGTAACAGAAAACGCTCTGAAAATAAGTATACTTAATATTGGGATTAGTCGCAGCTGCGGGCTTTTCACATTTGTTTGTCCACTGTGACATATCTGGTCATCCGTAACCATCTTACGTAATCAATTTAGCTACTATGTCCTCGACAGATGACCAGATTATGTAGACCCCTAGTCTCTCCACAAATTTCCTTGCCTAACGAAACATTTGTTTCACCAGAAGGGGGCAGGGAGGTCATAGTGAGACAGTCTATTTGGAGATTGACCGGACTGTACGTGTTTTTGGTTTCCTTCATTTTTGTAACGATGTTTGTTCAAGCTTTCCCCAATATTGGGTCGAGTGCAAATGGGTATGTGCCGCCGAATGGTTTAATCAATCGAATAACATCGATCACATAAATTGTCACATATTGATCACATACAATCGAATACATTGATGATGTAAAATTAAATTTTACACAATTTTCATTTTTTGAAGACATTTTGTGTAGGATCTTAATTAATGAAACATAGTGCACTAGTGCAACAATATGAGTTAGACGGAGAACTAAACATGTATGACCAGACAGCAATGATAAGTGACTAGCACTGCCAACGAGTACGTTATGATAACACCGACTCACATAACTCCCAAAAATATCGTTTATTAGTCTTAACAACTACTTACTGAAGGCTTGCTTTTTATGGATGGTTGAATATTTTTATTCTTTCACGCAAACTTTAGATGAAACTCTACAATAATTTAGGCTACTATTTGCTGCGATACACGCGAACGGAGCTACAGGAAAAAGCAAGTTTTCTTGAACATGTAGTACTGTATTCCAATAAACCATTATTTTTTACGAGTATAATCGGCTAAAACCTTCTTTCAAAGGAAATACCTATGTCCAGCAGTGAAGTGTTAGAGGCTGTTGATGATGATGATGATGATTAACTTATATATAAAATTCTCGTGTGATAATGTTAGTTACCATACTCACCCGAAACGGCTTTATCCATTTGGATGAAATATTGTATGCATATCAGGTAGGTCTGAGAATCGGCTACTATCTATTTTTCATACCCCTAGGACGCGAGCAGAGCCGCGGGCATCTGCTAGTTTTTATAAAATACACCTTAAACACACATTCGAAAACACTTGATTGATTTCATTTCAGTTCACGCTGTACTAAAACAGCATCTTTGAAATTTCGTAATAAATTCAAATAAATAAAATAAATTAAATTTAAGCAAGAGTTGTCACGCATTTCTCTAACATTTACGTTTAAACCATTTTGAAGAGAAATTGTCCTATTTCGGATAATCCACGATTTATTGACACTAAACTAGTACAACCAGTTACTCCGTGCGTATATAACCGCAATACTCCAGAGGATCACACATTTCATCAAATAGTAATAATTAACCCTGCCAGTAACAAGGGCGGTAACAGCTAAACTTAACATGTACCGACATCTATTCTAGTAAAACACGTTGGAACAAGGCCCTTGCCTGGAACATTGACCGTTTCATTACACTTGTGAACATTTATTCTTGGTCACAATTCTCTCACATTGCGTTATCCGTCCCTTTCTGTATTTTTGGACGCGTGACAATCTATCTACATCTGTTACATACGGATATTTGAAGGGTTAGTTTTATTTTGCTCCAAAAAGTTTTGTGGAGTGAATTATATTCTATTAAGACTTATAATAATTTAAGAAAAGTAAATTGTTGTAAAGTCTAAAATATGTACAGTTGTATACGTTGACCTAATTTTTATTGTGACAATGTAGCCGCAACGTCGAATCGTCATTGTATAATTTTTTTTTGCCGTTTTTTTGAACGTGTGACAAACACATAATTCTGTAAATAATTTTCCAAAATTGCTTGTCTACAGCTCAATGTTTATTTCTTGTGAATAAGGAAGACTAATAAAATAGAATCTAATAGAACTAATAAAGAAAAATCTATTATAAGCTTAAACTATTGCGTGTGTAGTAAACTGCTCTTAAGGATTTCCGAATAGCTCTAGTCATTAAATATTATATCTATAAATAATAATAAATAAATATCTTCGAACATCTTACACACAACATCATCTAGTCCCAAACTAAGCAGATCTTGTATTATGGGTACTAGACAACTGATATAAGTACATTTTTTTTTTTGTAAATATATACATATTATACATAGAGAACACCCAAACTCAGAAACAAATATTATTAACCACACAAACATCTGGTTCGACCCGGGAATCAAGCCGAGACCTATTGAGCCGCAGCCGCATACACTAACCACTAAACCAACAAGCCCCTCTTTATATGTTTCAACTACAATCTAAGTTTGATCAGCATACAATCTTGTCAACTGTGTATCTTAGAAACGTCAAATTATACACATTAAAACTGTTGCAATAGACTTAACAATAGTGTAGTTTAAATTGCTGTACTGTGTACTGTGTATTGAATTGTATCGTGTATGTAATTTACGGTACACAACGTTAATTTAATAATATGTGTGTGTGATTGTCTTGTTCTATCATTAGGTTACTTAGTTGTGGTTTTAACAAGATAAGATTATAATATGTGCAATACAATCTTGAAAATTTTGGCCTTCTGCAATTTCTTTGACAAAACTTACTTACTGAAGTTTTGAAGTGTTTTTTATCATAGTAATTAGACTAATTTATGTTTTATTCCCTTGTTGATGCTTACTGAAAGGTCTTAATATTTATGATGAAAATAACTTTCATTACTTAACTTTCATTTTATGATTCCGGGTCCTTTAAGAGGGGTGTGAAAAAGCATCTCACAAAGCCGCCATAGTTTGGGTCAGCATCGCCATACTTCCTGCATAGCAGGCAGTCTGGTGGCCCCCACTCTTGGATTCCATTCATGCTTACCATCAGGCAGAGTGGAGTCACATTGCTAGGCATTAAGTAAAAAAAAACCTATTCGTACAATAATTTTAAGATTTATTTAATGATACCATTTGAGTCCTAAGCCCTTAAGATTTATAACTTCAAAGATACAACCCTAAATCATCAACAACCCATAATGTAATACTGCTGGGCTCAAGTCTTCTCTCAGGAGAGGGTTAAGGCCATACGTCCCCACGCTAGCCGAGTGCGGGTTGGTGACTGGCAAGACACGTTGTGGCTACGTAATCTTGCTGTTGGATGTTTTTAAGCCGCCCGAAGGCCTTCAACTAAGCTTCACGACTGCTATCTTATGATAACAACCGGGATCGACTGCTTAACATGACCTCCGAATCACGGAAACGCTCCTAACACAAACGCTGACATCGCCGTTGTTGCTTACCTTCAGTGATTGTTTCCATTAACTTAAGGCCACTCGACTATGAGCTTTACAAACCATACATAGTAACAGACAAATTCATAATCCTCCTTTTGACGTCATTGGTTAAAATAACTTTAATGAAAATAAAATACCAATACCAACTTAGGGCCACAGCACACTAGCTACTTTTATCATCGGCGAACGGCGATTTTGCGACTGCATCGATGCTGCTTCGCGTTTTAGCGACTTCCTGCGTTCGATCGCGGTATCAAAATCGCGCGTCATGTTATATCATTCGCGACTTTCTGCGTTCGTATCGTATCGGAAACGTGCATTTTAGCGACTGCTCAGATGCTTGGATCGCGTCGGCTGTAGTGTTGTCTATAATGTTCCGAAGCCAAATCGTTGCTACAGGCATCCGAATGTGTGCGGAGAGTAGCGTTCAGCTGCTGTGTCGCGCTTCTAAAAAGCGACTCAATCTCCGCGTTTGGCGTGTTTAAGTGTGCGGTGTGGAGCGTTCGGCCGCCGTATTTAGCTTCTAAAAAAGCGGCCAAGTACGAGTCGGACTCGCCCATGAAGGGTTCCGTATCAGCAAGCAACATCATATAAAAGTTCTTGAGGTTCGTTGTTACTTTGATCGATGTTTTTATAATAGTGTAATGATTGAATGAAAGGTAAATTGCGTTAACGATTTATGACGTATTAAAAAAAACTACTTACTAGATCTCTTTCAAACCAATTTTCGTTGGTAGTTTGTATGGTAATGTACATATTTTTTTTTAGTTTTATCACTCTCTTATTTTAGAAGTTACAGGGGGGGGGGGGGCAAAATGTATTGCTTTTTTTCTATTTTTATGTAAAAATTTTAATGCGGTTTACAGATTACATCTACCTACCAAGTTTCAAAAGTATAGTTCTTATGGTTTCGGAAACAAGTGGCTGTGACATAGGGACGGACAGACAGACAGACATGACGAATCTATAAGGGTTCCGGTTTTTGCCATTTGGCTACGGAACCCTAAAAAGGGACTTGTTGCCGACCGTCGATTCTAAAAGTAGCTAGTGTGCTGTGGCCCTTAACTAGCACATGTCACGGAATATTTTTTCATTACCGCTTGTCGCTAACATGGTATTGACAGCAACCGTCTGTACGAGTTAAATGAAAATGTTGAGCGTCAAGATTTACTGACCCAATTAAGTATTACGATACATAATGTTTACAATTTAATTTACACGAGTTATCATTACTTAAAGCTAGCTGCTAGAAGTAAGTCTAACGCTTTGCAGAGTTAATCGCGATTTACAACTATAAACGCAGGTAACATCGCGGTACTCAAGCAGTACAAAATAAGAGTTTTAAGTCGTGTAAAGGCGCAATTCCACTGAGGCAACACTGAACGACAAGTCGCTTGATAGTTGTTCCCTAGTGTTGCCTATTGTAGGCGTTCGACTTTGTGGCAGAAAATTCGAATGATGTCGCATGCGGAATTTGTTGCCCCCTGTCGCATGAGCGTTGTCGGACTTGAGTGTAGCATGCGTCTAAAGCAATTCTATTCAGGCAACTTCAGTTTAGTACATCATGTCACTACAAACAGTCGCGGCGGCTGCTTATTTGGTTATCGCTTATAATCGCAAAAGGAAAAGGAAAACGCCCCGATATTGGAGAAGAGAGCTATATGTCGTAGATATAGAAGAGAGCTAACCAATGATTTTTTACCTTCAAACCCGCAAAATAATTATATTTACCAGATAATTGTGTCAACTTGTCATTTCTCAGTTTAATGTCCTTATACTCAGGGGTTTTATTGTTCCATAATTCGGGCGAATTATGGTAATCCTCTATAAAAGCTACGGTTTTATCATTCGACCACTCCATGTCGCCTTCTTCAAGCCGCATGGATCCGTTGACTGTTGGATAGACGGCGACACTGTTCGACACGTCCAATCGTGTCGAAAGACGACACAATCTACAGGCAACAACGGTCAACTCGTAGCATGCGGCAAGGAGACATATTTTTTGTCGCTTAGTGTTCCTTCTATAGAAAGACCGAATGTAGCATGCGTCAATGCCGCATGCTACATGTTGCCTAAATGTTGCCTCAGTGGAATTGCGCCTTAAGAGATAATAACAAAAAATGTGTGTGCGCGATTCACACACGATAGAAGTGAAACTTCAGTAAATCGACAAAAGAATGAGATGAATATATATAAAAAGCTGTAATACGCAGCTGCAAACACGGTACAGTAGTATTAGCTCACGTACTTATCACATATGTTAAATACACGATAATTGCTCAAATACAAGTAAGTATTAAACAGTGTGCAATATTCATACACATCGACATTTGCTCTCTCGCTCTGGCTCACTATTTAGGGTTCCGTATCCAAATGGCAAAAAACGAAACCCTTATAGATTCGTCAAGTCTGTCTGTCTGTCTGTCCGCCCGTATGTCACAGCCAATTATCTCCGAAACTATAAGAGCTATACTGTTGAAATTTCGTCAGTCGATGTATTCTGTAAGCCGCATTAAGATTTTTACATACAAATAGAAAAAAAACAATACATTTTGGGGGTCCCTATACTTGGAACTGAAACTAAAAAATTTTTTTTTCATCAAACCTCTATGGATAGGTGTTCAAAAATGATGTTGAGGTTTCTAATATCATTTTTTTCTAAACTGAGTAGTTTGCGCGAAAGACACTTCCAAAGTGGAAAAATGTGTGTGTGTCCCCCTCTAACTTCTAAAATAAGAGAGTGATAAAACTAAAAAAAATATATGTTGTACATTACCATGCAAACTACCAACGAAAATTTGTGTTTCTTACCTGTCGTTTTTCCGTTGCATCCGGTTTGAAATCACAACGATTCTAAAGAAGTTTCACTTAAAAAATTAAGGATCCACAATTTAACTTAACTCTACTGCGGTGAATAAAAAGTGTTCGATTTTATTTCTTCTTAATTTGAAAATGGGACCAAGAATATAACGAAATTAAATCTTGAACCAAATGAAAATTGATGGCTTTACCCAAGGACAATAGTAGCAATAAATTATCAAGACCACAATAACAACTTAGAATCTTTAATATCTAAGACTATTTTATTTTGAAACGTTTCAGGTTTAAAAGTTTTACAAAAGAGATCTGGTTAAAATAGTAAAAGATGAAGAAATTAAAAAGGTAAAACAAAAACTTTGAACGTGTATACGTTATATCTCACGCACACATACACACGGGCGCACACACACACGTGTGTTTCGGAGTTTGGGTGTTTTCTATTCATAAGATGTATGTATTTACAATATATATATAATCATATATAGTGTCCATAGTACAAGCTTTTCTTAGTTTAGGACTAGATGATGTTGTTTGGATGTCGAAATATTTAGCATTTATTATTATTATTAATTCACTCTTCTCTTTCTTTCTTTTTTAAAAGGAGCCCCCCCTCTATCTATCAAAAAACACCAATGTGTGGATCACACGAAGTGGTATCCCAAATGAGATTTGAACCCAGAACACTTGGCAAACTAGGAAGCGTCGTAGTGACAGCTTAAACCACTGGGCCATACGAGTTGTAAAAACTATAAGCTTTTCAAAGCACCACGATTTTGTTTGTGATAAATATGTAACTATGGTACATCACAGGTTTATATGTTAATTAGAGTAACTCGTCATACTTTTGATATATTTAGGCCGGTTTGGACGGGTCAATACCACGGCCTCAAAGAAAATTGGTCTAAAGTGATAATTTATTCGATGCTTTTTCTCGGGGTAAGGAGACAAGACACCCAATCTAACCCTTTCTTCTACTTAATAGTAGAAGAAAGGGTTAGATTGGGTGTCTTGTCTCCTAATGGGAGGAGGCTTACAAAGCACAAGACTTTCACTGGTACTGAGTAACTGTTGATATAAGAACTGAGTAAAAGTTAAGACAAGCGCTCATAGCCCAGTGGCCTTAGGTGATTGGAAACAATCACCGAGGGTAAGCAACTACGGTGCGGTCAGACCTAAATGGGTGACCGTATGTGGCATGATATGTTATGGGCGTTTCCGTGATTCGGAGGTCACGTTAAGCAGACGGACCCGGTTGTTGTCATAAGATAGCAGTCGTGAAGCTTAGTTGCAGGCTTTCGGGCGGCTTAAAAACATCCAATGGAAATATTACGTAGCCATAACGTGTCTTGCCAGTCCCCAACCCGCAGTCGGCCACCGTGGGGACGTATGGCCTTAACCCTCTCTTGAGAGGAGAAACGAGCCCAGCAGTGGGACGTAATGGGTTGATGATGAAAAGTTTAGACTACTTATTTTTGAGTAGCTTCATCCTGTGACGTTATCCACTGACTTTTAAAGACAATAATTTAAGAGCCATACCAAACCGAGGCTAGTGGGTGGGTATAAAAATAACATTATCAAATAATTTATAACCTTTTAGTTCACAATATAAAGTTGAACATTGAACAGAACAATAAATTATACATTCCATTTGATCTGAAACTTCTACTGAATGCCGGTACAGTTAAGCTTTGTTTACTATTATTTGAAGTCGATTAAATACCAGTAAAACAATATCTCTAGTTTGTGTTCGACACAATAGAGAAAATGCCGAAGTTCAAAAGTTAACTCATTTTAGCTCCCGTCCGTAATGCAATTGTAGTCGGAAAGTTAGAAATGTTACTGAAAGGAACGACAAATTAATTAATTTTGCTACAGAAATTATTTACAAGTATTCAAGCCTTCGTTAAAATGTTAATATTCAGATAAATTTAATTGTTCAATCATGATTACTAATTGGATTAGCTTTAACGAATGCAGAAACAACAATAAGTATCTTTATTTATGTTGATTGAGTCTTGGAATATTCCCTACTATTTTTCCAGACATCAAGCAGTTAAAATTATCTACACGCAGTTTTCAAAAACTAATATAGGTAGAACAGTCTCCCATAAATAGAGTCCTTGATTAATATAATATTATACAAACTCATGATCCAGACATTGATATCTTTAGCCAGTCATTTGATGTATCTAAAACAGAAGTAACAAAAATGTTACATGTCCTAGCAAACGACAATTAAATATTTAAGTATTAGTGGTAAATACAGTTGACTATTCTTGAGTGAATCGCTATTCTTGTATTACAGTAAATGCCAAATACACCGTAATTGTCATGCATGTTAGAAACAACACCACATCCTGCTTATCCTACTTAAAATATTATAAACGCGAAAGTTTGTATATATGTATGTATGTATGTAGCTCTTTGAAACAAAAACTACTGAACGGATTTGGATGAAACTTTACAGTAATATAGCTTAAATATCAGAATAATATATAGGCGACTTTTTACTGCAATAATCGAGATACACGGGCGAAAGCTAGGTGATTAAAAAAATACATAAATCGTAGATGTCAAAATGTATCACTGTTTATCTCAAAGTCAAAACTTCACAGGTTGCTATGCATAAAACAGTTGCATAGCAATCTTAATGATGGTTTGTAAATATGGCTTATTTGAGAATGAGTTTTGGATACTCACCTAGGCTATTTTTTATCCCGAAAATACGCAGGTAACACCGCGGGGTGCAGCTAGTGCTAGTATAATTCGTATAAGTATAATATAATGTTATGATGTTGTAGTTCTAATATAAATAAATACAGCAATAAATAAATATACTAATTAATGTATTCTCATTAGTACGAGTTCCAAATAAATCTTCGGATAGGTTCTTTTCTAAATTTACTTAAGCAGCTGCTAATTTTGTTTTCTCGTAAATCTTGAGAAAATGATATTACAATCGTTTTCGTTTAACTCACGTTCAACATATTAAGGATTATTAGTCATTTGTAGATATGATTCATTACATTTAAATTTCTACAAAATAAAAATGCTTAAATATAAATTACTAGCTGACCCCGCGAACTTCGTACCGCCAATTCAACGTCACTCAATGGCTGTGAATGACATTGACATTCGTTACGCGCGTTTTTTTAAATATGCAAAATTAAAAGTATATTTTTCAATATTTCTGAGAGATTGTCTTAATATTTTTTTCCGTAAGAACCTTCTCCTAATAATAACAAATACAACAAAAAAAGAATTAGTGAAATCGGTCCAGTCATTCACGCGTGATGCCGTGACCAAGGAAAACGGGTTTCATTTTTATATATATAGACTAGTTGACCCAGCGAACTTCGTACCGCCCAACTTTAAAATTTCAGAACTTGATCGCAGCGCCACCTACCATTGCGAATCTAAACCATTCCCAGATCCCCTTGAACACACAAAAAAATTTCATCAAAATCGGTCCAGTCGTTTGAGAGAAGTTCAGTGACATACACACTTATAGAAGAATTATATATATAAAGATTTCAGAAATATATTGGAATCACAAAAGTATTCATCATCAGCCCATCGCAGTCCACTGCTGGACATAATCCTATCGCATTGCACACTACTTTGATCGATTTTGGGCGTCTCGCATCCAGCTTCTGCCAGCCATCCTGCGCAAGTCCTCATTGAACCTGACCTGTGGATTGGCAAGCTGAAGTGGCAGTTGGCTGGCCATATTAGCCGCAGACTGCGACTTGGCAAACGTAGTTTAGGATAAAAGTATTAATAGTATTAAAACGTATGGTATCGACTGTCAGCAATGGTGTAACTTTACAAAATAAATAAACAAGTTACTTTTAAAGGTTACAACAAAACCTTTGAAACCGATTAGGTGACCTAAATTTGGCGAAACGAAAATATCACTAAGGGTTACCTAAGTCTCTAAGTGACCACTAAAATTTAGGGAAAGAAAATTACCTTAAAAGTACAAATTTTACTTTCCAAGAATTTAATTTCCAGAATGTAATGATAAAATAATCGTATTAGAGTGTAGTGATTTACACAGTAAATTACTTTTTAGTGATTTATCTGTAAAAAGATTATCAATAAATTGTGCCAGAAAGAGGCTAAAACTAGTAGAACATTTAATAAAAGATTAAAAAAGTAAACTACACAAGTATTCGATACAAAGTTTTTGTCAAATCTATCAACAAATTCCATTCAAAATATGGAATACAAATTATCGCTAATGGGTTTAACAGATAGGTATTAAGAGTTGATAGCCGATGTTGATTCTCCCGAGTAATACCGTTTGTATTTTCACATCCCTGTTAATAATAAAGCAAGCAGGACTTTGTTGACACTTCCCGACGGTATTGTATAAATTGGACTAATTTGTACCGGAAAGTGACGACAGATTTTTTCAATATGTCATACTTTGATATTTTACTAATTGATTGAAAAGTACAAATGCAAAGAAGTATTAGAAGGTAAATACGAAAGAAGAAAATAAGAAGGTTCGTAAACAACCCGTAATGTCTCACCGTACCCCTCATATCTCCTCTCAGGAGAGGGTGGTTGTAATGTTGGAAAAGAGTGTCCATGGAGTTTCTTGTCTTTTCTCCTCCATAGGATCTACGAATTGGAACAGACAATTAGCTTCACGACTGACTACTGACTACTTGACGTTTCAAAAGTACCGTTGTATTGGTTTATTTGAAATAAAAATGGTTTGATTTGATTGATTTGATTAGATTTGGTTGTGGTTCTCCTCTCAAGAGAGGGTGAAGGCCATACATACGTTCCCACGGTGGCCGAGTGTCAAGATAAAATGACTGGCAAGGCTACTGGTTGGACTGGTTGGATGTTTTTAAGCCTCTCTTTTTTTTTCTTTTTTTTTTATATTTAGCATACCAAAGTGACTCTACCCTGCCTGATGGAAAGCATGAGCAGAATCCAAGAGTGGGGGAAACCATAAATCATTGCTGCACATGCAGACAGTAAACTATGGCGGCAACGGTATTCTCTATGGCTTCCAGCTAAGCATCACGACTGTTATCCTACGAAAGCAACCGGGGCCGACTGCTTAATGAGACTCTATAAATTACGGAGATGCACATGATATTATGCCAGTAATTGACGGCCTAGGTGATTGTTTTAAATCACTTACGGCAACTTGGCTATAAGCGCCTTGGCTGTAGCAATTTTAGCAACCGTTTAAAGCCTAAGAGTAAATTCGTTAGATGTTTTTTTAACGGGTTGACTTTTGCTCTTGTGGAATTTCAACGCAACTAAGTGATTTTTGTTTATTTATTTAAAAACTCTTACAATAGTTTAACAGGATTCATTCCCAAAACAACATTGCAAGCTTAGTACGACTATACGACATTGATTAGTATTATTAAAGTAATACGTAGTATAGTATTTCAACCAGGTGAATAAATTTAACTAAAATTTTCAACCAAACTCGAAAAAACATTTTGAGATGTATTCATCTTGTCTAATTTGTGAATCTGTAAAGTTACAGTTTTAAATTCATAAACATGAACCAAGCACTTTCATTATTAGAAGAACAGTTAAAATCGGAATGCGCAAAGATAAGTTTAACAAATATACTTTCACAGACGGTGCCATATAAGAACATACTACAAAATAAAACAAAGGAAACATTTACAAAGAAAATATGAGTACGTTTCCACGAGTTGAAACCAGCAACTATTGTCACGTGCCAAATAGTAAAGTTTTGGACAAGGAGAGTGGCCGATTTATGTACTATTTGTTTCTCTTTTAAATTTACTCGCTTTAAAGTTTATAAGAGAAGATTCTGTTCTATAAAATAATTACTTATAGTAAGCTTACACACACTGGAAAAACATACATTGGAAAATTCAATTGATTTTTGAATATTAGAAAATAGTCCACGATTACATTTTGCTCTAGTCTTAATGAAGACTAAATTCATTAATTACAAATTTTATTTATAATTAATGAATTATAAATTTTATTTGCAATAATTTCATCCCATTTTCTTTAATTTAAGTATAATTGAATGTGCGCAATCAACATGTCTAATATTTATATCCTAGCGTTTATGTGTGTAATAAGATCTGTTTTAGGATATAAGTAATATCAGAGAATTTGCTAGCTAAGAGAGAATTTTGTATTTATTCATTTTTGACACGATTGTAGAATTTTGATTATACACTTTCAATAATACGTTGAATATTGAAAATACAGAGGAAATATGATGACCTATTGACAAGAATTAATCTTCACAAGGCTTATTTAGTATATACTAAAAGGTACTTACTGTATATTTTAGTTTACTTAGCAATAAGTTCTAAGTTATGTGGTTTCCTTTTTATTTAAAGTACAAAATATAACATCGCTATATTCTTCTTCCTAGCTTTGTTCCCAATATTATTTGTGGTCGGCTACTAGTTCAACCGGTTTTACCTGAATATCAGATTTTCCACGGAGCGACTGGTATCGGACCTTCGCAACCCTAAGGGAAAACTGAAATTCGTAGGTTGAAATAGTTGTCAGTAAATTTGAGGGCACTGACGGGACCGACGGCTTTACGTGCTCTCCGAGGCACGTGCGTGAATCACTATATATTTTTAACTAAACAAAATAAAATTTATAAACAAGATTTATAATATTTGTAAGCATGAAAAATTTACACTCAATTCAAATTATGATTCTCAATAGAAAGAGTTCGTGAAAAATCACAAGGACAGTCTTAGTAATATATAAGAAAGGTCATGAATTTTTCTTTGCATTATTAAAATTTGCATAATCTCAGCCAGTCAAAATTTTAATCTGCGTTCACCACTTCAAACAAAAAACAATTACATTAACGGCTATTCAAGATTAGAAAGTGGGGAAGACAAAAAACGAGTCTCGAAAAACCCGGGGTACGGTTATTAATATTGCTTGAAGAGAATTTTAAACACTATCTATCCTTGTCTTTCTCGTAACAAAAATCTAAATGAATTTAAGTAATAAAAAAGGATCACGGAATAAACATCAGTAAGTAATATAATCATATTATCTATTTCATTTTCTGATCATATTGATGTACTTTAATAAAAGCAGGATAGAGCACACAAAAGTAAATGTGTTCACAATTTATTAAAATTGTGTTTTTTTTTGACATGTGTACCTAAATAAAAAATGGTTTGAAATACAACAGGATATTCCAAATAAATTTCAATCTATTCAGATACTGAATGTTCTAAGTGAATTCGAGTAAGTATTCAAAATTGAAACTTTAGTTCTAGAGCAATCGATACGTTGTTCAATGAAATAAAATAGATGTTGAAATATGAGACTTTATTAGCATATTAGCTCTCCGTTCCCTAGAGCGTTGAGGTCAGTTTGCAGTCTAATGTGCGCTTCATATTTTATAAAATTGACTGCTAAGTGCTTTTGACTACTGGTATAATAACTACGGTACATATTTCAATATTTCTGATATTAAACAGTCCATTCTGAGATTGGAAGACTTATAAATTGGTTTTAATTTTAAAATTAGAACTTTCCTAACAGCCTAACAGATATGTAGTTTTTATGTGCCTCAAACATAGCGTTTTGTTAATATGTAAATACGTACGAACATATATATTGAACTTAATCAACAAACCATAGCGTCTCACTTTTTTTGTCTGTTCGGACATCCCCTTGCACACCACCAGTTGGTGGTTATTATTTCGGACTCAAACCAACCAAAACCGCAAGCCATCACCGTTACCAATAGCCGGGGCGCATCCACCCCGGCCTGCTTCTGCTAGGGTGACAGATGGCCTTGCTTGTTAACCCCTGGCTAGCGCTTATGGAGGACGGAGATCGTTCTGCGCAGATGCCTCGGGCGCCTGAGGCATCTGCGGTGCCGGGCCCGTTCGTGGGCCTGGTGATTCCCTGTTGATCCATAGATATATGTTACGATAGTGTAAAAATAAATTTATTCTGCTATAAACTCCTTCCTCGTCAGTATATTTCTCATTTGAATATTTATATTTGTTAGCATATAAGATGAAAATACCATTTAAATTGTAATTGACATTTTGGTATTTACAATTACACTTTCTAGTCGTATTATTAAAGTTTATTTTAAGTTAAGCAGTTTATCTCGGAGGCGTTCATAGACAAGTTGCCTTATGTGATTAGAATCACCGAGGGTAAGTACCGTTATCAACATGATACTATGACCGTTACCGTGATTCGAAAGGGCACGTTAAGCAGTCTTTTCCAATGATTATCATAGGATAACAGCCGTGAAGCATACTTTTAGGCCTTCGAGTGGGTTAAAACCCACCAACAGACCCCAATCCATACTCGAAAGTATGGCCTCTTCTAAGAGGAAACCCGATCCTAGCAGTTTGGCATTCTAGATTGTTGCTAATGATGAGTTTATCTAGAAAAATATTGCTAAAGTATTTTGATCAATAAGGTTATGTAATACGATAAGTTATTAGAAAAAAATCCGTGGACTCATCTTATGAAAACCGTTATCCAATAATAAGATCCAAACAACTATATTATATTGGCCAAAGAAAAGTAAAATGTGAGTCCAATGACTCTCAAATACAGTTTAAATATGAAACTCGACTAGAGGAACTCTTTATTGAACAAATATTTTCTTGTTTCAGGTACATTGGCAGAAGGCCAACGTTGGCAAGACTACGCTTAATAATTGACCCACCTTATCATTGTGACGACTACTATTTTATGGTGCTACCCTCGTCATGAAGCTTTTTTTATTCATGAGATAGTCAAAGAAACTACCTCTGCTTGATGGAAAGCATGAGTAGAGTCAAAATGGTCACCATACTCATTGTGAATGCAGACAAATGTAGCATGGTGATCTGGACTATGATGACTAATTGAGATGCTACAGCATCATTAGACCTCCGGTCCCGAATTTTCATACGAAACACTACAGCACGAGTGGGTGGGGTGCACGAGAGGAGCCTCCCCGAGCGACGTAAAAAAGAGAACAAGAGTCCCGACGTCCGGCGCACTCTGGACACCTAACACTCGGTATCGAGTTTAGGTGACAAATCCTCTCACCACAATGGATCAACACAAGGCCAAACGCAATCCTGCTTTTTGCAAACGCGTTGCTGAGCACTAGGCCAAAACCATGTATAGTGTTGCCAGTGATACGATAAGAAGAAGACTACAGCACGAATACTGTCATTTTTAGGGTTCCGGTGCCAAATGGCAAAACGGAACCCTTATAGATTCGTCAAGTCTGTCTGTCTGTCTATCTGTCCGTCCGTATGTCACAGACACTTTTTTCCGAAACTACAAGAGCTATACTGTTGAAACTTGGTAAGTAGATGTAATCTGTGAACCACATTAAGATTTTCACATAAACATGGACAAAAAACAATACATTTTGGGGGTCCCCATACTTGGAACTGAAACTCAAAAAAAAAAAACTCAAAAATGGTGTTGAGGTTTCTAATATCATTTTTTTCTAAACTGAATAGTTTGCGCGAGAGACACTTCCAAAGTGAAAAATTTGTGTGTCCCCCCCTGTAACTTCTAAAATAAGAGAGTGATAAAACCAAAAAAATATATGTTGTTTGGTTTGAACGAGATCTAGTAAGTAGTTTTTTTTAATGCGTCATAAAGCGTAAACAGAAATTTGCCTTTCATTCAATCAACGAACTACAAGAACTTATAAATAATGTTACTTGTTGATACGGAACCTTTCATGGGCGAGTCCGACTCGCACTTGGCCGCTTTTAGTTGTTAAAATCAGCGTGGTTCTAAAACCTTTATATTTTTAGCAATAAAAGCTGGTGGCAATGAACCAATTTTGTAGCTGATGAATGTTGCCTTTATAAGCCCCTTGCAATATGCATGGTATTAAGATAGTCAGTGAATCTAACTGGGAAGCAGACCTTCCATTAAATTTGATTTGTGTTTTGCACTACAGAACTCTCTTGTGGTACAACGGCCTTCGGTCCTTCTGCAGACGTGACATTGCATATTTAGTATGCTTAGTTATTTAATATTTTCTTAAAGAACCTCTTTACGAATTTTATCCTTCTCTGTAGCACTAAGTCCCATAATAATAAATTTAGATAAATTCACAACAATTTGAGTCCATACACTTATATCTTTGGCATAATCAGTTATGGCTCCTAAAGCTGTTAAGTTACAGAATTTATGCAGTCTTCAAGTTTCTTTATATTTATTTTTAAATCTTGTACTAATTCGTTTGATTTAGTGGCTTGGTACAGGTGGTAGAAATTAATGTCTACGGTTTCTATTTGCGAGACAACATCGAGATTTATTACAATGAACTAAATACTTAAGTCGTTAGTTTTTATCCTTGGAGGTGGTATTTTTCTTCGAAATAATCACTCCGTAAGTTGACGAACACAAACAAATCGGCTGAATTGAGAACCTCTTTTTGAATCAACTTAAAAAGAACTTATGGAGGGAGCGGGTATTATGTTCCTCCAATAGAAAGGGAAGATCTTCCAACTAGTGAGGTGATCGTGCCTGAAGGGCTTCAGCCCTACGATTGCTGTTGGGATGTTTTAATATATAATATATGCTAATTGGCCAGATAATTTCGATATCGCGATTCAGGATTAGTAGTTACTCCGTATACTTCATTTCTTCGTGTTTTTAGTGTTTCTTTGGTAGATGGCGCTGTTGAATATTTTCCCTTACGCTGTATGTGGAAGTCGCCAGAAACGTATATCACTTTCAAATATTGTAAAATCACATAAATTAAGACTAATTATTGCGTGTTATCCCAGGGAGTCAATTAGACGACACGTTGATTGTAATGTTTTATTAATGACTCTCTTATCTCTGTAAGACTCCGTATTGACTCCGCCTAATTTAACTTAAACTACAGCTTATATACAATGTAATATGTGTACAGTTTTAGGTGGGGGCTACTATGAAATATTATTTACTTAATTGCTTAATTGACAATATGTTGTTTATACTTCCTTATTTAATATTTCATAATATTACTATTGTTTGAGGGCACGTACGTTAACTTAAGTAAAACAATTATTTAATCACGTAACCGTGTAAAGATCTAAACTACTATTTTGCTGTGGCTTCGCCCATAGATATTCCCCCTCTAAAGAGAAGAAACATCCTTACATTACTATTATTTACTATTGTTGTATAGTTCTGGTTTATATATTATAATTGGAATCTAACCGTCTGGTGGGAGACTCTACCAGAACGTGTCCTTTTTTCTGTTTGCTTATCTGCTTGTGACTTTGTATGACGATGTATTTTTGCTCGTTGACATTGTAAACATGTCTCCGACATCTCATTTACGTCTTTATTCATATTTTCCCATATATAGTTAGCTGAAATAAGTTTCCTCGTAGTATTCTTACCAGGATGGCTAATGTTATGAAAGCTTTCGAAAATAGTTTTCCTGAATTTGAGTGGTATAAAAGGGCGTTGTTTTCCTGTTGATATATCGCAATAAATCTTAATATTTTCATTTGGAAAGTGTATTAATTCTATTTTTAATGATTTATTGGCTTTTAGTCGTTTTAACTCGCTATCATTCTTTTGATATTTTTCTACCTCGTGCCAATCGATTGCAGAGGGTAAGGTTATCGTCTCGATAACTCGAGATAAGGCATCGGCTACCACATTCTTGTGGCCACTGATGTGCTGGATATCCGTACTGAATTGTGATATATAATCCAGATATCTGATTCGTCTAGGGGTATCATCCAATGATGGCTTCTTGTCGAAAGCATGCATTAGTGGTTTGTGATCCGTGTAGACTGTAAATTCTCGTCCTTCTATGAGTCTTCTGAAATGTTTTATAGCCATATAGATTCCTAGCAGCTCTCTATCATAGGTAGAGTATTTTGTTTGGGCTTCACTAAATGATTTGGAGAAAAAGGCTATTGGTTCCCATTTTGTTTTTCTTCGCTGCTGTAGTACAGCGCCTGCGCATTTGAGACTAGTATCTGTCATTAACGCTATTTGTGCGTTGCTGTCCGGATATGCCAATGTAGTTAATTGTCGAATGTCCTGCTTGCAGCGTTCAAACGCGTGGTTTGATTCAGTATTCCACTGGATAACCGTCTTATCATTTTTCTTACTATTAATTAAATATTTATTTAACGGTGCCTGATGCTTTGCTGCGTGTGGAATACTGCTTCTGTAGAAATTAATCATACCCAAAAAACGTCGTAACTCATTTACCGTTTGTGGTTTAGGGTAATTGTTTATAGCTTGAATCTTTTCCATAGTAGGAGTCAACCCTTGGCTCGTTATATGATAACCGAGGAAATCAATCTCCGACTTGGTGAATTCACATTTGCTTGTATTTATTGTTATGCCGTTTTTATGTAGGCACTTAAACACCTCCTCAAGTGTTCATAATGTTTCTTAAGGTTATTTTTCTTGTCAGCGATAAATATGTCGTCCACATATACAAATACGTAGTCCAAGTCTCTGAATATAGAGTCCATAAATTTTTGGAAGGACTGTGCTGCATTTCGCAACCCGAATGGCATTCTGATGAATTCAAAAAGTCCAAAAGGGGTTATAATCGCTGTTTTCTCTGGTTCAGCAACGGGCAGTATGTGAAAAGCTTTCTTTATGTCTATCTTGCTGAATATTCCTTTTCCGCTTGCTACATACGTGAAATCGAGTAGCCTTGGCAGCGGGTACCTGTCTGGTACTGTTATTTTATTTAGTGCGCGGTAATCTCCGCATGCTCTCCATTCGCCATTCTTCTTCTTGACTAAATGGAGTGGCGATGCCCATTGACTGCTTGAAGGACGGCATATTCCCATGTCCATCATATCTTGGAATTCTTGTTTTGCAATCCTGTATTTGTCAGGAGGTAATGGACGTGCTCGCGTAAATACTAGGAAACCCTTTGTTATTATTTGATGCTGTACTCGGTGCTTAGTCTGTAGATTCATTGATCTAGGTTTTGTAATATCTTCATATTTCTCTAATAATCCCTTTATTGGTTCCTGTAGAGAAGCGTTTATAGATCGCACGGATGCAATTTTTGTTCTTACTATTTTGGCAGGCGTTTTCAGACCTGTTTTTTTATCGATCAGTTTTTTTCCGTGTATATCCACTAATAACTGATAATGATTCAAAAAATCAGCTCCCAGGATTGGCATCTTGACATCGGCAATGGTAAATGTCCATTTAAAGCTTCGGCGCAGTCCTAGTTTAATCGTTAAAGTGCGTTCCCCGTATGTATTTATAGGGGTCCCGTTTGCGGCGAATAATTGGTATTCGCATGCTTGGCTCTCCTTATTTGTGCTATTTATAACCGAAATGTTAGCACCCGTGTCGACTAAAAATCTATAACCACTGTTTGAGTCAGTTATAGTTAGACGGTTTGCTGGGTGGATAGCACAGAGGCCCGTCGTATTCTGTGCTAATTTTAGTTTTCCGATAGCCTGTTATTTTTAATTGTATTCCATGAACAAGGCTTATTGCATCTATATGAATCCTGCTTGAACCGATTATGGAAATAACATAACCCATTATGTGAGTTTCTGTGGCGCGACCTTGACCGTGAATGTGGCGTATGTCGTGTTTGGTATTTGCTGCGTTGCATAGGTCGATTCTCGCGTATGCTGCGTAATGCATTTATTTCTATTCGCATGGCTTCAAGTTGTGACGTTATGTTTGTAACTAGGTTAATGTCAACCGCTGTTTCTTGAATATTTCTTTTGTTGTAGGTCAAGTTCTCGTAAATTTTATCGGCTAATTCGCTCAAGTTGTCTAACGACATATTGTTTGTGACCGATAATATCGCTGTTAGCGAAGCGGGGAGTTGCCTTAGCCACAGCAGGCGAATAGTGTCGTCGTTTATTTTTCCACATCCAGCTTCCTTCATTTTTCTCAAGAGCTGGGAAGGCTTCTGGTCTCCAAGATCCATTTCTGATAGTAGTCTGTGGAAACGTCGGTGTTCGCTCTCTTCGTAGCAGTTTATTAGACGTTCCTTGATGGTGGAGTACTTGTTTTCGCTGGGTGGGTTAGTTAATATGTCACTGACTTGATGGACGACCTCTTTTGGTAGTTTGGATATTACCATGTTATATTTGTAATCTTCGCCCTGTTTTTGTGGTGCTATTATTGCTTCAAACTGGGCGAACCATAAACGTGGGGAGTCTGTCCAAAATTGTGGTAGTTTGTCTGTGACCGTGATAGCAGCAACTGATTCGCACCCAGTGTCGCCTCTTGAAGGAGTTGTTGTTGGAGCCATTTTTGGGATGTGATAATTTCGTAATGCTATTGTTTTCTAGATTCACTGCTGAACACCATATAGGGTTCCGGTCGTCCCGGTATTATATCAGCACTAGAAACCAATAGATCACGTCGGGGTCACCAATTATTGCGTGTTATCCCAGGGAGTCAATTAGACGACACGTTGATTGTAATGTTTTATTAATGACTCTCTTATCTCTGTAAGACTCCGTATTGACTCCGCCTAATTTAACTTAAACTACAGCTTATATACAATGTAATATGTGTACAGTTTTAGGTGGGGGCTACTATGAAATATTATTTACTTAATTGCTTAATTGACAATATGTTGTTTATACTTCCTTATTTAATATTTTATAATATTACTATTGTTTGAGGGCACGTACGTTAACTTAAGTAAAACAATTATTTAATCACGTAACCGTGTAAAGATCTAAACTACTATTTTGCTGTGGCTTCGCCCATACTAATGAATACATTTGTGTAATAACAGTGGATAATATTATACATCCGAAAATTGTGTTGTCAGACTATTCAATATTACAAACACGTATCATGAAGGGCCACATATCGCTAAAACGCGCGTTTCCGATACCGCGTTCGAACGCAGAAAGTCGCGAATGTTGCAACATGACGCGCGATTTTGATAACGCAGGAAGTCGCTAAAAAGTGATGCAGTATCGATGCAGTCGCAAAATCGCCGATCGTCGATGCTAAAAGTAGCTAGTGTACTGTGGCCCTAATACCTTCAAAACAAATACGAAATCAGTATACTACGTGCTTAGTACATAGTTCACGTATCTATACTAGTGTGTGGTATGAGTAATATGTAATTAAATATTGTAGGGATGCAATAGCATATCGGTAATAAGTATTACTATTCATACTCTAACTAAATTACTGCATAATTATAAAAGCGGCCAAGTGCGAGTCGGACTCGCTCATGAAGGGTTCCGTATCAGCAGTTAACATCATATAAAATTTCTTGTAGTTAGTTGTAACTTTGATCGATGTTTTAATAATAGTGTTTTGATCAATGATATTATAAAAAATCGGCCAAGTGTGTGATAATTGTTATGTTTACGTATTAATGCGTTGATTTTGTATGACTTTTCCAAGTAAGCGCATTGTAAAAGTTAAGCCTCTATAACTCCTGAACTAACAAAGTCATCTAATTCGTTATAGTTTTCATTTAAAGTTCATTATATGGACCACTATCACTAATTTTTCGGCGGGCGGGACGGCCTGTTTTTACAAAAAGTTTGCCTTTAAAGTGGAATTTCTCGCAAACGGATACCTAAATCAAAAAATCGTCTTAAGAAACCTGTAATGTTTTTAAAAGACCTATATAATGATACCCTACATGATGGGGTAGCCGTGAGAAAAAAAAACATCCCCACTTTACGTGTAGGGAGAGGTACCCTAAATAAAAATATATTTCATAATTTTATTGTAGCACTTTGTCGACGTAATTACAATACATATTCATGCAAAGTTTCATCTTTCTAGCACTTACTGTTTTGACGACAAGTCGAGGACGGACGGACGGACGGATGGACAGACGGACATGACATACCTTTATGGGTTCGAAGTCATAAACTTCGGAACCTTAAAAAGTTGTAGATCTTTTAATTACCTACAACTTTGCCATTTAACTATTTTCCTTGTAGTTTTGCTGGAAATCGAGATATACCGTTTTTTACCCTTTGTTGTATATATTTAGGCATCCAATCTGACTCTACCCTGCCTGATGGAAAGCATGAGCAAAATCCAAGGGTCGGGGCTACCACACTTGCTGCGAATGCGGACAATAATGTATGGCGGCCCACACTATGGCGGCTTAGTGAGATGCTTTTTCACGCCCCGGTTAAAGGACCCGAAAACCTCCCTCCCTACCCCTTCCCGACCTCAGATCGCCCGTAAATTATTTTTCCTTTCATTTTTATAATATTCTCCTCTTTTTCCAATAGGTTTCATCCTACTATAATTTTATTTGTTTTCAAAAATTATCTACTCTGGTCTACTGGTCTATATGTCATTTACAAACTATCATTATGGTTGCCATGCAAGTGTGTTATTCCTAGCAACCTGTGAAGTTTTGACAGGAGGTAAACAGTGATACATTTTGACATCTTCGATTTATGTATTTTTATAATCACCTAGCTTTGGTCTTTGTGTCTCGATTATTGCAGTAAAAAGTAGCCTATGTCCTTTCCCAAGTTCAGTTCTATCATCATACCGAATTTCATCAAAATCGATACAGTGGTTTAGGCGTGAAAGCGTAACAGACAGACAGACAGAGGTACTTTCGCATTTATAATATTAAGTAGGGATTAAAAAAAAACTACTCACTAGATCTCGTTCAAACCAATTTTCGTTGGTAGTTTGCATGTTAATGTACAACATATATTTTTTTTAGTTTTATCACTCTCTTATTTTAGAAGTTAGAGGGGGGGGGACACACATTTTTCCACTTTGGAAGTGTCTCTCGCGCAAACTATTCAGTTTAGAAAAAAATGATATTAGAAACCTCAACATCATTTTTGAACACCTATCCATAGATACCCCACACGTATAGGTTTGATGAAAAAAAAATTTTTGAGTTTCAGTTCCAAGTATGGAGACCCCCAAAATGTATTGTTTTTTTCTTTTTTTATGTAAAAATCTTAATGCGGTTCACAGAATACATCGACTGATCAAATTTCAACAGTATAGCTCTTATAGTTTCGGAAATAATTGGCTGTGACATACGGACGGACAGACAGACAGACAGACAGACAGACAGACAGACAGACAGACAGACTTGACGAATCTATAAGGGTTCCGTTTTTTGCCATTTGGCTACGGAACCCTAAAAACAAAGGCCTTCGCCGCGTCTGTCTGTCTGTCTGTGTGTTCGCGAAAGAGCTTAAAAACCACTTTAAAAAATTAAAAATTGTAACAAGATAGTATAAAACTTGAGAAAGGACATATGCTTCTTTTTACCGCCATAGCTCGACATAGACGCGGGCGGAGTCACGAGCGAAAGCTAGTAGTTGATATAGGTAGGAATAGGATTGATAACAGGTGATTATAACGTTTTTGCAGACTTAGTAAGTGATAAATGTTTAATTATTTCACACTAAAGTCTGACATTACTGGAAATGATGGTTTGAATCACTCAAACAATTACTCTTTGAAGAAAGTAAATAATTTAGCAACCATTGGGATTTCCATGTGCTGGAAGTATTGATCTTCAATTTGAATCTTCTTTTAAAATAGTACCTACATGAGATTGGTTAAACCATTTTTACCAATCATACATGCAAAATAAAATAAAATATTTTTAACCATATCTTTGAAATCTTTTTAAGCTGGCTGTTTTTAATTTCCAAATCCTATTCGGTTCGTTGTACTAAACTATTTTGTTCTAGATTTTCATTACAAACTATAAGTATTAAAAGATGTATCCCTACAGTTTGCGTCTCATAAAAATTCGCATAGCGTGCTACAATCATGTTTTTTGCCAACTGGCACCAGTTGGTATTTTTAAATGGCTTGTAGACGGTACAAAGTCATGTAATTTAATCTCCTTTCTTTCTTTCGCGATTTTAATTATTCTATTTTTTGTTCAAGTGTAGATATCGGATTAACAGGCAATTGGTTTTAAATGGTTTTGCTTTGTCGGATTGCAAATGAGCCTTTGAAAGAAAATGAACATTTTATGGTTATAATGATTTTGAATACGATATTTAAGAATGCAATTAATGTTAATTACACAACGTGGTAATTTCTAGTAATATTTTTGCTAAATGCTATTCAAATTCATTTTTAGTAAAAATTTAGATAAAATTTTGAAAATAATTATATCACTGACCCTATGTGTAAATGTAAATTTAGAATTTAGAATATTTTTTTTAAGTTTCGTAAAATCTTCAATTCAATTAGTAACAACTTGTAAATTAATCCATGTGATAAATAAAATGTTATCTAAGATTCCATGCTACTACATTTGTTTATCAAGGGAATGATATTATCCATAGAATAACACAGCCCCATGTCCGATAGTACAAAAATCATACGTTCCTTGTTCCTTTTTTACACGCTTTACATTAGCTTCATCTGTATGTTTGTTTGTTTGTAACAGACTCCTTTGGTCGCAGTTTTTGACCCAATTTAAACAGCCAGATTTAGTTCAAACTTTGTAGATTTATCAAGGACCGATGACAATATACTAATTTGAAAAAAAAACTAAAAAAATAAAAAAAATGTTTCAAAAAATATTTTTTTTTTTTGTCTAGTTGGTTTACTTTAAAAAAACTAAACAAACACGCTTTTAAACTAAAAAGTTGAAAATAAATTTAATGCAACAAAACGTGGGGTGCTTTCTGAAAATATTTCCTATTTAAAAAATATGGTCTAAGAGAACGTCAGATATTCAGAACATATTTTTTTACTCTTATGATACCAAATTGGCATACATTAGTACTCTGACATAAACACAACTCTGTTAGCTCACTAATAAAGTTGTATCAATATTAGCTGTTACTCCTAATTCGCTCAAGTATCGAAAGGTTTAGATAATAAAGGGTCTCAACACAATGGATCTAAAGGAAGAACAATAATCGAATCTGTGAAAGAGGTGTATGTATACGGTAGGGTTAGTTGTTGGAGCTAAGCTGAGCGATAAGCGATTTACCCTCTCGATGATTTAGAAAAAAAGTGATAGTCGACAGAAGAATAAACAATTTTTATGAGACAAAATTACATTAAGTATGAATAAATAATGAATAGTAGATGGATAATCAAAATTTCATCAACAAATATCTATGAAGATAGACAGATTAAGCCTCCATAAAACCTTTACTATTCATCATCATCATCAACAGCCTTTAACAGTCCTCTGCTGGACATAGGCCTCTCCTTAGAAAGGAGGTTTTGGCCTACTATACCACGCTGGCGAGACCGGTTGGTATTGGGTTGGTTTCAAGTTTTCCTTCTCTTCGCATCGATGTTGTCTTGCGTAGTTTATCCCTTAGTCGCCTTTTACGACACCCGCGGGATGAATAGTAGTGGTGACAATCTGTATTCTCAATCCGTCGTCACACGGACACATTATTATTAAACCTTTATTATTAAAATTCAATCACTAGATTTATTAAATTAATGTAGTGCACCCAACACACGATTTGATCTTAAAATAGAGCCTAGAGCTAAAATTTATAAATTTTGATTTTATTTCCTTTTACAAATAAGCAAGCAAATTTACCTTTCTTTATAGCGATATTCTTCACTTAGTTATAGTGATTTAAAAATCTATGTTAATGAGCACGTGATCTGTACTAAATTGTATAAATAATTGTCCACGCTACATCTCGACTTCTAGAATAGTCACTCCCTAAGTAGTACTCGTATTAGCTACTACCATGTAGATGTCGGCGATAGTGATGCTTATTGTTCGGACTTATTATTTTCTTTACCCTTACCTTTGAGGTGGCCAAAACCAATATCAGGACTTTATTTCGTTAATCGTGTTAGTTGAAGGTATTCATTTATATTTGGGTCAATGGTGATTCTCTAATAATTCGTTTGCATTGTTATCCTGAAGCAACGGTAAATGGAAGAAAGTCATCTGAATTCCAACAAAGTTTAATTAATCAGTAATCATCATCGTCATAGCATATAGTTGTCTGCAATTGGACATATAGCTAGAAACAGAGTTTTCGCCTACGCTACGATACCACACCAGATGGGTTGGTATTTCAAGTTTCCTTTCTCTTTTCATTGCTGTTCTCGTGTATAGCTTCTTTCTTTAGTCAGTTTTTATGAAACTTACGGGGTGAATAGTATTTGTGACACTCTGTATTCTTTATCCGTTACTACATAGAATTAGTAATATCGAAATATATAGTAATATTAAAATTATAAAATGATTAATAGCTTAGATAGGAATGGACTAAGAGTTGAGCCCGGTATCCACCGCGAGCGGAACGGACCCATTAATTACTCCCTTTACCTTGCAATACAAAACTGCACACATGTGTTTCCACCAACAAAGAGTCTAGTGTAAATGACAACGAGGGCGAAAAGAGTAAAAATGAGCTGTGGAATCGGACCGGAGTCATTAATGAAGTTTGTGGAAATTGACTATTCATTTCTCATTCCACTTTTTCCGTTCAGCTCGCTCCGCCGATTCCTCGCTGTCATTATCCGCAGTGGATATCAACAGACAAAACTCTTTTTTGGTGGGAATGCAAACCTATTTTGTTTAAAAGGAGTCCGTTCCGCTTGCCATTTCCCGCTCATTACCCTTCCGCGGTGGAAACCGGGCTTAAGATTGTCTAAATGAATCTGCTTTGCCTGATGGAAAGTATGAGTAGAATCTAAGAGTCTCACCATAATTATTGCAGATTATTCAGTTACCCACACTATGGCGACCCATAGTGTGGGTCACTATACAATGATTGCAATGATAGCGGACATACATGCGGGTGGAGCCGCGGGAAAAAGCTAGTCTACTTTTAAAACTCTATCCATGAGTTATCACCTTTATAAGTTCTATAACCAGTAATAATTTATTGTTTAAAATAAGAATGACGCATTCTGTTGAATAAAAAAAATCATCCATTCCACGTAGGTCCAGTAAAATCAAGAAGTTTTGTTGATGGGAAATACGTATTGAGCCTGTGATCCGGGCCTTTTTGTCCTTTGTCAGGAGTCGATAACCTAATAAGAGGATTGCCCAAATTGAAAACGTTACTGGATACCTAAATGTATCTTTAATCAAAGTAATAGTACTTTGCAAATTAGATCTTACCACGGGTATCGGTGTTCCAAACGATTTCTGTTTCAAATATCTTGTGTTTCTTCTTTCATGTATGATTCTTGTAACTTTTTAGAAATACATATTTAGTATTATTATTCTCTTTCTTTTATTAACCGACTTCAAAAAAAAGAGGAGGTTCTCAATTCGTCGGAATCTTTTTTTTTTATGTATGTTCAGCGATAATTTCGTCGTTTATAAACGGATTTCAAAAATTCTTTTTGTATTGGAATAGGCGTAGCTTACGTAGCTGTCCCATCGTCACCATATCGAGATTTGATGATGGGATCTCAAGGATATCGAGGGAACTCCTCAAATATCATAGGCACAATTGTCGCGATTTGGGTACTCGGAATAGTTTTTCATTGAAGTCGGTTCCTTTTTGTTAAAATTATAAAATATTTATATATACACATATCCCGTTCCCATACACTTACCCGCTTAACGGAATTTAATCAAAACTTTTGAGAATAAATTAATAACCATTAAAATAATTAGAGTTACATTACTGCTTTAATCAAAACGTGATATAAGTTTTGTATAACACTGCACGTGTAATTGAAGTTATCTCAGAGATACGTAACAAGATCTAAGTAATATTAAAGACCTCAAGTATGTAGCTTTCTAGCTATGGTTGAAGCTTTGCGGTAGTAAGTGTCACAATTACAATCTAAAAAAAACGTCTTTATTGGCCTTTGTGACGAATAACCATTACCAAGGTTCGTTCATGCAAGGTGAGACTCACATGAAACAGAAAAGACGGATGGACGGATATGTCGAAACTATAAGGGTTCCGAGTCATAAAAACTGGCTCTAAATCACAAATGCAATCGAATAAAATGTTCTAAAAATGTTCTCAAATTTGAATACAATTTTCATATATTTTAATTATCGACACATTCCAAGTCGCAATCGGAATGTATAAGTTCTATTGGAAAATTAGAAAAGTTGGTCTCATTTCAGGTGCTTCAAGCACAAGGAATCAGAAGTATGACAAACTTTTCAAATGAAACGACCGTCGGAATATATCCAACTTTAATAGGAAAATGTCGGCGGATTTTTCTTTCACCTCTTATTGGAATAAAATGAAAGTTTTAGGATTTTATAATTACAATCATTATGCATAAATTGATGCTTTTGATGTATACATTAATGGTGAAGTGGATTATTGCCATCAATGGTCATTAAAATTATAAACTTTTGGAAATCATTACATGGAAGTATCGTTGATATAGTATAACTTTTCGAGTTCAATCACATTTCTAAAACACAAAAGAAAGTAAAAAATCGTATATATACGTTGTATACAAAATCATTTAAATTCCGTTCACAATTCCTTTAGAAGAATTTCTCTTTCGGTACCAATTTCTCAAGTACCTGGATTATGAGAAGCTTCTTAGTTATTATGCTTAGAGCACCAATAGGTATAATAATATAACTTAGGGCTTAATGTGGAACAAAAATATATGATATTTTGTTTCTACCTAAGCTGCGGCAGTCTTTAGGGCCACCGCAGACTAGCTACTTTTAGCATCGGCGATCGGCGATTTGGCGACTGCATCGATGCTGCATCGCATTTTAGCGACTTCCTGCGTTCGATCGCGGTATCGGAAACGCGCGTTTTAGCGACTGCTCAGATGCTAAGTCGCTGCTACCGGCATCCGAAATAGTGCGGAGAGTAGCGTTCAGCTGCTGTGTCGCGCTTCTAAAAAGCGACTCGATCGCCGCGTTTGGCATTTTTAAGTGTGCGGTGTAGAGCGTTCGGTCGCCGTATTTAGCTTCTAAAAAGCGACTAGTTGCCGATCGCCGATGCTAAAAGTAGCTAGTGTGCGGTGGCCCTTAGTGGTGTGACATGAAATAAGGCTACCGATAATATTTGCTAATTTATTGACATACAAAAATCAGATTCAATGCTTTCCATTATCCAGTCTTTTCATTTTTTTGTTATCACCATTATATTTATTCTCATTAATATATAAAAAAAACTTCAATATTTTTGACATTTCATATTCAACATACATTTTACCCCAAGGCTTATTTCAGTGAGTTTCGGTGCCGACTCTTTTTTTGCTCATACCACAGGAGACGAGTAATTGCTTTACGAAAAAAAACAAAACAAAATAAAATCACATAGCTTGTATTTTAAGCTAGTGCTATTTTAAATACGAATGTAAAATAAATTGAAGTTGCCTCGAAATATCTTGGCTAAGCCATATCTTACAGTTCCACCCTGTACGTAGTTAACTATGATTTGCCAGTACTGAAATAGAAGTTACAACCAAAAACTTTCCATTTCAAGAAGAGTTAGATGTTCTTGTTTGGATTTATTATAACTAATCTTCTATGTTTTCAAATCCCGGGGCGGGCCAAAAAGTGCTGTTGAATTTTTCTTAGAGGAAATTCTTAACAACAGCCCGGAATATAGAAATGTGGCTATGATTCTCGCCCGTGCCTCGGAGAGCACGTCAAGCCATCGGTCCCGGTTGTCATGAAAATCTACGACAATCGTTATTGGGAAGTCAGTGCCCTCAAATATACTGACAACTAGTACAACCATTGAATTTCAGTTCTCAGTAGCCGACCCCAAATAATCTTGGGAAAAAATGGCTAGGAAGAAGAAAAAGAAGAGGTACATAGTACTATTTTCGAAGTCAATGATTGTTTTGTCAAATGCTTGTTATTATTCTACACAGTCACAATCTGATATGGAGATAATAGGTGACTGTAGAGGAGTTCATCAAACATTTCATTAAGATTTATCTGATGAGTTTCAATGATTATTAACGATTTCATCACTTCGTCACTAATTATTATCTAATACCTAATAAATTCCTAACTATTTTTAAAGCTATCACTATACTGTAGGGTGCTTGGAATTTTCGGAATTTATTTAAACTAATTAATTAAAAACACTTACCGTTAGCCTAAGGTAAAATTCTCATTTAAGAATTTCCGAAGCAATTGCTTTAACGTTAATAACATTTCAAAATCTTTCTATTTTTACAGAAATCTTTTCTTACTTTACTCGATGAACAATTAATTTTCAAATAGAAATATTGAAGAAAATAGCAATTCACTGGATTTTTATTATTTAGTTTTGTTTTAAATTAAGTGTAAATTAAAATGTTCAAATTCATTGACCTAGATAACTATTTAAGATAATAAATAGAAAATTTTGACACTCAATGTATACTTCTTTCTTTGAGGCTGATCAAAAACCATTTTTACGAAATTAATTCTTCATTCTTGGATGTTATTTCATCAGAACTAGGTCAACTAACTGTCATATCTTGGAAAATATCATCTTAGCATCTAAGATTTTCTATTTAATGAAGCCTCAAGACCTTTGCGTTAATTAACTATGTAATTTAAATAACGTACTACTCTTAACCTCCCATTTATATATTTCATTACTAACAATTTATATTCTAGAACCGAGTTTGAGTAATAAGATGTTTTGTTTTAGTAGACTTTAAAGTGGATTTACAAGTTTTACGTGTGTTTAATTATTAAATACGTATCTATGTGTACATTTACCTCTGTGTTCAACAAATCTTGTCAAATGGTCTTAATCAATAGTGAATTTCCTATTAAAGTGATTTTTATGCTGAAATATGATTCAAACGAGGTAACGGCCAAGGCCAAATTACAATTTTACACGACTTCGGCAAGGTTACAAGGAGTAGCGGGATATTTTGGGGTGCATCATGACATTTTATGATCCAGGGTAGCGCCTTAATCATTGAACTGATTTTAATGAATGAGATGTCAAAAGATTTGTAACACTAACCTGGGTGACATAGCCTATAAAAATATTTTTAAAAGTTTTTGAATAGTTAGATAATAAGTGTAATAGTTCTTTAAACTTCGTCCTGTATGAAATTGGATTGAATTTATGAGATTGTATTAACTCATATCAGATTTATATTTCTGGTCTAAACTATAGACCAGATATATAAATCTGAATATTTCACCTGTAATTTAGACGTTCTCAATTTTGGTGATATCATAGCCTCATAGAAAATTGTTGTTAATAAATTTTTTTTTAGCTTTTTACCGAGTGAATAATATGTCTTAGAAACAATTCCCCTTTTATTTTCATTTAATAATATTGTGATTCTTGATTTGTAGTCTGCTATGTGTTCAATAGTTCATATACCAAAAAAGGAAAAAAATACAATCTCTATTTATTATGCATGATACGCTATTATTCAACAAAACTTATCTTCGTTAGCTGCCAACTTTAACATTAATCCGGGACTTTCCCGTCCTGAGCGTGTAGCATTATTAAGTTTGATATTTTTACGTAAGCTGTAAAAACGGACATCTGGCGAGATGTCAAAGTTAGCGAGATGTTAAGGGGTTTCTTATTGGATGATTGAGGTTGCAAAGTTTCTGATAGCTCGTACCAGACAGGAGCTTTTTGCTTTATAAGGGCAAGTCTTGTTGTACTTTGGCGTTAGAATAAAAACTTTTTTGAGTAGTATTCATAAATATATATGGTGTACTCATTTGTGTATTTCAGTGTTGAAGGGATGGTTTCGAAACTGGCCTTGTTTCAGGAAGTTAAATATATTGCCGTAGCCACTGCCACCAATATAAAGACATTATATATTTGACTCTATAACGAAAAGTTTTTTTATAGAGTTCGTGTATATAGATAGAAAATGACTATCACGACTACCATTTTCCTGTCCATAGTCACCTCTAACTATAATGTCATAAATGCGTTGACATAATTTAAGTCAAACTTCTCTCTCCCCTCCCAGGATCGTGCTCGATAACCAGTGAAAAACTTACATGAAAAGTATGTACTTACGATTAAAAGCCAGTGTAGAATCCGTTTAAATCGGTTTTCTATGAGATCGTGTCATAACTCAGCGGTCAAGTATGCACGTTTGTGATTAAGCGCGACTCTCCGTGACATATGGTAGTCACCCATTCAGGTATTGACGATTGCTTACCATTGGTGATTGTATCTAATCACACAGGGCAAATTGGCTATTACCGTCGGTATGTTATATAACCAAAAATCAATTAAAAATTCAAACGACATCAATTTTATTTCACATTATTAACATACCGCATATTACTATCCTAATAAACAGCAAATAAACATCTATTTGTTTCACCTAATGATCATTTAAACTCGGTTGGTCCAAAATAACCTAACCCCCAAAAACAGAATTTAAACAACATACATATTTGGACACATTTTACCGCAAACAAAGCATAGTTTCAAAACTGTTCGTTTCAATTCGTATACTACAGAACATTTGCAATTATCGAGTTTTAAGTATTTGAAACATGAGCGCCATACTGTATTGAGATGTTTCAGCTTTATAATAAACTAGCAGAGTCTGTGAGAGTTGAGCTTGTGAAATCGCGAGTAACGCCGCAGAGTGAAGCTAGTCTTAAAAAAATTGCTTAAGTTACTCTTCAGCTATCATCAGCTGTCATCAGCTATTTAAGCCTACCAAAGTTACTCTACTCTGCCTGATGGAAAGCATGAGTAGAATCCAGGAGTAGGGGTCACCATGCTCATTGGCTCATTGTGAAGGTAGGCAATGTAGCATGGTGAGTCATACCATGGCAGCCTGGTTAGATAATTCTGCATCATTCTCATTCGAGCTTCGGAGGCCGGGAGAATGATGCAGAATGATAAGGCCTCCAGTCTCACACTCACTAACGAAATACGACAGCAAGAATGCTGTCATTATTAGGATGGTCTTCTGTTTGAGGGTAGTACTAAAACCACGGAAACGATCATAACATATTATGCCACAAATGATCACCCATATAGGTACTAACCGCGCCATCGTTGCTTACCTAAGACCACTCGGCTATAAGGGCTTTTTTTTTTTTAATAACCTTTTGTCTATAATATTATTTCTATAACACATATTGGGTATGAAAGGCAACATTTCGCACTAGATAACCTGCGTCGCATGACACTTAACAAACATACCTGAAACGAACTCAAAAACGCGTATTCCCAGAACAACAATTAATGGACCACACAAAGCTAGCTATTGTTCAACATTTCAATTGTTATCAACTAACCATTGAAATTCAATTGACAGAAATAACTTATTAAATGTTACACCTCTGTTTCTTATGCACCTATCGTCAGGGCTCGTAAAATATAAAGGCAACCCAACACCAAAGTTTTGTAGAAGGTGATCAAAACCTTACTCAGAGGAAGCCCTCAGTTGAGTTTGAACAATAGCATTGTGTCATTAATCTGCCTGTCAAATGCCATGATTAATGCCACAGGGTAGGGACGGTGTTCAGTAGTGGACGTTTAAGGGTTAATACGGAATAGAATAATGATAATTTCTGATTCAATAGAGACTGAAGGCCATAAGAATAACACAATGGCTAAAATCAATAATAGACTCGACTGATTTTTCCAGTATAGCCGTGGTAAGTTGTTCGAACAATTGATATAAACGGAGACGACTTTTGTATCAGAAAAAATTGGTCAAAACGTTAAGCTAAGTAATAGTCGAGATCTTTACAAGAATAAGCTAGTTTATAAGTAGCCTAAGTTAATCTTTATGTCATCCGTTAACTTTCAGTAAAAGTCTCACCAAAATCACAGACATTCTACGGATCAGCTGGAATAATTAGACGGACAGGTGTTTCTATGTATACTTTCATTAACATTTAGTGAAAAGTCTTTTTACTAACAATCTGTTAGTAAAGTTTAGATTTATAGATGTACGTATGCCTATGCATGTCGAACAACATTACACGTTACTACCAAAAGTCTTCTCTTGTCCACTGGTGTGTCATTCTCCGAAGGCCGGGAGAATGATGCAGAATTATTTAACCAGGCCGCCATGGTATGGGTCACATGAGCATGGTGATCCCTACTCCTTGATTCTACTCATGCTTTCCATCAGGCAGAGTAGACTCACTTTGGTAGACTTAATTAGATATAAAAAACATAGACTTCTTTTTAAAAAGATTTGTAACAAATTTTAAATCTTAGGATCTCAAGGAAAAATATTATTTTATAGTATTTAATTGTCTGACTTTGCAAAACAATTCATTGTAAATTTGTTAAAGATTGAATTGGGACTGTCTCTTTTTGCAGCGGTTAGCCTAAGCGACTGCCGATCAATAGGTTATTGTTAAGAGTTATTGGATTTTTCTTACAAAAAATTCTTAATACCAGCTTGGATGGAAGTTCGGTAGTTTTTGATGCTCGTACCTCGAAGAGCACATCAAGCCGTCGCGTCGATCCTAAGTCCCAATTGTTGTGAACATTTCTCGCAAATATTTAATCGGGAAATAACTGCCCATAAATATACTGACAACTTTTTTTTTTTAACGTGTAGAAATCCCTGCGGACTGTCACCCCGCCAGGGTTTTATGGTGGGGTGGTGTGTCGGACTCGAACCGACTAAAACCACACGGTGTGACCTCTCTGCGCCTGTGTTTAGGGAGGAGACCAGGGTGTTATCTCCTTCTGGACCCCTCCCGGCGCCAGCCCGCACTGTTGCGGGCACCGTCTCAATTTTATATTCTCCGTTTGGGCGGCGTCCGGTCACACGCGGACGTCGCCCCCTCTCGAAATATACTGACAACTAGTTCAACCTACAAATTCAGTTTGCTCTTAGGTTTGAGTCGATGTCAGTTGCTCCTTGGAAAAACTGTAATTGAGATAAAACCAGTAAAAATAGTAGCCGACCCCAAATAATATTGGGAATAATAAAAGGGTAGGAAGATAATACGATGATGATCAAGTTTGGATAACGTTGAGATATAATTAAATTCCGAATTCAATTTATTTTCATTTAACATTATTTTAAGATTAAAAACAAAATACCTCAAAAATACTACTTATATTATTCTATTGAATTTACTTTGACTATAAAACGTACGTGTCACAAAATTTCTAGAAATATGCATTTTATTCATGTCGCAAATTCGTTTTATTTGACTGGAATTGGTGCACGTTTTATTGACTGACTTTTCTTGAGGTCTGTGGCGTGCTATACATATATTATTTGAGTTTATTTTATGTTCTTAGAACGAAATATGTAAGTTTAGAAGATAGCTTTAAAAGCACTTAAAGTCGTCCATATAATCTATCATGTGCACCTGGGACAGTCTATCTGGGGTTAGTAAAAGTAAAGTAGTTAAAGTGAAGAATATTTTTGTTCATTTCAAATGTCAAGATGGTTTATGAAGTTTAGAAAACAGTTTTGAAACTGAAACCTTATTGATAAAACAATTTAATTGCTGTTAATTTTTTTTTTTACTATTAAGGTCGTCGTAAATCTAATATTGACGAAAATTCTGCACACAGATAATTACAAAAAACGATTTAATACTAGATTTGAAGGTACAAGTAGTGTCCTTTCAGCTCCATCCAAGGGGCAGGACCAATCTTTTACTGGCAACTAATTTTACCTACCGAAAATATATGTTTAAATGAAACATTATTTCGGTTTTTATGCAAGGGTATCCCAAACTGCTGTAGTTACGACGTTAGCATTTTTAGAAACTGTTGGAAAATGTTTAAATTGACAAAAGCATTTTAAGTTTTATTGTTAAACAAACACAGCATGTTTTGAAATTAAAACCGACAAATCACGTAGTATTGCGCTTAAGCCTGATTGGAAGTGAACGGGCTAAAAAGTAAATCAAATAAAACAGTATTCATTAATTAAATTCCTATACGAGCACTGTAACTTTTTGAAATCCATTGCAACCTTTCGATTAATAAACACTTTTCGCTCCTGCCTGCGTTTATTGCAATTCAATAAAATGTTTCGAAACTGGAAAATTTCCAATTACTAGTTTCACTGGAAGACTTTTTTATATTAAAAGATGTGTTTCAAGGACGATCTTCTAGTTTTTGGTCCAATTTGGACTTATATCAAGAAATAAATAGCTGTCAGGTTTCGACAAAGATCCTCTACATTAGCTTTCCTCTGCTATTTCAGTAAAATTTAATAAAAAAAAGTTTTTTTTTTCATTTTTTGTAAGCTTGAAAATGACTCACCAAAGTTATTGTTAGTTGAAATAATTGTACAGAAATTGTTGTCAAAATATATTTCTATAATAACTAATAACTTGTTTACTTAAAAACATTGACTAAACAATAACACGACTGTATGTTGAGGTTGTGTTTGTCATTATTAAACATCATCTTCCTAGCCTTATTCCCAAGTTTATTTGGGGTCGGCTACTAGTTCAACCGGTTTTACCTGAATTACAGTTTTTCCACGGAGCGACTGGCATCGGACCTCCGAAACGCTAAGGGAGAAAAAAAATTCGAAGATTGAACTAGTTGAAGTATATTTGAGGGCACTGACTTTCCAATAACGATTACTATAGATGTTCATGACAACCGGGACCGACGGCTTTACGTGCTCTCCGAGACACGGGCGTGAATCACCGCCAAACGTCCAAACTCCGGGCAGCTATTAGGAATTTACTAAGAAAATCCCAAAAACATTTTTTGTCATTATTAAACAAACAAGGAAAAAGTTTATAGATACTTTTTCACATTTCTAAATAACCTGGTCATATGAGAAACGTAAATAAATAACATTTTAAGCAAATAAAGCCGTTTTTATATATACTAAGCCATCTAAAATAGTCATCTAACTAGCTGCCATTTCTTTAAGTGACATAGGTTTGAAACAATTTTTTATTTACAATATTATATTAAACTCTATTCGCTCCTTGGAAATAACTGACATTCAGATAAAATCCACCGCCGCCAATCCACTGTAGCCAACCCCAAATAATCTTAGAAACAAAAAATATGATGGTGAAAAATGAATATTCTTTGGTCTTTTACTGTAAGTTTTCTTATTTTTTAAATGTAACTAAATTTGTCTCAATGGAATGTCATACATATTTTTTGAGCCTAACAAAGTGAATCTGCTCTGTCTGATGGAAATCATGATTAGAATCTAGGAGTAGTGCTCAATATACTGAGAATGTAGACAGTGCAGCATGGTGACCCACACCATGGCGACCTATTGAGATGTTCATGCATCATGCCTCCGGTATCGCACTCGTCAACGGTACAATTGACAGCACAAGTACTGCCATGTAAGGCAGGTCTTCTTTATGAAGGTAATTCTGCCAGTAGTAGTTTCGTGATAAAATCATGGTTCTACTACCTTGAGAGCATTCAACGGGCTCAACCAGATTGTCAGCAATTCTTTCGTTGCTTATCGCTGTATGACATTATCGCTCGGAACTGATTGAATCAATTTATCGATTAGTGTAATTTAAGTTGCAACTGATTCTGACCTGAACTGACCCCTATTAATTCTATGGGTGTCGTAAGAGGCGACTAAAGGAACAAAATAAGCAGCTTACATCACTGCCAAGAGAAGGAAAACTTGAAAAAAACCCTATACTAACCCGTCTGGCCAGCTTGGTATAGTAGGCCAAAACCTCTTTTCAAAGGAGACGCCTATGTCCAGCAGTAGACTGTTAAAGACTGTTGATGATGGTGAAGTTGCAACTGAACATGAACGGAAGTGTCATTTGCCATTAGATGAAACGTTTTCTCTTTTATTTCTTAATTTAATAAAAAAAACATACCTTTGTGAGCAAAGAATGCATAAAATCAAATATAAGCAATAAAAAAGGTTTACGATCTCTGAAAGCTCACTCGAAACTTTTCAATTATTGTCGCCACATACACATTCTGGCTGTAACAGATGCTTCCATGTTCCCAAAGCACTCACTTCACTCCCGGGATTTCTCTGTGGTAACTTGTTAATTGCTGGTTCCGATCTCATTGTGGTCGATCCGATGTGGTTGCTGCTTTTATTCGTCGTTGTTTGATTTTGATTGCTGTTGCAAATTGAAGAGCTTATGTGTGCCGACCATGCCTTTTCAATTTGAATAAGCTTTTAACCTCGTTTGGGTTGATCAACGAGTTTATTGTTTTGTGATTACGGTTTTTATTTTATTTATTTAAGGTTCCTAAAACATCTCGCCACTTACAGAAAGGCCAGCTAGGATCAAAATCGCAATGACAAATAAGAGAAAAAAAAAACAAAATTTACTTAAAATATTGTTTTAAGGTTTCACAAAATAATATCTAGGAAACAAATCAAATCGGGCATTACTTATCATTTTAAATATTGAACGCTGTTCTCCTGATTATGTAAAGAACTAAGTGTACTCATGATGCGTAGCAATACCGCATATTATTTTGTAAAACTAGAAACATATTACTTATTGTGGTGCAACAAATCTTAAAAAAAAAACCATCAAACAAATTAACGTTAAAAGAAAAAGTTACCGTCCCTATCCCCTTTGCAGTTTCATCTTCTCAAATTTAGACTTGTCAGACTAAAAAAGATAGCTTTAATGGTTACATAGACCAAGATAGTTTACAAGAGCTTAGAAGAGCTAAGAATTCTTGACTATGAGCTATTCTTTTTCTTTCTTTTTTTTTCTTTTTTTTTTAAAGACAACTCCCGCATTAGGAATATAAATTCCTGTGTCGCGGGGGGCTTTACAAACATACATGAAACGGACACAAATAACACCCAGACTCAGAACAACAAATTGTGAATCACACAAAGTGTTATCCTACGTGGGATTTGAACCCACGACACTTGGCGCAGTAGGAAGCGGTGTGGCGACCGCATAAGCCACTAGGCCAACCGTGCAGTCAAAGAAAACAGTTTTGCTCATTATGTTAAACTATTTTTTTTTATATTGAAGCCTACTAAAGCCATCTGTCTGATAGCAAGCATGAGAAGAATTCAGAAGTAGAGGCCACCACCCTCATCATGAGTGCTAGGAACGGCTGAACCGATTTTGATGGGACTTTTTTTTAGAATAGCTTCGCTCTGTGATGTTAAACGCGATTTGCAATATTAACCGTGGGCAAGATTGCAGCACTTTGTTTGCGTCTTAATAGAATTACAAAATTAAGTACAACATCATCATCATCAACAGCCTTTACCAGTCCACTGCGTTTGAAGGGAGGTTTTGGCCTACTATACCACGCTGGCCAGACGGGTTGGTAAAGGGTTTGTTTCAAGTTTTTCTTCTCTTGGCAGTGATGTAAGCTGCTTATTTTGTTTCTTTAGTCGCCTCTTACGACACCCATGTAATGAATAGGGGTGGTTAAACTTTGTATTCCTAATCCGCCACCATACGGTACAACAATGTCTCGATATAATTACAGCTTTATTGTAAAACGCCACATCGCATGTTAGGAGTATACGTGTGGTTATTTCGGCATGAGAAGCATGAGCACGCAAGCCGGCGTTGGAGGTGACCACAGTAACGAGAATCGTGCTTCTACTGTACATGTTGTTATTTGTGTTGACGTCTGTTTGAAATATTGCCGTCATTTTAGCATATGGTATGTCGGTATCAACGGTCTTTGCAGTTAAGGGTACGCGTCCATTGGCCCGCGCTGGACGCACTTTTTTTTGACACATTTTATTTTGCTTTGTTGGATTTCACATAGTGCTGCGTCCACTATCCGCGCCGCCCGCACAAAACCCCGACATTTATGAGCAAGGCAAATTCGTTAAATCCGTTGCGTGCCGTGCGCGCGGTCAGTCAAACGGTCATTATTAACGTTAAAATTATTTCATTAGAAATCCACAAGTGTTTATTAATATAAGTAATATTGATTAAAATGCCGTAATACTAAGAACAATATAAATAAAAATCACCAAGTAACTGACTCTGTATTTTAATAACCTTGATACTGCAGTAATCACCCTCTTAAGTTCATTTGAATACAAATTTCAACAAACTACCGTCTAAATGCTCTCAATTACACTAAATTCATTTATTATTACAAATATCATACACAAAATGGTGTACAAATGAAACATTTAATATTTAATGTTCTTGTAAATTCGTTCTTAATTACGCCTTAATCTGTGCCATCTTTCGGTCTAAGTCAAGTCACATTAATTTAACTCGTGATAATTATATCCGGGAGATCTTAGAAATTTAGTGCAACGAAATGTTTATGAGTTTTATTTTGTACTTAATCGACATTCATCAGGATCATTTGTTACTGAGATTATAGACATCAATCATCATTATCAAGAGTTTTTTTAGTTCAATGTTCTACTTAGGGAGACATAAAAAGGAGATTTTGTCTTACTATACCGAAGTGTCACCAATAGAGGAAAAAAATATGTCTACATTTCGCTGCTTTGCTTCATTTAATGACGTGACAGGTTCGTAAAATCACTATTTAATAGTTTAAATCGCCGTCTTAGATTTTTTTTTAATTTCGCATTTTCTACTTCATTACGTACGTAAAAATACTCAGTTTTGATAGTTGTTTTCATGAGTTAACATTAACTTCATTTATGTCTAGCCATGTAAAAAAAACAAGTGCTCTTTAAATTATATATTTCAAATTGTCCGTAAGGTTCCAGTTTACCTGCATTATAACTGTTACGTCAGAAAACTCTAAACATCCAATGATGGTTCAAATTATACTGGTCACTAACTCAAACATCATAACCTGTATTAAGTAATAAAGACACATTAGGAAAACTACATTAGTGCAACACTTTAAGCGATAGCCTCACGAAAATGATGAAGAAATGGATAAGAAATTAGAAGCTACAGTTATTCAGCCTCAAAGCAACGGGTAGAGAATACTAATGCGTCGGAAATCGTTAGGGTAACACTTTGACTCACTCGGTCCACTTTGACCCTCAGCCATGACTGGAAACCAAATCATTTTACAACTAGGTCACCAGGTTGTAGGGTAATGGGATGCTGAGATCTCGGTGATTTAAATTTATGATAGGATTTAAGGTGTGAACGGGTTTTTGGATTGTAGATTTAATATTTATGATAATTGAATCGGCAGAAATAAAACTGAATAGGAAAGTCATAGAGCGTATACGACTGCTGTGTTTGAGGTCTCGGGTTCGATTCTCGGGTTGGACCAAATGTTTGTGTAAACCATAAATGTTTGTTTCGGACTTTGGGTGTTTCTATGTATAATAAGTATGTATTTACAAAATAAAAAGTATGTTTATGTATTTATATCAGTTGTCTAGTACCCATAATACAAGTTCTGCTTAGTTTGGGACTAGATGGCGTTGTGTGTTATGTCCAAAAAAGAAATAGTGATCATTTTGATGAGCTTGCTGTTAGTCTAATTACTAACTAGTGATCTGTAAAATAGTTTATAATAGCTTTAAATATCGTAATTACCTGTCAGTTCAGCTAAGAAAGGACTGAAGTAAATGGAAACATATTTCATCGCCTGAACAAAGTATTTCAAATCTGAAGTGAAGATTATATCTCATAACATTAATCTCTGTTTATATAAACTGGTTTATGGCCTTCTAGAACTTCAACAGCATTTGTATAACTAGATTTGCATAATCCAAAACTTATATCAGATAGAACCAAACTGTTATGAACTCTCACGTTGCCTCTATTATCATGACAACCCACCGGAGAAGGTTTAGTTTTAATCCCATTAAATCTTGTCCCTCAATCATAGGGCTTCAAGAAAATGACTGAATCTTCACTGTCGGTAGAACGTGACGTCATCGGACATGTGTGAGGTATTTCGTACGTGACTGATTTGTTTTCAATCCGATTAAGAATTTGAGACCTACTCTTCGTTGTTGGTTTTTGTTAAATATTTGTTTCGGAAGTAACTTTTTAGTATCCATTTATCTTATCTTTGGATGTTTGGAACTAATTACTTACTGAGCTAAATTAAAAATTCTGTATCGTTATATAATATTAGAACTTAGAAGAAGTTAGAAAAAAAAATTGATCAAATGCGTGTCAGGCCATGCACAGAATTGGGTTTCGAAGTAACCCATGATGTCAGTGAATTTGAAATATTGTCATGGTTACTAATTATTTAATTATTTTTGTATGAATTTTTCCAAGTGAGCGTATTTTACAAGTTAGGCTTCTATAATTCCTGAACTAACAAAGCTATCTAAGCTATTATTGTTAAACTTCAAAGTTCATCACATGGACTAATGCCATTTTTTTTTCAGATTTTTCGAGCCAGCCGTTTAGCTTTTAGAGGGGGGGGGATACCCTGTTTTACAAAAAACGCCCTATACAGCTGAATTAATTGTAAATGGATATTTAAATCAAAAAGTTATCTTAGTAACCTCTCAACATTTTTAAGATACATATCTCATGATACACACATGCACACGAAGGCGTAGACAAGAGAAAAAAATCATCCCCCACTTTAAGTGTAGGGGGAGCACCCCAAATAAAAATATTTAACGTGATTGATATTTTCCGTATGCTATGTGTATGATCAAACTTTTCTTATTTTCCTACCTTCAAGATTGAAATTGTTATTAAAATTTATGTGGGACTAACTAACTGATAATGTCTATTGACATATTGATAACCTTTCTAGTGAAAAAATAATTATTGAAATAGCACTACCTATGGCGAAGCCACAGAATATTAGTAGTTTAGATCTTTACACGGCTACGTGATTAAATAATTGTTTTACTGAAGTTAACGTACGTGCCGCCAAACAATAGTAATATTATAAATTAATAATAAGGAAGAACAAATAACATATTGTCAATGAAGCAATTAAGTAAATAGTACTTCCTAGCGCCCCACCTAAACCTGTACATATTACATTGTATATAAGCTTTAGTTTAAGTTAAATTAGATGGAGTCAATAGGGAGTCTTACAGTCATAATGTAGTCATTAAATAAATATTACAACCAACGTGTCGTCTAATTGGCTCCCTGGGTAAACACGCAATAATTGGTGACCCCGACGTGATCTATTGGTTTCTAGTGCTGATATAATACCGGGACGACCGGAACCCTATATGGTGTTCAGCAGTGAATCTAGAGAACAATAGCATTACGAAATTATCACATCCCGAAAATGGCTCCAACAACAACACCTTCAATAGGCGACACGGGTGACCACCCAGCGAAAACAAGTACTCCACCATCAAGGAACGTCTAATAAACTGCTACGAAGAGAGCGAACACCGACGTTTCCACAGACTACTATCAGAAATGGATCTTGGAAACCAGAAGCCTTCCCAGCTCTTGGGAAAAATGAAGGAAGCTGGATGTGGAAAAATAAACGACGACACTATTCGCCTGCTGTGGCTAAGGCAACTCCCCGCTTCACTAACAGCGATATTATCAGTCACAAACAATATGTCGTTAGACAACTAGAGCGAGTTAGCCGATAAAATATACGAGAACTTGACCTACAACAGGAAAAATACTCAAGAAACAGCGGTTCACATTAACCTAGTTACAAACATATCGTCACAACTTGAAGCCATGCGAATAGAAATAAATGCATTACGCAGCATACGCGAGAATCAACCTAGGCAACGCAGCAAATACCAAACACGACATACGCCACATTCACGGTCAAGGTCGCGCCACAGAAACTCACATAATGGATTATGTTATTTCCATAATCGTTTCAAGCAGGATGCATATAAATGCAATAAGCCTTGTTCTTGGAATATAATTAAAAATAACAGGCTATCGGAAAACTAAATTTAGCACATAATACGACGGGCCTCTGTGCTATCCACCCAGCAAACCGTCTAACTATAACTGACTCAAACAGTGGTTATAGATTTTTAGTCGACACGGGTGCTAACATTTCGGTTATAAATAGCACAAATAAGGAGAGCCAAGCATGCGAATACCAATTATTAGCCGCAAACGGGACCCCTATAAATACATACGGGGAACGCACTTTAACGCTTAACCTAGGACTGCGCCGAAGCTTTAAATGGACATTTACCATTGCCGACGTTAAGATGCCAATCCTGGGAGCTGATTTTTTGGATCATTATCAATTATTAGTGGATACACGGAAAAAAAAACTGATCGATAAAAAAAAACAGGTCTGGAAACGCCTGCCAAAATAGTGAGAACAAAAATTGCATCAGTGCGATCTTTAAACGCTTCTCTACAGGAACCAATAAAGGGATTATAAGAGAAATATGAAGATATTACAAAGGCCTCCACAGGGACACCACACGCAGGACGCGACGGCTCCAGCCTGGTTACCCCTACGGCCTCATCAGCGGCTAGGCACAGCACACTGCACACACGGTCCACGTAAGAAGAGCAACTCTCTCCCGTCAACGCAGCAGCCAGCCACTACGCAGCGGACTTCAGCCCCGACTCACTGGGGACTTCACCGCAGCACCGCGCATCGCACGCCCGACTCACTGGGATCAGCGGACTTCAGCCCCGACTCACTGGGGACTTCACCGCAGCACCGCGCATCGCACGCCCGACTCACTGGGATCAGCGGACTACAGTTCCGAGTCACTGGGACTAGCAGCACTCAGTTCCGACTCACTGGAACTGCTCACTCCTGGCACTGGCAAGCTCCGCAACAGAGCACAGACAGCCGACTTCCACATACCGCGCGCAATCTAAAAGCGCCTACATAAAAACGGCATAACAATAAATGCAAACAAATACGAATTCGCCAAGTCGGAGATTGATTTCCTCGGTTATCATGCAACGAGCCAAGGGTTGACTCCTATGGAAAAGATTACAAGGTGTAAGGATATCTCTTCTCTTCAGAGGGGGAATATCTATGGCGAAGCCACAGAATATTAGTAGTTTAGATCTTTACACGGCTACGTGATTAAATAATTGTTTTACTGAAGTTAACGTACGTGCCGCCAAACAATAGTAATATTATAAATTAATAATAAGGAAGAACAAATAACATATTGTCAATTAAGCAATTAAGTAAATAGTACTTCCTAGCGCCCCACCTAAACCTGTACATATTACATTGTATATAAGCTTTAGTTTAAGTTAAATTAGATGGAGTCAATACGGAGTCTTACAGAGATAATGTAGTCATTAATAAATATTACAACCAACGTGTCGTCTAATTGGCTCCCTGGGTAAACACGCAATACTACCCTTTAAAAAGCTATGCGTTCTCGTATATTACACGTAAGTGAACAATAAATCACCCCTGTTTTCCTACCCTTAGGTTTGCAATTCTTTTTCCAAATTTGTATGTGACCAACTTCGAAGAATACCTTTTCCAATGCATTATAAGAAGAATTATCAAAATTGAACTACTTTGTAATAAGTTCCGAGTTCCGACTTAAAAAAAATACGTATTGAATTGAGAACCTCCTGCGTTTTTAGGGTTCCGGAGCCAAATGGCAAAAAACGGAACCCTTATAGATTCGTCATGTCTGTCTGTCTGTCTGTCTGTCCGTCCGTATGTCACAGCCACTTTTTTCCGAAACTACAAGAGCTATACTGTTGAAACTTGGTAGGTAGATGTAATCTGTGAACCGCATTAAGATTTTCACATAAAAATAGAAAAAAAAACAATATATTTTGGGGTCCCCATGCTTGGAACTGAAACTCAAAAAAATTTTTTTCATCAAACTCATACGTTGTGGGGTATCTATGGATAGGTGTTCAAAAATGATGTTGAGGTTTCTAATATCATTTTTTTCTAAACTGAATAGTTTGCGCGAGAGATACTTCCAAAGTTGAAAAATGTGTGTCCCCCCCCTGTAACTTCTAAAATAAGAGAGTGATAAAACTAAAAAAAATATATGTTGTACATTACCATGTAAACTACCAACAAAAATTGGTTTGAACAAGATCTAGTTAGTAGTTTTTTTTAATACGTCATAAAGCGTAAACAGCAATTTACCTTTCATTCAATCAACGAACTACAAGAACTTTTATATAATGTTACTTGTTGATACGGAACCCTTCATGGGCGAGTCCGACTCGCACTTGGCCGCTTTTTTTCGTTGGTTGCAAACCAAATAATCAAAGACTATGTAAATTTTACTTAAAATTATGTGAAATACACAAATAATAGTCATGTAAACATAAATAAAATCACGCCTGTTTCTGTGCGAGGACCCCAAAGATAAATTATCTCTACTTACTACGGTTCTGGATAGTCCTAGTCCTGGATCGGTGTATCTTTTGATTGGTCCATATATGTATATCAATCACCAGGAATGAATACATGCTCCCGACGAGCATGCATGCAGCGATTGATTCCTGTAGCTTTTTACACAGTGTTAAAAGCAATAAAAAATTATTTAACATTAATTTTAGTAGCACTCAAGGCTTAGTCCTAAATAAATATTGCAAGGAGATGCTTCTCGTTCAAACAGTTCTAAACATAAAGAAAATTAACAAAGCTTTAACTAAAAGTCAAACAATTATGTTCAAAATCACTTTCCTACGGGAAAGTCACGTACCGACTAATAGTACTCTGTCAGTAAAAACTGCTACAATAGGAATATTTTATGATAATTTTATTTACTTCTCTGTAATGCAATGTCTTGTTTTTGCTTTGTCTTATTTCATTTCTAGTAATATTAACTAATATGATGATGAATCGAATACAAAACTTTGTATTCGATTCATCATCATCATCAACAGCCTTCAACAGACCACTGCTGGACATAGGCCTCTCCTTAGAAAGGAGGTCTTGGCTTGGTCCTTGGAGGTTTCAAGTTTCCCTTCTCTTTGCATCGATGTTGTCTTGCGTAGTTTATCCCTTAGTCGCCTTTTACGACACCCGCGGGATGAATAGGGGTGGTGACACTCTGTATTCTTAATCCGTCACTACACGGACAATTAACAATGTATTCGATTAAGCTATAATTATGATCTCAAATTAAAAGTAAATGCAGTTAAACAAATTGATAAAAAAAAATCTGACGCCTGAGACAACATTATCTAGACCCAAACTAAGTAAAGCTTATACTGTGGGTACTAGACAATTGATATAAATATCTTTTAAAATACATATATATTATACATAGAAAACACCCAAACTCTGAAACAAAAGTTTGCAGATCATACAAACATTTGGTACAACCCGGGAATCGAACCCGAGATCTTTTGATCAGCAGCCGTATACGCTAACCACTAGACCAACAAAGCAGTCGTCGTTATGTCTAATATTGGTAAATGTAGTCATCAGATGACCTAGCAACTCATCTTCTTAGCCTTTAATGGTTGATCACTAGTATTGGTGAAGTGATTTTTATTTATCTGTTAATATATTATTAGTCATATGCCAAAAAACCTTTAACTTACACAACACATAATACTCAATACAATGTTGACGTAATAAAACAATTAAATTTAACATTTTTCGTACATTTACGTTGCTGGTTTCATTTGAAACGTAATAATCTACAAACAACACTGTTTCGAAACAATGAAATTGCGAGTTTTTAGCTTGTATCAGCACTTTTCGCGTTATCTGCAGTAGTTTGCTCACAATACGGGTCGCATTAACATATAAACTGTAGTTCGATGCTTATGAAATGCTAGTGACTTCATCTGTTTCCTATTATTCTTGATCTTTATTGGAAAGGGTATTATTGTTAAATCCGTTTTTTTTTTTTGAATTTACATTTGGTTTTGGCATTCGGAACTGAAATTTGCTGTGTCAAAGATTGAATATACTAACAAAACTCTAGTATTTACTTCTTTACATCCAATCTAAAAATTCTGACATTACTCGTTTTATTATAATAAAACATTGAGGCAATACAACCTTAATGTTATCTGGTATAAAATAATTCATGTTTCATATTAACCACACATTTTGGAAAACTGTCTGAATTTACGATAAATTCTAATAGTTGCCAATTAAATAACTACCAAAGTATGTAAATAAAACCGGTGCTAATTTTATTTTATTTAACGATTTAGAAAACTTACAGCTAATTACATCTTAAAAATATATACCTATCCATAATTTACATGACGGCCAATTAAAAGTTTTCACTAATATCATAAACATACACACACAAACATGGAAGTGACGTTAATTAAATGTTCTATAACACACACAACAAGCACGGTATCATGTGGATTTATTAATCAAAGGATTCATGACACAAAATGTTCTTCATTTGCGTAAGACTTGTGTTAAAAAGCTCAATGTCGACTCTCTACTAATACACTTATAAAGAAATATTATCTACTAAAATTATTGAAATATTCCTTAATATTGAACAATGTTACTCTTCAAGGTCCTGGCTATCATGAATATCTAAAGCAATCGTTATTGAGAAGTCAGTGCCCTCAAATTTACTGACAACTAGTCCAACTTAGAATTTCAGTTTTCTCTTAAGGTTGCGGAGGTCCGATGCCAGTCGCTCCGTGGAAAAAATGATATTCGGGTAAAACCGGTTGAACTAGTAGCCGACCCCAAATAATATTGGGATTAAGGCTAGGAAGAAGTTATTCTTCAGCAACAGGACAAGATTTTATGAGAACAAAAATCAACACAATAACTGTCCATAAAGCACATGTAACTCGTGTATTACAGATGCACACAGACTGCGTTAGACACATAACCTGTCCTGCCTTCTTGTTCGCTAATACATACTTAAACAGAATTTAATGATATTCAAAGACATGTAAACTACCATTATTATCACTACATCACAGTCAATTGCCAACCCGGTGCAGTATAATCCCCTCTGGGTTTCCTAGCTCGCGTCTACGTAATAACACCCTTGAGTGTACAACTTTTAGCGAAATTAACAAAGTTGGAACCCCTCATTGCGGCCCGGGTTCTCGGGCAACATAAATTGTGATGAAATTTCAAAATAAAAATAGGCTCAGAGAAAATTTAAAACTTAGCTGGTCTGGATTGTTTAAAGACAGTTAGGTTCTTGATCCGTTTAACGTTTGTTGTAATTTTGCGTGAAATTCTTTATGACTTTTAATTTCTTGTGGAAAATTTAACTGTTTAACAATAAAAGAAGCTTTTGTTACGTAACTCTCTGTAAATTTTCGATTCATTATATCTATCTAGTGTCAGGAAGTAATCTTAACCAAATCAGTTAGTAACTGCTGTAACTTCTATATTGTATTATGTTATTATATATTATTCTTTTATATTATATATATTCATACCAAATTTTATTGAGATCAGTGATTTAGCCGTGAAAGTATAACAGACAGATAGACAGAGATACTTTCAAATTTATAGTACTAGTTATAAATGCACAACTTCATGCGTTATTTACATCGGCGAACTTAATGCCCTGGGCATTCTCTACCAGTCAACGTTTATGAGATGTAGGAGGGATGCATGGAAGCAGAAGAAACGCCACAACATGTCATCATAGAATTCAGTAGTGTGAGCGAGCAACGGGCACAAAATCTACAGTCACCGGCAACATTTCAGGAGGCCTGCGGAAATCTTCAGAGGCTGCTTTTCTTCTGGACCAACCTAGGCTGGCTGGAGTAAATGAGAAAAAAATCTTCACGCACAATGGTCCAATAGCTTGGACTAAGTGCGGAAACCGCCCAGGAAAATTAACTAACTATGAGATGTAGAAATCTAGTTAAATAGGTGCTTGTAAGTTAGTAAGGAACAGACACAGTTGATATAAACTAACAAATTTTAATACAAATCTACATATAAACGTAAATACTATAAAGGTAAACATTTGTATTGAAGTATGGTTCTGTCACAGTTACTGCCTTATTGGTCTAGTGGTTAGCGTATGCGGCTGCTGATCAAGAGGTCTCGGGTTCGATTCCCGAGTCGGACTAAATATTTTGTGTGATCCACAAATATTTGTTTCGGAGTCTGGGTGTTTTCTATGTATAATATGTATGTATTTACAAAAAAAAGTATGTTTATGTATTTATATCACTTGTCTGCTACCCAAAATACAAGCTTTGCTTAGTTTGGGACAGAATTACGTTGTGTATGTCCAAAATATAGTATAATTATACAGTCATTTTTAACACTTATGTCAGACATCATCGAAAAGGCTAAATAAATAATACCGAATACAGTAAGTTTAATTGTTAACGGGTTAAATTAATTAAGACCCTACTTTAGGAAGACAGTTCAGTAACTTGTTACAAAGTTTCTATTTCTCGAGTTATTCGACCAATAAAAGTCTAAAGTTTATTCAAATTAAATTTTCGAGTCATTTGTTATTCTGGACCGTTTCATTTAAGTGTTATTGGGGTGCCCTTTGTGGCTGGGCAGGGTATCAAATATACATTATAGTATGCATCATAGGAAATGGAATGTTGATCAGGCCTTTTGAAAGGTTGCTCTAACCTATTTTTAATTAAATTTAATAAAATAAATATAAATGTTGTGTTTAATGGACAATCGTCCCAGGAGAGGTATGTTGGAATAAAACCATGGTCAAACACAACGCACCCATTCTGGGAAAAAAGTATAAAAATATTTGTATTTTAAGGTCAATTTTTTGCAATTAACATTTAAATTGAAATAATGGTAATTGTTATTATAATAAATAATTATAATTATTTTTTATTAATAAATAATTATAATTATTTTTTATTAATAAATAATTATAATTATTTTATAATCATGGTATGGCACGGTAGGCATGCCCAGATCTCCTAGTGGCAGGATAATACTTTGTGGTCTCTATCAGAAAGGGCACACATATTTCTTGACAATATGAATCTTGATTTCAACTATTCTGTTATTAGTTTCAAAATCGTTGTTTTAAACTGAAAAAGCCATTCATAAATTACCTGGAAGAATAATTAATTTTAATTACAATAATTTTATTATAAACACTTTAAGTAATGGGTTACGTATCTTCTATTTCTATAATATGTCTATTAATTTTCGATTCAACACTTTTGATTTCTTCAAACTCCATCAACTTTAACAATTAATCCTACAACTCACCAGAGTGTTTAACTGGCATTCAGCTATTTACTGCACCAAGATGAATTTCTCATCCATTAACGCACGTCTTTAATCAATTTGTTGATGAACGGATCTGAAAGTTTTGCCACAAACTTAATGAATTGCTTGTTTATGTACTGGTAGAACTAGTTGGATAACTAAATGGCGTAGTAAATCGTTTTTGCTGTTAAAAATTATTTTTCTTTGCTTTGTTTGATTATCTCTGCTAATATTAAGAAGCTTGAAAGATTGTCTTTGTTTCTTTAAAGGTTTTTATAAGTTACTAGATTAAATTAAAAAAGTATTTTTGATGTTCCATAGTGCATTTGCTGCCTTTTTACTGCCTTGTTGGTCTAATGGCTAGCGTATGCTGATCAATAGGTCTCGGGTTCGAAATCCGGTTCGTACCAAATATTTGTGGGATCCAGAAATATTTGGTTCAGAGTCTGGGTGTTTTCTGTGTATAATATGTATGTATTTACAAAAAAAAAATATGTTTATGTATTTATATCAGATGTTTAGAGCACAGATGTTTACACTTAATACAAGCTCTGCTTAGTGTGGGACTAGATGAAGTTGTGTGTAAGATGTCAGAAACATTTTTAATCCTATAAATATTATTCTATTTTATTATACACTACATATTTTATTCTATAAATACCTGGCTGCAAGTACAAGTACTCTATCTGTAAAAGGTATTAGAACTATGCTAATTTCAACAAGAATAGGCCAGTTTGACCGGTGCGGTACTACCCTTTTTAGGGTTCCGAAGTTTATGACTCGGAACCCTTATAGATTCATCTTGTCCGTCCGTCCGTCCGTCCTCGACTTACCGTCCAAACGGTAAGTGCTAGAAAGATGTAACTTTGCATGAACATGTGTTGTGATTACGACGACAATTTGCTACAGTAAAGTTATGAAAACCATTTTCATTTGAGGTCCCCCCCCCTACACGTAAAGTGGGGATGTTTTTTTTTCTTGAGTCTACCCCATCGTGTGGGGTATCATAAGCTAGATCTTCAAAAACACTGTGATGTTGCCAAAACTATTTTTCGATTTAGCTATCCGTTTGCGAGTTATTCAACTTTAAAGCGCATTTTTTTTTGCAATACCATGGCATCGCCCCACTCTAAAAGTGTGTGAAAAAAAAAAAGTAGTCCATATATTGCACTTTCAAGGTACTGTGCGGTTTTCATAACTTTTTAATTTCAGGAGTTATATAACTTGTAAAATGCAGTCACTTGGAAAACTTCGTACAAAATTAAAGACATAATAAGTCAACTTAACAATTATCTATTAGACACGATTTTAAATCTACCTACCATTTTGGGTGACCACGGAAACCTATTCTATGCGTGGTCCGACAAGCACTTGGCCATTCTTTTTATAACTATTTAGCTAATTTTATATAAAAAATATTCCAAATAGATACGACATGACGTGTCATATTTGTTATTACAAACATAAACTTGTCAGATCCACACTAAAATATCTAAAGTTTTTCTCTGGTTATCTCAATGAAGTTCCTCATATCCTGTCGTTGACCCGATACATCATACTGTTTACCCTAAATAATAAACCCTTAAAACAAAAAGCCTTACTGATTGATGGATGATTTTAGTTTGGTCCTTGTGTCCCCCAAACTTTTTGTGTAGCGGACACAGTTTTGCAACTTGTTCATTGAGAGATCTGATGTATATTGATGATGTTATATATTTTTTTGGCTGTGTATTCTTCCTTCCCAAGATTTTTTTATGGTCGGCTACTACTTCAAGTAGTTTTACCTTAATACTAATTATTGGTTTGACCAATTGGCATCGGATTTACGCAACCCTTGTCAGTATATTTCAGTGCTTAATATTTTGCACCAATTTCAATGAAATTTGGCAAGGCACCAAATACTTTAATTCTTAAGAAAGGACATAAGCTATTTCATCATCATCATCATCTGTGGGCGTCCTACACTACGTTCACCGAGACGCGGTCTCCACTCCAGAACTCTTCTGCCCCAACGGTCATTAGTTCTGCGACTAATATGGCTAGCCCACTGCCACTTCAGCTTGCTAATCCGGTGGGCTATGTGGATGACCTTAGTTCTTAGATAGATAGATAGAAAACTCTTTATTTGTACACCGTGTTACAGATTCATAATACAGAACAGAAATGACTTACATATAATGTATAAAGGGCGGCCTTATTGCTAAAAGCAATCTCTTCCAGGCAACCTTAGGATGGATTAAAAAAGATTTGGAAAGACAGTAGTTGACGGTGCAATGAGTTTTAAAAATTATAATCTACTAATAAATATAACGAGAGACGCATTCTTAGCTACTTATTACCGCTATAATCTACATACACGCATTTACTAAGAATTTATAATATTAGTATGGAATTATTACGTGTGTTTCAGACAGGATAAATGTTATATATTAATAGCTAAAATTAAATTTTCTATAAACTATGATACGTGTATGTTTTCAGGAGAAAGCTATTACAAATGTAATATATTTTTTAATGTAAAGTAAAGTCTGAAAAGTTTCATCAATGCTAATGTATTATATGAAAGTAACGTGATCCAAACGATATTGGTTCCAACAGTTACGATGTAGGTGCAAAACTTTTATTTTGCTCAACATCTTTACTCGTGCCGACATTTTTCTATCAAAGAGATACACGTACCTTATAAACTGAGAAACTTTTAGAAAACATCGACATTGATATATTAAAACTTTTTTACGGGTACATAAACAATTTACGTATACGTTTACTCAATTTTTTTTGGTATGATAGCTCGTTAACTATCTCCGCCGAACGCCGAATATAAAATATGTCTGCTTTAGACAATTTATTGTGTGAGTGCCATGTTTTGATGGACGAGACTTGATGAAGGTGAAACCAAGGCGTCTCAATAGACAGGTACCGAGAACTCTTTTATGGGATTAAGTCGAATAAGTCGTTATCACGCAGGGGTTTTTACAAGTTGCAGGGGGATCTGACTTCTTTTAATTTAACATTCCCCACCATCAATAACTCATCAACTGGATTACCTCCTATAATGACTGCCTTGTTGGTTTAGTGGTTAGCGCATGCGGCTGCTGATCAAGAGGTCTCGGGTTCGATTCACAAGATTTGGGTGATTCACAAATATTTGTTTCGGAGTCTGGGTGTTTTCTATGTATAATATGTATATCTTTACAAAAAAAGTATGTTTATTTATTTATATCAGTTGTCTAGTATCCATTAGCTCTGCTTAGCTTGGGACTACATGATTTTTGTTGTTGTGTATCAGATGTCCAAATATTTAATATTATTATTTTATTTATTGTGTCATAACACAATTAATTTATATAAAAGTCGATGATCGATAATTTAACAAATAATACGAAATGCCATAAGGTCAGAGCAATTTTATTCATTTTGTCTTTAAATAAAAAGGCATATACGTAATGGGTTTCCTTTTGGAATAACTTGAGAAGAAACCTTTGTTCCAAAAAGCACCTGGAAGCGAGGCAATCATGAATTATGGAACACCTTGCCGTGAGACATAGTGCAAAGACTTCTCTGTACCACAGTTCATTAATTTGATGGAGGTGTATTATATGTCTGAGATTTAGGTTAGATATTCTAGTGTGACCTTTCGATGGAAAGATTGATACAGCGCCATCTAGCGAAGAAACACGGAACTACAAAGAAAAGCACGTAACGATCTATACGGAGTAATTACTAATCCTGAATCGCGAAAGTGACATTCTCGTGCCGATTAGCATATATACAACATCCCAACAACAACTGTTGGGCAGTGGCCCACCAGGCATGATCATCTCGCCTGGTCGGAAGACCCCCCCCCTGTGTGTTGGAGGAACACGCGATACCCGTACCTCCACAACCTTTTTCGTATGTTATTTAATAAATGCCTTGGTGAAGCAGTGGTAGCGCGTGCGACTGTTGTCCTTGGAGGTATCGGGTTCGATTCTGGGTTTGTATAAAAATATTTGTTTCGGAGTTTAGATGTTTTCTATGTATAATATGTATGTATTTACAAAAAAAACTATTTATTACAGTTGACTTGTTACTGCAATACGAGCTCTACTTAGTTTGGGATTATATGCAAAAACTACTAAGCGGATTTGGATGAAACTTAATATACCAGTTATCATACGACGGGAGCCGCGGGCGAAAGCGAATATATGTATTAAAAAAACAATTTTAAAGCGGTTTATAAACGTCAGGTTAGAGGTATCGAACATGATACAAGAACGATGAAACTGAACTAAGAACCTCTCTTCAAATATTTTAAAAGATGACAGTTTTATGCAATCACAAAAAGATTGTTTACACTAATAATTACAAGAAGAAAACATCCCATTAATTTCTCTCAAATATTTCTTGTATAAAAGAGAAGAACAGATTCTGCGCTCACGTATCTTAGACATTATTGAGTGTAAAAGCCAACAATTCGTGTTATAATAACAATTAATAAAAACATTTGTTAGCTTTACGTTATCTAAGTACGCCATTCGTGGTTCTAATGTGTAATAATCTCCCAATGTTACATTAAACACGTCATATTCGTAGAGGGGTCTAATTATTATTTTGTTTGGGTTTCTGTTCTTTATACTATAAATCTTATGTTGTTGCTAGCTGATGCCCGTGGCTCCACTCGCGTCCTAGTATTACGAAATAGATGTTGACTGATTCGCAAATCTAACCGATATGCACAGAAAATTTCATGAGAATCAGTCAAGCCATTTTGGAGGGGTTTAATTACAAACAGCGTGACCCGAGAATTTATAAATAAGATTTTAAACTAATAATTTAACAGTAGAAATGAGTACGTTTGTTATGTATCTTTAGATAAAAGCTGATTGTTAGAGAGACATCTATGTTTAAATTAAATGTTTAAATAATGGTCGTAAAAAATTTGAGTAGTTGTTGTAGTTTTCGCTTCGTAGAGTCTTTTTACATACAAAATTATTCATACTTTGTTTATAACATTTTTTTTACTTTAATACATTACTTGGATTTTTCAGTTTATGTTCAAGTTAAAAAAATTATTATAAGCAAAGTATAAATATATTTTTTACTTTTATGGCGCGATCTTGTTATATATGTATGTAAGAAAGGCTTTACGAAGCTAAATTTTTTACGATCATTATTTCAACATTATTTTTCAGTTACAATTAAGACGGTAGTTCGAGAAAATTTTGTTAGTTAACAATTGTTTAACTTGATGAAAAAAAAACTTCAATATAGGCTAAAAACGAAATGCCTTTTTATTTTCATCTTTAAATGTTTATAACTTTTGTATTTTTTTATGTTACACGCTTTTGGCACATTTTTCTAGGCGTCATTCCAATGAGCTATCGCACATAATTTTAAGAGCAGTATCTCTATTTTGTACCATTTTCAACTTGTCGACTAGACTACATAAATTAAATGGTTGTTTGAACTTACGATAGGCCGTGTTTAGTAAATTTGTTTATACATTTAATCCTACAAAATGACTACTCAGTTTAGTGGTAAGTGAAATCCAAGAGTAGGGGTGAGATTCTCAGTGAATGCACGACGCTGTATGGTGACCCACACTATTGCAGCCTAGTAAGATGTGTCTGCATCATTGGGCCCCAGTCCCGTATGCACCTGCGAAATACTATGAATGCTGTGATTTTAGGTTGGTGTTCTGTGTGAGGACAGTACCACTGCGGTCGAGACGGCACATTCATGTTAAAATCAACCTGGTTCTACTTCCACCAAAATTCTCGTTAACTTATATTTTACTTATATCTCTTAAACCTCCTTCCCTTTATTCTTGCCTCAATCACGTACCAACACCTATCTGGTATTGTAACCTATCTGGCTTTTGAAATCAAAATATAATAAACAGTAGTAGTTGCAGTAAAAAGCCTATGTGTTATTATGATATGTAAGCTATATTACTGTAAAGTTTCATGCAAATCCGTCAGTAGTTTTTGCGTGAAAGGCCAACAAACATACATACATAAATAATTATTCACAAACAAAAAAAAGGATCTGAAGTATAATTTGAATTGTTCAAGACATAGGGTTTTATACTCGTGAGTATCCCAAACTAATCTTCAAGTTATTGACTGGGGGCAGGGTCTGTTAAGTCAAATGCTGTAATATATAAGTTATAATATTTTCTCAGATAAAAATATTAAGTTTTTTTCTGCATCTAAATAATACTCGTAAGAACGAGCTTTACAATCATTTCTGAGATAAATACTAAACTATTGTATTATTTACAAACATAAAACATTAACAAAAACTTTTATTAAGTTTCGTAATTTATTTACATGTATGCTTTACAAAATATGTATATAATATACGATATTTTGTTCAACTCAGCTTTTATGATTACTTCGAAAGCAATTTCGTGAAATCGAACACACATGATTCGTCTTGGGTTCCGTGCTAATTTACAGTAGACGCTGACAAAATATTTTTTTGTTTTGTTGTCTATGTAACTTAACATAACTATGTCACACTACGTGTACGTAGTAAATTTTCAGTGTTTCCATGCATTTACAATAATAATAAAAAAAAAACTGAGTAAATATTATACCCTTGTCTTTCCTACTAAAGTTAAGAAAAAACATTTGTTTTGTTGATAAGTCTGTCAGATAGTTTGAATACTTTATTAGAAAACCCTAATATGAGGTTAAAAAATTAAAATGATTGATGATTAACAATATTACATACTTTAAGTCGAGCCTTCGGTTCTCGAATAAAAGTTAATTAATTGAAAAAAAAAAACTTCAAGCTAATTTTATTAATGATTTGTAGTGACATTTTAAACTGTTACAAGTTCATTTTCAATATTCTATATTTAAAGGGATCATTCCGTACGGACCTAGGGACCTAGGAAGGTTCATACCTCACAGTTTTTGCATATTACGAATGCGCTCTTAGATAGAAAGTGATAAATAATTTTATCCGTGTGGTGACAGATTACGAATAAAGAGTGTCACCATCCCATGAGTGTTATAAGAGGTGACTAAGGTTACAAACTACGCTGAACAAAGTATCACTACAAAAATAAAGAAAACTTGAAACAAACTTAATAACAACCTGTCTGGCCTACCTGGTATAGTAAGTTATAACTTTGGTTCGAAAGAAATACTTATATCATGCAGCGATTCATTAAAAGTTATTGACTGCCTTGTTGGTCTTGTGGTTAGCGTATGCGGCTGCAGATCAAGGTGTCCAAATGGATTTGAGTATTGTGTGGTATAGTATTATTCTATGTATATATGTATAAGCATTTACAGTCCAGTAATTGTATCGAAGGATTGAGTGAGTTCAGTATCAAATAAACCTGCGTAATAACTACACATCGTTTTAATAAAAATCACGTCAAATGAAAGTAACCCATAATACCTTAAACAAAGGTCTTGGGTTCGATTCCCGGGTCGGACTGAATATTTGTGTGATTCACAAATATTTGTTTCGGAGTCTGGGTGTTTTCTATGTGTAATATGTATGTATTTATAAAAAAAAAGTATGTTTGTGTATTTATATCAGTTATTTAGTACCCATGATATAAGCTCTGCTTAGTTTGGGACTAGATGACGTTGTGTGTGGAATGTCCGAAATATTTATTATTTATTTATTGAAAAGGAAAGTCACATCCCAAAAAAAAATTAAACAGAATTCCTCAAAGTTAACTGAACCCTAAAACTCTTAAAGACTTTATGAAATATGTACTCCCATACATCATAATTATTTGTTACGATCCCGTTTACGTGGAAAATATTTATATCCAAGAACCCTACGTTTACCGTAGTACCTTATTTAGTGGTGATTTAGTGATAGCATTTATCAAAATGGCTCCCACCTAGCTCAAGATTATGAATAATACAAGAGCTTTATTAAAGAGTTGTTTTGTCTCGTTAATCAAGGAAAAAATATTACACAAATCTGTTATTCTTCCCTCTTGAGTCTTAAGAGTGATGAATGATAACTGTCAAAAAAAAATTCAAGATTAAATTCGTGGGCTTGTTTTTATATCACCGGGAATATAATTAAAACGAAGTTCTACAGCGTTACAGGGGTCCTACTCGTACATATTAATTAGAATAGTATTTAATTTGAAGACTAAAAATACAAATACTACGATCTACTTTAATGTTCTGTGTTGATTAATTTATGAATTAATCTGTCTATTTCTCTGTTCTTTTAATAATTTTCATCTATTTTAGTCACTCACTTGATACTCACTTCTTACACTTACATACATACGTAGATGCTGAAAATTACAACATTTCTGAGAATCGTAGACAATGTTTTGCGATAATATTATCGCAGAAGTTTCTCAGCTCCTCTTTCTCCGGCGTCCGACGGTGTCTTGACTTAAGAAATTACTTAAGTCAATAACAATTATTGTACTTGATTTAATTATAACATAACTATTTTAAGAACCTTTACATTGCTCATAGTATTCTTGGAATCAGTTCAGGATTTCCATTAGACTAAGTGATGGACATAATCCTTATTGCAAATGCGAGCTTAAAATGGATCATCATATCAGCCGCAAGAAGTCCACTGCTGAACGTAGGCCTCCCCCATTGATTTCCACTTCGACCGGTCGGTAGCGGCCTGCATCCAACGAGTCCCTGCGATCCTAATCAGGTCATCCGTCCACCTTGCGGGAGGTCTTCCTACGCTGCGTTTGCCGTCACGTGGTCTCCAAAAATATAAAATAAAATGGATATGACAAGATATTTAGACGCATTTTCCTTCATAGGTATTTTTTGTTTCTATATCTTACCCTATATCTAGTTACAACTAAGGTATTTAGTTATTCTAGTCTAAGGATTATCTTACAATAATTCATTTAAGTTTCTCAAGCGAGCGTGGTTCATCATCATCATCATCATCAGCCTATCGCAGTCCACTGCTGGACATAGGCCTCTCCAATTGCACGCCACTCAGTTCAGCGTGGTTACGAGGTGGGAAAGGTAAATGTTTCGGAAATCTTACAAACAACGTCATCTAATCCTAAACTAAGCAGAGCTTGTATTATGGGTACTAGACAACTGGACCACTCCTGTGGAACATGGGATACGACTGGATCCTGCGAGGGCGTTTCCCCCCCGGGCACGGCGTAATTTGCTACGCTGACGACACTCTTGTCACAGGTATTGGTCACTCGTCTTTGTCACTCTTGAGGTATCTGGGTCTGGTCCTCGACGGTAGGTGGCTCTTCGACGAGCACTTCCGACGAGGCAGCTGTACACGGGGGTTATCCGGTCTATGCATCTCTACGGTGCACTGGTGTGGGCGGCGGCTCTGACCAACCAAAATACGGTGCGCCTCTGGCGGCCGCAGAGAACTCTGGTGGTTAGGGCCATACGGGGTTACCGGACCATGTCAACGGAGGCGCCGTGCGCCCTGGCCGGAACACCCCCGTGGGATTTGGAGACGGAAGTGCTCGCCGAAGTGTATCGGCGAGTGGCTGACTACCGGGCGGCCGAGTGGTGGTGTTGGACCTCTGCCCGAGAACGTGCGCGAGTAGTGCAAAGACGTTCACCGAGCCACGATGGTTCGCTGGTCGGTCCGGATGGAGACCCCACGTGCTGGCTTCGCCACCATGGAGGCGCTTCGGCCGGTCATCGGTGAATGGGTAGTGCGGAAGCACGGGACCCTTACCTTCCGACTGACGCAGGTTTCTTTCCGGGCATGGTTGCTTCGGAAAGTACCAGCACTCGGTCGCCAGGAGGGAATTGAGTCCCGGCCACCACCACTGCGACCGCAGTGAGGATTCGGCTCATCATACGCTGGCAGTCTGACGCGCATGGGCGACACAGCGCCGGGCCCTCACTGCAGTCATCGGAGAGGACCTCTCACTGCCGGCCGTCGTTCGTTCCATGGCCGGCAGTGAGAGCTCATTTACCGCGGTCGCAACCTTCTGCGGGTGGTGGAGGCGCGAACATCTGCGCCTCATGCCACCTTGAGTGTGGCATCGGGTGGACGGGACGGGTTTTCCCTCCTACCGCATTATGTGGCCAGCCGCGAGGAGGCGGCGTCGATGTGTGCCGGACGTCGCCTAAGAGAGGGTCGTTGTACAGAGACGGTGCCCGCATCAGGAGCGGGCAGGCGCGGGGGGAGTCCAGAAGGAGATCTGACCCTGGACATCTCCTCCTCCTAAACGGAGAAGCGCGGAGAGGGCACACTGTGTGGTTTTTAGTCAAGTCCGACACACCACCCCGCCGTAACCCCCCCGGTGGGGTGATGGTCCATGATGATTTTCCACACATAAAAAATGGGTACTAGACAACTGATATAAATACATTAACATGTTTTGTAAATACATACATATATGTTATACATAGAAAACTCCCAGAATCCAAAACAAACACTTGCGGATCACAAAAACATTTGAACCAACCCAGGAATCGAACCCAAGACCACTTGATCTGCAGTAGCATACGCTAACCACTAGATCAACAAGGCAGTAAAATTCAAGTCATCATTGAAGTAAATTTACGGAACTGCACATGTCTTCTTTTTTAACTTTTTACTCTTTGTTCGTATCTTTATTCATGGTAATATCTAAAACGTGGTCATACTCAAACGATTAAGGAAATCGGGAGGCTCTTTAATATTACTTCAAAGCTTTTAGGATAGGAACTCTGCCTGCGGACAAATTTATTTCAGAAGAATCTACCTCCGTTGAAGGAATGTCGAAGTCTAAAATTCTCGAACGGTAATTTTGAGTATGAATTATTATATAAATAAATATATTTATATTGGGTGATTCATTATTATTCACATTGAAGCCCAGTCATCTGTATAATTGATAGATCGTGTGCACTGAAATAAAATACAAGTTGCTATAAAAACAATTTGCTTTTGGTGTTCGATGTGTAAAAATATAAATTGGAATATTTGAAATATGGAAATAGTAATAAATTTTAATTCTACAAGAAATATTTTCTTTGTTTTTAATTAATCTTTGCAAATGTTTTGCTATTATGTTGATAGCAGTATTAAAAGATTCGGATGTCTCGCACCTGAGTTCTTTGAGGTTGATCGAAATTTTGTTCAACCAACAAAGTTTAAAATTTAACACCCGTTTCAAATTAGTTCGAGTTTCTGAAACGGTGATCAAAGATTATTCACTAATTTATTTCATGCTTAAAAGATAATTAATATTGAATTTCTCAGTAAAATTACAAATCTTTTACTGCTCTGATGATCAAATAACTATGTTAGTATCTCTATATTAGCAACTCTATATTTGCTCATATTTACTAATATTACGAAACCAAAGAAACATTTAGTTAAACGAGATAATCTGAGAACCTCTACTGGTCAATATATTTTTTGTATTGCATTTTGTAGGGAAGCTATAAAACATTTTCATTGATCTTAGATTCTTTTATAAAGTTGCGTAGTACAGGGAATTATAGCATACCTATTAGGGCCACCGCAGACTAGCTACTTTTAGCATCGGCGATCGGCGATTTGGCGACTGCATCGATGCTGCATCGCGTTTTAGGGCCACCGCAGACTGGCTACTTTTAGCATCGGCGATCGGCAACTAGTCGCTTTTTAGAAGCTAAATACAGCGACCGAACGCTCCACACCGCACACTTAAAAACGCCAAACGCGGCGATCGAGTCGCTTTTTAGAAGCGCGACACAGCAGCTGAACGCTACTCTCCGTACACATTCGGATGCCGGTAGCAGCGACTTGTCGCTAAGGGCCACCGCAGACTAGCTACTTTTAGCATTGGCGACTGCATCGATGCTGCATCGCGTTTTAGCGACTTCCTGCGTTCGATCGCGGTATCGGAAACGCGCGTTTTAGCGACTGCTCAGATGCCAAGTCGCTGCTACCGGCATCCGAGATAGTGCGGAGAGTAGCGTTCAGCTGCTGTGTCGTGCTTCTAAAAAGCGACTCGATCGCCGCGTTTGGCGTTTTTAAGTGTGCGGTGTGGAGCGTTCGGTCGCCGTATTTAGCTTCTAAAAAGCGACTAGTTGCCGATCGCCGATGCTAAAAGTAGCTAGTCTGCGGTGGCCCTTCGCGACTTCCTGCGTTCGATCGCGGTATCGGAAACGCGCGTTTTAGCGACTGCTCAGATGCCAAATCGATGCCACCTCCATCCGAATGTGTGCGGAGAGTAGCGTTCAGCTGCTGTGTCGCGCTTCTAAAAAGCGACTCAATCTCCGCGTTTAGCGTTTTTAAGTGTGCGGTGTAGAGCGTTCGGTCGCCATATTTAGCTTCTAAAAAGCGACTAGTTGCCGATCGCCGATGCTAAAAGTAGCTAGTCTGCGGTGGCCCTTATAGTGACTATCCCTATATTAACTGCTCCATTGGCCTAGTAGTTGGTGTTTTTGACGCTGATCAATAAGACTTGGGTTCAATCTACGGTCAAACAAAAGAGTGTTATTGAGTTTTTCTGATTTAAGAAATTCTCAATAACAGCTCCGAGTTTGAAAGTCGGGATTTCTACTCTGAGAGCGTGTAAAGTCATTGTTCTTTTGCCTGATCTCTCTCCAGCCGTGTAGCCCATCAGATTATAAGAGTAAGGTAACAAAGGTTCTTTGTGATTTGGAGGTCATGCTATGTTGTCGATACCGGTTGTTATCATAGAATAACAGTCGTGAAGCTTAACTGGAGGCCTTCGGGCGGCTTAAAACACCCAACGACAATATTACATAGCCCGAACGTTGTCTCACCAGTTCCCAACCCCCACCCAGCCACCGTGGAGATGTTTCGTCTTAACCTTTTCATGAGTGGAGATTCGATTCTAGAAGTAGGACATTATGGGTTGTTGATCAACAGAGAGTACATCTATGTTTTCCAGGTGTTCACTTGTGTTACTAATATTTATAACATATTATAGCTGGTCTCCGTTGCGACTAGCCCCCGTGACGGATCCATCCACCATGGATGTCAATACCTATAACTCAAGACATACGGGTGAGCTGTCCTTTTTCCACATAAACATGAGCTTCACATGGGAACAACTTCAACTTCAAAAAATTTGATCTTCAGGGATTGCATTTATGTATCCTTTAACCCTTCGGGTGCCTGGTACCTAAAAATCACTTCGCATGCCTGGTGGGTCTGTGAGACCCGTAAACAAAATGCTTGGTTTTTATCTACTTAACGAGTCAGAAAGCTAAATACAGGGTTTTTATTAATTTTCACTGACATTTAAATTATATGATTGGAAAAATTTAAACTAAAGTTGTTTTACAAAACATTTATTACCTAATTTAAAATTACGTAACAAAAATTCACAATTATCCAATTATCTAACCTTGCCGCCATGGTAGTATGGGTTTCCATGTTACTTTGCCTACCCTCACAATGAGCATGGTGGCCCTTTCTCCTAGATTCTACTCATGCTTTCCATCAGTCAGAGTAGAGTCACTTTGGTAGGCTAAATTATAAAAAGAAAAAAAAATCGATGCTTGAGACAAATTATTCAATGGCTGAGACATCTCAACATCACTGTCATCACTTTCACTATTATTGGGTTCAGCATGGACTTCTGCTACGTCCTCAGCACTATGTTACCCATGTGGTACATCCAAGTAGACTGATTCATCTCCACTATCATCAAAAACCACATCTTCGTATTCATATTCTTCTAAATCTCTCTCCAAAGCTTGACAGATTTCAAAATTCGTTACTAACCATTTTTAACTGTTAAATATTATTTTCGTAAACAATTTACCACACAAAACATAATAAACAAGAAAAAACAAAAGTACGTACTTACGGAATAAAAGTTACGCCGCGTGCCTGGTCGGGTCCCTGAGACCCGAGCGCACATAAAACACCTCTTATCTGAATGCGTGTGCGTCGCGGATTACGGGAGAGGAGACAAAATGGCTGCTAGTTCATATCGCGAAGCTACTGAGAAGCGCAGCGCGTTAGGTTAAAAAAATAAAAAAATATCGTCGAAGTTTTGAAGTGATGGGTCTGTCAGACCCACCAGGCACCCGAAGGGTTAAAGAATCTTTCGTACATATGTTATCTGTTACTGAATCTAAACAATTGATTTAGTATATTTTTATACTTCCTGAATCAAGTCGCATCGTTATTCATTTTAACCCTCGTTTTCATTTCGGATAATGGTATGTTTTTATTTACGACTCCATAAATTATAAGCGGTGATCCATGAGCCATGTATGTGTGTACAAACATTGTTTTTTTTTTAATTTTTGGGGCAGCTATTTGTGGAAGAAAGACTTATAGAAATTTGTAGATTTTTAATTGATTGAAATTTTTAGGGTTGTTTATTTGTTTAAATATAAAACATATGTCTGTAAACATGAATATATATGTTGACATTTTACTTCGATTTGTAGTAAAAGTTTAAACATTCAATACATAATGTATGTAAAAAAAAAGCAATGTATTTACCGAATATGCGAAAAAAAATCTAATAATCTTGCAGTTTGATGTGATCTCTTGAATCGGTTTTTATACACCAACTAGATTTTGTCAGTATCGGTCAGGTTGACTGCACGGTCGGCCTAGTGGTTTAAGCGGTCGCCACGCCGCTTCTAGCAATTTTATGCAAATCATAACTGCACTTGGCCTGTAGGCGTTTTACACTAACATAAATATACATAATATTATATAGCCAGCACACTGCCACTTCACCTTGCCGATCTAGCAATGAAATCTACAATTTAGCCGTTTTTAAGCTGGTATCACTTACTTAGAAAATCTAGTCATATCTAGTTTCGAGTTTAGACAATTTAAAATGTATATGTGATGATTTTCATGAGATAAAACTACTGAAACAAAACTATTTAACTACTGACAGAACATAATATGTAATGTAATATGTTATACTCATTCGGTGTAATAAAACTAAAAGCAATTTATTTCTTGCTATTTGTTGCTTTTTCAGTGTAATCTCTAAATCTTGGTTAAAGCATTAATCTTGTAGTAGTGATTTATTACTTACAGTAAATGAAGATAAACTAAGTGTTAAGTCTTGAAGAAAATATATATCAGCATTTATTTTTCAATAAACAAGATCAAACGCAGAAATATCTCACTAAGCCGCCATGGTGTGGGTCTCCATGTTGGATTGTGTGGACTCACAATATATATGACGGCGCGTGATTATGTACCATAAATTACATTACTAATAATAATGATTTATTGGAATCATAACTCAATGTATTAGTTTTGTTTTAGTTGATTCTGTAAACGATATTGAATGTGTTTAAATAAGAGCGGATTATTTCCGAATAGGGTAGTTTTATGTCGCGCCACTAGTAAGAGCGGTCGGTCGTTCTACTGACGGCTACCGCACGGTGCACTTGTGTTAACCTATTGGCCCTTAACTCGTTTCAATCTTGTTAATCGTTTATGATTTTGTGTTAATATGTAAGATGTTTAAATAATACGACATTGAACAACACAAGTGCACACTTATTTTGAAATTCCTGCCTGCACTATCGATAGCCACAACTAAGACCGCAGTGAGGCCTCCTCTGACGCCATGACATATATATTTAAGTCTACCAAAGTGACTCTACTCAGCCTAATGGAAAGCATGAGTAGAATCCAGGAGTAGGGGCCAACATCCGCATTGTGAGTGCATACAATGTAACATGGGGACCCACATCATGACGGCTTAGTAATTAAGTATATTAAAAAAAACTACACTACAAGACAGACAAGAAGAAGGACCTAAGTTTATGTAAATTATACTTATGTCTCTATTTTCCATCAGTTGTCTTGTGTCTGCACTAAGTGTATTCATAAGAGTTAGTATAATAAACTAATTTTCATATCAAATTTGAGTCAAAAGTTAGAGAAGTATCATTGTCTAAATGCAGTCTGAAAGCATTTTAATGTATCGCATGACTGTATCTAAGATACAAATAGATTTATTCTCGATAATAAACTTACTTGTATTTCTATTCCACTATTCGATAACTTAAAAACTTTTACCTAACCGGTTACGCCTTATGGCATTTTGAAAGGAAAGTGGAAGGAGGAAAAAGAAAAGTACTCGTATTTCAACAAGTCCCACCAAGTGCCGACAATCGAGAGTAAGAATTACAAATGGATATATCCAAAGAAATAACGAGATTGAGTTATATGTGTAACAGACATAGAACACAATGTTGCAATGTGTATCTTGTTATAATATAGATTGCACAAACAATATTATCCAATTACTGCCTCGATTACGCAGTGGTTGGTATGCGGCTGCTGATCAAGAGGTCTCAGTTTCAGTTCCCGGGTCGGAAAAATGTTTGTGTAATCTGCAAATATTTGTTTAGTGTGTTTGTTTTTTTTTATTTACAAAAAAAGTATGTTTATGTATTTATATCAGTTGTCTAGTATCCATAATACAAGCTCTGCTCAGTTTGGGACTAGATGGCGTTGTGTGTAAGATGTCCAAAAAATATTATTATTAATTAACTACATAGGGTTAATTGTCTAGCCATATTGTAAGCAACTTAGGTGACTTGTCTCTTCTTTTGCTTCTTACTCTTTAAAAAAAACTTCTTTATCTTCTCTCGTTATAATACATGGATGTATTACATTTCTTTTCCATCTTTAAAACAATCGATATAAACCATGACGGAGGCGCAAATACTCTCAATTTTTGTTTCTTAACTTGATATTCGTTTAAAAGTAGATTTTCCCCATTTTATCACGATTCAAAGGATCCCGTTAGCATCATCATTATTTCAATGAACGAGCCTTAGTTTCTCGCTCCGGTTGACACGAAGGGACACCGGAAAAAATCTAGCGCTTTAAAGCTAAATTCATTGGAGGTTTTTGTGCAAAATTTATGATCGTGTTGAGACTTATCAATAACAAGTGGCTTTTGATGAAATTATAAAGCATTTACTTACGTTGATATTTTTATCTTTCTTTGATGACAAATCAATGAAAAGAAACGACTTACATACATATTAACACATTTTATTTATAGAACCAGAAGCATAATAGCTCATTGAAGTTAATATAATATATGATACAAATAAAAATAATTAAATGTCGGTTTGTAATTTAAAATGAACACTTTTTTACAAATTGAATATGAAATTATATTCGGTCATCGTCATCATAATCATCATCATCAACAGCCTTTAACAGTCCACTGCTGGACATAGGCCTCTCCTTAGAAAGGAGGTTTTGGCCTACTATACCACGCTGGCCAGACGGGTTGGAAAAGGGTTTGTTTCAAGTTTTCCTTCTCTTGGCAGTGATGTTAGCTGCTTATTTTGTTCTTTTAGTCGCCTCTTACGACACCCATGGAATGAATAGGAGTGGTGACACTTTGTATTCTTAATCCGTCACCACACGAACATTTATTCGGTAGACTAACAAAAATAAAAATTAAACAAATTTTTTTTTTATCAATTTTGGCTGTCTTTTTCTGTCTTTTTCTTCCTGTTAATTTCTGGAACGACTTCACCGATTTCGACGAGATTTTATTTGGCAGATAGCTATTGACATAAGGATTAATTTACAGAAATCAATTTAAGACTAGCTTTGCTCTGCGATGTTACTCGCGATATGCAACAATAAGTAGTAAATTCACAGAACGTAAGAGTATGGAATACAAGTATTGCACTAAGCCACACTTGCAGTCCTAACTGACCTGTACTCACTTATGCTTTATAGTTTTACTAAAAGACTACATTTAAACAATTATTTATTCTACTCCCGTAAACATCACCATTCAATCGATCAACGGAGCCTAGAATTTCACAATTAAATCGTATCAAAACCTAAATAATTTAAATATCAATATTATATTTAATAGCCCATGTAATGTAAATTTAATGGAACTACCCAAGGAATGCATTTCAATATTAATCGGAAAATTAATTAAGTGCCGCTTATCCGATTATCCCTTTAAAAAAGCAGCTGTCAAAGCTCTGAGCTTTGACAGCTGCTTTTTTAAAGTTTCCAATTTATAATGGATTTATTTTAAATCTGGTTACTCATAAATTCACAAAATTAAACCTTATTCATAAACTTTATTTAACTTTTAACAGCAATTTACAGGCGGAAAGTTTAAAATGTAGCTGTTTGAACGACTAATTCTAAATGTAATGAAGAAATTTAATTGGGGAAACTATTTAAACAATGTATTTCTATTTGATGCTTAATAAAGGCCTTGAACAATGTAACCAAAAATTGTAACAACAATGTTGGAAAAGAGAATCCATGGAGTTTTTTGTCTGTTCTTCTCCATAGGAGCTACGAATTGGAACAGACAATTAGCCTCACGACTGATTACTGACTGATTACTTGACATTTCAAAAGTGCCGTTGTATATGTTTATTTGAAATAAAAATGGGTTGATTTGATGTTTTTCTTTCATTTTTCAATTTTTACAAATAAATATATCGCATAGAAATACAACACACAAAATAGAAACCTTAAAGAAATACACACTTAATTGTACACATTAACCTGGGACAAAAACATTTACAGGATGTTTTATTGTTAAAATAAAAACTGACATACACTAGATACGGCAGTGAGTTTAAAAGCTAGAAATCACAATATATTGAGCCGTGCAGTTTTCATTTTAAATTGCATTTTAAGCTAGCTTTAAGCCACGGTGTCAGTCGAAATGGAAAAATGATTCCATTTCCAAAATCTGGATTAAGAGAGCTTTTGTTGTGACATTAAAAAAAAATTAACAAAGGTGTTTAATTTTTGCAATATATTTTTTGAGTGAGTGAAGATGGAAAGAGATAAAAAAGACAATAGATACCTATTTACTTTTATTACATTTTAGATAACTAACTTGTATTAACAGAAACGTACAATGTACAAAAAAGTAAAATATTATAGACCTCTAAGAAGCAAAATCAATTGCTACCATTTCTTTTTAACAGCAAGCTAAGAGCAATATTGTTATTGTTACTTATTTACTGGGTATTTGTAGATTAAATCTACAAATACAATACCATGAATTTTATCAATTCTGAAATGAAAATTTTCCTGAATAGATCAATCACTGTCAAAGACGAAAAAACCCGTTTCAGTTCCATCTTGAGAAGTTCTAAATATTTGTATAAAATCTCTCTTTATTACACTGGCATGACCACTAAACTTACCTTCCTAGCCAAGTTGCATTTTTCGTCTCTCAACCTTCAATCACGCGGTGAAAACAAAATTTTGTGAATAATTCAAGAGAATAGATGCGTTGGCGATTAAAAAAAGAGCGAAATAACTTGTAACTTGGCTACAAGGCTCATTTACTATCCTTAACTAGTATTGAAGTTACAAAATCATCTTTACTTTATCCGTATTCTTAATATTTTGCGAAGTTATTTCGCCACCAAAACGAAACGTACAAAATCAAAAGACAGTTAACCCTGTAGATCTACGCTGGTTGGTGCTAATTTAAATGCAGATGCCAAGACTACTTGCCATGAAATATTTCTCCAACCGGAATATTCTTGCAGATAATTAAATTAATTAATAGCGCTAATTTGAAATGAGCTGGTTCATTAAACGAACAAATTGTATGATTAGTTCACTCGCACCGCAATTTTTTTTTCACGATTTCATTATTTAAATACTTGTATAAGTTTAGTTTTTTGCGTTCTATAAATTGTATAGTTTACTTCCGCTTAAGTATGATACATTTTCAAACCTAATAGGTAACTGCTTTTAACTGCCTTGTTGGTCTAGTGGTTAGCGCATGCGACTGCTGATCAAGAGGTCTCGGGTTCGATTCCCGGGTCGGACCAAACATTTGTATGATCTGCAAATATTTGTTTCGGAGTTTGGGTGTTTTCTATGTATAATATGTATGTATTTACAAAAAAAAATTGTATGTTTATGTATTTATATCAGTTATCTAGTACCCATAGCACAAGCTCTGCTTAGATTGGGACTAGATGATTTGTGTGTACATGTCCTAAATATTTATTTATTTATTTATTATTTATTGTTTAATTGCAATTTTTTTTTCAAAGCTTTATTGTTTCCAAACCATTCATTCATTGGTTTCAATTTTACTACAGACAAGATATTAAATATGACTTTAACACCTACAGTTAAAATAAATTGCATTCTTACAGACCTTACCCTTTTATGGTTGTCAATTTAAACAAGATTGCATCTCTCCATCATTTGTCCAGCACTTCCTTCTATTGTACAATTTTTACAAAGAGCATTTTATATCTGTATTTGAAGCATTTATTGGTAATGATGTTACGTTGACAAATGTAGCAAATATCGATGCTTTGTTCAGAATATAGTGCGGTAGCAATGGAAAATAGAGTTGATATAATAATCTTATTAAGATCTAGAATGTCTTTTAATATTTATATAACTACTATATTTATATATCAGGTAAGCACATACTGTGCTAGAAGAGGAGACCGCAAAATCACACAAACCAAGACGCGTGTGATCTCATTCGTGCAAATAAGAAGGTTGCAAGACTGAAAAGATGGCAAATATTGGAGTTGGACCGGAGATGTTGAAATTGGGACACCATTGTGCGACTACAAAGGGTGTGAATTGGCGGTATTTCCCTTATAAATAATCCTGGAAAGCTAGAAAGCTAGACTTAATCGATTGCAGATTGAAAAAATAATCATTAATTATTAATAGCGTAGTTCGGACTAAGAACAATTTGGTCCTTGATGAAGAGCCTCTGTCAGCTTTAAAAGTTTGGTTCAGTAAAACCTAATAGCAAGTATTTTCACCGCCCGTGGAGACCAGTGACTTGTAAATCACAAGACTTTATCCTCTACCAAAAACTTATTCTGAATCACACTCATCGGTACTTAATATATAGGTCTTTGAAGCAAGGCTCTCACACGGTGGTTTAATGTAGCAATTCCTTAAGTCAGAAGTAAGTAGTCAAGAGATGATTGAGCTACTTTTTAACCTTCCAAATTTCTACCTATTATTACCTTACCCATTTCAAAATAAAATAATTAATTAAAATTATTGCCCATTCATTAATTTATCCTGCGGTAAACGTTTCATGAATAACTTATCAGCTGATGTAATCCCTGTCTATATTTATGATAGAAGAAGAATATTGGTCCTTAATGCTCTAGCAATAAATCACATTTAGTGTAGACAATCATTTTTGATGAAGCAGAGGCAATAACCGTTGAATATAATCGAACGATGTATGGTTCTAATGGGTTTTTCTTGCTTTTGTTGAAATCCTTACTAATATTATAAACGCGAAAGATTGTGAGTATGTATGTATGTTTGTTGCTCTTTCACGCAAAAACTACTGAACGGATTTGGATAAAACTTTACAGTAATATAGCTTATATATCAGAATAATACATATGCTACTTTTTACTTCAATCATCGAGATACACGCGGGTGGAGCCGTGGGTGAAAGTTAGTTGAAAATAAATAAACAAAGTTTATGATGTTTAAATTCAAACAATGAAGTTTATGTAGTTATTTTAAATTCAAGCACTGGTATGATTCATTTGCTAACAATGTCATTTATTCCGTATTTTTTTTTTAGTTCAGTCCTATATAATGCTTAAAAACGGTAACATTCCCATTAAGTACGTCAGTTACTTGGTTGATTTCAGTCAAACTTCCATTAGAAAGTAAATGGGTTAAGAGATCTAAACGTATTTTGTTTTCTTCGCATCCTTCCTCTTTCATTCATACAATTCTAAGGAACATTATCTACTATCTGTAACTGACTGAAACTAAGTCCTTCCTAGCTACGTTAAACGTACAAATTAATTCTAATTATATAAGTAACTTCTTATCATACATAGTAATAAAGAAGTATATAACTATATCAGATTTACCATTGTACCGCCTATAATATCCTAAAGTTCCTATTTGATAAGGACTACATAAGAAACATGAAACATTAGATTTCAAAACTTGTAATCTCCAACGGATGTTCACAAAAACAGTCACCCTGGCATTAACCCTGTGAACGTTTAATCACACATAACTACACACAATGTCTGCGGGTCGAAACGACCAACTCCCGATTTAATTGTCCAACTTCCAGCTTTATGCAGTTCCGTGTTTAATGGCAGCCAACGGGTTAAAATCTTGGTCGTTAAGAACGTGCGGTAGTGGGAGCGACATTTAAACTGTTAAATCATATTTTTAATCGTAGCTGCGAGGGGAATTCCCGTTCCTCGTTTATAATAAATAGCTTGTCACTGCTGATATAAACGGGAGTCTGACAGTTAATAACTGAACTAATTAAGATTTATGTATATTTTTTGGCTTTTGTTGTAAGTGTTAGTGTTTTTAAGTAGAGCTTCATCCTACTACCCTTTAGTATGACATATATCAAACTATTTTTAACAGCTCGATGATATCACTTAATATTTAAGAATATAACAATGAATCCGTAAATTGAATATATTTGGATGTTAAACAATTCAACTTCATATTAAATTCCTTTAAATACACATAAAAGGTGTTTGTTTCAAAATAGAAAACTAGAAAAAACTGCAATGTCTTAAAATTAATCAAATGATTGAATGTTATATTAAATTACATTAATAAAAAAAATGGTTAATGTTTAAAATTTCTTCAAACTTTTAACATTCGGTTGACACGATACTCGTATACGTTGCTGTATATATATATTTATATTATTTTGGACATCTGACACACAACATCATCTTGTCCCAAGATAAGCAGAGCTTGTATTACGGGTACTAGACAACTGATATAAATACATTAACATACTTTTTTTTTTGTAAATACATACATATCATACATAGAAAACACCCAGACTCCGAAACAAATATTTGTGAATCACACATAATATTTGGTCCGACTCGGGAATCGAACCCGAAATCTCTTTTTTCTTTTTTTTTTTTCTTTTTTTATATTTAAGCCTGCCAAAGTGACTCTACTCTGCCTGATAGAAAGCATGAGTAGAATCCAGGAGTAGGGGTCACCATGCTTATTGTGAGGGTGGGCAATGTAGCATGGTGACTCTTGATCAGCAGCTGCATACGCTAACCACTAGACCAACTAGGCAGTCGATATATAATATCATTTTCTATTTCATAAATTTCCAAGTAATACACATACTGAATACGTGTCTTTCAGTGTGTCTCAGCATGGATCACGTTCAAATAAGAACCGGCATTAAGATAGAGGGCTAAAACTTTAAGTTTTACAGCGGCATTATTTTAATGAACTGGTGTAATTATACACATTGTTAACCCGATGTTCTCATAAGACAAATAATAATTGTTTGAACGTTAATGTTTAAGGCTTGAATTTATTTTATGTTCATTTTATGTTCAATTTGACCTGTACGCATTAGAGGGTTAAGTTTTAAGTAAACGGCACTTACATCTACTTTAATTAAACGAGCATGTATGTAGTCCTATAAAATAAAGGCATATGAGGTAGGGTTGCAATTAATAATATGTCATTTTCATAATAAAACTTGTGAATAATAAGATTAATTTAAGATGAAAATACTTGATTTGTTTTTTAGTTCATGTTTGACTAGATAGATAGTTAGAACTCTTTATTTGTACACCGTGTTATAGATTCATAATATAGAACAGAACTTATATTTAATATACAAAGGTCGGCCTTATTGCTAAAAGCAATCTCTTCCAGGCAACCTTAGGATGGATTAAAATGATTTGGAAAGAAATAGTTGACGGTGCAAGGAGTTTTGAAAAATTATAATTCGCTAATGAATATAACTGGAAATGCATATATATCTCTATACGTGTACACATAGATACATACATATACATACAAACATACATACCAACGATATACATTTTATTAAACATATTAATAACTACAAATAACTATCGCTATTTCTGTACTTTTTGTCACAAATTTATTGAAGTTATATATCTATTTCTAATATATATTTTCTGAATACAAGAAGTCCATTTTGGGCTTATAAAATCTCTTAAGAATAGAGTGGGATGCCATATAAGTATTAATTTTTATAGAAAGAAAATATCAAACTTATCAATAGCTTTATTAACCCTAAGATACTATAGTAACTTATACCTTTACTTCTGTACTTAATTGTTGATGATTACGGTTACCTTCTGGCAAAATTATTTTTAGTTTGAAGACATTCGTATAACCTTCATAAATTAGAAGTAGGACCCTTGTTATTATTTTGTGTATTCCGAAATTTAAAGAAAAAACATTTAATATACCAAAACAAATTTTGTACAAGACCCCAAAATTATAATATTAAAGTAATCTACAAACATTTATTTAAAAACCTCGTCGAAAGCGGCTTAAGAAACGCAAATACCCTGTGTACTAAAAAAAATATTAAGCGCGAGTTGAAAAATCTACACAGGGTCCCGTAGAATTTTATTTCGTGACAATTTTTTGAAATATGCCTAGGAATAGGCTAGGTCTTTCTAAAAAGAAGATGTGTTTAGGTCAATGTAAATGGGGTGTGGTTGTCAGTAAAGCAGTAATTGAAAGCCACTCCTAGAAATCCAGCTCCCTCCTGATAGTGCTCCCTTTGGATAGTGTTATAAGATTTTTCTGCTTGAAACTATAGAGTGCCTTTGAATTATGGTAGTCCCAGCCAAGATGTCAATATTTCGCTTCATATATCTTTAGCTGACGCCAATATAAGGTTTATTTATGTTGTTTTCGGCTCTTGACTTTGTTGAAATTGTATTTTATATTACTTCTACAATAAATAGTCAACAACGGCCAACTGGTTCTTTTTCTAAAGGATCTCTAAAAAACGATTTCATAATCTCACTAGAGAGGAGATAAAAACAAATTTGTTTCAGCGAAAAGTAGGTGATAATTTTGGGCAGAATTTTTCAGTAAGAGCGCTCTGTGCTTCGGTGGGACAGAGTTATAAGCCATCACGTGGTTTTGTTGACAACAACCTTAATCCTATGTTTTACGAGCCACTGTAACATTTGGTGTTGAGAGTTTTCTTACGTTAACATGGTTAGACTGTTAGGTATGAAGATTTTGTATGATCGCCAGTGCTGGTGTTTATTAATAACAAAATGTTTACTGTTTGTTTTTTTTATTTATGTTAATATATCTGTAAATCAAACAAAGGCACTCTGTTTTAAAAAAAAAGAATATTAATCCAGTGTCACGGAGGACTTTGCAAACATACATGAAACGGACACAATGAACACCAAGACTCAGAACAACATTTTTTTTATCACACAAAGTGTTGTCCCAATTAGGATTTTATCCCACGACCCTTGGCGCAGTAAAAAGCGGAGTGGCGATCACTTAAATCACTAGGCCAACCGTGCAGTTAACTATTATTACTACATTTTTATGAATACTGACTGTAATAGATTACCATAATGTAAGTGAAACAGAAAAACAGGTGAAATTTTATTGTAGTAAAAAAAACAATACAATTTTGAACTCTTTTCTCATTGGAGAGGATTAGAAATTTAAAATTTATAACCCAAAATTCTCTGAATTTATGTCGAATTTTATTGAATTTATCACTTTTAAGATTATATTTGAGTGAATTATTTAACTGATGCGGGATTTTATTGCCTAAAAGAGAGTCAACTCACTTATTGCTTCAAACTTGAAAGGGTTGCTGGGCAGTAGAATTCATATTCCGTCATGTGACATGTACATACGATTGTGCTACTGAAAACAATATTTTTATGCTACAAATTTTGTCTGTTTGTTATGTGTGAATATATTTACAATTTGTATATCTAACAAAGACTAGTTAGACTACACGGTTGGCCTAGTGGCTTAAGCGGTCGCCACGCCGCTTCCTACTACGCCAAGTGTCGTGGGTTCAAATCCCACGTAGGACAACACTTTGTGTGATTCACAATTTGTTGTTCTGAGTCTGGGTGTCCTTTGTGTCCGTTTCATGTATGTTTGTAAAGTCCCCCGCGACACAGGAATTTATATTCCTAATGCGGGAGTTGTCTTTTTTAAAAAGAAAAAAAAAAAAAAGACAATTATTGAAACTTTAACATTAGAGGCAATTGTTCCGGACTATTTTCCTAAAGAAAAGACTTTTCTTACAAAACTACCAATCATGTTTTTTTTTATGAGCTGCCAAAATGACTCTGCCTTGCCTGATGGAAAGCAAGAACAGAATCCAGAAGTGGCGGCCTCTGTCCTCACAGCCACAGCGGACAGTGCAGCATGGTGACCCACACTATCATGGTATGATCAACAATAATGGCGGCCTATTCTCATCAGGAAACGCAATTCCTATAAGAAAGTTATTCAGATCGATGACTTGAAGTCATGTTTTGCTAATTGTCTATGCTGGAGACACCTTGTAACCAATTGTGTTTCGTTTGAATCGATTGTTGAATGTTCTTTTTCTTTCTTTAATTTGGTTTTTAAAAAGACAACTCCCGCATTAGGAATATGAATTCCTTTGTCGCGGGGGACTTTACAAACGGACACAAAGAACACCCAGACTCAGAACAACAATTTGTGAATCACAAAAAAGGTTATCCCACCGTGGGATTCGAACCCACGACACTTGGCGCAGTAGAGAGCGTCGTGACGACCGCTTAAACCACTAGGCCAACCGTGCAGTCAATAATGTTTTTCAAATAAAAGCGAATAGGTAGAATCTTTTCGATATTTATTTGATTTTTATGTATAAAAATATACAGCAGGTTTAATTTCAGTGTGATACAGAATTTAATCATAATTCTTATCCAGTATGCTGGCTATAAACAGGCTAGGTTTAAAACCGGTCATAAACTTGCGGTCTTATTTCGTGGTTGCTTTGTTTTTAAACTGAAGCCGCTTTTATTAAATGGCCACAAATAAAATGGAAATGGTTTCAAATTTAGGTAGCTAATATTATTCAATAAGATTGATTTTTTATAGAAATAGAAGCTACATTTCTAAAGAATTACTTCGATATAACGTACTTTTCCTCACTTTAATATCTTTGAGAAGATAATAAAAGCAACAAAAAAAATATTTTGGACATCTAATACACAACAGCAACATGGTTTCTATTGGTGTAAACGTAATGTTATTATCCTACTAAGGGCAAGCCAGTAAACTAAACACTTAAAAAAGTATTGAGAATTGGTTTGGAGGTCATTGTGAGCAACAACATCATCTTCGGAGCCTTATTCCCAAGTTTATTTGGGGACGGCTTCTAGTTCAACCGGTTTTACCTGAATTTCAGTTTTTCCACAGACTGACTGGCATCGGACCTCCGCAACCTTAAGGGAGAACTTCGGAGATTGAACTAGTTGTCAGTATATTTGAGGGTACTGACTTCTCAATAACGATTGCCATAGATGTTCATGACAACCGGGACCGACGGCTTGTGAGCAACAACATGACACGAAAATTATAAGATAAGAAAAATAAAATAGACTTTCAAAATAAACAATAGTTAGTTAAATGGGATAGGAATGGTAAGAATGGTATTTCAAATTTCCAATTTTTATTAATATTCTTTTCCAAAAAGAGGTCTTTGAATCCGCCTATTTTCCTGTCTATTAAAAATAGTTGTATCGTACATCGTTGTGTCGAGTAGGGTAGAGTATTTATAAACCCCAAAAAGTGCTTCATACAGAAAAACGGGCACAAAAACCTCCGAAAATCGATTCTCGAGATGGATGATGATGATCTACTTACATAGTCTGACACGAACCCAAAAAAAACTTCATTTAAAATTGATGTTTGGCACCCTCGGTATTGTAATAGTGCCGTGTTTTTATAAAGGGGTATAAAAAATAGATGTTGACCGATTCTCGGACCTACCCAATATGCAGAAAAAAATTCATACAAATCGGTCAAGCCGTTTCGGAGGAGTATGGTTAGTTAGCATACATTGTGACACGCAAATTTTATATTTAAGATTATCATAATAATATGTTGTATTTTTTACTAATTGACTTAATTAATATAAGTGTTATTTGTTTTCAGATACTTCATCGGCATGAACTAGCAGCAACTTCTTAGCGGGTAAGAACAATTTACTCAGACCTATATTTTTTACCAATAAATATAAAGTTTGTCCTACATAACATAGAGTTTCAATATTCTGTTATCAACCCCATAATAGCATTTATCACAACAACAATTTACTTTGAAACAAATATAAAGTAAAATAAGTTGAATAACATTTCTCTCAATTTGTTTTTAAATTACCTAAGAAAATATAAGAAATGTTATTAACATGGTCGGTGTTATTTGTGGCAACATCAGTTATTTGAAACGTCCCCAGGAGATATCGATGAGAAGAAATACTCGTATATTGCTATTTTGTAAATTTATTGTTACTTGTGTGAATATTTCTAGTTTTAGTTTTGTGTTGATCAGGCAGCCATGGCAAGTAATTTCATATGTATAGAATAATTACATTTTAAAAAATTTTGTTGAACAAAAATCAAACGTATATTATTTATCCTTACGCTTCTTTGTCCTCAAAAGGGAAGATTGAGGTGTAACAACAGAGGCAAAACCAAATAAACCAAATGATATAATATTCTTAAACCAAATGATAAATTTCTTGTATTTATATAGATATATATTAAAACTACATATATTATTATATAATATTTGTGATCTCGAAAACGGCTGTAACGATTTCGCTGAAATTTGGTTTTGGTGAGTTTTCGGGGGTGGAAAATCGATATGATGAGTCATGATATAAGTAAAAATGCGATTTTTCGAGTTTTCATTCGTTTTTCTTTCGCATTACTCTTAGCATTGTGTGTGAAATCAATACTATCTAACAATATATCTTTCAGTAAAACTTAATTGGTCGATAGTTTGTACTTCAACACAGCAATACTATTTCTATTTAAAACAATATATGGCGTTATTAAGGTTAATCTCAATCACAATTAATGCCGATTATGGCATAAATTTTAAATTATTAATAGTCAATAGTAAAACATAGAAAGGTACTTAAATTTCTACCCTCATTGCAATTATTTCAACTTGTGAACGGTGTTCAGTTGATAATATTAATTGAATTCAAACAGAAACTGTTTATAACTTTCGTCTGGAAGTTTGCTGCTTCGTACTTCAGCTGGAACTCCTCAATTACTTATTAATGAAGTAGTGCTTTTAAATTATTTGTCCAACTTGTTGTGGTCGAAACTCATTATCATCTTCGTAGCCTATATTCATTCCTAGGCTATTTTTGATCAGTTACAAGTTCAACCGATTTTACATGAATATCAGGTTTTCCAGAGAGTGACTGGAATCTGACTTCTGCGTTTCTGAGGACGAACTGAATTCAAAGGTTGAACTTGTTAGTATATTTGACGGCACTGGCTTTCCAATAACGATTGCTATCGATATTCAGTCCGTGTGGTGACGGATTAAGGATACAGAGTGTCACCACCCCTATTCATCCCACGCGGCTGTCGTAAATGGCGACTAAGGGAATAAACTACGCAAGACAACATCAATGCAAAGAGAAGGAAAACTTGAAAGCAATCCCTATACCAACCCGTCTGGCCAGCGTTCTATAGTAGGCCAAAACCTCCTTTCTAAGGAGAGGCCTATGTCCAGCAGTGGACTGGTAAAGGCTGTTGATGATTGATGATTATGATTCATGACAACCGTGGCTGACGACTTCAGGTGCTCTCCTAGTCATCGCCGAACTTCTGTACTCCAGGCTGTTATTAACAAATCATTGTAAGGAAAACTCAACAAAAGTTACATACGCCAACCGCTAAATCAACGAGGCAGTCGAGTTACGGGTTGGTTATCAGAAATCCTGCAAAAGCAAATATTTTTTATTGAGTTTTTGTAGATGTAGTTCCAAGGAAAAGTTGTTTATCATGCTCATCAGTTCACATAATTATCTGTTTTGAGTGCAAATGATAATGCCACCAGCCTAGCAGCCTAGAATTATGATTAAATTCTTATACCACAATAAATTGGTCGTTGGTCTAGTGGTTAGCGTATGCGACTTCTAATCAAGAGGTCTCGGATTCAAATCCCGGGTCGGGCTAAAAAGTGTTTTTGGGATTTTCTTAGGAAATTCCTAATAGCTGCCCGGAGTTTGGAATTTTGGCGGGTGATTCACGACCGTGCCTCGGAGAGCACGTAAAGCCGTCGGTCCCGGTTGTCATCAACATCTATGGCAATCGTTATTGGGAAGTCAGTGCCCTCAAATATTCTGACAACTAGTTCAATCTTCGAATTTCAGTTCTCCCTTAGGGTTGCGGAGGTCCGATGCCAGTCGCTCCGTGGAAAAACTGATATTCAGGTAAAACCAGTTGAACTAGTAGCCGACCCCAAATGAACTTGAGAATAAGGGCTAGGAGGATGACCACAATAAATTGTTTATCAGCTCTGCCATTTCAAATAACGCAAGAAATAACTTAGACTGTCATTTTCAGATCACAATTTGATTTGATTGACATACATAAATTACTTTTACCAATACATATTATATTGCTCCCATTTATCTTTTTCTTTGTTTCCCTTAATAAAATGCAGTGGTAAAAAAGGATACGCCCTTTCTATAACATTTATTTATATTTTCCCTCGCATTCATTGTTTAGGCTGCCTTAGGGCCACGTTTCACTGATAGCGATTTTATCTTAAATATACATTTTCATATCTTGTCTTCATTGTGTATCTGTCTGAATCCAGTTGACTACCGATTTTCTTCGTTTTTATGATTTACGATCATTATATTATTATATTTAGTGACTAATATCGGCTATGGCACAACTCAGTAGTCGCAAATAAGTTATCATTCTTAGGATATAGAACCACGGTATCCTACTAATATTATAAACGTGAAAGTTTGTGAGTATGTGTGTAGGTGTGTATGTGTGTATGTTTGTTGCTCTTTCACGCAAAAACTACTGAACGGATTTGGATGAAACTTTACAGTAATATAGCTTATATATCAGAATAACACATAGGCTACTTTTTACTGCAATAATCGAGATAAACGGGCGAAAACTAGGTTATTATAAAAATATAATAAATCGTAGATGTCAAAATGTATCACTGTTTATCTCCTGTCAAAACTTCACAGGTTACTAGGCACAACAAACTTGCATAGTAACCATAATGATATACGCGGGTAACACCGCGGGGCGCAGCTAGTCTTCTTATATATTAATAACTATACCGAGGTTGGGTTAACTTATGAAAAGTTTTTAATACTGACGGTGAGGTTGGTGACGGATTAAGAATACAGAGTGTCATCACTCCTATTCATCCCGCGGGTATCGTAAAAGGCGACTAAGGGATAAACTACGCAAAACAACATCGATGCAAAGAGAAGGAAAACTTGAAACCAACCCTTAACCAACCCGTCTGGCCAGCGTGGTATAGTAGGCCAAAACCTCCTTTCTAAGGAGAGGCCTATGTCCAGCAGTGGACTGTTAGAGGCTGTTGATGATGATGAGTAACTTTCAGTTGATATGTGCTTGAATATAACGTTCTTAGTGCAGAAGTTTTGGATTGAAAATATATTTCTTTTCATCGAAACGCTCAGAAGAAAAAGTACAAAAGTCATTTAATTAAAATTTATGTGATGAATAAATATGCAACAATCTTTGTTTAATGTTCCTTAACCAGTTTAACATCCAAATAATTGTTGTCCTCTTTAGTTATGCTTCACTAAAGAAAATATTAAAAAAAAAGATAAATAATTGTAGTTGGCTCAAAACTCAAAAATACATTTTGAACTTAATTTTCATAATTATCACAGAGCTTATTAGCAATATAAACGTTTAGATAACAGACACATTAAATACTTTAAACTAAAATGAGATTTACTGAAGTGGAAGGTGTTTAAAAATGCCAATCTTTTAAACATAAAAATCTTTTACTTACTTCTTATTAACTATACTCGAAAAGAAAACTTTTAGATAATTTAAGGTATTACTTACACTTGGAAAATGTTTCAAAATATAATACTTTCATGTTTTTCGTAGACGTATTAGGTTTCAAAGACTGTTAAAATTTCCTCGATCAAAAATGCTTTCCGCTTAAATATCAAAAGCTTCACATTATAAATTTCACCGTTCGAACAAATTTTCTACACTTTAATGCACCCCGGGCTAAATTAGATGCGATAGACGTCTAGACGGCCCCAACCGATACCTTCAATATGTTTCACGACATTTATTTCCATTAGGAGTCATTTGAATGCATTTGCGGTGAAAAATCTTGTTGAGGTGTAATATTTGAAGTGGATTTTCCTTTAAGCTTAACAGTTTTGACACCGCAATTTCTGATCTTAATTTATTATAGACTTTGGTCAGATGAAATATCAATAGTCCCGGATAGGAATAAGATCTGTAGATGTTGTTAATTACTGCACATTAAGTACTAAGTAAGTTGTGTGGTTGTTCAATATATTCGATCCGAAAATATCACAGAAAAATATTGTGTTCGTGGAAGAACGGGTGTCGTGTTCCTCCAACACAAAAGGAGGATCCTCCCACCAGGCGAGGTGATCATGCCTGGTTGATGTGCTAATCGGCGCGAGAATGTCACTTTCGCGATTCAGGATTAGTAGTTACTCCGTATAGATCTTTATGTGTTTTCTTCGTAGTTCAATGTTTCTTCGGTAGATGGCGCTGTTGTATGTTTTACGCTTGCTAGGTAGTTAATTTTCACAAAAAATAAAGCTAGAAAACGTTTTTATTTCATCAACAATCCGCCTCTATCCAATAAACGCTTTTGGAAACCTCCACCAATAACGCCTCTACCTAAGTTTTATATAAATTTCAGGCTGCCATTTTATTACAGCCCACACAAGGTACATATGTAGTGCGATGAATAATGGAAAGTCTTACACACATATAGGATTCGACGCACCTCAAATATTGAATTCGTAAAGACGTAGTTTTGTCTTTCAATAACATCTTGGTTTTATTGGCTAGTAGGATTGCGAATATCTAAAAGAAATTGGTTATTTTTGTGATAAATAGTAGAATCTGTTATGTGGTCAGCTGTTGTGGATGGAATACCTGTACTTTTTACATTTATTACTATACTAGCTTTCGCTCGCGGGTTCGCCTGCGTCTATGTTGGTTATCGCGGAAAAATCCTATGTCCTTTCTCAGGTCAATCACTATCTGGGTACCAATTTTTTTTTAAATCGGTGCAGTGGTTTTTGAGTTTATCGCGAACAGACAGATGGAAGTGAAGGAGGACTTTATTTTATAATATGTAGTGATATGTGATATTTCTTTACAAATAATTTGCATTGAAAGACATTCAAGTGAAAATATTATTTTAACTTTGACTTGTTAACCAGACAAGCTTGACTTGACAAGCAGAATAATATAAACCATCGGAAGGGTCTGATGAGTTTTTAAATGGTAAGTGCCAACCCTTCCCATGGAATTCAAAAGTCACGAGTTTTTTTAACCCTTAAATAATCCTCTCAAACTAAGAGATACAAATTCTCTCTGGGTAGCTCTGCTATGGAAATTGTTCCTGGTAAATGCCGGCACTGACTGATAATATCTTTTTAATAGAAGCACAGCACAGCGGGCAAAAATGACTACCTTAAAAAAAAAAGTAGAACTAAAACCCAACTACGACAAAAAAAGACGCTGAAAAAGTATGAAACAAGTTTTTTTTTGTTTTCTGCCTACTACAATCTGTCGCCTTCTCCGGGACATTCAGCAGTATGTTGAGTGATTCTGCTAATGGCGCTTTTGGCATGTGACCTGCGTGACATCCTCCTCAATAAAGCAGTCTATTTATTCACATTAACAAGATTTAAGCATTTATAATATGTGTATAGAATACACATTTTCAAGTCTGAAAAGCCGTAGTCACGCGTTACATAGAAACGTACTGTAACACTGGCCATATTAGCCGCAGAACTGATGAGCGTTGGGGTAGAAAAGTTCTGGAGACCGTATCTCGGCAAACGTAGTGTAGGACGCCCATAAGCCAGGTGCAGTGACGATTTGCGCAAGATGGCTGGCAGGAACTGCATGCGAGAAGCACAAAATCAATCAAAGTGGTGTGCAATGGGAGAGGCCTATGTCCAGCAGTGGACTGAGGTGGGCTGATGATGATACCATAACACTTTATAAACCTCCTCTGGCTTTGCCGTTGTCAGTATAGTAAAGCTATCTCAAATATTTGATCTCCATACGCTTAATAATTAAAACATATCCAAGGCTTTCAAAATATGTAAGTGTAACGGATTATATACGTATATACATTTTGCCAAAAACTTCAATAAGGCTTTTAGCCTTATTAGCACTTAAATATTCCCTACGAACCACTCACCAAATTACTTTCCACAATATAATATTAGCACACCACATCAAACCTCATAATAGTATACACTTCCAGCCCTGAATAGTTTAACTTAAAATTCTTTAAATAATTTCCCAAAATATTTCCCTAAAGGTTTAGGCAACATTAATAATACTGAAATAACTTGTAAGATTAAAGATTACACTAACTTTGGAAATGTTTAAGTCTTTATAAGCCAAGTTATTTTACTACTAACAAATCTTTGAAATCTGCTATTTATTTTGTTATGAACTTGTTAATGTCTATTATCTGAGTGTAAATTTTGTATACATTTTGTGTATTGAGAGTTGATTAAAGTTTATGTAGCTATTTACATTGTGGCCTTAGTAACTTTACTTACTACTTCTAAAATTATTTGGGTTTCATTTCATAAATAAATGGATATTTCCAACACACAACACGACATTCTCAAATTGAGTAGAATTTGACAACTGATATAAATACATATATACTTTTTTTGTAATTACACATAGATATAATATACACAGAAAACACCCTAACTCCGAAACCAATATTTTCAGATCCGACCCGGGAATCGAACTCTTCTTGATCAGCAGCCACATACGCCAACCCAATATTATAATTTATCTATGATATGTAGATACCTAATATAAGTATTACGAAAGTATGTTTATCAGTGGTCTGGTTACTATTAAATAGGCTTGTTACGAATTAGAGAGAAATGAGTAAGAATTATGTTTTATTATGGTTATGTTGGTTATGGTTCCGAAGTTATGACTAGGAACCCTTACAGATTCGTCATGTCCGCCCGTCCGTTCGATCGGCCTCGATTTACCGTCCAAACGGTCGACAAAGTGCTACAATAAAATTATGAAAAATATTTTTATTTGGGGTACCCCCCTACACGTAAAGTGGCGATGTTTTTTTTTCTCGTGGCTACCCCATCGTGTGGGATATCATTAGATATGTCTTTTAAAATCAATAAAGGGTTTCTAGGACGATTTTTTGATTTAGGTATCCGTTTGGTAGAAATTCCAATTTAAAGGGCATTTTTTTGTAAAAACAGGGCGTTTCCACCCTCTCTAAAAGCTAAACGGCTGACTTAAAAAACCTAAGAAAACTCGTGATGGTGGTCCATATTATGAACTTTAAAGAAGCCGTTATAATTTATAACGGTTTTAAATCCACGTACCATTATGAGTGACTGAGGAACCCTTTCCTGTGCGAGGCCTGATAGGCATTTTTTTTTATGTCACAAGATAAATTTAATGTCCCGATGATGCAGTAGCATTTCACTACACTGTCATAATGTAGGTCACCATGCTGCATTGTTCTATTTCATTAAGAATATGGTGACCCCTACTCCTGGATTCTACTGATGCTTTCTGTTGGGCAGGGTGAAGTCACTTTGATAGGCCAAATGTATAAAAAAATGTGTATCCTTTTGAGCAAGAGTGTTCAAAGAGGCTCCCCCTTTTTTTTTTTTTTTTTTTTTTTTTTTTTTCGTGCGGAAATCCCCACGGATGCCACACGTTGGTGGCTATGTCGGACTCGAACCGACTAAAACCGCACGTCGTCTCGGGTACTATGAGTCGGGGAACCAGGTATGCCCTCGAAAGGAAGTCCCTGGAACCCCGACGCACCTCGGGCCACCTACCGCTAGTAGATGGCCCCCTTCTGTGTGGGGGCACCACTCAAAAAGTACACGGCACGGCACACACTTTATAGCGCTCGCGCATCCACCCCGGCCTGCTTCTGCTAGGGTGACAGATGGCCTAATCTGCCACCCCCAGGCCTGCGCTTATGGAGGACGGAGATCATTTAACGATCTCCGGCGCCTGAGTTGCCTGCGGTACCTGGCCCGTTCCCGGGCCTGGCGGACCGGAAGAGTTCTGAACCTCTCCCGCTCTCGCTCCGCCATCTCTTTCGCAAGCATGACTTGCTCACAGAAAGAGACGACGGAGTTCCACGCGCTCTCGCTCCGTATCATTGCCACGATCATGTTATGGAGCGAGAGACTCCTCACCCCGATGGCCGCCACGAGGTCACGTCTCGGCTCCTCCCACGCCGGACATTCTACCAGCGTGTGAAGTGCCGTGTCCACAGTCTGGCCACCGCAGTGGTGGCACTCAGGCGTTGGCTCTTTGCGGATCAGACACAGATGATCTCCAAAGCACCCCTTTCCAGTGATCATCTGTGTCATCCGGTATGAGAGGCTGCCGTGATGCCTCTCGAGCCAATCCTCCATAACGGGTCTTACCGCCGCAATAACGGCGTGCCCAGCGCTCGGTTGCCCAAGTCGTTCCTTCCATTCCTCCACAAGGACCTGGCGGAGTCGGGATTTCTGATTTTCGATTTCTCGAATCTCAGGACTTCTCCCCGACTCCTGCGCCTCCTTGCGCCACTGATACAGAGCCGCAAGGGCTTTCGCTTCCAGGTCCCATGGTGGAGTTCCGGCCAGGAGACTCGCCGCCTCAAAGGAGATTGTGCGATACCCTCTAATGATCCTGATGGCCAAAACCCGCTGCGGACGCCGCAATAGGGTAATAATGCTGGCTTTCAGGACCTCCGCCCATACTGGGGCACCATAAAGGGCCATGGATCGCACAACCCCTGCATAGAGTCTCCTGCAGGAGTCATCGGGTCCCCTCATATTTGGCAGCAGCCGCGATAATGCACGCGCTGTGCCAACCAGTTTAGGGACCAGACTTCGGAAGTGATTTTCGAAGTCCCATCGGCCATCGAGTACAAGCCCCAAATACCTCATAGAGGGCTCGATGCCGATGCGAGTGCCTCCTACTATGAGGCTGAGTCCTTCAGGTGGCTTTCTCCGAGGTCCATGAAAGAATAAGGCCTCGGATTTGTGCAAGGCCACCTCGAGACCCAGCCGCCGGATTCGTTCTACAACTTGGGCAACCCCAGCCGTGGCCCTCAAGATTGCCTCGCGATGCGTCTTGCCGCACGCCGTCACAAGCGTGTCGTCCGCGTAGCACGTGACGACAACACCATCTAAAAATGCACCGCGAAGCACCCAGTCATAGCCAATGTTCCACAGGAGTGGCCCTAAGACCGACCCCTGCGGAACACCGCATGACATTTCACGCCGACCGAGACCGGTCCTACTTGGGTAGATGACGGCTCTTTCCGAAAGATATGCCCCAATAATGCGGCGGAGGTAGAGTGGCACTCGGTGATACATTAGTGCCTCTCTAATGCAACTCCAAGGCAGAGTGTTGAACGCGTTGGCGATGTCCAATGACACCGCCAACACCACTTCGCCACGGGAACCTGCTTCCTCCGCCAGGGCCCTCACGCGCATGATCGCATCCACAGTGGAGCGCCCCTGGCGGAAACCATATTGGTTCTCCGCCAGATCCGGCCCCACCCTGTAGAGGTGCTTGACCAGGCGGTGTGCAATCACTCTTTCAAAGAGCTTGCACACCTCGTCAAGCAACACTATGGGCCGGTAGGCAGATGGTGAATCGGCCGGGCGCCCCTCCTTTCGGATGAGAACCAGTTTCCCCGTCTTCCACAATTTCGGAAACTGGCCCTGCTCGAAGCATGCGCTGAAAAGCCCTCTCAGTCGGGGCTCAAGAGCCGGCGCCTCCCCATCCAGGGCCAGGACCCACGCTCGGCCTGGAATGCCATCGGGTCCTGGGGCGGTGTTTTTGGCTTTGAGCCGCTTCACCGCCAGCGCTAGTTCTGCCCAAGTGACTTCGGGCACGTCGTCGTCATCCACGTAAGGAGCTACAGGCGACGTAGGCGGAGCCATCTGTGGTGGAGCGTGCTCCACCGCTCGCAATGGAAACAGGGAGCCAACGACCCCCTCAAGCAGGTCTGGCTGAAGACACCGTGTCAGCGGCGGGGCCCATGGGCGCATCTTACCCCTAACCATACGGTAAGGGCGTCCCCATGGATCCCGCTCCAGCGTCTCCAGCAGCTCTCGGCGGGCCTCACCTTTAGCCCGCTTTATCGCTGTCTGAAGGGTCCTTTTAGCGACCCTGTATTCCATCAATAGCTCCGCCTCCCGGGCTACCGCATCCTCGGGGCGGCGACGCCTTCTGCGGAACCTGGACCACTGACGGCGCGCGGTCACACAAGCCTGTCGAAGCCTCGCGATCTCCGGCGACCACCAGTAGACCCGGTGCCTTACAGTATTGGACTGAACCCTAGGCATCGCCGCATCGCAGACGCGGGTCATGGCCTCCCGGAACCATTGCGCCTCAGCATCCACATCGACAGGCCTGTTGGGCGTAGGGGCCCATGCCTGTACGATGGCGGCTTCCAGGAGGAGCTCCCGATCCAATCGCTTGAGCGCCCATCGTGGCTCAGGAGGAGCCGGTATGGCGGGCGCGTCACCTGTGGGAGCGGAGACTTCAAACCGGATATATCGGTGATCCGAACCCGTCTCCTCCCCCACAACGACGCGCCAGTCCCGAACACGGCGTGCCAGCGAGGAGCACGCGAACGAAATGTCCACGATTGAACTGCCCCTCGCCGTCACGAACGTGGGCACGGCTCCCCGATTGAGGACAACTAGGCCGAGCCTTTCGGCCCAGTCCTCCAAAGCGCTTCCCCGCGCGTTCGTGCGCCGGGAACCCCAAGCCTCCGACCAGGCGTTGAAATCCCCGAGCACAAGAACCGGGTGGGGGCGACAGGCATCGACGACGACGGCCAACTGAGCGAGCCATTGCTCATACTCAGTTATGTCTCGGTTCGGCGTAAAATAAGCGGCCACGACCGCTATATCCCCAACCACCGCCGCTATGCAACCCCGTGCCCTTGCAACTACGGCAAAAGGAGGAGTGCCGGCGGCGGTGCCATGCACCAATGCCGCCGAGCCATCCAAGTCGGTCTCCCAGGCAGCCCCAAGAAACCGGTGGGTGTAAGGCTCGGCGACAGCGGCAATGTTAATGGACCACTGTGCCATGCTCTGGAGCAGAAGGTCCTGAGCGCCGGCACCGTGGCCCACGTTCACCTGGAGAATGCGGAGATATGGATCCATTATTGGATTTCCATCTCCACATCCCTCCGCAAACCTTGCCGTTCTCCAGCGGCACTCTCCGTCTCCGGCTTAGAGATGGAAGGCCGACCTCCCGGCTTTGGTCTCATTCCGGCGCAGGTCTTACTACCAACCCGGTGGTCGGCAGGCTTACCCTCCGCTGCGCACCTAAAGCAACGCAGCGGAGCATTGCAAACACCCGACTTATGACCGGGCTGGCCACAGCGGAAGCAGAGGTCACCTATGGTGACCTCCGCCGTACATTGGACCCCAACATGTCCCACCGACAGGCATCGGAAGCACCTTGCCGGCCGGGACTGCAGGAGTCGTGCCTGCGCCCTCAGAAAACCTCCAACCAGGAGGGTGCGTTCATCAGCAACCTTTTGAGCCGCCGCAATAGGACAGCTGATAACCGCTGCCCCCTGTCCGCTGGGGCCGAAGCGTATTGCCCCGGCCTTCACGTTTTCCAGAGGGCAGCCTCCGGCCTTCATAACGGCGAGCTTAAGCTCATCTGCCGTGACAGAATCGTCCAGGCCCGTAATGCGTACTTCAGCGCATTTTATGGGCCTGGACACTCGGACATCAGCTGCGTCCAATGTGTCCCTTAGCTTAGCCGCCAGGGCATCAGCTTTGGGACCACTGGTAGCGCCGGGGATCTCAAGAAGCCGGGCTCCCGTTCGCGTGTTTTTACACCGGACGCCCGGTATCTCGAGGGCTCCAAGGTCAACTTTGGCCTTAACTTCCGCCAAGACCTCGGCGTATCTGAGGCCCCTCTCCGCTGCCTCCGCCGTCAGGGTGACAACGACGGCCGTAGAACGAGGCACGCGGAGCTTTCTCGGCACTCCAGCCGCAGCGGCGGAGGCCTTTTTTGCCTTTTTGGCGGCCTTCCGCCTCTTTTTCTTATCTCCGACTACCGTCCAGTCCCCTTCCGGTGGGCACTGTGCGGCATTAGTCGGAGCTGAGACTAAGGTTTGGGGTGGATTTGCCTTACCCTTTCCATTTTTCCCCTTCCCCTGGATGACCTTCTCAGGTGTTTCCTTCCTTCCTGTCGTTGGCATGGCCTGAGTTGCTGCCTGAGCTGTTGAACCCACCTTAGCAGCGGCCGCATACGTCTCCCTTGGCGGAGCTAGTGGTGGACGATTATGAGCGCTCTCTACAGCAGCGATACGCTTCATTAATCGCTCCTCCATCTCCGCCATGAGTCTGACTATGTCCGGCTCCTCCTGACCAGCCGATGCTACTGGAGTCGATGACTTCAACGTGCCACCTATGTTGGCAGAAGTAGAACCCCACTGCTTCTTTCTCGCTTCAGCGAGGTTCATTTCGAGGCGGGCTTTCTCCTTTTCGCAGGCCTTGTTTTCGGCCACGAGCAGTCTTCCCGCCTCGACAATGCTCCGCACAACTTTTAGCAGGGCCTCCTGTTCAGGATTCCCGGATCTTTGGGATGCCTGAATTAAACATTCCGCGTGACCGATAGCCTCTTGAATACGGTCCATTGGGTTACCTACTCTGCGGCGTAACTCGTCAAGATTCGAGTCAGACCTGTCAGACTCCACCTTTTCACAGAGGGCTTTGAGCAGGAGTTCATCCTCAGCTCTCCTTGCTGAGGTAGGTCCATCAATCTGCCTCGCTCGGGTGACCCGTCCAGCCTTGGGAGGTCTACCTCCACCGCGAGCCCCTCGACGGCTTGTTGCCACTTTAAGAGACTTGCCTTCGTCACTTGAGGCTGATTCCAGGCTTTTATCCCCGGTTTTAAGATCACGCCTTTTGCGTTTTTGCGAGCTTCGTTGTTTCTGCTCTGCAGCTGATACCACCGGGGTGCTTGCACCGCTCTTTTCTGAGGCAGTGTCAGAATCTAACACTGCCCCACGTCTTTCCGCGTCCTCCGCGTTCATTTGGTCGCCGGATTTTCCGCTCGGCGACGGGCGGTTTTGACATTGGATGCTCCCCCCAGAATACGATTGGGAGCTGCCGGAGCCGTTTGGCTCCGGGAGGGATTCCCCAGGCGCAGTGCGTCTGGGACCCTCCTGGGTAGGTATTTCCTTTTGTTTTCCCATGTCATTATTTTTTGAGTTTACCGTCCTCCGACATGACGCCTTCGGCACTGGACTCCCTCCAGCGACTCAGCCCATTGCCAGGCGTAAGAGCGTGGGCTTAGGGTTTTTTTATAGAGGTTTACTCCTCGCGGTTCCAAAGAACCACCGGTCCTGTCCGTTCAGGATTACGGCTTGGCCGGACGGGGTCTGCACCAGACCGAGTCCGTCCGCCCCGTGGTTTGTTAAAGAGGTTTCCTTCCTCGTAGCCCTCGAAGAGCCGTCGTTCCTGACTGCTGCCCCAGTCAGGCTTGCGACTTGGTCGGAAAGTGGTCTGCGTCAGACCAATGTTCACCACCTCTGGTCAAGGCCAGCGGTTTAGAACTCTTCCGCCCACTATCGTACTCTCCATTGTGCCCTCCGCTTAACGGAGGGATACGTGGAAAGTCTCCAAGCAACCGTCAAGAGGGTCGCTCCCACCTCGGCCGGAATTGGCCGCAGGCGGCAGCGTCTCCCTCGCTTGGCAGGAGAGGCGCTGCCGTCTCCGTTGCCCAGGGTGCACCACGTGGAGGTTCCGGGCCTCGCACCCCAAAGAGGCTCCCCCTAAATTCTGGCACTTTTCTTCAATTTCTTCTCAATATTTCTTTTCGAAATACAGTAAGTAGTATAAAACTTGAAAATGGCTGGCTACTTACAATCAAATAAAAAGCTGTAACATATAGCCATGGTTTACATTTAAAATGACTGTAAATTTGGAATTAGTAACTTTAAACAATATGAAGATACAAGTAAATATTATTAATTTTAAATGGTATATTTAAGTCATCGAATACGCAGTTCCTATAAAAGAAGGAAACGTGGCAAACTCTAACAAATTTAAGTATATCATCAACAAACAAGCCTGTAAATTTCAGTTATCAATCACTAATATAATAAAAGTTATATGTAAAACAAGAATGTAACAACATTCTCTTATAACCCGACCAAATGAAAAGGTTACGTAAAAGCGATCGCGCCATACATTTAGATATATTCGTAAATTAACGGCTTAGTATCTGGTATTTTGTACAGTCAACAGAATATTTTTATCAGATTATAATTTAAATATTTAAACTAATTTTAAAACCTTAATTTTTTGTTTCATAAAATTTAATGCTTCATTCGAATTCAAATTAATGCAAACAAAAATATCATAACTCAGTTGGGAATAGTGTTTTATAAAACAATATAAAAATTACAAAATTTCATATAGTATGCTATATTTTTTCCTTTTTTTGTTCTTGTTATGAGAAAAATAATATGTTACATTCACCGCGACACCATGGAAGCAACAGAAAGGCAACAAATGTAATTTTAAAAAGAAAAATGCGAGTGAATACTGAACACATTTTACAAGGAAAGGACAAGAAATTTTTTACAAGAAAATGTTACTAAACATTGTAAATATTTATTTAATTCATTGTAAAAAGAAACAAAAAAATATCTAAGTTAGTATCTAAACATGTTGAAATTACTCAACTATCTGTGATTTTTCTAAATATTTATGTACTTATGTGAGCGTATAAGACTGATTTTAAATAAAAAAAATTAATCATACTCAATTCAATATTCTTGTCACCCGGACCTAACTTTTTTTGTTCGTAACTGTACCAACAAAATATTCTATTAAACCATTCATTTCAGATGTCAGTCTTGTTTTACATATAACTTTTATAATATTCGTGATTGATAGCTGAAATTTACAGGCTTGTTTGTTGATGATATACTTAAATTTGTTAGAGTTTGCCACGTTTCCTTCTTTTAAAGGAACTGCGTATTCGATGACTTAAATATACCATTTAAAATTAATAATATTTACTTATATCTTCATATTACTTAAAGTTACTAATTCCAAATTTACAGTCATTATAAATGTAAACCATGGCTATATGTTACAGCTTTTTATTTGATTGTAAGTATACTGGTTTCCTAGCAAAACAGTTTTTTCTGATTTTAAAACCATTTTATTACATCGGTGTTCCTCAAACAATTTGAAAACGAATAATAAAACAAATTTAAGCAAAAGAAGGTCTATCGATGGTATTTTTCTCAAACTTCTGTTTTTTCAAGTTCTAGATAAGACCGAAATATTGCCCCAGCAAAATTGATAATAACTGAACCACAGCTCACACAAATTTTTCTGTTTGCTAACATTTAATACGGAACAAAAGCTATGTATTCATGTATTTCGTTTGGGTCTGAAACGTTTAAAAATTTTTTTTTTGCTGGGGTAATGTTTGAAACGTTACTCCAGCAAAAAGTGTTTTTGTCGAATAACTTTTAAACTACTACATGCACAAATTTTGCTATTTGTAACAAATTACACCTCAGAACACACTAATTTGCTGTTATACTCTCATCTCTCTAAGGCCCAATTTTTTTTGCTTTTTTGCTGGGGTAACGCACGCTACTAAAATATATTTATGCTTTATCTTTATACTTAAAACGTTTTTTTTTTGTATTTCTTATAAAATTTCCTATCCTATTATATAAAATTCTGTAGATTTTAACACAATTTAGTCAAAAAGCTATGCTTACATACACCAAAATCCGTAAAATCAGTAAAATATCGCTAACGTAATCATAAATCTAAGATTGTTAACAAATTCAATCCTCTAGCAATACGATTTTGCAATATCAATTTACTTTCATTTCATCCCTTTGTACTTTGAAACTCGAATGACACTCAACGTTTTCTATTTTCCTTCTTACAGAACCGTAGAAACTGTACAATATAATCAAATTTAGCACTCATTCTGTGAGTGAGACAGAAGACGAGGTTGACACAAAAACACTAGGGTCTTGCTTCGAACCGCGGCCGAGTTGAAACTACGCAAAGAAATACGGACACAGAGCTAAAGATTTTTGGTGTTATACATTCACTTTTTTTATTTTAATGCTAAGTTTGCATTTCAATAATAGATTTATATACATATGTTTACTATTTATGCATTCTGTACGTATTACTTTTGTTTTTTAATTACCTCTAAACTAAGTTATATCAAGAAGAGTTAACCCTAGATAAAGTGCAAACAGATACCAATCATTCTATTTTACTCAATTAATACACACTATACCTAAAATATGTAACCCCTAGCCCCGGTAAAGGGGGGTTAGTAGAAGGCCCTAGCCCTACCAGGGGGCGTCACTCACCGGTGCGCAGTCAGTAGAGCTATGTGAAATATCCCAGGGCGCCTGTTCACAAGTAGTATCTATAAGCTGAGAGAATAACAGACAGAGTTCATATGTGTGCATATGTCGATTTGGGTAGCCAGGTATTCCCCAAGAAAACATGGGTTCAGTCTCACACACATTTATTCATTACACACATGAAGCACAAATAGATCCACCTCTTACACACTAGAGATAATACACAAAGTTACAAAGGTGGGTTGTTCAACATTATAGTACTAAGATTCTTATATCTAAATATAAATCTAATCCTAAATAAGAGGGTTGCTATACAAATAATCTATAACTTAGGCTTCCCTGGATCTCTGGGGGCTCGACCGGGAAGAGCAGACGTCAGTGAAGTTAATACGGGAGCCCCGATGTGGTCCCTGAGGTCCGTCATCTTATGTCCTTGGGGATTTGTCGTGCAAGAGGGGGCTCTCCTTTACACTGGGCACCTCTGCTCGCTTGATTGCCCACACACAGCTAATGGGATTCTCCTATTGCACCCAAGGTACAGCCGAAGGTAGACCAACGTTGGTTGAGGTAGATCTCAAACCAAAACTTGAAATCAATCCTTGGAATCAATCCTTGGAATCAATCCTTGGAATCAATCCTTGGAATCAATCCTTGGAACCCTAGGGAAAAAAGAGGAGACACAATCCTAAGTACATAATCACACAAACAGACTGGTACAAGGAAATATAGTTAAATAAAGAAAGTAGAATTCTCACCACTTTGCAGAGCGGGTTAAACACCAGGAATTCTTCACGAACCAATATTACAACGAGCAGAGTTTCGCCTAGGACCGCAGTAGAACTAAGAGTGCTTTTTCGGGGAATTAGGGCCCGCTTTATATATTATATCTCAAGGTCCCGTTGGAATAAAAACTTTTACCCTCCACTCGTTAACCAAAAGCTATCACCTGATTCTCATAGACAAAACAGACCTATGACCAAAGATAACATAGAACACAATTTACCACAGAGTATTAATCTCATCCGAGCTACATTTAAGAGAAAATAACGCCATCTGACGACTCGCGGTTGAAAGTTTATCTAAAACCAATGAAGAAGGAGTGTCAGAGCTACCGCTAACCTGATAAAGATGGCGCTCACCTAAACACGTCATCTTATTGCGTTACCAATACGAATTATTTATAGTAACTAAAAAAAGTTGTTACAGTACCCCCTCCCCCGTGAAATTTCCTGAGCAGGGTGCGAAGGAAATCAAAAGATTGCCTATATAACAAAAGAACAAAAAAAATCTAAAATTACTACACAGTGAAGCTAAGTGAGTAACACTCAGTAAAACAGAGATTCTCTTCCTAAGTCCCAACGAATCTAAATTCAATTACTACCACGAGCTACAAAAAAATTAAGTGACAACAAGTAATTGCCAAAGCTAAAACTAAGACAATTCACAGCAAGAGTTTTAACATAATAACATCTAAGTTTTAAAAACTGTTCAAAAAAAGAAGGCCTGACCTAAACATATAGACAGGAGTTAGTGGTGAGGCATCAAATTGATGCAATCTACCAGCAGGCAAGACATCTCGGGCGATGAGTGCGTATTGCCTTTGGCGAACTTGTTACAGTCACGACCCGCTGTAACTAGACTATATCAGACGGGTAGACTAGAGCCTTAGGCCAGTCATACCCCTGTACAAAGAGAAGAGAAGTGCAACATGCAGAGAAGGATGTGTGTAAGCCAAGTAGGGCATTACTCCACATAAAAGAATAACTGCAACTTGCAGATAAAAGTTGTGTGCAGGACTAGCATGGTCCTGCCACATCAACAGACAAAGCTCCATAACATCATCATCAACAGCTGTGTCAGGTGACAAGGGACCTGACACAACAGCGTGTAGGCTTGTTTTAATTCGCCAAAGACACACACAGTCACCAACCACAAAATATCCAACCATTACTGCAGACACACCAATTGATACCCACCACCAGCAGAAGTGTGAGAGGAAATAACATAAGAACTAGTCACCAGACAATAGGCGTCTATACTCAAGTTGACTAAGCACAAGTACCCTAGTGTACAGCATAAAGATACAGACAGTTCAGTAAACTCAAAGTAAACCTAACCAGTTAAGTACAGAGAAATAAAGTTTTTCTTTAATAAGTAGTGGCCTCGTTGAGACGAGTCCAATGGACCCCCTACCAGCTCAGGCGAGGTGTAGTGAGGACCGTCACCATGGGCTGGTATTGGTTCCCTAACCGATACATCTTTAGAGAGAATAGGTGACCGCTGACCGCAGACATAGACACAGACAGAGATGCTCCATACTGGTCACGGACACCTACCAGTTCGGGGTAATCGAAACCACGAACTAGCAACAGACATATCGCAGAAGACACCTAATCATACATTGACAACCTAGAGTGACTAGATTCTAACAAAAAAACTAAGGTAAAATTTCACAAAAAAAGTAAATTCAAAAGGATCACCTGAATACCGAACCATATACAGTTCATTCAAACCATAAAGTCAGAAACAGCTTCATGTCAGCAGAAGCAGGGACAGAGAGGCGCTGGCACCAATGCTGCCACGCCGGAGAAGACACAATGCAGTTTGCAGCTTATCCCCAAGACTTGCCACCGTGTCATCAGCGCCAACTGAAAACCCCATGGCAGATAAAGCATTAATAAGTTTATTCCCTTCTAAATAATTTATACACCTAGCTAACTGGGCCATGATGTACAAAAAAAAATTAAGTTCAAAGTTCACAGTTAAAGATTCAAATTACAAGTTACATAGTTGACACTTCAATAATAAGTTTATCTCAACATCAAATCTAAGTTCAGAGTTCAAAGCCAAAGTTCCAAGTTATAAGATAGTAATGTTCAAAGTTAAGATACAAAGTTAAGATTTAGAAGTTATAGCTCTAATATAGTTCCAAATTTAAAAGTTATAGCTCAAAGACAAACTAAGATAATGCACCAGGTCAATCCCAGCGCCAAAAGAGAAAGTTACACCGCACTAATTCACTAATTACAGTATATGGTTATAGTTCAAGTCAGTATTAATATGTAGTACATAAAGTAACTCACTATTAGCAATGTAAAGTAGGGTTAAAGTGAGTATCTCCAGTATACAACTGTTAACACCATAAAGTATATTTTTCAAAGTATATGGTAATTCACTATTACAATCTAATGTGAACTATGTTAGGGAACAGCACTAAGCTTTTTCAGTCCACTAGAAAGAAAAAAATATTAATTACAAAAGAACAGCTTAGACTGTTGCATCAAAATACACAGTTTTGTTAAGTTAACTGAGTTAACTAATCAACAACAACAATACATTAAGTTGTAAGTTAAAATGATTTAAAACGAACAAAGTTCATAAGATAAAAGTAAGATTATTTAAAAGTAAAATTATTTAAAACCAAAAAAGTTTGAATTTGTGAGGTAACTACAAATTCTTATTTTTTTAATACAACAAAGTCAGATGTAGTGAGATTACCACATATAAGTTGTGAGTAAAAGTATTTAAAACAAAAAGATTTAAATTGTAGGGTAACAACAATTACACAAATTCAAATTTTAGATAAATTAAAAAAAACTAAGTATGTTACCTCCCAGCTGTTCAACTGAAAGCAGTTACAATACAAAACACTAATTGGTGATTTAACGCGTTTGAAGAACACAATTAATCACAGTTATTGGTTAATACAAGTTACTAACCTTATATTATTGCTTCTTTAAAACAATAACACAACACAAGTTTCAAGTTGTAAAAAGTTTTCTTTACCCTAACACAAGAAGGTTATTTCCAAATTGAATTTAAATTACTTTAATAGATTTATATTATTATTTATCAATACAAAAGGAGAACAAATCCTTTTGTTTAAATAAACATTAAGTTTATAGTCAAGTATTGACTTGATACAAAGTTCTAAAATATAAATTCCTTACTTATTTTGTAAGTAGGTAGTATAATATAGTGTTGAAAAAAAAGACACCCTCACAAAGTGACTTTTCTTCAACAGACAAAAGGGGTAAAAATATAAATGTGTTAGACCGAACAAGACAAAAAAGGACAAAACACAGAAACATAAAACATAGAATTCCAAAATATGATGATCCAAACTTACCAAATGTTTGTGCAGAAGAAATTTTAACATAAATTTTGAATTTTTAGGTTTGCATGCCGCTATAAGGTGGTATGAAGCGCTGAAAAAATGCAAACATAGATTAAATTATATGCGCTGCACTCGCAAAACCAATTAACGTCCTGGGACGTATCGGACGGATGTTTCCTTGAAAAACAACCAAACCACCCAGACACAGCACACACACAAAGAAGGGTTCGGTTTCTAAGCCAAACGTTGGCGCGCCAATTTGTAACCCCTAGCCCCGGTAAAGGGGGGTTAGTAGAAGGCCCTAGCCCTACCAGGGGGCGTCACTCACCGGTGCGCAGTCAGTAGAGCTATGTGAAATATCCCAGGGCGCCTGTTCACAAGTAGTATCTATAAGCTGAGAGAATAACAGACAGAGTTCATATGTGTGCATATGTCGATTTGGGTAGCCAGGTATTCCCCAAGAAAACATGGGTTCAGTCTCACACACATTTATTCATTACACACATGAAGCACAAATAGATCCACCTCTTACACACTAGAGATAATACACAAAGTTACAAAGGTGGGTTGTTCAACATTATAGTACTAAGATTCTTATATCTAAATATAAATCTAATCCTAAATAAGAGGGTTGCTATACAAATAATCTATAACTTAGGCTTCCCTGGATCTCTGGGGGCTCGACCGGGAAGAGCAGACGTCAGTGAAGTTAATACGGGAGCCCCGATGTGGTCCCTGAGGTCCGTCATCTTATGTCCTTGGGGATTTGTCGTGCAAGAGGGGGCTCTCCTTTACACTGGGCACCTCTGCTCGCTTGATTGCCCACACACAGCTAATGGGATTCTCCTATTGCACCCAAGGTACAGCCGAAGGTAGACCAACGTTGGTTGAGGTAGATCTCAAACCAAAACTTGAAATCAATCCTTGGAATCAATCCTTGGAATCAATCCTTGGAATCAATCCTTGGAATCAATCCTTGGAACCCTAGGGAAAAAAGAGGAGACACAATCCTAAGTACATAATCACACAAACAGACTGGTACAAGGAAATATAGTTAAATAAAGAAAGTAGAATTCTCACCACTTTGCAGAGCGGGTTAAACACCAGGAATTCTTCACGAACCAATATTACAACGAGCAGAGTTTCGCCTAGGACCGCAGTAGAACTAAGAGTGCTTTTTCGGGGAATTAGGGCCCGCTTTATATATTATATCTCAAGGTCCCGTTGGAATAAAAACTTTTACCCTCCACTCGTTAACCAAAAGCTATCACCTGATTCTCATAGACAAAACAGACCTATGACCAAAGATAACATAGAACACAATTTACCACAGAGTATTAATCTCATCCGAGCTACATTTAAGAGAAAATAACGCCATCTGACGACTCGCGGTTGAAAGTTTATCTAAAACCAATGAAGAAGGAGTGTCAGAGCTACCGCTAACCTGATAAAGATGGCGCTCACCTAAACACGTCATCTTATTGCGTTACCAATACGAATTATTTATAGTAACTAAAAAAAGTTGTTACAAATATAAATAAATAAATATTTCAGACATCTTACACACAACATCATCTAGTCCCAAACCAAGCAGAGCTTGTAATATGGGTACTAAAAAACTCATATAAATACATAAACATACTTTTTTTTTATAAATCCATACATATTATACATAGAAAACACTCAGAATCCGAAACAAATATTTGTGGATTACACAAATATTGGGTCCGACACGGGAATCTAAACCTCTTGATCAGCAGCCGCATACGCTAACCACTAGACCAACAAGGCTCTCAAAACAGTTTGTCGTTATAAACGTACATGGTACGAACAAAAAAAACACACAGACTCAGAACAACATTCAATTCAATTCATAAGTTGCACAAAGCGTTGTCCCGGGATTAGATATATCGACCGCCACTAGGCAAACCGCGCATTCTAAGTTGTATTCAAATCCACACCCATCAGAAAAAAACTCTATTACGTGAAGCTTTTTAAGACATGAACTGAATTACAAACATATGTTAATATTCCTCGCTTATCTGTAGAAACAAAGTCTCATCTAGTACAAATACATTGTTGTTTGGACAATCTGCTCTTAAATCTACGACTGGGTTTTACTGTCTCGTCCCACTCGTCCCAAATAAGTCTTTCAGTGTTAGTAGTTTGGGACAAGAGGAAATTATATATATGTATTACTGTATTGTTTCTACTAAGTTTGAATGGTCTGTCTTTGTATCGCTTCGAAAGTATCACAACTACATTCAAGCTTTTTATATAACTACTGAGTCTCACGATGTTACCGCAGTTATAGTTGTAAAATCTTTGAGACGCATTTAATTTAGTAAAAAACTGATCATGTGACATTACACACACAGTTTTTTAAACACTTCAATTTCATGTCATGTTCACGTCCGTGTGGTGACGGATTAGGATTACAGAGTGTCACCACCCCTATTCATCCCGCGGGTGTTGTAAAAGGCGACTAAGGGATAAACTACGCAAGACAACATCAATGCAAAGAGAAGGAAAACTTGAAACCAACCCTATACCAACCCGTCTGGTCAGCGTGGTATAGTAGGCCAAAACCTCATTTCTATGGAGAGGCCTATGTCCAGCAGTGGACTATTAAAGGCTGTTGATGATGATGATAACTTCAATTTCATTTATTTGTATAGATAGTACATAAATATTATAGTGCTACTTATTTTGCTACATAAATAGTAAAGTGCTACTTACTTTGCTTCAAAATTTTTCTCTAAAATATAGAGGTTTTTTAAAAAAAAATGTACACGTACATTTACTTCAATCGATGTCAATATATCGCTTCTTACTATTTTATATTTATCTAATTCTGACACAACATTATTTTGAATGTCATGTTGACATTGACAACTTTGACATGTGTCAAAGCTTAATTCTTTACAATTTAGATTTTAAGGTTTGACATCTAATCGAATAATAATTTAAGTTCAAATTGTTCTGATACTGACTGCCTTTTTGGTATAGTGGTTAGCATATGGCGCTGCTGATCAAGGTCTCGGGTTCGATTCCCGGGTCGGACCAAATATTATTTACATGATTCACAAATATTTGATTCAGAGTCTGGTCTATGTATAATATGTATGTATTTACAAATAAAAAGTATGTTTATGTATTTATATCAGTTGTCTAGTACCCATAATACAAGCTCTGCTTAGCTTGGGACTAGATGATGTTGTGTGTTAGATGTCCTATTTTTTTATTTCTTTTATTTTATGCCTTAATAAATGTAAACAATTAAGAAATAAGGCTTATTCTATTCCTTTTTTTAGGTAGTTATACGCATAAAGTAATACACAAATTTAAAAATTCGAATCACTGATTGTGTTTGTGAATAAAAAACTTTTGCTTACCCCGTTAAGAATATTAATTAATATCAACAATAGGTACTGTATTTCACAATGTTCTTTAGAGACAGCTTAAAATTCACTAAAGTTTCATATCAAACTTGACCAAAAGTTTTTACAAAATAATGCTGAAATGCATTACATATATTACATTTCAAAATAACAAATAAATCTGTTTTATCAAATGATCTCCAAAGCGCAACCGGCGAAGACTTTTTTTGATTTATCAACGCACATTTACGCTTGGGATTGCCGATAGGAAGACATGAAACCAATCTGAGGATATGAAGTATTGCCTTTGGGGTCAGTGATTGATGCAGGCCCTAGCTATCGGGAACCTCTGAAGATTTATAGACTTAGGGCAGAATAATTATACGCTCCGTCCCCCTTTATTTGACCTGTAAAATGGTGGTGAATTATTGAGGTTTCATTTGTGTTTTGATTAAGACTGTGGTTTTGATGTAGCACAATTTAAAGCATTGTTAACCTATAAATTTGAATGAAGGTAAGACTCTCGTTGTTTATTTGATTTCTGTTCTGACCTCAACTAAATTATTTTGCCAATGGAAATCGCTTTCGTTGTTATTTTGGATAGTTTAGTAGTATTAGTTTTGCTCTAGTCTGATAAAATATTTGTACTTTGTGATCGAAATAAGACTACAATTATATAACCACATTTATTGTTACGATAGTTTGACTATAATTTTCATCTTGAAATAATTATTTTTGTCCTTTTTGAATATTTGAATTAATCTGATTCTCGATTACGAGAAACATTCTTATTATGTTTATAGATGTATCTATTTTAGTCTAAATAGACTTGTAGAAAATTATAAATTGTTATAGGACACTTGAACATATAACACTACTTGCTTGACTGACTTTACAAGTAAATGATTCATAAAAGCAGAGTTAAAGCTCTGCTTAACTTGAAATTTCAGTTCCTGGTGTTTTTTACGTTGTTAAAAGCCACTATGAATACATTTGTTAAATTGCACGATTGCCCTAGTAGTTTAGTGTGGGTGTTGTGGGTTCAAATCAAAAATACGAAAACACTTTGTGTATTCCACCAATTGTTGATCAGGCTCTGGGTGTTCTTTGTGTCTTTGCAGGGATGTTTGTAAAGCCCGCAACACATTTATTTTTCTAATACGCGAGTTGTCTTTCAAAACATATACATATATATATAATGTAAATTTTACTGTAAATGAAGAAGGAACGAATAACCGATATGGAAGTTCGTCATAGTCATATTTTGAATTTTATTCATAAACAGTGCTTATTTACACAAATTAAATATTTTTAACAAACAATGCAAACAAATAATAATAAATATATAAACATTTCAGACATCTGACATAGAACCTCATTTAGTCCCAAACTAAGCAGAGCTTGTACTCTGGGTAGTACCCATAACAACTGATATTAACACAATTTGCACAAACAAAAAGCAAACCCGAAACCTTTAGATTAGCAGCCGCAAACGCTAACCACTAGACCAAAAAGGCAGTTATTTTTCAGCAGCAGCATATTTGAAATACATACATGACGTTATTGATTTGATTACATGTTTGAATAATATGAATTTAATGTTCATCACACTTCACAAAATTTTCATGTTCATCCATGCTTTAATGATGCATAACGAATAAATATGAATAATTAATTATGAAACATGAAGCTATCCTGCTATTGGTTAATTTTTTTTTTTCAATACGAGAATCTCCGAGGATACCACTCACCTTAGTACCGCCATACTAGTACTCAGGAAATCAAGTGTAATAGAAAGAAAATCCCTGCTACCCTGACAGACTGGGTTCATTACACATGGAATCGGTAAACTTACGTGCATTCTCGCTCTATACCATAAGTGCAATTATTATCGAGCTAGAGAATACCCAATTCGATATCTATCTCAAATCATTGGAAACTTGGAGTAAGTTCTTGAAACAAAATAACAAGTGAACTTTTCCTTGTACTGAAAACATTAATTTTTGGAGTTTAGTTTTAATCATAATCATCATCAGCCTATCGCAGACCACTGCTTTACATAGGCCTCACCAATTGCAAGCCACTTAGTTCGATCTTCAGCTACTCGCATCCGGCTCCTGCCACCCGTCTTGTGCAAATCATCACTCCACCTGGCCTGTGGACGTCCTACACTACGCTTACTCAAGAACACGTTGACCCCAACGATTGTCGGTCCTGCGGCTAATATGGCCAATCCATTGCCACTTTAGCGTTAATATTATTTAGTTTTAATATTCACTAAAAAATGTATTAAATCTTTACGGTGCCCAAGTAACTTCAGAGCCTGGCGGAAAGATGATTGAGTTTTTTCTTTTGAAAAATAGACTGAAATTACCGGAGCACAAACCTGTTTTCCTTCGAATTCTAGGAAGGAGACTCTAAGGGAGGCAATGTACTTGTGACTCTATAGTTACAGGTGATCATTGACGTCAGTAGTCACTTGCCATTATACAATAGCTCTGCTCTTTTGCTCCCCAGTATTTGCTCCCCACATGAAAAGTACATTTTGTTTCTATATACATCTACTGATTGTAGGCATTTATTTCAGTTTGCTTTGCTTGCGATCAAATGGAAGCTCCATAAAAGTTTAGAGTCCTATCGAGCTTATCCTGGTTTTTTCGAACAAAAGCCGGGTTTATTCAAAAACGTACAAGCAGGAAAAATAAAATAGTATATGAATGTTAATATTGTGCTGTTTTCGGAAGTTTTGAAACTGAACATCTAATTACATTGAAGTGTCCAAAACGTCAGCAGTTTTATAAAGCAGTTTCTTTTTTTGCATTGTTTTAGATTTTTATTGCCATGATGATGTCCATGTGGTGACGAATTAAGAATACGGAGTGCCACTACTCTTATTAATTTAATATTGATGATTGAACTAGTACTTAAATATTTGACATATTATATAAATGACGAAAAAGACGAGGCGAAGTCGAAACAAATCAAAATCTAATACAACTAAGTAGCTTTTGTTACTAGCCACCAGTGACAATCGAAGCTAATGAAAATAGGAGAAGAAGTAATGAAAAAGAGCAAAAAGTTATTTGTTTATGAGCATCTGAGTTATTCATGTCAAAATAAAACGTAACAGAAATAGTGATAGTTCGCATTTCTTTTAGAATTTAATTTCTTCTGGTTCACAATATTAATGTAAAAGGTAACGGACACTGCAGATAGTTCAGAAAAAAATGTCTTCTACAGTACAAACAATATATGTATAATACATACGTTTAACAGGTAATGTGAGTGATAGTATAATTCCAAAATTTGACTTCTTTTTAAAACAATACTTTTTGTGTAGTATTAAAAACTATTGATATGATAGAATATTTATGAAGTTTGCGACGGCATTGGCATCATTTTAAACATCGAAGATCCGATACTGATAAAAGTATGCAGTACAAAATCAAAACTGATCTAAATGACTTTACTCCCCAAAGCTCGAACTCGACACATTGTTTATTTAAAACATCAAACACAATTTTCATTCGAAACTCCAGTGTGTTTTTCCAATCGGCGAATTTTAACAGCGCATCCAAATTTTGTAACTCGCAGTCCACAAATCCTATTATGCAAATATGTCAAAGCTTGTATCGATCGTTGGTGATATTGGCTTTTGATTTGCAAACATTTGCCTTCTGTTTTTAAAGGGATCGAATGCTATTACCCATCTCAGCTTTATGTATACGAAATGAAAGGAGAAAAAAATAGAAATGTGTTGCTAAAGCTCCGGATTTAATACTATGAATCTATTCATTTCTTCATTTGCAAGGGTTTTGTTTTCCTCACGAATATTCTGTAAGTGAAAAAGATAGATGCAAACAGGTTTTTTTACTTGCTTCTTTCTTACGAGGCCTTATAGCTCATAAATTTGGCTGGTATGGAGGAAAACCCTTATACAGTTCTTTTTGACCATCATGGAATTTGATATTCATGTCAAATAATACGAGTATGTTTCTAATTATTGCGGACACACGAACAGGTTAAATAACTCAAGATTCACCAGAACATTATCGCCCCTTATTTTTTGTCACAAAAGCAACGAAATAATTGCTCAGCGGCGGCTTTCTGTGAAATGGTAGCATCACTCCATTTGGACCTATCTGGTATGTGCCAGAGATTTTCTCTATATTCCAAAACATTTTCATATATGACATTATTTGCATGAAAATTTAAAGACCTAAAACATATCATCACCGTTATTAGCCTATCGCAGTCCTCTGCTCATCACAGGCCATTGCATGCCACTTTGATCGATTTTGGGCTTCAAGCATCCAGCTCCTGCCAGCCATCCTGAGCAAGTCGTCACTCCACCTGGCCTGTGGGCGTCTTGCCCACAGGCCAGGTGGAGTTTGCCAAACTAGGTCTCCACCCAATAACACTAATACCTCAACGGTCTTCAGATCTGCGACTAATATTGTAAGCCCACTACCTCTTTAACTTGCTAAACATATGCATACAACAACATACACAAGTAATTAACATAGGAAACCCACAAACGATTTCCAATCTCATTCAAAATGTGTTTCAGGAACTGAAGGAAATAAAATGTCAGTTACACTGGAGACTTCGCACTGACACAATGAGGTGATACAGTTCATGTCATATGACATAGCAGTAGTACATAACAGATGGATGTGACCATATAACGTTTCGGGTCAGTAAAACCTTGTCAGCATTTACTTATTGTACTTTTTGTGTCAGTTTTAGAATCGTACAGCTTTTTATCTTGTGTTAGGCACGTTTTGCTATTAAAGGTCAAAATGAAGAGATTGTTTATTTCAAAAATTAGGTCAAGTTAATGAAATTTTATCGTAGAAGGAATCTTTTTGTCTCATACTAATGGCAAATTGTAAGGTTTTAATGTTTCATGTTCTTCTTCTTCTTAGCGTTTCGATGGCAAACGTAACGTGTCGGGAAAATTATATTTTTTCAGCCCAGAACGCGGCCACTTTGATGGCGTTATCGGTGGCAGCCATTAGGTCTTCCTGCGTGCAGGTGTCTGGGCACGCAGGGCACGATGGAAGATGGGACATTGTTTGGATTGCACCGCACAAACAGCTGAGATCATCATGTTTCATGTTGAAGTGCTTGAAGTGTTCATGTTGCCTCTATTTGTCATTTAGGGTTAGGTGGTTAGCTTATACGACTGTCGATCAAGCGGTCGCGGGTTCGTTTCTCGGGTCGGCACATGATTGTTACTGAGTTAGTTTGACGATCTTGAGGTCTTAATTCTCATGCCTCAGAGAGCACGTCAAGCCACCGTTCCTGCTTTTGATCTCTCTGAGGGCGTGTCAAATAGTCGTCCCATCAAAATTTGAGAGTGAAGGAACACCTGAAAGTGTGCACCTTTGTTTCCACATACACTTGTAGTTATCTGGCCTCCGTTAAAATCGGCTAGGAGTACCATCATCGTGAGTTTTATACGATGTAGTTTAAAAAACCACCACTTTTGATAAAAATAATAATTAAAACATTATTGCGGAGGTCCAATGCCAGTCGCGCCGTGGAAAAACTGAAATTCAGGTAAAACCTGGATATGGAAAAAAAATATGGAACTAGTTGCCGACCCCAAATAAACTTGGGAATAAAGGCTAGGAAGATGATGACACATGATTATTATGTTATAAAAATTTCATGTAGTTTACAGTTATTATAAGGAATTGTGTGATTTCTTTTGATTAACATGTAAATAATGCCAGGATTACATATGATAAGATAGAAGTGTCACTGTAATATGTAAGTTTATACTCGTATATATATTTTTCATATTACCCTTTGGGCACTTTTTCATCATCATCAACAACCCATAACGTCCCACTGCTGGACTAGGGTCTCCTCTTAAGAGAGGGTTAAGGCCATACGTCCCCACGCTAGCCGAGTGCGAGTTGGGGACTGACAAAACACGTTGTGGCTACGTAATCTTGCCATTGGATGCTTTTTTAAGCCGCCCGAAGTCCTCCAACTGCCTTCACAACTGTTATCTTATGACAACAACCAGGACCGACTGCTTAACGTGACCTCCGAATCACGGAAACGCTCATAACATATCATGCCACATATGGTCACCCATCTAGGTCTGACCGCGCCGTAGTTGCTTACCCTCGGTGATTGTTTCCAATTAACTAAGGCCACTCAGCTATGAACGCTTCACTTTTTACTTTTACTTACTTATTATTCAAAAACCTCTAAGAAATAGTACAAAAATACTTTGCATTCTTAATTTATAATCTGTGAGTTATGTTCTAATTGTGCCTCCCTCTCGCACTTCAAGGTCAACGCATTTCTCTTTCATTCATCTTCCTCCAACGGTGACGTGTTTGAACGAGACAAATGAAATGTCATATTTTTGTGAGTGTAATGTACCCTCTCAAATGGACCGAAGTCCACCCTTAATGGATTGTATTATGGACTAAGAATTAGGTGTATTTATTGAAATTCCAGTGACTGATCGGTGATAAAAAAGTTTATAAAGTTTAGTGATATAAAATTACAAACTAAAAAATACATAATGGTAGTAAAGTCGTCGGCTGTCAAACGTAATTGTAACTGTCAAATCATTATCTTTAACAAACATCAAAATAATAGATTCAGTAGAAACTGGTCTTTGTTAGTATCAATACTGAGATTTTAGTTTGTAAAAGCTTTACCTATATAAAACGACTAAAAAAATAAAACAAGTTTAGTTTCTATTTCGTATAATCTGACACTCAACGCCATCTATTCATATAATAAGCAGAGCTTACATATAGTAAGAGTAGGTACCCGTTGTAAAATATCAAAACTTTAAAACAATTGAATTCTGATCATACAAACATTTGATCCAACACGATAATCGAATCCAATATCTCAAGCACGCTGTGGCGCATATACTACTACACTTCATTTTTAATCCAGATTTTACAAGAACATTATATATACCTATATACATACACAAAGATAATATATCTCCTATGAACGCATTATTATATAGATAATAAAATTGAAAAAAAGCATGATAAACTATCACACCATTATTCCGAGCCATTGATACCCGTGGTAGCGAAAAAGTGTTAAGATGTTATAGCCGAATGCCTAACAAGGGAGAAAATTCATATCCCCATAAATTGTTAGAATAAAAGAAATTGTGTTTTAGCATCTCTATGATAGTTTTAATGTAGTTTTTATTGTTTGGTATATGAGTTTTTTATAGGAGATTTTAACAGTGAGGTTAGACATAGGGTTGTTAAAACACACGTCGTAATATTATTATTATATCTGATAAAAGTTTCAAAATACGTCGCCATTTTAAGGGGTTGTGAGTGATTGGGGGGGGGGGGGAAGGGGTTGGAACCCCCACTCGCCATTATTACCCGCCGGAAATACTTGGTTCCCTTAGAAAAAATTGTGAGGTTAGGCAATGTAGCATGGTGACCCATACCATGGCGGCCTAGTCTGAAAATTCTGCATCATTCTCCCGGCTTCCTAAGGCCGGTTGAATGATGCAGAATTATTCGGCCTCTGGTCTCACACTCACCAACTAAATACGACAGCAAGAATACTGTAATTATTAGGATGGTCTTCTGTGTGATTATCTGTTCTTATTCTGATCTGTTAATATGTAACTCACAATTGTCTGCATTCACAGCAATGATGTGTGGTTTCTCCCACTCTTGGATTCTGCTCATGCTTTCCATCAGGCGGGGTAGAGTCACTTTGGTAGGCTATATATATAAAAAAAAAACTAACAGTGTACTCAATTTAAAGAAACATACAACAAAAAATAACTCGATACCTTCAGCAATGACAGTTGTAAAGACAGGATCAAGCATAGCTTTAGCTAATGACTGTAAGTTCCTCTTGATTATACATACGGTTCCGAAATTCAAAATTATTACACTCTCAACTTTATCAATTATCTTGGTACGTGACGCCACTAATATAATAAGTCCCAGTAAGCCCCACGTGTAAATATTTTTACCTAATTAGCACACACCTGATATATCGCACGATCTAGACATAACTTCAGTAATTTATTATAAAGCCGCTCTCACAAATTCGCGTCCTTAATTTAATAAGAAAGTTCAGCGTATACTTGAATATGAAAAGGCATTTTATAATAAGCGTTAATCATGTCATTTTAATTTGTTAAAATAATTTAATCCTATGTTTTCTTTTGCTCTTTTGACGATTTACGTTCTCCTGACGGTATTTCTAAATTTATTTATTTCGTTATATATATAAATATATACTTACCACTTACTGTATGTACTTTAGCTACTTTTAGGTACTTTATGTCTATAAATATATTTATATATATAAAATACCTAACTTTATGCACAAACCCATGCATTGGCGGACTTAATGTTTAAGGCATTCTCGCTTGGGCGATGCAGAGAAAAGATGAGGTAGGTGCACATAGGGTGAATCGATAGATTATAGTGGGTAAAGTCATAGGTAATATACATACATATAAAATATTAAGTAAAAATTTGGTAGGGTAAGGCAAAGTTTGGGTATGGAACGCCATTTCACTTCTGATAGACAACTTCCACATTCATCTAACCGAGGTCTTTCATCAAGACACTGTAAATTAATAATAATCACAAATAATAATAGCCCAAAATCGATCAGAGTGGTGTGCAATGGGAAAGACCTATGTCCAGCAGTGGACTGCGATAGGCTGATGATGATGATGATGATAAATAATAAATATTTCGGACATCTTACACAACGCCATCTAGTCCCAAACTAAACAAGCTTGTATTATGAGTACTACACAAATGATATAAATACATGAACATACTTTTTTTGTAAATACATGTATAATATTCATAGATAACACCCAAACTCCGAAACAAAATTTGCGGATCACACATACATTTAGTCTGAACCTGTATTGAACCCAGACTTCAAGAACAGCAGTCGAATACGTTCCCACTGCGCCATTGAGACAGTTAATCTGATCAATGAGTCTTTCGAGGGTTATCTGCTCTGGCTAGCCCACTCATCTTATAAATAATTTTAACATGTCCAAACGACCACAATATCTCTCTTAACCTCCTACGAGAGTAACACTCTAAATTGTATTAAGTTACGTTGCAAAAATCTTTTGCAATAAAATTTTGTATTATTGCCGTATTATAGCATTAATTAAATATTACTGTAATCTAAGCTGTATCGTCATGTAGATTTTGATAACAACTAGCATAGCAGGGCACTAAACTGTTTCAATTAGCATAATCTAATTCACTCTTGGATGTTAGAGTGCTAATTTCTAAAAACTTCAAATTCCTCTACGGAAACCTGTTTACTTACCAATATTATCATCTTCTATTTTCTTCTTTCTCTTCCTTTCTTCTTCTATTAAATTTCTCCTTTCTCTTTCTTGAATTGCTGTTGAGTCCAACTTAACAAAAACATCAGAGACCAGAAAAATTATAAGCCAAAACTTTTCCAACTTGAAGTTCGTTAATTAGTTCCATCATCAACTGCCCCAACCGTATTCGTAAGTAGGATTTTATTCATATCTCAAAGGATAATGAACCTTGTTGACATACAAAACAGCCCTTTTTTTAAAGCGTTTATATACATATATATTTTTGTATGAACATGTTATTTTCGGTTAACACATTTTGAGACTTTGTTTACGTACGTCATAATGATTAATTGGTTTAGCAAAAAGGACGCGGGTCTTTATTTGCTTTCGTTTTTTAATATAATAAAAAAATAAGCCTGTGGTACAATAAAAAAAAAACGAACAGGCGGAGCGGCATCTGCTCCCCGTTTTAGCCGTGTCTACTGTCGCCAATGGATACGTACAACACAAGGGACAAATGTACATTACAGGTCTTTGAAGAATAACTCACGTCCAAATTATCTAAAAATGGAAAAAAAAGATGGGAACATCCTTTATTGTAACGTGTGAAAACCAAAAACCCCGCGCCATAACCCCACTGGGGTTTGCTTGGTGTTTCGGAATTGGATTGACTCGGAAAACCACACGGTGTGCCACTCCGCGCCTTAAATAGGAAGGATCCTGGAACTGCTGTTGTATTAAGATGTCTGGATTCTTCCCAGCGCCTTCCCGCAATGATGCGAGCACTATCAACTTTTTAAATTCTTTATTTACATTATGCGGCGATCCTTACTTACATTATATATTGCATAAGACAAGATTTCTCTCAGGTCGTTTTTTATTCACTTAGGAAGTTTTAGCTGGTTCTTTAATATCGAACATTTTGAAACAATCTAGAAACAGTCAACTCATGATCAATTTATTTGCCCTTTTTACAGGATAGAAACCTACATTAGATATTCAACCTTTTTAGTAAAAGTATAAGTGCTAAAAACCTTTAAATAAAATATCATACAAAGTTTGCCCGCTACGTGTATACTGTCGTTATAATGTAAAATTTTCAATTTGCACGTGCATTATCGAGTCCATTCTTATTTTATGTCGAAGCTTCTCTTGAATATTGTTTGGTACTAACAATATTTTCAAAATGTATGGCACCGAGTTAAGTGCTGAGATCGTTTTGGACGGTTTAACAGTAAATTTAGTGAAATTTATTTTAAAATTTTATCAATTTTAACGGTGGGTTGGCGAATATATTTAAAGAAGCGTTAGTAAGTTTAAAGATAATGGAGTACTCAGGTAGATAATTCCTCCTTTTTATTACTTAAACTGTTATATAGATCATATTAACAATAACTAATGCGAAAAGCAGCTCTTCAATCTAGTAGCTTGTCTAAAATTGTCAAACGATAATGCTAAGACACTTCTGACTGAACGTTACAAAACCATATTATCTTTTTATGCCTCAAAGCGAACTGGATCTACTGGCATTAAGGCAGCACTTAAAGAGACTTATTTAACGCTTTCCGCAGACTTTTATATATAAAATCTTTATCATATAACACTTGCTCACACATTCGCAGTTAGGAGTCATAATTTTAGATGTATGTGAGTGTGATATTAATATTTGGTAAAACTTTATAAGAATCTATCTTTGACTGCCTTGTTGGTCTAGTGGTTAGCGTATACGGCTGCTGATCAAGAAGTCTCGGGTTCGATTCCCGAGTCGGACTAAATATTTGTGTGATCCACAAATATTTTTTTCGGACTCTGGGTGTTTTATATGTATAATATTTATATATTTACAAAAGGAAAGTATGTCCATGTATTTATATCAGTTGTTTAGTACACATAACACAAGCTCTGCTTAGTTTGGGACTAGGTGATGTTGTGTGTAAGATGTCCGAAATATTTATATTTATTATCTAACGTGGTTGTACTTTCTAATCTATATAAATAAACTAGTTGACCCAGCGAACTTCGTACCGCCCAACTTTAAAATTCCAGAACTTGATCCCAGCGCCACCTACCGGGTCCAATTGCGAATCTAAACCATTCCCAGATCCCCTTGAACACACACAAAAAATTTCATCAAAATCGGTCCAGTCGTTTGAGAGAAGTTCAGTGACATACACACTCACACAAGAATTATATATATAAAGATAAGTTTGAAATGTCAGTATGTAATTTTACCGATCTACAACTAATTATACACTGTATACCAATGTTAAATTAAAATTCTCCATGCGCCCTTGCGTATCGGTTTCATGTCGAGCGGGAAACTCCTAAGAAGCCAGATGTTCTTAACAATGTAACTGTGGCGTGTGAAATGTAACTGAGAATAAGGGCCACCGCAGACTAGCTAATTTTAGCATCGGCGATCGGCGATTTGGCGACTGCATCGATGCTGCATCGCGTTTTAGCGACTTCCTGCGTTCGATCGCGGTATCGGAAACGCGCGTTTTAGCGACTGCTCAGATGCCAAGTCGCTGCTACCGGCATCCGAAATAGTGCGGAGAGTAGCGTTCAGCTGCTGTGTCGCGCTTCTAAAAAGCGACTCGATCGGGGCGTTTGGCGTTTTTAAGTGTGCGGTGTGGAGCGTTCAGTCGCCGTATTTAGCTTCTAAAAAGCGACTAGTTGCCGATCGCCGATGCTAAAAGTAGCTAGTCTGCGGTGGCCCTAAGGAAAGCTAGGCTAATTATAATGAGGAAGCGGAAAACATGTCAAGGCCAAACAAATGTACGTATATTTTACCATAATGCATGGAGTTTGATTATATCTGAAGTTATTTATATTTTTTGCAATCTGAAATTTAGATTAATTGCCTGACCTTACAGAACCTAATCCAGTGGGACTTTGGTAGATCATGTCTTTATATTGTAAGCATTTAAACTCAAAAATATTTCTTAAAAAATTACCTCCGTGAAAATATAATAATCGAAGAATAGTTGTGTGAAGTTATTAACGGGACTTTTAATAAAATAGCAGGCTATATTATAATATCTAGTATAATTTAAAAGTACATTTATAGAAATACCTGTGGCATTGCGCGTCTGAGAGCCGAGGAAGCGCTCGCGTCGGTAAGTCGTGTTAACCTCGTAACCCGCGCAGCCCTTCCATTCCAGTTCCATTGCAATAAATTGACTTTGCTGCGCCGCTGATATTCGTCATTTTGAATGTTAGAATCTGTACAAATTTATAAAGTTGAAGTATCTTTTTGTAAGTTTAAATTATCAACTTTTTATTAAAAGCATATTTTATGAGTATACGCTTGCCTGCATAGAAAATTGAATTTAAAGTCTTATCTGTCAGTCTGTTACAGCTAGTTTCTGGGATGGCTGAACTGTTTATTACATGACATTTACTGGCAAATAGCCGACGTCATAGTCATCTGACAGATTAGTCAGAACAAACAAACAGGCAGACAGAGGAACGGTCAACAATTTTAAGAATTGCTTTTTTTGTATAAGTACCCCACAAACTTTTATTCGCATTCAGTGAAAATCTGTTTAATTGAAATTCCAAACAGACACTCCAGTTCTTTTTATTTGTATCTATGCCTCGATTCCTTTGCCACCATAAAATTTGGTGACGAAACCATCTCAATCAATGCAACAACGTAACCGACAATAATGGACTCGCTTTACGTTACTACCCATTATTTCCTACACCGTTGTCCCTCATTAACCCTTCAACATTTATTATCTCGTTCACCAGAATTAATAACAGAAATAAAGTTATAAATGTATCAATGAATAACTGGACCCCTTTGCGGAATTAATTGGCAATAAAATTAAGACAGGGCAATGTAATAACCCAATACTTTAGTCGGTAAATTTTAGAGGATGCTTCGAGGAAAATGCTCGTTTGATGTATTTTTATTATTTTTCTGTTTATTTTATGTAATAAAATTAATTGTGCAAATATTTTATGAAATTCTGAAAATCTTTCCAACATTTTTATAATTATTTTATTAATTTTGAAGATTATTTATTATTTTAAAATACTTTCATTTACTCAAATTGTCATCTTGGTAGCGTCGACTACTTGTACTGTCGGTACTTAACAGAATCCATTTTTCGTGGCACGTAACAAGTTTTAGACAACTTTTTAGTGGGTAAAAAATTCAATTCCCGAGAGAAAGTACAAAATGCCTTTGAAGAGTTTGTTGCCTCACGTCCAGCACATTTTTACAAGAAAGGCATCAATAAACTGCCAATGCATTGACAAAGATGCGTCGGTTGCATGGGTACTTCGAATAACAGAAATAAAAAAGTTTGTAAAAATAAGTACTTTCACATTGCATACAAAACGGCAATTTCATAGGTAAAGACCTAATTTAATAATAATACATCTCTTTATTGTACACCAGAATAATAACATACAACGTTAGCTTATACTAGGAGGTACAAGTGGCGGCCTTATCACCCGAAGGCAATCTCTTCCAGGCAACCAACCATATAAACAAGATTTTTTATCGCAAATAAGTCCTACTATGCAACAAAAATCATGACATAATATGGTTGAAAATATAATTTTCAACTTTTTTATCAATTTACTTTTCTTTCTTTTTAATTTTGGTTCAACTATTTCTCATTAATGGCGTCACCTGAAACGCCTTAAAATAAGTTAACACATGTGCAACATCTTGTATGAAATACACTTTCATTCCTAAACACTGTTATTAGAGCTACTAACTCATACATACGTAATTAACGTACTACCAATTCCTCAATAGGCACCCAAAGCTGTAACTTAATAAGAGTTAATTACAGGTAATCCTGTTAAGTTTCAAGTAATCAAGTTCCTCTATGTAGATCAGTTGAAACATGCAAGTTTAATGCTAACTTTACTGTAGTCAACTGTAGTCAACTGTAGTGCCTATTTCACTTGATTAATTTAATAAATATTTCTTGATTAACATATATTCATCTACATCTAATATATAAAATTCTCGTGTCACAGTTTTCGTTGGCATACTCCTCCGAAACGGCTTGACCGATCTTTATGAAACTTTATATGCATATTCAGTAGGTCTGAGAATCGGCCAACATCTATTTTTCAAATGCGAGCGGAGTCGCGAGCATCAGCTAGTATTATAGAAGAATATAGATATGTTTTAAGTAGAACGTGATAAGAATGTAAACCACTAACTATTATAGAAATATTGATAAGTTTTATTACATCTATATCAAAACAAGATAAATTATGATGTAATCATGGCCATCCACAGCGGCAAGTTTCAACGAAGAACAATCCATTACAAGTGTTGCAATACAGATGCTCCTTTTTAAGGACGCCAAAACCTCCTTTCTAAGGAGAGGCCTATGTCCAGCAGTGGACTGTTATATGCTGATGAATACAGAGGCACTATCTGTTCCCTCACATTCACAATTCTATGCTACAGTTATCCTACAAAACCAGGGAGAGAGGCTTAACGTGTTTTCCGAGGCATGAGAGACATCAGAAGCAAATTAACTGTAGATGTGGATTTAAGTTCTGTAGTAAACTTATTAAGCTTTTCTAAAAACGAAAAAGAAAATTGATATTCACCCAAAACTGTAGACTTACCCTGATATCTTTCCTTTTCAGGATCAATATCTCGGTTAATTGATTCGGACTATCGAGAACAGGTCTTAAACGGATTAACTGTACCCTTTGTTAGTTGTTCGTTACTCAAATGTAATTTGGTCGTGATGTTTGGTGTATTTTGAACTTTATACGCATGACTATAAGTAGTATTATTTCATTGCGTATTGCTTTTGTAATTTCTCATAAGAGGATTGATTAAATTTACTTGCTGACGTATGGTGGATACAAATTAAGTTCACGTTGAAGTAAATATTTTATTTCCTGTTGGATTAGAATACAAAGTGCGATTGTCATAGATAAGGTTCACCAACAAATCAAGGGCAACGAACGCATGAATGTTAGCATACTCCTTACTAAAAGAATACGTTCAAAAACTAATCCACCTGCGTAAAAACTTTTGGCGGTAATCGTGCCAAGCGGGCCACGGCCCAACTGCTGATGTTGGGTGTTGTATATTATATCCTAATCGGAGCGATCATTTCTAGGACGAGGATTAGTAGTTACTCCATTTAATTCGGTTTCTTCAGTAGATGGTGCTTTTGTAGAATTTCGCTTGAGCTGTAAGTGAAAGAGGCCACAATAAAAATTATTTAACTGAAATCGATTTGGTAGTTTAGATGCTTCGGTAAGCACAACATACATAGACTGCCGGAAATTTACCCTTCCTTTTGGTTTGTCCGTTGTTCTTTTATTTCTTTTAATTCCTGTAGTTATTATTAATTTTTAATATCTTTGGCATACCATCTAATTAAAGGAGAGGATAGATAACGTGTAATGGAATATTTTATTAATTCAGTGATTATAACTATTGTAATCATGACAAAGGTCACGAAAAACGAAAAAAGGTAGTAGAACCACGCTGATTACCGCACGAATGGGTCGGGTCGACCGGGACAGTTCACACATAAGACCACCATAATACAACACTCTTGCTGTCGTATTTCGTTGGCGATTGTGAGACCGGAGGCCCAATCATTTTCCATCATTCTCCAGGCTTCCAGAGGCCTTGAGAATGATGCTGAAACATCCGACCAGGCCGCCATGATATGAGTCACCATGCTGCATTACTTACCCTCACAATACTGGACCCTACTCATGCTTTCCATCAGGCAGAGTAGAGTCACTTTGGAAGGCTTAAATATAAAAAATAAAACCGTTGGATCCGATAGCACAGGGCCAGCTGTTGTGGAGAAAGGGGAAGGTCTATGTCCAGCAGAGAAGTAAGTTTTTGGCTGAGGTGATGATGATAGTAAATTATTTTTGGTATCTTCTTCTTCTAGTAAAATATTAATATGAAGTTTTAAATATCGTAGTAATAAAAGGCTTAGAATTTGTAAGCATTAGCAGTGAGCCCGTAAAGTACTTAAATTAATTACTTATGATTTATATTTATTGCATATATTTAACCAGGTTCGGTGGCCAGCCAGATCGTGTGATTTAACACTACTGGATTACTTTTTGTGGGGCTATGTTAAGAATAGAGTCTATACGGAGACAATCGAATTGATTGCAGCCTTAAAACTCAAAAGACGTGATGTGATTAACGAAATAGACCCGCAATTTTGCCAAAAAGTGATTACAAACTTTGATAAAAAAATCGACATCTGTCAGCGTGCTGGTGGTGGACATTTGTCAGATATAATTTTTCCTTCATAATTGCCAAACTTTTCTCTAATACAATAAAAATTTGAATCATCTTCATCTAAATTCTTTGTTTTATTTTGTTTAAGAAAACAAAGTTCTTGTTGAAATAGCCATTATGAGTAATTAATAGAAAAAACATTTCAGTATTAGTAGTTCAGATATTAAAGTTTGTTTCAAACTAATTTAGTCAAATCTCAATATTTTTTTTGAATTTGACAATAATCCTCTTCATAAATGATATCTTTATCGTTTGGTCACGAGGTCGAAATTTTTCAATACTTAAGAAAGTTTCAATAAGTGTTATGCAGGTATTTTAATAATAATAAAAACATTTTATTCTGTTGAATTACATCGAGTACACACAAAAAAACTTAAGGAATATAATTATGTGTGCTTATATTCTATTATATCATTCTGTGTCAGTGTCAGTCAATCAAGTGAAATTTACATTTGTGCTAAACGAATTAACTTCTCACACAAACCGTAGATGAAAAAGGAAATCTCATTTGCTTTTCCGAGCCGTTTGGTGAAAAGAACGTTAACTAGTCGCTACTGACACCACGATATTTCATTTTTCTCTCGTAGCACTCCATTCAATCGTTTAAAAATTTCACTCAAAGCGTTTTAATTAAAGATTTTTTTAACCTCCGAAGTTTTTTTTGTTGCTGTGGTTTTTCATCGAGGATGCCAGAAAATTCAATTTTTCACAGATTCACTATGAGTAAATTTTTTCGCGTAACGTTAACATTCGCAAATAGTTGGCATTTTTTGTTTAATATCTTCCATAAGATTTGCAATTAACTTGCAAGCAATTGTAAAGAATTAATATTGATTTGAGTTTTCAAAGCTAAACGAGCTTTCAGTAAAAAGTAAAATTAATATTATTTAAATGTAGTGATGCATAATAACTATGAATAATACAAAAAATGTAGTCAAATTGTTTTAATTTCTCACTCCCTCTTTTGTAAAAGTTTATTGAAATAGATCTTTCCATTTCCGGTTTACCTAGCTACCTTTTTACTTAGTTACCTTTTAGTTTACACAGCTGACCCGGCGAACTTCGTACCGCCTTCGGATTAAAAAATATTGTGTTTAGTTATTAACTGGTTTTGACAAACCGACAACAGCGTCACCTGTCATGTCCCGACGGGTCCCGCCGCAACCGAACAGTATTATTGTTTTTCTACTATATTATGCATGTTTTATATACAAATCTTCCTATTGAATCACTCTATCTATTAAGGAAAGCCGCATCAAAATTGGTTGCGTAATTTTAAAGATCTAAGCATATTTAGGGATAGATAGCGGAAAGCGATTCTGTTTTCTACTATGTAGTGATAATGATTACGTTAAAAGTTATGTGATAACATATTCATAAGCACAATTAACATTGTTCTTCAATTTGGTTTTTATTAAAATGTTAATTCTAATTTATCTTTATTTAACAAATTTTATCTTAGCTCATATCTTCGAAACCGATTTATCAATGTGTGCATCTAGAAATATCTATTCACACACAAAAGCAACTTAATTTGTGCATCGATCTGTTCATAATCGGAATAGTACTATAAGGCCGAGGTAACGAGACGTGGCCATTTATGCCGAACCTTCCCGAAGACTTGATTAAAACTCGGAATTGAGATGTCGGACAGGCAGATGAATGTTCCCAAGAACAATAACCCCGAAAATATATTTAGGTTCCTCACATTTTGTTGATTAGGTTAGGCACCTCAAATTTTCTTTTACCGATTTTTCTTTGACTAAAAAAGCTTGGTTATTGAATTCATCATTCTGTTCTCGTACGTGTGAGGGTCTAATTACTGGTTAATTTGGGATGATTGATTACTATTAGTATAGTGAGGCTTTGTGGACTTAGTATGTGCTCTATCTATTATACGAATTCCAGATCTAAGAGTATTAACAGTTTACCATAATAATAATAAGTTTGTCCTGTTTTGTTTGATAAAATATTATTACCTTATAAATCACAGTAAAAACTAAGTAAAAATACTTTTCAAATGTATTTAGTTTTTACTTGCATGTTTAATACTTCTTTTTTTATTCTTTTTAGCCTTATTCCCAATATTATTTGGGGTCAGCTACTAGTTCAACCGGTTTAACCTGAATATCAGTTTTCCAACGAGCAACTGGCATCAGACCTCCGCAACACTGAGGGACAACTGAAATTTGAGGATTGAACTAGTTATCAATATATTTGAGGGCACTGACTTCCCAATAACGATTGCCATAACGATTTTCATGACAACCGGGACCGACGGCAAACTTCCATACTTCAGGTATAGGATGTCAATACTGTTCATATGATGGCGTTCTCAAAGCCGATTGCGGTCACAGCGGAAAGTCTCAAGGGTAACTGGCCAACTACACCAGATATATTTTAGTTGACAAAAGTGCAAACACAGGTACACTCTCTGTTCACTCACTCACAAAAGTCATTGGGACTGTGGCGACTTCCACATTCAGCGCGAGTTAAACATACAACAGCACCATCTAGAGAAGAAACACTGAACTACAAGGAAAAACACGAAATGAACTAAACGGAGCAACTACTAATCCTGACTCGCGAAAGTGAAATTCTCGCGTCAATTAGCATCATCATCAACAGCCTTTAACAGTCCACTGCTGGACATAGGCCTCTCCTTTGAAAGGAGGTTTTGGCCTACTATACCACGCTGGCCAGACGGGTTGGTAAAGAGTTTGTTTCAAGTTTTCCTTCTCTTGGCAGTGATGTTAGCTGCTAATTTTGTTCCTTTAGTCGCCTCTTACGACACCCATGGAATGAATAGGGTTGGTGACATTTTGTATTCTTAATCCGTCACCACACGGATAACATCAACTGTTGGAGAGTGACCCACCAGGCATGATCACCTCGCCTGGTCGGAGGATCCTCTTTTTGTGTTGGAGGAACACAATACCCGTACCTCCAAAGGGACATCTATTCGATACGACTGAGGAGAGAACTGGCGTATTTATTTTCGTGATCAGGATCTACGGCTTTATGCGCTCTATGAGCTCTCTAAGCTTCCAAACTCCGGGTTGTTATTATGATAAAAACTCGATGACTCTTTTAGACCCGACACAAGATTTGATCGGCTGTCGCATATAATAACCGCTATACCAACGAGGCAGTACAATATAGATATGGATTAGTATGCATATTTATTTTCCAGTTCGATACTCTGTATGCTACGCTTTTGTTTCAATGAATTTAGCATGTAGATACTTTGAATCCAGGGGAAGTTCATTTGCTATTGCGATAGTAGGTTTACACGTAGGCGGAGACTCGACTATTTATTACATAAAAAAACAATTTTGTAATTATCTTTTCCAATTAAGCTAGACCATTTGATTACCAGTGAGTTACTTTTTACGGACACAAATTATACTTTATTGATCAACTTGACTTATCTAATCGTATTACCATTGTAATCAGAAAACGATTAAAAGAAACATGATTTTCTACAGAACCGCGGAGAGCTTCCAAGATCCTCTTAAACAACTGTACGTTACTCTATTTGAAACCAAATAATCAAAAGAGACAGAATAGCCAACCAAAGCTTGATTCTGCCGTTAATTTTCACGCTCCACTTGCTGGCGTTAATTTGTGCCGGCTACCTTCTCAGCATTTGTTTTACCGTAGGCTAGCGATACAAGTAGGATTTATTATGAGACCTGTAGTTTTTATTCATAATTCAATTTAAGGATGAAAAGTTTACAAAAGAGTAGAACGACTAAGTGTGAATTTATTTTTATTGTTATTTTTACCTGTCCTGAAAACAAACCCTGTGTCGCGGGGGACTCAACAGACATAAATATGAATCAGACACAAAGAACACCCACACTCAGCAGAACAACAGTTCTTGATTCAGACAAAGTGACCTCGCGCGTGGGATTTGAACTCTCGACACTTGGCGGAGCGACTGCGAAAGCGGCGTGGCGACGGTTTAAATAACTTTTTTTTGTCCTGTGGAAAATCGTCATGGACCGTCACCCGCCGGAGTTTTCTTCGGTGGGGCGGTGTGACGGACTCGAACCGATTAAAAATCACAAGGTGTGCCCTCTTTGCGCTTCTCTTTTTAAAAGTAGGACAAAATCCAGGGTGAGATCGCCATCTGGACTCCTCCCAGCGCCTGCCCGCTCCTGTTGCGGGCTCCGTCTCTTATAGACCCTCTCTTGGGCGGCATCCAGCTCACATGGACGCTGCCCTCTCGCGGCTGGCCAACTAATGCGGGTGGAAGGAAAGCCCGTCCCGTCCACCCTCGGTCACACAGCTTAAATCACTAGGCCAAACATGCAATGCAGTGATGAAATAATGCTTAAATAACTTTCTAAACTCTAATTATCATTTTGATTGAAGGGTTTAGTCTTACATCGCCATATGAGAGTCTGAATACATCAATCCTGATATAACATAGACCTAATTTTGTTGATAATACATCATTTAGGCTTAAACTAATACAAAACGAAGAAATACCAAATGCTATCATTGCTATTAATTTGCTATATAAATAATAGATTTCGTTTTAAAACTATTTAAAAATATTAATAGTACAATTAGAAAAAAATACACTGAAAATATAAATAGCCACTACCAAGATAATTCTGCAGTGTCTAATAGTCTAAAATTAAATAATTACCTACAAAAATATGTTTTTATACTACGAACCTAAAGTAAAAGCGCCCAGTGCCATATGAATGTAATCTTTACTCTACATTATCGGGCCTCTTCCGTCTGTCCATTTCCTTACCTCCTTCCATTTCCTGCAATTGCCTCCTACTATAGATCAAGCCAACATCTTGCCCGGTCGACCGTTTTACAATATTCGGTATGTTATCTCGTGAAATTTGACCTATAAATTGTTCCATTGGCTAGCGGTTGGTAAAAGTAGCGATGGCTATGTTCATTTAGTCAAACCTATTAATCTTAACTGTTACAATTATATTATTATTGACTGCCTTGTTGGTCTAGTGATTATTGTATGCGACAGCCGATCAAATATTCTGTCGGGTCTAAAAGTGTCATCGAGTTTTTATCATAATAACAATCCGGAATTTGGAAGCTTAGATTCTTAACCACCGTGCCTCATAGAGCACATAAAGGCGTAGGTCCTGATCGCGCCTGTTCTCTCCTTGTAAACTAAAATATCTCTTGTGTAGTTGGCCAGTTTTCGTTGAAACTGGCCGCTCTGGCCGAAATCGGTTTTCAGAACACCATCATATGAACAGCAGTGACATCCTATGCCTGAAGTATAGAAGTTTGGCAGGTGATTCACGCCCGTGCCTCGGAGAGCACGTTAAGCCGTCGGTCCAGGTTGTCATGAACATCTATGGCAATCGTTATTGGCAAGTCAAATATACTGACAACTAGTTCAATCTTTAAATTTCAGTTCTCCCTCAGGATTGCGGAGGTCCGGTACTAGTCGCTCCGTGGAAAAAATCATATTCAGATAAAAGCGGTTGAATTAGTAGCCTAACCCCAAATTATCTTAGGGATAAAGGCTAGGAAGAAGAAGCTGATCTCATAGAAGTGTTAATCTTGACTTACTAAACCGACGATTAATCAAATGTCCACAAAATAATATCGTAAAATTTTCAGTACTTCAATTAGCACTTATCCAGTTGTTATTACCCGTTTTAAAAAGGTTTATTCGACACAAGATTCTCGAGATATTCAGCATTGAATCCACTGTTTATTGCCTAATTCACAACAAGCTTTAACACTACGAAACAACGCTTTACTTAACACCTATAAATGAAAGTTCCATGTTATTATAATGGCGGCTTCACATTAGTGCCGTGATGCTCCGTGAATAGGCGTGAATGTGGATGGTTTTCGCTTGGTTCACGCGCGTTCACGCCTGTTCCCCGATCAGAGTCGGAATTTTGTCCCGCGACAAAGGCTTTGCGCCCTCTTCGCGCGGTGTTCACGCGTATATATCCACATTTACGGCCATTCACGGCCCAAAGAATTAAAGAAGAAAAGAGACTTTGCTGTCCAGTTATCGTTTATATCGTAAAAGGGTTTGTTATTTTGTATATATGATTGTAGTGTTTTGTGTTCTTGTTTTGGACGTCTACATAGTGATATGTTATTGCAGAGCAAACAAAGTAATTGCAGCAGCAGCTTCTACGTCCATTTCGCGGCGGGTTTCACGAACGACTGTGAACATCCCGTGAATGTGGAGGTCACAACTTGCGCCGCGAATTCACGTCGAGAATTCGCGCGTGAATTCTCGGCACTAATGTGGAACCGCCATAATAGTTCTCTACTATCTGAAATTACTAAAGTTAAAGCAAAGATAGGGCTCCTACTTTGTTTAATCATTGTTAACTCTACAGATGGGACTTCTAACAACTGAGAGCTTGTTTTGAAGTTTTATAATAAATTGAAAATATGGCCCAATGAAACAAGAGAATAGGGAAACAGAGTAGAGAATAGAAATAGGAACAAAAACGTATGCAACTTGGCTAAAGTGGCAGGAAAGGATGTACTACGTCTAAAACTATGGTAATGATTACATTAATTATTTGTGTGAGTTGAATCGATGTTCTATTCAACTAAGTCAGCAAGATATGTACCTATTATTGTCAAGTTATGAGAACAAAAAGTTTGGCTCGTTAGTAAATAAATAAATATTTCGGACATCTTACACACAACGTCATCTAGTCCCAAACTAAGCAGAGCTTGTATTATGGATACTAGACAACTGATATAAATATGATCCCGGGTCCTTTAAGCGGGGCGTGAAAAAGCATCTTACCAAGCCGCCATAGTGAGGGCCGCCATACTTTACTGTCTGCATGTGCGGCAATGATGTATGGTTTCCCCCACTCTTGGATTCTGCTCATGCTTTCCATCAGGCAGGGTAGAGTCACTTTGGTAGGCTAAATATAAAAAAAAAAAAAAAAAAAAAAGTGTATTTAAACGAATATAAATTCTTAAGAACCTAAAAATTATTCCACATTTTCAATAACTCAACTCAAGTGAGTTTCCACTGAATGTTCTTAAGCTCCACGCATGAAGTTTTGGAATTTATAATTTTCCAGAAACTTTGTGCGGTGGGCTTTGAACTAAGTATTTTACCTGCTCAACCTTTATAACATAGAACCCTTAAAATTTGCATCAATTACGCATTAGAATTTAGAATGACATAATTAAGTTCTGAATAGACGAACGTTTTTTTTCTCAAACAACAATTAAGTAAATCTTAGTAATTATTGTAGAAAAAAACGTTCATAAATTAACTTCATAACATAAAATGTTTACTTGCGTCATGACTAAATTATATTAGGCTAGATTTTATCCGTTATCGCGATAAATAGTAACATAGGATACTATTTATCGCGACAACGGATAAAATTATTATTCTTTATTTTACAGTCCGACAGAAGACCATCCTAATAATGACAGTATTCTTTCTGTCGTATTTCGTTGGTGAGTGTGAGACCGTAGGCACAATAATTCTGCATCATTCAACCGGCCTTAGGAGGCCGGGAGAATGATGCAGAATTTTCTGACCGGGCCGCCATGTTATAGGCCACCATGCTGCATTGCCTACACTCACAGTGAGGATGGTGGCCCCTACTCCTGGTTTCTACTCATGCTTTCCATCAGGCAGAGTAGAGTCACTTTGGTAGGCTTATATCTAAAAAAAAATGTTATCCTGATGTATAGGCTTTATTACTGTAAAGTGTCATCCAAGTCCATTTAGTGTTTTTTTTTTTTTATATTTTTAATAAAATAAAAATATATTTTTTTAATAAAAGGTAACAGACATACATCCTCATTATAAATTAGTAAAATTTCATGACTAGATTAGATTTTTAAGGCTAGATTATAATATTTATACATTTCTCTTCATTTTTTTAATGATAATTTAAATTTATGACTTTCTGCCTGACTTCGCTATCGCAGTTAATTGATGATTAGAAAAATGTTCAAAGTAAAAAAAACTTTACATTTGTTTATTTGTAGCATGAAATAAAGCAGCTTCAATCGATTTTCTTATACACACATAATACTCAAAATACACCTAAATAAGTAGGTAGGTATACATATTTTCACTCATTAATGTATCTAAAGCAATTACCTGTACAAAACCGCAGCGTTCCACCCGCTGAACTGTTCCATACACTAATTACAAGGTTAAGAGAATTTAGAGTGAGGCGGTCACGTCATTATACAGGTTTAATACAAGCCGCTTGGAAATTAAGCGAGGGACGCCATGTGTTATCGACTGTATTTAGATGACGTGGCTGTCTTTAGAACTTGCGCAGTCGACTTTCTGGACGATGGAGTTTATGATGTAAACTGTGTGAGGGTTGACTTTTACTTCTTATGATTATGGTATAATATAGTACAGGCATTTTAGGGTTGGGTGGCTTTAAGTTAGGGACCGAAGTCGTATCGTGGTAAAAGTAATGTGACTTTGAAAGTAACCTAAGCGTTTTAAAAGCAACGCGTCGTCATAAATAAAGCAGTGCATTTGTAGTGATACTACGGTTGCAAAGACATTTCGTGTTAAGTAATGTTTTCATCACTTTTAAAGAAGTGGAGTTTTCATCCTACCTCCGCTTGATGATGATGAACTGGAGAAGGGCCTTAAAGGGCAGGAATGTACTTGTGACTCTTGAGATATATATATGTATGATCAACTGCCTTGTTGGTCTAGTGGTTTGCGTATGCCACTGCTAATCAAGAGGTCTCGGGTTCAAATCCCAGGTCGGGCCAAAAAGTGTTTTTGGGTTTTTCTTGGGAAATTCCTAATAGCAGCCCGGAGTTTGGAAGTTTGGCGGTGATTCACGCCCGTGCCTCGGAGAGCACGTTAAGCCGTCGGTCCCGGTTGTCATAAACATCTATGGCAATCGTTACTGGGAAGTCAGTGCCCTCAAATATACTGACAACTAGTTCAATCTTCGAATTTCAGTTCTCCCTTAGGGTTGCGGAGGTCCGATGCCAGTCGCTCCGTGGAAAAACTGAAATTCAGGTAAAACCGGTTGAACTAGTAGCCGACCCCAAATAAACTTGGGATAAAGGCTCGGAAGAAAAAAAAAGACGCTAGCTACTTACTATCAGCTGAACCGTATCTTCTTTAGCCTTCAGAAATACAAAAAAAAACGTAAATAAATGTAACAGCTTTTATTTTCTTTGCCTGTAATCTAAATAACAGGAAAACGAGGAAGTACTTGTAATGTGAAGTGATTAAGCTTTCCCGCTTCTAGAGATAGCCGTCAGATGGTTATTCAGATGTCAGTGGTACACGTCATGTACGATTACTGTTCCTACTCCTCAAAGTTAAATTCTTACAGGAATATATGTTTTTCCCTGATAGAATATTCTTACACATCAAAGGTGATTATATTATTCTGAATGATCAAATATTTAATAATGACAACGAATAAAAATAACTTCTCAAAAGTCTTCTGAGTTTATATAAGACAGAGTAAGGTTCTTGAAAAAATTTCGTTTTATAACCACATCACATTGATAATTATCTTGTGTCTTGTACACTTTACACACACAGGAATCGGATACAAAGAATACCCACAGAAACAACCACAATATTTGGTATTGTAACACACCATAGGTTGTTCCATGTGGGGTTACAACCCACAACACGGATTTTCAAACCACTACCAATGAAACAGAACAAATGAAGGTCTCAATTGTATCACAATCAAAGGGTACATTGCCTTCTTCCATTTATTAATGTTTTTTTAGCGAAAAGTATTTTGTTCCAACTGAAAACCATTGCATTCCAATAAGACTTTGATTATAAACATGTCTAGATGGAGTGTTGCGCTGCATTTGCAATAAAAACAACAGGCCAGATTTGAAGGGCTTGTGTGCGTATTACACACACATGCAAGCGTAGCCTACGGGCGCGCGCATGACGTGGCAGCGTTCTGAGTGATACCAGCCCTTGAATGTTTTCTATAAAAGGAGGGAAAATAATTGTGTATTGATTTTGAGATTTATAAGTATGTAATTTGTATTAAATTTAAAATCAGTCAATATGTATTACAATTTTGCTTTTGAGTTACTAGGTAAAATATATGTTGGTGAAAAAGGGAATTGCTATTAAAGCTTATTTATTCTTAATACTTAACAACAATTTGGTAGAAATATACCCTGTGCCCTAGAAAGTAGTCTGAGGTTCCGGTACTTTGAAAGGCGGACGAAGGAGAGCCAACTCACAGAGGCCTTTAATTAAGTTAATATACAACATAGTTATATTTAATTTAATTACTATATTTTTAACTAGATGTTCCCCGCAATTTCTCGTAAATCTTGTTTTTTATATCGTTCTCGTTAAAAACTCAAAGAAGGTATAGCTTCCGATTAGTGAAAGAATTTTCAGAATCGGTTTAGAAATTCTGGAGATTAGTGCGTTTAAACAAACAAACAATCTCTTCAGCTTTACGTCGTACATACTACTTTCATTAATAGCATCCATGGAGCGGCAAAATTGACACCCATATCAGATTAACAATATCTACCACCTTAGATTTAAAAATATATGATATATACATATATAATATGTATTATCCAGCACTATAGTTACGATTCAACATTTTGTAAATTGGCTAACACTCACATGGGAAATTTAAATTCAATTAGGTAACAGGCAACCCTGTAAAAATGCCGTCAAAATGGTGGTCGAACTTTGATAAAATTTCACTGAGTTAATTTAATTATTTCTTTACAATATAGTTATTTAAAGTTTACTTACCGATGATAACTAATTTTTTTAGTTGATTTCAATCGTCCAAAGTAATTCCTGCACACTTTTATCATGCAAAACGTCATTTTTATACGCCACTCAATACGTGTTTACCCTACAATGACAGTAACGCCACTGATCGGCCGCGACGAGCTTAGTCTCTTACAGTTAAATACTATTTTTTTGGACGTTTAGACGCTCGAACTCTCTATCTAGACATGTTTATAATCAAAGCAATAAGATATTAAGCCAGATATTAATTAAGATTCAGGTACTAACTTAACTAACATAAATCATATGTGGGTAAGCAGAAAATTTTAAAATTGATATCCTTATGTTTTAAAATATATCAGAGAAAACAGTGGAAAATGAAAAACTAATGTTATCTTCCTTGTGATATGTTATTGTGACTTGGTCCAGTGCTAAGCGAAATGTTGTGAGTTAGATACCCAAACAGATATATATATATATAATTAGGCGATGCGTTTAATAATTTGTTCTATGTTTAAGGTAATGTTATTTTTCCGTAATATGTCTAATACATATGTAATTATCAGCAGTCTGGTTTTATAGTACTGCTGCCTAATTTCTACCTTGTTTGTTTGGGATTAGATAACCGTTTATAAAGCACTAGCTTTCGTTTCCGGTTCCGTATGTGTTTCAGTTATCGAGTCCTTCCTATTCGACTATTACCTTCCTCAAGTATCAAAGTATCTCCATGCCAAGATTACATGCAGCGATTTAACTATGCAGGCGTAAGAAACAGAAAGAGCTACCTCCGAATTTATAATATTAAGTATTTTAGTAAAACACTCTAGTGTTCTGAATGATTAATTTATTCTACACTTTAGGGTAGGTTCTCAATCACAGTCAATATTGCTAACACTACTGAACTCTTCGACTGTCAGGCAGCGAATGAAACCATTAAACTCCGAACTACTAAATTTATAACATTTCTCTCTCCACCCACAGAAATGATGATATTACGTCACATCGGTCATTTCAGTGTTGTTGAGCACAGAATTACAATCTCTTAAATAAATATATATTATTCTTGTATCTATTTATCATGTAGCGCCATACTGATTTCAGCAAAGATGGGCAGGCTTGACCGGGGTAGTACTACTCTCACACAGAATACAATGTTAATAACGATAGCATTCATGTTTATGCATCATTCTCTCGGCATCTGGAGACCGGAAGAATGATGCAGAAACATCTGACTAGGCCGCCATGGTATGGATCATCATGATGCATTGCCTGCTTTCACGATGAGGATGGTGTCCTCTACTCCTGGATTCTACTCATGCTTTCCATCAGGCAGAGTAGAGTCACTTAGGTAAGTTTAAATATTTGAAAAAAACAGGAATTTTAGTAATTTTTTGAATGAGTTTGACTGTTAACAAAAGGCCATTGCATTTACATCACCAAAATAGATGTTGGACCCATTTTTATACAAGCCATGTCTCGTTTACGTGCAAAGCAAACAGAAGTGAATGTCGGACACGGGGAATGTTTGGAAAAAATGACGTAGGCATAAACAAAGTTGCTTTTACATGTGCACGTATAATATATACGTGGTGTTAAAAGGGTCATTTGTCACGTACCGTGCGAGACCCTAAGTCGTTTTGGAACTGTGGATCGATTCAGGGAAATGTTTTGTAATGGTATTGAAAGTAACGTTTTTACCTCAACGTTAAATTATAGTTATTTGATGTATAAGTAACTGGTTTACATTTAAAAATATGTTTTTTAACTTATAATCTTTGTTTTCGCCACTTGGTGGAACCAGCTAATTTTACTTTTACGTTTTAAACTTATCTAAATTTAATCGTATATTTATTCTTTTTATTTTATATACAAGTTCATTACATATTGAATCTGTTAATATTTTAATTCTGACCAAATTAAATATATAATTAGAATAGAATTACCAAACAAAAACAAGTCGCATATGCTATCACTGCCTCGGTGGCGCAGTGTCAGCATGTGCGACTGCTTTGTTTGAAGTCTCGGGTTTTTTTTTTAATAAAAATAATTTATTCAAATAATAGTACTGCTTATACTTACAGACAACACTTCTGCCAAACTGTAATCTCAGTTTTTTGGCAGATGTAGCTCCCTATTTTTATTATTCAATATACCAACAACTGAGTTATACTTAATGATTATACGATCTGCAAAATATTTGTTTCCGAATTTGTTTTAATGAGAACTTAAATTCGCTAGCAATTAATTCCTTGCTTAAAACTTTATTATAAAATCGTTCACCTGACCTGACATGGAATATCCTTGAATAGTTGAATGATAAAGTAAGAAACTACATAGCTGAATCAGAGTTGGAAAAAATCGGGCAAAGAATGTTATATTGTAGAACTATTCCCTTGGTATTTGAAGCGGCTGAAAATGTAGTTTTGTACGCTGAGGGGTCACGGGCTAGATGTGTGACGAATTCTTAAAATATATGGTTCAGTATTTAAATCCTCTACTTTTTTGTAAGTACTATTGCTTCTATTTTATGGAATCCTACATTTTTGCAAACTAGGACTACATTATGACTCATTACGCCTTTGTTATTCTCAAAATTATTTGAGATCGTTTAATAGTTCAACCGGATTTACCTCAGTTTTAATATGGAGCGACTGGCGTCATACCTCTGTAACCCTTAAGGCAAATCCGAATTTGAAGGTTGAAGAATATTTGAGGGCACTTGCTTACCAATAACGATTGCCATAGATGTTCATAAATGACCGGGAGGGATGGCGTGCCGTGTTCTCAATCACAAGCATAAACACTGCCAAACATACATCGGGCTGTTGTTAAGAATTTATCTTTTAAAAAAAATTAACATCACTTTTGGGAATTAAACCTGGGAATTAAATCTCTCGAGACCATACGTTCAGAGGCAGTCTAGAACTAGGTTATGACTGTGTAATGTATACATATCATACATATAAAAAATTGCCAAGTGCGTGTCAGGCCTCGCATAGAATAGGGTTTCTCTCATAGTGGTAGGTACATTTAAAATCGTGTCCAATAGATAGTTGTTATGTGTACTTATTATTTCTTTACTTTTGTACGAAATTTTCCAAGTAAGTGCATTACTTGGGAAGTTAGGCCTCTATAACTATAAGTTATCAAAACCGCTATAGTTTTCCTTGATTGTTTAATATATGGACTACTACCATGATTTTTTTCAGATTTTTTGAACCAGCCATTTAGCTTTGAGAGCGGGGGGACGCCCTATTTCTACAAAAAAATGAACTTTAAAAATGAATAACTCGCAAACGGATACCTGAATTTAAAAATAGTTTTAGTAACCTCAAAACGCTCATAGCCGAGTGGCCTTAGGTGATTGGAAACGATCACCAAGGTTAAGCAACTACGGCGTGGTCGGACCTAGATGGGTGACCGTTTGTGGCATTTTATATAATGAGCGTTTCCGTGATTCGGAGGTCACGTTAAGCAGTCGGTCCCGGTTGTTGTCATAAGACAGCAGTCGTGAAGCTTAGTTGGAGGCCTTCGGGCGGCTTAAAAACATCCAACAGCAAGATTACGTAGTCACAACGTGTCTTGCCAGTCCCCAACCCGCACTCGGCCAGCGTGGGGACGTATGGCCTTAATGGCTTATGGCCCCTCTCTTGAGAGGAGACCTGAGCCCAGCAGTGGGACGTTAAGGGTTGTTGATGATGATGATGATGAACCTCAAAATATTTTTAAAAGACCTATCTAATGATACCCCAGACAAAGGGGTAGACGCGAGAAAAAAAAACATCCCCACTATACGTGTGAGGAGATACCCCAAATAAAAAAAAAATCCTTATTTTATTGTAGCACTTTATTGACGTAATCACAACATATATTTCATCAATATCAGCAAAGTTTCATCTTACTAGCACCAACCGTTTGGGTAGAAGGTCGAGGACGGACTTGACAAATCTGTTAGGGTTCTGAATCATGAGCTGCGGAACCCTAAAAAAGAAATAATCCTAATTCTATTTTATAGTACGACACTCACACCGAATAGTCACACTAACTTATATAGTTGCATTGAAGCCTTTAGAAGAAGCTTCCGTCGAGGTCAATATTGTGTGGGTCATCACACTGTATTGGACATTGGACCCACACCCAGTGCATTGACAGTGAGGACGGTGAACACCACTTCTGGAATCTGCTCAAGTCTCCATTAAGCTAAGTATAGTCATCATCATCAACATCAGCCTTTAACAGTCCACTGCTGGACATAGGTCTCTCCTTAGAAAGGAGGTTTTGGCCTACTATACCGCGCTGGCCAGACGGGTTGGTATAAGGTTGGTTTCAAGTTTTCCTTCTCTTTGCATCGAACATCGATCGTCTTGCGTAGTTTATCCCTTAGTCGCCTTTTACGACACACGCGGGATAAATAGAGGTGGTGACACTCTATATTCTTAATCCGTCACCACACGGACTCATTGACAGTGAGACAGTGAACACTACTCCTGGAATCTGCTCAAGTCTCCATTAAGCTAAGTATAATCATATTACGAGTTAATTTAAAACAAAAATGTACAAAATACTGATACAAAATACTAGAGAACGGCTCTATGCCAAAATTTAAAAACCAAATTTAGTAAAGAGACGAAGCCAATAAATAACGAATAGATATACAAAAATACCAACAAATCATGTTGAATATTGATGCAATAAAAAGAAAATATGATACCTATAAAACTGACGCAGACCGCAGTATATGACTCCGCTATTGAATATGCTGACTTTAAAAATCGAAAAAAATATTGTAATAAATTGTGTACATATATGTACATATTTTTGCCTGTTCCGTCCATCAACATCGGCAACAACTCGTTATGTCCCATTGCTGGGCTCCGGTCTTCTCTTATAAGAGGGTTAAGGCAATAGATTTAACTATTTTTAACATTTGTATTGTATTTTACGGTTGTATCTCTAAGGTTTGTATTTATTTTTTTAATAATGAAACTAGGAAAAAAATTGAGTACGTTATTTTCAAAAAAAATGCATCTCTCAACCTAAATATCTAAAGTTAAAGAACAGAATTCCTTTAATAAAATACCAGCTTTTGCTCACGTAATATTTTTTTTAGGTACAAACGATAAAAGGCCTATCCAGTTTTTAGGCAAAAAGTGGGTGTGAATATGAAAAATATGTGTAAAACATGTTTAATTATATGGTTGTTTATATAAAGTGTAAATGGGTAAACAACTGACGGGGTGGCTCGCTGAGGCACATTACCGTTCATCCCCACTGGATGTAAGTCTGACCTTTAGAGATTAAGAATCAAGAAATCTTACTCAAACAAAGGAGACAACAACAATAACGATGAGAAGTCATGATAATCGAAAATAACTAAAAGTTCATAAGAGTCGCATAAATATTTATAGCCCTACCAGCGTTCGCCCGTGACTCTGCTCGCGTGTATATTGGCTATCGAGGTAAAAAGTAGCCTTTGTTCTTGCTCAGGCTCTAGACTATTTGTGAAACAATTTTCATTTAAATCGTTTAAGTGGTTTGGACGTGAAAGTGCAACAGATAAAAAGACAGAGTTATTTCACATTTGTAATATTAGTAAGGATTGCTATTTCATAGTGAAGGATCTGAGAAAGACAAACTGATGTGCAATCTAGATTTAACAAAACCCGGTCGAATCGAATTACACCTTCGTTGGCGACGGTACTTGCTAAATCGTTGTCCTAACAGCTATCATCCCAAGAAATATCATTGATGTTATATTTAAGGTAAAAAACAGGCTTTTAAAACGTTTTAAGCAAACGAACTCAGAGGTATCGTAAAAATATTTGCTAAACGAATTTTTCTTACCTCATTGATTTATTGACTCTGGTACTAGTATGTATTTTGTATGAAATTATAAAGTTATATTTCTGATGTTAGGAAACCGAAAGTAAAGGGAATAATTTTGTCGAATATTACAACTGCAATGTTTTTATATACATATAAAACTAATTTATGGAGTAATTTATACTATGCGTATGTTGGTCCCACAGACCTCTATAAATATTGCTGTAGTCTGAATGGTTGAACAAACACATGGTGTTATTGGTAGAAACAAGTTCGGAAGTTCTCTCAACTTTGTATTGAATGTTTGAAGTTGAATTCAATATCATATGTACTAATAGAAAACTTTCATAGGATATTACTGTTTGATTATAGATCTTAAATAGTGTAAAACGTCCCTGAAATATTAGTTTGTTGCACGGCCAACAATATTTGTTACTTCGGTAATCAACAACAACAATAAAAAGAAAGTGTTTTAAAATCGGATCCAATGCCTAAAGGCATGCTTCACCATAAGTAGGTCTTCTCAACCTAAATGATATAAGGTTTCTCTCAAACTGAAAGGAAGCATGCTTCAATTCAGTGGGAATCTATTTTGACTTCAGCCCAATTTTTATAAAAGTAATAAACGAATCGGAATGAAGTTATGTCCCTTCGACAAAAAAGTCTGCATGGCCTTTACTGTTCATAACAAATGATACCGGTGACTACATCTGCTCTCCAAAGCATGACCTTCAAACACCCCCAAACTTTCGTATTGCAGGCTGTCATTAATAAATCGTTGTGAGAAAAACTCAAAAACACTTTTAACTTGACCTAGGAATTGAATAATTTTGAATGGTAATCGTAAACGCTAGCCGCTATACCGACGAAGTAGTCGTTAAAAGAAAATATTAGCCAATAACAAGAGAACATACACAGATATTTGTGAATGTAAAATGAAAATCGTGAAACGTATCTTGGATAAGGGGCAGGACTAAAACTAGTTGATATAAAAACGTTATTGAAAAGCAAATCAACTGATACAGTTTCTTGGCAACAAAAAGTCGTATAGCTTGTGACAACGTCGCTTAGGCGACACCATTTGTCTATTATTTGTAACGAACCTTAACCCTTTTCCATGTCATTTGTTCGCAACCTATTCACTGATCGCAACGATACATTTAACTAAAGATTAACTACCCCATTTGTTTACCCATGTATAGCGATTTATATCGTTTATTTTGTAGTGTTTTATAAAAGGGTATTATATTATAATATGAATTACTATATGTATGGTTGTTACAAATACATATAATATACAGTTGTGCATAGGTAATTATTGTAGAGACAAAACATTTAAGGACAAACATTATTCCTAGATTTATTAGGGCTCTTTTTATCACTTTGTATTATTTGTGGAGCTATAGTAATTGTTTGTTGTAATATTTGTGTAGTTGTAGTAATTTGATTTATTTATAGTATGCTTGGGGTTCAGTATTAATATTAGGGTAAAGTTATGAATAAAAAACTATTAATAATAATATTCGCAACTTTTAAACCTACTCATGTTTCGGACTTATAGAATCAGGACCGAACCACTGGATTGAGCTACAGGCACCGCAGGTCCTCTCCACAGATCGTAACTATTTTCATAGAATAGTACGTGAAGCTGTTGAAATTAGGAAATATAAATTTCATAATTAAGAAACATCGTGGAATCCAGTCATCAGCGCGTGCAGTCACCAACGAATAATGAAGTAAGGCGTACAAATTTTATAAGTGTGGTGTGTATGGGTACCTACATTACAATAAATCAATGCGACCAAGTACACATAACGAAGGCCTCGCTAAACTCACATCAGTCTACCGATGACAACGTATACAGTATAAATCAAACAAAAAAAAACTATGTATGACGATTGAGTTAAATTGTCTACCCGTGCATGCACCATATCTCCTGTTCTATACAAGTTCAATAAAAAACCAACTCATCATTTTCATTGTCACTAAATATTCCAAAAAACTATAGTGGCTAAACAAATTACAGTAAGTAATTTACCAGTTCAAGGATACATCAGGTTCAAAATTTTCTAAACATGTCAATGTCGTAAGTTTACAGACATCACTATTACCCAACAAGTATCTATAAAGTCTACCGAAATGATGTATACCTACGGTTTATGCTCAATAACAAACTTTAATCGGTTTAATTTAAATCCCTGTACAGCTCATCAAAATAAGGAAATGGGTATTTTGGTTATACCTACTAAACTACAAAGTTTAACTCCGCTAATAAGTATCTGGGGGCACGGTAGTGCCTTCACCAAGTCAAACGAATAAGCGGCACGGCCGTATTAATATTATACTAAAATGATGATATTAGCTATGAATAAGTTAATAAACTTCTTCGAGATAGTTTTTCCCACGGACAGTAAAAATGCTGTCCTATTTTTAATGGCATTTTCTTATCAGAATCTGCCAAAGTGACTTCACTCTAGCTGATAGTAAGCATGAATGGAATATCAAAGTAGTGGTTACCATAATTGCGAACGCAAATAATACAGAATGGTGACCGAAGCTATGGCAACTCATTGAGATGCATCTTTTTGCCTCCGGTCTCAAACTCACCAATGAACGAATGAATGAATGAATGGTATTATTTTACACGGGCGTGGAGCCAAATACAAATGCTAATTTTATAAAAGAATCAATGCATTTGGCGGAAAATCATACAACAAAGTTGAATAAACTAAATCGATCACTCGAGGGAGTTTTAGAGGAGTTCGACACAGTTTTTATTTGAATAGTTTCTATGTGCTTCATAACACTTATGGTAGTCGTAAAAACTAACATTAAGATGGCGTCGGCACTTGGAAAATAAAGATACTATCAGAGTAACATCGTATGTTTTTATATTTTGTTCAGACGTTAATCCTAATACGATCTTCTATATTTAGAACAGATCTCAGTCTATGAAGATGAAAGTAAAATAGTCAATATTTAAATTCAAATTAGAAAAAAAAATAGAACCCGTGTGAGTTGGACTCGCTCACCAAGAAAATCCTATCCATGGATTTATTTATTACATGACTGCGTCGGAAGGAGTTTATTTATTTACCATTTTTTGAGCGTAATTATGCAGTCGGGTAAAAAGCGTAAAAAAATATATTTTCAAGACGACTACAGGATTTGAACTTATCAGTTTATAGAACTAAAAAGTCTGTAATTAAATGTTATAATAGGAACAGAAAACCCGATTGCATGCAATGAAATGAGAAGATTAAAACAAGTATCAGAAAATCCATGTACAATTCGACTGACTAATAAATAAAATAAAAAATAATATAATATAATGCGTTATTTTGTAAATTTCCTACTTATTTTTTTACTCAATCAAAATATCTTTACCTCGATACCTTTTTGCACCAAAATCAAAACAGACAGACCAACAGAATATATAAAATATATGTTTTTTTCCTTTTGAGGTACGGAACCCTAAAAATCTAATTCAGTTTTAAAGGTAGAAAGACAAAATGTTTTGTCATTAAAAGTTAGAAGTATTAGTAAAAAAGCTACTTTCACAGCTTCTAAAGATCATCATGTGATCTGATATTAAGTATAGTGAAATAAGAAACAAGCATTGGCACTAATTACAATATGCTTGAAAATTTCAAGTTGGAAAGGTCTTTAGCTGAGTGTGGAATGACATATCAAATCATGCGGCATGATGAAGAAAATTCATTTAATTTTGATCCTACCTACAAAAAAACGTATTATTTCTTAATGTAGATAAATTCTGAATATTGTTTTTAAACTTTCGCGACTTTTACGCATAGTTTTTACATACATATAATAAATAAAATTAATCATAAGGTTGCGCTAACTTTTTATATCGTGTATGGATTACGTGCTTGTGGTCACGGGTATTTGACTACCGGGAATACCCGCATAATACCCGTAACCGAAAGTCGACCACGATTGAATGTTTCTTACAAAACGCCTTCGTTTAGTCATATCTTTATTATATTACCAGTATTAAAACAAAAGATTTAATGAAAGCTTTTGTTTTATGACTTAAATAATCTTGTCGCATTATTAATTTTATCCGACTACGGCAAACCAAAGGAGAGTTATAATTTTGACAGGCTATATTTATGTTATCGTTATACATAGAAACGTACCATTACATTTTAGCAACGCGTGACTACGGCTTTTCAAACTTGACTATGTGTATACTTGTTTCGATAATCTTACTTTTTCAGTAACGTTGTTTAATCCAGTGTCCTGAAAATCTTGTTTCATACTTTTTCAGTGTAGTTTTATGTCGTACTTGGCTTTTACTTTTCACTCTTTTTTATATGCATTGGCTGAGTTAAATCAAAGGCTCCTATTTCTTCCCGTATGTTCCCGTATGACAGGAGTTACAATTAAAAAGACTAAGGAATAAAATAGATTCACTAACTTCAGATCTGGATATATCTGGATATATGTAGTTTTGTGTTCGTATATATGTTGTTTTAATATGCTAATAATATATTTGTATATTGTGTCATCTTCATCAAAAGGTAAAAGTTACTGTTTTATGAACTTCTTACATCAACCCCCCCCCCATACACACACACATATACGTAAACATACACGCAAATAAATAAAATAATAAATAAATATTTCAGACATTTTACACACAACGCCATCTAGTTCCAAACTAAGCAGAGCTTGTTTTATGGGTACTAGACAACTGATATAAATACATAAACATATTATTATTTTTTGTAAATACATACATATTATACATAGAAAACACCCAAACTCCAAAACAAATATTTGCGTATTATACAAAAATTTGGTCCGACCTGGGAATCGAACCCGAGACCTCTTAATCAGCTGCCGCATCCGCTAACCACTAGACCAACAAGGCTCACTTCACATTTTATTTTTGTTATTTTTATTGTAAATATTACTAACTTATTGTACCTTCATTTATAACTTAGTTCATTAATGCTAGTTAAGTTTTAATTCCGGTGAGGAATGGCGCCGTAAGCCAAAATACAGGTTTTTACCTAATTTGGCAACAGAGGCTAACTTATGTTCGATTTATAACCTAACCTAGTGTTTAAGTTGAACAAATTGTATCTGTTTTTGTGCAATAAATATTATTATATTATTATTATCAGCTAAAAGTAAGTGAAGCCTTTACAGATAATACTTTTTCTCAATATTACAAACCTTGAAAACAGTAATAGGTAAAAGTTAATAGTTTATGAACTCTTACCTCAAACCCATACACATCCATACAACCCACATATACACACACACTCATATTCACGTATATGTGTGTGTGTATATGCGTGCATGACGCAAAGAGAGGATCACTTCAACAGAACATTCACTTCATTCGTCAACAGAGTCCCTTTCTACATTTCAATATGTCATTGTTACTGGTCACTAATTTATCCAAGTATTCTTTAAATAAACAGCTTGTGTTTTAAGTCCCATTCGAATTCATGTAATTCAATTCTCTTTCAATGAAATGCTTTCCGCATTGTGTACTCGATAACATCGCAGCGTTTACCAACATTCTGGAGAGTATCACGAATAGGCATCAAATAACACAAATTTTCCATCAGATTCTCGAATCTCGTACTAAATTCCTTCATGAAATACTTTGGTTTGGACCTTATTCTGCAACATTTTGGCAGTAGAGTATCTATATTATAATCACCGTAATAACGCGATGATTTTAGAACGCAAAGTTTCACCAACCCTATTCATCTCATGGGTATTGTAAGAGGTGACTAACGGATATACTATGCAGGACATGATCACTAGAAGGAGAAGGAAAATTTAAAGGAAATCTTTTACAAATCCGTCTGGTCTGACCTGTATGATATCTTATGTCAAAACCGCCCTTATAAGGAAAGCACATATCCAACATTGGACGGTTAAAGACTCTTGATCAGGAATATCTATAGTAAGTTGACGATGTTAAAAACTGAAAGTGAGTCGAAATTTAAGACGCGCTTTTATTACATAAAATATATTGCATGATGAACAGCCTAAAATTTTGAATCATCTATGAAGATACATTGCAGTAGTTTAGTTACTATGCAATTCTTGTAATACGTACGTATGTATGTATACGAGTATAACGCAAAATAACATAATACGTCATCTTCCTAGCCTTTATTCCCAAGTTTATTTGGGGTTGGCTACTAGATCAACCGGTTTTACCTGAATTTCTGTTTTTCCACGGAACGACTGGCATCGGACCTACGCAACACTAAGGGAGAACTGAAATTCGAAGATTGAACTAGTTGACAGTATATTTGAGGGCACTGACTTCCCAATAACGGTTGCCATAGATGTTCATGACAACTGGGACCGACGGCTTTACGTGCTCGGGCGTTAATCACCACCACCAAAAAGTTAAAGACTCTTGATCAGGGGTATCTATAGTAAGTTGACGATGTTAGAAACTGAAAGTGAGTCAAAATTTAAGACGCACTTTTATTACATAAAATATAATGCATGATGAACAATCTATGAACTTAAATTTCAATAGTAACACTTACATTGCAATAGTTTAGTAACCATGCAATTCTTTAATGCAAACGTATGTATTTATATAACGCAAAATAACATCATTCATATTATATATATTTTACTCTTGTATATTATGTTATTACACTCCAATTTTGATTTGAATAACCTTTAATAAATAGCATCATTCTGCTCGAGTTGATTGTGCCAAAGTAAAAGAAATTGAGGCCCTCCCACGATTCAAATCATCTTCATTTGCATCTTTGCCATTGTAAATCTCACAAGAAGAGTAAAAAAAAATACAAACAGATAATAAAATATAAAATGAAATGACAAAATGAATTCTGATGCACTAACACTAAGTTACATTATTTATCTACCACACATTGCAGGAAAGTTAACATATTTTCTCAAGAAAGAAAAACAGAAACAGTTATACTGTGCCACCATTGTTTTCCAACAATACATGGCCGAGTTCCCTCAAATGGCTACAGGTACTCTTTTGTATAATACAAATCTATTCATGGTTTTGATGCGCCCTTACTGAGAAATATGTGTACCATTGTGTGAATGTTTGTAAAAGCATTGCGTGATATTTAATGGCCTTTTTTGCTTTTGTTAGTTGTTTAGATGCTCGCATGCGTTTCGAGCGTCTATTTCTGAGTATTTTTTTATCAGAAGGCTCATCAAGGATGAAAACGTGTTGTTGTATCTTGGCATACGCTAAGGTAGTATGGGTCACAATATCTTTATATATATAAATGAATCCCTATTTCCCTTGGTCACGCCATCACGCGTGAACAGCTTGACCGATTTCGCTAATTCTTTTTTTATAATATTCCTTGAAGTACGAGGATGGTTTTTAGGAAAAATAAATAAAAAATATATCTGATAAGTTTTATTCGAGGGGTTCCGAGGATACAAAACAATTGAGTGACTTTGAATCGACTGTTAGGCGGTACGAAGTTCGCGGGGTCAGCTAGTTTTTTTATGAATATTTTATAAAATGATTTTTTTTAATCTAATCTATGACAAAAACTATTTAAACTTCCACGACTTTTACACGTATACATGTTCCTTTGTTGTGCAACAGGACTTACATATTTCCGATAAATATTCTATTTCCCGATGTTTCTATCTTTGATATGTAAATGAACTACTATATTTTGTATTTGGAGAGCTGTGCTTCACCTAACTAACACAGAAGGTAACATCTGTATCTTTCCAAGGAAGTTTTTCTCATGTTCCTTCTTGATAGTTGGAGAACTATACTTCGGTTTGCCATAAATAATTATGAAGTAAAATATAAGTACATATATAAAATAAATATAAGTAAAATAAGCTCAACCGTACTGATACTACTACTTAATAGCAATTTGGGCTTACTTGTGTTATTTCTTAAATGTCATAGTCATTTTACCATAGACATGTAACTATTGTTTTCAAAAATAGACGGACATGTTCAAGTTAATAATAATAATTTATTGTTTCCTTAATACAAAGTTTACAATTTACGATACACTAAACCCCACACTAGGATACATAAGAAAACAAGACGCTTAAAGGTATGTTCTGTACATGTTTGTGTGTGTGTACTTGTATGTGTGTACATGTGTGTATGTGTGTACATGTGTGTGTGTTTTTGAATGAGTGGGTGGGTGCGTGTGTTTAATGGCATTTATTGCAAGACTTGTACTATAGTCTCAGTGTCGGTCAATTCACATGATAATATTATTAGTCTACTACTATTACTACTAGTCCTTTTCGAAAAATATCAACAGGTTAGAACTCATCTTCTAACTTTCAATTAAACTTGTAAATAAACTCATTAAGTCTTCGTTCCCTCGCCCGAGTTTTGGGTAGGCTTCTAGTTTGTACCAGTACTGTTGATTAGTTACTCACACGAAACGACCGTTTGTCCTTCGAACCCGGGCTAATGAGTGTACTCTAATTAAGGCTTAAACCTATCTGACGGAATTAGTTCAACGTTCGCTTTCAAGACAGCCTAGTTCAACAACAGTACCTTTTGATACCAACAAGGTCAAATTTCAATTTTCTCGCTGAATCCATGATCCATGCTGAATTTTATTTACATATCACACAGATACAAAATTTTGGTTGAAACTTGAAAAGATAGAAAACAAATGTAGAAAGTAAGGTAGCTAAATCTATTCTCTAGATAAACAGTGTTCACCTTGTTTTCCGATTATTGTATTGGATTACCTAGGTTGATAATATTGTCAAAATACTTATACGAATTCGCATAGTACCTCTGGAACACGTTTGTGGTCGGTTTTAGGGTATTAATAGTAAATATTTGAAGAATAAAACTTGACCTGTTTCTTGCTTTTCAATTCAGAGCTTAGAGAGAGATCATCCGTTTTCATCATTATCAAGAATCTATAACGTCACTTCCAAGAAAGGGTTAAGGCGGTGTGGGACTGGCTAAATTTGTGCCTCAAAGTAATTCCACATTTGTCAAAATTATGTTTATTATACCATTAAAATCGCAACAACCAGTTTTACATAATGGTATAAAGTCCTACTTTTACATAAGGTCCTACGTCGCCTATGAAAAGAGATATAAATATAATGATGTATAACATTAATTGCACAAATATTAACAGAGTTTATTATTTAGGTAATATATAGATTTATCGTAATTATGTGTAATTCATGACACTTCCCTCTATGTATTATAAAAAATACAGCTAAGTTTTAATTACTCTCTCTTTATTATAACTTTCTCAAAATGACATTCAAAATTTCACTACGCGCATTTTTGCCTCTCCTGTAAAATTTTAAATATAGAAATAATCTTGCCGGTGGATGTAAGCTGCTCAATGTGACCTCAAAATCGTGATCCACCACTCATAACATACTGTTTTAGTACTTTAGATTTAGCTGGATACTAATTTTAGGCAAAACATAAATTACACCTCTAGTGATTTAAATATTTAACGAAAATTGTTCACTAGGAGCGCGATGTGGATTCAGACAAAAAAGTATTCTGTTTTAAATACTATAGAGATAAATAAAAAATATTAAATGGTTTTTACACGCTTTTTATTAGCTTCACCTGTATGTTTGTTTGTTTGTAACCAACTCCTTTCTTTCAAAGTTTGTAGACTTATCGGGGACCGATGACAATACACTAATATGAAAAAAACAAACTAAAAAAAAACAAAAAAAAAAATTTAAAGAATAGTTTTAAAAAACTAAACAAATAGGTTTTTAACCTAAAAATAGAAAATTTCAATGTAAAAAGCGTAGGGCGACGTTATTGAAATTTTGTCAGAAAGCACCCCACGTTTTGTGTGTGTGGGTCCAAGTGGGTCAAAATCGCACCCAAAGGAGTTGGTTACAAACAAACAAACAGACATACATGTGAAGCTAATAAAAAGCCTGTAAAAACCATTTTATATTTTACAATTCTATTCTTGAAATAATACCAAAGATGATATACCTCAGCTTCCTAATTAGGTACTACAAATATTTAAAGGTGTCTGGGGGGACGATTGGCCCTTCGGATTGGTCTGGCCGCATACAAAGGGTCTTAAAATAGTACCTACCTTAGATAATATGTATAAAATTTAGGTTTGCTACTATAACGTAGTTAACCTAATTTTTTCACAACTTTCAAGACGTCTGGCAGAAGTAATGGCCCACGGAAAGTGTCTGGCAGTAATGAATTTTAATTTTTAATAATATTCTTGAAAAAATATGTAAATACTAGCTTTGCACCTTTAACGTAGGTAAGTAAGGTTTATATCCATCTGTACTTCGCGCTACCTCAGAAACGGCCCCGCTTTCAAGCTAATGGGTACACATACATCTAAACAAGACATTGTACTAGTAATCCTGAAAATTTCAGCTTTGCACTAATGAGGTAGGTCTGGCGGCTCTGCGCTCTTGGTCCATAGCTATCATTGTTAGGTTGTTTTATCGTTTTTTAAGCCTGAATGTAATAATAATGACATATAATAATAATAAGCCTTTATTTCATTCCCTTATTAATAGTGCATTTCATTTAACAATACAATATATTTGATTATATTAGATACATTTTAGTAATATATTCATTCATGATTGTTGATTCAAACATGTATTACACAATTTAAATTAAATAAAAATATAATTTTTTTTTTATTTTTTTCATATATATACCTCACTAATAGATAATAGATGGCGCTCCTGATGTTTTTTTTACACTCACCGGTGACACTAACTACCTACAAAAAGAAAAATCGGCCAAGTGCGAGTCGGACTCGCCCATGAAGGGTTCCGTATCAACAAGTAACATCATATAACAGTTCTTGTAGTTCGTTGTTTTTACACTAGTTTATTGACGGGATGAAAGGTAAATTGCGTGTTACGATTTATGACGTATTTAAAAAAAACTACTCACTAGATCTCGTTCAAACCAATTTTCGTTGGTAGTTTGCATGGTAATGTACAACATATTTTTTTTATGTTTTATCACTCTCTTATTTTAGAAGTTAGAGGGGGGGGGGGGGGGACACACATTTTTCCACTTTGGAAGTGTCTCTCGCGCAAACTATTCAGTTTAGAAAAAAATGTTATTAGGAACCTCAACATCATTTTTGAACACCTATCCATAGATACCCCACACGTATAGGTTTGATGAAAAAAAAAATTTGAGTTTCAGTTCCAAGTATGGGGACCCCCAAAATGTATTGTTTTTTTTCTATTTTTATGTAAAAATCTTAATGCGGTTCACAGCATACATCGACTGACCAAATTTCAAAACGCACGGAAAAACGAACTTGCAATTTTTTAGGTTATTTTAGAGTATTTTCTTGCCTTGGAGAATCTTTATTTATCCACTTTGATGACTTTCGTCAACTGCCAATTATTTTGTACTACTCAATGATACTAACGATTTCTTGAAAATAAACACAATATAGTTCAAGATTTCTTTTACACAGTTTTTGGACTTCACGTTACAGACACTGTTGATTCTTCACTTCACTTGCAGGTATTATTTATTTATCTTGCCAAATCATTCATTTTCACTCATATTTGGTAACTATCACTATTTAATTCCAACAATAATTGACGGAGCTATTCTTAACGTACGCACAGGTAGCGTAGTACCTGGGTGTAATACCTATCAAGTATTCATAGACAGTGTTAGTATTAACTAAAATGTATTTTCTTACCTAAAAAGGTTTTCTTCAGAGCATGTACTATAATTTTCGAATAAAGCAGCCCAGTATTCATTACAAAGAACAAGTTCCTTGTTTTGTTTTGTGAAAATTTTTAGTTCAACAAAATATTGTATCTTAATGTATATTGGGTTTATGCCAAATATACTAGCATGGACGACTCGGCGTTCCTTTGTTTCTTTTTAACTGGCGCATTCGAGTTCCATAATATACGACTTTGGTATTATGTTCAAAGTTTATTTCTATTTTTAAAATAGTATTTAAACATCTATCATCAACGTTTTTAATTGAAATGAGCAGGTTTTGTTGCCAGTTTGAAATGTCATGTAATTTTTTTTTGTATTTAAGCCTACCAAAGCTACTCTACACTGCCTGATGGAAAGCATGAGAAGAATAAAGGAGTAGGAGTCACCAACCTCATTTTGAGTGTAGACAATGCATTATGCGAGATAATACGAATAATAAATATTTGGACTTCTAACACACAACATCATCCAGTCCCAAACTAAGCGGAGTTGAAATTAAATTAGAAAATAAATGATAATTAATAAATTTATATTTCGGACATTTTACACACAGCGCCATCTAAGCAGAGCTTGTGTTATGACATAAATAGGTAAATTTACTTTTTTTTGTAAATACATACATATTATATACAGGAAACACCCAAACTCCAAAACAAATATAATATAATTGTGCGGATCACACGAACGTTTGGTCCGACCCGGGAATCGAACCCGAGACCTCTTGATCAGCAGCCACATACACTATCCACTAGACCAACAAGGCAGTAAAATTATTAGATTATTTATTAAAAAATTTTTTTGCTTTATTTTTGTTATTTTTTTTTTATTTTAATTTATTATTAAAAACACAAGCCACAAGACACGTATTGAGTATGTACACCGATAATTATTGAGAAATAAACGTATTTTGGACTTATTATAATAAGATCATAGAATATACTTTCTAGTTATAGATTCATTAATCTAAGACTATTTTCAATTATTATTAAAACTAGCTGAGTCCCGTGTTACCCGTGGTTATTACCGGAAATCGCAAGTAACGACGCGATCAGCGATCTGATATTAAAAGTTTCGTCAAGTCCGTAAAGCCGTTCCAAAGATTAGTCGTGTCAATCAGACAGACTTTTTTTTTAATTTGATTTATATAACGTACTAACTGATGCCCGCGGCTCCGCTCGCGTCCTAGGGGTTTAAAAAATAGATGTTGGCTGATTCTCAGACCTACCCGATATGCTCACAAAAAATCATACAAATCGGTCAAGCCGTTTCGGAGGAGTATGGGAACGAACATTGTGACACGAGAATTTTATATATATTGACTGCCTCATTGGTCTAGTGGTTAGCGTATGCGGCTGCTGATCAAGAGGTCTCGGGTTCGATTCCCGGGTCAGACCAAATATTTGTGTGATCTACAAATATTGGTTTCGGAGTCTGGGTGTTTTTCTATGTGTAATATGTATGTAAAAAAAAAAGTATGTTTATTTATTTATATCAGTTGTTTAGTACCCATAATACAAGCTCTGTGTAAGATGTCCAAAATATTTATTTATAGAAATAATTTCTTAGGCATTTAGTAAAAACTATTATTTTGATATTACGTACAGACACAATGTCATCTAATGGAATGGATTACATTAATATTGTGAACTACGTCTCAAATATTTGTAACAAAAATAAAATTTCCAGAAATGAAAATTGCGATGAACGATAGGAATAAAAAATAACTTGTCGAGATATAATCACCTGAATCTAAATTTGGAACATTTCACAATCAATGAATAACTTACCCATCCTTATAGATTACTTAGAATAAAAACCTGAATCTTCAATTTCATACCTCAGCGTTCTGAACACTAACAGGTCTCAAGAGCAAAAAACGTTTTGCAATAAGACTAAAACGCTTAAGAGCTACTACAATCTTGATTTTCAACTTTTAAATATGTTTACATATTTGAATAACTATTTTAATAGTTTACCTTCTTTTCTTAGCATTAAATTTTCTATTGCAGGCTTTAAATATACCTTTTTTTTGACTGCCTTGTTGGTCTAGTGGTTAGCGTATGCGGCTGCTGATCAAGAGGTCTCGGGTTCGATTCCCGGGTCGGACCAAATATTTGTGTGATCTACAAATATTTGTTACGGAGTCTGGATGTTTTCTATGTATATGTATTTACAAAAAAAAGTATGCTTATGTATTTATATCAGTTGTTTAGTACCCATAATACAAGCTCTGCTTAGTTTGGGACTAGATGATGTTGGGTGTAGTTTGTCCGAAATATTTATTTATTTATTTATACCTACTAGGCTTCTTGTAACCTAAAAAGTTGGTTACTTTGACAGACGAGAAAAAATATATCAAAAACATTCAATAAATATTAAATGAAATCTTCCTTTGTTTTTATATTTAAATGTTGAAATAAAGTGTATTTCTATATGTCTATCTCAATATAATTCACTTCAAATAAGTATTTTCGATTCTACTCAGTATGGAACTCGTAGTTAATATTTAAAATAAGAAATTTGTAGAAGCAATGTATGTATAGGTCCTTTCAATTTGAGATTCTGAGGTGAGCCTAAGAATTTAGTTCAAGGTAAATATCAAAATCACATAACATCTAAGTTAATTTTATCGTAGGACTCAATTTATTTTATCCTTGAGACAGATTTACAATTTCGTTTCTAGGTCTCTAAGCTTTGGGGCTTACAACATTTTTTTATAATTGTTTAAGAAATAAGACATCCAAATGGTATATGATGGGTAACTAGTAGTAGAAACACATGACTAAAATTATTAGAATAGAAATACTTAAATCTCGATTTAGGAATATACTCGTACATTGAATGTATCTGAAAACATAAAAAATAATGTGTATTACGATTATTTACTCTTGATTTAGTGGTTCCTAATTTTGACTGCTGATTTGTCACAGATTTATTTGCATCTTATATTTTCGTTTTTACATAGGAGCCTACCAAAGTGACTATACTCTGCCTGATGGAAAACATGAGTAGATTCCAGGAGCAGAGGACACCATCCTCATTTTGAGTGTATACAATGCAGCATGGCGACCCGCAACATAGCAACTTTGTGAGATGTTTCTGCTCTATTCTCCCTCATGAGGGAGAATGAACGTCACCATCATCATATTTTGAAACAAATATTTGTTATGAAATATTACGACGCTAGTTGATGGTTATAGATTTAGTCCCATTATCTAATTGTTTTGTGTTGTTTCCGTGTGGTGACGGATTAAGAATACAAGTGTCACTACCCCTATTCATTCCATGGGTGTCGTAAGAGGCGACTAAAGGAATAAAATAAGCAGCTAACACCACTGCCAAGAGAAGGAAAAATTAAAACAAACCCTTTACCAACCCGTCTGGCCAGCGTGGTATAGTAGGCCAAAACCTCCTTTCAAAGGAGAACTATGTCCAGCAGTGGACTATTAAAAGCGAAGAGAAGAAAAACTGATGATGATGATGATGATCTAACTGTGACTGCAATTACTATGGTGCTTAAATTTAAGGGATTTAATTACGCCAATGACTTTCTCTATGAGAAAAAACATAAGTGTATATATAATATGCATGTACTCGTATATATTATGAGAATAAACATAATGTTCGACCTGTGAATGTTTTCCTGTAATTAATCATTTTATTTAAATCTATCAACTGGTTTATACGATGGACAAACAACTGCAAGGTTTTAAAACTACAGTTTTTATTACATAACCGATAAATCGTGATAGTTGCTACTGACTTAAATAATTTTGGTATAAATATTCAGCTTCCAGTTTTATGTTTATTACTAAAGATTATTTAAAAAGAAGAAAGATTTTTACTGCTTTACATTTGACTGCAGATCCAAGTAATATTTTTCTTTTAATGACCTTGGGATTTTAAGTTTAGTTTGAAACTTTAATTAACTAGCTGTTAATGGTAAATTAGTTTTTTCTTAGTAATATTACATAACTTGGTATTACTGTAGATAGTTTGGGTTAATGCTATTTAACGAACTTAACCGTTTTAATGAATAAATAATAATATTGACATAAATAAATAAAATATTACAGTGCTAATTGATGTTTTATTGCTACTAGTGGTCACCAAGTATTTTGTCAAGACTACGCAACAATTTTAATTTGACAAAAGAGTGTGTGTCTATACGTGTGTGGCAAATACGTGGTAGTATGTGTAACGTTTTATTTATTGATTTAATATATTTTTTATGCATATTAAAAACTTCGTGCACTCCTCCTCCACATAAACTATAAGCCTGCGAAATTTCATACTCCTTCGTCCCAGCAATTTTCGTAAAAAAGAGTACAAAGTTTTTTCTTCCCGTTTTAATAATAATAAAAATATTTCGGACATTTTACACTCAACGTCATCAAGTCCCAAATTAATCAGAGCTTGTGTTAAGAGTACCATACAACTTATACAAATACATAAACGTACTTTTTTTTTAATACTAATTAAATCATAAACTATTATCTTTCTTGGTTTGACGCTATTTTTGTTGTAACAAAATATTATTGTGAAACAGATGATGTGATAAAATACTGAAGGACACTGTATTAGAAGAATTTGATTAATTGTAAAAAGTGCAGCTTAAAACAATGTTGCGTAGTTAAACAAAAGAAGTTCAATTTTATTAAAAAATAAATTAAAGTAAATCAGATAGAGACAAAAACATACTATTTTAAGTTAAGATTTATTTTAAAGATCGTTTCATGATCACTTTAAATTAAGATTTAAAAAAGTAATATAAGGTATCTTATCAGGTATTCCATCGTTCTCGGGCTATTAGCAATTAAACTCGGAGCAAATGGGCCAGCACCTCCCTAACGATTCAAATCTACATCGTGTACTGACTGCGAAATACCCATTGGTTAGCTGCAGTATTAATGGAATATTCTGAAGCTAATTTCATTTGGTAGTACTAAATATTGTATTTTAGATCATTAATAGTTAACCTCACAATTTCTACCCATTATACTATCTCGTTGGTTTAGTGTTTGGCGTATGTGAGCGCCAATCAAGAGGTTTCGGATTCAAATCCCGGGTCGGGCCAGAAGAGTTGTTGAGTTTTTCTTACACGAAATTCTTAATGGCAGCCCGGAGTTTGGAAGTTTGGCGGAGAGCAACTTAAGCCGTCAGTCCCGGTTGTCATGTACATCCATGATAATCGTTATTGGGAAGTCAGTGCCCTCAAATAATAATATACTGACAACTAGTTCAACATTCGAATTTCGGTTTTCCCTCAGGGTTGTGGAGGTCCGATGCCAGTCGCTCCGTGGAAAATCTGATATTCTGGTAAAACTAGTTGAACCCAAATTATCTTGAAAATAAAGGCTAGGAAGAAAAAGAAGAAGAGTGTTTCTTTGGGAATATGTTTCGTAAAATGGTTATCGCAGACCCTTTAAAGTTATTTTGTTTTCATTCCAATTCCGAACTCCTCTTCAGCAGAATCACTAAAAAGCGGAGTCAAAATAGGTGATGAAACTTTAGTGACAATAAAATATTTTTATTACAAATAGTTTTGACGAGTAGATACATTTAGAGAAACTATAAATTAATCATAGCTGGTATTTTTATGGACCACCATACTTCACCTTAATGGAATTTCCATTTTATCGACGGTAAGAAAATTTCAAGAGTATAAATCAATAAAACTTTGATTTTAAACGAATTCGAAACATATTTAATAGTATTAATTGTAACAACTATTTAACTCAAAGACTATTTTAATTCGCTAATTACATATTTTCGCCATCAAAGCGTAACAATTTCTGTGAACTATTCGTTCTTCGAGAAGAAGTGTTCCACAAAAGGATAGATTGTTTAATATCTACTGGATTATACTCAGCACGTATTATGTCAGTAACCAGTAAGTATGTTAAGTTTGATTTACTTCTAATACGTGTATTTGAATTTAATGTGACTTTTTTATTGTGTTTTTTTCATGTTTTCAAAGTTGATCCCAAAACCAGGTTGCTTGGTTCAGTATAAACTGGATACAACAATATCGAGGACTACTCTTTTATCAAAGCATTGCTTATTATACAAATAATACAATTCTGGATTTTGAATAATTTTATTGATATGATTTAAAAAAATAAAACTTGTAATAGCAACAATGCAAAATTATAAGCTATTACATTCCGTAAAGTTATAGTTATGTTTAGGGGAAATACCAGCCAATCAGCCTGTGATGACGACCCGGGCACTAAGATCGAAACGACAGACATTTCAAAAGTATTGATTCTTATAATCCATACTTCACATTGACATTATAAATTTGAAAATAGCTCGGTCTATTAAGCTTTCACGACTAAATAAATGATTTGGATGGATTTCAGTGTAGCGATAGATTGAACAATGAAAAAGAACATGGGTTATTTTCTGTAATGTTAAATAACATATTTTATACGTGGGTGGAGCCGCAGTAAAAAGCTAAAAATAATGTAAAAGCAGTAACGTAATTTCTAAATTTAATCTGGAAACTCCAGATTATCCAATTGAAAATGCTTACAAACATCAGATTTACTTGAGAATTTATCTTTGACCTTTTATAGGTTCGCGGTTATCTACGATGCTGTACACAGGTGATCCGTAGGGGATCAATGAACTTTTGAGAGCATACTATATTGAATTGAATACAGATCATTTGATGTCAGCTTATATTTTTTTTTTTATATTTCTTTAAAAGAGATTTTGAAAGTGCGAATTTGTTTGCTTCACTTTCAAGTTAATGCAATTTCATATAAAAATACTTTTATTCTTGGGAAAGGAAAGAACTAAGCTGGTCATAAATTCAATATCATTTCGTCAAGAACACACGTTTTCACTTGATTTTGTTGACGTTATATCTCAATAACTAAATTTATGTACAAATTTATTTGAGCCCATCATGATCCTTCCTCTGGTATACTATATACTGGTATCTAGTATACTGCATTTTGGGTATACTAGGTATAATACTATATTCACTGTCTAGGCAAACAGTTCAAATAATGCGTAATCCAATTTGACTAAAGTCGTTTTATCCGATCATTTTGAGTTTCATTCGCTATCTTATCTTTTCGGGTAACTGAACATCGATCATCCATTACAGCCAGAGGTTGTCGAAAGTTCGTTTCTAGTACAAGATAGTCTCAGAAGTCGTCCACAATATGTTAACACAGAGAGTTTATGAATTAGATCATTTGGATACAAATATCAACGTGAAAAGTGTATTTATTTATATATACCCTAAAACTAAGTGACTTAAACAATAAATAAATAAATATTTCAGACAAATCAACTGACATTATAACATTTCTTTTATAAATCTGTTTCTATGTATCGTATGTATCTCCATAATACACATACAAAAAATTAAAGCACCGAAATAATTATTTGCAGATCATATTAACATTATATATGTCTCGGTAATAGAATTCGAGACCTCAATCAAACCAGTCGCATAATATGTTACTACTGCGGCCCCGACGCAGTCAAACTTAAGGTCATCTTTTAGGAAAGGGTCAGAGGCCATACGTCCACACCCTGGAGTTGTTAGTTGGGAACTGGCAAGACAACGTTGTGGCTATTTAATTTTGCCGTTGGATGTTTTAAGCCGCACAAAGGCCTCAAACTAGACTTTATGACTTATGCTTAACGTGACCTTCGAATCATGGAGACGCTCGTGGGGTCACGTCACTCACGGTTGAATTTTTTACGGATAGATATCAATCTTTATTAATGTTAATAGTAATTGCTTTGTCACTTTTGGTTTATCAGGCGTAGGATATCTTGCACTGAGCTTTCGGGGACCTAAGTCACAACCATGGTACTAAATATGTTGTAGTTCAATAACATACTCTAAATATCTGTGTCTACACTCGATGTGGATTCTATTGCAATGAAAATCTTCTCTATTAGCTTTAGCTTTTGCATAATAAGTATTACATGCCCTTCTTCAAAGTTAAATCTATCTGTAGGTATACCGAAATTTATCCAAATCTGTTCATCGGTTAAGAAAAAGAAGATCTTATTATTTCCATTATATTTAACATTTAGTTCAACAGCTTATTGTTTAGAATATCCAAGACGAATTAATTCCTGGTTATTCTAAAAAATAATGGTATTCCCACTACACTGAAAGTTTCAATAAATATAAACTCACAACCAACAAATCATGCATCACCAAAACTCTATAAATAACCAACGTTGAATTTTATGCTATATTGTCGCACTCCGTGACTGTTTTACAAAAGTTTAACGATTTTATATCGTTCGGAGTTTATTTCAAACTTTATGTAATATATTACACTCGTACTGCAGCTAATCCGAACACAACATCTCGACGCGTACAAATAAATACTGTTTACGTTTTACTGTATTAATATTGTTAATCTGGTATGCGGTGAAAGAATAAAGAAAAACATTTATTCTGACCTTTACAGATCTTAATAATATTTTTTTTTCGGATATTTTAAGCACAACGTCATCTAGTCCCGAACCCTGTATTTGTACATACTGTACTAGACAACTTATATAAATACATAAACTTATTTTTTTTGTAAATAATAATAATAAATAATTCGGACCTCTTACACACAATGCCATCTAGCCCCAAACTAAGCAGAGAACTCGTATTACGGGTACTAGACAACTGATAGAAATACATAAACATATTTTTTTTGTAAATACACCCATATTATACAAAGAAAAGACCCAAACTCCGAAACAAATATTTGCGCACTATACAATCATTTGGTCGGACCCGGGATAAGAACCTGAGACCTCAAATACAGCAGTCGCATACGCTCTCACTGAGCCACCGCGGCAGTCACCACGTGGTTTTGGTACAATATAAAACAATTTATTATAGTGTACTGTGCCGTGCCAGGAAAAGCTTCTTTCTCAGCATGTTGCTGCAACTATAGGGACTGTATTCCAATCTGTCAATTTGTCATCATCATCAACAGCCTTTAACAGCCCACTGCTGGACATAGGCCTCTCCTTTGAAAGGAGGTTTTAGCCTACTATACCACGCTGGCCAGACGGGTTGGTATAGGGTTGGTTTCAAGTTTTCCTTCTCTTTGCATTGATGTTGTCTTGCGTAGTTTATCCCTTAGTCGCCTTTTACGAAACCCGCGGGATAAATAGGTGTGGAGACACTTTGTATTCTTAATCCGTCACCACACGGACATTTTTAATTTCAATTTAACAGTTTTTCACTACTTTGTTTACTTATTTCTATGTGCCTGATAGAATCCTATACCATATACCAAAAAAACATTATTTATTATTTTTTTGAGATTTGTCGAGCCGTCCTAGAAGTTAGCCTCTAGAAAAACTGGACGATTTTGACGGAATTTTAACTAGAAGATAGTATAAGATATAAGGAGTAACTTGGCCATTGTTACCATGGGTACAGAAACCAAAAATAAACCAACAGTGCACAGTTGGTGTTGAAATAAAACGTTTAAAATACAATGTTACCATGGGTACAGAAACCAAAAATAAACCAACAGTGCACAGTTGGTGTTGAAATAAAACGTTTAAAATACAATATCACGTCTACACAATAAATCCAACAAATATCAATCGAGGCCCATCCTTTTAGCTTCCTCGCGATTGCGGAACTTCTTAGCTATAAGATGATTCGAGCGTTAAACTAACAACGAAACGTAGAAAATAAATTTCCGATTTATAAATCATATAAAAGGAAAACGGAGTTAGTAAGCCCACGCTTCTCGTATTGGAGAATGAATAAAGAAGCAATATCCGTTTTATATACCGTCTTAGTCATATAAGTACGCCTCTTTGAATTGGATGAATATTCTAAACATACTGTTGAAATGTAATAAACGAAAATTTGTTCTTGTACAATTTCTTGCATCGCTGAAGGGATTGTCAACCAGCCTAGTATTGTAATCTAGTTGTAATCAGCTCGACCCCACCCCACCTACAACTATACCACCCACTGTAAACTCAAAACCCAAATGGACATATGCATTACACTTTTATAACACATGAATGTGTTTCTGTTTGTCTGTGTGTGTGTGTGTGTGAAATGAAGAATGTTTCATTGTTGTTATGTGTAAGGTTATAGAGATAGGTGAGATACGTTTTTGAATGTAAGTGTAGATCGGTTAACTGTTTCCTAGTTTTCTAGTTTAATTTCACTTTTTTGATTATAGAGGCAGGATGTGGAGACTCGCGAACAGGAGGGAAGTAGGCGTAGCGTTTTCTCTGATACGTAATTATCTGTAATTATTTGCGGGCAGAAATTTTTACACATACACACATTATTGACTTTAGATTACTCTATGATCAAAAATGATTCGTTTTAAACTAAAATGTTTCAAATTAAACTAAAATTGTACAAAATGGGATATCATAAGACCTTTATCTAAGAGAAACATTGAATTTCAAAAATGTTTTTTGAGTTACCCTAGGGTTCAAAGAGTTTATCCCCGGGCCGGACGGGGTTTCAGCCCGAGTGATGGCCCGTGCCCTTGACTACATGCCGGACCACCTCAGGGGAGTGTTGGACGCTAGCCTGGCGTCCGGACGCTTCCCTAAGCGTTGGAAGTGCGGGAAGCTGGTACTGATCCAGAAGCATGGACGGCCTGCCGATTCGGTCGCGGCCTACAGGCCCATCGTGTTGCTGGACGAGGCGGGCAAGTTGTTTGAGAGGTTTCTCTCTGTCTGCATCGTCCGGCACCTCAGCGAGGTGGGGCCCGACCTGTCGGACGCCCAATTCGGCTTCCGAGAAGGGCGTTCGACGGTCGACGCGATCCTGCGCCTGAGGGCCGTGACCGAAGAGGCGGTGAGAGGCGGCGGAGTGGTGTTGGCGGTGTCCTTGGACATCGCCAACGCCTTCAATAGTCTGCCATTCGGCTGCATCAGGGCCGCACTCCAGTACCACGGAGTGCCAGGGTACCTGAGGCGGCTGGTGGCAGACTATTTAGAGGAGCGTACCGTCGAGTACGAGGACCGAGATGGCGCCTTGAGACGCAGGGTCATGTCGTGCGGTGTTCCACAGGGGTCTGTCCTAGGACCACTCCTGTGGAACATGGGATACGACTGGGCCCTACGAGGGCGTCTCCCCCCCGGGCTGGGTGTAATCTGTTATGCAGACGACACCCTGGTCACGGCCCGGGGGGCAAACTTTGAGGAGGCGGCGCGCCTGGCCACCACGGGAGTCTCCCGGGTGGTCGGGCGCATCGAGGCGCTGGGTCTGCGGGTGGCCCTGGACAAGACGGAGGCCCTATTAATTCATGGGCCCCGTCGCGGTCCGCCCGCCGGCGCCTCGATCGAGGTCAACTCGGTCCTCGTACCGGTCCGGGCCCAGATGAGGTACCTGGGTCTGGTCCTCGACGGTAGGTGGCTCTTCGACGAGCACTTCCGACAGCTTGGTCCTAAGCTGGTGGGCACTGCCTCCGCCCTCGGGCGACTTCTGCCCAATTTGGGGGGGGCCAGTGTCCCCAATAGGCAGCTGTACACGGGGGTTGTCCGGTCAATGGCACTTTACGGTGCCCCGGTGTGGACGGCGGCTCTGTCCGCCCAGAACAGGGCGCGCCTCTGGCGCCCCCAGAGGGTATTGGCGGTCAGAGCCATACGCGGATACCGCACCGTATCTACCGAGGCGGCGTGCGCCTTGGCCGGAACACCCCCGTGGGATTTGGAGGCGGAAGTGCTCGCCGAAGTTCATCGGCGAGTGGCTGACTTCCGGGCGGAGAGCGGATTTCGCCCTCCGACCGAGGACGTGCGCGAGTGGCGCGAAGCCGCTCGCCGAGCCATCATGCAGAGATGGTCGTTCCGGCTGGAGACCCCACGCGCTGGCTTCGCCGCCGTGGAGGCTCTTCAGCCGGTCATCGCGGAGTGGGCAGGGCGGCAGCACGGGACCCTTTCCTTCCGGCTGACGCAGGTACTTTCCGGACACGGTTGCTTCGGAAAGTACCTGCACTCGGTCGCTAGGAGGGAACCGAGTCCCGCCTGCCACCACTGCGACTGCAGTGAGGACACGGCCCAGCACACGCTGGCGGTCTGCCCCGCTTGGGCGGCGCAGCGCCGGGTCCTCACTGCAGTCATCGGAGGGGATCTCTCGCTGCCGGCCGTCATAAGATCGATGGCCGGCAGCGACAGTTGTTTTACCGCGGTCGCAACCTTCTGCGAGGACGTAATCTTGCAGAAGGAGGTGGCGGAGAAGGCCCGGGAGTATGCCATCCAATCGGACCCGATCCGCCGCCGGCGCCCCGGGCGGCGGAGGCGCGCATACCTGCGTCTAATGCCGCCCTGAGAGTGGCCGCGGATGGGCGGGACGGGTTTCCCGTCCGTCCGCAGTAGAGGCCAACCGCGAGGGGGCGACGTCCGAGTGTGACCGGACGTTGCCCAATTAGAGAGTCGAGATAGAGTTGGTGCCCGCAACAGTGCGGGCAGGCGCCGGTTGGAGTCCAGAAGGAAATCCCTTCCCTGGACTCCTTCCAATACAAAGGCGCAGAGAGGGTCACACCGTGTGGTTTTAGTCGGTTCGAGTCCGATACACCACCCCGCCGTAACCCCCGACGTGGTGACGGTCCGCGGGGATTTCCACACGTAAAAAAAAAAAAAAAAAAAGGGTTCAAAGAGTTTGAAAAACAATTGTACTGGCCTTCTGTGATAGCCATTATTAAGATGACTCATCTGAAATTTTGTTTTTAACTGAATCATGTAAAGCGTAATTTCGAAATAGATCGGATTGTTTCGAAAACTAATAAATATTTCCTTCAAACTAACCTCCTAAATAGTTCAAATAAGTGTGGTAGCAGGGCAAGGGATCGATGCAGCTTCTACCCCTGGAGGCTACTGGTATATACGAGTTGTTCGTAATTATTGCAACATATTTTTTTCAAAGCTCAAACTATAGTGTTGCATAATTTATAATATCTATGTGGAAATTAATGCAATCAATATACTTCCTTAATAATATCATAGATTCGAAAATAAGTCGGTTTATCTGTCTGTTTAACGCTTTCACCACTAAATGACTCCACCGAGTGGTCCAACGTGTAAATATCTGTAAAAGATTTAATTACAGAAATAAAATTAAATATCAATTATGCAAACTTTGCTAAAGATAAATAAATATTTCGGACATCTGACACACAACATCATCTAGTCCCAAACTAAGCAGAGCTTGTAGTATGGGTACTAGACAACTGATATAAATACTCGACCATATATAGTTTGTATTTGTAAATACTCAAAACACTAAAACTCCGGAACAAATATCTTTTAGACCATACAAACATTTGGTCTGACCCAAGTATTGATCCCGAGACCTCTTGATTAGCAGCCGCATACGAAGTAAGAGTAAAAAAAGCAAGGCACAATATTATAAAACAACATATAGTTAATGATAATTTAATTATTTAAAAACACTTTATATTAATAGTAATGGAAAATTATTATACATTTTTTTTTTTTATACATAAGCCATCCAAAGTGACTCTACCCTGCCTGATGGAAAGCATGAGCAGAATCCAAGAGTGGGGGCCACCACACTTGCTGCGAATGCAGACAGCAAGTATGGCGGCCCACACTTAATTATTACATTGAATTACAAGGATTATTAGAAACACATTCATCATAACATTTTATAATGTGAAATGAACCGTATTGCAGTAGTAAGGATAGATTTATTTCTATATTCCCAAGCTCTGCATAACTCAAAGATATCTCCGGTACTTGTCAAAGATCTCAATAAGATGAATCAAATATCTTTAACATAATTTTCAATTCTATATAAAGGAAGCTCAGCCTCAGTGAGGATTTATCAAATGAGTTCAATATCGCAGACATGACTGATTTTGCTTTAGCCTTTGATTTCCTACCGCACAATAATTAGAATTTTGCTTTTAGGGTGAATCATGAATCGAATTAAGAAGGTCTTGCTTGTACCTAGGATTATAAAAGTATTAAATTTATTGCTACAAGGATTTTTGTAATGTCATCTGGTTTGATAGCAGAGTGCATATTATGAAACCTAGTTTGATTGATAGAAAGACATTTTTTAGACCCGACTACAGTGATGTTAAGAATGTTATGGTCTCGGTGTTGATAGGTGGACAAATAAAATGTGGACTGTATTTGCGCTGGTTTAATGCGTTATAAGTTATAACAGCGGCACAAGCAGTGACCTAATACAAGGTAAGATGGCGAGTGAGTTTAGCACGACGTAGTGGGAGCCGCTGCGCCCGAGCCTCCCGCTTCTCCTCGTTCTCCCGTCGCCTGCACCGCACGCCGCTCGCTAGCGGTTCAGCTGGTTGAGACCGGCCCACGGCGATGTCGAGAGAACCAAGGTTCGATTCTCGACAGTGAAGTTAAAAGAAAGGATCATATTTTTTGCAGTCTATGTATGTTTGTATGTTCCACCACAGTACCTAAACTACTGGAATGATTTCAAGGAATGAGATGTCAATAGATTTGTAATAATGTTCGAGGTGATACCTACATAGGTTGTTTAATTTTTAAAAAGTTATTAAATAGTCCTTTCTTAGTTGTATAATTTTTATCTTGTTTTTAAATAAGTTTATGATATATGCACCTACATTAACAAACTCAAACTGAAAAAGAAATATTTGTAAATCGTACAAATTTTTGGCCTTATCCGGGAATTGAGACCTCAGTTATCACGCAGGCAGTCAAAATGTTTTTCGTTTTATTATTAAATATTTGTTTAAGAAATCGAATCAAAGGTGTATGCTATTTGATTAATGATTCTTTTTATTTTAAATTTTACGGGCACACCTATGCTACTATACTTTGTCCATTCGTTTATTATCTTTTTGACAGGTCACGCCTATAAATTACCGGTATTTTTTTTGTAATAAACTACTACAGTAATGTCGTACTTTATAGACGGGTAGGGAAGTGGGCAGTGTGCATAGCTAAAAACAACATATAAAACAGTTCTTGAAATACGATAAATCGATTTAACGATTAAAATAATCTATCAAATTATTATGATCAAAGTAATTTGACTTCATATCGGTATTGTTTCTGTAAGTGTAATAAAATAAAAATAAAAATAAAATAGTATGACTTCAAGATGGATTATTTGCAAGGAATTATGTCGAAATTTTGGAATTTAAGTTCAAACTTAGAATAAAGAACAATAACACACTTAAAATGTAACTATGTACGTGTTAGTAAAATTTAACTTTGAAACGCGTGGTTAATAACGTTTAAATCTAGAGTTATGAGAAAATACATTTGAAAAATCACATATTACTTACTAAGCCGACCTTCAAGTGACTATGTTAGGAAGTTTTCTTAGTTCTGGGCCAATTATATATCATAATAGTGTACATTTTATTTATTTACAATACTGACTTAAAGAATATTATATCGAATGATTTTGATTTCAAATCGAATCGGTAACGTGTGAGGGCGTCACTAATTTCGAAATTTTGTGAACTGTCAAAAAGATATTAAAAGAATGGACAGAGTATAAGTTAATATTTCCTTTGAAATTCATCAATAACGGGAATTAATTTAACTTATTAAAGTTCATAGAACCCTTTACTTCCTAAGCCTTTTAAACACATTATCTGTATTTAAATCCTGTGTACAATAATGTGCAATGCACAATATTATTAAAAATAAAACAGTTTTTTAAATATAATTACAAAGTAGGTTCTGCTTTTGCAAAGCATGTTTGAAAAGTCAGAAGGAAACAATTCTTGAAATGTACATTTATTTTTGCTATAATTTAAAAATTCTTGCTCTGGACCGGGTAGCAGTCGTGTTGACAAGCCGTCTTGTCTGTCCCGGATTTTGTGTTCCGGAAAATCTGTGGAGGGTCTAACGCGCAAGTCATGAGCGGATCGGGAAATGAAAATATCTCATGAATGTGTAAAATGGCGCATATTTACATATGTATTACACTTTTTTTTGCCGGTTATTAATTTTGTGAAGTCTAGCGACAATTTTATTTGATGGCAAGATTGTTTGAATTTTTATATTTGCATTCTAATATATGTTTTTTTAAAGGTTACGTTTATCTGACCTTCTGTAGGTCTAATACTACTAGCACAATACATTTTAATAAGTGTAGGTATGTCGGTAGTGTAGTTAAATGGATGATTGAAATGAAATGAGCTGATTTACTTATATCTATATATATAAAATAAAGTCGTGTTAGTTACACTCTTTATGACTCAAAAACGACTGAACCAATTTGACGTAAAATTGGTGGGGAGGTAGCTTAGAACCAGGAAACGGACATTTGTAATATAAAATATGATTGCAGTAATCTATATTTCACCGTCTACCGTTAAATAAATACCTAATAAATAAATAAATATTTCGGACACCTTAACTTAAAAGTAAAAAAAATTCAACTGCAAAATCTATATAATAATAACAATATATTCACTAAACACTAGGTTATTGGACAAGAATTTAAAAGTAGGTATATAGGTACAAGAATATATTTATATGTGAAGCAAAAAAAATGTTATTTTATCCAAAAATAATTCAAACAGGAGTATAAAATTTGGCATACAGAAAGGCGTGCATAAAGCAGGCAAGTAAAAAAAAAAATTATCACCGAATTTAGACCACTGCGTCAAAACTTTGTTCGTAATAAAACGATTAAAAACGTTTAAAAAGCTTGTCATTAGCTGTTATAGTAAAAATATTCATTTTAATTTTGGTTACGACAGGAAAAATGTACAAAAAATATAAATTGTTCATTAACTTGTCAACTTCAGGTGCGAAGACTAAAACTTTATTAGAATTATATATATTTGTGTCTCTAATCGTAAAAATAAAATATTTTCGAAAGAGATCTATGAAATCCTGAATAATTGCTTTTTTTACCCGACTACGAAAAAGAAGAGTAAAGTTTTTGGAAGTCTATGTTTTTTAGTATGTTACTGAATTGATAATAAATGGTGTCAGCAAAATTCGTAGTAATGGCACATTACAGGTAGAATAGCTACGACTATGGCACGAAGGGGTCGTGTCGACTTGGCAGTAACTACGATCTCAGAGAATGATAGCATTTGTATTGTAGCGGGTGGTAGGTAAGTGCGAGAGGCCAAGTGATGCAGATGAAATAGACTGCCATGGTGTGTATCACATGCGGCATTCCCGGCATTCACAACGAGTATTATATAGTATTGCGTGTTTACCCAGGGAGCCAATTAGACGACACGTTGATTGTAATATTTAGTAATGACTCTCTTATGACTCTGTATGACTCTGTATGACTCCGTCTAATTTAACTTAAACTAAAGCTTATATACAATATGTAGTATGGACAGTTTTAGGTGGGGCGAGCTAGGAAGTACTATTTACTTAATTGCTAAATTGACAATATGTTATTTGTTCTTCCTTAATTAATAATTTACAATATTACTATTGTTTGACGGCACGTACGTTAACTTGAGTAAAACAATTATTGAAGCACGTAGCCGTGTAAAGATCTAAACTACTAATATACTGTGGCTTCGCCATAGTATAGTTACCACTGCTTTTGTATTCTACTTATGCTTTCTATCAAGCATAGAAGATACACTGTGACAGGCTCATTAAACTTAACGTGGTTGGGTTATTGTAGCTTTTGTCCACAGCTTCGCCTTCGTTGATATCACATATCATTGTAAAACAAAGTCTATGTCTTATCAGAATAAGACAAGCGTATAATATATATTACTTTAAGGTTTCATATATTCATTTTTTCATTCATATATTAAGAGTTCAGTAATTTTTCGTGAAAGAGTAACAAACATACATACATCCTCACAAACGTTTGCATTTTTTTAATTTCTAGTAAGTACATAAGATTATTATAGAAATCGTTGAAAATGAGAATTAATAAACACAATTTTTAAGACCATACATAAATGCGTTACTTCCTGCATACACAAATATACGTATCCATTATTTAAGACTGAAAACCTAGTAGTTTAAGTCAACAAAGTCTAACAAAAAGAAATATTTACTAAAATATATGAGTAAAGAATATAGATTTATACATAAGAGCCGCAAAAGGTCCGGTCGTTAAGTTACCTTCTGACGCCACAGTTAAACCCAAAGTGCCTAAGACAGCACAATATTTAATGACGTCATATAATTGAGAGGCATTTAAGTATTTGGACGTCATTTATGTCTTTGCAAAACGCCTTAATAGCGATAGTCCGAATATTGTTTTCATCTTCGCTCGTATTGTTTTTAACATTTTGTTTGCTACTGTTAAATGTCAATGAGGAGTAACTATGATTATATTTCAGAGGATGATAGAAACAAAAATAATAAACTAAACAAACACGCTTTTAAACTAAAAAGTAGAAAATATTTTTTTATGTAACAAAGCGTGGGGCGACATTATTGAAATACATATTTTCAGAAAACACCCCACGCTTTGTTACATTAAAATTATGTTCTACTTTTTAATTTAAAATCGGCCAAGTGCGTGTCAGGCCACGCATAGGAAAGGGTTCCTCAGTCACCCATAATGGTACGTGGATTAGAAATCGTATCCAATGGATAATTGTTATGTTTACGTATTAATGCGTTGATTTTGTATGACTTTTCCAAGTAAGCGCATTGTAAAAGTTAAGCCTCTATAACTCCTGAACTGACAAAGTCATCTAATTTGTTATAGTTTTCATTTAAAGTTCAATAAATGGACCACTATCACAAATTTTTCGGCGGGCGGGACGGCCTGTTTTTATAAAAAAGTGGCCTTTAAAGTGGAATTTCTCTCAAACGGATACCTAAATCAAAAAATCGTCTTAACAATCCCGTAATGTTTTTAAAAGACCTACACTCGGTTCCAAAAATTACGGGTCAGTCACAAAAATTGAAATACCTCCAGAACTGTAAAAGCTAGATCAATGAAATAAAAAACAGAATAAAGACTTTTTAGTTGCGCTTCTAATAGCATATTATTTAAACTGGTTGATGAAAAAAACTTCATTAGAAAAACAAAATTTAAAAAAATGACTATTTTTAAAAACAAAATTTTTGTTTCATGTCATTATGGATGCTTTCCATTTCTATTCTGTCCCAAAAAACTTATCGTGAACGTCTTCCACGTGCATAATTATTATTCTGTGAGGTGAAGCATGGCAGTCACGCTAGAGGAATGTACCAGAATCCTAACTTTTTTGGAACTTGGGCGGAGCCAGCGTGAAACAGCCAGAAACATTGGTGTATCTTTGTCGACTGTTCAGCGGGTAGTCCAGCGGTACCAAGAGACCGGATCACACCTTAGAAGACCAGGAAATGGCAGACCAAGATGCACAACGGCCAGGGAAGACAGACAACTGGTGGCTACAATGCTCCGAAATCGTTTTCAAACTGCTGTTGGTCTAAAAACTCACTTTATTCGCTTTGGAGGTGGCAATTTAAGCGCTCAAACAGTAAAAAGACGTCTTGCTGAAGCAAATTTGAAACCATTGAGGCCCGCAAACGGCCCCAAACTGGAACGGGGACATCGAATTGCAAGACAGAGATACGTGCGCGAACACCTAAACTGGACACTAGACGATTGGTCTAGGGTAATGTTCACGGACGAGTCTAAATTCATGCTTTATAAGCATGATGGTAGGCAGTTGGTGTACAGAAGACCAGGGGAGCGCTTCCATCAAGCGTGTGTGGAGGAAAAAGTGGCGTACGGTGGAGGCTCTGTACAAGTTTGGGCTGGGATTTCTGCTGAGGCCCGCACCGAGCTGGTGCTCATTCAAAATGGAACTCTAAATGCAGAGAGGTACGTGGAAGAGATCCTCAATGAACATGTAGGTCCTTTCATGGCCAGGATGGACCGGCATGGCATATTAATGCATGATAATGCGCGTCCCCATACCGCCAGAATTGTACATGACTACCTTGAAGAGGTCGGTATCGAACTCATGCAGTGGCCAGCGCGAAGCCCGGACTTAAACCCCATCGAGCACGCCTGGGACGAGCTTCAGAGATGCGTGAAAGGTCGAAACCCCCCACCAATCACGCTTCCCGAGCTCATACAAGCACTGGCGGAGGAATGGGAAGGTATTCCTCAGCACCGGCTCCGAAATTTGGTGTACAGCATGCCTAATCGCCTGGAAGCTGTCAGAAGAGCTCGTGGAGGCAATACAAAGTATTAAATGAAGAAAGTGATGAAAAACAGCAAAAAAACAATCATAAAAAAAATGTAATCTTAAGAAAAATATGACTACTTTAGTTTTTTTTTAATTTAAGATTAATATTGTGGGTGTAACTAAGTTTTATTTTATTTTTTATCTGTATAATTAAATTCTCAATTGAACAGTCTTCGTTTCATTAGGACATACGTAGTTCGGGAGATATTCGGGTTTATGTGACTGACCCGTTATTTTTGGAACCGGCTTTATATAATGATACCCTACATGATGGGGTAGCCATGAGAAAAAAAAATCCCCACTTTACGTGTAGGGAAGGTACCCTAAATAAAAATATATTTCATAATTTTATTGTAGCACTTTGTCGACGTAATTACAATACATATTCATGCAAAGTTTCATCTTTCTAGCACTTACTGTTTGGACGATAAGTCGAGGACGGACGGACGGACGGAAGGACAGACGGACATGACATATCTATAAGGGTTCGAAGTCTTCAGAACCCTAAAAAGTTGTAGATCTTTTAATTACCTACAACTTTGCCATTTAACTTTTTTCCTTGTAGTTTTGCCGGAAATTGAGATAAACCGTTTTTTACCCTTTGTTGTATATATTTAGCCATCCAATCTGACTCTACCCTGCCTGATGGAAAGCATGAGCAGAATCCAAGAGTCGGGGCTATCACACTTGCTGCGAATGCGGACAATAATGTATGGCGGCCCACACTATGGCGGCTTAGTGAGATGCTTTTTCACGCCCCGAAAACCTCCCCCCCCTACCCCTTCCCGACCTCAGATCGCCCGTAAATTATTTTTCCTTTCATTTTTATAATAATCTCCTCCTTTTCCAATAGGTTTCATCCTACTATAATTTTATTTGTTTTCAAAAATTATCTACTCTGGTCTACTGGTCTATATGTCATTTACAAACTATCATTATGGTTGCCATGCAAGTGTTATTCCTAGCAACCTGTGAAGTTTTGACAGGAGGTAAACAGTGATACATTTTGACATCTTCGATTTATGTATTTTTATAATCACCTAGCTTTGGTCTTTGTATCTCGATTATTGCAGTAAAAAGTAGTCTATGTCCTTTCCCAAGTTCAGTTCTATCATCATACCGAATTTCATCAAAATCGGTACAGTGATCAGACAGACAGAGGTACTTTCGCATTTATAATATTAAGTAGGAATTAAAAAAAAAACTACTCACTAGATCTCGTTCAAACCAATTTTCGTTGGTAGTTTGCATGTTAATGTACAACATATATTTCTTTTAGTTTTATCACTCTCTTATTTTAGAAGTTAGAGGGGGGGGGACACACATTTTTCCACTTTGGAAGTGTCTCTCGCGCAAACTATTCAGTTTAGAAAAAAATGATATTAGAAACCTCAACATCATTTTTGAACACCTATCCATAGATTCCCCACACGTTTAGGTTTGATGAAAAAAAAAATTTTGAGTTTCAGTTCCAAGTATGGAGACCCCCAAAATGTATTGTTTTTTTTCTTTTTTTATGTAAAAATCTTAATGCGGTTCACAGAATACATCGACTGACCAAATTTCAACAGTATAGCTCTTATAGTTTCGGAAATAATTGGCTGTGACATACGGACGGACAGACAGACAGACAGACAGACAGACTTGACGAATCTATAAGGGTTCCGTTTTTTGCCATTTGGCTACGGAACCCTAATGAATACGATATAATTTTTCACTTTTATCAAATCACAATTTACCTCAAATAATCGTTCTGTTATCTGCGCGTGATGTTTTGTTTCCTATTTCTAAATTCAGTGTTGTTTTATTTTTAGAAGTACAAGTTATAAATTCAGTATGGCATGTCAAAACACAGGCGAGATCCTTTGAAAGATTTCGTTCGAGTAAAAGCTTATTGTCTATCCCTGGTGGATCTTCTCAGTCTTTGTGCCCTCATTTTTCAAAGTGACTTTGATTCAATCTATTTGCAGAGGAACAATGGCTCAACCTAGATCCGGCAGATACAGTGCTTTGAATTGTCTCCGACTTTTAATCATATCCCTTTTAATGCTTATTGAGATTTTGTTACTTTGTATAGATAAGCAGTTTTTATGGATACTTATCAAACTGTTTTGGGGTAAATAAATTGTAAAGGAGTCTTGTAAGTTTCATATAACAATAGAAATAGACCTACATATACAATAAGAACTAATCCACTATAAGAACTAAAGAATCCACAAAAAATTATGAGGAGACAAGGATAATTATTTGGATTTGGCATGTGTGTGGATTGGTTCTTTGTCGTATAAGTACAGAGACTACTTGTTATCAACAGCCATTTAGCAGAAACGGCTTATGTTTATTGTGTATATAATAAGTGAATTTCATAAACAACCCTTAACGTCCCACTGCTGGGCTCAGGTCTCCTCTCAAGAGAGGGTTAAGGCCATACGTCCCCACGCTGGCCGAGTGCGGGTAAGTGTAAGTGAATATAGAGGTTGGTAAGTTTTTATTTGGATAAGTCATTTAATATCAAATGACTTCGGCCATTTGTTGGCCTTTGCTGTTCTTCAAGAAGGTTTTTATTTTACATTTCTGATATTAGTTTTTATATTAGTTTCAGTCACGTTTAGGTGCACTATTAATAGGTGTATTAATAGTGCACCTAAACCAAAAAAACACTAGTATTACCTCTTTATGTATTTATATCAGTTGTTTAGTACCCATAACACAAGCTCTGCTTACTTTGGGACTAGATGATGTTGTGTGTAAGATGTCCAAAATATTTAAAAATAACAATATTTAAACCTTTTGCGTATTGAAGCCTGCCAAAGAGACTCCACTCTGCCCAATGGAAGCTATCTGCTTGATATAAGCTCAAGCGAGCTCTGAGACACGGAAATTGAGACCCCAAATCTCAATCCCTACTATAATATTATAAATGCGAAAGTAACTCTGTCTGTCTGTGTCTTACGCTTTCACGCCTAAATCATTGAACCGATTTTGATGAAATTTGGTATGAAGATAGAACTGAACTTGGGAAAGGACATGGGCTACTTTTGAACCGCGGGCGAAAGCTAGTATTAAACATTTCTATAATCAGAAAAACTTAGTAGTATTTTCTGCCCAAACCAACCCAAGATCTCTTAATCAGCAGCCGCATTCACTAAGAGACCTACAAATATAACCTTAATTGTATAGGCAGGAAACTGCCGAAATATAATTACGTTAAAATAAACCATCAATAAGTCTTCAGTAAACGAAAACTTTCTATTACAAGGTTCTATTTTGTATAAATTCTAAAGGACAATAAACCGTGGCCTTTTGTTAGGCAACCTTGTCTAAGTAATATTAAAAACGCAATGTGAACTTTACAGTTTTGAATAAAGTTTATTCAAACAAAATTTACGTCGTTAAATTCTTCCATTATCCTTCATAAAATTAAAATGTTGATAGTAATTTTAATCTCTTAAATATATTGGGTTCATCAATCATCATCAACAGCCTTTAACAGTCCACTGCTGGACATAGGCCTCTCCTTAAAAAGGAGGTATTGGCCTACTATACCACGCTGGCCAGACGGGTTGGTATAGGGTTGGTTTCAAGTTTTCCTTCTCTTTGCATTGATGTTGTCTTGCGTAGTTTATCCCTTAGTCGCCTTTTACGACACCCACGTGGGATGATTATGGGTGGTGACACTCTGTATTCTTAATCCGTCACCACACGGATGAAATATATTGGGTTACAAAAAACTATATTCAAATTTTGTAAACAGTAAGCCTGGCCGAAAATGTCTGATTTACGGGATATAACACAGCCTTAAAATATGGGTACACCTTTTTTCCCCTATATAAATAGGGATTACCGTATTATTATCGATATCGGAATTGAAATTGGGGTATGTATAAGTTATCGGTAATTCGAAGTATTAATATAAAAAGCTCGAGGAGATTTATTGTGTTGAAATCGTAGAGCAATATTTATAATTATTGACACTTGATTACACACACAACATTAACATATGTAAAATACTAAGTTTGCATTATTACTGCATTAAAACCACATCTATTAAAAACAAGTCAAACTTGAGAATGATGCAGAATTATCTGACCAGACCACCATGGTATGGATCACCATGCTGCATTGCCTACCCTCACAATGTGGATGGTGGCCCCTACTCTTGGATTTTACCCATGCTTTCCATCAGGCAGAGTAGAGTCAATTTGGAAGGTTTAAATATAAAAAAAACTTGTTCACTTAGCATTTGTCTTGGTGTATTTGATGCCTACAAAAGTAAGTTTACAGACTTCAAAACTTCATCATGATAGACTACTTTTGTCCCGATGATCGATATTTATGTGGGTGGAACCGTGAGTAAAAACTAGTCAAGTAAAGCTTTGAATTCAAAGAAAATAAATTAAATAGTGTTAAATAATCACTTTCATTTCACTTCAGTCACAAACTAAAAGCTTTTGACATTGCCATTAAACTATAAAAAGCGGCCAAGTGCGAGTCGGACTCGCCCATGAAGGGTTCCGTATCAGCAAGTAACATCATATATAAGTTCTTGTAGTTCGTTATAACTTTCATCGATGTTTTTATACTAGTGTATTGACTGGATGAAAGGTAATTGCGTGTAACGATTTATGACGTATTAAAAAAAACTACTCACTAGATCTTGTTCAAACCAATTATCGTTGGTAGTTTACATGGTAATGTATAACATATATTTTTTTTAGTTTTGTCACTCTCTTATTTTAGAAGTTAGAGGGGGGGGGACCACACATTTTTCCACTTTGGAAGTGTCTCTCGCGCAAACTATTCAGTTTAGAAAAAAATGATATTAGAAACCTCAACATCATTTTTGAACACCTATCCATAGATACCCCACACGTATAGGTTTGATAAAAAAAAAATTTTTAGTTTCAGTTCCAAGTATGGGGACCCCCAAATTTATTGTTTTTTTTCTATTTTTATGTAAAAATCATAATGCGGTTCACAGAATACATCGACTGACCAAATTTCAACAGTATAGCTCTTATAGTTTTGGAAATAATTGGCTGTGACATACGGACGGACAGACAGACAGACAGACAGACAGACTTGACGAATCTATAAGGGTTCCGTTTTTTGCCATTTGGCTACGGAACCCTAAAAAGTTAATACTAAAACAAAGATAGAAATAAATTATCCCAACTTAAATGTTTGAGTTATATATTGAAGGTCGAAAGAGAGATTGCTTTGACTGGCTGAAGGGCATTGAAAGGGGAGACGAAACCACTTATAGCTCATGGTACATGGGTTCAAGCAATGTGTTAAAGTTCATTAAAATATAATGACATAGAGCAAAAATTTGTTGCCTTAAGTTTAGATTTTGCCTACTATAAGTTATTTTTGACCAATCCAACGCTAAACAATACGAAGTTCTGTGACACACTGTTGCATTTTGATAGTCACTTTTTAACCGACTTCAAAAAAAAGGAGGAGGTTCTCAATTCGTCGGAATCTTTTTTTTTTGTTTTTTTTTTTTATTATGTATGTTCAGCGATAATTTCGTCGTTTATAAACCGATTTCAAAAATTCTTTTTACATTGGAATGGGCGTAGCTTACAGGTGGTCTCATTGTCACCATATCGAGATCTGATGATGTGATCCCAAGGAAATCAAGGGAACTCCTCAAATATCATAGGCACAATGACGCGAATTGGGTTTTTGGAATAGTTATTAATTGAAGTCGGTTCCTTTTTGTTAAAATTATCCAATATAATATTTATAGCGATCTTTCAATAATTAGAACAGAGTAAAATGGAATAAACTTAAATAAACACCAGTTAATTCAATTAACATTTAAGAGCTACGCAATAATTAAAACATTTTACTCTGTCTAACAGAGTAAATAAGATGTAAGTGAATCTTATAGAGTTACTTTTATAAGTCGGAATTTACAGTTCAAATGCGCTGGCATTTAAGCAGATTCACTCATTAAAGATATGCTCAAAAAAACCGCAAGTGTTTCTTTTTATACAATTTATAAGATTGAACCAAAATAAATTAAATATTTAAGACAATTTCCTTAAATTACTACCGATGAAACAGCTTAATTAGAGAAAATTTTGAGTGCCACTTAATAAGCCTTATCAAGTTGAGCCCAAAGATAATACAAATTAAAAAAAGGGTGGAATTAATCTCAAATAGGGGAGGTCGAGTATCTAATTGAATAATTTCGTTTAGAAATCAAGTTAAGAAGGGCGAGAAAAGGAAAAGTCAAGTAGCACTGCTGACTAAGGTAATTAAAGTACAAAATTCCACGAAAATTTTAATGATGGCCTTTAGAATTACATCCAGAATGAGAGCGAGAAGAAACTCGCTAATGGCAATGTAATTTTTAACACTATTGATAGTGCAAAGACAAATAATGAAAAAATATATTGGATGATGACAATATTTTCTTAAACCACGATATGGTAGTAAGAGCCAAAATCGATCAAAGTGGTGTGCACTGGGAGATGTACCTAAGTCCAGCAGTGGACTGCCATGATGATTGTAGTAAAGTAATGTGTTGGAATCTAACCAACTAAAATTATAAGTACTTACTGCCTTTTGCAAGGTATTTGGATATACTTTAAGAAGAAAGTCTTTTAGAAATCCTGCATCCTTCGAAAACTAATGAAATATCAGGCGGCTTTACAATCACATGTGTAACAAGTCTCTCACATCTTCGAGTTCAAACCAACCAACGAAGTAAATCATTTGAAATCCGTTTCGCTTAAGGGAATTTGAAGTTATTTAATAATTTGTTTCACCTCGCCAGGGACAAAGCAAGGTTTTCAAGGCTGATGTCCAACCCCCAGTAATTGAAGAGGAACAACAAGAAGAAGAAGAATGATTTGTTGATTAAGTATTTATATCTTAAGATTAAATTTTATTATGAGGTTATCTAATCCCAAATCTTGCTTATTCTATAGGATATTTTTATATCAAAAGTTTTTTTTTACTGCCTTGTTAGTCTAGTGGTTAGCGTATGCGGCTGCTGATCAAGAGGTATCGGGTTCGATTGCGGGGTCGGACTAAATGTTTGTACAATCTGCAAATATTTGTTTCATAGTTTGGGTGTTTTCGATGCATAAAATGTAAGTATTTAAAAACATTTTTTTATGTATTTTTACTTACTTAAAAAAGACAACTCCCGCATTAGGAATATGAATTCCTGTGTCACGGGGGACTTTACAAACATACATGAAACGGACACAAAGAACACCCAGACTCAGAACAACAATTTTTGAATCACACAAAGTGTTATCCCACGTGGGATTCGAACCCACGACACTTGGCGCAGTAGAGAGCGGCGTGGCGACCGCTTAAACCACTAGGCCAACCGTGCAGTCAAATTTATATCAGTTGTCTAGACAACTTAGTTTGGGACTAGATGATGTTGTGTTTTATTTATTTATTTATTTATTTAAACTTGCTGCACATGTTGTACATAGGCGGACTTAATGCCATAAGGCATTCTCTGCCAGTCAACCTTCAGGCGGTGTAGAAATACGATACGGTAGGTGCAAGGACTGAATATTTTCACATGAATAAAGTTTACAATATTAAATAATTATGAGATAAACCTAAATTAAGTAATACTAGTATACACAAATAATAATAATAAATAATAATAAGTTAACTTAGTACTTTGTATATTAATAAATACACATAAATATAATCCATTACTTAACACATAACATAAATATAATGTAAATACACATACATATATATTATATATAATCAATATAAAATACAATGACGGGCACTAGTGTTGTGACTGTACTGCCAGTTCACCCTGAAGAAGTTCGCGCACTTTTATCTTAAATGTAAGGCGGTTTGTGGACATCCTGATTTCGGCAGGCAGTGCATTCCAAAGTAGGACTGACTGCACATAGAAGGAAGAATGGATGAAGTCGGAGGTGTGTGAAGGGCATAGAAGGAGTAAGTTATTAGTTGACCGAAGACTTCGATCGTGATTTGAACATAAAAAGCGGAAGTGTGGTACCAGGTATTTGGGCAATGATGGAGAGTTGAGGAAAGAAAAGAGAAAAGTCAGAGCACGTAAACTGCGGCGCTGACGAATTGGGAGCCATTGTAATTGGGAACGAAAAGCAGACACATGGTCATACTTGCGAAGATTGAAAACGAATCGAATGCAGTTATTAAGAAGGCGGTCTAATTTATTGAGGAGATCTGCATTCAGGTCAAAATAACACACATCACCATAGTCAATTAAGGGAATAATTAAGGACTGCATTAGCGTAGCCTTGGTTCTAACCGGAAGAAAATTCTTGAGACGGTATAAGGCGCGGAGACAAGAGGTGACTTTCTGACTAACGTGTGCGACTTGTGGTCGCCAATCAAGTGTCGAGTCCAAATATAGCCCCAGATTCTTTACCACTGTGCTCAGGGGTATAGTTACGTTGTTGTAGATAACTGGTGGAACGACTGTCATATCCATCCTACTCAGCATTTGCTTGCTCCCCACGACAATAACCTGACACTTGGTTGGATTTACCGACAACCCAAACCTCGTTGACCAGTTCTTTATGAAGTCCAAGTCTTTGTTGACTTTGTCGATTGCGTATGAGATGTCTTCAACCCTTGAATGCGTGTACACTTGTAGGTCATCAGCGTATAGGTGATACGAACACTGAAGATCTTGGGTTATGAGATTGATAAATATTGAGAATAACAAGGGAGATAATATGCCGCCTTGAGGGACGCCAGTGCGAAGATCACACCAACTCGACGACAAGTCATCAATGTGGACACACTGTTGACGTCCCTGAAGATATGAGGAAAACCATTCCAGAACTTCTGAGGACATCATAAGATGGGAAAGGATGGCTAGAAGAACCTCGTGACATACGGTGTTGAAGGCATTTGAGAAATCAATCATAGCCAGCACTGTGACTTTGGTGTCCTCCATACCCTGCCGTATATCGCCCGTCACTTTGAGGAGAGCGGTGGTTGTACTGTGGCCAGGTCTAAACCCAGATTGTAAAGGACTGAGAAGGTTCTGCCGATAAACAAATTGTGAAAGCTGCCTATGAACACAGGCCTCTAACACTTTGGAAAGAAAGGGAAGTATAGAAATTGGTCGAAAGTGTTCAGGGAGGGAGGGGTTAGTTTTCTTGGGTAAAGGAATAACGAAAGCCTTACGCCAGAGCGAGGGAAAGATACCAGAATCAAGTGAAAAATTTATGATATGGGATATTGCTGGAAGAATGTGGTCAAGGATAGGAACAATCATGCGACGGCTGATGCCGTCACATCCCACAGCATTGGAACGGATGGATAGGATAATCTTCTTGATGTCCTCAGAAGATACCGGAGAAAACTCAAAGGATTCGATAACAGGGTGAGTTAAACTAGCTATATAGTTTATGGTTAGACTCTTGGTTTGATGATCCATCTGTGGTGCTGTTGAGAAATGGCGATTTATATCATCTAAACCAATTGTCATTTTGACCTCTGGGCGGTGTTGTTTGCCGATGCCCAGTGTTCCAAGGAACTTCCACATGCTGGAAATTGGAGAGGATTCTATATTTTGAATTATGTGACGGCGTTTAGCGTTTCGTATCACCTGGTTACACCGGTTCCTGGCAGTCTTAAAAAGGTTCCATTTCTCTTCGCTGCGATCCCTCTTGTACCTGTTAAAGCAACGATCTCTTCGTCTCATAGCAGTTCGAATTTCCTCCGTCATCCATGGAGCAGGGGAGCGCTTTAATTTAACAGCCCTCATAGGTGCGTGGACATCAAACAGGTCAAAAACTGCGTTATTAAAAATATTAACCTTGTCGTTGATGTCAGTAGCTGCTCTCAAATCTGACCAATCTAATGCGGAAGCATCCGCACACAGTTTTTGGACGTCCATTCGTCCATAACTACGAACATGCTTAATTTTGGGAGGAGATTTAGGGGGTTTTAGGATATAAGTGAGGAAGATCAAGTCATGATGGGAAAATCCAGGAGCAGGGCATTGACCATGGGAGTGGATAAGATGAGGAGCAGAGGTGATCATTAGGTCAAGCCAAGTATCCTGGTGCTCAATGTTATAATGAGTTGCTTGAAGAGGAAGGACGTGGAGGGAAGCAGATTGGATGATGTGGAGGAGATTACGAGTACGAGGAGAATTAAATGCCAAAATATCGGTGTTAAAATCGCCCATAATGATGTGGTGTGAGTATTCCGACCCTAAAGATTCCAGAACTGTTTCCAGACTGGAGAAGTAGTTGACAGCAGGGGGACAATAAACTACCCCTAGCAAAACCTTGGAACCCTTGACACAAACTTCAAGGAAAAGGTATTCCGCGGTAGTGGAAAAATCAGAAGAGGAAGTAGCGAGGATTTTGAAGGGTAAGCAGCCACGGAGGTAGATGGCCACCCCACCACCTCTCCTCGACTCAAGTCGATCGTTGCGTATGAGAACAAAGTCAGTGAGAGGATAAGATGTAGAAGGTAAGTGAGGCTTAAGCCAAGTTTCCGAAATCAGGATGGCGTGCACATTATTATCAGTGAAAGTTTCAGTCAATTCGCTAAAGTGACTGGGGACACTCTGAGCGTTTATATGACACACATTTAGTAAAGATTTGGTTTGATAGTTAAATAAGTGTCGTAATTGTTCCCCCAAGGTATCTGGCAGCGAACTGAAGCTCTCATCTCCAGAGGAGTCGTTGGCAGAAAAGTAAACTTCATTATTGGTGTCATCGTTATGTTCAAGCATAGTACAGCCGTATATGTATTATAATAAATATCGAAAAAAAAAGATAATATATACAAAAAAATAAAAAAATATACAAAATAAATATAAATATATAATACAATAAATTAATTATATATATAAGATATTACCTTGATCGCAGTCGGATTACATCTCTACACCACCCGCCAGCTCACAAAAACAAAATTAAAATTAACACATAACAAACCAATATGAGAATACGAACAAATTATGGAACAAAATCAAAATTTAAAAAGAAAAGAAAAAGGAAGCACAAAGTGAAAACTATTATAGAAGCAAGAAACGGAACGGACCCGTCATGTGTGACAATTGATAGATTATTTGACAGATGTGATATCTGTCACGATCGTAAACATTTTGACGTGTTTATTGTAAATAAAAGTATATAAAATAAAAGTTGAGGGTACAAAATAGTGAGTTAGCTAGCAACTATGAAAGTATGTAAACAAACAAAAATTAAAATGAAAGTCGTGAATTACTAGCGCCTCCGCGAACTCTTATTATTGGTGCCCGAGTTCACATCACCGGGATCACTCCCGCTTGTGGATAATGTTTTTGGAAACTTGATTAATAGTGGCTTTAGCTCGTCCATAGATGTTACCTTATACCTGCTATTTTCGCCTGCTTTAATGACTATTATGCCATCCTGTGTCCAACAAGACGACATGCCAAAATGCTGTCGGGCCTCGATAAAAACTTTCTGGCGTATTTTAGTGAGAAATTCTCTTACCGCGAATCCGGAACCCTTTAAAGCACTTTTAGACTTCCAAACTGCACATCTAGCCTCTGCGGTAGTGAACCTCACCAATATTGGCCGGCGATGTTCTTTAGAGGGTGCTCCAATGCGATAGCAGTGCCTTATGTTGAGCTGTGAGATGTCTTGAAGACCCATCCTCTTATTCATGACCTCAAGCAGAGTTGCACCACAGTCTTCCTTGATGGCCTCTGGTACTCCTAAGAATAACAGTGATTTGTGTCGATGCCGAGTCTCCATAACATCAACCATGTTAGTGCATTCAGCTATTTGCTTACGCAGAAGACCCAGCATAGCAAACATCAGTTCCCGGAAGGTCTTAAACTCCTCAGACACCCGTGCTACTGTCTCCTTATTGTTTCCACCAGAATGAAGTTGTGCTTCCAGTTGAGCCATCCTTCTAGAGAAGCTCTCCTCCAAATTATTCTGTGCTTCCTGTACTTCAGATAATTGAGGCATTATTGTGATTTTTTAGTGTTTTAAAATTTGCTGTAAACTGTTATTGTGTTGTGCTGGCAGGTGGTAAAAACACAAGTCTTAGCTCATGTAATCACTATTAAAACTGTAAGTACAATCACTCTTAGTCAACTACTTATTTAGTTTTAATTTGTTAATATTCTATTCATTAAATTAATTAAATAATCTAAGAGCTCTTTTTCAATGAGTGTTAACTTTTTTAGCACCTACCCGAAAAAGTCTTAGAGTTTTAGATGTCCAAAAATATTTATTTATTTATTATTATTTATTTTCTTGATAATATTTTCAGAATATCACACAGTGTATAAGATATAAACCCACGGTATTATATTTCACATATGTAATATATAAACTAGCTGACTCGGCAGACTTCGTACTGACTCAATCGATAAATAGAAGACCTAAACTTTTGTATAAAATAAACTTAAAAGAAACAAAAGGGAATCCATAATTAATAAAGCAAATTGCAATTAATTTTTATATATTCACCTTTTAAACTTTCTCTGGACCACAAATAGTTCAAGACCAAAATTAGCCAATCGGTCTAGCCGTTATCGAGTTTTAGCGAGACTAATGAACAGCAATTCATTTTTATATATATAGAAAGATATACCTATTGGCATAAAATCCTTGTAAACAGACAATATGGAACAAGTTATTTATCTACGTAACTTAAGTATAGGTAAGCTCATACTTTAGGTGTTAAGATCAGACAGTTACACTCTTTAGAGTATTTTGGAGTAATTAATCCTTACTTCACTGTTTTTTAGAAGTGCTCCGAACCAATTAAAACTTATAATTGACTTTTTTGACAATCATCATCGTAATATTACGGAGGCGTTAGTTGCTTGTCTTCAAATGAGAATCCAAAGGAAGACCAATTTGGGCCAAAACTTCGCGCCTTTATAAGTTAGCAGGATATTGATCTGTTTCTAGAAAGTACAAGACCATAAGCTAGAAGTTTTTATAAGTCGTTTGTACCGTCCTTACCTTGAGCTTATTTGGTTTGAAATACCTATTACCAAAGATGACTTATTAATTTGTATATACTTATATATTTGTATTTGCAGACGCGTTGGTATAGGGTTGGTTGGTTGACCTGCGTCTCATGCCGCCCTGAGAGTGGCCGCGGATGGGCGGGACGGGTTTCCCGTCCGTCCGCAGTAGAGGCCAACCGCGAGGGGGCGACGTCCGAGTGTGACCGGACGTTGCCCAATTAGAGAGTCGAGATAGAGTTGGTGCCCGCAACAGTGCGGGCAGGCGCCGGTTGGAGTCCAGAAGGAAATCCCCTCCCTGGACTCCTTCCAATACAAAGGCGCAGAGAGGGTCACACCGTGTGGTTTTAGTCGGTTCGAGTCCGACACACCACCCCGCCGTAACCCCCGACGGGGTGACGGTCCGCGGGGATTTCCACACGTAAAAAAAAAAGGTTGGTTTCAAGTTTTCCTTTTTTTTGATGTTGTCTTGCGTAGTTTATCCCTTAGTCGCCTTTTACGACACCCGCGGGATGAATAGGGGTGGTGACACTCTGTATTCTTAATCCGTCACCACACGGACAATTCTAATTGTTCTAATCACCATTGTCAAAAGTATAAATATAATTTCATAAGCACATGACAAACACTTTAGGGAGCTTGAACTATATAGCAACAGTAAGTCCAAATTATAAGTAAATGACTCTGATCCACATGACATGGTTTATATTTCGTGTCCATCCTTAAAAAAATGTTCCATTCGTACTAATGATATCAATTCTTAATTACTTTTACTTCTAATATGCTCGAGTTTAAGGCATCGTTTAAGAGTGATAGACATACTTTTGAACCAAACGGTTCGTTTCAGGAACTCACAATCAGTGAACATGTTTCACCTCATTGTGATCCCGGGTTCTTTATTCGAGCGTGAAATAGCATTTCACAAGGCCGCTATAGTGTGAATGTCCATGAAATGTTCTCAATGCTTTCCAACTTCCCATCAGGTAAAATAGACTCACATTGACAAACTTTATATTAATAATAATTACTAGCTGTTTTTAGACCTTCGCGAATTTTACAGATACTCATGTTTTTTACTGTAAACGGGAGTTATTCGCGATAAAATTGAAAAAGTTACGATACCTTCTATTTTCCGACGTTTCGAACGGGTTATACCGCTACCACGAGCGGTCTATTTTATTCTACACGTGACCACGAGCGGTACAACCCGTTCGAAACGTCAGAAAATAGAAGGTATCGTAACCATTTCAATTTTTTCGCGAATAAGTCCCGTTTACAGTAAAAAACATGAATAATAACTAGGACTGTACTCCATTGTTGAATTTTCCTTTATCTACGCTATTAGGATTCCGTAGCCAAATGACAAAAACCGAAACGATTATAGATTCGTCATGTCTGTCTGTCTGTCTGTCTATCCGTCCGTATGTCTGAGCCACTTTTTGTGTATATAGACGTAAGTGTATATTTATGTATTTATACCCTCAAGAGTACCTTTACAAGTCATAATTAGTCCAACTAAAATATTTAATAGTTTGTGTAATGTTGATTAATTTGCTTGTCAGTTTGAAATGTCATAGTTAATTGACTTTATCTTTAGTTATCGCTATTAAATACGTCTCTAATGATCACTGAACTCGCTATGCTACGCTTGAACTCATTAAACTAGTCATAAACAGTGACATACTATACACTGAAGAGTTTGACACAACTTTGTTGTTTATTATGTACAACACAGAGCAATGTAACTCACTTTCATAGACAACATAGTTTGTTACCAAAATCTAAACTATACTAAAAATCAAGAGTTAGTATTTTTTACCCAATTGCGTCAGAAGGAAGTTAATGTTTTACGAGCGTATATATGTATATTCATTTCTTTTTGCACGCCCTACAGCCCAAACGGTTGCACGCATTTTGACATACGAATGTCGTTGAATTTATAAGTATTGTGGTGGTGACATAGGCTATTTATAGTTTTTCAAAATGGCGTCTGTAAATGAAAAAAAAATGAGGGGTTATGGTGTTACAGGCGGTGACAAGAAATATTTTGGTACCTTTAAGAAAAGGAAAATCGATCAAAATTACGTTTGTCAGCGCATGCAGCACTACTAAAGAGTAAGCTTAGAAAACAATGCATTACTCATTTCATTACTGCAGTCTCGTTTTTTGTTACTTTAATATTATTAGTTAGATGCGCTTGTCTATGAAAATATCATAAGAATCATAAATATCTTTTGATAAACCCATTCTTAAAAGGTAATACAAAACTTAGATGTAATGCAATTACCATAAACAAAAGCGTCTGCATTTGTTTATGATGGTGGTTATCAGTGTTTAGAATAATGTGCAAAAATAAATTTGAGACTTTTTAATTGAAATAATTCCTAATAACAACTCTAAACAATGAATAAATTCAAACTGAATTAAATGGGTCTGTCAATCCTATTTTGTAATATTACAATGACTTTGGCGTGATTTTCCTGTTTAGGTAATGAATCGAAATGGCGCCAATGCTATTGACAGCTGTCAGCCATTTTGGATAACAAAGGAATCGAGGCATAAAGCCAAAGCTAGACAAAGTTAGATGTACCCAATAATAATGTTTTGATTGTGCGAATCGGGTAGTGGCGGCTTGGATAGTTTTGTTACATAAAAACAAGATTATTTTTTCTCTGAGTTATAATGTCTGTAACAGAAGTTAAAATATCAATACAGACTTAATATTATGATATATAGAGACATATTTTTCAAAGTTTTGACTGAACGGTTGGCCTAGTAGTTTAAATGGTCGCCACGCCACTTTGTACTGTGCCAAGTGATGTGAGTTCAAATCCCGCGTGGACCATTGTGTAATTCACAAATTATTGTTCTCAGTCTGGGTGTTCTTTGTGTTTGTTTCATGTATGTTTTTAAAATCTTCGCGACACATGATTTATATTCCTAATGCGGGACTTGTCTTTTAAAAAAAAAACAAAAATCTTTTTGTGTATGTATTCTGACGTAACTATGATGTAACAAATAAATAAATAAATAAATAAATATTTGGGACAATTACACACAACGTCATCTAGCCCTAAGCTAAGCAGAGCTGGAGTTATGGGTACAAGACAACAGATATAAATACATAAACATACTTTTTTTTTGTAAACACATACATATTATATATAGAAAACACCCAGACTCCGAAACAAAAAAAGAGCACAAGAGTCCCGACGTCTGACGCACCCTGGACACTTAACACTCGGTAATGCAGAGTTTAGGTGACAAATCCTCTCACATCGATGGATCAACACAATTTCACCTAACGATGGTGTCTATGGCATAGAGAAGAATGTAGGTAAGAAGAGAACTGACTATTATTAACTAACAACTAATTTACAACATTAGGGTGTTGCAACACCCTTTTGCCCTTCATGATTCATAATTATTTATATGGACAAGAGTATTATCCAGCTGATAACTACAGAGTGTCGGTTGGTCGACAAAAGGCAAACTTAGAGATGACCAGTCCGTGGATAGTGTAAACTTAAAAAAAGAGACACCATTGTGGTTTGTTTCGGCATTTCTTCTCAGAGTGAGTTTTAGCCGGCGCCTTCTAGCTGTAAAATCCGACTTGTAAAAATATCTGTAAAAAAATTACTTGCAGAGCAAAATGTCATTTATAATTTGTTAACAGAAACTGAAACAACAGTTTTAAAGTTAAATTGTAAGCGAATAATTAAAAAACACCGGGATTCAGCATTCAAAACACTGATTTACATTGAAAATAAAGTTTCTTAAAGTTGTTAAAACCGTCTAGTCTAATAATTTCGCACAGCTCACTGGAGTTTGCAACCAATTTTTTTCTTATGGCTTTATCTTATTTTTTAATCAAACTTATCTTATGGAATGATACATTACGTATAAGAAAACATGTGATTTTAGAACGCAACAAATTTGTCAAAAACTTAAATAAAGAAAAAAATCGGTTGTCTGTAAAGTCGGTTTACTGACGATAAATTGAACGTGACATCATACGTGACGTGACGTCATAAGATTGTGCCTCTTTGTCGCTCGTTCCGCGCTCTCGCTTGCACTTCAAGCCTTAAATAGAATCCCTCAGAGCGAGGTAACGGCGCATGAGTCATGTTTTTTCGTGCGTGCAGCCGGCTCCATCGAATTATAAGACGTTGTCGCATCAAAAGAATTTGGCAATTAACTCTTTTATCACATAACTAAGGATTCTTAATACTCTACACAAAGTATCATAATCAACTCAAGATACTTTGCTAAAGTATTATATTAAGCATGTTTTAGTAGCTTTTCAGTAATAAATTTACGACATGAAACTTTATGGACGAGATATAATAAGACTTTACAATTTATGAGAAAATCGATGCATGTTTACACATGTCTTAGCGTATTCTACTCTTTAATACCTGAAATGATTATTTTTAGGGTTCCTTAGCAAAAATGGCAAAAAACTCCCTTATGGATTCGTCATGTCTGTCTATCTGTCTGTCTGTCCGTATGTCACAGCCAATTATTTCCGAAACTATAAGAGCTATACTATTGTAATTTGGTCAGTCAATATATTCTGTGAACCGCATTAAGATTTTTACATAAAAATAGAAAAAAAACAATACATTTTGAGGGTCCCCATACTTGGAACTGAAACTCAAAAATTTTTTTTTCATCAAACCTATACGTGTCCTATGTACTACGTAACCTATATCTATGGATAGGTGTTGAAAAATGATGTTGAGGTTTCTAATATCATTTTTTTCCAAACTGAATAGTTTGCGCGAGAGACACTTCCAAACTGGAAAAATGTGTGTGTCCCCCCTCTAACTTCTAAAATAAGAGAGTGATAAAACTAAAAAAATATATATGTTGTACATTACCATGCAAACTACCAACGAAAATTGGTTTGAACGAGATCTAGTGAGTAGTTTTTTTTTAATACGTCATAAATCGTAACACGCAATTTACCTTTCATCCAATCAATCCACTAGTATAAAAACATCGATGAAGGTTACAACGAACTACAAGAACTTTTATATGATGTTACTTGCTGCTACGGAACCCTTCATGGCCAAGTTTTTAATTTATATAGGAAAATGCTAAACGCTTTTACGTAAGTACTTTACCAAAAACTAGTGACATTAAAGTTTGAACTCTAAAATCAGTACAACAAGAATTCTTTTTGAAATTTTCCTTTCATTGTTATCCAATCTTATCGTAGAAATTGTCGCAAAGGTCTGTAAAACGTTTGCTGGTTTCTGTTGTCTGTGGACACAACACAATCAACACTTATAGCAATACTGAAACACATCTTAGATTAATTAATTTAAATGTTTTTCAAGGTTTCAGCACTCAAGACATAGTACAGAGACGCTGATGTGACCACTGAATGTTTTTCGTTTAGATTAATTAATTGTTTATCTAAATTGGAATCGGTTATGTAAGAAATTGAAAAGGTATTGCAATCAATTTATTTATTTTTGAGTTATCAGACATCTTAAATACAACGTCGTCTGGACCCAAACTTAGCAGAACATGTTGCACAGAGGTAGCAGTTAAGCAACTGATATAAATACATACATACCCGTGTGGTGACGGATTAAGAATACAGAGTGTCACCACCCCTATTCATCCCGCGGGTATCGTAAAAGGCGACTAAGGGATAAACTACGCAAGACAACATCGATGCAAAGAGAAGGAAAACTTGAAACCAACCCTATACCAACCCGTCTGGCCAGCGTGGTATAGTAGGCCAAAACGTCCTTTCTAAGGAGAGGTCTATGTCCAGCAGTGGACTGTTAAAGGCTGTTGATGATGATTGATGATAAAAACAAAATACCTTTTTTGTAAATACATACATATTGTACAGAGAACTTTAACTTACACATAGAGACTTCAAGCACAGCAGCCGCATACGCTACAGCGCCATCTAGGTAATCAAACTTTCAGAAATACAGGAAAGTTACTAATAATTGGAAAGATGCCAATACGCTTGAGTTGAAAACTAGAAGCACCATTTGAAACATGTTAGGATCACTTGTAACTTTATAATTTTAACAAAAAGGAACCGACTTCAATGAAAAACTATTCCGAGTACCCAAATCGCGACATTGTGCCTATGATATTTGAGGAGTTCCCCCGATTTCCTTGGGATCTCATCATCAGATCCCGATATGGTGACGATGGGACCACCTGTAAGCTACGCCCATTCCAATGCAAAAAAAATTTTTTTAAATCGGTTCATAAACGACGAAATTATCGCTGAACATACATAAAAAAAAAGATTCCGACGAATTGAGAACCTCCTCCTTTTTTTTGAAGTCGGTTAAAAAAAAAAACCGACGAATTGAGAACTTCCTCCTTTTTTTTTAAGTCGGTTAAAAAAAAATCAACAATAGTATTGAATAATTAGTAGCGACAAGATGAAATCAACAACAAAGATGTTTGCCCAAGTACTTTAGAATCACCGAGTTTCCTAATATATCAACATGAACCTTACAAAACAAACATCCTTCAGTCGTTCAACAAAGAGCCTTGACTTGAAGCGGCTCAACAAACGCCTCCACGGAACGTGCAGCACGACGACAGGTGAAGTCAACGCACGCAACTGGGTCAGTGACTTTAGGGTTGACACTTACTAATAGGCATAACATTCACTTCTGTGAATACGCGAGTAGAATAAGTAATTTGATGAAAGCCCCTATGTAGGCGTTAATAATTTTAATTTGTACTAGCTTCTAAGTTGTGCCCGTGGTTGTAAGTATATTTCATTTCTATGTACATTTTATCGTATATGGTGGAATATTATCTGCTTATTAAATTTAATTAAAACTCACCCATCAGATTGAATGTCATGAAGTGAATAGAAATTCATACACTCACAAACTGTAAGAGTTACAAAAGTTCTTATGCTGTTTCAGACAATACAATACAATATATCGGTATTTTAAATCCAATAAGATATTCTGAAGTGACTAAATAGCAAAAGTCTAAAGTTTTCACTTTTTTAAAAGTTATAAAATTATAGCTCGCTTTTACCTTTTGTGTAGAGAACACATAATATATTCTTTTTTTTTGGGTTTCGTAGTTCATGATTCGGAACCCAAAAAAAAAAGATTGATTGACCCTCCGTCCGTCCTTGACTTTGCGTCTGAACGGTTAATGCTAAAAAGATGAATCTTAAAATATGTTTTTATCACGTCAACAAATAAAATCACGAAAATTATTTTATTGAGCTATTTTACTAATGGGGGACTCGTAAAGTGGGGCTCGATTTTTTTCTCGCGTCTACCGTATCGCGTGAGGTATTATTCGATAGATTTTTAAAGACGTTGAGAGGTTGATAAGACGATTTTTTTATTTAGATATCCGTTCGCGAGTTACTCAACTTAAACTTTCTTGTAAAATTCACTTTATAAAAAAAGGCTTAGATAACTTTGTTACAAGGCCTAACTTGAAAAATGCGCTAACTTGGAAAATTTCTTGCAAAAATTACTTCATTTTATAAATATTATTTACTTATTTTTTTAAGCTGACAACCCTATATTAGCACTGTGTCCCACCGGAACACTAAACGTCACTGAGTCACGACACTGTAAGAAATCGTCTTCTGTAAAATCGATACTTAAATAATTCTGCTCTACATACTTTTATAACTGCGAGTTTTACAGTTTTAGCATTTTTTATTTGGCCTATTTATTCATACTGCTATAATTGTCTAGGTTAATTTTTGTTAAATAAGACAACTCTTGCATTAGGAATATAAATTCCTGTATCTTGGGGGATTTTACAAATATACAAACAACAATTTGTGAGTCAAGCAAAGTGTTATCTCACGTGGGATTCCACGACACTTGGCGCAGTTGAAAGCGGCGTGGCGACGGCTGAAACCACTAGGCTCACCCTGCAGTCAAAAAAGATACAATCATTGATACACCAAAGTGACTCTCATCTGCCTGATGAAAAGCATGAGTAGAATCTGGATAGTAAATGGTTATGTATAGTTTTTTTAATAATAATCCCTACTAATATTATAAATGCGAAAGTAACTCTGTCTGTCTGTCTGTCTGTTACGCTTTCACGCCTAAACCACTGAACCGATTTTGATGATATTTGGTATGAAGATAGAACTGAACTTGGGAAAGGACATAGGCTACTTTTTACTGCAAAAATCGAGATACAAAGGCCAAAGCTAGGTGATTATAAAAATACATAAATCGGAGAAGTCAAAATCTATCACTGTTTATCTCCTGTCAATACTTCACAGGTTGCTAGGCATAACACATTTGCATGGCAACCACAATGATAGTTTGTAAATGACATATAGACCAGTAGACTAGGGTGGATAATTTTTTGAAAACAAATAAAATTATATTAGGATGAAACCTATTGGAAAAGAAGGAGAATATTATTATAAAAATGAAAGGAAAAATAATTTACGGGCGAACTGAGATCGGGAAGGGGTAGGGGGGAGGTTTTCGGGTCCTTTAAGCGGAGCGTGAAAAAGCATCTCACTAAGCCGCCATAGTGTGGGTCGCCATACATTATTGTCTGCATTCGCAGCAAGTGTGGTAGCCCCGACTCTTGGATTCTGCTCATGCTTTCCATCAGGCAGGGTAGAGTCACTTTGGATGGCTAAATATATAAAACAAAGTGTAAAAATCTCGATTTCCGGCATAACTACAAGGAAAAAAGTTAAATGTCAAAGTTGTAGGTAATTAAAAGATCTAAAACTTTTAGGGTTCCGAAGTTTATGACTTCGAACCCTTACAGATTCGTCATGTCCGTCTGTCCATCCGTCCGTCCGTCCGCCCTCGACTTACCGTCCAAACAGTAAGTGCTGGAAAGATGAAACTTTGCATGAATATTGTATTGTAATTACGTCGACAAAGTGCTACAATAAAATTATGAAAAATATTTTTATTTAGGGTACCCTACACGTAAAGTGGGGATGTTTTTTTTTTCTCGAGGCTACCCCATCATGTGGAGTATCATTATATAGGTCTTTTAAAAACATTAAAGGGTTGTTAAGACAATTTTTCGATTTTGGTATCCGTTTGCGATTTTTTGTAAAAACAGGGCGTCCCCCCCCCCTCTCTAAAAGCTAAACGGCCGGCTCAAAAAATCTGAAAAAATTCGTGATAGTGGTCCATATAATAAATTTTAAATGGAAACTATAACGAATTAGATGACTTTGTTAGTTCAGGAGTTATAGAGGCTTATCTTCTACAATGTGCTTACTTGGAAAACGTCATACAACGCATTAATACGTAAACATAACAATTATCCATTGGATACAATTTCTAATTCACGTACCATTATGGGTGACTGAGGAACCCTTTCCTGTGCGTGGCCTGACACGCACTTGGCCGATTTTTTATTTACACTTTTTTCACATAACCTCAAATTATATGTGAAAAATTCAAAAAACCAAGTTTTTGTTTTTTTATTTTTATCTTTTACAAATACAATTATTTCTAAACGTTTAGTGACATAAAAAGGTAAGTTTAGTGAAAACTTACCTTTTTATGTCCAGAATACACTGTAATTTATTTGATTTGAAATATTTATTTTTTCACCCTATTTTGACTTAATATCGGAAATTCACCCGTCAAAATATTTACTTATTTCAAAAAATTGGGGTGTTTTCTGTTTGATGAAATCTCTACTTTCCGATGGCGTAATCCCTACTAATATGTATTTTAAATGCGAAAGTAACTCTGTCTGTCTGTTACGCTGTCACCACTGAAACTGATTTTGATGAAATTTGGTATGAAGATAGAACTGAACTTGGGAAAGGACATAGGATACTTTTTATCGCGAAAATAAAGGTAGAAGGGTTTGAAATAGGGGACGAAAGTATGTTTCGAAGTTCCTTATTATCAAACATAAAATCATGTAAGATTGTTTAATCTACCCTTACCGTGTCGCTCGATATAAACGAATTCCACGCGGGCGAAGCCGCGGGCGGAAAGCTAGTAATTTATATAAAATCAAAATGAAAAACCTACGTGAGTGGAGTTCATATTTTTTAAAGATAAAAGATCTGCTCACGTGTTGGGCCCTTTATCAAACTGTGAAGTAAGTAGTCGCGTGGGTGGTAGGCACCTAAGACTGATGTGATTGGTGACGGAATAAAAAAAAAGAAATAGAGTGCTCCAGATTATGAATAAGCTGTAACCATTACTTCCTTCGATCGTACATATGCCTGTCTGTCTGGTCATGATAAACTTAAAAACCACTTTTTTTATTTTTTTTATTTGATGCCTACCAATGTGACTCCACTCTGCCTGTTGGTAAGCATGAATAGAATCCAAGAGTGGGGCCACCAGACTGCCTGTGATGCAGGAAGTACTGCGATACCTACCCAAACTATGGCGGCTTTGTGAGATGCTTTTTCACACCCCTCTTAAAGGATCCGAGATCATAATGGGACGGAAACACGTGGGATGGTAGCGAGTTGCAGTTTCAAACCGCTCGGCACAGGAAAGAAGAGCTAAACCACTGCACCAATTTTGATGAAATTTTGCACCCAGATAGTCTAAAGCAAGCACAGGCTACACACGGACGCATTCGCGGGAGAAAACTAGTAGTATATAAATGTTGGTTTACCGCCAGAAAGCAGCAGATTGCTCAAACATTGAACAAAACACTTTAACTATAACTTCGACATGACTATTACGCTGCATCGTAGAACTCCCAAAAGCAAACGAAATGTTGTTTTACATTAAGTCAATAATAATAAAAACACCAAACGCCCAAACGAGGCCAAACCTTTTCAAATTAAAGGGTTGTATTTTCAAGAAAACGTAAAAGTGTATTAAGAACGATTGCAAACGTTTTCCAAAACTCATTCCGTGTTTACTGACTGATACGTAGTTACGATTCGTACAATTGAATTCAATACAATTGTACGCACAGTTGTTAAGTTTGGGGTTACTGTTTAAAGGGTATTACTTTGTTCCGGGACATTTATTTTCAGTGTTGTGTACAGTTACTTCCAAAAATCTTGTATTGAAATGATCTTACTTTTATTTCTCACCAGCTGGATGCCTGATCTTTATTTAAAAATAGATCACTTGCTTTTATTTTTATTAATAAAATAATAGTCCCAAACTAAGCAGAGCTTGTACTAAAGGTACTAGATAACTGATATAGATACATAAACATACTTTTTTTTTATAAATACATACATATTGTACATAGAAAACACCCAAATTCCGAAACAAATATTTGCGGATCACACAAACATATCCTGGGAATCGAACCCGAGACCTCTTGATCAGCGGATCATTGTGTACCTTGAAGAGCGTAGGTGAGCACTAGCGTATGCGGCTATACGCTAGTGCTCAAATACGCTCTTCAAGGTACACACATGCCAGTACGTTTTATGTCTTTAGATATATATATATATATATCATATAAAACACCTCCGTTACTGACCGAATTTACTATCCCTACTATAATATAAGTGCGAAAGTAACTCAGTCTGTCTGTTACGCTTTCACGCCTAAACCACTGAACCGATTTTGATGAAATTTAGTATGAAGATAGCACTGAACTTGGGACAGGACAAAGGCTACTTTTTACCGCGATAACCAACATACACGCGGGCGGAAGCTAGTTATGCATATATATCACAACGTATTACAAAATAAAGTCCTCCACCGCGTCTGTCTGTCTGTCTATCTGGTGCTATAAACTCAAAAATACTAAACTGATTTAAATGAAATTTTGTACCCAGATAATCTATGGCCTGAGAAAGGACATAGACGCGAGTGGAACAGCGGGTAGAGCCGCGTTCTAAGGCTAGTATCAAATAAATAAACAGTGTTAAATATTTTTGGCGCTTCAAATGAGCACTTGGCGTAAATACTTTAATTCTGAGAAATATTTATCAAAAAACCTCTACGTTGGAAGTAAATACTGAAGGCACGGAAAACTGAACCCAAAAATTATAAAGCGATAAAAAATAATTTGCAAAAACTGAGATGAGAACCAGGTTCTGCCGTGAGCGGGCAACGGAAGCATAATTGAATTATTTCGTTAAAGTAATGAAACTGTATCTCAGGCGATTCCAAGAGAAATGCATAAAGAATTTTATCACGAAAACGACGGAGCAAAGATTTGGTTCCCAGATGTGGTTTAGAATTAATTTAAATTTCGTTTTAGGGGTGAAAATAATAAATACATATATAATTTAGCTAATTCTGCATACAGCTAAAGTCAAAGCTCGTGTTTATGTCGTGAAAGTCAATAAATTGGTCTTTGGTCTAGGAATACATTTATTATTATAAAAAAATTATCTAAATATATGTATATAGCGCATATAAATATGACGTAATTAATTTATCTTATATAAGTAGTTACTTTAAACATTTAATCATCCATGTCAATATATCTTGTAATCTTCTCGTTAAAAACAGTTTCACTCCTCCTCTTGAAGTTAAGTCACCGAATATGTCAAAATTAAAAACTTTTTATGCCGTTTATCCACCGCACCGTCACCGGCACGTCACTATCAAAGAGATGATGGTTGTTCACCGGACGCCCAAAACCCGAGCGCTGTGATCCCGTCTTCCGATATTATATCGTGTAATTCAGCACTACCACTAGAGTAACCCAAATTATGACGGGCTGATCAAGCGGTAGGGATGTAATACACCGAGACATTACCGACAACGAGATGATGGCGCTGATTTGACTGAACTGAACCATCGGAATCTCGTCGCAGGGACAAACGATCGTTGTCATGTCAACGTTATCTCGGCCAGTAATAATCTCAATCCCCGTGAAGTCCCTGTTACGATGGTGGTAGACGAACGGTCTTACACGTGTTCACGGTGTTATTTTCTGTAGACGTAATTAGGAGACACATCCGGCGAATAGACATCAAAATAATACACGTAGATTCATTCCTATTTTTAAACAGTACCGCAAATGACAGATGCTATGGAGAAAATGGAAGCGTGGCTCACGTATTCTTACACAACTCTTTGTTGTTATTAACATGTCGCAAGAACTCATTACATGTCCACATTTTATTTTATACAAAGGATGGTCAATTTAAATTTTTTGCAAGTAGTTGTAGTAGCCCGTTTGCAAATTTACTAACGTTCACACACCACTGCAACTGCAAAGCCATAATTGCTCGCTACCAAATCGAGAAAAACCAAACACAAAATGTCATGATTCAGTAATTAAGAAACACTTGATGAAAAACAAATAACAAATTTAAATGACGATTAACTGTGAATCCATTATTAAAAACGATTGGTCCATACATATTCCTGTTAATATTGAATGCCCTAAAATCGGACATACAAAAGGATATTTGCTGTTTGCAGATAACATCGTACTAGTCGGTGAAGATGGAAGTGAGGTCCAGAGCAGACTGGATAAATGACAACAAAGGCTGGAGAATGTTGGCTTGAAAATCAGCAGAACAAAAATCGAGTACATGTTCAGCGATTTTGGCTGTCTCTCCAGCCCTGAAACCATTACCCTGAATGAGGCAGCAATAACATCAATTATCATCATCATAATTAAGAAAGCAGATAAAAGAGGCCTGAACGTTGTTGAAATGCGAACACTGAGATCGATATGTGGTGTGACTCGGATGGACAAGGTCAGAAATGAATACATACGAGGAAGTCTGAAAGAAGTGTCACTGGATAAAAAGTTAGGAAGTAATAGGTCATCTTGGTATCCAATTGGACGTGTAATGTGGAGTAAACAAGAAAAGGTGGATGGATTGTGTGAGAGAAGATATGGCTAGGAAGAGAGTTAACAGTGCAATATTACGAGTGATAGAGTACAATAAAATGATAAAACACACTGCACCGACCCCAAATAAAATTGGGATACGAGCAAGCAGATGGTGATGATTGTGAAACCACATCATCAGCCGGCCCACCTTGTATGGTGACAGTATTACTCCAAGTTTCTTTTTTTATAAATAACTGGCACTATAACTCATAATGACTCTTCCTGATTGAAAGCATGAGTAAAATCAAAGAGTTGTAGCCATTTTCCTCATTGCAAATGTAGATAATAGAGTAACCCAAATAATGAGATGTTTATAACTGGGTAGTCCTATGTCTACCAGTGGACTGCAATAGGCTAGTAGCCTGGCTATAATGGCTCTTTCACCGCAGTCTTCCTATACAACTCGTTATAGATACATAAAACTGATTACATTAAAACCAAAATGTATTACACTATTGAACGATGTTACAACAACAAAAGCTTACTCCAATCAATGGATTTATTCAATTCCGTAGATGTTTGCTGTCGGACAAATGCGATCAATATTTATTCTGGGATCCGATAAATGCTAAACAAATAGAACTAATAGATGTGTCTGTTAAAATTTATTTGCTTTATATCTAGACCAAAAATAATATATTTCTTACAATATTCTAGGTTAAATATTTATCCCAATAAATGTAAAGAAGAAAAGCTAAGAGAATCTCATGGGCCTTAATTGCGAATTTGTTATCTCTAAGAAAGTCATTATTTTATCTACATAAATACATACATAGAGTCACACCTATTTTCCAGAGGGGTAGAAAGAGACGAAAGAGACAAATGATATCCAATCACTTACTGCAGGCCTGACACACCTCTTTTGCTTTGTCCACATTCAACGACTGCTGTGTGCATGCTTGTCGGTTTCTGGTGCTCTTCACACGGCTCTTTTTCAGAACTTCACCAATTTAGTTGATAATATGCTCTGGATGTGTATATGTTATGGACGTCCTCTTCTCATACTTTCACACACATTCATTTTATAAATTCCTTTTGTGAGTCTACTATCATCCATCCTTTCTGAGTGGCCATACCATCGAAGATCGATGCCCTTTTCGATCGTTGTCACTATATCTCTTGTATTCCGCAACCTTCTCTTATCACTACATACCTGACTCTGCCACTAACATTCACACCGCACATACTTTTAAAAGGAAGCACCTACTTAACCCAAGAGAGTTCACTTGAGTTAAAATTACTGTAAAAAGAAAGACAGTTACTCCAAATTTTTCAGTCACCTTCATTATTATCTTTTTACACAATTTCGAAGCCGAGGACCGAACCAAGTGGCGTGAAATTCGAGAGGCCTATGTCCAGCAGTGGACTGCGATAGGCTGATGATGATGATGACACAATTTCAAGTGTGTTCATGGGGTCTTGAAATGTGACATTTTGCAAAAGACTACTGCTTGAACTGAACCAATTTTTAATGACAATAAAAGTATAATTAAAAAAAAATGAAAAGAAGACATTTAAAAAAAAAAAGATGTGAGGTGCCTTTTGTTCACATTCTAATAGCAAAATTAATAATATCATTATATATAATAATAAAGTAATCAACATACCTATTTGAACAACATTGAAATACCTATCACTCAAACACATAATCGAATGAAACATACAATATATGTACATACGTGTACACATTTCTGAATTAATTAGAGATTCTAGTTAATAACGAAGGTAAGCCGTTATTAATTATGCTATATGTTAAATTAATAGATATTATTAACGCAGACTACCTTGTTATTGAAACTAGTGAAAATTTAATAGGAAGAGGTAAAGAGTCTGTTGAGTAGAAGAAATAGAACGTTGGATTATACCAGAAACAGGCCGGTTTGACGAACCTCTCATTTACACTAACCTGTAATTTCGGCATTCCTGCTGTCGTATTTTGTTGATCAATGTGAAACCGGAGCCAATAGTGTGGCATTTCAATGCTCATGCTTTCCATCAGCCAGAGTACATATTTAAGATTCAGTTTTTAGTAATTGTAGGAATATAAAAATAATTTATTTAGAATATTCCTCCAGATGTTCTTTTTAGGGTTCCGTAGCCAAAAAACGGAACCCTTATAGATTCGTCAAGTCTGTCTGTCTGTCTGTCTGTCTGTCCGTCCGTATGTCACAGCCACTTTTTTCCGAAACTATAAGAGCTATACTGTGGAAATTTGGTCAGTAGACGTATTCTGTGAACCGCATTAATATTTTTACACAAAAATAGAAAAAGACAATAAATTTTGGGGGTCCCCATACTTAGAACTGAAACTCAAAAAATTTTTTTTCATCCAAACCATACGTGTGAGGTATCTATGGATAGGTCTATAAAAATGATATTGAGGTTTCTAATAACATGTTTTTCTAAACTGAATAGTATGCGCGAGAGACACTTCCAAGTGGTTCCAAGTGGTAAAATGTGTCCCCCCCCCCTGTAACTTCTAAAATAAGAGAATGACAACACAAAAAAAAAATATAATGCACATTCCCATGCATACTTTCACCGAAAATTGGTTTGAACGTGATCGAAGTAGTTTTTTTTTGATACGTCATAAATCGTAAACCGCAATTTCCTTTTATTCAATCAATATACTATTATTAAAACATCGCTCAAAGTTACAGCGAACTACAAGAACTTTTATATAATCTTACTTGCTGCTACGGAACCCTACATGGGCGAGTCCGACTCGCACTTGGCCGCTTTTTAGGGTTCCGAAGCCAAATGGCAAAAAACGGAACCCGTATAGATTCGTCATGTCTGTCTGTCTGTCTGCCTGTCTGTCTGTCCGTCCGTATATCACAGCCACTTTTTTCCGAAACCATAAGAACTATACTTTTGAAACTTGGTAAATAGATGTAATCTGTAAACCCCATTATGATTTTCACATAAAAATAGAACCCTATCTATGTGATAATACCTACTTGTATAGAACCTACGTTGCCATGATATTTGACATACAATATTAAGCTTGTCATTCAGCCAATATTCCATGGTTTGTCTTTCTAAGTATATAACAATTTATTCAACATTAATATCTATCCGTTTCTAACCATGACTGAAGGAAAGTCGATGTCGCGGTACCTACGTCCTGAGCGTTTCGAGGTGGAGCCATCCACGCCAGGTGCGGACCTCAAGTGGGCCCATTGGAAGTACACCTTCGAAAACTTCATCGAGCTCGAAGCCAACTCAGCGGACGAAGCCCTTAAGTACCGAATCCTCGCAAATCATATCTCGCCATCAATATTTAATATCATACAATCGCATACAAAATACGCCGATGCTATCAAGGCTCTCAACGGCACCTATGAAAAACGGAAAAATGTTACTTTAGCAAGGCATACTCTGTTTACAAGGAGACAACAACCTACCGAATCCTTGGCCGAATATTCTAGAGCACTGACAATACTCGCTCGAGATTGTCATTTCGAACCTGTCACTGCAAAAGAATATCAAGATGAAACGGTACGTTTAACGTTCATTTCCGGAATATTATCTCAAAGAATTAAAGAACGACTACTAGAAAAATCTGTCATGTCTCTAGAGGAATCCCTGAACCTCGCTTTGTCTTTGGAAACTGCTGAAACTACCTCGAAATTACTAACTGTGTCCTCAGCACCTGCCTCTGTCAACGCGATCTCTGAAAATCAAGGACCACAACCAGGACCTAGCCTAGCTGCCACCCAAAACAAATTTAAACTGCATAATCCTACTCAAGGCAAGCGCCGTTGCTTTTTCTGTGGCGGCAATGTCCATCAAAGAATCAAGTGTCCTGCTAACAACACTGAATGCCAGCTGTGTTTCAAAAAAGGCCACTTCGCTAATGTTTGCCGTAGCTCAGGATCTAATCAACGTAACACCAACGCTATTGCCACTGACGAAGAATGCCTTCCGCCCCAGGCTACTGACTTCAGCGTATCGACTATTTCTGCCGCTGCTCCTGCAAGCCTGCGAAAAGCAACGATAACTATCGCCGTGAACAATTTCCGTGCAGACGCGCTCCTTGATACCGGTAGCTCAATCAACTTCATTGATAAGAATCTCGCTCAGACTATGAACCTAAAACAAAAGCCATGCAGACAAGGAATAACTCTGGCATCTCTTAATAACGTATCTTATGCCAATGGAATATGCTATGCAACAATCGAAATGGGTGGGCACAAGTATCAACACCAGCCACTGCTCGTCGTCAATGACCTGTGTGCTGATGTTATTATCGGGCACGACATTCTGGGAAGACACTCGTCGCTCGTTCTTCAACTTGGAGGCGAGAAACAACCCTTACAAGTTTGCAACGTCTCGGAAGCAAGTGTTCCACCAGCATCAATTTTCACCAATCTTTCAACAAATACAGCCTCTTCCAATTCTAAATTAATCGAACTACACCGATCTCTCTGCCACCCAGGTGTCACGCGCATGGTTCACTGGGTGAGATCGAAGAATCTTCCGTACTCCGTTGAGGATATTAAAAGAATAACGGCGGCTTGTCCAATCTGCGCAGAAATCAAACCAAGATATATAAAACACCAAGGGCACCTAATTAAAGCGACGGCTCCTTTTGAACGATTAAATATTGATTTTAAAGGACCTATTCCGTCTAAGACCCAGAATCGATATATATTGACGATAGTGGATGAGTTCAGCCGATTCCCATTCGCATACGCGTGCAAAGACTTAACATCCAGAACTGTCATAAATTGCCTAAAGAACTTATTTTCTACGTTTGGCACGCCGGCGTACATCCACTCTGATCGAGGAACGGCATTCTTATCAGACGAACTGAAACAATTTCTACTGTCTGTAGGTACTTCCTGTAGCCGTACAACTCCTTACAACCCCCAAGGAAATGGGCAAGTTGAGCGTCTTAACGGTACATTGTGGCGAACAATCCAACTCTACCTCAAATCTAATGACGATGATATTAGTAACTGGGAGACGGCCCTGCTACCGGCGCTTCACTCAATGAGGTCTCTTTTGTGCACTAGTACCAATGCAACGCCACACGAGCGAATGTTTAACCATCCCCGCCGTTCTCAAAATGGACAATCCTTGCCGACCTGGTTACACTCGCCTGGACCTGTCTATATGAAAAAGAACATAAGAAGTAGCAAATATGACCCGGCTGTGGAGGAAGTCCAGATGCTGCAAAGTAATCCAGAATACTCGTTTGTAAGACTTCCTGACGGACGGGAAACTACGGTCTCGAACAGGTCCTTAGCTCCACTACCTCGAACTGTTGACGATGACCTGTCAGACGATGAAGAAGTCGGAAAGCAGGATCCAGCTGCGGAAAATGCTGAGCCTCGGTGCTCAGGCAGATTCAGAAGACCCCCAGCATATCTCCAGGACTATGTGACTTCTTAGAGGGGGCGAATGTGATAATACCTACTTGTATAGAACCTACGTTGCCATGATATTTGACATACAATATTAAGCTTGTCATTCAGCCAATATTCCATGGTTTGTCTTTCTAAGTATATAACAGATAGGTCTTCAAAAATAATGTTGAGGTTTCTAATATTATTTTTTTCTAAACTGAATAGTTTGCGCGAGAGACACTTCCAAAGTGGAAAAATGTGTGTCCCATCCCCCCGTAACTTCTAAAATAAGAGAGTGATAAAACCAAAAAAAAATATATGTTGTACATTATCATGTAAACTACCACCGAAAATTAATTTGAACGAGATTTAGTACGTAGTTTTTTTAATATATCATAGATCGTAAACCGCAATTTACCTTTCATTCAATCAATACACTATTAAAAGAACTTATAAATGATGTTACTTGGCTGCTACGGAACCCTTCACGGGGTCCGACTCGCACTTGGCAGCTTTTTTTTTTATTGAGGCTTTAACAATCTTATACCTAAAAAATACTTACCATAATGTTTCATTATTAGCATTTTGAAACTATCATAGATTTTGAATTGATAGTATGAAACTTAAAATAACACTGTAGTAATCGGTTTTTTACTTTATTTTATACTCTAAAAACAAAGTGAGGGCCCGAAAATTTATTCACAATCCTTTTTTTCGAGCTATCTAAAGCTCAATTTACATTACCGCAGAATAAAATGAAAGCGAATTTTTCGTAACGAAATTGTACACAGCATAATGAGTTTTATGTTAATTATTTAAAGTTCAATTTAGATACTAACCAGAAAACAGGTCACGCGTCTTTCGAAAAAAGCCTTTTTGAGTAATCAGTGGAAAGTGGAACGAAATGGAAAGCATAGCATTAGTTTGGGAAATGTAACCTTAATATCGACTTATGATTAGTAAAGTTCTTCATCTACGTCGTTATGTCGGAATAAACTTCCCGGTTTTTCTTTTATTGACCCTACCAAAGTGAGTCTACCCTGCCTGATGGGAAGCATGAGCAGAATCCAAAAGTTACTCCTGACCACCGCACTTGCTGCGAATGCAGACCATAAAATATGGCGGCCCACACTATGGCGGCTTAGTGAGATGCTTTTTCACGCCCCGTTTTAAGGACCCGGGATCATAGTGATAAAGGAAAAATTCTAACATTTTTTCCTTTTCACTATGATCCTAGGTACAGTGAGTGAGCATCAATGAGTTCCAGTTTTTGACCGCTCGGCAAAGTAAAGAAGAGCTGAATCGTTTCGTTCTGGTGCGGGTTTCTTCCACTCTAAAGTGCTAACTTCCAACCCCAAGCACGTGTTGTCCTATAAAGAAAGGGAGAAGGAGAGACCAGTTGGAAGAACTCTTCAGAATACTCTCCATGGTAAAGGCGATATCTCTCTGCAACTTTTTTTTTTTATTTATCCTACGAAAGTGACTTTACTCTGCCTGATGAAATGCATGAGTAGAATCCAGGAGTAGGGGTCAACATTCTCATTGTAAGGGTAGGAAATGCAACTGAATACTGTTAAAATAGAAATCTGCGGGATTGCTACAATGTACCTTTTTGTTAGTGAGTATCCGATATTTCGGCGCTGTTGCAAGCGCCATGATCACGGAGTAACTGAAGATCTTGCGGGTGGGATATTATTGGCAGGCATATCGATCTACCCTCTTTCGCAGTCTTTTACTACGATCGCCCCCGGTACCACTGTTCACTAACTCACTATTCACTCGTAACTGTTCTCGACACACAACACTAACAGTATCTGATCGCGAAACTATATTTTGTTGATTACGCCGTTTTTAGGATGGTCTTCTGTGGCCGAATGGGCTGGCTTGACCGGGGCAGTACTACCCAATATTGCCCCGATCGAGCCGGCCCATTGATGCTGAAATCAGCGTGGCTCGACTACCTAGCAGCGTGGCTCTACTACTTACACTTCTTTTTCAATACAAATTCAATTGCCTTGCATCAAATTAAATGTTGTCTTCATATACATATATCGTTGTTGTAAGAGATGTAGGCTGAACAGTTGAACGTTTAAGTCTGGTCCTAAAGCAAACTGCACTCTGACTATCTCTAATAAAAAAGTCATAACTCGAGAGTCAGTAGACATTACATGAGTTCCCAAATGTAATTATAAGTTGCCAACTTCTGAAGTATGGTTCACGTAACACGTAATCTAGTTTTGATAGACTTTAAATCATCCTCCAAGCCTTTATTCCCAAGTTTACTAGGGGTCGGCTACTAGTTTAACCGGTTTTACCTGAATTTCAGTTTATCCACGGAGCGACTGGCATAGAACATCCGCAACCCTAAGGGAGTACTGAAATTCGAAGATTAAACTAGTTGTCAGTATATTTCAAGCCACTGACTTCCCAATAACGATTACCATAGATGTTCATGACAACCGGGACCGACGGCTTTACGTGCTCTCCGAGGCACGGGCGTGAATCACCGCCAAACTTCCAAACTCCGGGCAGCTATTAAGAATTTGCTAAGAAAATTCCAAAAATACTTATAAGCCCGACCCGGGATTTGAACCCGAGACTTCTTGATTAGCAGTCACATACGCTAACCACTAGACCAACGAGGCAGTAATAGTTTGATAGACTTTAAATAAGAGTGTAATATACTTTCTACACACAGTTATGTAACAAGAGCCTGTTAACGACACGTTTTCGATATCTTCCCGTTTGTCCTCTTATGCATAAAAATCGGCCCAGTGCGTGTCAGGCCACGCATAGAATAGGGTTTATAATCGTTTCCAACTGATTTCTTGCTGTTTACTTATTATTTTGCTATTTTTGTACAAAGCTCTCCAAGTAACTCCTGAACTAACAATGTCATATTATAAGCCATAGTAATACTTTTCCAATAAAGTTCTTTATAAAATGTGAACTACTTAGCAAGTTTTAGCAAGTAAGCCGTTTAACTTTTAGAGGAGGTGGGGCGTGTTTTTACAAAAAATGCATTTTAAAATTTAATAACTCGCAAACGAATGCCTAAATTAAAAACGTCTTAACTACCTCTTAATGTTTTTAAAAGACTTATATAATGATATCCCACATAACACCTAAAGGGGTAGATGCCAGAAAAAAATCCTCACTTTACTTGTACCCCAAACAAAAATATTTTACGTGATATTCTTTTAGCACTTTGTCGACGATTTTTCTAGACTTTTAGGACGGATGGAAATGACGAAACTATAAGGGTTCCCAGTTATGAACTACGGAAGCCTAGCAAATACACTTGTTATAGAGTCATAAACTGCTTGAATAAAAGTATAGAATCAACCGATAAACCAATAAACTTACAACTAATTATGTACAAAGTATTCTGGGTAAATGTAAAAACAGATAAAAATATATTCAGCGTTTCCATCAACCTATTTCATTGAAAGTAAATTGTCAATCACTTTTAATAATAATAACAAATATTTCGGACATCTTACACACAATGCCATCTAGACCCAAACTAAGCAGAGCTTGTATTATGGGTACTAGACAAATGCCAACCCGTCTGGCCAGCGTGGTATAGTAGGCCAAAACCTCCTTTCAAAGGAGAGGCCTATGTCCAGCAGTGGACTGTTAAAGGCTGTTGATGATGATGATTGATGATACACAAATATTTGGTGCGACCCGGGAATCGAAACCCGAGACCTCTTGATCAACAGCCGCATACGCTAACCACTAGACCAACAAGGCAGTCAACTTTGACGTCGGTGTTGCCACATCTATTCACGCTATTCAGTATAATTTCATCGCGATAAGTGTGTCGGTCGAATTGCTCAAGACGAACATAGCAAATAGAAATGAGTCGACGAGCAATGCTTGAAAATTTCCATATTTTACATTACGTTGTGTGTGTTCGCAATGAGAAAGCATTTTGAGTTTTCTTGTAACAAGATTTTAGTTCTGGCTTTGTTTACATAAAATATAGGCCTTGGAAGATCATGGCAACAATTTCATGATCAGTTAAGATTTATTGTTAAGATAATTCATAGAAGACTTTTTTACATTATACAAATTTTAATAAATACAGTAAATATGTAGCAGTTGATAGTCATGATAATAAATTTTATTTACATTATTTTAAATTCGATGTAAAGGTGCTTAGTGATCGATAGTAAGCGTCTTAAAATTTTAAAAGGCAAACACGGTATTATATCTCAATTTCATTGCCTTTTAAATATTTGCTCATTTACTACTAATTATAGCATAATTGATTGTATCTACGCTATAAATAAACTATTCAACTGTAGAGAAACGAGTATCATGTTCCTCCATTACAAAGGGAGTATCCTCCGACCAGGTGAGGTGTTCATGCCTGGCAGGCCATTGCGGAACGAATTATGTTGAGCAGTTGTGTACGAGTATATGCTAATCGGCGCGAGAATTTTCATATCGCAATTCAGGATTAGTTACTACGTGGTGCAGTGTTTCTTCGGTAGATGGCACTGTTGTATGATTTCGTTTGCCCGATATATATGGCAGTCACCACACAAGAATTAAATAATTTTCAAATTCGATCTTGAGATTAACGCTTTCAACCAAGAAAACTAATTCTTTAGTTTTTTAATGTTGTTGCACATAATTCAAATAACAGAATAAAAATTAACACTACCTAATCTGATATATTTATTTTTCCCTACACCCTGGTTAAAACACTCTCTTAGTTCAGTGTATATAATTTTATCTAGCGTTTACAGAGCCATCACTTTCGAAAGCGAAGCGTAACTTAGTTTTCATTGATAACATTACTGCCGGGGATACGGCCATAACTTAATAACAATAGGTAGATGTCTAAGGAACCGCCTTAGAGCCTCTCACAGTAATAAAGAACTGAGACAGATAATTCAGTACTTTGTTTTGTATTATTCCAACAGTTTTAGCGGTGATATAGATTTTAATTGACTTCAAGATAAAGAGGATTTCTTCAATTCTTCACTAACAATTGTAATGTACTTTTCACCTCAAAACTGATATTAAATAAGTTTTGTTAACTTAAAATCTAACGTTTTTTTTTAAATTTAAACGTGATTTTTGACTAGCTTTGCCGTCATGGAGGCTCTTCAGCCGGTCATCCTCGAGTAGGCAGAGCGACAGCACGGCACCCTTTCCTTTCAACTGACGCAGGTCCTTTCCGGGCACTGTTGCTTCGGGAAGTACCCACACTCGGTCAATTCGGTCAATAGGAGGAAATTGAGCCTCGCCTGTCTCCACTGCTAATGCCGTGAGGACTCGGTTCAGCAGCATGCTGGCAGTTTACCCTGCTTGAGCAACGCAGCATCGGGCCCTCACTGCAGTAATCGGAGGAAATCTCTTGCTACCGGCCATCACACGCTCCACAGCCGGAAGCGACCGATATTTTACCGCGGAGAAGGCTCGGGAGGATGACTTCCATTCGGACCCAATTTGGAGCCGGTGAATTGAGTGGTGGAGGCGCGCATATCAGCGCCTGACTCCGCAGTGTAGACGCGGATTAATTTGGATGGGTTTTCCCCTCCATTCGCTGCAGTGGCTAGCCGCGAAGAGGCAGCGTCCGCTTGAGCCATATGTTGCGCTAATAGAAAGTTTCTGGAGCCCTCCTATTTCAGGCGCAGAGTGGCACACCGTATTGTTTTGGACAGTCCGATTCCGACATACCCCCCCGCCGATACCTCGGTGAGGTGATAGCTGGTGGGGATTTCCATGCGTTAGAAAAAAAAGGGCGTTGGATGCGCGTGTTAGATTCATGTAAATGTACTTATTAATATAACTAAATACATAAATATTGATATGTTTGTCAATAGTTTACTTTAAATATTTTCTGAACATATTGTTTGATGACGGTAGTTGATAAAATACATACTCGTATGTTTTACTCAGTTGTCGTTGCCTATAAACACTGTTTAGTAATGTTAGTGTGATTATTATTACTTTTAACTATATATTTTATAAATATTGATATATGTTTGTATTAATAGTTTACTTTAAACACATTCTGAAAATAATGTACTTTGATGAAGGTACTTGATTAAAATACATGTGTCGTACTTGTTTGTCGTCGCCTATAAAAGCGAGGGTTCCGACTGGACAGGGAGACTTGTTGTCGAGACGTGGACCAGGATGGAGCTCTCTACTATTCAACCAGTAACTGAGGATATTATATAGATTTTAAAGCTAAGTATATGCAATTCACTTTTGTGTATTTCTTTTTTAAAATGTTCTCTAAGTTTCGTAATAATTTATAATGTTTGATTTATGGATATGTGTATAATGTGCAATATGTATGTAAATATGATGGAAAAGAGTGTCCATGGAGTTTCTTGTCTGTTCTTCTCCATAGGATCTACACCTTGGAACAGACGAATAGAATCACGACTGACTATTGGACATTGAAATAAAAAGAAAGTTTAATATAATTTGATTTGGTTTGATTTGATATACTCAAATTCTTTTCGTTCTAAATATTCTAATATTTTAAAAGATAATTAATCTCATCTTTTCTCTAATCTAACATCAGAAGTGGGATCGGAACCTATGTGCTTTGTTATTGTTTATGTACTGTCACAAAAATTTTCAGATGTATCCTGCTATGTAGGAGGGCCTTCTGGAGCCATACGTGATGCTGTAGCTGGTAACCGAAGTAAAGATAATGTGGTGTTGCCGCCGTTTCATCCGGACAAGAACAACGGGGCGGAAGGCTTGGACAACACGGACGCCATAGCCAAGGACCATGAATGGAGCTTCCATCACTACCGTAAGCAAAGTAGTTAAAGCCCATAAGGGCTCTGGCCATACTCTATTGTAAATATGCAGGTAGCATTTTTGAGGGACAGCTTGTCGAGCTTGTTTATGGAGGTATATCCGATATTAATATTAGGATAGCATCGTTTAACAGTCGCATTAGTAGTACATTGGAATTCAATTTTTTTTTACAACCTATTTAAACTACAAAACGCCTAACCTAAACAGATAACGTACCTCAACAACTGAATCTAAATACCCGTGTATGAATTAGAAACGTTGTCTTAATGCTCTTAAATAATTTTATTTACTAGGTTTAAATTTCACTGTTCTCACGGATTGTACTTCCATAAATAAGATTTTTTTCTCGTATTAGGGGTATGCAAATAAATCATCATATGATAGCCACGGGTTTGATTCTGCAGCTGACATAGCTAGGCAACGTCTTAGGGAAACTGCAGAAAAATACTGATAGTATTCGTAGATAATGATTTTCATATAGGTTATATAGTTTATTGGTGATTAGCCGTGACAGATTATTATTACGATGTTGTGTTATTGTTGATATTTTGTGCAATGATTGCTGTCTTGTGAAAAGGAATCGTAAAGATATTTTGGCAGTAATTATCAATTATTCACTTGTTAATAAATTGTGTTCAATTAACAACGGATGTTTGAGAGGATATAAGTTTAGAACAAAACGGTTTTTATATCACTACTGGTTGGTCACTGCCCTGTATAAGCTTGATTACTGCTGGTCGGTCACTGCCCTGATATCAGTCTGAAATTCATGTGCAGCAGGTGATAGGACTGGTATGTCAAGGCCAGAGGCTATTGTATGAATTGCTGTGTCACTGCCCTGATGTTAGTTTGAAATTCATGTGCAGCAAGTGATAGAACTAATATGCCAAGGCCAGAGACGTTTAAGTTACTTTGAGAGCGAAGTACAGGTCAGTCTGGCCGTGATAGATGTAGTTCCGTTTATTTATTGCAAAAGCCAACTGGTTTTGTTAATTGAACACGAATAAAAACATCCCTATAATGATTATAACCTTCTATGCACAACATTCAACACTTTCGCATCAAAATATTATCAATATTATTGCAAACTACCCATCTACTGTTCTTTCATTGTTATCTTAAATCTTCATTTACAAAAAACACGAAATTATAATATTGTAAAACTAAATATGTAATTTAACTAAAGATATTTACTAGTTTCATGGTAAAGTATAAATCTTAAAAGTACTTCACAATTGATAAACTTATTGCTTCATATGCCAAAACAAAAAAAAAAGACCAATAGATTGTTGCACTAAGAACACTTCTAACTCGTATTCCCTAAAGGTTTTAAGATAAATCCTAAAATATGTTACTGTGAGATAATCTTCTAACTAATTGTAAAATAAAATGCATATTACAAAAATATTAAATACCCCAAACGACATTGTCAATATTTTACCAAAGTACCTACTATCTTTTTAAATATTATATAAAATCAACTCAGTTTTTCTTGACGCATAATTCGTACAATACCGTCATTTTTGTGTTGTGATCTTTGAGGAATGACAAATCTAACCGTAATCGTACAAGAAATTCAAAAAACAGTAAACCAACAAATGATTCGTAATCATTAAGGCGACAACCTTGCAGCTCACAAAATTTTGTACTTACTACAAAAAAAAAAGCCGGGCATATAGATTCATTCTGCACATTAAAATCCAAAAATGATTCTCCTATTTCTAAAAATCAAGTCAGTTTTTTTTAGTCAAACGAAATTAGTCACAAATTTGACACCTATGTCCTGGTGATGATACAGGTTCAAATTGTAGTATAAACAAAGCATCGGTAGCTTACAAGTATGTCAAAATCGTAATTACAGTTAAATTCGAAGAATTAGAACTGAATATTTTTTAGCAAATTTAGTCAAGTTGTTACTACATGTAGCGAGTCGTCAGAATGGCCAAACGGCCAAATGGAAAAAGCAACTGTAGTGTATGCGATTATTCGAGTTACTCGAACAAGCATACATACGCTACCTCGGGTGCCACGGCTAGCAACACTGCCGGCAAACTGTCACTGTCAACACGCGCATGGCGCGGAGAGGTGTAGTGAAGGGCAGAGTAAAATACGTTGTGTCGTGAGCATTGTCGAGCCAGTGTTTAGTTATTGCAGGTTGAAAGGAACTAAACAAACACTATAAGTGGCGACGAGGTAAAAAAGGTACCTAAGATTTGTCAATAAACCTTTAGCACAGTCGTTTAATTACAAACCAAAGCTATACCTTCATTTTGAAATCAAAAGCATTTTCCGTATTATTGCAACATAAACACTAATATTACAACACATTTGATGGTTCCTAACTTTAAATTCGATACAACGCGATGTACCAGGTAACTAATAAGCTTTTTATACAAATCCGCTTATTTTCACCTGGCCTATAAAGTAAACAGAGTAAAAACTTGGGACTGCAGGAGCAATATGTTGTCAATATTACACTTCCAGCTAAATTAATAGAATAATAGAAATCTGTTAAATAAGACTGAAGAAAGACAAAACTGTCAATTAACCTTCTCAGTGAGGTTTTGAGGGACATGTTTTATCTACAATGATTTATACATACCCTAATACTCAAAGAGAAAGCGCTATAAATAAGAATAGTTCATTGACAAAGTGATACTATTTAAAAAGAATAGAAAATAGATATTAAAGGTATAATTATTTTATTTTACAAGTTACATACATATATGTTTTAACTACCTGCTACATGGCAGTATTCATGTCTTATTCTTCTATTAACCTTGTGGACACATGTATTAAAGAGAAATGTTGTGTATGGCATTTGCACTGACATTTACCTCAGTATGCAAAGAGAAAGAAATTTAAAAATAATTAATAAACATATCTCACTGTGTGAGATAAAAGAAAAAAAGGTGGATAATGGCAACTAGAAGTGATTCCTTGGATAATACATATCAGTTCAAAGATAGTTTGAAGATAGAACTTAGATTACTAATAGCAACTAACCACAACTTATAGTATTACTACTGTAAAATAATGTGGTGGACAGGCATCATCTTGCTGTTAGTAAATTGCACTGTATAGGTTAAGTTCATTTAAATTTCTATAATAGAAATAGAAAAATATTTTAACAGTATAAACAAATGATATTGTTAGACGGTGTTATTGAATGAAGATTACTTAGTGATAGTTGCTTCCCTTTAAAGGTATACAATATGTGTAAGCAAATTCACATATTGACGGACAGACATTATTATTTGTTTTCAAAGTGCCTCCCTAGATAGTATTATTTTTGTACATATGCCATTTAATAAGAATAAATAACTTGAAGTTCCATATATTATATACAATAAATAACATAATAATAATAAGATAAAGTTATAATGTTCTAAGGTTGGTAAGTAGATGGTAATATTAAAAATAACAAGAAAATATATATATATAATGTATACAAACCGTGGAGTTGCATTAGGCTAAACAAATTGTTATGTTCAAGAAAAGTAAACTGATCTCGCATTGTCTTAGATATTTGCGATTGGGAGGGTAGATGTGAATTGATGATTAATGTTATGTTTCTGTACGTGAATCTTTTACAGATATTTGTGTACATTGGACCTTGTTGTCATTGACATATGTAAACCAGATATGTGTAACACAGGAGTGATTGATTTAAAAGATGTATAATCTTTCAAAATGCGAAATCACTCTTTAAATCTTTGGATTTGAAAATACATCTTTAACTCACTACATTAAGATTGATTTTAGTCACATGGAATGATTAAAACTAACAGATCAGATATGTAGATGTAGTATGAGACGATAGATACAGAATATTGTGAAATGAAAAGAGATAACATGCGCACTCTAAGAAATACAATGATGATACACAGTAAATTAGACTCTCTTGTGTTATTGTTATTTATATTTGCGAGTATATATGAAATTTGGTTATAGAAAGTATTTTTAAAATATAAATTTCTTTGCATTTTACATTAAGTATTTGACGCAATATTCAATAATAATAGTTTGTGGCTGAAGCTCATGTCTGTAATTTTGTTTATAATTATAAACTTAAACGAAAAATAGTTAAAAACAAAACAATTCGCGTGCAATTAAGTTCGAATAGTTTTATGGCGTTTGTAAACAATTTTACAATCAATCAATCAAATTTTAAAACAATTTAACAATCGACTGCACGGTTGGCCTAGTGGTTTAAGCGGTCGCCACGCCGCTCTCTACTGCGCCAAGTGTCGTGGGTTCGAATCCCACGTGGGATAACGCTTTGTGTGATTCACAAATTGTTGTTCTGAGTCTGGGTATTCTTTGTGTCCGTTTCATGTATGTTTGTAAAGTCCCCCGCGACACAGGAATTCATATTCCTAATGCGGGAATTGTCTTTTTAAAGAAAAAAAAAAGAATTACATTTAAAGCGTTTATAATGTATTGAGGGAATGAAAGAATCAATACCTACATGGATTAATAGACATTTGCATCATATCATGGTCAACTGAACGAATCATGTCACAGAAAGAAAAATAATGAAAACATTTATTCTAATGACATTGCAACACATTCAATTAATATTTAAAGAAATGGCATTAAATAGTAAAAGGTATATTAAGCACATTTAAATACATGTTACCTGAGAGGATCAGGATAATCGGTTTAACTAATTATATAATGGTTCACCCGTTCGGTGTGATATTCTACACTGAGAACGGTGAACAAATTAACGAAAATCATTTTCATTGATTTGTTGTTGGAAATGTGTGACAACCTTCATTAAATTGAGAATTGTCTAGTATTTCAAATGAATGTTTCCATTAAATTGGAACTGGTTGACAATCTCTATTAAATTGGGAATTGTATTATAGTTCAAATGAGCACTTCCATTAGATTGGAAAATGGTTGACAACCTTCATTAAATTGATAACAGTCGGACATTTCAAATGAATGTCTCCATTAAATTGGAATTGGTTGACAACCTCCATTAAATTGGGAAATGTATTATGGTTCAAATGAGCACCTCCATTAGATTGGAAAATGGTTGACAACCTTCATTAAATTGATAACAGTCGGACATTTCAAATGAATGTCTCCATTAAATTGGAATTGGTTGACAACCTCCATTAAATTGGGAAATGTATTATGGTTCAAATGAGCACCTCCATTAGATTGGAAAATGGTTGACAACCTTCATTAAATTGATAACAGTCGGACATTTCAAATGAATGTCTCCATTAAATTGGAATTGGTTGACAACCTCCATTAAATTGGGAAATGTATTATGGTTCAAATGAGCACCTCCATTAGATTGGAAAATGGTTGACAACCTTCATTAAATTGATAACAGTCGGACATTTCAAATGAATGTCTCCATTAAATTGGAACTGGTTGACACCTCTCATTAAATTGAGAACAGTCCACGCTGTGAAAGCATTGGATGACGCCTGTTTAAACATAATGAGCGGTGACACCTATATCATCCTAATAACAGGTGACGCCTCTATCATCTTAATAACAGGTGACGCCTGTTGCGTAACTTCTAATGTTAAGTGGTACATAACTCAAACTGTGAGGTTACCAGATGATGTCTGGTAGTCCGGATGCAGGTAACACCGTAAGAACTTAGTAACGTAAAGTACAGGTGATGTCAATAAGTACATGAGATAAAGCGACGTAGTTTTATGTATGTAAAATGAAATTATGTATGATAAATGAAAACTTTACACGGATAGCGCCGTAGTAAAAAGTTGTGTATCGATTTATTTAGAGAATTATAACCGTTTCTAGTGTGTGGGATTATCCCATTTGCGAAGGAGTGCTTGATGATTCAGGAGCACTTCTATAATGATCAGTATAGGGTTCGATATGTCGATATATCAATGCAGCAATATGCGGTCACGATGCCTGGCTCGGAAATAATACCAGTGACATTGGCGAGTTTTCATAGAGTCTGAGAGGAGGCAGATTGTGGTTATTGAGTTATGTGTAAGTTTGCCATTGAAGACTGTCTGTATAGGTACAAGAAGTGTACATATGTTGTTGGTTCAGTCATCTATTAGACGTCTGGCGTACAGCACTATTTGTTAAAAAAGAAAAGGTTGGAATACCTTTTAGGAGGAATATAAATTGTCATGGTGGTTTCTAAATTTTGTCAAAATCGTTGGAATTTACAGGATAAGAACCTTGGTTACATGTTGTCTATGGTTTATATCTTATTTTGAAACTTTTGTTTGGAAGTTAAATTACGTACAATAAACTTATTCACTACGTACGACGTGTCTCACTCAAACGTTCGCTGCATTGGGCGTGACCCATCCCAGAACCGGCAGTGATAGTGTTATATTCTCATATTATATTGTATATGAATAAGGTTTATTACTAAGACTATATAAAACTAAAATATTATTATTCTAAATTGTAAGAGTGAAATCAAAATATTACACCACTCTTTTGAAGTTGATCTGAGCTTCGTGTTTCAGTCACCTTACCGTAAAGTATCTAACTTTACAGCACAGCACACTAAATAAAAAAAAAAAATACAAAAAGGAAGGGATGTAGTGTATGCGATTATTCGAGTTACTCGAACAAGCATACATACGCTGCCTCGGGTGCCACGGCTAGCAACACTGCCGGCAAACTGTCACTGTCAACACGCGCATGGCGCGGAGAGGTGTAGTGAAGGGCAGAGTAAAATACGTTGTGTCGTGAGCATTGTCGAGCCAGTGTTTAGTTATTGCAGGTTGAAAGGAACTAAACAAACACTATAGCAACTGTCTCTGAATATTACAATACAAAAATCAACCAGTTTTGCGACGTTATTTTTAATTGTTTGCAACGGAAATACACCTCCAATACAGGCTCGGCTAGATCAAATACAAGAAATTTTTTTTTTTTACATCCCGTGTTGACCACGATCATATTGAATGATCCAGACAACACCATCGACCTAGACCCAACTCCTTAGAATTAAATTTATAGAATTAATTAGAATTATATTTGAATGATGTCAACCAATTGAAGAGTATAAGTGAAAGTACCTAATTATAAGTACTTCGAGAACGAAGTACTGTCAGTATGGCCGTGTTAGATTCATGTAAATGTACTTATTAATATAACTAAATACTTTGTATAAATATTGATATGTTTGTCAATAGTATACTTTAAATATTTTCTGAACATATTGTTTGATGACGGTAGTTGATAAAATACATACTCGTATGTTTTACTCAGTTGTCGTTGCCTATAAACACTGTTTAGTAATGTTAGTGTGATTATTATTACTTTTAACTATATATTTTATTAATATTGATATATGTTTGTATTATTAGTTTACTTTAAACACATTCTGAAAATAATGTACTTTGATGAAGGTACTTGATTAAAATACATGTGTCGTACTTGTTTGTCGTCGCCTATAAAAGCGAGGGTTCCGACTGGACAGGGAGACTTGTTGTCGAGACGTGGACCAGGATGGAGCTCTCTACTATTCAACCAGTAACTAAGGATATTATATAGATTTAAAAGCTAAGTATATGCAATTCACTTTTGTGTATTTCTTTTTTAAAATGTTCTCTAAGTTTCGTAATAATTTATAATGTTTGATTTATGGATATGTGTATAATGTGCAATATGTATGTAAATATGATGGAAAAGAGTGTCCATGGAGTTTCTTGTCTGTTTTTCTCCATAGGATCTACACCTTGGAACAGACGAATAGAATCACGACGGACTATTGGACATTGAAATAAAAAGAAAGTTTAATATGATTTGATTTGGTTTGATTTGATATACTCAAATTCTTTTCGTTCTAAATATTCTAATATTTTAAAAGATAATTAATCTCATCTTTTCTCTAATCTAATACGCGCAGCACAGGACCAGCTGTGAAGAACCTCGGGTACGTAGATAATACTAGAAGTACCGCGGGTAATAGAAGTACGCCTATGATATGGGTATAGCAGTGGACGTCTTTTGTTTAAGACGATGATGATGATAACTTTTAGGTGAAGATTCTCTGAGTTACAAATAATTGACAAATTAAAGGTTAATTTATTACATTATATTGTCAAAGTTTGAAGTAGTTTTGGAGTAATATTAATACATTATTCGTAAATTCATGCATGAATTTTTGATGAAATGGAATGGAATAAAAATTAAGAGGCTAAAACAATAATTGTCAAAGGCAGCGGTATATACACATCGACGCTGAAAGGTCATAAGTTCATTGTACTCGCTTAATATCATTCGTGTAAGTTTCTTTGACAAATGATTACTATTAAACTTAGAGGTAAAATTAAGCTACTCACGCCAATAGCCTTAGAATATACATAGATCTAGAGACCGTCATGCGAAAAGCAACTTTTTCTTTATAAACTTAAGTGTCAAATTACTAGTAAACGCTTAGCGTGTCCCAAACGTATGTTTTCGTTGTTGTAGGTTCTCAATACTGCTGTAAGGAAGTGTAATATAGGAGATTTTTATCAAGGTTTGTATATGTTTTGTATGGTACAGGATGTTCACGAGGGGACTGGTCATCAGATGGTTAGCTGCTACCGCCTCCCATAGATGCAAAAGACACAACTGAAGATTCCAAGTGTGAGGTATGTGTACTTGATCAAGTTGAACCCTATCGACTCGACCTTAGAGTTGAGGATCTGAAGATCTGGATGTTTTCAAGTGGAAAACTATACTTCTATCTCCTACCTTCTAAAGAAGCTGGAACTTTGAAGGATTATTCCATTCTATCATTAAATAAAGTTGATGTTTGCTGACAATAAGATGACTCCGCGTATTATAGTTTAATCTATCACCTAAAAGCTTTCTACTCACTAAAGGTTGTAGGTTCACTCCCCACTCAACAACAACAACTCAACAACAATACTTTGTAATTCACAAAATGTTGTTCTGGGTCTGGGAGTTCTTTATTTCATTCTCATGACTAAATTTATACTCACACAGTATATATTCCTAGCGCAGAATTTGTCTTTAAAAAAAGTCACTAACTGCATCCAGAATTTTTTAACTAATGCTCAAACTCGTTAGAATTTCTCGATTTCGAATCGAAGACCCAAGCTCGGTATTCAGGATCACTAACTACTTGAGAAGCAGGCCAGGAATAATTACCCCTTCAGAGAAAAAATCAACAATATTTATGTTAAGAGCGTCAATGCTCATATCTGCTAACGTAATGTTCATGATAACATAATGTGGTAATGATCGTTTTCAAATACTACCCTAAATGTTCGAAATATTTCGAAGCGGTTTTAAGATATTTATTAAGTTTTCTGTAACAAAATAGAAAAGCCATTAATGGAATTTAACAAATCAATGTATAAGGATATAGATATCATAAATATAAGGAATCTGTCCTTATATTTATGATATGAAACATATGGGCAAGACCGAATCGATGAACCGAAGAAGAATCGAACCCATGATTTCAAACACAGCATATATGGCACACACACTGCACGGTTGGCCTAGTGGCTTAAGTGGTCGCCACGCCGCTTCCTACTACGCCAAGTGTCGTGGATTCAAATCCCACGTAGGACAACACTTTTTGTGATTCACAATTTGTTGTTCTGAGTCTGGGTGTTCTTCGTGTCCGTTTCATGTATGTTTGTAAAGTCCCCGCGACACAGGAATTTATATTCCTAATGCGGGAGTATATATATATATATATGTATATATATGCTACCACTATACCACAGAGGCAGTCTTAATAAACATTTTAAAGCAAGTTTAAACCAACGGCCAATACATCAAATGTTACAAAGGAACCACTACTATGAACCTTATTAGTTTCTATTTACCTTATCCGGTTTTCTTCTAAGATGAAATCTGAAAATAAAAAAAGAGAATGTTTTAATACATATTGTTATTTCTTAATATACTAAAAGGGTCCCGTATGGTTAGTTGTTGACAGACAGAAATACGTTATGCTTCATTGTTAGAATGAATTGCCTTTATTTACAAGACGTGAAAAAGCCAACAGGTCCGAATATGTAGGTTTAAGATGACCTGTTTATAAATAACTTTAACAAAGATTATGGAAATGATAATCTATTCTATATATTCTTTCAAATCTCGTATATAAACAAATAAAATTGAAGTATTTATTTTTAATTCCAAATGTAAAAAAAAAACACTAAATACATATATACGAAAGTCCTGTACGGTACTTATATCAAAAAAGTGGCTGTGACATACGGACGGACAGACAGACAGACAGACATGACGAATCTATAAGGGTTCCGTTTTTTGCCATTTGGCTACGGAACCCTAAAAATCTATTTAATAAATTCACTCTTTTCAATGTCTACGAAGCAATGCTTGCGGGGGAACTTTTTACACTTATATGTAAATATTATAAATATCCTTTAAGTTAATATTGTAAATAAAATACTAAATTATGCATATTTTTTTTAATTTGTATTGAGGTAAAGATTTTCATTCAGGAAAAACATTTTGTCATGCTCACGACCATTTTTGTGACTGTAAGTAATTTATCTGAAGTTCCATGTATGTGTATTATAATCATTAATATAACCTGTACATTAAATCAAATCAAACCATTTTTATTTCAAATAAACCAATACAACGGCACTTTTGAAACGTCAAGTACTCAGTCGTTTCAGATAATTGTCTGTTCCAGTTCGTAGATCCTATGGAGAAGAACAGACAAGAAACTCCATGGACACTGACACCGACATGGAGACATTAGCGGTTCGGTTACCATACTAACTACAATTTCTTCCTAGTTTAAGTTCCGGCGGCTGTAGTAGTCAAGAAAACTTTTTATATACTCACAAATTCTGAACACGAAGTCTGTTAATGTCATGTCAATGAAACAACGGAATTGCTACATTTGTACTATTTAATATACGTAATGATGGCACACTATTGAGATATCACAAACACCCCATAACCAAGCTATGTCCTATCAGATTGCGATTGGAAAATACGAGTAGAATGTCATTTTTATAGGTTGCCATTATCAGGGCCATAAAATGTCTACAGTCGCATTTTATTTCTAGATTACTAGTATGTAAAACCGATAACCACACTATGTTCTCGCACGTGTAAAGCACTCGCTTTTATGTATGCAAAAAACATTACACTCCTTCTGACGCAGACACGTAAAATGCTTGCATATTTGTGAAAAGGTAACATTAAAATTCCCTAATTAATCTGTATTCCTCAAAAAAGTTTTGATATCCATAATAATGTCTTTAAGTACTTAAATAAATAAATAAATATTTAAATAAATATTTCGGACAATTACACACAACGTCATCTAGTCCCAAACTAAACAGAGCTTGTATTATGGGTACTAAATAACTGATATAAATACATAAACATCCTTTTTTTTGTAAATACATACAAATTATACATAGAAAACACCCAGACTCCGAAACAAATATTTGTGGATCACACAAATATTTAGTCCGACCCGGGAATCGAACCCGAGACCTCTTGACCAGCAGCCGCATACGCTAACCACTAGACCAACAAGGCAGTCTATTACAACTTATATCATTATTGTAGAGGAGTTCATAAATTTACTAAATTTCTCACATATAGCTGAAGTAACATGACAGCAGGACGTAATGATGCACAAGCATCTAAATAGGCCGACACAGTGTGGGTCACCAATGTAACCATACTGCATTATTGCCTTGTCTATATTTGCAATGAGTATGTTGCTTCTATCTTGAATTTTACTTATGCGCATCCTCAAGCAGAGTAGCACCACTTGGTAGGCTTACATTTATAAAAAAGAATATTCAGAGGTGATAACCTAAAACTTAAAAGACATGGGTGTCATAGAATTGGAAAGAGCAGGATTTCGGCTTCAAATTGTCCTCACTTGTCAGGTGAAAATAAACTAATGGCCTTGGCACTACAAGCAATTATACTGACTCATAGCAAAGCATTGCTCCAAAATAACGAACATGAATACACAAAAAAAAATCAATATTGCTGCCACAACACAAACAGAATTTTCCTTAATAATCGAACATTTATCAGTTATCGGCCAGATACAATTCCTAATACACACCAAAAAAAACACATTAGGATATAATCAAATCATCGACTTTGCGATAAACAAATCGGTCGCCAACGTCCCTTATAATCGAATATTAGCAAAAAGCCTAACGACTGTAGGCGGAGCATTAAGTATCCGGACAAAAAAACCGTACATTTTTCCACCATTGAATGTTTTGACCTGGCCATGTTTTATACAAATTGTAGATAATATGTAGGGTGGCTCTGTCGAATGGACGGATAGGACTGTGGCAGATATAAATGATTTGATATTTGCTCGTTGGTCTAGTGGTTAGCGTATGCAACTGCTGATCAAGAGGTCTCGGGTTCGATTCCCGGATCGGACGAAATGTTTGTGTGATCCGCAAATATTTGTTTCAGAGTTTGGGTGTTTTTAACAGACTTCATAAAAAAGGAGGAGGTTCTCAATTCGTCGGAATCTTTTTTTTTATGTATGTTCAGCGATAATTTCGTCGTTTATGAACCGATTTAAAAAAATATTTTTGCATTGGAATAGGCGTAGCTTACAGGTGGTCCCATCGTCACCATATCGGGATCTGATGATGGGATCCCAAGGAAATCGAGGGAACTCCACAAATATCATAGGCAAAATTGTCGCGATTTGGGTACTCGGAATAGTTTTTCTTTAAAGTCGGTTCCTTTTTGTTAGAATTATCTATGTATAAAATGTATGTATGTACAAAAAAAAGTATGTTTATGTATTTATATCAGTTTTCTAGTTACCCATAATACAAGCTCTGCTTAGTTTGGGGACTAGATGGCGTTGTGTATAAAATGTCCTAAAATATTTATTATTATTATTTATATGAGTCAGATACACTGGTATTAGTATCGAGGAATTAAAGTTCGATATATCTGTGATTTTCTGCTACATAAGGCCTTGTTGCTGTAATCACTTATGACGTAGTTTCCACGCTGGTTTCAGAACAAAGGGATGTCTCAAAGGTCTTGATACTACTCTCTCATCTACAAATCTAAATGACAGCATTCGAGCTGTCGTGTTTCGTCGGTAAATGCGAGACCGGAGAGCCAATAATTAAAAGCACTTTAATAGACCGACATAGTATGTTGTTAGATTTACTAATCATGCTTTCCATCGAGCAGAGTAGAATCACTATGGCAGGCTAATAATTAATATTATATACTTCCTCATGTTTTTACTGTAAACGGGACTTATTCGCGATAATATTATAAAGGTTACGATACCTTCTACTTGCCGACGTTTCGAACGGGTTATACCGCTCGTGGTCACGGGTAGACTATAGACGGGTAGTCTACCCATGACCACGAGCGGTACAACGACGGAAGAATACAAATTAGTGAGCATTGTGTATTAATACAAATCTTAATTGACTTTTAAACTCTGCTGCATACATCATATTCTCCTAGCCATTATACTCAAGTTTATTTGGGGTAAGCTACTAGTTCATCTGGTTTTACCTGAATTTCAGTTTTTCAACGGAGCGACTGGCATCAGACCTCCGCAACGCTAAGGGAGAACTGAAATTCGAAGATTGAATTAGTTGTCAGTATATTTGAGGTCACTGACTTCCCAATAACGATTGCCATAGATGTTCATGATAACCGGGACCGACGGTTTTACGTGCTCTATACATCATATATACTATATATTTGGTTAATTAAAATAAATCCTTTTCTGAAACAGAAGCAAGATCGTTGGAATCCGGATCCCTCCTGATACTCGAAATAGGGAAAAATAGTAGATTATAATGTATAATTTAGTAGAATAGGGTAATATGTATTATGGTCTGTATATCCTATCGGGTAACAGAGGCGTGTTAAGTCCTCATATTTCGCCAAACATTTTTTGTTTTTATCAAAAAATAAGTCCTTGCTTATCCTTCAATTTTACCGGCAACAAAAATAATAAACCTCTAGGTAATCAATCGTTAAATGACTGCTACCTAAAACATTTTCTAAAAGCTTAAGCAATCAAATCCCAGTATAGCATACAAAAGTACAAGGTGGCCGTTAAAAATAGATTTAAAGCCAATTCAATACTTATGTATCCAATTGAGCATTAAGGAATTGAGGAAAATTTGCACAATTTAAATTTTATAAGAAAACAAGCTGCGCCCCGCGGTGTTACCCGCGTATCATTATGGTTCCTATGCAACCTGTGAAGTTTTGACAGGAGGTCGATTTAAGGTATTTTTATAATCACCTAGGTTTCGCCCGTTTGTCTCGATTATTGTAGTAAAAAGTAGCCTATGTTTTATTCTGATATATAAGCTATATTACTGTAAAGTTTCATCCAAATCCGTTCAGTGGTTTTTGCGTGAAAGAGCAACAAACATACATACACACATACTCACAAACTTTCGCGTTTATAATATTAGTAGGATAGCAAAGTTACTAAATATAGCATTGTTCTACTTAAAATCGCAAACAAGGCAGCAATTTTTTAGGTAAAAACTTCTCTAAGAAATCATACCGACATCGTAGTATTTTTTTTCTATTCTGATTATTGTAACTGTAAAGGTTTAGTGGACTGAAACGAAATGAAAACTTCACAAAACCGTTATTTAAGGTTACTCCACGAACAATATTCATTCAAATAAAATATGATTTAATTTTATGTAGCTTTTGTTCGAGTATAATTAAGTTCAAGTAGTTCACAAACATTTGCAAATCATTTCTATTTTCAATTTGGTTTTTGGCCTAGTTTGTTGTTTAAACAAACTTCAGCTCGCCCACTAAATACTAGACTCGTCAATTTAGAGTGCCAAGTTATAATTTGTCGGTTAGATTTTCAGTCTGGATTAATATAATTATAGGGTGACCATAATTTAACAGTGTAACATGGGTTCTGCATAAGATACTATCAGATCATGGTGTGTGAAATGTGACAAGACTTTTACTACTAACTGACTTAGTAAAGATCTGTAGTTTCTGATGCCTATATGGTTAAAATTAAAAAGTATTATACACTCAGTTTATATCAAAATATAAAACATAAAAATTTAATTAAATTTTCAAATTTCAAAAATGACTTTTAGGATTTCAAAAATGACTCTAAGGAGTATTACACAAAATGAGTTGAATTATTTCACTCCAATTATAATTATGAAACTCGCGGTAAGAAAAATTTTAACTTAATAACTTACAAAACTATGTGAAACATTGTGATAGTTTAAAATAATACAGAGTTCACGAGAGACACAACTAATATTCAGACCAGTAATATCCAAGTGAATCTCACATAAACTAATGGCTTCATGAAAAAGTCACCATTCCATATTTAGGTTCATAAAATATGGTTTTATCTTTACATATAGTCGGCGACTGGGTGTAAATAAAGCAGACTCTGTAATTTTCTATAGAAGAGGCCTATCAAATAGTCTTAGTGTAACAGTGAACTACAATGAAGTGATGATGATAATGATAGAAGATAGAAGAATGTAACAGAAAACCGGCAAAGCTCGTGATAATAAAATTGATCGATGAGTCTTGACGCTAGGGAGAGGATTTCCCGAATACCAAAATAAGATACATGATATTTATTTTTGAAACTAAATCTTTTACATACTTTTTTATGATTTTTACATGTCGGTCTTTATAGCTAGACGGTGCGGCTAATTCCTAAGACTCACGTTTTGAAGAAATGCCGAAACAAACTACCGAAGTTTTTATGAAGTTCGTAAACATTGAATAAAAACTATTCCAGTACTTCCTACAAAATGTTAACTGAGACACTATATCTAGGTTAATATTTTGAAGGAAGAACCATAGTTTGGAGTCATCTTATCCATCATGTCATGTCCTGTATAGATTTCAGCTCTTACACATCTAATGAGACTACTATGATTCTCGCTCTTATTTTAGTAGACCGATTAGAACGAATTAACCTATTTCGTAATATACGTAACTACCGCTGCCGTATATACACCCTTCATTGTCACCTTCTAAACTCTGCCAGAATTTCGTATATTCAAGTAATTTCAAATGTCATTTTTAATGTGTACAACAAAGAACAAATATAAATTTCTGTAGTAATATAGTTGATAGAAGTTGAACTATCTATAACCACTGCCAAAGTTTGCTAATAGCAACCGGGACCAACAGCTTAACGTACTCTTCTAGGGACAAATAAAACTTATTAGTTTTAAAAAGACAACTTTAACTTAAGGAATACACATAAGAACACAAGGGACGCCCAAAACCAGAACAAAATTAATTAAAGTAATCAAAGTATTACCAGTAAATAAAAGTGTTGTCCCATGTGAAATTCACGACATTAGGCGCAGTAGCCCATAATGCAGTCATCTTTAAGTCAGTCAAACTTTTTTAATTACATGAGCCTGCCAAAATAATAACAATAACATTATGTTAAAAATACTTTCTTAGTAATAACATAAACTAAAAAAGATCTTGAGTATGCTTACAATAAAAAAAACAGTTGCTATTAAAAGAAATGTTCTTGGTATTTTATTTATTACAAAAATAATTTCCCCATATATAACTCATGGTCACAACACAAGACAGGGCCGTATTCATGTCACAACATAATACGAGGAAGTCGACTTAGTCATCTATTCGAGACACTTTTATAGACGTCACCCTTAATATAAGTTATACAGGGCTGATGATTTGGAGATGTGTATTGACATTGTCATGGCATTTCCTTCCTTAGGTCTGTCTATTTATAAACTATTAAATAGCTTTATTCATCGTTCTAGCCTTTATTATTCTTTATATTATTTGAGGTCGGTAAATAGTTCAACCGGTTTTCTTTTAACGTTATATGTATCGAAGTTCCACAAACATGCTCTCTAAGATATCATCATCATCAACAGCCTTTAACAGTCCACTGCTGGACATAGGCCTCTCCTTAGAAAGGAGGTTTTGGCCTACTATACCACGCTGGCCAGACGGGTTGGTAAAGGGTTTGTTTCAAGTTTTCCTTCTCTTGGCAGTGATGTTAGCTGCTTATTTTGTTCCTTTAGTCGCCTCTTACGACACCCATGGAATGAATAGGGGTGGTGACACTTTGTATTCTTAATTCGTCACCACACGCAACAACTTTAAGATATGAACGGCATAAAATACCACGGAATCCCATGTTATTTTTTTTATAGGCTTAGAGCATCGTTGGGCCTCCGGTCTTACACTCACCAACGTAATACGACAGAACGAATGCTGAATTTTGGTCTATTTCGGAAATCGAACCCTAGAACTATTGGCCGACAATCGCATTAGCAAGACCCATTGGTCTTGCCAATGCTTTATTGTAGTTCACTGTTAGACTAAAGCTATAGATAAGCCTCTCATAAAGAACATCACAGAGTCAGCTTTTATTACATCCAGTCGCCGACAGCCTTTAAGTCCACTAAACCTTTACAGTTACAATAGTAAGAATAATAAAAAAAAAAACTATACGGAAATACTACTATGTCGGTATGATTCTTAGAGAAGTTTTTACTTAAAAATATTTCATATTGATAGTTATGTTTTTCGGGTATGGGGTTTATCACTATCAATCAATAATAATAATAATAATAATACAGAGAAAGTAATACAAAAATTACACATTTACTCTATATGGATGATATTAAACTCTACTCTGGTAACAAACAACAGATGAATAGTCTTTTAACAGCTACTGAAATTTTTAGCACAGACATCAAAATGAAATTCGGAATAGACAAATGCAAGGTAAACAGTATTATTAAAGGTAAACATAATGAAACAGACTCTTATATTTTACACACACAACAAAACGCACTAATCGATAAAATGGGCCAAGATGATACGTACAAATACTTGGGATATTCACAGAGCACCGGATTAGATCACGGTAAAATAAAGGAAGAGCTTATTACTAAATATACAAGTAGGTTAACTAAAATATTAAAAACAGAATTATCAGGTAGAAACACGGTGAAAGCTGTGAATACATATGCGGTACCCGTGTTAACATATTCTTTTGGCATTATCAAATGGACAAACACAGATTTAGATCGTCTCAATAGGCTTACACGTACCACATTTTATAAACACCATATACACCATATCCATTCTGCTACAGAAAGGTTTAATATTAAGAGAAACTTAGGAGGTAGAGGACTGATAGATATAAAAAACTTACACAACAACCAGGTACAACACATTCGCACATACATGCTTAACAAAGCCATTGATAGTCCTATACACAAGGCTCTTACATCCATAACTACATCAGGCACACCATTAAAACTCAACGAAACAAATACAGCCCCCATACACGAACACATAACAGACGAGCAGAGAATCACAAGCTGGAAACAAAAGAGTCTTCATGGAAAATACCCGAATCAATTACAACAAGATCATGTAGATGAAGAAGCTTCTAATGCATGGTTATGTAGAGGAAATCTATACAAAGAAACAGAAGGATTTATGGTGGCTATACAGGATCAGATAATTAAAACTAAAAACTATCAAAAATATATCATGAAAGACCCAACAGTAGTATCAGATAGATGTAGATTATGTAACACCAATCAAGAAACCATAGACCATATCACAGGAGGATGCCCATTTTTAGCAAACAAACAATACACAGAGAGACATAATAATGTTGCAAAACAAATACATAGTTTATTAGCAGCTAAATACAAATTGATTGAGAAGGTAGAACCATATTATAAATATAAACCAAATAGTATCCTAAACAACGATTCTGTAAAACTGTATTGGGATCGAGATATAATTACCGATAAATCTACACCACACAATAGACCAGATATCACTCTCACATTAAAAAATCAAAAAATTACATATTTAATAGATATTTCAATCCCAAATACAGATAATTTAAAAAAGAAATACACAGAAAAAATACAAAAGTACATACCCCTCGCAGATGAAATCCGACAGATGTGGCAACAACACACTGTTAAAATCATACCAATCATCATCTCATCAACAGGGCTCATTCCAAAATCATTACACACTTCACTAAAAGAAATAGGAGTACATAGAAATTCTTACATCTCACTGCAAAGGTCCGTTGTAATCGACACATGTTCCATAGTTCGACGATTCCTCACATGCACTACACAAACACCAACAGTAGTTGATAACGAACCAACCCACTTGGCGTAAGCCCGTGATAGGTTTGCATTTACTAGCGTCACAGCTAAGAAACATAGACATAATAATAGTTTTATTCATTTCTCTCATTCACAAAGATAAGTACAATTTTAGTATCAGCACAATACAGGTTGAGTTATTGTCGTTCCTTTGTGAGAGGCTGGTGTCTGTAGTAGGAAAACCCTGTGTCACAGATCACCAGGCTCCACCTCTTGGACGATTATTATTAACAATTTCACAATTAGATTACTAATTACTTAACACTATAATACCATATATGTACAGTATGTACAGTAGGTGTAAGACTGTGCATGTAAATGTATATTTGTGTGTTAGTGTGTGTGTGTGTGTGTGTGTGTGTGTGTGTGTGTGTGTGTGTGTGTGTGTGTGTGTGTGTGTGTGTGTGTGTGTGTGTGTGTGTGTGTGTGTGTGTGTGTGTGTGTGTGTGTGTGGTTGTGTGTGTGGATGTTTTGTGTTTTGAGTGTTTATATCTTTACGTGAATTCTAGTGAAGATATGATTATTACCCATGTGTTGATTAGTTTCTGTTTGCATTTACTAAGATAATTTATTCGTTTCGTATCGTTTATTTGATGAAACATAGGTAGTTACAGGTCATATACAAATTTTAAAAGTACGCTATGTCGTAACACATAATATGGTGTACAAATATTTTTCAATACAAATTGTAAATTTGAGTAAAAATAATTAAATTAAATTACATAACAAAAAAAAAAATATATAAAAAGAAATGACAACATACGAAAGAAATTAAAGTTTGAATACGTACAAATAATAAAATAAAAATATTTGAAACAAAAATTACAAGTAGTTCGGATTTACGATTTACGAATTACAATTTGTTGTGTTACAGTAAATATTATTATACATAAAACTCTCATTCTGTTTCAGTCGGTTCATATCATCATCGAAAAGTACATCTTTCATCTTACTCTAACGCATAACACAGAGTACATCTACATGTGCCCGAAGACGTGCGGTACACATATTGTGTGAATTTGGTACATTAACCACATACGGAGAATGTTCTCGAATGTCACGTTTTAGACATTACTTATTAAGACCACTACGCGTACAAACATACAGAAACTGTTAATGAGAATTCTTGTTATAAGTAAGTTTATGTAAACATCTGGTTTGAATCTTGTTGGAGTACAAAATTAGGACATTTTATGAACGAAAATTGTTGTGAAAATTATCTTTCAAAGGTTGCCATTGGTTACTAAAATGAGGGCGGCGTCGGTGTGTGCCGGACGCCGCCTAAGAGAGGGTCGTCAAACAGAGACGGTGCCCGCATCAGGAGCGGGCAGGCGCTGGGGGAGTCCAGAAGGCGATCTGACCCTGGACTTCCTGGAGAAGCGTAGAGAAGGCACACTGTGTGGTTTTTAGTCGGTTCAAGTCCGACACACCACCCCGCCATAACCCTCCCCCCCCCCCGGTCTGGTGACGGTCATTGATGATTTTCCACACATAAAAAAAAGTAAAATGAGTTGTTTAAACATTATTTTTTTATATAAAATAAATTTATATATATAACAACAGAAAATAGATTATTTTGTGGTATAATTATTTGTTTTCCAAAATGTCAGAAGTCACAGTAATTTATGCAGGCAGGCATATATCATTTAATTTATAATTACTTTATCATTTAAATTTTCATTTCAAATTACAATTAGACGACTTATTTGTGGTTACGTTATGCGACTGCTAATTAATAGATCTCAGGTTCGATTTACGATAACCCGCTATTCTCTGTTCCCATGAATTTCTATTTTTTTTATTTTATTTTATTTTATTTTATTCGGAATACCAACAGCTTAAATATTATAAAATAAACATTAAACATAGTTAACAACAAAGCTATTTACAGGTACTCGCAATTAGATACAAAACATTAACAACGCTACGAATAGTAATAGTAAAGAAAAAGAAACAGAAGTAACATGCTTAAGAAAAGCAACAAAACATATCAGACATTATTCCTTTTGGGTTGGGAATAGAAATGTGTCAAAACCAAAAATAAATAAAAAGAGAAACTAATAAATGGTTACGATCCTGGGATCGGGCTTAGGAAATGTTGAATCATATGCTTTTTGACAAATGAAGGCTTAGATCCAAAAAGCTCAAACTCGCTGCTAAATTTATGCATTTCATTGACAGATTTACTCGCTCTAATAACAAATGAATTTTTGCGATAGTTAGTTTTTGTTCGAGGTACTGCTAGGGGTGGATTGTGTCTAACACGTAAATTATGTGGTACTCTAATATTAATTTTCTCGAGAAGAATCGAGCAATCTATGTCTCCGTTTATGATTTTTAGCAAGGTTATGATATCCGAAACAGTACGTCTATTCGCTAGAGGTAAAAAGTGATACTTCTTACATCTTGCAACATATCCACGATCAATAGTCTTACACTTATACTGCAAATATCTCAAGAACTTCTTTTGAACGGACTCGATACGATCAACATATACAGCATAATGCGGGCTATGAACCTCAGACGCATACTCGAGGATACTGCGCACCAGTGTACAATATAGTATTTTAATGGGTTTAATATTTTTAAAGTTTGATGTAGATCTAATGATAAAACCTAAGGTTTTGTTAGCTTTTTTCACGATGAAGTCAATATGTTTATCGTATATCAGTTTAGAATCGTGTATGACGCCTAAATCCTTCATTGAATCCACGTAACCAAGCGGTACATTACTAATGGTGTAGCAAAATTTAATGGGATTGATTTTACGGGTAAAATTAATTGCATAACACTTGGATACATTTAAGTCTAACTTATTTATTCTACAATATTTTTCGAAATTATTTAGATCATTCTGCAGCAGCTCGCAATCAGAAGGACTATTGATCGCCATAAATATTTTTGTATCGTCTGCATAGGAAAGAAAACTCGCGTGTTCTAGGCATGAACCAATGTCGTTAATAAAAATAATAAAGAGCAGAGGCCCTAACAGGGAACCCTGAGGAACACCAGAAGGGATCGGCATCCAAGCAGACGTGAAACCGTTAATCGCAACAGCCTGAGATCTATTTGCAATATATGAAGAGAACCACCTGAATAAGTTACCGTGTATTCCAGCGTTATTCAACTTCTGCAGAAGGAGCGAATGATCGATACGATCGAACGCCTTGCTAAAATCGGTAAACACAGCATGTACTTGACCCCCAGATTCCATATGTGAGGTTGTGAAGTCATTAAATACTAGTAAATTGGATACAGTTGATCTTCGCTTCAAAAATCCATGTTGTTCAGGGATAAAAAAGGATTGTAACGCAATGTATACCTGATCGTACACAATTCTTTCAAATATTTTAGCAAATATACAAAGCTTAGAAATTGGTCTATAGTTTTTAATGTTTGACCTATCTCCTTTTTTATGAATGGGTGTAATAAAGGCGGACTTCCAAATAGCAGGCACCACACCCTCTTTTAGGGACCGTGAAAAGATTATATATAAAGGTAATACAAGGTTTGGAGCGCATTGTTTAATGAAAAACGGAGGTATACTATCAGGGCCAGCTCCCTTACTCAGATTGAGAGATTTTAATTGTAGTTCAATTTTTTCGGGAGTAATATCAATGTTGCTAATATTAATAATGTTAGGGTGTTGATAGTTAGAAAGGTCTGAATGCATTGTACTACTATCCACTGAGGCGTCAAGGAAAGTAGATTGAAAATATTGTGAAAACAAATTACACACAGTTTCACCAGTATCCGCATAAGTACTGTCGAGATTCATAATAGATGGAAGAGCATGTGAGGGTTTATTGAGCGATTTAACGTATCTCCAGAACATACGGGGGTTAACAACAACAGAATCCTCAACTCGAGCTAGGTACGACTGATAACATTCGTCTTCTAATTTTGATGCGCGTTTACGGAGCAACGAATAGGTAACGTAATCTTCTAGGTTGTTATATTTCTTGTATTTAACGTAGTATTTATATTTTTCTTTTAAAACTTTTTTGAGAGATGAATTGTACCACACAGGAAAATTATTGCTAAGCAATAATTTTTGAGGTATGTGCGCATCCCGAAGATTCCATAAGCACCTATAAAAGACATTTGTGACGTCGTCAATTGAGCCTATAGCTAAAATCTCATTCCAATTAGTTTTAGAAAGATCAGAGTTAATTTGGTCATAGTCACCAGCCCTGTAGTTGAAAATTTTTCTTTTATTTTGTGAAAGTAAATTATAAGTAGGCAGTTCTAATTGGATACAGATCGACTTATGATGTGGATCCTCTTGAACAAGTGGGTGATCGCAGTGCTTCACTTCCACATTGATATTACACAACACAAGATCTAAGATCCTATTATTTATATTTTTTAGATAATTATATTGATGAAGGTTAGATTCTAATAATACATCAAAGAAATTTGTTTGACTTTCATTAAAATTACCCGTGGGCTCCATCATACTACCACCTACTGGTAGCCAGGTGACAGATGGCATGTTAAAGTCACCAAGTACCAAAAATATATCATTAGGGCTGGAATGAAAATTAATGCCAAGCCTATCAGAGAAGTTTACTAACTGAGCATTTATTGAGTTACCTCCACTTTGGTTACATAAATATAGGGTACATACATGTAGTTTAACAATGCCACTATCTGAACGAAACGTCACTAAAACCCATATGTCCTCAGCTGCCGAGCGCCAAGTCGGCTGCTCAACGGAAGCGAACCTACGGTTCACAGCCAAAATGACGCCTCCACCATATTTCTGTGAGGTACTCAAATAATCACGATCACGTCTATAAACAATATATCGGTCATCGAAAAGTTCGCGGTCAGCAATACCGTCTAACAGCCAAGACTCAGTTATAGATATTATATCAAAGTTATTAAGAATAACGTTTCTCTTAAAAAAGCTAGTTTTGGTACGCAGACCTCGAGCATTCTGATAAAAGATATTAAGCTGTGCTAACATGGGTTATGATATTTGTTTCAACTGTGGGTAAGCAGAGGAGTAAAAGGCCTGGGGTTAAGTATCCCCGTTCATATACGTCTAAAAATTTGATCATAAAAATGTTCGAATTTCGTAAGTATAAGTATAAGATATTCTTTGTTACTAGCAAGATGTTATTATCACGAAAGACAATACTGTTTCTAAGATTTCGGAAGTACAGAGCAGTAATAATTACTAGCGGAGGTTTACTATATGTAACGAAAAACAAAGTGTTAAGATTCCGAAAATATAAGGTAGTTACAATTAATAACAAACCACACAATACACTATTATGAAAGTAAAGTAACTCGATAGCCGCAAAAACCAGTTTCTGTACAATGTTAACATATTTAGTAAAAATAAAATATTGACTATTAGTATGATAGCTGCAATGGAGAATGAACCCTAACGGTATTAAGTTAAGACTAAGAAACGTCAATAAAGCAAAATCACTTATAATCGTCATTGGATGACAATAGCGAGGAGCGAGCAATACAAAACAACCAGGCTGACCCAATCTTCGGTCGCAACACTTACAATAACATAGTATGAAATAACATTTAAAAAATATTGTAAGTATCAAGCAAGTTCCTAAGATATATATTGTATAAAAGCAAAATAAATTATTTTTCTTTCTAAAAAAACCTAATAATATCCTTTTCTGTTCTTACTCTGAAAATAGGTGATGTGTCCGACTTTCTTACCAGAATTTTACAGTGCTTTACCCATACATATTTGAATTTGTTTTCGGTGGCCATATCCTTCACTCTTTTCAAAAGTGACTTGTTGTAGAGAGTCAGGTGGTCGTTCACGAACACTTTCCCCTCACTCTGAAAGCCCAGGTCAGAGATGACAACTCCTTTGTGTTTACGAGCAGCTGCCACAAACTCCTCTTTAGTGTAACGATTATTCAAAGCCATTATAATGGTTTTAGGAGAGTCTGATTTAAGACTGGGGATGCGCGCTATATAGTTTATGTCCTCTTTGCGCACAGAGCACCGAATAATGTTACCGATCCTTCCCACTATATCGTAGAGGTTCTCAGACTTTGTGAGCGGCACACCTTTAATCTCTACGTTGTTGGCACGGGCCCATTGCTCTTTCTCCTGCAGATCCTCCTTGAACTTGTCCAAGTCCGCCTTAACAGTATGAAATATGTTGACAGTTTCTTCAACACTCGAGACCCTGGATTGCAATAAATCAAACTTTGTCAAAGATTCCTCAGCAGTTTTTTGCGCATATTCAACGGAGACTTTTAGGTCACAGACATCTTGTTTGATGCTTTTCACTTCTTCCACCAGTGCTGCCAGGGGCTCCAGCTGCCTCATTATGCTATCAAGCGTTGATCGCATTTCACTCAATTGCTGAGATACTTGCTGATTAGAAGACATTCCCGGGGATGAGACAGATTTACAATCAGTACATCGCCAAGTGGTTTTGCGATCTCCTAGTTTTCGGAAGCCAATTTCAGTTATGCCAGCACATGCGAAGTCAAACTGATGCTTACACAAGCAACAGGTAGTACCGTCGTTCGCATTTTTACCGCAGCGTGCACACGAAAACATAATTTTAGATTTACGAGAAAGCGACCCCGGAGTTTATGCGCCCTGCGATAACAGTCCGACGAGCGATGCGTGTTATCTCGACTGAGTTAAAACGATGAATGTTCTATGGCCAATAGCCATCATTGGGTAGTAACTTACCTCAAATATACTGATAACTAGTTCAATATTCAAACTCAGTTTGCTCTTAGGGTCCGATGCTACTCGCTCCGTGGAAAAACTGAAATTCAGGTAAACCCTGTAGTAAAACCGTTAGTAGCCGGTAAAACCGGTATTCATGTAAACCCTGTAGTAAAACCGTTTGTAGCCGGTAAAACCGGTATTCAGGTAAACCCGGTATTAAAAACGTTAGTAGCCGGTAAAACTGCTATTCAGGTAAACCCTGTAGTAAAACCGTTAGTAGTCGGTAAAACCCGCATTCAGGTAAAATGTTAGTAGCCGTCCCCAAATAATCTGGGGAACAATAAAGTCAGGGAAAATATATATATATATATGACTAGCGGGCTCTCACGGCTCCGCTAGCGTGCATATCGGTTATCGAGGTATTTATAAATGTTTCGTATCCTTTCTTCGCAGTAATATTGGCATGTAAGCTTGTCCGTGTGGTGACGGATTAAGAATACAAAGTCTCACCCCCCTATTCATTCTATGGGTGTCGTAAGAGACGACTAAAGTAACAAAATTAGCAGCTAATATCACTGCTAAGAGATGAAACAAACCCTTTACCAACCCGTCTAGCCAGCGTGGTATAGTAGGCTAAAACCTCCTTTCAAAGAAGAGGCATATGTCCAGCAGTGGACTGTTAAAGACTGTTGATGATGATGATGAAGCTCGACAGGCAGACAGAGTTACTTTTGCATTTTTAATATTAGTAAGTAAAACAAGTAGATGATGACCACTTTACTAGAAATACTAGCAGCTATTTACAAGTAGGAATTATTTATAACTGTCGAGATGATATCACAGGGGGTGCACTGATGCGGCAAATAAGCTTGTTCAACGTGTTAAATTATACGAAATAGGTTAGCTGGAAAACGTAGCAAACTGGCTTGTAGATGAAGCTGATATTAAAAAAGTTATTGGTGTATAAATGCAGGTATACGTTTTTGGAAAAATGTTGAAATTTTATTCAAGAATATTATAGAGTTCAAAGTTAATGTATATGGTTTTGGGCATGTGAACAACTCTTTTGAAATGAAACTAAGCTTAGTATAAAACTAAAACGAACCAAAACATCAAAACTTGTAGAATAATTATTTATATTATATTCGAAGGCAGAGGGAGGATGCCATTATTACCTCTTAATAGTGAAATATTTAGACACTCGTATAAAAAAGTATTCGACCATTGGAAAAGTGTGACTTTACATCATTTCAATTACTTCCAAAAATAACCTGGATTAAATGAATTTGTAGAATTACTTCAGTACTAAGGTTTCCTACATGCACAAATTCTCACTCATTTATGTTGTTATTTTTTACATAATTATGAATGAATGAGAAGTTATTCTAAAATTAAAAAAAAGGAAAAAAGAATGAAAAATGTGTTTTCCAAATCAGTTCATAAATTTCAAACTTTCGAACTAAAGTAAGTAACAAAAGAAGCTACAACTGAGTTGAAGCACTTCTTCTATTTTTATAGTCGAGTACAACTGTGATATTTTGTTCTTAAAATATTTAACTATATCTAGTACTGTACCTTTCTTCCAAATTAACCTTTAGAGTAATGGCAAGACAGCAAAGCACCAACATAAATACAATCCCACGAAAACTTCAAATAACTTGTATATAAAAAGCGACCAGTTTATGTTTGCAAGTAAAACTTTTACTATCTCGAGAACACCTGCAATTGTTTTACCTTGGAGACAATTCTTGAAAACCAAATAAAACGGACTTTGAAACTAGAGGCAATATACTTTAAAACAGTTGGTATATAAATAGAAGGAATTGAAACAGTAAAACAAACCAAAATTTATATGTTATCAGGACCTGAATTTTATCATCAGAAGCTTTGATTTAGTGTATAATTATATAAAATATAAAATACTCGTGTTGTAGTGTTTGTTATCAAATTACTCCAAAAAGGGAAGACCGATCTGTATGAAAATTTGTGTGCATATCGGGTAAGTCTGAGAACCGCCTAGCATATATTTTTCATACCGCGAACATCAGGTAGTTTAAATATTTGCGGCCTGGAAATCGAACCCGAAACCTGTCGATCAGCAGCCGCACACGCCTACCACTAGACCAACAAGGCAGTCAACCTTGGTTCTAAGACCCGGACTACACATTAACGCATTTTTTCACACCACATTATTTAGACGAACTTACGAACTTCTTAAACCTGAATACTATTTGGATACTTATTTTCCAGGAATCGAATTATTTGTGACGAATTTGATCTCTTGTTGTAATAGCAAGCAAGTAGGTGGATAACCTGATTTCAACTGACTACCACCGCCAATAGACTCATTTAAATCAAGATATACAGATTATACAAGTACCTTGGTCCTTACAGTGAAGTGATTTTAAACCTCCAGTGACCTCACTTATTCAGTGAAAACGAACGAAATCATTGTTTAATACTGGATTTCTGAACCAGACTCACTGAACTGAATTTTACCGGATTCTGCTTGAACTGACTCATTTGTGCCATTGCTCTTTTAGCAGTGGCTAAAAGTTATAGCTATTCTTTTTGCATTGGGCTAACATTTAAAAACTAGTTGTTATAAAACATAATATTATTTTTAATAACATATGTGATTTATCTCAAATAGCTAAATTTAAGACCACAAAAACACCAATTCCTTTTATCTATAACTCGCTTTTTCCGGGGGCTTCTTTCGCGTGTAAGTAATCATTTTTCGAATCCTACTAATATTATAAACGCGAAAGTTTGTGAGTATGTATGTATGTGTGTATGTATGTTTGTTCCTCTTTTACGCAAAAATCGAGATACACGGACAAAAACTAGGTGATTATAAAAATACATAAATCGTAGATGTCAAAATGTATCACTGTTTATCTATTGTCAAAACTTCACAGGTTGCTATGCATAACACACTTGCATAGCAACCATAATTATATACGCGGGTAGCACCGTGGGGCGCAGCTTGTAAGCTTGTAAATATATGAGAAAAGTGGAGTGACAACTTGATCGATTAGAATGGTGTACAATGGGAGAGACTTAACTCCAGCAGTGGACTGCGATAGGCTGTCGATGATGATTTAAGGTTATGACACTAACAAGTAAAGTGGTTTTATATTGGTAAAATAATTTTTAAAATATTTTCAATAGGTTTAGAGATTCCCCGTACACCGCCACAAAATTAGCCTCTTTATAAATTCTAGAATATATTAAATAACTTTAACGAGTAAGTTCAGACTTTTTCTGAAACCTATTTTATTTCTTTAAGTATATTTTTCTGCATACAATCAAACTGATTAGATATTGAGTTCTTTGAAAATGTTACCGATGAAGTACACAGCACAAAAGCTTTTTCAGTTCTATTATATATTCCAAGTAATCTACTAGCATATTGATAAAAGTAATTTACTTATAGCCTTGAATAGCTTTTGCTTTGAGTTTTGATTTGTTATATCTACATCTATTGAATACATAAAATTCAAGTGAAAACTAAATACAACAAGTAAAAAGCGTCAGTTTTTTTATTTAACGTAATATATATGAAAGTATATATGGTAGTTACACCAAAATTGGTATTTTTAGTCTGTCTGTTTGTTCCGGATAATCTCTGGAATTGCTGAACCGATTTTGACGAGACTTTCACTGGTAGAAGGCTAATGATATAAAAAGTGATTTAGGATAAATCATTTTAGACTAGCTTCGATCCGCAGCGTTACTCACGATTTACAAAAATAAATCGCGGGTAACAAAGCGTTGGCGTTGATAATCATAAAATATGATAACCGAGCGCAGCTCGGTCGCCTAGTTACTATTTATTAAAATGAAAACCAGCGTGACTCTACTACGTTAAACCTTTCGATCAATCGATTATGGAACTTAACCTATGACTGTAGCTCTAAGTCAATGTTTATATTACATTATATTGTTGGTCTAGATGTTAGCGTATGCGGCTGCTGATCGGGTTCGATTCCCAGGTCGGACTTAATATTTGTGTGATCCACAAATATTTGATTCAAAGTATGTTTATTTATTTATATCAGTTGTTTAGTATCCGTAGTACAAGCTCTGCTTGGTTTGGGACTAGATGATGTTGTGTGTATGACGTCCGAGATATCTATTCATTTACACCAACATACAGGGAGGGTTAAGGGCGTAATATACGCCCTTAAACCTCCCCTAACTTAGGGTTGCAGTAAATTTTCATATCTTATACTAAATGAGACCTAAGTCTGTATCGTATATCTCATGTATTGTTATATTTTATGAGAACTTTATGCTTTGTTTTAGTATCTAGTCATATTTATTGATATGATCTGTATCCTAACAAGCGATATACAGGATTTGGGTTTATTTCATAGATTTATCTAAGACATTACCCTCGAGCGATAAGGCCGCCAGTTATATCTCCTAGTTCTTCCTTCATGACTCGGAACCCTTAAAGATTCGTGATGTCCGTCCATCCTCGACTTATTTGGGGTAGCTACCCCTACACGTAAAGTTGGGATGGTTTTTTTGTCTTGCGTCTACCCTATCATATGGGATGTCATTAGATAGGTCCTTAAAAAATATTAAAGGGTTGCTAAGAAGATTTTTTGATTTATTAACATTTTCGGACCGACGTAAGAATCGAACCAGAGATCTGATCGGCAGTCATATACGTTAATGGTTGGACCAAAGAGCGAGGCATATGTGTACTTGTACGCCGATAGTATAATATTTGAATCCAAAGCAGTATTTAATAAACTACATTATCCTTACAAACATATTGTATCCAGTCTACATGATCAGAAAAGAAAATAGTTGGCTATTTTCTGGCAAATTCTTTCCTATATCCGTGCAAAACTTTCCTACAAGTACATCGGTGTAGTAAACATAGTATCTTCGACGCTTTTGGCAGAACTCCAATTGTAATCGCTGGGAGTATCAGCATGCTTCGAATGTTTGGTTCAAAGTGATAATGAAACGAGAATCTTACAAATACTTTATTGTTCAGTTAGTAATCGCATAACGATTATAGTAATACTGACACTTTAAACGATTGTTTCAATTCAAAGTCAGCTCAAAGGAGGAGGTTTTTTTTTATTATTGTTGTAATGAATTAGGCGTTTGTCTTCCATCTCACCTGATGGAATGTGTAGAAAGTGTAGTGTGAAGACGTTTTTTTTTGCATTCTTTTTTTATTATTTTTATTTTTTCTCCATTATTTATAAGCCTATCAAAGTGATTATATTCTACCTGATGGAAATCATGAGTAAAATATAAGAGAATGTTTCACCATGCTCATTGTCAATTCAGACAATACAGCATGCTGACTGATGCTGTGGCGACTTAGTGAGATGCAGCTACATCAGTGGGCCTCTTGTCTCGCTTTCAACAACGGAATACGACAACACGATTAGTGAAATCTTTGATTGGACTTCATCTTTGATCTCTTATGCGAGGGTAGTATCGCCCGTATAAACCGACTTCAGTGAATTATTTCTGAAGTCAACACTAATTATGAACAACAGAGGTCCTTGCAATTTGTCATCGACTTAACAAACCAAAAAGTAAAATTATAATCACTATTTAAATGTATTTTTATATAGCAGCATTAACACGAAACATTTAGCTTGTCATTACCAAAAGCGTCCCAATTAGATGTTTCATATAAATCACAGGACTAGTGGTAAAAACATCGTAAACGATTAATTTTGATTAATCAATTTATTTAACTATTACTTGGGTTGGAACATTCATCAATCTCAGCTTGTCAAATCTGAACAGCTCACGGGAGCATCCGAGGGGCTATCGAACACAGCCACTATTACTCAAATGGCTGACAAGCGCCGAGAGCCCCTTCGAAAACTGTAATATGAAACTCTGATAACTTTTACAGGGTTCCCTCCTAGCGCTATCTAATCTTTATCTTTAGTAACTACGTGTATTTAAAAAAAAAAAACTTACAAAGGTGGCCTAGTGGTTTAAGCGGTCACCACGCTACTTACTGCTGGGTCAAGTGTAGTTCCAATCCCACGTGGGACTAACCTGTGGGTGATCAACTAATTGCTGTTGTGAGTTTGGATGTTTATTGTTCATCCGTTACATGTAAGTTAGTAAAGTCCTTCGCGAAACAGGATGTATGTCTATAATTCGGGAGTTATAAAATAGTTTTAAAGAAAATACAGAATAAAAAAAAACCACACAAAATGCTACTAAATATTTTGTAATTATATAACTTCAATAAAGAAACCGACTTCAAAGAAAAACTATTCCGAGTACCCAAATCGCTACAATTGTGCCTAAGATATTTGAGAAGTTCCCTCGATTTCGTTGCGATTCCATCACCAGATCCCAAAATGGTGACGATGGGCCCACCTGTGAGCTATGCCAAATTCAATGCAAAATAGAAATTTTGAAATCGGTTCATAAACGACGAAATTATGGCATACAACATACATAAAAAAGATTCCGACGATTATGAACCTCCTCCTTCTTTGAAGTCGGTTAAAAAGATAAAGCTACGTTGATTTCAACACGAACGAACTGGCTTGATCGAGGTGATACTACTCGCACAGATGACCAACCTAAAAACAGCATTCGTGTTATCGAATTTCGTTTGTGAGTGCCAGCCCGGAGACCTAACGATGCAGAACTATCTTTATAGGCCGTCATAGTGTGGGTCACCATACTTCATATGTTGACCTTTACTTTATACTATATATTTACTTTATATATTGACCTTGGAATCTACTCATTCTTTATATGAAGTAATGTAGAATCACTTTGGCGGACTTATTCGAATTAAATACATTGACTATAATACGTTCTATACTATGTCCCTTCTTTTTCATCTATTTGACTGTTCAATAAATTTCGTAATTAGTCACGCCCTCACACGTCACTGATTCGATTTGAAATCAAAATCAATTTTATTTAAGAAGCACTTTCAGTCGATTATATGAAAGACTTTTAGTTTAAATATCAAAATATAATTATTTTAATTTTGATCATATGATAGATTTTTGTATTCGATATCGTATTTCAAAAACTGTGTTATAGTCTGTGGTTGTTAGTTATACACAGGGCACTTCACTACCCGTCCATAAAGTACAACATTACTGTAGTACATTATTTCGAAGAAAAAAAACGGTAATTTATAGGCGTGACCTGATAAGAAGACAATAAACGAATGGACAAAGTATAATTTATTCATGGGAAATAGCCTTTCAACGCCTGCTCCTGCGATGCGATTAGCTAATTGTAAAGGTGGCCTATATGGGGATTGTTCGGGCTTAAGCCGACATTCGCAATCAATTCCAGCAAATACCCCTCGTATTTGGTTTATGGTAGTGGAGTTAACACAATATCGACCTTACAACACAACTTAATTGTTTCCTGCAATCATTGTTATATATATTAAATGTTTGTGTATAAATGTGGCAAATAGGTTTATCTTCTTATTTTAATACTTAAAACATGAGTAGAATCCAAAATCATCAGTTACCATAATTACTGTGAATACGACGACCGGCGGCGACCCACATTAGTGAGATGATGATAGGATGATTTTCAATCCAGTCAGTAAGTCCAGTCTACGACTAATCTGAAACCTTGCAATTTGGAAGCTCTTCCAATTAATTAATATAATTATTGATTGAGTCTATAAAAAAACACAGCTGCAAGTACTACCTACTCTTGTACAAAGAAAACAATTTTAATGCTCACCATACTAGTTCTATAGACATTTCAATTACAAGTCTTACGAAAATTCAAAACCTTTTAATCCTGCACATATACAATCGCCTTCGGCTGTTATTCACTATCTTTAACAAATAATAACTCAAGAACCGCCCACACTATGGCCCTTGTACTAACGATAATATTTACGCAACTATATATTTAATTGGGATCAGTTTCCACTTACAGTTTTATCTTCGGAGGAGTTCGTTAAAGGTTAATAATTAAGATAAATTGACCTTTGAGATAACGAATATATAAGCTTAATATTTTAGCTTCACTAATTGGATAGTCAGCTGTAATAAATATAGAAAATGGTAATAGACTTTTATGTGAAACTGTTATTTTTGGATCCTCTTGTTAGGTGTCAATCGTGCGGACGATGTTGTCGCTCCATAATTGGAATCTACAGTAACCCCCAAAAACTGTCACACAGGCGCTGTCTAAATCATCTGAAAAGATGTTAAGGCTTATATTCATCCCCTTTGAGTAGTTACGTAACTTCGTAGGACATTTGCAAGAAAAAGATAACACTTGAAATAAACCCTATATGGGTGGTCCAATACTATTCTAAAAACTATAATAGTTTCCTCTTAGTAGAGGTTGTTATGTAATTATGATTGTTGTTGATTGTTGATGATGATGATCGCAAAATAGATGAAGCGGAGACTTAAGCAGAAACAGAGAATTAACGGAGACTGCAAACCACCTGAAGCTACGGCATTTTACAAATCAACAGTGCTTTTATATTTACGAAAGGATAAAATACCAATTTCAAGCCATTAAAAGAAGTTGAATGAAAAAATACAGAGCTAAAAAATCAGATCTTGATTTCTTCTTCAAAATTCAAGGATAAATCCATAGTTTCCACTACTATAGCCCTAATGGGAACCTACATACTAAAATATACAACGTATAAAAGTGTATTTTAGTAACTTTTTAGATAATTACCACAAAATGGACTCATTAACGTGCATATTAATGTCCTCTCTGACGAATAAGTTTAATTAATGGTACTATGATATAAATGAACACAAATTGAAACAGATGGACAATCATTTTATTGTATTTAGAGATGACGTTTCGTAACTCTGTGATGTGGTTAAGCTAATACAGAACAATCATATTTTATGTTCCTAAATGCGCAAGAAATTCTTGTATGTGGAACATACAACCATGAAAAGAGATGTAATTGAGAATGAATAACGAGAAGAATGGTACTATATAATCATCATCATCATCAGCCTATCGCAGTCCACTATTGGACATAGGCCTCTCCCATTGCACACCACTCACATAATTCAACTTTTCTCTCTCTGTACTGCTTTTACGTACATTTACAATTATTATATCTCGCCCATATTGTCTTTACTCAAATGAATATAATATCAATCCCAGAAACCAAAATGGCAAATAAAAATTCAATACAATATCCTGTAAACGTATCCTACATGTTATAACAAACAGGCGCTACGTAATAGCAATAATAACTCACTGGAGCCGACCTAACGCCATCCATACAGCTCTAACGATTGTAGCCAATAATGTCACTATTCACTATACTACACTATTTGTGACACTAAGTACACCCATACCACGTCTACGTATGTAGTTGTGTGTAACATGGATAGGCAATTTAGGTTCATTCACATCTGCTACAATGACGATGATATTAAGGGTATATTTCTACAGTTTCATAAAAAAAAACATGTTTAAGTCTGTCAGAATGACTGATGATTTAGACAGCGCCTTTGTGACAGTTTTTGGGGGTTACTGTAGATTTCAATTTGAGAGCGACAACATCGTCCGCACGATTGACACCTAACTAGAGGATCCAAAAAAACAGTTTCATTCATTCTGCCTAATGCAAAACATGAGTACATTCCAAGATCAATCACCATTATCATTCTCATTATGGATGTAAATGATACAGAATTGAGTGTTTCTACCAGCTCACCCGTTTCCTTCCCACTATAATTCCGGGTCTTTTAAGCGGGGCGTGAAAAAGCATCTCACTAAGCCGCCTTATTGTGGGCCGTCATACTTTACTGCCTGCATTCGTAGCAATGATGTGTGGTTTCCCCCACTCTTGGATTCTGCTCATGCTTTCCATCAGGCAGGGTAAAGTCACTTTGGTAGGATAAATATAAAAAATAATTAAAAATAATTTTCTTCTTCTTTCTTTCTGATTAGTTTTCCAAAAAGTAAGTTGTTACAATTTTTATTTACTGAATATTATAAGTGCGGATTCCTATTCAACCATTGTACAACTCCAGTCGACTGTCAGGCCATTTAAGTAGCGAAGCATAGCTCTCCCGTATTGGCAATTCCTACACGTATCCCTAATGTTTAATGTGTCAAGTTAATATGGTCTCTTATAAGCCTCCAATATTGTCGTAGATAAGGTCAACATATTTCAACTGTAACGGTTGTAGTAACGACATGTAATTGTGTAGTACTAATTTTTACATCGTACAACATTACGAACAAACAAATAGATTAACATTGTAAAGCAGAGTGTAGACAATGTACACATGCTATACAGTTCGTAAATGAAAGTCTCCTTGAGTATGTTTACACGATATTACGGCAGGCTACACATGAATGAATTGGTATGAAACTCCATTATGTTGTTTTGGTGCTGTAAGACTTACAAGTTATATCTGCTTGTGAAGATAGTTTATTACTGTGTGTTAAATTTTATAGATTCTTTAGTTAGTAAATTGTCGATCTCAATATGCTACCTGTTATTAACAATTTTAATTGAGATACTCTCAGAGTGTTCATTGTATTTGGTCGTATTATTTTGCTTAAGATGTTTTTCAATCATGTATATTCACATATCTCCACCGCGGATCTCTAATTAATACGACAGAGTGTGATAGCATAACTGTTTAGACATCGGACTCGTCATATGTCTAGGAATGGATGTGATTCGAATAGGTTGATGATAGTTGGACTTATAATCTATTCAATTTGAATTCGAATCGAAAAAACTAAGGACATGAACCTATTAATATCTATTAATGATTCAATTTAATAACAGGCTTTATTAAGAGTTGTAGTAGTATGTTGCATATTTTACTACAAGCATTAAAAATATGCCGTACTTCACGCCACTTTCATAGGTAAAACAGCCACGCTGATTTCAGTACGAATGGGCCGGCTCTCTACTACCCTTACACAGAAGACCAACTTAAAATAACAGCATTTGTGCCGTCTTCTTTCTTAGGTAAATGTTAGACTGGAGGCCCAATCATTGTGAATCATTCACCTGATCTCTGGAGGATGGGAGAATGATTTAGAAACATCTCTATTCTATTGTGGGTCACCATGCTGCATTGTATGCACTCACAATCAGGATAGTGGAGACTGTACTCTGTCTAGCGCAAAGCATGAGTAGAATCTAGGATTAGGGGGACACCATTCTCATTGTGAATTCAGGCAATGCAGCATGGTGAATCGTTACATTGACCTCACATTTAATAAAACACTTTAAACAATGTAACCAAAAATTGTAAAAACAATGTTGGAAAAGAGTGTCCATGGAGTTTCTTGTCTGTTTTTCTCCATAGGATCTACGAATTGGAACAGACAATTAGCTTCACGACTGACTACTGACTGACTACTTGACGTTTCAAAAGTGCCGTTGTATTGGTTTATTTGAAATAAAATGGTTTGATTTGAACCCCACTATGCCGGCCTAATGAGATGCTTCATCATTTTCACACTCATCAACGAAATACGACAGCATTTTTTAGGTTGGTCTTCTCTATGAGGGTAGTACTTTCCCCTTTCGAGCTGAATCCATTCGTGCTGAAGTCAGCGTGGCTCTATTACCTTTTTAATTTAGTCCCAAACCTAGCACAAATTGTACTATGGGACTATACAACAACTATACAACTGGCACAAATATTTGCAGATAATACAAACATTTGGTCCAACAAAACAGTCACATACGCTTCCACTTTGCCACCAAGTGTCTTTACTAACTTATCCTTATACTTACTGATAAATTGAAGTGCAAGTCCCCGTAAACTAAGAGTTTCACTGATAAAGCCCTAAGCGTATTTTAGTTTACGTTCGAATTACGTTTATGTCAGAACTGAGTTAAGCTGATAACAAAAAAAACGTGTTTCTCCAAAATTATCGGTACATACTAAGCCTTATCTATATGTATGTCCTTCATTTGACCTTGCTCGTGTGAAATGACCCTAATCTTTCTAAATATACTTAAGGATGTTTTTGTGCGGTTACAGGAAAAAACTTACATTGTTTTTTATTTGTTTAGGAAAATACCTTACTTTGTGTGCTGTCAGGATGACCGAAGGAAATGTATTGGGTAGAAATAAATAAGTCGAATGTAGGCAACATTAAGTTTAATGGAGTATCTATGTAATAGCATTACAACTGAATTATGTGTACTATTATACGGAGTCTTATTATCCCAAAGGGTGAAATAACCGAGAATTTCCTTACTGTTACTGAATTAATTAACTTGTAAGCAGATCCACAATACTTAGTACCCGTCTTTTAAATGACCTATAGACTTCCTCGATGGATAACAATTCTTCTTCAATTCAACAAAAAAAATTGAGTATTGTTCTTAGTTCCTCATTAACCGACTTAAAAAAAAGGAGGAGGTTCTTTTTTTTATGTATGTTCATCGATAATTTCGTGGTTTATGAACCGATTTCAAAAATTATTTTTGCATTGGAATTGGCGTAGCTTACAGGTGGTCCCATCGTCACCATATCGGGCTCTGATGATGGGATCCCAAGGATATCGAGGGAACTCCTCAAATATCTACTGCGCCAAGTGTCGTGGGTTCGAATCCCACGTGGGATAACACTTTGTGTGATTCACAAATTGTTGTTCTGAGTCTGGGTGTTCTTTGTGTCCGTTTCATGTATGTTTGTAAAGTCCCCCGCGACACAGGAATTCATATTGCTAATGCGGGAGTTGTCTTTTTAAAAGAAAAAAAAAAAAAAAGAAAAAAAAAATATCATAGGCACAATTGTCGCGATTTGGGTACTCGGTATAGTTTTTCTTTGAAGTCGGTTTCTTTTTGTTAAAATTATTTATTTGTTTATGTTCTCTTATTTTATTCATTTGACGTAATCATATCCAAATATGGAGCTCATAACCAAAGTAGACTAAGGTGATTTGATACAATCACCGAAGGTAAGCAATAACGGAACGGAAAGTTGTTAGCGTGTTGTTGGTCTAGTGGTTGGCCTATGCGGCTGCGGTCAAAAGACCAAATAATTGTATGATCTGTAAATATTTGTTTCGGAGTTTGGGTGTTTCCTATGTATATTATGTACATATGTATTAACAAAAAAAAAGAATGTTGATGTATTTATCAGTTGTCTATAGTCGTATTTTTAATTAGACGAAGCTACCTGACAGTAGCTAATGTCACTTAGTAAAATAATGCTGCCATATTTAAAGTAATAGTGATGCGTTCAGTTCTCATTCAGTCACATGAATGAACAGTGTGTGTGAATAGTTTTAATCATTTCAAAGTATAAAAGAATATTATATCTATTTAAGAATGAAATTGTATAAAAGTGCTCTGATATAAGATACTTGTAGTATGAAACAACGATCAATTTTTTGACGGCTCAAGGCAGTTTTTTGACCCAAAAAACAACCATCCTCTTATCATATTTTTATTAAATAGATAAATTTATTTAAAAAGAAAGACGAGAATTCCTGATGTTCAAATGTGCTTTGATCAAAAGATATGTGTTTTTTTGTAAATATTCAAAAAAAATATATATTAAAATCTTAGATCCCATATGAGTTTCTGTAAATCTACAAATGTCCTTCTTTGCTGCTTTAACATACACAAATAACACAAAAATATAAACCATAACATGAAAAATACGGGAGAGAAAAACAAACAATGTTATTTCAGGATTTATTTATTTACAGCTATATCTTGTCTTAGTTGGTTTCAAAACCTTGATAAATAACTAGCCTGCAATAGTACCAGTAATACAAAAAAAAAACAAATCCTAATCATCCAGGATCTTTAAGTTACAAGCTTCTCGAGTTTTGTACTTTTTTCTTTGGTCTTAGGGTTGTTAATAGAGATATTACTCGTCTGTGGGCAAAGGCAAAGCAAACAGGAAGGGTATTGGCAGTATACATGTCAATAAATTTCACTCTAGTGTTTAAATTACTGAACATCAATAGATTTGCTCTATTGTTTTGGTTTGTTTGTTTGTTTATTGTACTTTCTTGCACTTGTGTTAAAAATAAACGAATCGAGTTGTGTGACAGACAGACAGAAAATTTTGCCTAGTTATACAAATTTTTAAAAAGAATCAATTGTGAAAGTCGGATGTAAAAATTAAATCCTCACAATCTTCAAAGAGATCATTTACATAATCTGGTTCATTTAAATCTGATGTTGGTATTTGATATGGTTGGATCAGTTCTAAAGCCCTCACTGGTAGTGACTTACGGTCTAATTTTTGTAGCCTCTTCTTAACTCTTACATCAGAAATGTAGGGGTCAGACGACACAAGTGCCCTGTCAAATAGATCTGTCATGTGTTTTTCGCGGCTGACTTTCTGGTGTTCCCGGTCATATCTCTAAAATTTATTTCTAGATTGACCAGCCTATCCGGATAGCATGCCTATTGGAAGCGCCGAATTTCTTATGATCTCTTTACCTCAAACCAATATTTTATGTAGAGTTACTGTCATCGGAAACCAAGGATATTCCAACCAAGGAAATATTTAGGTATGAGGTTTTAACCAAAGTCTTACGAGGGCGGGCCCCTTTCCCATACCACATTTTTTCTTTCATTGGAAAATTCCGGCCCAAAAGAGTTCATAAACAACAAAAAATACTTTTTTACTTATAATTATAAATTTGTTTATGAACAGAATTGTTTATGTTTTTAGAACAGAGGTTCTAGTGTTATTAGATTGAGTTATAGCAGACGTTCTTCATAGGACATGTTTTTCAAAGAGAAGACCATTTTTGTTACCCTTTTTTGTACTCTTTCCAACATTACAATATCTTCTTTTAAATATGGATTCCATATTTGAAAGGCGAATTCCAGCAAGGGTCTAATGTACGTTAAATAGATGCTGAGAAATAATTCTTTATTGATAACATAGAATGCCTTTCTAATTATATACCATAATGAGTTTGCCTTCTTTGTTATCATTGTAATATGCTCATCCCACTTCAGGTTATGTGTTATGATAACTCCGAGGTCTCTTTGGGAGTCCACTGGTTGTAATGGCACAGAATTAATTGTGTACTTGTGTTTAGGATTGTTTTTTAATTCTATTAATTAATTTTAATTTTATTAATTTTATTCATTCAGGAGTTTTTTCAATCATTCACTTTGCCACAACACTATTTTTATTTCATCAAAAACTGACAACACAGTAAACGTCAGTGGATATCGTCTAATTATAAATCCGACTATAGTACCCATAATGCAAGCTCTGCTTAGTTTGGAACTAGATGATGTTTTGTGTCACATGTCCAATATATTTATAGTACCTAGATAAGTGACAGTTTGTGGATTAATATGCTATGAGCGTTTCCATGATTTTGAGGGCACGTTAAGCAGTCGTTCCCGGTTGTTATCATAAGATAATAGTCGTGATTCTTAGTTGGAGGCCTACGGGCGGCTTACAAACATCCACCGGTAAGATTATGTAGCCACAACGTGTCTTACCAGTCTCAAACCTGCATTCGGAAACACCCTCTTCTGAAAGGAGATCTGAACCGAACTATGGGTTATGGATGATATCCAAATATAAGTTGAACTAGTATAGGATTAGTTCATTAATCAAATAAAACAGTAAATATAAGTTAAAGTTATAAATGCGTATCTTCAATAAACAACAGATCTACTAAATAAAACAAGGCACTATAAATCGGTGTGCCAAGGTCTATATAAATTATAAAAAATAAAACTACAGTCATGACAAATGTCTTCGTAGCACGGAAAAGTATTACTTACAGAAATGGGTCAGTATTATTTAATGTTTTCAGTTTCTGACTTTTGTTGTTACAATTTTCGATCATAAAATCGTTATTTAAAATATCTATTGTGGATTATTTGAAGAGATTATAGGCTCATCTTATCCAATAGTTTTGAAAACACTGCAAAACAAAGGATTGAGGGAACGTGTTAAAAATTACCATTATTTCCTTATATGTGGTCATCATCATCATCAAAAACAATATTTATGAGTCCTCTGGTAGACATTGTCCTCTTATCAGAATTTAAATTTTGAGCCACTGTATCATGTTGAGACCAACCCCCCTCCGATAGGCCCCAACCCGCACTCGGCCAGGGTGGAGACATATGGCCTTAACCCTCTCCTGAGAGGAGAGCCTTATGGTTTGGATCAAGATTTCCTTCTATTTGCGGTGCTGTTATGTTGCATAGTTTGCTTTTGGGTTAGTTTTTACGACACTCACGATATAAAAAGGGGTGATGACACTCGTTTATTTATTTATTTATCTTAAATAACATTACATTTTGAACTTAACAACGGTTTCCGCACTAAGCTCGTGGCTTGTGTCGCGGCAACCAGGGCGAGATATTTCAAATATTTATTGGTACTAATTCTGTCGTTAAAAAACTATTCCATACCAGAAGTTACATTTTTTTTTTTATGTGAAGCCAAGTTTTAGATATGAAGAGTTCATTCGTTTAAATATGAAGGATTCATTCATTCACTCTGTATTTTTAGTCAGTCATAGTGAAAGGAAAATCAAATACAGTTCGCCAAAAAAGCAAAAACTTGACACATTGGCTATAAGTGAATTTAGTCTCTTGACTAAATTCACTTTATTCATAAACTCATTTATAGCCAATGTTAACAGGCCTAGACATAAACCTATCCTTAGCAATGAGATTATCACTATATTTTATTAAATTGTCACTGATATTTAAAAAAATGCTAAGTACAGTTTTTGCCCAGATGAAAGACATTTAATGGGCGTTTACGGGCATTTATTCAATTTGCCCAATGTGTTTGGGCATAAACACATCTCTAGTGGTCACCATACGGAACTCCTTACGTGTTATAATAAGTATTCTTAATTAGATGCCGTAAAACTAAAAAAAAAAACATATTAACGCATACAAGTTGAAAGCATGTCTCAATCTAGTGCTTTCCAGATGAATCTTATACGAATAGAAATCAAAATCGAACCATTCTACTCTAGCTTATAGCTCATCCATTTTGTCTTTTCATTTGGATAAGCGATATCGACTTAAGCCAACGAGGAGTATTGTCAACAGTATTGAAATTTAAGCAATACAACATGAACGGTCCATTAAGGCGTTCAGTTACTTCAATTACTGGGATCGTTGTTTTAAGGTCCTGCTACCTATATTTTTTAATGATTTGCTATTCATTGTACTGGAAATAAATAATTATTTTTATTAGTTCCTAACTGATCGACGACTACTCTTTCGATCTAGTTGATTCACTAATCTGGGGTTTAACCTAACCTAAAATTTTATTTAAAATTATCCATATGGCATTGCAGACTTTTTGTCCTTTATGTCCTTTATAAAAATATAGTACATCACTTTGCTATAGTGTCAATTGTTTTCAAGGCGTACGCAAAATAAGCACTTTTTAGGTCCTATAACTATAATACCAATATTTACCCCCATTATTAGTTAATATCCACTCCCCCTCTATTTATTACCCCTACCACCTCAATCAATCACAACATCACAAAAACTTCCTCTTCATAATACTAGGTTAGATTAGTATAGAAAATTCACACCCAGATACAAAACAAATACTCTGAATGAGCAAAGAATCATTCATCACAGCTTAGCTTAGTCAGAATGTCTAACCACTAGAGTAAAAGACTAGTCGAAAGTAAACAGAACACTGAATTCTGCTCGCTAACACCGGCAGAGAAAGTTCGCTACTAATATCTCCCCAGACACGCTTAAATCTACAAAAGTCGCAAAACAAATCTTGATACAAATTTTGAACTGCACTCAGGGAACAGTATTACGTCTGGAACGTACAACCATCATTATCTCTTACCAACTTTTACCCGTTGCTCAGCTCTTGTTAATAATTTTTCATTGTAATAATAATAAATATTTCGAACGAATGACACACAACATCATCTAGTCCCAAACTAAGCAGTGCTTGTGCTATGGGCTCTAGACAACTGATATAAATACATACATATTAAACATAGAAAAAACCTAAACTCCGAAACAAATATTTGATCATACAAACATTTAGTCCGATCTTGGAATCGAACCCGAGACTTCTAAATCAGCAGTCGCATACGCTAATCACTAGATCAACAACGCAGTCAATTCTTATCTTACTTCCTTTTTGATGTGAAAATGCAAATCATCAAATAAAAACAACCAAAACCTTACTCCACACAGAAGACCAACCAACCAACCAAAGGACCTAAACCGACAGTTTTCGTGTTGTACTCGTTAGTGAGTATGAGACAAGAGGCCCTACGATGCAGAGGCATCTTCCTAGCTGACGTATGTACTATAATAAAACAAGATTGCAAATCAAAACCAATCAATCCATTTTTATTTCAAATACACCAATACAACGGCACTTTTGAAATTTTAAGTAGTCAGTCGTGAAGCTAATTGTCTGTTCTGAGAAGTACAGACAAAAAACTCCATGGACACTCTTTACCAACATAATTTTTAAAATTTTTGGTTACATTGTTTTAGGCATTTATTTGTCTGTAGTTTATTTGTTTCTGGGTTTTCTAAAGTTTTACAAAAAAAAAATATTATCAATTGAAGCTTGTAGCCAATCTGGAAGAAAATTTCTGATTTTCTCAAGAATCGGCTTCAGTTCGACACTAACTTTAACATTGAATTTTCTGTAGTGTAAAAACAATATTGTAGAAAATTTTAATTTCGATAAAGAAAACACTTTAGCGCCAGACAAGTGTAAATAACGCCTGGTTGGTTTCGTTCTAACTTAATTATATATTCGTACAACCCGGGAACCTTGTGCCTAATTAACAAACTAAAATTTATAAAACATTGAAAAGTTAGCACTAAACTAACAATATCGTTAAAGTGTAAAATAATTTATTCCTCGAGTTGTTTCGGGCGTTTCAGAGTGAAATTTATTAAGGTTGTATTAGTACCCATTAAATAGTTGCTCCGATCGCATATATGTATATTGATTATTGTGGTTAAAAGTAGTCTATGTCCTATGTGTACGAAACTTCATTTAAATTGGTTCCGCAGTTTTGGTATGAAAGCCCGACGGACTAGCTGAATTACTTTTGCATTTTTATTTGGTAATTTATGCGGTTAACGATTCTGCATCGTCTAATTATTTTTTAATTTGCCGCTTTAATGACGTAGCATCAAAACATGTTATTTTTCATACCCTCCTTTTGATTATCGAGAGTAATACAGTACAGTTATAAAATATAGTATTTTTTACAGGCAAAATTAATTGCTTACCACGTACAAACAGAACCATCTAATTGACGAACAATGGCATGACCGACACTTAAATGAGTTAAACGGCTTTTTTTCATAAAAGTCCTCGAAACTGAATCCGCCTCATTTTTGAAATCGGTTATATACAAAAAACAAGCATAAACATCAGTACACAAACGCCAACCATCTGATATATAGGTATATATAGCCTCAATTTGCTGAACTATCCAGCATATCCCCAAGAGAATTAAAAGCATTGCCGACCGGACGCCTTCAACAACCTCGTTACGAACGCAACACAAAATTTGGTGGGGTAATCGAAAATTCAATTAGATTATTCTCATCTCCTTGTCAAGGCCTCCCTCATCACAAAGGATCGAATAGCAGAAAAAAATATTACATGTTTTTATTTTGTATATACGCGTTTTATTTACTTCGTCTTTGTAATGTTTTGTACTTATTTTTCTTACGTTCATTTGAAAGAAAATGGGAAATAATTTCTGTTGCTTTTATACGATGAATTACTAAATAACATTAGACGATGTAGATGAAATTATATGGCTATTGAAATGGGTTTTACTTTCCGTAGACTGCCTTCTTGGTCTAGTGGTTAGCGTATGCGGCTGCTGATCAAGTGCGATTCCCGGGTGGGACCAAATATTTGTGTGATCTACATATATTTGTTTCGGAGTCTGGGTGTTTTCTATGTCTAATGTGTATATATTTACAAAAGAAAAAGTATGTTTATGTATTTATATCAGTTGTTTAGTATCCTTAACACAAACTCTGCTTAATTTGGGACTAGATAATGTTGTGTGTAAGATGTCCGAAATATTTATTTATTATTATTATTTGTTCAAAGTTAAAGATAGCTGATATATATAGGTATTTAACCTGACTACGGTGATGTCAAAGGGAAGGAAAATTTGGCAGTCTATGTATATTTGTATGTACCATCTGAGCGCCTGAAGTACTGGACTAATTTTACTGAATGAGGTGTCAATGGGTTTGTATAAAAAATCCGAATCACAGAGGCTATATTTCATCAAAAGTTATGTAATCGGTTTATAGTTTTTTAAACTTTTTCTTGTGATAGTTTACGTAAGTTAACAATCTGATGTGTGATCATAAATGGGTATCAACACGCTGTGACAACTACAACTCAAGAGTCTCTAGTGCATTGCCGACCTTAGAGTCCTGTTCCACCCAGACTTAGGAGCAAGATAGATTATAGGCTTCGGTATCCTCACTCATTCAATGAAGGTAACGATAGGGTTGGCCTAAATCTAGTTGTGTACTGTGTACTGTAGCTGCTCATGATGATGATGATGAATGAATTGCTTAATTCTGGTTCTTTATCACTGGTTGAACTAGCAAAATTGTGTAGAAACGATTCTCTTTCTCTATGAACCTTTCGTTAATAACCCATAATGTCCCACGGCTGGGATTAGGTCTCAAGAGAGGGTTAAGGCCATACGTTCCCACGCTAGTGGAGTGCGGATTGGGCAACTGGCAACACACGGTGTTGCTACTTAATCTTTCCGTTGAACGTTTGTAAGTCACCCGAAGGCCTCTAACTAAGCTTCACAACTATGATAGCAACCGGGACCTGCGAATCAAAAAAACGTTCATAAAATATCAAGCCACAAATGTTCACCCACTTAGGTACTGACCGCACCGTCGTTGCTTCAATGCTTGTCCAATCACCAAAAGCCTCTTAGCTATGTGCGCTTCATGGTTAAATTTTAACGTTTTTTATTCATGACCATACCGAAGTAACTATAATGAAAAGCTCATGTTTTCATTCAAGAAGAATCCAAGAGTAGTCGTTCCCTCCCTCATTCATCCATCATGGCGATTCACACTATGACAGTCTATCGCGATGGTTCTGCATCGTTTGACATGCTGTCATTATAGGTTGGTCTTCTGTAAAAGTGTAGTACCGAGATCGAGTCAGGCCGTTCATGCTGTAATAAGCCTTGCTCTTGCCTTGAGAGTCATACAGGTAATCTAGTAAATAATTAAATTTCTGTTCAAAAACGCATTCCTGAATATTTAGAATACAATAACATTGAATAAGGCAGACCTGCCTTTACTTGTATTAATTCAGTTTGAAGGTTATCTGTTACTACAGCATCGCCTACAGTTATTTAATTTCCTCTAAATACTCAAGCATTCCCCTGAGATCCATAGCTATACGTAGGGATGTATTAATACGAGAACAAAATTCTTTGTATTAATTTTAAGGCGAATTTTAGCTACAATAGAATTAAACTTTAAATACTTTAAATTTACAGCTAAATTTAACTTTAAATAATAAAAAAGGTACAATTTCTAAAGGTTTTTGGTATAGGTTATTAGAAAGACAATATATTAAAAAAAACTACTTATAAATTACTGAGCTTAATACTAGTGAATTAAAGGAAATAAAACGTTAGAAATCAAATCTCTAATAACATTTTTTTTGCACTCTAAATGTATTAGGATTAGAGTCGAATACTGAATGCTAGTCACACAACAATGAAAGAACAAAATAGAGAGATTTATTTATGAACACCAAACATTTCATACTCTTTCAATGGTTTATTTCATCTCGCAACCTCTCCGGGACACTAAAGACCCTTTGGATCGTTCTTTTTTTACGATAATAAGACAGGACAGATTGTGTGCCATCCCTAAGGTACAAGCCGGAACGTTTTTTATTCGCAATTACCTGCTTACTTGATGACCTCCATAAAAAATAGGGTTGACAGTATAATTCGCGTAAAGTGATAAGTTTTTTTTTGAATGGCGGTCTTTATGATTTGTGGGTAGTTGTGAGGTTTCTAAGGCTTCCTTATGATGATTTTATGATTTACATTCTAATAAAAATAATTTATTAGAGTAACAATAATTAATACAGCTGCCTATTTACTTATTGGGCAAGTTTTCTGAATTGGTTCAAATAAATATTGTATTAGGCCAACAGTGGACTACCAAAGGCTGTCGTTACTTAAAAAAGCAAGTATTTTTATTTAACGATATTTTTTACAATTTATTTCTTGCACATTGGCCAAAAGTGACCCGTGTATATTTAATTGGGGCAATCACGAGTTCCTCTTCATCAAATATTAACGCTGTACGATATAATTTATTGATTTCTGATTACATAAAAATAAAGTAATCAACGTTAAACATTCTGATACCCCAGAGAAATAAATGAACAGATATACTGAATAATTCATTAGAATAAACGAAATAACGCATTGGAGATACGTCAAGCCTAAGTTTTAGTCTAGAAAAAAAATAGTTTTAAAATACTAAACAAACACGCTTTTAAACTAAAAGTATAACATAATTTTACTGTAACAAAGCGTGGGGTGCTTTCTGAAAATATTTCAATAACGTCGCCCCACGCTTTTTTACATTAAAATTATTTAAAAATTTAAATGGGATAAGGTCTAGGAGGAAGAAGAAGAAACGAATGTATGGTAGCTTAGTGAGATGTTTCTACGTCATTAGGAATCTACATATTTTTTTGACGCTTGTATTTGTATATTGTCAATATACTTTAATCTAATATTGTTAATATTATGAATTATGTAAATCAATAATTTTGTCTGTGAAATGAATTGTTGTTTCTGTTCTTTAGATATTTTTTACCGAGTAACTGAGATAACCGAACGACTCCAAGGTTGAGTAGCAGTTGTAAGTTGACAGTGACTATATTACTTACTATCAGTTTAAAGATAAACTATTCAACAGCTTAAGCTATTATAATATTAGAAAAGTAAGGCAAGAATCCGGTATATTTACTGTATTAATAATTGCAGTAAAACTTTACGCTTTTTGTTTTAAGGTATATTTTACTAAATATGATATGATTAAATATTACAAGTTAAAGTTTGTTTTATTAAATAACAACCTTTTGCGGTCCACAATAGACATAATTATGTTTACCAGAATAAATAAAATTATATAATTTGTACATGGAACTTTGAACCTTAATATGTGTATTCTTATAGTTGACTTTTGAACTATCAGACGTTTCAAAGAGGTTACACTGGCCTTTGTCCGATGGTAAAGAGGTAAGATTTATAACATAGTTAATGTTTATTTTATTCCTTTCTATGTAATCTGTCGACAAACACGTCATGTTCTAAGACATACCTCCAGGCCGACATGGCTCTGAACAAACCAGGCCAGTTTATTACTTCAGGCTGGATAACCAATTTATTTTACTATGTCAGTTATTTCGGTAAAAAGTAAATCCTCCTTTCTCATGCTCTATGTGTCCCAAATTCCATTTAATTGGTTAAGTAGTTTATGCATAAAGTTATGACATGCAGAGTTACTTTGTAACGTGGCCACACTGCCTCGTTCCCCGCTACCAGGCGAGCTTCTCCCCGCGACTCTGCGCGCGGCTATAAAAGCAGCGATCAGTGCTTTTTCTGCTCCCGGCTGCGGGCGTTCCGCTATTCAAGTTAGGTGTCTCCTATTTCTGGGAGGCAACGCTGACGAAACTCTCAAGAGCCCACGCCCTAACGTGCTCGCAAACTAGTCCTTGTATAACTTATCTAACCTATCTAATTCCTTTTGCATTTGTAATATTAGTAAGGATAGTAAGGATGTAGAAATTAGGGTTGTACGTTACAAGACTATCCAATAATGATAACAATACACATATCACACACGTCACTCTCATCCAAACTAAGCAGAATCTCTATTCCCCGTCAGCAAACACTGCTGTCATGGTGGATGATGAGCACTGGGGCAAAGTGATTTCTTCCTCCAAAAGCTGTAATGTTCCAGAAAGAATTGCTAAACGAGATAATAAGATCCAAAGCCGATCGGGAAGAGCATACAGTATAGGATAACGAAAGGACATTAATAGGGTACGATGAATGGAGAGGATGCCGGGATCGTCTCAATATGAGACCTGGCCGTGATATAATAATTATATAATGATTAAGCCGATAGGTAGCCGATTAATCCGTCAGAGAACTGAAGTTGACATAGCCCACTGGATTAGCAAGCTGAAGTGGCAGTGGGCTGGCCATATTAGACGCAGAACTGATGACCGTTGGGGTAGAAGAGTTCTGGAGTGGAGACCGCGTCTCGGCAAACGTAGTGTAGGAAGCCCACAGGCCAAGTGGAGTGACGATTTGCTCAAGATGGCTGGCAGGAGCTGCGAGAAGCCTAAAATCGATCAAAGTGGTGTGCAATGGGAAAGGCCTATGTCCAGCAGTGAACTGAGATAGGCTGATGATGATGATGATGAAGCCGATAAGCAGGGAAATGCTTCTGTGGCTTACTCTGCCTGATGGATAGCATGAGGAGAATGCAGGAGTGGGGACCACCATCCTTATGGTGAGCGTTGACAATGCAATACTGTGACTCATAGTGTCGAGCGGCTTAATGAGATTTTTCTGCATTATTATTAATTTAAAGAAATAGTACAATCAGTAATAGAAATCTCAATCTAGATGTAAGGATTTCTATCATAAATTCTATTTATTTAAAATAGGTAGCAGAACTATTTATTTATCTTATTAAGCGTTAACAAGGCCCTTTGGATCCCTAAAAGGCAGACTGAAAATAACTTAGAGAATGAATTATCCAAAATTCCGATTCATTTCAATGGATCTTGTTTACAATGTTCTTCTGAATTAATTTACAATTTTAGATTTGTTTGCGTTACCTTAATATTAAAATAGCCTTTAACTAAAATATATTTTGATAATATTTTGAGGATCACAAACAAGGCCCACGCTTCAAAAAACAGATAGCATTTCCATGATATTGGCAATATTCAGTATGAGGATATATTAAGAACTAGTTGTATCCCGCGATGTTAATGATGTTGATATTTTCTAGGTATAATATGTATAAAAAAAGTATATTTAGGTATTTATATCAGTTGTCTAGTACCCATAACATAAGCTCTGCTTAATTTGGGACTAGATAATGTTGTGTGTAAGATATCCAAAATATTTATTTACTGATTTAACCGTTGTTTTCGATACTCTTAGCGCCGTAATAGCGTATGCGACTGTTGCATTTGGTCTCGGGTTCGATTACCGGATCGGACCAAATGTTTACATGCTCTGTAAATATATTTTATGAAGTTTGGGTGCTTTATATGTAATATTTGTATATATTTACAAAAAAATATATCAGTTATCTAATACCCATAGTACAAGTTCTGTTTAGTTTTGGGGCTAGATATCATTGTGTGTTTATTACATTCTACAGTAGCGTTACTTTAACTACATAATATTGGCCGATTGAACAATGATTTGCCAACACCAATAAATATTTATTATTCTTAATATCGTATACGAACAGGGTCAAATCCCACTACTGATTGCTTTGCCGATGCTTATTAGGAAAACTTGATATTGTACTTGTATTTGAAATTAGTAATCTTGTTATTTTGATTAAGCACGTATTGTCATTATGATGTTTATGTTAACTGATGTACTAATTATGTTTACCACCGACTCTAAAAAAGGGACGTGTAATATATTAATACGTGAAGCTTTGTGCCCCTTTTTCGAAAATTACCTGGACAAAGAAGTATAAAATTTATAGTTTATAAATAAAACAAGAATAAATAAATATTTCGTTACATCTTACACACAAGATCATCTAGTCCCAAACTAAGCAGAACTTATATTATGGGTTCTAGACAACTGATATAATTACTTATACATACTTTTATTTGTAAATACAAACATAATAAACATAGAAAACACGTATATATAGAAAACAAGTGCAGAATAAAACATTACGCACACTTTCATAAATTTGACACACTCACGCATAGATACTCTTTTGTCGAATTAACGTTGTAGCTTAGCCTTGGGCAAAATTCGTGATTATAACCTCGTAATGTTACCACTTATATCTAAAATTAATTAAGGTCAAATTTAGGTCACTTGGCGACCACTTGTCTTTTTAATTACTCATAGTCAATACAGCTGCCTCGTTCGTTTGTCTAGCTGTTAGCGTATACAACTGCTGATATACAATTAGAATAGAATTAGAATCCCGGGTCGAGCTTTGTGAGGGTTTTTTTGGTATGGAAAAATGACCCATGCCTGGGCTGCGCCTACCTACGTTATGTGTAGGTAACGTTATGTTCACAGCACAGGTTGTTATGAACATCTATTTGAATTGTTATTAGAAAGCCAGTGCCCTCAAATATACTTACAACTTGTTCAACCTTCACGTTCAGTGCTTCAGGGTTACAAAGGTCCGACTGGCAAAGCGCTCCGTGGAATACTGATATCCAGGTAAAAAGAAAACTCTATAATGTTTCTACTACACTAGTGTAAAAATAAATCATACATCTATATATCATAACACCGAATTAAAATCCAAAATGGACGCAATATTTATGCGATATAAAACACAATCTCATTGAGAAAACAAATCAACATTGTTTATATGAATAATTTCAAATAGTCGAATGTATACACGTAATTAAGTAAATAGCCATTGAATACCAAAAAGCCAAAGTTATTCACAAATTTATTAAAGAGCGCGGGAAGAAATTCTTTTCATCGGAATGAAATCAATATTGAAGTAAAATCAGGCCATTGTATGTATTCAGATCGGTCAGAATAGCGGACGGAAAGCAATTAGATACTAAACGATAATTTATTTGAAATATTAAACGTGAAATATCAAACTCGTTCTTTGTGAAGTTATATTTTTTGTTGGTAAATAAACATATATTTAACGGTAAGTGAATTCCAGTAATAACTAATAAATGGCGGTTACAACAGTGTTGATTAGTCTTTCACGGTACATTATGAAAGTAAAATAAAATATCGGAGATTAAGATACTTGACCTACGGACTAACAATAAAGTCACAATCAATTTTCATAACAGCAATTGATAACGATCCAACCTAATAGTCTGCAAGCCGCCAGATATTACACCTCGATTTTTCGGAGGAGCTACCCTCTGTGTAAGATTGACACAACGTTCTTTTCTTACCAAATTAACCGTTCTAGAATAACTTTAAAAGGTACCATCGCTATTAACGTTACGCAAAACGTAATCTCAACTAATATTGTTTCTTTTATGTATTAGTTGGCAAAATAATTGTACTCTGCTTGATGGACAGAATAAGTAAAATTCAAGTGTGCTGGTCAACATTCTCATTGCGAACATGGACAATCCAACATTATGGCGACATAGCGAGATGCTTGAGACGCCAGCTTAAAGGACCATGGATCATAGTGGGAGTTAAGCCCGTGCGCTGGTAGTAAGTTAAGATTATGACTTCTCGGTACAGGATTTTTTATAAGGCTTTTATTATAAATTTGCTGCCGAAATAATAATAATAATGAATTTATTTTTCTCATCACAAAGGTAGTTACATTAATATGAAGGTTAGAAACAGTTCAGTGAGGCTACATTCCTTTGTGAGAGACTGGTGTCTGTTGTAGGAAGAACCTGTGTTACAGATCACCAGGCTCACACCTCCCAGACAAAAAATAATAAAACATTTTTCGTAGCTTGTACTAGCATACAACAAAAGAAGTAGGTTGTTATGAAAAAACAATTAATACATTTAAAATAACAGAAAAAAACAAAAATGAGTAATCGGTTGTGTGTGAGTATGTTTGAGTGTGTGCTTGTGCGTGTGTGTGTGTGTGTGTGTGTGTGTGTGTTATTAGATTAGTACAGCTCAAAATATAAAAATATATGTTTTTATTCTTGACAATATTAACTTAGTGGTACAAGTAAATTCTCAGTATCATCATAAGAGAGACCCTGTAGCCATGACGTCAGTGCCATCTTTAACTTAAACCTATTTAAAAAGTACACGCAGAGAACAGCGTTGATTTTTAGGGTTCCGTAGCCAAATGGCTAAAAACGGAACCCTTATAGATTCGTCAAGTCTGTCTGTCTGTCTGTCTGTCTGTCTGTCTGTCTGTCTGTCCGTCCGTATGTCACAGCCAATTATTTCCGAAACTATAAGAGCTATACTGTTGAAATTTGGTCAGTCGATGTATTCTGTGAACCGCATTAAGATTTTTACATAAAAATAGAAAATAAACAATACACTTTGGGGGTCCCCATACTTGGAACTGAAACTCAAAATTTTTTTTTTCATCAAACCTATACGTGTGGGGTATCTACGGATAGGTCTTCAAAAATGATGTTGAGGTTTCTAATGTCATTTTTTTCTAAACTGAATAGTTTGCGCGAGAGACACTTCCAAAGTGGAAAAATGTGTGTCCCCCCCCCTCTAACTTCTAAAATAAGAGAGTGATAAAACTAAAAAAAATATATGTTGTACATTACCATGTAAACTACCAACGAAAATTGGTTTGAACGAGATCTAGTGAGTAGTTTTTTTTTAATACGTCATAAATCGTAACACGCAATATACCTTTCATCCAATCAATACACTAGTATAAAAACATCGATGAAAGTTACAACGAACTACAAGAACTTTTATATGATGTTACTTGCTGGTACGGAACCCTTCATGGGCGAGTCCGACTCGCACTTGGCCGCTTTTTTATATTATATAAATATGGACCCAAGAAACAAGAGAACCTATGAGATAAAGTCGTTTTATAAGTTACATTGGTTTCAAAGATTTTATGCTTTCGACTTTTTGTTGCATTAATGAGAGGATCATAGTCAGTAAGTGAGTGGGTTCTAAGAATTAGACGAAAAACAAACACTCTACTCTCTCTACTCAGCCTGATGGAAAGCATGAACCGAATCTAGGAGTGGTGATCACCGTCCTCACTATGGCGGCCTAGAGAAATGCCTCTTCACGCCGGGACCCGGAATCATAGAGGAAACACGTACACTGGTAAAGAGTTCCATGTCTAAGTCACTAAGTGCATTGAGAATGCAGACAAGTCACTATGATGATCCACAATATGGCAGCCTATTGAGATTCTGCATTATTGGAGCTTTCGGTCTCTCACTCACCAACGAAGTAAAACAACATGAATGCTTTCGTTTTTAGGTTGGTTTTCTATGTGAGGGTAGTACTGCCCTGGTTGAACTGGCCCATTCGTGCTAAAATCAACGTGGCTCTGCTATGTATCATGTATAATTATTTACTAAGTAACTAAATACAATTTAATTAAGAACAATAAATATTAAGTAATAATAATAATAAAATGGATACAAAATAGCTTAGGCACGTAATACATCGGTTGAGGATCGCTGGTGCCCATGGTAGGCACAAAATTGCGTGTGTTACAGGTCACCAGAATCTACGTTCTGAACCAGATTACATAACATCGAACACTATGAATATAATAACTATAGAAAGCATATTTTACCACTCTAAAGCACTAAATTGAACTTACTTATTGAACGTTTAAAATAGTTCTACTATACAATATTATTTCTACAAATTGTGATGTGAGCTTCAAATAATTTATCATCAAAACTGAAATTGAAATTTTAACCCTTTTTATTGAATCCCCGAACATCAACAGTAAATTCAAAGATATGTAACATTAATATCAAACCGTCTGGTCCCAGAGGGTAAAAGTATAAATTCTGTGTTTTCAAACGAAAATTTCTACCTAATACATAACCATATCAATAGATAAATCTATAACACTTGTTTGTAAGCTGTTACCGTCAGTTTTTGTAAACGATATCATAATTTTCTTCCTTTAGATGAGAACTGAAATTACAAGCGGTCTCGATGCTATAATTACTTGTGATTGGTATCAGGTTGCTAATTGAATTCAGCCGTTGCCTGTATCTTTTATCAGATATCGATTCTGCGAAAGTCGATTTTTGTACGAGTTCCTTATCGAGTTGAAATATAATACGTACATGTAAAGTCACGTCTGTATTTATCGAAGCATTGGTAGGACACATTAAAGCAAGCGGACATTTTTAGGTAGTAGGGAATAATAGGGTTCCCACACCTAAGGGGGTCATTTACAGACCGTAGATGGCTCGAGGTATGTCTGCGTTCCAGGGATTTTTGCTCAAGGGTGCACCTGGTTCCTCGGCTTCTAGTACCAGACATGGTGGGCGGTTTTTAATCGGTTCGAGTCCGACATAACCACCAGCTGCTGGCTGGCAGTATCCGTCGCTATTTCCGCACGAAAAAAAAAAGTAAGACACGTATTAGAGGCCATCAGTTTAGACTTAGACCAACAAATATGTATAATGTAATTAATGGCGTGACTAAAAAATATTTTTTAATACTGTCAAAAACTAAAAGATTTATTTTTCCCCGTTTCGATTGGAATAATATTCTCACATTTAAAATGAGTTTATCTGTGTAAATATACATAGATAAACTCTCAAACCTTGTTGAAATATATGTGATTAGACAATATTCTATTCATTTTATACACACATATTTTGACATAAAGTTATTCTGAATCTAAGAGTTTTTTATCTCCGTTTCATGTGTTTGTAACATACGTTGCGGTAAAGGATATGTGCCTATTGCAAAGTCTGTTGTTTAATTAAGTATGATTCAAGTACTGACTGCCTAATAGAGATACAAACAGATCAAGTTTCACTGGTTAATAAAATAAGACATTCAAAACGGAAGAAATTGGGCCACTGACGGTACAAAGTACGAAAACTTTTACAAATATTTATCTAGGTTTTCTTGTGAAAATGGTTCACATTTCACAACAAATTTAAGCCGGGTAGTGGCTTAAGAGTGTAAACATCCAACGCCAGCTAAAATTAAAAATAAACAGACAAAATTAGAGGAATATTACAGTTAGACTATATTCAGGTCATACAAAACCCTTAATAAATCCTCTAGCAACAATGACAAGTGATAAAATAAATCGCCCATAGAACAAAATATTGTTTAATTAGAAACAATCACCAAGGGTAAGTAAAAAACGCGATCATTACTTGAATGGGTGACCGGTAGATGCATGAAACCATAAGCGTCTCTGTGGTTCGGAGGGCATGATTAGCAGTCGTGAAGCTTAACTGGAGGTCTTCGGGAAGCTTAAAAATATCCAACGGCAAGGTTACGTAGCCTTAGTCTTGTCCCCATCCAGCACTCCGTCAGCGTGGGGTCGTATGGCCTTAACCATCTCCTGAAAGGAAACCTGTACCAAGTAGTGGAACATTTTGGGTTATTGATGATTAGAAATCTAATAATTAATAAATTATTATACATTTGTCCGTGTGATGACGGATTAAGAATACTGAGTGTCACCACCCCTATACATCCCGTGGGTGTCGTAAAAGGCGACTAAGGGATAAACTACGCAAGACAATATCAATGCAAAGAGACAACCCTATACCAACACGTCTAGCCAGCGTGGTATAGTAGGCCAAAACCTCCTTTCTAAGGAGAGGCCTATGTCCAGCAGTGGACTGTTAAAGGCTGTTGATGATGATGGTTATACATTTTAATATTTCAAGGTTACAAAATAACATAGAAGAAATTTAATAATTAATTATCTAATAAGTTATTACAGAAGCAATACTTTCTCCAATAGAAGTGGCAAAAAGTCTGGATTTAAGAACCAAGTCTACAGAACAATCGTCTATTTGAATGATTTATCGCACACCAACAAATTCTCTCGTGAAATCGGCAACAAACTCGATATATATTATTTATTTAACTCAATACGTAGTATCGTTCCTGTCTTGCTGTTTAATTATTACTAAGAAGCTGGTATCTAGGGAATCAGATGTACCTAACTTAGGTGGGATTATTTCGGTATGATTCTGAATGCGAAAACGGGTAACAAACAGTATTTTGTATAAATTGACTATATATTATACAAGAATTCTTGTTCCCTCGGGTCTATAGAGAGGCACCTTTGTAAATAATCTCTCAGATTGCTCGTGGTCGAGAAAATAGCACCCGTAAGGATCGAGAGATAGAATTACAAGCCCCACCTAATGGCTTCATTTCAAAGAAATCCCGTGTTTGTTTCTGTCCTACTTTTCATAAAAATTATAAAAAAAGTTGAAGCCGTCATAATGATTATTGCGAACACCAGAGACGGGGCAAATAGTCCGTATAAAAAAAATTGAAGCCGGTGACGGATTAAGAATATTTATATTCGTAATCAGTAAATGTTGCTACACTGAATCGCCCACATGGGATCAGTATCCCGTCGGAGTAGTGAGAGGTAAATAAGGGTCAAACTACGCATAATAACATCACTGTAAGGAGAAAAGAACTTGAAAGAAACCGTATACCTGGCCAGCATGGTTTGTAGATCGAAATTCCCTTGCATGAGAAGTATATGTCCAGCAATGGACTATTTAAAGTTATTAATAATGATTATAATAAAAGAGTTAACCCAACAACTCAACCTTCCTTCTTAATTCTGTAGCAGTGGGCCCTCAAAGAACAAAAAAAAATGTTGACGCTTTGAGAATGCAGGCTTAGGAGAAGGAATGTAGTCAGTTTATATCAGGAAACCTGACTACCCAATCAATATAATATGTATATGTCGCATCAGGGGTGGCCGAGATGCGAAACATCGGGTCTTCATCATGATCCGACATAGTTTTTGATAAATGTGGGCACTGACTTGGATACTCGAACGAAAGATAATTTAAATCACAGCAATAACTTTATTTTACTAACGCTTTTTACAATATGGAAACAGACACGTGCGTTGATACCGAGCGTATGTCAAGACTGTCCGAGGTAGAATGACCACCGGCCATATCTTCCCACCAGTCATCGCTGCATCCCCTCTACCGACGATCGTGTCCAAGCGGGAGGGCGCCACTTGCGTTTTCGTTGACTATTAATAATTTACTGAAATAATTCTTAGATGGCGCTGTCCGTCGCACCATAGCACCAATCCACGACATTTCCGGTAACGATTTATTGGTTCACGATCAATCCACGACATATATATAAATCTGTTTCGTTACTGACAAACAACGCACAGTCGAAACTACTATGCGCAGGAAGCTGGAAGTTGGCATGTGTGTTCCTTGAGGAGCGTAGGCGAGCACTCAGAGAGGATTTTGGAAAATTCACCCCTAAGGAAGTGACACATACAATCAAAGTTTTACATCAGAATAACACGTAGGCGTAGTCGCGTGCCAAAACTAGTCCTATACAAAACTCAAAAAGTTCTGAGTTTAATAATATTCCAGAACTAAAAAGGTAAAATTTACAAGGAGAACCATTAAATATGGGGAGGGCGATCAACACCTGAACTTATAAATTTGAGGAAAGTTCGAGAACAAACTTCTTAATTTACACAATCGCTTAGCGAGAGCAAGACAAGCTGAGTTTAATTGGACCCTCCTCAGAATTGCAGCCCTCGAAGCCTCCTCAACCGAATTCAATGAATAAGGATCTTGTTCTTAATTTGTATGGATACTTGAGACTACGTTGGAATCAGATTGTTTGTTTTTGAAAATAAAATATAGACAAGTATTTCATGACTTAAAATTCGAAATTTCTCGCTTACAATATTGCCAACATATATCCTAGTCTATACCTTCCGTTATGTTTTATTTTTCTTTTTTCTTTTTTTGCTGTTCTGCACCTTCCAATTTTTGTTTTCTTTTTTCTTTTTGTAGTTTACTACAATGTAACTGTTATATACTGTGTAATATTACTCTGTGAATACGTTATAGCTACTCTCCTCCGATTCGCTGACCTGTGTGTAGCTTTTGTTATATGTTAGTACCTTATACCATACCAACTCCGCAAAGTGAAGCTTGTCTTAAAAAAATTACTTTGGTTACTCATTGGGTCATGAGCTTTCTGGCAGTAAAAGTCCCGTCAACATCGATCTAACCATACAAGAGATTACCCGAAACAAATAGAAAGACAGACAGACAAAAATTTTATATAATGCATATACTTTCATACAATGCATTTCGTAAAACACAGAAAGTAAATAAAAAAAAACAGAACAGTGACAGTTCAAATGTAACTGTAACGAATTTCACCACTCAGACGATCTTTTAGATTTCAAAAATTGTTCAGTAAAAAGCTTCGCCTTTCATTCTTTACTTATTGTATTACATTCTATTGGACCATAATCTCTGTGTGTAAGCAAAACCTCATACAAGAGTATTATTTCAACACAAAAAAATATATTCCATCTTAAATATTGACTCCGGGAGATATTTGCCAAACAACTGGGGATCTCATGTCAAATATGAAAATTGGACCAGTTTATTGACAGACAAGTATTTGAGTATGTTCCATCGACAATGGAACAGGGATGAACAATTATGTACGTACATATGTGGTAGGTAAGTAGCTAACTGAAGGCTCGAAGTGTAAGCAACACTTTGCATTTAAAAATTTAATCGTGTTGGTATTCTTTTACTCTTTAAATATGGGTTGTTCGTGTTTTAATTAAATTTTAATCACCGCCGGTAGAACGTGTTATAAAGAACATTGTTTCCAATTTTGAAGTGAAAAGTTTTACAGCCAGGTTTGGATAGGGAGTAAATTTTTGTAAGACGTCATCTACATCGCTACTTGATCTTTTAACGTTTGAGTCAGTTTTGAATTATATATTATAAACTAATAATAATGTTTATTTATTTTTACGAATAATGAAAAATATAGGTGTTAAATACTATATTACATTCATTATATAGGACGTCCACAGGCCGGGTGGAGTCGGTCGACTTGCGCAGGATGGCTGGCAGGAGCTGTATGCGAGAAACCCAAAATCGATCACAGTGGTGTGCAATGGAAGAGGCTTTTGTCCAGCAGTGGACTGCGATAGGCTGATGATGATGATGGTTAATAATATTTTGATGTTTCCAAGTTTAGTTTATCTCAAAAAATATTTCAAAATCAGTTTTTAGAACCTAGCCAGGAACATTGTTACTGAATATAAAATAAGAGACATCACTCAACATATTCTCAAGGACTATATTCAACTTATACGACGCGAATGCGTGATGGGTCACGTGTAATAGTCATACAAGGTCAAGAAATTTTAATTTAAAATCAATTGATTAATGTAAATATCCAAAAATAATTACGGTCGTTTATAGTTTTCAATACTGTCGCCGGTCATCATGACTATTCATCCCATGGGTGTCATACGAGTTGAATAAGGTAGCAAACTATGCGAGAGACCAAACTGCAACAAGACAGAAATCTTGAAACGAATGCTATACCAACCTGGCCAGCTGCCGGCCGGCCTGGCTCTATATTTTTTTAATCTATATTTAGCCTACCAAAGTGACTCTACCCTGCCTGTTGGAAAGCACAAGCAGAATCCAAGAGTGGGGGAAACCACACCATATTGCTGCGAATGCACACTTAGTGAGATGCTTTTTCACGCCCCGCTTAAAGGACCCGGGATCATAGTGGGAAGGAAACACGTGAGCTGGTAATGAGTTCCATATTTTGACTGCTCGGCATAAGAAGGAAGATAACAATTACAGTGTTTTTCAACATTAACTAACCACAAATTCAAACAAAAGTTTGTGACTTATTACCCATATTTGTCTCAAATATAAAAGTTACAATGTGAACAGATAGAATAGTAAATCGAATATATAAATATCGAATAACTGTTCCTATCGCGGTGTGGGTAGACAATGACAGGAACACACTTGTCTTTATTCACCGCAAATGTTAAACGAGAGTACGTGACCAAACTATCAACGCTGTTGTCTATGGTTTATAGAGTGAGTCTTCAATTGATTTTTTTTAATAAAACATTTGCAAATTGTTTGATTATGATGTATAGTGTGGGGTCACCATTCTGTATTTGCAATGAATATATTGAAAACAACCCTTAGATTTTACTAATGCTTTTTATAGCGAACTTATAAGTATCTTCAGGCTTGTTCCGTCATCGGGGTCAACAATTATGGCGGACTTATGGGTGGATAGCGAATCACAATTACAGTGTACTCTTTTGCAGCCATGTTTATTATTTCTTCAACTTCAACAGCCTTTAACAGTCCACTGCTGGACATAGGCCTCTCCATAAAGGGAGGTTTTGGCCTACTATACCACGCTGGCCAGACGGGTTGGTATAGGGTTGGTTTCAAGTTTTCCTTCTCTTTGCATTGATGTTGTTTTGCGTAGTTTATCCCTTAGTCGCCTTTTACGACACCAGTGGGATTAATAGGGGTGGTGACACTCTGTATTCTTAATCCGTCACCACACGGACAGTTTATTATTTAAGTACTGTTTTATTATTCTAAAATTACTTGGCATGGATATATTTTGCTCTTACAGTTACATTATATATTCTAAAACCTATCGCTACACTGCATATAATCACGTCTTGATTTCAACGAGGAAATGACTGTCCCAATTCTACGTACTCGATAATAGACACATATCTGAAATATGCTGGCTAAGCTTATCTCTGTATAAATTCCATCAATTACTTTAAACAATATGTGACGTAGGAATACTTTCTATCAGACAGAGTAAAATCACTTTGATGAGCTTAAAGAAAACTTAAGTACACTGATTAATAAAGGTTTGATGCCAGATATAGAATAAAACTTTGCGCAATCTGAGTTGTTCATTAATCTCATTTCTTCCAAGTACTTATTCTGAACTCAGGTGTTTCAAATATATTTGCAAAGTCCAGTTGTCTGGAAAAGTGTGACTTGTTTAATTCTTTTTTGTTCAAAATTCTGTTTTCAAAGACTGGCCGACTTTTTACTGATCCAACTTTCTAATCGCTGAATTTAGAAAAAATCTTCAGGTATCTTTGAATAACTTTTAATGGAAGTGAAATGTAACAACGGCTTAACTAAGTATATTTTCGCATCTGAAAGTCAAGAAAGTAAATTTACCTCTTGAACTCCGGTCGATAGATTCAACCATCTCCAAAAGCACATTATTAATGTCGCAGATTTAGACTTCAGAAGAAAATTTTGAATTTTGTACATACTTGACAATGTGATTGTGAAAGTTGCTGAATCTGTTTTGTGACGGAATTAAGAACACCGTATCACCATCCCTTTTTATCCAATCGGTGTCGTAAGGGAGCAAGCTACGCAAGACAACATCACTGTGAAGAGAAGGAAAACTTGAAACAAACCCTATACTAACCCGTCTGGTCAGCATGGTATAGTAGTCAAGTCTTCTTTCTAAGAAAAGGCGTACCTATGTCATGCAGTGGATTGTTAAAGGTGTGGAATGATGTGTTTTGTAGCTGTCCTAAAAACCGATTAAGATATAAACTAAGTAATGTAAAGAGAAGGAAAACTTGAAAGAAACCTAATACCATTCTATCTTGCCATGGTGGCCCGGTAGGCTAAAGCCTGGTATTTACGGGGAAATCTGTATCCAGCAGTAGTCTTTAGCAGACGATAATGATGATTATAATGAAATATGTACTCTATGCTTGAACAGTATGTATATAGGGTATACCTATAATCCTTTGCCACTAGAAATGATACGACGAGTTGTTATACTATTGTCAATGACAAATGGAAGGTCTGTAATATTTATTACGTCGTAAGGAAATTTTGCGATAAAACCTACCTTTTACCAAATAGATCCGTGAAATGTTCAAAAACTTTCAGCGTTCGAAAGGCGTGAGCACTGCGATAAGCCTTAAAAATGGGATAGTTTTTACATACACTATCAGTAGTGGGAGAATTTGAAAAGAACTCAAGAATAAGTGAAGTGGGAAAATTTTGAAATTTTCTAGTAGTTCAGAATCAATTTTTTATGTTTGTTTTTTAATACAATTGTTTTTACAACAATTAGTAATGTTTATCTTTCTTGTAGCCCACTGCTCCGTAAATTAATTTATTTTAAGAATCTATTTTTATGATTGTTTGTTAGTACAAGCAATTAGTAAAGTACAGGGAGGACCAAAATTTAGTTTAAATTTGAATCAGTAGCTGTGACGAGCAGCGACGGCAGAGTGGGGCGGGGGGTGGGCTACAAAGCGCAAAAGCGGCCAATGGGAATTCAGTAACATGGTGTCGTTTAGTGATGAACAATGCTCGTTCTGTGTACTCGAGTACTACCGCAACAACAACTACAAAATATAAATAAATAAATCTTTTGTAAATATGCAAATACACGTAAAGGTTTGCCACAACAAACGTTATCATGCTGTCGCCTTTAAAAAACATTTCCAAAAATAATTCTACATAACTTTCATCAATTTTAATTGTGACAAGACTAAGTAAAATAATCCTTAACTGTGGCAACACCTTGTACAACATCTACAATATACACATTCTAACGAAATTTTCGAGTGAAACTTTTCGAGAATTTAATCCGGGGTGCCACCGACAAAAAGCCCATTATAGACGAGTCGCTCTTTATCTTGTTATAGACATTCTTTTAACTTTCACTAAATCCAAGTGCTTTTTTTTATTGATAAATGGACTCCCGTTTTGGAGTATCACTCAACGTCGGTAGAACGTTTATAAGAATATATTACGCAATGTAATTTAGCACAAGGAACTGATTTCTTTGACTTTCTTTTTACTAAGTATAATATTCTTCAGGTATGTTTTTAGTTCCTTACTTTCGTATCAAATGTACTAAACAGTCCTAGAATTATTCCTGTCATCATTATTGCAAGACATCATAGAAATTTACTGTCTCGTTAGTCTGATTTTCGTATGCGACTGCCGATCGAGAGTCTCGGTATCGAATCTCGGGTCGGGTCAAAAGTGTTGTTCAATTTTTCTAATTAAAAAATCTTAATAACTCCCCGGAGTATGAAAGATAAGTGGTGTTTTACGCCTGTGCCGCAAAGAGCACGTTAAGCCGTCGGTCCCGGTTGTCATGAACATCCATAGCAATCGTTATTGGAAACTCAGTGCAATCAAATATGCTGACAACTAGTTCAATCTTTGAATTCAGTTTGTCTTTAAGGTTGCGGAGGTCCAACACCAGTCGCTTCGTGGAAAAACTGACATTCAATTAAAACCCTTGAACTAGTTGCCGAACCTAAATAATCTTAGGCAGAAAAAGCAAGGAAGATCTCTTACCTTTACCTTTACCTTCCGACTCAGGTAATAAAAGCTAGTTCCAATACACACTATAGAAATCTTTTTATAACCCTTGAGCTTTTTAAGAGTCGAGTGAAGTCAACTTAGTCGAGTGAGACCCTCGAGATTTGAGATAACCATTCAGGCCATTTTAACCATTATGTGTGAGAAATATGAGTTGGGCTCATGATGTTTTTTATTTGTTTATTTTAATGAATATTTCAATTATATTCTTTTTTATATTATTTACATTAAATGTCTCATTTTAAATTGTTATTCTATTATGGGTGTGAAAGTCATATAAGCCGTCGGTCCCGGTTGTCATGAACATCTATGGCAAACGTTATTGGGAAGTCAGTGCCCTCAAATATACTGACAACTAGTTCAATATTCGAATTTCAGTTCTCCCTTAGGGTTGCGGAGGTCCGATGCCAGTCGCTCCGTGGAAAAACTGAAATTCAGGTAAATCTGGTTGAACTAGTAGCCGACCCCAAATAAAATTGGGAATAATGGCTAGGAGGATTATGGGTGTGAAGTGTACAGTCTAGTACGGGGGTAATTTATTGATTTACATTCTTTTATTGTCTGACTTATCGTTTTTAAGAATTTCATTTTATTATAACCATGTTTTTAATTCAATTCGATAAATTGTTATGCGATATGAAATTTTCTGTGCCTTAAGGTTCACGATCGTTTCTAGTTTTGAAGCTAATGCTTACCATGTATTGTTAACATTCAAATAAATAATGTGAAATATTATCTAATTAGCCGACACGCAGGAAGACGAGGTTCCGCAGGTCAAGAACATATCTTGATGATGAACATAGCGTGATGTTCTAACGCGTACACAAATTTCTTTGCTGTAAAAAGTTTATAGTGAAACAACTTTAAATGACAGAAATATTATCGTGAATGTTTCTACAACTTTTAAAGGGTAAAAAATATTTTGTACATTATTTTTGGTAAGCTTTATCCGTTTACACAGTACACGTGATGAAAGCTCTCAATACAAATAACTTTTATCCGTTTTTGTAACATTTTGCCTTGATCCCTTTGATCTTTTGATCATAGTGTGATGATATATAGGGCCTCGATAACTGGTCTATCTAACACTACATATTTTTTGAATTCAGCTAGTACTTCCTTAGATTATGGCGTTGAACCAAACAAATGAGCAAACACTTATGCTTTACTAATATTATAAATGCGAAAGTAACTTAGTCTGTCTGTCTGTCTGTTACGCTTTCACGCCTAAACCACTGAACGATTTTGATGAAATTTAATATGTAGATAGAACTGAACCTGGGAAAGGACATAGGCTTTTTACCGCGATAACCAACAAACACGCGGGCGGAGCCGCGGGCGAAAACTAGTGCTTTATAATATCAGTACAGATTTTTGAAAACATTATAACACTGAAAATTAATCGTATTTTTCTTGTAGTGAGTTTGTATAATTTAACGAACAAGTAAGAGTACTAGATTACCAAATTAATATACTAAAATAGTAATTAGTATTTATATTTGCAGTTGCTATAATACGTTCCTAGGCATTTCTATCAATTCCTAGCAAAGAAAACGACTTCAAAGAAAAACTATTCCAAGTACCCAAATCTCGACAGGTGTGCCTATGATATTTGAGGAGTTCCCTCGATTTCCCAGATCGAATGCAAATCAGATCCTGGTTTCCCTATAATGGAAGGCATTAACTTTCAAATAAAAAGAATTTTCAAAACCAGTACACTCAATCGAAAGTTCTGAAAAAATAAACATAAAAAAAAAACATAAAAAATAAAGTCGAATTAAGAACCTCCTAATTTTTTAAAGTCGATTAAAAATAGTATGCATTTATAGAGATACTTTTAAAGTAAGTACATACAGAGCTGCAGTGTGAATAGCCTCCTCTCTGAACAAATGAATACACGAGGATGCTCGCATACCTGCCTTATACAGAGATGTTTATGCACGAATGTTCGAGATTCTTCTAAAGAATGGAACATACATTTGTTTATTATGCTTTAAAAGGAATGCTTCTGAATGTAACCTTTACAAAATGAATTAAATGTCAAGGTTTATAATTTTTCAGACTAAGGAGATTTAGTAAGTTATGATGTACATTATCAAAAGCATCTAACAAATTACTGCTAGACATAAGCACCTCCTTAGAAAAGAGGTTTTAGTGTACTAAACCACGATACCAGATGACTTGTTGATGTATTTGTTTAAAGTTTTTGTCTGGTTAGTTTTTTTTTATGTTAAAGCCTACCAAAGTGACTCTACTTAGCCTGATAAAAAGCATGAGTAGAATCCAGGAGTAGGGGTCACCATCCTCATTGTGAGGGCAAGCAATGCAGCATGGTGAACCATGCCATGGCGGCCTGGTCAGATAATTCTGCATCATTCTACCGGCCGGTCGAGCCGGCCCATTCGTGCTGAAATCAGCGTAGCTCTACTACCTACTGTTGTCCTGCGGAGTTTGATAACTTAGTTGGCGCTTGCGACACCCAAGGGATAACCTGGGGGGGTAATGATACTCCGTATTCTTGGTGGACATCATCACATGGACTAGTATGATATACAATATAGGCATCTCTGAAGGCACGCAAAAGAGTCGGCCGGTTTGTCTGTCCGAAATTTCCTGCCTCGCTCATCTAAATTGTAGAATGAACTGTCGCCTGCAGTGTATCCGGACCGATACGACCTTCTAACTTTCAAAAAAAGAGCGTACTCCCTTCCTAAAGGCCGGCAACGCACCTGTGACTCCTCTGGTGTTTCGGGTGTCCATGAGCGGCGGCAATCAGCTACCATCAAGTGATCCGTCTGCTCATTTGCCCCCTATAATATAATAAAAAAAAAACATTCGCGGCCAGCTCTCTTATACAAATCGTCCTACAGTATATGATATCTACTATACCTAAATAAAATAGACCTAATCTTGAGTTTCCTAGGATTTTTGTCATAGTATAGGAGTTAAAGATAGCATGCCTAAGATACGAAAACCGTAATAGAACTAGTCATTTATGAAATAAAATGAAAAAAGGTTTTATTCTTGGCTTACAATTCATGAAACAGGGACAATAAAAACATTTACAGTACTGAGCCTGAATGGATTAACATCTCAGCAAAATGCTACACGGTGTCCGTGAAGCGCTGGTTTTTAGATGGCACCCTTGATATGGCCACATATTCATGCATACTACAGTGTTGTGGGATCTTTGCTAAGATCTTTCCTTACTGAAAATGGCAGTGAATTTATCAAATGATTAGTGGATCCACGCAACTTCGTCTGTGTCACGTTGTCACGTGTTACTAGCGATAAACGCCAAAATTATCCAAACGATTTTTACGTGTCTGTTTTGCCATTGAGACTCATAGCCAAGTTGCCATAGGTGCTTAGAAACCATCACCGAAGTTAAGCAGATACTATGAGCGTCTCCGTGATTCAGAGTTAACGTTAAGTAGTCTGTCTTGGTTGTTATCATAGGAGAACAGTTGTCAAGTAGTTGAAAGTCTTCAGGTGGCTTAAAAGCATCCTACGGAAAGATTACGTAACCACAACGTTGTCTTGCCAGTTCCCAACGCAAACTCGGCCATATTGGGGACGTGGGCTTAACCCTCTCCTGAGAGGAGACCTGAGTGCAGCAGAGGGAAGTTATCGGTTGTTGATGTGTGTTTTGCTAGTGTGCCTAGGAGCCCAGCATGGTCATCAATCATCATCAACAGCCTTTAACAGTCCACTGCTGGACATAGGCCTCTCCTTTGAAAGGAGATTTTGGCGAAAGTAAACCACTTTATAACGTAACGCGTTACGGCGCCAGTCTGTCTGGTTTCCCTTTCTTTCACGCATACGTCAGCGGTATACAGACTCTTCTCCTCTCACTCTAACCCACAGCGCTATCCGTATTTCAGACTGACGCTTTCCTTCCCTTCGAAGTTCAACAATGACAATTTTAAGTAGTTCAACTTAGATAAGTTTACGATATCGCTACTGAAGGACGTCCCGAGACACATTTTTTTATTTATTAATTAAAAAAACACTAAACAAACAACGCTTTTAAAATAATACTCAACCAGATTCATACATATAATTGTGTAATGACCTGTCTTTTAAATAATACTCAACCAGATTCATACATATAATTGTGTAATGACCTGTCTTTTAAATAATACTCAACCAGATTCATACATATAATTGTGTAATGACCTGTCTTTTAAATAATACTCAACCAGATTCATACATATAATTGTGTAATGACCTGTCTTTTAAATAATACTCAACCAGATTCATACATATACGAGGGGTGATCAATAAGTAATGATAATCGAGTATTTCTAGAACGCACAAAAACCCAAATTATTTTTTTTCTGCTTGCTTATATATCCACTACTTCAGCTTCAAAAAAATGTATAAATAGGAAACCATTACCGGGAGATACATTCATTTGAATACGAACTGTCGAAGAGAAAACATCAAAATGGAGAAAAATGAAATAAGAGCTGTCATCAAGTACCTCTGCCTGAAAAAAATGTCTACCAAAGACATACACAGCGACTTAGAGGAAACATTGGGGGAGTCTGCTCCTCCATATTCCACAGTCGCACGCTGGGCAAAGGAATTTAAGCTGGGCAGAACCTCCACTGAAGATGAACATCGCGAGGGACGCCCTTCCACGTCCCTTACTGGAGAAAACGTCAAAAAAGTGGAAGATATCGTGTTGGCCGATCGAAGGGTGACCGTAAGGCATGTAGCTGAGGTCACAGGGATCTCCTATGGCAGCGTTCAAAAAATCATTGTCAACAAAATGCATATGAAAAAGGTCTCTGCGCGTTGGGTACCGAGAATGTTAACCGACGAGCAAAAAAGAAACGAGTCGACATTTCGAGGGTGAATCTTCAAAAGTTCCAGGCCGATAAAGAAAATTTTTTGTCGCGTTTTGTGACCATGGACGAGACCTGGATCCACCACTTTGATCCCGAAACTAAACAACAATCAATGACTTGGAAACGAGCTTCCTCACCAACGCCGAAGAAATTCAAAGTGTCAAGTTCAGCGGGAAAGGTTATGGCGTCTGTTTTCTGGGATGCAGAAGGAATTATTTTGGTGGAATATTTGGAAAAGGGGGCCACTATAACAGGCTCTTACTACGCAGGCCAAATAAGAAGATTGCGAGAAGCTATTAAGTCAAAAAGACGCGGTAAACTGCGCGCTGGAGTGCTGTTTCACCAAGACAACGCCCCGGCTCACAAAGCCGCAGTTGCGATGGCTGCCATTGAAGAAACGGGGTTCGAACTGCTCGAACACCCTCCCTATTCGCCAGATCTAGCTCCCAGTGACTTCTACCTCTTTCCTCGGCTCAAAGAACACCTCCGGGGCAACAAATTTGTGGACAATAGTGAAGTGATGGCCGCAGTAGAGGCATTTTGGGAGGGTCAAGACAAATAATTTTTTTCTAAGGGAATCATGGGCTTAGAAAAAAGGTACACTAAATGTCTTAACTTGCAAGGAGACTATGTTGAAAAATAAAATACTTTTTTTATACTAATAGTTCTGTTTCATATTGATTATCATTACTTATTGATCACCCCTCGTAATTGTGTAATGACCTGTCTTTTAAATATAGTCTCGTTCATTAATCTATAATTTTAACTAAAAGGAACCGACATCAAAAAACTATTCCGAGTACCCAAATCGCGACAATTGTGCCTATGATATTTGAGGAGTTCCCTCAATTTCCTTGGGATCCCATCATCACATCCCGGTATGATGACGATTAGACCACTTGTAAGCTACGTCCATTCAAATGCAAAAATAATTTTTGAAATCGGTTCATAAACGACGAAATTATCGCTCAACACACATAAAAAATAAAAAGATTCCGACGAATTGAGAACCTTCTCCTTTTTTTGAAGTCAGTTAATAAAAATGTCATGTATCATACGTCAGCGTAGCTGCCTGTGTCCTCATCTTGGTTTTCTTTTGTATCAGACAATACAGCGACGTCGCTTTGTGAACTGTAATCAAACAGCACGGAGATATACTCTGTCTCTTTTTGTCACGTGCTACATCGTTAGCTGTATAGGTCATGTTTGTATTAGGGATTACTGAAATGAATCTATTCTGAACACGAAACACTTTAAAACTGTGTTATAGAGAGTCATCTATTCTATAGAAGCACTTAATATCTATATCACTCTATAGTGATATAGATATTATGTGTAATATTTTAGTAGTTATTTTAGTAGTAATTAAAATAACCCTATGGTTATTTTAATTCATCATCATCATCATCAACAGCCTTTATCAGTCCACTGCTAGATAAGCCTCTCCTTAGAAAGGAGGTTTTGGCCTACTATCATTTTAATTACACATTAAAAACTTTTTGTAAACAAAATGTCACAAGCAAATTTAAGCTTAGATAAATTCAATGACTGCTTTCCACATTAGTTGTATAAGAATTTCTTTTTTAACCAGGATTCTAGCCGGGTATTTAGAATAAGCGAAATCTAGCCTCTTTAAGATCTGGTATCAATAAAATCTACATCCATTATAGGTCCAGTAGAGCAACAAGACATGGTACAAGAAATATCTCAACAAAATTTTACATCCAAACCATTGAAAAACTAATCCACTTAAAAGTCCTTAATGCGACCATTTCCTCAGTCCACCGACTACACATGTATCAAAGCAGGGAAATAAGATTTAAAAGGACCTACATATTCGATGCCTATTCAGGGAGACGACGAGGGACGGGAGGGAGACGCTTCAAGATAAGTAATTTTAATGTTCCATTTAAATAGCTGTCGCGGGTGCTATCTGAAGTATTCTTGTGTTAAACATGCTCAAACGAATCGTCCAAAAGAGCCTCTTGGATATAAAGTTCGCTATATAATGGTTCAAATTGCCGTACAGTTTTGTAATGCTTTAAAACGTTTTGTTCTAATAATTTAAATTCTTTACTGTTTCCGAGTGAAGACAAAAGGTTATACCTGTTCCTGTAGTGGTTAATGAACCTGACTGCGGGGTTCTAGGTCTTGGGTTTGATTTCCATCCAAACCAAATATTATCTAATAAGGACGATTATTTGTTCTCAGTTCATGAGTCCTCACTTAATTAGACTCAGAATACACTAAGTGTTGTCCGATTCGGGGTTTGAACCCACAAAAATAGCGCAGTAGAGCACTCTCTACTGCGCTATTTTTGCACCGCACACCAACCGCACAAGCAACCGCACAAGCGGTCACCACGTCACTACGTGGTGACCGCTTGTGCGACTACGCTATCCGTGCATAAGTCACTTTATTTATTGTGTGTATGTCGGTTATCGCAGTAAAATGTAGCCTATGTCCTTTCCCAAGGTTCCGTCTATATCTATGCCAAAATTCATCAAAATCCGTTCAGCGATTTAGGCGTGAAAACGTAACAGACAGACAGAGTTACTTTCGCATTTATAATATTAGTAGGGATTACGAGTAATAATCTAACAATACGAGAATGTTACATACAGAAATATTTTTTTAAACATGAGGAACTTACACTTATTTTATTTATATCGTATAGAGTAAGTGCGCCAATTATGGACCACCATAAGGATTCTGTGTAATAAAACTCAGAATTATAAAGATTAATTAACCTTATATATTTTGAACGGTTCGATAATTATTTGGTATCAAAAACGATTATAAGAATTCTTAAGGAACATGAACATCTTAGAAATAATCAACATTTTCTAAAATATGTCATAATTGTGCATTAGCAAAAAGTGTACAAAATATGGACCACATGGTTTTAAATATGGACCATAGTCAATTTAGTTCAAAACTATTAAGAAAAAAGGACGTGTTGCATAAAATAAAATCAGTCAATTATTATCTAAGATTAAATTTATTGCTGGTACACAAATTCACATACAAAAAATCAACCATATCTTCTATGCCAGCACATTCTTCATGAGCCCACTCCCTACATGATGCACATTGGATCCATTCTTCGTGAGCCCACTCCCTACATGATGAACATTGGATCCATTTCTCTCCATGAACGTCTTCAGAAAAAAGCCCTTTACAATACAAACATTTACCATTTTGATTTTGGGAACGAATAGAACTTTCATCGACTATCATTGACTGAATAATGATTTTCATCAGAACTTTCAGACGATGATTTTCTGTTGTGATCTTTCTTTTCTTTTGGGCTGTTTTTTTGGAATTTTCTTTTGCGTCTTCTTTGGCGTATTCTTTTTTATGTTCCTCTGTATCGACGTTTTTAAATCATGTTTATAAGGAGAAGATGTCAAAATTGTAGGCTTGGTGGTTTTTCTTCCTCTCTTGCTGACAGTTTTCCTTAAATGCTGTATAGGCTGCAACACTTTTGTTCGAAAAATATGATCTAGATGATATAAATGATATAAAAAAAAAAAAAAAAAAAAAAAAAAAAAAAAAAAAAAAAAAAAATAAGCGACTGTTTGTAATATGGACCACTAGTCCATATTCAAAACATGCTGGTGGTCCATATTATAATACACATACATTTCTAGGTTAATATTGTTGCAAAGAAAATTATTGAAGCCATTGGATATATCAACTTATTATGAACAATTGTATAATAACTCACCTTTCCCCTAGTTTAATCCACTTTCCCAAACAGTTATATTTGCTGAAATTATGACCTTACGAAGTAAAGTAAAAAATTACATCGCACGATGATAAAAACGAAAAATGGCTGCCGTGACTGCGTGAGCGCTCTCTGCCGATCAGCAAGCGACAAACGAGCAGCGGGAGAGGTGGAACTTAGTGTGCGGAGACCGATAGCTAAATACGACTGATGGTTTTTGAGAAATGTAGGTAGTCCATATTACGGAACTAGTCCATTTTTGGCGCACTTACTCTATAAGTCAACCCTAATCCTTTACCAACTTCTAGAAAAATACAAATCAATAAGATTAATAGTGAGCCTCACAGAGATGTGGAAGGGTGTCTGAACAATTGTCGCCCCCTGTATATACCGTGCGGAAATGAGGGCAGTAAGCCAGTGTAGGGATCGCGACAATTGGCGCTACGTGATATCGATGTAACAGGGTCTTTACCTACCTTTTTTTTCTGTGTGGATACCACCAGTTGGTGGCTGAAACTAAAAACTTTTTTCAAAGCTTTTATTCAAAGTTTTATTGTACTACCTGTACCTTTAAAACAACCGTGGAAAGCATTCTAAGTTACTCCTTATATCATCAGTTATCTTTCAGTGAAAGTCTCATCAAAATCGGTTCCAGAGCTGTTCCAGAGATTACCAGTTATAAATAATAAATATTTTGGACATCTTACACACAACGTTATCTAGTCCCAAAATAAGCAGAGCTTATGTTATGGGTACTAAACAACTGATATAAATACATAAACATACTTTTTTTTGTAAATACATACATATTATACATAGAAAAACACCCAGACTCCGAAACAAATATTTGTGGATCACACAAATATTTGTTCAGACCCGGGAATCTAACCCGAGACCTCTTGATTAGCAGCCGCATGCGTTAACCACTAGACCAACAAGGCAGTCAAAGTAATAAATAGTTTGTCTGACTGATAGATAGACAGGCAGACAGACAAAAAAATTAAATTGTTTTTATTTATTTAAGTACCGTATTACTTTTAAATACATTTAGTCAAAGTTGTTAGTTTGAAATTACAAAATGACATTTCGATTTTATTTATTTGTATATGTTACCCATGACTTTTTGTATCGTTAATAATTAAGGATTTGGTAATTCTAAATTCAAAATTTTATCGCGAGGTATCTCTTTGCTATATTTAATTTGTTCTGGCGTCACTGAGCGTCATTAAAACTGTCTTTACAAATTACTGTTTGAGAATTACACATTTTATTATTTCGTCTCAAGTATATTTAATAAATGTCAACCAATTCAGAGGACTAGTAGCAATCTAATGTCTATCACAGTTTTTATGCGAAATATTTCGGAACCTCTGCATCTATTTGATCAATTCTTCTTTATTCTTGTTTCTAATTGACAAAACATTAGTTTGAAAGTATGAGGTAGAAATGTAGCAATTTTTCCGTCACAACGTCATCTAGTCCCAAACTAAGCAGAGCTTGTAGTATGGGTACTTGCCAACTAATAAAAATACATTAACATACTTTTTTTTTGTAAATTTATACATATTATACAGAACACTTTGACTCCGAAACAAATACTTGTGGCTCACACAAAAATTTGGTCTGACCAAGGAATTGAAATCGAGACCTCTTGATCAGCAGCGGCATACGCCAACCACTAGACCATAGACAATGTGTGAAGAAACAAGAGAAACTCACCAACTCAGACCTTCATAATTGAAAAGAATTAGCAGATAGATCAGCTCAATTATATTTGAAAAACAAAATGACAAAAAAAGTACTACAAATTATATATTAACTGCCTTGTTGGTCTAGTGGTTAGCGTATGCGGCTGCTGATTAAGATGTCTCGGGTTCGATTCCCGGGTCGGACCAAATGTTTGTGTGATCCGCAAATATTTGTTTTATAGTTTGGGTGTTTTCTATGTTTATTATATATGTATTTACAAAAAAAAAGTATGTTTATGTATTTATATCAGTTGTCTAGTACCCATAATACAAGCTCTGCTTAGTTTAGGACTAGATGGCGTTGTGTGTAAGATGTCCGAAAAATTTAGAAAAGATTATATAGAACTAGCTTTCCGCCCGCGGCTTCGCCCGCGTGGAATTCGTCTTACATGATTTTATGTTTGATAATAAGGAACTTCAACACAAATTTCAAATTTTCGTCCCCTATTTCGCGATAAAAAGTATCCTATGTCCTTTCCCAAGTTCAGTTCTATCTTCATACCAAATTACATCAAAATCGGTTCAGTGGTTTAGGTGAAAGCGTAACAGACAGACAGAGTTACTTTCGCATTTATAATATTAGTAGGGATTACACCATCGGAAAGTAGAGATTTCATCAAACAGAAAACACCCCAATTTTTTGAAAAAAGTCGAAATAGGGTGAAAAAATTAAATATTTCAAATCAAAAAAATTAGTGTATTCGGGATATAAAAAGGTAAGTTTTCACAAAACTTCGTTTAAAAATTATTTTATTTGTAAAAGATAAAAATAGAAAACCAAAAACTTTTTTTAATTTTTCACTTATAATTTGAGGTTATGTGAAAAAAAGTGTAAATAAAAAATCGGCCAAGTGCGTGTCAGGCCACGCACAGGAAAGGGTTCCTCAGTCACCCATAATGGTACGTGGATTAGAAATTGTATCCAATGGATAATTGTTATGTTTACGTATTAATGCGTTAATTTTGTATGACGTTTTCCAAGTAAGCATATTGTAGAAGTTAAGCCTCTGTAACTCCTGAACTAACAAAGTCATCTAATTCGTTATAGTTTTCATTTAAAGTTCATTATATGGACCACTATCACGAATTTTCCCAGATTTTTTGAGCCGGCCGTTTAGCTTTTAGAGGGGGAGGATGCCCGGTTTTACAAAAAAGTGGCCTTTAAAGTGGAATTTCTCGCAAACGGATTTCTAAATCAAGAAATCGTCTTAACAACCCTGTACTGTTTTTAAAAGACCTATATAATGATACCCCACATGATGGGGTAGCCGCGAGAAAAAAAAAACATCCACATTTTACGTGTCGGGGAGGTACCCTAAATAAAAATATTTTTCATAATTTTATTGTAGCACTTTGTCGACGTAATTACAATACATATTCATGCAAAGTTGCATCTTTCTAGCACTTACTGTTTGGATGGTAAGTCGAGGACGGACGGACGGACGGACAGACGGACATGACGAATCTATAAGGGTTCGAAGTCATAAACTTCGGAACCCTAAAAAGTTGTAGATCTTTTAATTACCTACAACTTTGCCATTTAACTTTTTTCCATAGGACTTGTAGTTTTGCCTTAAATTGAGATAAACCGTTTTTACCCTTTCATCTTCCTAGCCTTATTCCCAATTTACTCTTTGTTTTATATATTTAGCCATTCAAAGTGACTCTACCCTGCCTAATGGAAAGCATGAGCAGAATCCAAGAGTCGGGGCTACCACACTTGCTGCGAATGCAGACAATAATGTATGGCGGCCCACACTATGGCGGCTTAGTGAGATGCTTTTTCACGCCCCGTCCGAGGAGGACCCGAAAACCTCCCCCACCTACCCGACCCCCCTCAGATCGCAGATCGCCCGTAAATTATTTTTCCTTTCATTTTTATAATATTCTCCTCCTTTTCCAATGGGTTTCATCGTACTATAATTTTGTTTTTAAAAATTATCTACCCTGCTCTACTGGTCTTTATGTCATTTACAAACTATCATTATGGTTGCCATGCAAGTGTGTTATGCCTAGCAACCTGTGAAGTTTTGACAGGAGATAAACAGTGATACATTCTGACATCTACGATTTATGTATTTTTATAATCACCTAGGTAAAAAGGTAAAAACCTTTGCATCTCGATTATTGCAGTAAAAAGTAGCCTATGTCCTTTCCCAAGTTCAGTTCTATCTTCATACCAAATTTCATCAAAATCGGTTCCGTGGTTTAGGCGTGAAAGCGTAACAGACAGACAGACAGAGTTACTTTCGAATTTATAATATTAGTATGGATTACATTCGTGCAAAACTGAGGCCAGCAAAGTATTTTTTTTTAAAGTTCATGTAAATATTTAATCTGTTTCCACATCATATTTGTCCCAATTTTTCTCCTAAGATAATAAATTATACATGAACACAACAAAATAAAATATTTTAACATAATTTACAGTAGATTCACAAGAGTCTAGGTTTTCCTTCGCAAATATAAACTCGTTCAAATGAGCCGCATCAAATATTTAACCTCCGAGGTGGAAAAGAGAAAGAAAAAATTAGGAAAAAACTTATTATACTCTGGTGTTGTTGTTTTTCGCAAAAAACTCTTCATGAATTTTAATGCAGAAACTGTTATTGTATGCACGTCACATTTTACGGGCGGTGACAGACGTTTTATCTGCTCTCCGGTCCAGTTGTCAAAGAAACTGGTCTCGTTTCACTACTCAACAATAGACAATATTATTATTTTTCATTATGACATTTCTTTTCGTTGTTTATGATACATTAATGTTAAGTTTCTTCCTTCCTTGATATTTATTTTCCGTTGGCAATAAAAGGAAAATAATGAAAATAGAAATATAATCTTTCGTGTTGTGGAGTGTGTGAAGGTGTCGGAAAATCCGACTCAGAAAACAAACAACGCAGAACTACATCATTTTAAAGAAAAGAAAAACTTGATTCAAACCCTGTACCACGTTTGACCAGCATGGTAAAGTAGCTGAAGCTCCTTTCTAAGGAGAATCCTTACCCAGCAGTGGACTATTAAATGTTATTGATATGATGTGATTGATCATAATCATGATCATAATCGTTATTACAATCATAATCACAACCATAATCAGAATCGAAATCACAATCACAACCATAATCAGAATCAGAATTAGAACCAGAATCAGAATCATAATCACAATCACAATCACAATCATTTTTTATTAGATTGTAGGTATATATGTAGATCCTTCCTTAATTGCAGTTATTCGTAACTTGTCATTTCATACTTTATCGTTTGACTCGTCTGTCCGTTTACTCCCCATATCGTAAAGAATAAATTATATGCAGAAAAGATCTTCATTCATTTCGTTTATATAATCTCAATGATTTAAAGACACAAAATTAGTTTTTTATAAAACCGTACCACTATACGTCATTCATGTCTGACACCACCCTTATTCTTTCTATATTTTATTTCCCAGAGCAACTTGTAGCATCAATTCAAGTTATAATATTAAGGGAACAGTGACATTATATACTGAAGAGGTGATTAAGGTATCTTTCAACGTAGAACTATATTGTCAATGCTGGTTTTTTTCTGAGCAAATAAAATACGGTTCTTTTGGTTCTTTGAAGTTCTTTCTACCGGAGATCGTTAGAACTAATGACATTGGATTTTGTTACTTGAAGCATCAGGTCTTGCTATGAGAGTCTCAGTCAAATCGTTTTGTTATCTTTAGATCCTATTGTTATTGTATTTGACTGACTTGAAGGCCTTGTTGGTCTAGTGATAGCATATGCGACTGCTGATCTAGAGGTCTCGGGTTCGATTCCCGAGTCAGACCATATATTTGTGTGATCCACAAATATTTGTTTCGGAGTCTGGGTGTTTTCTATGTAAAATATATAAAAAGTATGTTTATGTATTTATATCAGTTGTCTGGTACCCATAATACAAGCTCTGCTTAGTTTCGGACTAGATGGCGTTGTGTGTAAGATGTCAGAAATATTTATTTAACATTTATTTAACATTTTGAAATAGCTTTTGTCCGCAGCTCCGACTGCGTATACGTCGTATAGAGTAGCATCATGTCCTTCTTTAACTATAAAAGTATCTTTAGAAGTTAGTTAACTAACTACTAGAGATAGTATCTATAACTATGTAAGTATCTCTTGTCCGTGTGGTGACGTAAAAGGCGACTAAGGGATAAACTACGCAAGATAACATCAATGCAAAGAGAAGGAAAACTTGAAACCAACCCTTTTTTTTTTTTTTTTTATGTGTGGAAAATCATCATGGACCGTCACCCCACCGGGGGTTACGGCGGGGTGGTGTGTCGGACTTGAACCGACTAAAAACCACACAGTGTGCCTTCTCCGTTTAGGAGGAGGAGAAGTCCAGGGTGAGATCTCCTTCTGAACTTCTCCAGCGCCTGCCCGCTCCTGATGCGGGCACCGTCTCGGTTTGACGACCCTCTCTTAGGCGGCGTCCGGCACACACCGACGCCGCCTCCTCGCGGCTGGCCACATAGGGCGGGTGGAGGGAAAACCCATCCCGTCCACCCACGGCCACACTCAAGGCGGCATGAGGCGCAGATGTTCGCGCCTCCGCCGCCCGAGTCGCCGGCGGCGAATCTGGTCCGATTGGATGTCGTCCTCCCGGGCCTTCTCCGCCGCCTCCTTCTGCGTGATTACGTCCTCGCAGAAGGTTGCGACCGCGGTAAATGAGCTCTCGCTGCCGGCCATGGAACGAACGACGGCCGGAAGCGAGAGATCCTCTCCGATGACTGCAGTGAGGACCCGGCGCTGCGTCTCCCATGCAGGGCAGACCGCCAGCGTGTGATGAGCCGAATCCTCACTGCAGTCGCAGCATTGAAACCAACCCTATACCAACCCATCTGGCCACCGTAGTAGGCCAAAACCTCCTTTCTAAGGAGAGGCCTATATCCAGCAGTGGACTGTTCAAGGCTGTTGATGATGATGTATCTCTGCAGCCTTAAAAGCGTTACGGACAGACAGGGCCACTAACGAAATTATAATGTTAGTATGGATGTGTGTTATTTATCGTATAAATAACCTGCGGAGTAACCCGGTAATTGTTGTGAATCGTCTCAAAGAAATAATTCTAAGTTACTCTTTTAAGCTTTTGTAAGTGAAACTCCCGTCAAAACCGGTCCAGCCGTTATAGAAAAACGCATTAAAACTCAAATCAACTAATTTCAGCTAAATCGTTAGAGCCATTTTTGTTCTAAGTATGCGTGTCTTTTGTGTTCCTTTTATGTATGTTTATATAGTGCTCCGCGAAACAGAATTTATATTCCCAATGTGGAAATTGTAGAGTTTCAGAGTTTCGATGAGAGTTCAAGGTAGTAAGTGCCACAGCACACTAACTGCTTTTAGCATCGACGATCGGCAACAAGTCGCTATTTAGAAGCTAAATACGGCGACCGAACGCTCCAAACCGCACACTTAAAAACGCCAAACGCGTAAAATTGAGTCGCTTTTTAGAAGCGCGACACAGCAGCTGAACGCTACTCTCCGCACACATTCGGATGCAAGTAGCAGCGATTTGGGGTCGGAAAATTATAGACAACACTACAGCCGACGCGATCCAGGCATCTGAGCAGTCGCTAAAACTCGCGTTTCCGATACCGCGTTCGAACGCAGAAAGTCGCGAATGCTGCAATTACGCGCGATTTTGATACCGCGATCGAACGCAGGAAGTCGTTAAAACACGATGCAGCATCGATGCAGTCGCAAAATCGCCGATCGCCGATGCTAAAAGTGGCTAGTGTGCTGTGTCTCCAAAGTGACTAAAGTGCCTCCCTCACACAGAAGACCAACATAAGAATTCGTGGTGTCATATTTCGTTGGTGAGTGTGACACCAAAGGCCCAATTATCCGGTAGCATTGCTGCACCTGTTACATCTTTATTCATAACTAGTTTTGTTGCCGTAACCACGGGCATCGCCGCGGGGCTAAGCTATTCTAAAAAAAGTAGCCTAAGTTACTCCTTATATCATCTGCTATCTGAAAGTGAAAGTCCCGTCGAAATCGGTCAAGCCGTTCCAGAGATTACACGGAACAAACAGACAGACATAGAGACAAAAATTGTAAGAAATGCTAATTTGGCATAAAATATGTACCGTGTATAAGTACAAATTTAGTACTAAGGAGTTATTTTAATATTACAAACAGACACTCCAATTTTATTTATTTGTATAGATGAGAATGGTGATACCTACTCTGGGTTTCTATTCATGTTTTCTATCAGGCAGAGTAAAGTCACTTTGGTAGGTCTAAAGTTATCATAGGTCTATAATTTAAAAAAGAACTATACAGTCTAAAGCCTCTGAAATACACAAAAAATATTGTAAGGTATATTCATCATCAACAGCCTTCAACAGTCCACTGCTGGACATATGCCTCTCCTTAGAAAGGAGGTTTTGGCCTACTATACCACGTTGGCCAGACGGGTTGGTATAGGGTTGGTTTCAAGTTTTCCTTCTCTTTGCATTGATGTTGTCTTGCGTAGTTTATCCCTTAGTCGCCTTTTACGACACCCGCGGGATGAATAGGGGTGGTGACACTCTGTATTCTTAATCCGTCACCACACGTAAGGTATATTTGCAATAGGTTAATAAAAGACGGTTTGATGAATCTGAAGAAAAGAAACAAGCTAATAAGACCATAAAAAAATAAACGTACCATAACTAGGCCACGATACGACTTACATCAAGAGCTGCAACTTATAATGAGGTGACAAAAATATCGATAATCTGTTGTATTAACAAGTCTTGGTCGGAGATTGACGTGAATCTATACAAAAAAATATTAAATTGAAGTGCATGTATTTGACTGCCTTGTTAGTTGGTTAGCGTGTGCGTCTGCTGATCAAGAGGTTTCGGGTTCGATTCCCGGGTCAGACCATATATTTGTGTGATCCACAAATATTTGTTTCGGAGTCTGGGTGTTTCCAATGTATAATATGTATGTATTTCCAAAAAAAGTATTTTTATGTATATATATAAATCAGTTGTTTAGTACCCATTATACAAGCTCTGTTTAGTTTGGGACTAGATGACGTTGTATGTCAGATGTCAGAAATATTTATTTTTATTTTATTTATGTTTGTAATTTCAAGTTTACAGTTTTTCAATAATAAATTTGAAAGTATACACGATACTTACACTAAATAACATAATTTTTGTCTGTCTGTCTATCTATCTGTTCATTAATCTGGAACGATTTTGATAGAACTTTCATTGGAAGACAGCTGATTAAAAGTGAGTAGCTTAAGTGACTTTTAGATTAGATTTATGTACCTTTGTGAGTTAACAACAACAACCTCTACAATGTTACAACAACTCTGGCTGTCTATTACACTATCGCGGCTAAATTACTTCACCGACTTTAATGAAATTTGTCACAAAAATAACTTAGATTCTTGAGAAAGGACATCTGCTACTTTACACCGCGATAATCGAGAGATACGCGGGCAGAGTCACGGACAAAAATTATATTCATTGAGCAACATAGCCTAGCCTAGACTAGCATACTACCTCGTCGGTCTAGTGGCTAGTATATGCGACTTTTAATCAAGAGGTCTCGGGTTCAAATCCCGGGTCGGGACAAAATGTTTCGGGCTTGGAAGTTGGAAGCCTCGGAGAGCACGTTAAGCGTCGGTTCTGGTTATTGGGAAGACAGTGCCCTCAAATTTACTGACAACTAGTTCAAAATTCGAATTTCAGTTCTTCCTTAGGATTGCGGAGGTCCGATGCCAGTCTGAAAAACTAATATTCAGGTAAAGCCGGTTGAACTAGTAGCTGACCCCAAATGATATTGGTAATAAGGCTAGGGAGAAAAAGAAATCAAAAAGCAAATTTGTCACTATGGCCACAAACGTAAAAATTAAGACGAAATATTGAACATTACATACACACATAAACACATTCTTTAACACGTGGAAGAACATGTATCGTCTCCAACACAAAGGGAGGATCCTCCGACCAGGCGTGGTGATCATGCCTGGTGGGCCACAGCCCAACAGTGTATATTGGGATGTTGTAAATATTCTAATCACCGCGAGAATTTCTCTATCGCGATTCAGGATTAGTTATTACTTCATATAGCTCATTCCGTGTTCGTTCGTAGTTCAGTGTTTTGTCGGTAGATGGCGCCGTTGTATGTTTTGTCCTGTGTGTGAAAGTCGCCATAAACATAAGTTTAATGCATATGACCATTTAAACTTATTCTTTGACAAAGGGAACGCCTGCTAATAATAAATAGAATTATCTTGTTATTGCTCTTCTCATAGCCTCTTATCACACCAAATTCTATCAAAATATCGCTGTACCCATCGATCGACTAATAGTCATATTTCACTACTCAGTAAACAAAACAGTTGATCGCCAACGTTGTTTTAAATCATCGAAGTTAGAAATAAAAGTTGAAAGTGTAAAACTTTTTCTATTTCGGGGAACTAATGTTGTTTTTATGTTCCGAAAATGGGAAAAATTGGGGCATTTTTTAGTAAATTCCGTGTATTGTGTATTTGTTTATAGGTCACTGCACAGATTGACCGAGTTCGGGCACAATCGCATTGTGTAATAACCGACTTCAAATCGGTAAAAGTTTTGGATGAAAGAAACTGTTCTTGAAGTGAGTACATCGACCACAGCCTCACGGAAAGTCGGTGTTATAAAATTATTTCATCGTATTTTACCTAGTTCGTGAAAGTGTTGCAGCACAAATCTCACTTTCCTTTTCTATCTATTATTATTATCTAATTATTATTTTTTAATTTTATTACTTTACTTTCTTGATGTCGGCCGAGTACATTAACTAATCGGAATGGGAATCGTAATAGGCACCCACAGGACAAGCTTGCCTTTTTTATTTTTTTATGTGTGGAAAATCATCATGGACCGTCACCCCACCGGGGGTTACGGCGGGGTGGTGTAACTAACTGTAATAACTCTGGTAAGCCGGAGACCTACCGGCGCAACAGGGCCGACAAAGAGGCAAAGGCGGAGGAGGAGGTAGAGGAACTCCTGCAGAGGGTCAAGGAGCTGATGACGACGGCGGGAGACGTACCGCAGGCTCCTCCCTCCGTGCAGGATAGGGCGAAGGTGGCGGTGGACGTGATCCGCCGAGTGGCCACCAAGTCCACAAACCTGAAGGGCTCCTTTGTGAGGGCCCTTAAGGATTCTTCCTCCGCCATCACGGGGGCCGTGGACGAACTCGTCGGAGACGTGGCTCGTCTGCAGGCGGCAAATGACCGCTTGACGGCGCAGGTGGCCGAACTCGGCTACAAGTTCGCCTGCTTTCAAGCGAGTCATCCCGAGATGGTGGCCACTGCCCTGCCCCAGCCTGCCCCAGCCCCAGCCAATGCGGCGATGCCTGACGCCCAGCTGCGCCAAGTGCTAGTCGCGGTGGGGCACATGCTGGATGGTCGCCTGGCGGATCTGAAGGCAATGCTACCTCCACCCCCAGTGGTACGTCCGCCGCTGGCATCGCAGAGGCCGAAGACTGCGGCGGCGCCGACCGAACTCCCCGTTGAGGGAGGTCCGGTGTCGTATGCGGCGGCGGCCTCTGCCCCGGCCCCTGAGGTTCGCCAGAAACAGGGGAAGGGGGCCAAGGCGCCGGCGAAAGCGCCGGCGAAGGCGCCGGCCCAGACGCCAGCAAAGGCGCAGGCGAAGGCGTCTGCCAAGGCGCCAGCGAAGGCGCAGGCGAAGGCGCCGGCCAAGACACCGGCCACAGCGCCGACCAAGGCGGTGCCTGAAATAGGAGAGGAGTTCCCCCCTCTCCCCACTCCAACACCCCTGCCGGGCCCCTCCACTTCTGCCGCCGATAACGAGAGCTGGCAAGTCGTGGGGAGCTCAAAGAGGAGCCAACAGCGGCAGAGGCAGCGGGCCAGAAGGGCCGCCGAAAAGGCAGCCGAAGCCTCGCAGCCACCGCCGGTGGTGACAGCGGCCACCAAAAAGAAGCCGCGAAAACTGCAGCCGCCTAAAACCGCGGCTGTAGTGGTGACCGTCACGCCGGAGGCGGCCAGTGGCGGACTAACCTACGCGGACATATTTAAAAAGGCCCGGGTTAGTCTCGCCAGCGAGTTTGGACCGGCAGGGGTCAGGTTGCGCCGCGCCCAGACGGGAGCTCGAGTCCTCGAGTTCCCTGGAGCAGAAGGCGCAAAGACGGCGGACAAATGTGCCGAGACGCTGAGGGGCATGTTTGCCGACCTGGATGGCATCAAGATCGCCAGGCCCACGAAGTGCGCGGAGCTGCGTATTTCGGGTCTGGACGATTCTGTGACAGCCGAAGATGTCCGCGATGCAATCCGGGAGAAGACCGGCTGCAGCGCGGACAATATCAGGGTCGGCACTATTCGCCCCGGTCCAGGCGGGCTAGGCGCTGCATGGGTCAGCTGTCCCGTGGCGTCGGCCAAAGCGCTAGACGACGCTGGCAAGCTGCTCGTCGGTTTCGTCAGCGCTAGAGTCACAGTCCTGGCGGCGAGACCGACGAGATGTTATAAGTGCCTAGCCGCAGGCCATACTCGCTCGAAGTGCGAGAGTTGCTTCGACTGCAGTGGTCTATGTTTCCGCTGCGGTCGACCGGGGCACAAGGCGGCAGATTGCTCTGCCGCCCCCCACTGCCCGGTGTGTGCGGCGGCGAAAAAGCCCGCCAATCACCAGACCGGGCAGGGGGGCTGCAAGCCTCCCCGCGCGTCTCGGCAAGCGCCGGAGGCCAGCCTATCGATCCAGGCTGCCTCCGATGTCACTAGTGCGTCGGCACCGATGCCCATGGAGGAGGTTGTAGAGACGAACCCTTAATGGATCAAGTCTCCAACCTTCTCGTCCAGACGAACTTGAACCACTGCGCCGCAGCGCAGGATCTCCTCCTGCAAACCATGGCGCAGTGGTCGGTCGGTGTGGCCGTAGTCGCGGAGCCCTACTTCGTCCCTCCCCGTCCAAACTGGATGGGTGACTGGGACGGCTCCGTGGCAGTCGTCGGCTCCACGGCGGCTGGTTCCCCGCCCTTGTCGCTCAAAGACAGGGGCACGGGATATGTTGCCGCCGAGTGGGGGGGGATCACCGTTTACGGTGTCTACTTCTCCCCCAGTAAGAGTTTGAGTGACTTCGAGGTCTTCCTGAACAACCTGGAGACCTCGATGCGGCAACTAGCGTCTGGGCGCGTCCTCGTGCTGGGGGACTTCAACGCCAAGTCCATTGCGTGGGGTTCCCCGGCGACGGACGCCAGGGGCAAGGCCGTAGAGGAGTGGGCGGCCTCGGTGGGCCTCTGTCTACTGAACAGAGGCTCCACCAACACGTGCGTGCGACAACAGGGGGGGTCGATAGTGGACCTTTCGTTCGCTACCCCTGCACTCGCCGCACGTGTACAGAACTGGCGTGTCCTGGATGAGGTTGAGACGCTCTCGGACCATTTGTATATCCGATTTGAGCTCTCCCGGTCCCAGGACGCCAGTAGGGGTCACGCGGCGCGGCGTCCCTCCCGCTTTCCGCGGTGGTCTGTCGCCAAGCTCGACAGGGACTTACTGGAGGAGGCGGCCATTCTTAACTCTTGGCTGCCTCCGCAGGCCCCGGCCGAAGAGGTCAACGTGGGGGCTGGTCGCTTCTGCAGTGCGATTACGCAGATCTGCGACGCGGCCATGCCCCGCGTACGTGGGCGTCGGCCTCCAAGGAAGGAGGTCTACTGGTGGTCCCAGGAGTTGGCGGCCCTCCGTGCGGCCTGTGTTCGTGCCCGGAGGTGCCTCACTCGTAGTCGGCGACGCCACCGCGGAGTCGGTGAGGAGGTGGATCGGCTTCAAGAGGAATACCGTGAGATCCGGCAAACTCTGAAGCTGGCCATCTGCCGTGCCAAAGAGGAGAGCCGCAAGGAGATGCTGGAGAGTCTCGAGCGTGACCCCTGGGGTCGGCCCTATCGTGCGGTGCGTAAAAAGCTCTGCGCGGGGGGCCTGCCCCTCACGGAGACCCTCCAGCCCAGCTTCCTGCAGGAAGTGGTCGAGGGCCTATTCCCACAGCGGGCGGAGCACACGCCCCCGTCGATGGCCGTCATGGCCGGAGGCGACGACGAAGGCGAGGCTGATGTGCCGCCCGTCAGGGAATCAGAGGTAGGGGCGGCTGTTCTAAGGATTCGATCCAAGAACACCGCCCCCGGGCCAGACGGGGTACCTGCCCGAGTGCTGGCCCGAGCCCTCGATCATATGTCGGACCGCCTCAGGGGAGTGTTAGACGCTAGTCTGGCGTCCGGACGCTTCCCTGAGTGTTGGAAAAGCGGGAAGCTGGTTCTGCTCCAGAAGCCAGGTCGGTCTGCCGACTCGGTCGCGGCCTATAGGCCCATCGTGTTGCTGGACGAAGCGGGTAAGCTGTTCGAGAGGGTGCTCCACGCCCGCATCGTCCGGCACCTGCGCGAGGTGGGCCCCGATCTGTCGGACGCCCAATTTGGATTCCGGGAGGGGCGTTCGACGGTCGACGCAATTCTGCGTCTGAAGGCCGCGACCGAACAGGCGGTGGGCTGCGGCGACGTGCTGTTGGCGGTGTCGTTGGACATCGCCAACGCATTCAATAGTCTGCCATTCAGCTGCATCAGGGCCGCACTCCAGTACCACGGAGTGCCACAGTACCTGAGGCGGCTAGTGGCAGACTATCTGACGGAGCGTACTGTCATGTACGAGGACCGAGAAGGAGTCTTGAGACGTCGGGCCATGTCGTGCGGTGTTCCACAGGGGTCTGTCCTCGGACCACTCCTGTGGAACATGGGATACGACTGGGTCCTGCGAGGGCGTCTCCCCCCCGGGGTCGGTGTAATTTGCTACGCCGACGACACTCTTGTGACAGCCCGGGGGGCGACCTTCGAAGAGGCGGCACGCCTGGCCACCACAGGAGTCTCCCTGGTGGTCGGGCGCATTGAGGCGCTGGGTTTGCGGGTGGCCCTAGAAAAGACGGAAGCCCTACTTTTCCATGGGCCCCGTCGTGGTCCACCCGCCGGCGCCTCCATCGAGGTCAACTCGGTCCTCGTACCGGTCCGGGCCCATTTGAAGTATCTGGGTCTGGTCCTAGACGGTAGGTGGCTCTTCGACGAGCACTTCCAACAGCTTGCTCCGAAGCTGATCGGCACTGCCTCCTTCCTTGGGCGTCTTTTGCCCAATCTGGGAGGAGCCAGTGTCGCCACGAGGCAGCTGTACACGGGGGTTGTCCGGTCTATGGCACTCTATGGTGCACCGGTGTGGGCGGCGGCTCTGACCGAGCAGAATAGGGCGCGCCTCAGGCGGCCGCAGAGAACTCTGGCGGTCAGAGCCATACGGGGTTACCGCACCGTATCGACGGAGGCGGCGTGCGCCCTGGCCGGAACACCCCCGTGGGATTTGGAGGCGGAAGTGCTCGCCGACGTTTATCGGCGAGTGGCTAACTACCGGGCGGAGAGTGGTGGAGTTGGACCTCCGCCCGAGGACGTGCGCGAGTGGCGCGAAGCCGCTCACCGAGCCACGATGGATCGCTGGTCGGTCCGGCTGGAGACTCCACGTGCTGGCCTCGCCACCGTAGAGGCGCTTCAGCCGGTCATCGGCGAATGGGCAGTGCGGCAGCACGGGACCCTTACCTTCCGACTGACGCAGGTTCTTTCCGGGCATGGTTGCTTCGGAAAGTACCTGCACTCGGTTGCCAGGAGGGAATTGAGTCCCGCCTGCCACCACTGCGACTGCAGTGAGGATTCGGCTCATCACACGCTGGCGGTCTGCCCCGCATGGGAGACGCAGCGCCGGGTCCTCACTGCAGTCATCGGAGAGGATCTCTCGCTTCCGGCCGTCGTTCGTTCCATGGCCGGCAGCGAGAGCTCATTTACCGCGGTCGCAACCTTCTGCGAGGACGTAATCACGCAGAAGGAGGCGGCGGAGAAGGCCCGGGAGGACGACATCCAATCGGACCAGATTCGCCGCCGGCGACTCGGGCGGCGGAGGCGCGAACATCTGCGCCTCATGCCGCCTTGAGTGTGGCTGTGGGTGGACGGGATGGGTTTTCCCTCCACCCGCCCTATGTGGCCAGCCGCGAGGAGGCGGCGTCGGTGTGTGCCGGACGCCGCCTAAGAGAGGGTCGTCAAACCGAGACGGTGCCCGCATCAGGAGCGGGCAGGCGCTGGAGAAGTTCAGAAGGAGATCTCACCCTGGACTTCTCCTCCTCCTAAACGGAGAAGCGCGGAGAAGGCACACTGTGTGGTTTTTAGTCGGTTCAAGTCCGACACACCAACCCGCCGTAGGACAAGCTTGCCTAGTTTGAGGCTGGACATAACAATTTCTTGTTTCTTTTATCAATACTATTAATCACTTACGGCTTGAAAATCAATAGACATAAATTGGTTTTTTCATAAATAATTTTAACAGAAGAAAGAGTGTTATTAGTACACTTAAGTTTTTAATCCGATAATCAAAATATATACTTTGAAAAGATATAGGATCGAGAGAATAGGCATTAATATAATAATCAATACATTTCACGAATGTTCCCATATAATCCATTTATCTGTTAATGTAAGATATACAAAATCCTACGTACCAAAAAATATGTTCTAAATCACCAACAAACCATACAGAGGCGTATTTTTGTGTCCATTACGCAGTACTTACCTGTATATAAAATGCTTTTAGGCCGGCACCGAGTAATAAATCACGAACACAGCCATATTCTCAATGTTTCCGAGATGAATGTAATAAATGAACCGAATAGGAAAACTAAGTGTGTCGATTTATTATGTGTGAGTTTGTATACTCTATGGAATCGGGTTTTTTGTTTACTGGCAATTTGTAAATTTGATGTGAGAACATCTATAATGCTTATTTTTTTAGGATTTTCTTTTACTTTGAAAGTAAAGTCTAAATGTAAAATTTTGTTGTGAAACTAAGAGCTCTTCTGATGAAAGAGTGTCTTTGATTTGAAAAGTTTTATATGTACTAGCTAAGTTCTGCGGTGTTACTCGCGGTTATTGATGTAAATCGCGAATACAACGCGGTGAAAAGCTAGTCTAAATAAATAGCTTAAATTATTAAAGAGTAATGCCATCACTTAACTGCCAGTATAAGTCCCATCAAACTCGGTCCAGCCATACCACATACCAGAGATTAGTCAGAACAAACAGACAGACAAAAATATATAAAAAATGTTTTTTTATGTTTTCGATTGTGTGTGTTGTCTTAGTAGACCAGTGCTTTTAGTGTTTGAAAACAAAATAAATTATAGTAGGATGAAACCCATTGTAAAAGGAGGAGAATATTGCAAAAATTAAAGGAAAAATAAATTACGGGCGATCTGAGGTCGGGAAGGAGGAGAGGGGGGGGTTTTAAGGGAAAAAAATGGCTTATCTCGATTTCCGGCAAAACTACAAGTCCTATGGAAAAAAGTTAAATGGCAAAAATGTAGGTAATAAAAAGAAGAGGTGAAAGAATAGATATTTCAAATCAAATAAATTACGGTGTATTCAAGACATGAAAAGCTAAGTTTCCACAAAATTTCGTTAAAAAATAATTTTATTAGTAAAAGATAAAAATAAAAAACCAAAAACTTGGTTTTTTTGAATTTTTCACATAAATTTGAGGTTATGTGAAAAAAGAGTAAATGTAAAAGATATAGATCTTTTTATTACCTACATTTTTGCCATTTAACTTTTTTCCATAGGACTTGTAGTTTTGCCGGAAATCGAGATAAGCCATTTTTTTCCCTTAAAACCCCCCCCTCTCCCCCTTCCCGACCTCAGATCGCCCGTAATTTATTTTTCCTTTAATTTTTGCAATATTCTCCTCCTTTTACAATGGGTTTCATCCTACTATAATTTATGTTCACTTTTTGTTATTTTAAGAGGTAAAAGCACTGGTCTATAGTAGCATTTGAAGTATGAAAATTTGGTGCAATATTAAGACCTCACAATATTCCTAAAATTTTCTGGACTGCCTTGTTGGTCTAGTGTTTAGCGTATGCGGCTGCTGATCAAGAGGTCTCGGGTTCGATTCCCGGGTCAGACCAAATATTTGTGTGATCCACAAATATTTGTTTCGGAGTCTGGGTGTTTTTCTGTAAGTTAGTAAGTAGTAGTAAGTAAAAAGTAAGTTTATGTAATAATATCAGTTGTCTAATATTCCATAGCACACGCTCTGCTTAGTTTGGGACTAGATGATATTGTGTGTAATTTGTCCGCAATATTTATTATTATTATTATTTATAAATCTGATATTTAAAACAGCTCTCTGAGCTCGGTCAAGTGGAATCAAACGGTTCTTTGCGCCACCCTAACTCGAAATACAATATCCTATTACCGATTCACATAGATATTTCATTATCCTTAAGGAATGGTTTACGCTGACTTCAGCACGCCTGGGTCAGCTTGACCGGGATAGTACTACCCTCACACAAAAGACCATCCTAATAATTACAGCATTTTTGCCGTCGTATTATGTTGGTAAGTGTGAGACCGGAGGCCTAATCATTTTATTCTGATAATGATGCAGAATTGGCTGCCATGGTATGGGTCACCATGCTACATTGCCTCCCCTCACAGTGGGGAATGTGGCCCCTTCTCCTGGATTCTACTCATGCTTTCCATCAGCAGAGTAGAGAGAGACTTTAGTAGGCTTAAAACAACAGCTACATATTCACATAAACTCCAATCAGACCCTATAGTAATAATCACCGCAAGCTACTAGTTAAATTCCCTTATCTGTAGATGTTGTCTCGGGCTAATCTTAACGACTTCCAAGTTATGTATGGTTCTTTCGGGTCTAATCGACTTGCTATTTGATTGTAAGTCTCTTAATTATTAGTCGTGAAGACTTACTCGATCTTGAATTGATCTATGTTTAGTAGAATTTGTAGTCATTTGAAATTAATTAACTACCCTTTATTTATTTTTATCTCCTGTCAATTTGTCCATCCAAAGGTTGCCTGGTAGAGATTGCATTTAGCAATAAGGCCGCCCATTTTACATACATATCAACATGTAATTTTCAACTGCGACATTGTAATTGGTGTACAATAAAGTATATTCTATTCTATTAATTAAACTATTTTTAAAATCGATCAGAGTGGTGTGCAATGATAGAAGCCTATGTCCAGCAGTGGACTGTGATAGGCTGATGATGATGAAACTATTTTTTTCATATTTCTAAAAAGAGACAACTCCCTAATTAGGAACAAAACGTAAACTAAATCCTGTGTTGCGGGGGACTTTACGAACTCAGAAGAACACCCAGACTCAGAACAACAATTTATGAATCACACCTCTCTGTTTTTTGTATGTTGTAATTATTGAAAGATTTTCCCCCCTGGCTTGCAAAATAAAAATATTTCAATGAAATCTTAAGCGGGACTACAATTTTCGCCGCCTTATTATAGTACATTTATGTATTACTAACGCAAGTTTAGATTCTAGGAAAACTATTTGCAGTTAAACCACAATTACAGAACATTAAGCTCTTAAAACCGTCGTATTCCTACAAAACCTTAATTTAAATGAAGAAATACAATACGAAATAGTTTCGCTACTAAAACTATGCTTAAATTTGTAAGTAGAACGCGCGTAAAACCATACATTATAAATTGAAGACGTCATTCAGATGAACGATTCGACTGGATTTTAATTTAGTACATAAACCAATTCGTACATTCGTTCATGAGAATTCGAATTGAGAACGTACCAGCGCTTTGTACCACTTCGAAGTTTTTCGTTCAAAAATATTGATAGTACCGTTCTAAATTCAAATACTGCGGTACATTTAGATTTATTATCTTACTAGGTTCCTGTCAACGATCTCCCTCGCGTACGCCATACTTATTTGTACAGTTTTGTCAATTTAATCGATTTTCGGTTCTTAGAGGAAGATCGACCATAATAAACTAAATATTCTAGTTACGTATTTTATTCTATATCTAAGCCTACCAAAGTGACTTTACTCTACCTGGTGGTGGTGAATCCAGGAGTAGGGGTCACCATCCTCATTGTGAGGAAAGCAATACAGCATGGTGACCCATACCACGGCTTGGTCAAATGTTCCGCATCATTCTCCCGGCCTCCGGAAGACGGGAGAATCATGCAGAATGATTGGGCCTGCGGTGTCACACTCACTAACGAAATTAATTTTTAATTTTTGTTCTATACATAGAGTTTAGTTTGTACAGTAATACTATGAAAATACTTTTCAGAACACTAAAGATACTATTAAACTGCACGGTTGGCCTAGTGGCTTAAGCGGTCGCCACGCCGCTTCCTACTACGCCAAGTGTCGTGGGTTCAAATCCCACGTAGGACAACACTTTGTGTGATTCACAATTTGTTGTTCTGAGTCTGGGTGTCCTTTGTGTCCGTTTCATGTATGTTTGTAAAATCCCCCGCGACACAGGAATTTATATTCCTAATGCGGGAGTTGTCTTTTAAAGAAAAAAAAAAATTTAAAGAAAACATGAATGTCAATACAATAACAGGTTTTATACTTGAATATTCGTAGTTTAAATTGTTATAAAGTATTAAAACAGTTTATATCCCATAACATAGACCAAAAAACAAAGGTTAAAAGCATTCCCCTGGGTTAATAAACTCACCTGCTGACGAAGGAAACAAATATACGGATCCCGTTATTATAAGGGGTTATCTGCATATATACAGAAACCAAAATATGGCATGTTATTTCAAATAATTCTACTGACCATACTCAACAGCGGCAACACTTTACAAATTATGTCATATGTGGTTTTTGAAGGTAAAGTATATCTGGGGTTATCAAGGGTAATCAAAATTAAAATTTACATTCCCTAATTTCAAAAAGTTGTTTACCAACGTAATATTCTATTGTTGATAAAAGGTTATTAATATTACTTGGACTGAAAATAATTTCAAGTATTTTTTTTAAATAAGCATGGTACGAATTTACATAACTCTAGTGGCATTTTAAATTCCGAACTTCAAATTATGTACTTTATAAAACACCATTAGCTCATAAAGTTTTTATTTTGAAACTTATGAGAACCACCTTAGCCTTCACTCAATGTAATTATAAAAAAGTAAAAAAAGAATACCTTTCATATTCAAAAATTCAAACGTTGAATTTCAGAATATAAATTTAAAATAAGAAGATGACAACCGTAAAAAAGTTGGCCAATTTTTGTCTTGTTTATGTCACGGCTCAAGAGGCCGGGGAGCCCGATTTACAAGGTCTGCCGAGCCTGTCAAACGCGGTTCCCGCCAAATAATTAAACCAAATTAAAAACATCGTTCTTTAACTCAGTGAGAAGCCTTACAAGAAAAAATTAATATACCAAGTTCGGAGAAGGCAAAATGGAAATAATAGTACAAAATCTTGACGTGGGAATCACACGTGGGTATCCCGTGACGTCACTTCAGAACATCATCTTTATGTAATTTAGGCTAAGATCATGATAAATTCCGCATTAACCTAATTTTAAAGAATAATAGGATTAGAATTTCAAAGGTCAAATGTGAACGAGGCTTTGTCAAAATATCGATTCGTGAAATAAAATCCGAAATCTAGTAACTCGATATAGAACCCCGTCCAATTACAATTCGATTTAAAAAATCCCTGCGGGCGCTATTTGAGTGTACCGAAGGTCTGCACTTGCGAAACAAACGAAAGCTATTATCTTTGTTTAAAAATCGACCTTTTACCAACATATTTTAGGATTTTGTTTAAAAAATTTAAAATGAGAATACAAAAAATTATGTACGTTCTCAAGAAGATATCAATTTCATTCATTTTATGGCTTACTAGCTGCGACCCGCGTATTTTCGGGATAAAAAGTGGCCTACATATGTGAGTAACCAGAACTCATTTTTGAATTAGCCATTTACAAACTATCTTTATGGCTGCTATGCAAGTTTGTTATGCATAGCAACCTGTAAAGTTTTGACAGGAGAAAAACAGTGATGCATTTTGACATCTACGATTTATGTATAATCACCTAGCTTTCGCCCGTGTATCTCGATTATGCAATGTAAAAAGTAACTTATTCTGATATAATAGCTTTATTTCTATATATACATGCAAAGCCAAGGCCTATTGAATCATTAAAAAAATAAGAAAATCGTTAATAAAAGAAATTAATGCACATAAATAAATCTGAAATCTTCCGGGAATAAAGATCCTAATTCAGTGTAACGACATTTCTAATATATTGACTAACATTATTAAATATCGACTAAACCTTTTATACAAATGAATACGTCAAATTAATATGTATTTTAATTTCCCCAGCGAAGCGTTCACATAGCGTGTACGTTAATAATTTTAATTTAGTCGATCCTTTAATCGCCTGGGTAGTAGTAAGTCTTATATATAGGGGCTTAGTTGCGAATATTGATAATGTAATATATTGTACATTCTATATGCTAATAGTGTGTCGTTATGATCTTGTAATCTCATAATTTGATGCTGTGGGTTGTTTGTCACATAATTATGTAGTTTTTGTTAATCAAAATATATGTTCGGATGATAATATTTAATATTGATCGTGGTGATTTTATTTTATGTGATATTTTGTGATGTTCATTTTGTTGATTTGTAGATCCTTACTAATATTATAAACACGAAAGTTTGTGAGTATGTATGTTTGTTGCCGAAATATCCTCGGATATTTCGGCAATATTGCGAGGAGAGCCGATGATAATCTCGAAAGATTGATGGTTACTGGCAAAGTCGAGGGGAAAACACCCAGAGGCCGCAGCCCATTGCGTTGGGCAGACCAAAGTTGCTCATCCCTCAGCAGCACGTTCCATTCTGCCCTGCACACTGCTCAAAGCCGAGACAAATGGCGAACTGCCACTCGCAGATTACTGACAAGTAGGGGTCACGACCCTCAGAATTGAGGATAACGACACAAGGAGGATGTTTGTTGCTCTTTCGCTCAAAAACTACTGAACGGATTTGGATGAATCTTTTCAGTTATATAGCTTATTTATCAGAATAACACTTGCTACTTTTTACTGCAATAATCGAGATGCACGCGGGCGGAGCCGCATGGGAAAACGAGTTATTTTATAATTATTGATTTATTGTGTTACTTTGAGTTAATGTATGGTAAGTTATTTATAAACTAGCTTCTCCTAATGACTCTACCCACGTGTATGTGTCGTTTATCGCGATAAAAAGTAGTACGTGTCTTTCCTCAAAAATCAAAGAGTTTTCATATCAAATTTCATTGAAATTAGTGCAGCGGTTTAACAGTGAAAGCGTTATAGACGTACAGGTTAACCGATAATTTCAAATTTATAATTTAACTAGGGATGTTAATAGCGAATGTTGAAAACACCGTAACTGGACTAAACACTATAACCCGACTAAGTATTTTTTAAGGAATATTTATATAACCAAAGTCTCCTGGTTCATTATTATAAATCTATAGACATTTCATTCATCAAAATCGGTCCAGTAGTTAAGGCGATACAGTGGAACATACAGACATAGACTAACAAAACTTTTACCTTTCCTTTCCCACAGTCTGGTAGAAACTGTTATCACAGTATATTCATCAAAGAAACGTATATTCTGCATCATCAATCATCATCAACAGCCTTTAACTGTCCACTGCTGGACATAGGCCTCTCCTCGAAAAGGAGGTATTGGCCTACTATACCATGCTGGCCAGGCGGGTTGGTATAGGGTTAATTTCAAGTTTTCCTTCTCTTTGCATTGATGTTATCTAGCGTAGTTTATCCCTTAGTCGCCTTTTACGACACCTGCGTGGGATGAATAGGGGTGGTGACACTCTGTATTCTTAATCCGTCACCACACGGACACCGTCATCACACGGACAACTAAATATATTCAGCAACTCATTCGTAATTAGTTGTCCATAGACGCTGATAACCACTTACTATCAGCCTATATCATAATAAAAGAAGAAAATACTTCAAGACACCGCAACCACCCAGTGGAGTTTAAACTCCTTAGAAATCTAAAGCTATAAAAAATATATTTCAAGAAACTTTAACTAAATTAAAGTCAGTAGTCTAAACTTTTTTAGTCGCATAAAACTAAATTAAAGTGTACAGCTAGAAAAAAAAAACATCTTCATACATTGATAAAAGGCTTTTTGCTAAAACATTTTGTAAATGTTTGATTAGAGTTTTTATGAGAAGGGTACGCTATAAATCAGTGTTTTTTTTACTTTGTGTCACTATGTCTATCATGAACAAGACATTTAATTATAGTACAAGACACTTTTTATATGGAGTTATTTGAATTGTTTTCTAAAAAATACTTTGCTAGAAATTGACTCTTGAAAAACTCTTTCTTTACAATTTATTGTCGATTTTAGTGCTTACTTGATAGAGATTTACATAGGACACATGAAACATAGAACCTCATCTTCAGCCACTGTAGAGGTTTCCAAAAGAGCGCCAATCATTAAAGTTTTAGTTCGCCCGTATTCATTAGATGTCAGATATATAATAAATAAATAAATTTTATAGTAAGTTATTTATTTATTTAACGCATTTACTTCCACATGAAATGAGAGAAAAGCTGTCTTTTGAAATTATTAACAAACATTTCAATTTCATTTATTTATATGAAAGATATGTATGAGAGATATGCATGGAAGATATGTATGGAAGATATGTATGGAATATTTGTATGGAAGATATGTATGGAAGACATGTATGAAATATGTGTATGGAAGATGTGTATGGAAGATGTGTATTGAAGATTTGTATGGAAGATATGTATGGAAGATGTGTATGGAAGATATTTATGGAAGATGTGTATGGAAGATATGTATGGAAGACATGTATGGAAGATATGACTGAAACAGAAGTAAGATGATGAGCATCTTAATCTTCCTAGCCTATTTCTATTCCCAATATCTTTTGGGTCAATTCAATTCAAATCAAAATCAATTCAAATCAAAGACTGGCATCGGACCTCCGCAACCCTGAAGGAAAACTGAGATTCTAAGGTTGAACTAATTGTCGGGTTAATTGAGGGCACTGACTTCACAATAACGATTGCCATAATGTTCATGACAACCGGGACCGATGCTTTAACGTGCTCTCCGATGCACGGGCGTAAATCAAAGCCAAACTTCCGAACTTCGGGCTGATTAAGAATATCCTATAATTAAAAACAGAAGAACACTTTTGGCCCTACTTATGATTTGAACCAGTCGCATACTTTAACCACTAAACACATTAGACACATTTTAATATGACTGAAAAGAACCATTTTATTCCGTTTTTAGAACTAAAAAAAGTTGTCACTCTACAATCAAATGACAAACGAAGTTTCTAGGAACTTCTTCTACTGCAGATGACGTCATTTCCATCCATTTGTATACACAAGTATTAATTACACAAATGTCTTATAAACTTTATACAACTTAAGTATTGCAAGTTGCACTGCAACCAACTTCGTGTACGGTCTGCACAACAAGTGAATAAATTAAAAAATTAAAACTGTCGCGGTTTGAATAATTTATTTGTTAAATTGTGACTTTGTTAGAAAGTTCTAGACGAAAGTTTTTGACACTTCTCTTCGTAAAGGATATGAAAAACGTTGTAAGAATAGGTAGAATTCGTTTTTTAGAGACGCAAATGAAATGTACGGGTCAACTACTCTTCTTCTTCCTCTTCCTAGCCTTCATTCCCAATAATATTTTGTTACTAGTTCAGCCGATAATCGATAAAAATATAAGAGTTCATTAGACAGATTAGTGACACACAAATTATAATCGTCCGTATTTGTCTTTATAGCCCATCAAATTAGCAAGCTGAAGTGGCTGTGGGCTGGCCGTATTAGCCGCAGAACTAACCGTTGGGGTAGAAGAGTTCTGGAGTGAAGACCACGTCTTGGCAAACGTAGGCGCCCACAGGCCAGGTGGAGTGACGATTTGCGCAAGATGGCTGCCAGGATCTGGATGCGAGAAGTCCAAAATTGATTAAAGTGGTGTGCAATGGGTGAGGCCTATTACCAGCAATGGACTGAAATAGGATGATGATGATGATGATTTGTCTTTGTTCATATCAGGAGGATGTATAATAGAAGACTCATGAAAGGAATTTAATAGAACAGCATTAGTTTTGTAACTGTACCGTACTGGAAGAGGCATGGCGATCATATACCGGTCAAATTAGTGATGTTTGGTAAAAGAATCATTTGAACAGTTGCCTGTGTGCACATGCACCGTTTGATGAATATAGAACAAGCAAAAGAGGAGCGTCATGATGTAGTACTAATGACTGCACGTTTGGTCTAGTGGTTTAAGCTGTCGCCACGCTGCTTTCAACTGCCCCAAATCCCACGTGAATTCAAATCCCACGTTTGACAACACTTTGTGTAATCCATAATTGATAGAAAATAGGCTTGATGCTATGTATGTATGGCTGAATTTGGATCCATACATTCCTGTAAGTACCTGGAAAAACAAGCCTATTTTCGGCTCAATCTTACAACATAAAAGAAGAAATCTAATTAATTAAAAGAAACCTTAAACGTACATTAAACTTAGCATAGCAGTATTTTTCTTTTAATTTGGAAGAATGAAAAGCATCGAAACTTTGTGAAAAATGAAAAAGCGTTGTGAGATTTTTTAGGCTTCTTTTTGCAAGTCCTCTAAAAATTCCACTCAAATTATGAGAAAATTAAAAGTAAAATGAATAAAAATACTATAATAATAGAAAAACCAATGAGTTCAAGAGTTCATCACGCTTCAGAATCTATATTCAGGACGCCCTATATAAATATAATTTGAGCAGAATCATCACCTAAGTTTCTCTATCCTGAAGCATCATTAAAAGAGAACAATTGCATCAATGACATGCTAAGTATTAATTAGTCAATGACGTGCAATGACTTTGGTTCGAAAACTCCATAAACGAAACTAAAAATGACTGAAAACAAACACTATGAAAAAAAAACAACGTTCTGAGCATCAAAAATTGACTAATATTATACTTTCTGTTATTAGCAATACAATTATTCAAAAGGTTACGATACCTTCAAACTAAAGTATGTATCAAAGTTACGACAGATTTAAAACAAATAAAGACTAAAAAGACTATTTTTGACGCTTATAACATCGTTCGCTGTTATTTGTCATCATTTTTTGACAGGACGAAAAAAATTAGTAATTTTTAGTTGAATAATTTACAATTTGAAATTTCACTCTAAAATAGACGTATATTAATACATACAAGAATAGAGCTTTTGATATCGCTGAATTATAAATAGAGAATTTTAAAGAAATGTTCGTTAAGTGAAGCAACAACAGAATTAGCATCATTAGAAACAAAGTAATAACCTTATTTTTAACACACTTACAGTGTAAAAAAGAATGATTTAATTGAGGCACTACCGAAATAATACATTAATTAACACATTTTAAAATGACGCATTTGGCAGCGTCCTGGGATAGTTAAAGTCTAGAAAGAATTTATAACCAGCCACTTTAAACACTGTCAGAATGATTTAAAGGGTTAACCCACTTTAATAGTCGTTTATAATTAAATATGAAAAAGAAAATAGTTATAAGGAAGTAAATTATTATTCTTAACGTAATTATATTACTTTTTGAGCTATTTGGGCCATCTCTTAGCCGCTTCTTATTGCGATGGGTGTCTACACGAGGGTTTGATTTTGTTCTATGTATGTGTGATAAATAAATTGCTATTCCGAATCTGTGTGTTCTTCGAGTCCGTTTCACGCACTTTTGTAAACTTCCTAGCGACTCAGGAATATTATTAGACCAACAAATGTTTTTAAAAACCCAAAAATATATATATTCCAAAGATATTTTTAGTGTAATTTTCGTAATAAGCTTAATTCCAGGAATTTTGGGAATGTTAGAATTAAAGAAAGAAATGTAGGTAAGAAGTAGAAAATGGATATTAGTTATGTGACTGAATTCTAGAACATACGTTTTTTATATGATCGTATAGAAAATTCGATTTAGAGTATAACAGAACAATTTACTCGAAGAGAAAGTTTAGATACAAAATTATATTTGGTTAGGAGCCCACATTATAAGTTAGACATTTTCAGGCGTGGTTACATCGACACAAGTGAAGTATTAAGGGTCAGGAATATAGAATATAAAAACATTGTGATAACTATAAGTGAATATAACTACAAAAAATCCGTTCACGTCGGCGTCAGGCTCATAGCTTAATTGTTGGTGATTTTAATTAAATTTATGTGTTTCTATTGGTGAAAGCCTTTCCAGTATCTAGTGTTAAGGAGAAAAAACAAACCTTAGAAGACAGACAATGGAAGCTGACCCCATTATGTGTAAGATAAATTGCTTGAGAGATAGTTAAAAAAGAAAAACTCCCGCATTAGGAATACTGTCCTGTGTCACGGGGGACTTTACAAACATATAATAAACGGATACAAAGAATAACCAGACTCAGAACAACAATTTGTGGATCACAGAAATTGTTATACTTAACGTGTAGGATTTGAACACACAACAAGCAGAATGCGGCGTGTCGACTGCTTAAGGCTAGGCCAATCGTAAAGTCAGAGAATGTCTTTAAAAGATTTAAGTTGGATATAGAAAAAAAACTGTCTAAACTGACCAATACCTTAGAGAACTGGACGTTAAATGTCTACTATCTCTAAAATCTAATCAGCTTAGTGAAGAACTCGAAATTGCCCAAGAAATGGAGAATTAAAACCAAATGATAAAACAGTTGTGTAGTTTTGAGTTCCATTCATAAAATTATGCTACTCCTGTTAAAGTTCACTCTCCTACTCTTCTATAAGGAAAAAATTAAACGTAATTTGTGTGACGTCATTGCAGATGAAATATCATAAGTCCCAATTTCGGTAGTGACAGGTTTACGATAACTAGATAATAATGATCAGCCTGGGCAATATTCCAAATCCATGCACATATATCATATTTTTGGTACTTCCTCATCCGATTGCAGTATAGGGTTGGCACACTGGTATCTGTAGGCTTTGGCTCTTGATCCCTTTGCTACATATTATCAAAAAGTGCATTAGAAGGTTAAATAAATTAAACAAAGAAATATCAACCCTTGATGTACAGTGATAGAGTAGTATTTTGTTTAATTCCAAGCCTAAAGTTATGATTTTGATTCTCACCCAAGATTTATGAGAGCGATACTTTAATCTATATCTGTTTTCTCTTAATCTTTAATTAATCTATTATATGTGTGTATATAAACTTAAGAGATCACAATCCTTTGCTGTGTCGGAGCATATATGAATAGAATATTCTAGCATTGAAATTATTCGTTAGCCATTTAAAAAAATCAACGGGCAACAAATTGACTGCACGGTTGGCCTGGTGGTTTCAAGCGGTCGCCACACCGCTCTCTACTGCGCTAATTATTGTGGGTTCAAATTCTACACAGGAAAACACTTTGTGTGATTCACAAATTGTTATTCTGAGTCTGGGTGTTCTTTGTGTCCGTTTCTAGCATATGTGTAAAGACCCCCGCGACACAGAAATATTTTCTTTTGTTTTTAGTCTTTAGTCATTTTTTTAAGAACAAAAAAAAACCTGAACGATCACTTATAATAGTAAAACTGAGAATGAAGATGAAAATGCTAATAAAAGCTTAATAGTCTTTCTCAAACTATAGCTATGAAGATAATAAAAATTCAAAAAGAAACTCATCCATGCTAATGGCAAAAAAATATGTCGGCAGCTTTTCTTCGCTTACGGAATACACAATCATCTTAATACAGAACATTATAATATCATCGCGAACATTGTCCTACATTTGTAAAGAAGAAACATTCTCCGTATTTAATCTGCAGACGGTACAAACGTCTGAGTGGAGTGACAAACGGCGCGGTTTTCAGTTGCATCTCGCGTTCGTATTAACTTTATTGTGCTGGCCTTACTAATATTATACAGAGAACAACAATATGGAAACGTTGCTGGTTCTGTTAATGTTCCTTGTTCTTTTGTAGTGTAATGTCGAGTGTAATTCTTAAAGTGAAAATCATTAGGGAACGACTTGAGTTGTTAAGTTTAAACTGGAATAATTTTAACATAAAAAACAGACTTAAAAGAAAAACTATTCTAAGTACCCAAATCGCGACAGGTTTGGTATGATAATTGGGGGAGTTCCCCTCATTTTCCAGGATCTTATAATCAGAGATGATCATAAAATCATAAAAAGAGTAACAATTTGTTTAGCTTCTTCAATAATAGCTTAGCTTGTTTGCCTTAGTTACTTTTCATCCAAAAACATTTTCGTTTGAATTCAAGATTCGAGAGCTCGAATTCTGAACACTTCACTTTGTTGATTGGCAAACATTAACACAATCGAAGTGTTTGACAAAATTCTTTTTATTGCAAAACTTTATTTATTTCTTGGTCCCTAAGATACATTATAATAATTGCTCAGATCAAACTAGGCGACTCTATAAACAGCTATCGTCAATCGTTACCAGCCTGAGATATAAACCAACTTCACCGGGAACCCTTGTCTAAGTGTTTATGTACACGTTAAAGGTCGATCAAGGTCATTGAACTGAAATTATAGTGAGCACTGTTCACGTGAATATGCTCGCGTAAAAAGGTTTGTTGAGAGGGACCAGATGGGCTCTCTAAAGGCATATTACAAAGAGAGGAATGATGTAAAGTTAAACTTAACGATTAATAGCATTATTTGTTTGTCTAAGATACCTCTTAAATCGTCAGCAATCTACCAGTAAAGGTCCAGCTCAGCCCAACAGCCAAGCCTTTTCAGAGATTAGCCTAATTAAACAGACAGACCGAAATTTATAAATTACTTATTTGATGTTCACATGCATTTAGTAATAATAATAAATAAATAATAAATATTTCGGACATCTTACACACAACGTCATCTAGTCCCAAACTAAGCAGAGCTTGTATTATGGGTACTAAACAACTGATATAAATACATAAACACACTGTTTTTTGTAAATACATAGAAAACACCCCGACTTCGAAACAAATATTTGTGGACCACACAACAAGGCCAACAAGGGAGTCATCTCTCTTAAAAACAGACAACTCAATTTAATTTATTTCTATATACATATGTTCATATGTATGTTCGTTTTAACATCGCAACCAAGATGGGCTTCTTATCCTCTTAATGCTGGTTCCTGAACGGTACAAAGCAATTGATCTCCTGTTTTATCTCCGGGCTCAGGCGAACAAGTCAAAAGGGAAAACATTAAAATCTTATCGACGAGCACAAACAAATCTATATGTTGGTCAGAAACTTTTAGCCAACAAACTTAGCAAAACTCGCGTGTTATCTTCATATAACACATTAAAAGTAATTGATGAAACACAGATATATACATTTATCTATATATATATTTATTCACGCCTCATTCTAGCACAGAATACATAATAGTACTCATACAGAAGGCTCACTCCGAAAAGTAAATTAAAGAAATCGGGAACCTAGGCGTTAAAAGATAAAGTTCAATCCAGATCGCACAGCGCCGAATCAACTGCAATAGTATTTACCTACCGTTGCGTCTCTTTCTATTGTGTAACTCTTACGTGTTCTGACAATGTCTAGTCGACCGGCATACTCGTCCGGGCAGGCAGGCGGCCGACTATACCTAAACTGCGGAGTGACACCCCCCTGATTCTAGTTCAGAGTGGGCAGAGACGATAACATGCCAGTTGCAGATGATTAATCATCAATCATCATCAACAGCCTTTTACAGTTTACTGCTGGACATAGGCCTCTCCTTAGAAAGGAGGTTTTGGCCTACTATACCACGCTGGCCAGACGGGTTGGTATAGGGTTAGTTTCAAGTTTTCCTTCTCTTTGCATTGATGTTGTCTTGAATGTTAACGATATACGTCCCTCTGCTGGCCGAGTACGTGTTGGGGACTGGCAAGACACGCTGCGGCTACGTAATCTTGCATATGAATGTTTTAAACCGCCCGAAGGCCTCCAACTAAACTTCAAGATTGTTATTCTATGATTACAACCTAACATGATTCAGGCAACTCAGCCTACATTACGTCCAAATCACGGAGATGCCCATGGTATCATGCCACTAACGGTCACCCATCCAGAGACTGACCACCCCCTCGTTGCTTACCATCGGTGATTGTTTCTAGTCATCTAGAGCAACTTGGATATGAGCGTCCACATGAATAATAGTATACAAAATTAGTAAAAAGGATTCAATAACCAATTTTGAACATTAACAGGTCTCAAAGAGGCTAGTGTGAGTTTGATGCCCATTGTCAGGGCAATTATAAAGTGAGTCTCCGCTTCATGAAATGGTTGTGGCCATGATACGGAGCGAGAGCGCGTGGAACTCCGCCGTCTCTTTCTGTGAGCAAGTTATGCTTGCAAAGAAGATGGTGGAGCGAGACCAAACGAGGTTCAGAACTCTCCCGAGAGGTGTGAGTGCTACAAAGCGTGCGCCGTATAATTTTAGAGTAGTACCGTAAAAAAAACAATTCTCAATAGGCTCTCTACTTCTTTCTTCTTCCTGGCCTTTATTCCCAAGTTCACTTGGGGTCGGCTACTAGTTAAACCGGCTTTACCTGAATTTCAGTTTTTCGGCTAGCATCGGACCTACGCAACCCTAATGAGAGGAGAACTGAAATTCGAAGATTGAACTAGTTGTCAGTATATTTGAGGGCACTGACTTTCCAATAATTTACGTGCTCTCCGAGGCACGGGCGTAAATCAAACTTCCAAACACCGGGCCGCTTTTAGGAATTTCCTAAGAAAAACACTTTTAGGCCCGACCCGGGATTTGAACCCGAGACCTCTTGATTAGCAGTCGCATACGCTAACCACTAGACTAACGAGGCAGTTAATAAGCTCTTTACTATATGCAGAATATATGTGTATTTAAAAGTTTTGGGTTGTACGTCTGTAAATATAATATAGACGTATCTTAATGGTAAAACAGGCAAGGTCAAGAAAAGTAACTTTCCTAGTAAGTTGCTTTATGTATGGGAAAACTTTATTAATTAGCCTCGAATGGCCGACAAGTTAGTGGTGTAGGTATGATTCATTGCCACAAATATATACAATAAAACCAGTAAATATGTGTGTTTGTGGGAAATAGTAATACTAAGCAACAAAAAGAAGGTTTTAATCAATTTCTAACGTATTTATTTTCTTGTATTTATATTTTGGAAATCTGCCACACATCATCTACTCCCAAACTATGCAAAGCTATGTACTATGGGTAGTAGAGAAGTGATTTAAATACATTATAATTTTCTTGTAAATACATACGTGATATACATAGGAAACACCCAAACTCCGAAACAAACATTTGCAGAACATACAAACATTTGGTTTTACTCGGGAATCGAACGAGAGACCTCTTTATCAGCAGCCGCAAACGATAACCACTAGACCAATAAATCCAGGCAGTAAAATTAATATTGGTTAATTTTTTTTTTTGACGACGTGACTTTTGAAGAAATGGCCGAATGATACTATTTCTGCTAATTTCATGTATTTAGAGTTTTAAAGTCTTCAAGTCATCGTTGTAATGAAATTAATGATAAAAAATTTGGATGAGATGAAATGGGGAACGTGTTGAGATAAAACAAAAATCGAGAATTTCAATTTTGTGAGTTTTGTTGTTCATGTTTGCAGTATGTCAACCTGGCTAGGGAGACAGTAGTCACAAAACGTCAGGAGTCACTCTCTTATCAAAGAATTTATCAGTCTCAAATACCGCAGGTGACTATTTAAATTATTTATAGTCATGTTTAAATTTAATAAGATGCATACAGTTTGTGTTTAATAACGTGAAAGTCATTAAGTTGTGCTTCGGTAAATATGCTTAAAAGGCGACAGTCTCGACGACATTCTAAGCGCATTAGAGCTCGCTCTTAAGTGGATATTTTGTCACTAAAATTGTTTTACTGTACCTGTACAGTATGTTTAAATTACCTGCATACGTCATCATTAGGATTGAAAAGCAGTAGAGATGGCCTTTGAGACTTTTGACAGTTTTGAAATAGTTAAATCAATTCTTGTATTTTTATTTCTACTTATTTTCCACTGTTTTATTTGCCACTCCTTGGTGAAAGTACTTTGATATGATATAGGGGGAGGTGGGGCAGAATGATGCAGGGGGCACATAGACATACAAGCATTATTTCATAATCTATTATATGCATTCCAATGGTGCCATCTTTAAAACATTCCTGTTAACGTTAGAACTCATCCATTGTGGCCCCACACTCAGCCAGTAAGCTGGTGCTGTTGGACATGAGGTAACGTGTTTTGCGTGGTGACGAGTAAAAAAATACATAAAATGTAAAAGTGTTTCTAAGATCTTGTAAACTATCTGGATAATATTTATATAATTCAAAGGTAAGTTGAACTATTAGGTAATAAGAATTTTGTAAATTTTTCTCAATAAACAAGTTAGTTTTATTTATATAACTTGCATTATGTAAAAAATCATTTGGGGTAGTTAGATATAGAAAAGTGCGGGGCACAATGAAACGCATCAAGGTGCCCCGAAACTGTATCAAAGGGCCACGGTTCATAAAATTATATTAATATTATAGTGGGTATTCTTTTAGTCATTAGAAAATGGTGCACACGTACAAACCCAAGACTGAAAGACAAAATATAAATGAGGAGAACATCAAGTGTGCCGTGTCTGATGTAACTTCGAGGCTAATAACCAATTGAAAAGCAGCTGACAAGTATGGAATCAAACCTTCAACTCTGCGAAATCATGTTTATTAATTTATTATTATTTATTTTTCATAATATTTGTTGACTAGCAGCCAGATGCATCTTGGGTTATCTCTGAAGTAACTAACTTTTAGCGTTAGCCTATGATTACGCAGAATATTGGGAATGCAAATATCCAGAATTATGGAAAAAATGAAAAGGCCGATAAAGGTGGGGCAGCAGGATTCAGAAACTGGAACAAGGAGCTCAACCTATGAAAGTCTGAAAACACAAGCACCGCAAGAAGTTTTGCATTTAAAACACTAAAGTGCATTTCTTGATAATTTTGAGCGTGTAATGGTACGATATATATTTACACCTGATCGTATAGTCAATTTGGATGAAACAAGTATTAATGCAATTTTGCCACAATGTCTAAAGTTTTGGCTGAAAAAACCCAGAGACAAGTAGGACAAATTGTTTCAGGTGGACGTGGATAACTTGTAAATGGGGCTCCCGAAGTACGGCTGATTTGTTCATGCAAGTTCTTCAACACATTCAACGCCATACATCGCTCACCAAAAATAACCCAATTATAATTATTTGTGTTATACCAAGAGTCACAAGTGTGTGAGGCTGTCAACTATTGTAGTGATAGTGGGGTTATATAACAACTACTTTGTAAACTAATTACGGTCTCTCCATTATAAAAATTACATTTAGCATGAAAGTGTGTTTAATTTAACTAAAATGCATACAATTTCAATTCTGTATTGAAGTACCCCTCTTGGTGTATCAGAGTGCCCCACTGGTGGGGCACTTGGATACAAAAGTCATTTTTCACAGAAAATGTAATATTCGCTTTCTTTCACATCCTAAACAATTTTTTTCCTTGATATTATAAAATTTATATAATTAGCTAAATAATGTTTGGAAAATTGATTAAAACTAAATGGTTTATTCACATGTTATTCGACTTTCAATTTTTGTGAATCAATCTGCCCCACTTCCCCCTAATTTATGTTTGAAATGTGATAAATGTGAATCAGAAAAAAAAACAGTTATAATTCAAGAAAATGTACAGCCGTTCCAAATATGTAACTGTTTCCAATTATAGGTAACAAATTCATTAAAACAAAAAACAACTTTATATACACCATATATTAAACATCAAATCACTCCCAAATTCGCTTAGGCTATTAAGATATAATCTTCAATAACGAAATAAATCCAAAATAAATATTTCACTACGATACCAAATTTTCGTCTTATTAAATTAACTAATAATATCTTAGATTGTAAATATTTCTTTCACCTTTGTACAGTCCTATGAGAATTAGAAATCTGTCATTTACTTGTTTAGTCTAATATAGTAAATATATGGGCCTTCCGAAGCCGGGAGAGTGATGTAAATATAATGTAAATATTTCGGACATCTTACACACAACGCCAAACTAAGCAGAACTTGTATACGCCAATATATAACGCCAACTAATATAAATACATAAACATACTTTCTGATTATACATTCATATTATACATAGAAAACACCCAAACTTCAAAACAAATTTTGTGGATCACACAAACATTTGATCCGACCCGGAAATCGAACCTCTTGATCAGCAGCCGCATACGCCAACCACTAGACCAACAATGATGATGGAATATGATAGATAAAACATTTCAATAGGCCGCCAAAGTATGGGTTATCATGCTGCATTATCTGCCCACACAATGAGGTCAATATCATCATTGTATCACTACTTTGGATGCATGCTTTCCATCAGGCAGAATAGAGTCACTTTGATAGATTTAAATATAAAAAACATGCCTAAAGGTTGACAGATATGGCCAACTCTCATCATTTAGAAGAAGCATGTCAGGGTGACGGTGCGAGCGCTACAAAGCGCGCCTGCCCTTCTGGAGCAAAGAAAGAAAATAGGGATTAGGTGGTCTATGGTACTTTGGAGTTCCAGGGACTTCCTTTCTAGTGTGCACCTATTTCCCTTCTTCAAGTACCCAAGAGAGCGACTGACATACCAACTGATGTTATACCAAGGGATTTTCGTAAAAAAAAGTGGATTGTGGAGTATGGATTTGGATTTCCATAAACCTTATTTACTCAAGGAAAATACACGAAAAAATACCTTAGCTCTTTTATACAATAAAAAAGGGTAAGTAGATAATGTTGACCATTTCACACAAAATAACTCTGAAATTGAAATAAACCTGCCGAAATTCTCGTGTAAATGTTTTCTAGGAACACGCTTTTATCCTCAAGGTCAGTGACAAACTTCAGGTACCTCAAATTCCATGTGCCAACCATTTATCTCGTTGTACGTTCTCACGAGTCCCAAGCCTCGACAAAAACCATTAAAAACAGAGCCACAACATCTATATCCTACATGTGGCACTATTTCGCTGGGGAATTTTAGCCTACAAAATGTTGAAGTTGCCCACAAAATGTTCAAGTTGCCCAACAAACGTGACACAAGTTAGTTTTAGTTTAAAGTAATCTGCCACTTTATGTGGGACAGAGATGGTATCGAGGTCACTGAACTATGTTATGGCACTTCCATGCTTGTGTGGATGTTATACATATACATACTTATGTCTTTATATCCCTGAAGGGTAGACAAAGATGTACTTTACACATTTTGTTGACTATAACGTATACATATAATATATTTATATTGTGTTCCATTTACAGTTACTGATAGGCAAATTATAGATTTAGCTTAATCTCTTTGAATGGCTATCGCAGCTTTGAACAAACGCCATGTAAACAATTTCATTTTATATCCTACTAATATTATAAACGCGAAAGTTTGTGAGTATGTATGTGTGTATGTATGTTTGTTACTCTTACACGCAAAAACTACGGAACGGATTTGGATGAAACTTTACAGTAATATAGCTTATATATCAGAATCACATATAGGCTACTTTTTACTGCAATAATCGAGATACACGGGCGAAAGCTAGGTGATTATACATAAATCGTAGATGTCAAAATGCATCACTGTTTATCTCCTGTCAAAACTTCACAGGTTTCTATGCATAGCACACTTACATAGCAACCATAATGATACGCGGGTAACACAGCGTTACGTGGTAGTTTTATCACAAATGAAGTGCAATCCATATTAATATTATAAATCCAAAGTAGCTTTATCTGTTTGTTACGCTTTCAATAGAACAGCTGCACCAATTCCAATAAAATTTATAGTGGAGATAGTTTGAGTGTTGTTGAACGATGTAGGCAACCATTTAACCCGATAACGCGCGGGTGAAGCTTTGGACAATTGCTAGTCCATACTAGTCTATCCTACTAATATTATAAACGCGAAAGTTTGTGAGTATGTATGTATGTACGTATGTATTTTTGTTGCTCTTTCACGCAAAAACTATTGAACGGATTTGGATGAAACTTTACAGTAATATAGCTTACTATTTACCGCCATGACGGACTTAAACGTGGGTGAAGCTGCCGCCAAAATCTAGTAATATTATAAAGAGGAAGGATTTGATTTTTGGAATGAATAGGCCTCAAATCTACTGGACTAATTAAAAAAATCTTTTACTATTTGAATTATTATATTATTAGAATTCTTATGTTATTAGAATCCTACATTATTCCTGATGAACATGGGCTAGATTGTTTTCAAAAAGTCAGATCTCCGTATAAAACCTTCAATAAAGTAACCCAAGGTTTTAAATTCAAGGGAGACGAGGTAGAGGCCGAAAACGTATATCTTGGACAAAAACATAAGAGACTGGTTGAAGGTGGACAGCACAGAAGCATTGATTCGCATGACCGAAGCAAGGGATAGATACAGACATATGGTCGCCGACCTCCGTGATGGAGATGGTACCTAAAGAAGAAGAAGAAGGTTTTAAAAAAATACATAATAAAATCACTTTTTGCGTACGCTGCGAAAACTATTGGCAATAGAGCAAAGTGATGTACCACATTTTTATAGAGAACATCACTATCTACAAGAAAATATATCATATGTCTATTATAGTTAGGTCTCAATTACTACTTTTTTATGGTAACATATTCAATATTCATGTTTGAACAAACTAAGGATAAGTATTAATACATTGGTGTTATTTCTTATCCGAATAAATCACTTTATATTGAAGTGAATATTATTATCTGTAAATTACTTGCTCACCAGTTTGTGTTTAAGCCTAGCTGGCCGTTTTTTTTTTTATTTGATGCCTGAACTGACTTTACTCTTCCTCATGGGAAGCATGAGTAGGATCCACTTGTAGGGACCACCACGCTGTCTGTGATGCATGCAGGTAGTGAGGTGATGCCGACCAAACTATGGCGGATTAGTGAGATGCTTTTTCACGCCCCTCTTAAAGCACTCTAGATCATAATGGGAAGCAAACACGTAAGCTGGTAGTGAGTTCCAGTTTTCCGTTCGGCACAGGAAAGTAGAGCCAAAGCGTTTAGTTGTAGTGCGTATTTCTACCACTCTAAAGTGGTGACTTCCAAGGCCAGCACGTGTTGTCCTGTAAGGTTCTGGTCATTTGTAACTTAATAGTCATAACTATAATATTTTCCTGACTTTTAACAGCTCCAAGCAAAATTGGGGGGCCGCAGTTAGCCTTTTGATACCTTACTCTAATCAACAACAACGAAAAAGTTGATATTCCAACAATAAAAGAAACTCAAAATTTTGATTAATGAAGGTTGAAGTTTAATCACGTGATCTTCAGAATAAATAAAACATTTATATCTACAAACAGAAAATGAACTCTCAGACATAAGCGTAGAGCCTAAAATTGCATAAACCATTGCAAATTAACCCGTTTTTTTTTTTTTTTAAATACAACTTTGTTTTTTTGCCAACCTAATTTGTACTTCATTACGTAGTTATTAAAGTCGTTATTTATATGTTTTCAATCAGTAAGCACTTTTAAACGTAGAATTAAATCGAATTTATATTTCAGCAGAAACATCGCTGTACAACTTTTTTCCACACGTTTTTATCCCGCTTTTTTTGCAGTAAACGCCTTCCATTTTAGCCCTCGCGGTCCCTCTCCGTTCAAATTATTTTCCCTTTATATTACATGTTGTCATTTCTATAAAATGGTTGACGAAAAACATATTTCGTTTACCCCAAGTAATTAAGAGTGGCAGGAAGATGTTATCATTGCTTCAACAAAAAAATGTAAATTACGCGATCTAGCCAAACAGGTGTGTATTCTAATAATAATAACTTTTTTGAAATTTTTTTTTACGATAAAACTATACTTTTGGTACTTAAATAGAAATAAATAATAATTTCGATCATTTTACACACAACGACATCTAGTCCAAACAATTACACAGTAATTTGTTCTTATTTAGAAATCATGGCTAAACCGCATGATTTAGATCTTGCAGAACTCCTCCAAATATACTCCACCTTCATAGTATCACATACACATGCACGAACATACACACGTACACACACACAAGCACACGCACACACATACATGCACATACATATATACTTAGTACAGTGTTATGTATGTTTCCATAGCATCTCTTATATATTTTTTTTCTAATTTCATTTCATGTAATTTGTATGTATACTTTGTATATAATATTATTTATGTAACCCTGACGGCCTCAGACCGGAGGAGACGTAAATGGCTGCGACACAGACTAATGCAGCGTTTTCGCATATATTGTTACTGTCCTGTTCTTCTAGTTTAAATGAAGATTTTAATATTTGTTTATTATTTATTTATTTATATATAACGAATACACCTTTTCCATGGCAGTACTTAGCAGGCCTTATAGAGGCAGATAAAACATCGAACCGCTCGCATTAGCCTACCGTCCCCTCCCGTGTCAACATCCGTCCAGGGCTGAACAGATAAATTGGCAATCACCGTGTCGACATGCGGTTGGCAATTACAATCGTACATCAACACAGACCGACAGGAATTTGCGTTTTGATATATAGAATAGCTTGATTGTAGGCTGAAGTGGACACCTATACTCTGTAAGTAGGATTCCTATTGTCACAACTATTGTTATGTTGCTCGAACTCAGAACGAAATATTTTTGTCTATTTAGTCGTCTTGATTTTTTTATTCCAAATAAAAATTATCTTTGTTTTGACTTTCCTCTCGGTTAAAATGCAAATACTGCACTTAATATTCGTGACTAATATGTTCGAAAACCATGAGAAATGGTCTGTTGAGACATCAAGCTTTTAGTTTTAGAGGTTATTATTTAATTGCGTCCGATTAAGTTAGTAATTTACCTTGCTGGTCTAGTGGTTAGCGTATGCGGCTGCTGATCAAGAGGCTTCGGAGTCTGGGTGTTTTTCTAAGTATAATATGTATTTATTTACAAAAAAAAAATATGTTTATGTATTTATATCAGTTGTTTATTAAAAATAATGCAAGCTCTACTTATTTTGGGACTAGATGACGTTGTGTGTCAGATGTCCGAAATGTTTGTTATTCATTTATTTATAATCTCACGCAGTGCTGTGCACAATGTTGCTTTATCTGTATTCACACTAAAGATTTTGACCACTACTCTCGATATCTTCTCATGTTTTCCATCAGGCAGTAGTTGTCATTTACAAAAGCTTAATTAAAAAATATACTGGAATTGTATGGGTCTATTTTAAGTTTTTTACTATTATCGCTTACTGGTAGTATTCCTAAAAGAGTGGCAGCATTGCCACATTGAATGGCGATGCCAATTCTCTGTGCTAGATAAAGGCCAGCCTTTTGGTCACGAGAAGAGTCGAACAGTTGTTTAGCTAATTGTTTAAATTTAGCACGAGCACTTGGATCCCATAAATACCCCAAACAGCTACCCCAAACTGTTCAAAAATATAACTCCGCTAGTTATATAATTATATAATCTAATTATATACAAGTTTTACATCTCCAATCGATTCCCTGCTTACTATTACGACAATTCTCTGTCGCTTCCTCAAAGAAACATAAGCATGAGAATACATTTAAAAAATGATATTCTAAACCATTTATCATTGTACCCTAAACACCCAAAATAAATTCAGAGATGTTTATATAGGAATGATGAATACTGTAATGTACCTATACCTTCGTGAGGAACAATTAATCATGTTCCATAACAGGTATGACACTTAGATCACGTAGGATGTACAGTCAGCAAAGAAAATCGTGGGAAACACTGCCTTTTAGTTATTATGTAACAAAACTAGCTGATGCCCGCGGCTCCGCTCGCGTATTAGAGGTCTGAAAAATAGATGTTGGCCGATTCTTAGACCTACTGAATATGCATATAAAGTTTCATAAAGATCGGTCAAGCCGTTTTGGAGGAGTATAACAATGAAAACTGTGACACGAGAATTTTATATATTAGATTTACTTTATTGTACACCAGTACACCAACATAATGTATTTACACTGTATATGTTGTACTCTTAGATGAATACGAAGAAGAGATCAAGACCGACGGTTATACATGCATATAAGTATGTATATCAAATTAATGATCATGTAATTTTTTTTTAATATTTCGGCCTCCGGTCTCACACTCACCAATAAAATATGACAGCATGCATGTAGGTTGTTCTTCTGTGTGAGTACGATAGAGCCGGCCCATTCGTGCTGAAATCAGCATGGCTCTACTATATACCAAGATATTGACTACTGTAATTTTAGAAGAATAGGGGAAAAAACCAGCAAAAGTCTCCAGATAGTACAAAGCTACCAAAACGCCTGGATAATTGCAACTCAATAGTCAGAGGTTTGTTACCGTCCATCCAATCCCTCCGCATTGAATCAAATAAAGGGAGAAGAAGAGTTAAACTCCATAAAACCTATTGATTTGTAACCAAATATTGTATTATCACTCTATTTGAATCTGGCCCATTTGTAACGAATTATGGCACTCCTACAATGAACAGTAATTATGGTTCAATGCGGTGTACTTCCTCCCTGCATCCAATATTGAGCATCAGATATGGAATTGTTGTTAATTATAATAAATTACATACATAATTATATTCCCACATTTACGAGTACTAACATCGAATAAACGTCTACGTAAATTACGTGAAATCACATATTAATAATTAATTGAATGTGTTGGTAATGTTCTGATATCGCGGTCGCCATATTGTTTATTATGTTAAGTATAATTTCCAAAATGTTTTAAACTGATAATATTTAGAAAGGATTTTTCTTTAATCTTTATTAGAAGATTGGTTTTTCAGCGATTTCTTCTTGCTTATATGTCAGTTAAGACTGTAAAAAATATATTTGTAACTTTTGTACTCCTACTATCCTATATTTCTACACCACCTAGAGGTTGGTTGGTAAAGAATGACAAAGGTATAAGTCAAGACAAGACAAGAGCCTAAAATTGTAAGTATGTAAAATGTAACCAACGTAATTCCAAGACAATAAAAAAATCTCCATTACAATTGATTTTGTTCCTAATAAACGTATCGCATACACAAAACCCAACAAGAATAACCGGGAACACTCATCATGACACGAATGTCACAACTGTTGACCGTTTTTGATACTTAATTTACAATCACAAACAGCGTATTTAAGCCTACCAAAGTGACTTTACTCTGCCTGATGGAAAGCATGATTCTCCAGGAGTAGGGGTCGCCATCCTCCTTGTGAGGTTAGGCAATGCAGCATTGTGGCCTATAGCGGCCTAGTCAGATGTTTCTGCCTCGTTCCCCAGACCTTCGGAAGCCGGGGGATTCGGATAATGATGAAATGTGGCAGCATGAATGCTGTCATTCTTAGGATGGTCTTCTGTGTACGAATAGACTGAATTGACCGGGTCAGTACTACCCGTACTGCCCTGGTCGAGTCTGCCCATACGTGCTGAAATCAGGGTGACTTTACATTTCAGCACCAACTCGTCGAAGACTAGTTCGTTTTTAAGAACGAGACCAGAGGCAAAATTATATAAGCACTAAGCTGTCATAGTGTGGGTCACCATGCTGTACTATCTGTACTCACGATGAGCATAATGACCCCTACTATTGAATTCTATTTATGCGGAAACTATAAGTAGAGTTACTTTGGTAGGATTAAATGTATTAAAAACGCTATAATGCACAAACACTTATCATCAACAACCCATAACGTCCCACTGCTGGGCTCAGGTCTCCTCTCAGGAGAGGGTTAAGGCCATACGTCCCCACGGCTGGCAAGACACGTAATCTTGCTGTTGGATGTTTTTAAGCCGCCCAAAGGCCTCCAACTAAGCTTCACAACTGCTATCTTATGATAACAACCAGGACCGACTGCTTTACGTGACTTTCGAATCACGAAAACGCTCATTACATATAATGCCACAAACGGTCACCCATCTAGGTCCGACCGCGCCCTCGTTGCTTATCCTTGGTGATTGTTTCCAATCACTTAAGACCACTTGGCTATGAGCGCTTCAAACACTTAAGCTTTTGACAAAATATTCAGTTTCAAAATCGCAATAACACCCTTTTTATGAGAATTCGGAACAGGACCTAAATTTAACTTAAAATCAGATGCGGTTACTTCCTAAAATATTTTTAGTCATGCAATGGAATAATGTAATGTACCTTCCATAGTTGTGAAGCGAGAAGTGAGCTCATAACACCGAACCATTCCATGGGTCGAAACCATTTAACGAAAGTAATCTTCTGTGATGTCGTTCTAAAGTCCATTACAGCACTAAAAATGTATTCAGATACAGGGTGCTGCTTATAGTTGTGGTCAAATTAAAAAAAAAACATTATTTGATGATGATTAAAAAAACTGAAAACTAAACTGAAGGCTACAAATACGCGAAACATACACAAAGAAGAACCAGACTTAAAATATCAATTCGTGGATCACACAAAGTTCAAAGTAGGTTTAGATACATCCCACATGTCTCATGTGGTACCCAAAACACATGGTGCAGTAGAAAGCATCATGGCGACGGCTCAAACCTCCAGGCAAATCATGCAGACTTGGATTTCTTCGTAATGAAAATTGTTAGTAATATCATCATGATCAGCCTATCGCAGTCCACTGCTGGACATAGGCCTCTCCAATGGAACGCCACTTAGTTGGATCCTCGGCTACTCCCATCCAGCTCCTGCCAGCCATCTAATAATAATATCATATACATTATATTCTTTTGTCTATTCATCCAACATATGTCGGTTATCGCGGTAAAGAGCCTATGTCCTTTCTCAGGCTTTAAACTATCTGGGTACAAAATTTCATTTAAATCGGTGCAGTAGGTTTTGAGTTAATCGCGAACAGACAGACACTTTCAGAAGATAACTTAATATTACTATGACATTTCCACAGTTAAATATCCCAACTTCTGTCAAACAGCCGTAAACGAGGCGTGAAAAAGCATCTCACTCAAGGGCCATAGTGTAAACTAGTCCTAAACTAAGCAGAGCTTTTATTATGAGTACAAGACAACTGATAAATGTACAAAATAATATTTTTTTTTAATATATACATATTATACATAGAAAACACCCAAACTCCGAAATAAATATTTGCGGATCACACAAACATTTTATCCGACTCGGGAATTGAACCGGAAACCTCAAACACAGCAGTCGCATACGCTCCTACTGCACCACCGAGGCAGTCATAACATGTAAAATATATTACAAATCTAATTGTAATTTCATAACTGAATTCGTCACATAAGTGGTTCATTTTATGTTCCTGTTAAAATAATGAAGGAACCTTTCATTAAAATTCATTAATTCCGTACAGCATTAAGCCTACATCAACATAGACATCTAAAATACTTAGCTAATAAATGTTGCTGCTACGCCGTAGCACCTACGTAATCGTGCTACGTAAATTGGTATTGTAATAATAGTAGATCGCTATTATCGGCTTCTACGAACGTACCACGAAAATTTAACGTGTGATGGTATATATAATATTGTAGTATGTTGTTCGATAAATACAGACCTAAGCTTCTGTAGACGCTTCGTTATAATAAAGGACTAGCTACGAAAACCACCGTAGCATTTTCGTAGAGATGCTACGTAACACAAACAATGTTTCTTTACCGCTACACTCTGTTATAATGTTGTCTAGTAGTAGCTTCTAACAACAACCTAATTTAAATAAATTATAAATGTTCCCTCTATAGGTACTGTATAATTAACTCACGCTTACTGTTTTTGAGGGACTTAACAGAAATCACTTGTAACTACACGGTTAGCATAATATCTTAAGCTGTCGTCACACCGCTTTCTACGGCGCCAAGTGTTGTGAGTTTAATTCCCACATGGGACAACACTATATGTGATTCAAAAATTGTTGTTCTGAGTCAATGTGTTCATTATACTCTGAGTCAATAAAGGATGTATATTTTAATGCAATTATTTAAGATTTAATTGTGTTTAACAATAAAACAAAGAAATATCACTTGTCCAACACAGTTTAAGATTTGGTCGATGTGATCATTTCATTATTTTAATAAGAATTTGTAATCCTGATTCCCTATTATAACATTTCCACAATAAAACCAATCCACACTTCCCTGTTACAACAATTCCTCTATAGACAGCAGTTCCCCTGTACCTCTTCTCTCGAAATCGTCTAAAATTTAATCATATTTTACGCTCGCTTCCTCAATTCACTCGGTCTATCAACCGACCCTTTAAAGCTATATCTACAACCATAAATTTCATCAAAACTCCTATTTAATATTATCAATAAGAAATAAATTTGTTTGTTCGTTATTATTTTGTACTTAATTAGCTTATTTTTATTAGTTAAAGTAAGAGTACTTTGTTGCTTTTTGTAAAAAAACATATAGAATTTTTCATAAAATAGGAAATTATTTTAATGAAGGCGAAGCCGCAGGCAAAAGCTGCTTTATCATAAAATGAGCTTCGACTGCACAGACAAATGGGCGTGCTAATGTATTCCCAGTGATAACTCTCTTCTCATTAATTCCGTTCAGTTCCCACGGGTTCACCATGAAGCTAATTAAAAATAAATCTCACTAAAATGCATAAAGTAATTTATAAACTTAATAATATTAAAATTATTGAGTTCTAACATTAAACTTTTAACTATGACTGCCTTCTTAGCGTATGCGGCTGCTGATCAAGAGGTCTTGGGTTCGATTCCCGGGTCAGACCAAATACTTGTGTGATCCACAAATATTTGTTTCGAAGTCTGGCTGTTTTTCTATGTATAATATGTATGTATTTACAAAAAAAAAAAGTATGTTTATGTATTTATATCAGTTGTTTAGTTCCCATAACACAAGCTCTGCTTACTTTGGGACTAGATGATGTTGTGTGTAAGATGTCCAAAATATTTATTAAAAAAATTTTTTTTTTTTTTTTTAAACTTATAAAAAAGTTTAAATGATTAAACTTCTAATAAAGATACTGATATTAATAAATATTTTGATCTGATGATACTCAACGTCCACTATTTTCAAACTAAAGAGACATTATACCATAGGTACTAAAGAACTGATATAAATACTTTATGTAAATACATACATCTTCCGAGCCTTTATTCCCATGTTCATTTGGGGTCAGCTACTAGTTCAACCGGTTTTACCTGAATTTCAGTTTTTCCACGGAGCGACTGGTATCGGACCTACGCAACCCTAAGGGAGAACTGAAATTCGAAGGTTGAACTAGTTGTCAGTAAATTTGAGGGCACTGACTTCCCAATAACGATTGCCATAGATGTTCATGACAACCGGGACCGACGTCTTTACGTGCTCTTGCGTGCTTACGCAGGTCGTCACTCCACCTCGCCTGTAGGCGTCCTACAGTACGTTTACCGAGACGTGGTCTCCACTCCAGAACTCTTCCAACGCAACGGTCATCAGTTCTGCGGTTAATATGGCCAGCCAACCAATAGTTGACCAACAGGCCTATCAAAATAGAGTTTATGTACGCCAAGTAACAATGTGTTGTTATAGACTTGTAACTTAACTTCTAAAGTTATCTAGATCCGTTCAGACCTTCTAACGTAATTGAGTAACAAATATATTTCCAAACTTTGGTCTTCATAACAGTAGTAAGATTAACTAATAACGATAAGAAAATAAACAGCCCCATCCCTTCCGAACTTCGTAAACATTGTGTATCGTGTACCAGAGTATACCGATAGGATAAACCTTGCTGTACACTATTGTATATGTAGTGGTATCAGAGCCCTCAGGCATGATAACAGATATTGGCGAATTAATCTTAATTTGTATCACAGCAAGTGGAGGTAAACGCCAGTAATTATATTGTCGCCTGCTCTCTTAGGAACTGGTGCGTTTGAACACTATTTTGTATAAAAATCCCTACTATATTAATATATTAATATTAATCCCTACTAATATTATAAATGCGAAAGTAACTCTGTCTATCTGTCTGTTACGTTTTCACGCCTAAACCGCTGAACCGGTTGTGATGAATTTTGATATAGAGATAGACGGAACCTTGGGAAAGGACATAGGCTACTTATTACCGCGATAACCGACATACACGCGGTTGGAGCCGCGAGCAAAAGCTAGTTATTAATAATATTATAAATGCGAAAGTAACTCTGTCTGTCTGTTACGCTTTCAGAAGTTACGCTTAGAAGTAAACTTGGGAAAGGACATAGGCTACTTTTTACTGCGAAAACCGACACACACGTAGGAGGAGCCGCAGGCGAAAGCTAGTAAAGAAATATATCAACACACACAACGTCATCTAGTCCCAAACTAATTAGAACTTGTATTATTAGTACTAGACAACGAATAAATATAAAAGAACATATTTTTTTGTACAGTCATACGTAATAAACACAGAAAACACCAAGACTCTGAAACAAATATTTGCGGATCACACAAACATTTGATCTGACCCGAAAATTGAACCCGAGAACTCAAGCAGTTGCATACGCATATAATGCACCACCGACGCAGTCAAAAGAAACGATATTGCATAAAATAAATTACATTATATTTTATAAAATATGCGTATATTTTATATAATATTCCCGCGTTCCCATTGCGCTGTACCACCGAGGCAGATGTTTTATTAATACTGAAAAAAGTTTTTGTTTGAGAGTTGGGAATACTGACTTGACTTCATCGTGACATCGGGATCAGTGTGCTGTTTCAACTCAATGCAAAAAAAAATGAAAATCTATTACTCAATTTGAACGCTACACTTAGACGTGCCAGGAAAATTTTCTTTGCAAATATTTACACTATAAATATAAATGTGAGTGAAACTATTTGGTAGTTCTACAGAGTAAGTATAATGTTTCTAATAACGTTTCTTAGGTTAGACATCTAAAAGAGCGTCGTTAATCAAGCGGGTTCAATTCCCGAGTCGGACTGTTACTGAATTTTTCTAATAAGAAATTTGTATTAAAAATCCGGAGGATAGAAGTTATTAGACGTTGAGCCGTCATTCCCAGTTATCAAGGTCATCTATGGTAATCGTTATTAGGAAGTCAGCACCCTCAGATATACTGCCAACTAACTCAACTCTTCAATTTAGTTCACCTTCACCGTGGAAAACTGATATCCAAGTAAAATCAATTGAACTAATAACCGCCGACCCCAAAGAATATTGGACTAATAAACACAAATCATCTGCAAATGAAGAGGGCCTCCTTCACTTCAAAGAGTCGCCTTTTCATTTCCTTTTGAATAGTCAACCTTAAATATAGTACCTACTAGTTCAATATAGAATAGTATAATTGACTTGTTGTTAGCTATATTCCTTGCTTTAGCGGAAAAGCTTTTCTAGCCTCCGTTCCAATACAGTTTCCTAATCACCCCAGGGGCTAAACGTAACAGACCACTAATTCCCCTTCACTACCTTAATATGTTTGATTACGAACGTTCTTGTTACGTCTGCACATAGGTTGGATATAGTTTGCACTGATTCTCAATGGCGTACTAATTTAAATCTATAGCAGTGTGTACTGTAACGCAACGTATTTTTTTTTTAAAGGGCGATCCCGTGCTTTGTGAAAGAATTGAATTCAGAGAAAACGTAAGAGTCAAGTTTGATGTCAATATTTTGTTTTAGTGTTAGTTATTTATGTAAGTCATATTTATAAGATTTTTTTTAAACTGCCTTGTTGGTCTAGTGGTTAGCGTATGCGACTGCTAATCAAGAGGTCTCGGGTTAAAATCCCGGGTCGGGTCAAAAAGTTTAATAATTAGTTCTAATACCTGCCCGGAGTTTGGAAGTTTGGCGGTGATTCACGCCCGTGCCTCGGAGAGCACGTAAAACCGTCGGTCTCGGTTGTCATGAACATCTATGGCAATCGTTATTGGGAAGTCAGTGCCCTCAATTAACCCGACAACTAGTTCAATCTTCGAATTTCAGTTCGCCCTCAGGGTTGCGGAGGTCCGATGCCAGTCGCTCCCTGGAAAAACTGAAATTCGAACTAGTAGCCGACCCCAAATAAACTTGGGAATAATGGCTAGGAGGATATTTATAAGATTTTTGTCTTTTAAGGAATTACTGATAAATTATGAGGAGGAACAGGTGTCGTGTCCCTCCAACACAAAGGATGGATCCTCCGACAAGGCGAGGTGCTCATGTGGCCCGCCACCACTACGGAACGGTTGATGTTGGGATTTTGTATTCATGCTAATTTTTCTTTCGCGATTCAGGATTAGTAGTCACTCCATATAGATCATTCCTTGTTACCTTCGTGGTTCAGTGTTCCATCGGTAGATGGCATTGTAGTATGATTTTGCTTGCGCTGTATCTGGAAGTCGCCACACATCATTTAATAACATTTAAAGTTACTTAGCTTGTGAAATACACGCTGACTCTTACACTCGTCTGCACTAGGACCAATGACATGGCAGCGTCACCGAAATGATGGTACAGTAACCTATTTTCTATTAAATATTTTATACGAAGGTAATAAAAATTTGTTTTTTATGTGATGAAAGTTTAATATTTAAATATATATTTGATTTTAAACTTAAGTCCGTTGATGTATAAAAGTGCATAAAGTTATAAATAAATACTATAAAGGCATTTTAATTTACAAATCCTGTATATTGAATGCACAAAATATTTAAATTGAAAGATTCAAAATCCAAATTAAATATTTCATACGGTGAATGCTTTTAAATTAAAAGTAGCGTGTTCCTGACTGCATCAGTTCCAAATATGTGTTCAGGTAAAATATTTAGGTATAATAAAAATGATTGTATTTAAAATTGTTTTACCTTAATTTATATAAGGTGTTCTTGTATATGTATGCTATATTTAACCACGGAAAACTGTAAGAATTATATACTGGGTAACGATATTAAGTGTCAATGGTTACCCTTCACATCTATTCGTAGTGTTATATTCGTCTACGAAGGCCCACTGAAGCAGAAGGAATTCAATAGGCCGCCATAGTGTGGATCACCATATGACTGTCTTGTTGGACTAGTAGTTAGCGTATGCGGATGCTGATTAAGAGGTCTCGGGTTTGATTCCCGGGTCAGACCAAATGTTTGTGTGATCCGCAAATATTTGTTTCAGAGTCTGGGTGTTTTCTAAGTATAATATGTATGAATTTACAACAAAAATGTATGATTATTTATTTATATCAGTTGTTTTAGTACCCATAATACAAGCTCTGCTTAGCTTGGGAACTAAATGGCGTTGTGTGTGAGATGTCCGAAATATTTTTTATTTATTTATTTATTATTACATTAGAAATTTTTTCCACTAAAGTTTATTATAAAGGAGTTACACATACTTCTGTGTTGGTCGTCTCACTATCGCGCCCAGTGTATCCACTTACAAGTGTACAGGATACTAAACTTATTAGGTAGCTTTGAAGTTTAGTGTCAAGCACACTTCACTTCTAAAGTGAAGTGTCCTGTCACAACTTTAACCCGATACTAGTTGGCCACCTTCGAAATACTCATACATACACAATTTCTTATTTCTAATAAATCTACTCTTGGTACTAAACTCTAAAGTTGGTACTGGTCGTGAAGCCTTCGGGCGGCTTAAAAATATCCAACGGCAAGATTACGTAGCCACAACGTTCTCTTGCCAATCCCCGACCCGCATTTTTTTTCAAATCAAATCAAATCAAAACCATTTTATTTCAAATAAACCATACAACGGCACTTTTGAAACGTCAAGTAGTCAGTCAGTAGTCAGTCGTGAAGCTAATCGTCTGTTCCAATTCGTAGATCCTATGGAGAAGAACAGACAAGAAACTCCATGGACACATTGGGCCAGCGTGGGGACGTATGGCCTTAACCCTCTCTTGAGAGGAGAGCCAAGCCCAGAAGTGGGATGTTGGTGAGATTACTAACTAGTGGTTAGGAGTGTTGGGGTTGGACTTGGTAATCTTTTGAGAGAGCATTTAATTCTATTTCAACTTATAAAACTCGTAGTCGCTGCCTGTTCTTAAAAATCATAAATGTAAATTTTAATAACAATTCAATTTCAATAATGTAAATGAAATATATTCTGAATTCACACAAAAGTATTTTTTCAAGAATGTGACGAAATTTATAACAAGTATGACAACAAAAAAAATATGAAATATTTCATTTTTCATCTTACACGAGTTTGTACTTAGTAAAATATGTCACCGTAGAGTCTCCAGACGCGTGGAGTTCAGCCTAAAGAAAAATTTTAAACATAATGCACAACAGCTAGTGACCTCGTTTCCAAGGAAATAATTGTACCTACTCGTCAAAATGTACTACGTGAACTTATGTAGAGTCGACTCTACTTATTGTTGTAGAGTTTGAAAAAGAACAAAGTTTGAATTTAACGTATCTGATTTTTAGTACATCTATTTTATATATAACTAGCTTTCGAACGCGGCTGCGCCCGCGTTTATTTCGGTCATGTCATTTTTTTTTCATAAAAAGTGTCCTATGTTACTTCTAATACCTCCAAGAATATGTGTACAAAGTTTCATGATTATCGGTTGAGTACTACGCAAGACAACTTCGATACAAAGAGAAGCAAAACTTGAAACCAACCCTGTACCAACCCGTCTGGCCAGCGTGGTATAGTAGGCCAAAACCTCCTTTCTAAGGAGAGGCCTATTTCCAGCAGTGGACTGTTAAAGGCTGTTGATGATGACTTTTCGCGTGAAAGCGCAACAAACAAACTTACATTCACATTTATAATATTAATAGGGATTCTTGTGCCATGTTGCTGCTCACGATAAACTTCGAAACTATCTAACCAATTCGCATTTCTTTTTAGAAATGTATATGTTTCTGGCATGCCAAAATAGACTAGTCAACATCACACTAAGACCAATAGGAGCCGAGCACTATTGAAAATAACCATCGACCAAATTTTCGTGGGTAAGCTAGTTACTTTATAAAATATAATACAAAAATATTATTATCTCTACATCATAATTATAGTCCCGATTTCCGTTCACATCAATGCAGATTGTATCCACCATTTTTCAAAAATAAAATTGGCAAACTTTGTTCAGATTTTTTCACCCATTAGGACTTTATTTACTAACAAACATTCATTCAAACTTTAGCATTTTTTTTGGCAAGTGCAACCTGGTCGAAACGTTAGGCAAATCAGAGGTATGTAATAACCTTAATAAGTGATAGCATTAATTCCCGTAAAAATAATATTAAGAAACTTTAGCATTTTAACACTAATGTAGAGCTTATTAATAGAGTAAGGAATTTATAACAAATAAACCTTTACGTAGTGTTATTTTGGCTTCCATTGATTCACATCTAAATATCAAAGAGATATTCATGAACTCTACAAATAGCTCTAACACATTTGATTTAGTTTCAAATTATTTAATTATGTTTTGGTTGATCACAAAGGTAAAATTAGTCCTACTAATAATATAAACGTGAAAGTTTGTGAGTGTGTATGTATGTATCTTTGATACTCATAAAAGAAAACCTTCAAAATTTTAGTTCCTAAAAGTATTTAAAATTATTGTCAACTAACTTTCTTATGCGACTCCCCGACGGGTATATCTGTTAATTGCGGTAAAAAGCCTTTGTTCACAGTTTAGCAGTTTAGGTGTGAAAACGTAACAGACAGACATCTATAATATTATAGTAGGGATATAAAAATGAATCCCTATTTCCCTTGGTCACACCATCACGCGTGAACGGCTGAACCGAATTCAGTATTTTTTGTTTGCTATGTTTGTTATTGTCAGGAGAAAGGTTCTTATTACAGAAAATAGCTTGGAAAATTAGAAAAATAAGACAGAACAACGTCTGGGTCAGCTAGTCTATTATAATAAATCGTCTATCATTTTCATCACCGCTAAAATAATATCATAAGCTATTATGAAACATTGCCTTAATTTAGTCCACATGGAACATTAATCGCGGAGAAGCTCCGGACGCTGTTTCGTAAATAGCCAGTCATCCCTTGACACATTCTATTAATTACTTTTCGTGATAAAGAAAAAAAAAGCCTCAATCGACCACCGTGGGGAGAATTAATCAGAACTCTTTTGTGTTATAGAAAATAAAGGTCTCAAAAGCCTTATTGTCAAAGTATAACATTCTTTTTAATTAAAAATTTACTTTGTTAGAAATTAATTATGTAAGAAACATAAATTATTCATTTATGCAAAATATTTTTGACTTGTAGAAGTTTACTTATGTCAATAAATTAAGATTACATAAATATTCAGCCAAAGTATTTATCAGATACAATTTTATTCCAGTGAAATATACCACCTATACATATGAGATAGTTTTGGTTAAGAATAATTAGTCACAATTAGCATCTTAAACATTTAGGTATGTTAATAAAATCCTTGCTCACAAGAACCTATTTTTGTAAAACTTTATAATACTTGTATATAATGGGTAGGTATAAATTTTTGATTCTACACATACATAAACCATTATCAACATAACTTAATAACAAAAACAAACTTACCTGATATCCACTACACTATCACACAGCAAAACTTAAATATATATAAAAAAAATAGTTTACCACAAAACCGTCTGAATACGTAGATATCTAAACACTGTAGTTAAAAAAGTTTAAATCATTCACAACCACTTTTTTACTCTGTACACTAATACATTCACACTACACACACAAACACGACAGTTACGAAAGTCGGTATTTTTATTCAAACGTGGCACAGGACACGTTCGTACAGCGAGCCTAAAGGCGGTACACTGGTTGAACACCACGAAGTTTCCCGACAGACAAAGTCGTGTTGTCCCTTTCCCGCGCGAAGGAACTCTGAGGGTTGAAGAATTTCGCAATTAAAAATCGTTAATAAACATGATTATATGACGTAGTGATAAAGCGAGGGGTGAAAATGTGCTACATAGAGATACGGGAGTCGCAAGGATATGTTTGTTTATTGAACAATTTGTTAAAAGCCTTTTTGCCTTGATACTTGTTATAAGAAGAATCATGTTTGTCGATCTATTGATGTATTCTTTTTATACTACGCTGTGATTTAATATGCAGTAATTTATTAAAGAACTTCGACGAACCTAGCGACATAATACTTTTTTCTTTATATATACAAGTTTTTGCGTATTGGCCTCTTTTGATTCTGTTTGGTTGAATGTATTGTGGTGAGAATTTAAATTATTAAAATGAGCGCTGAAAGCGTGGTTTTCTGGGTTGGTTGAAACCTTTTAACTTTTATGGCTGTTTCCATTAAAAATTTCACGATGAAAGCCTTAATAGTATACCACTAGCTTTTGCCCGCAGCTCTGCCTGTAGGTCCATCATGGCGGTAAATAGTAGCCTATGTATTATTATTATTGTGAAGTTTTATCAAAATCCATTCAATCGTTTTTGGGTGAAAGAGCAACAAACATACATACAAACTTTCACGTTTATAATATTAGTAAGAATGTTATTGAAACGCAGTGTCATATCCCATAGTGATCCCGAAATCCCCACTTGGGCTCCCCTACTAATATAAATTTTAATAACAAATTATCAACAAAAAAACAACAAGTCAAGCAAATCATTTCAGTCAAATTAAAGGCATTCATAAGTTTTCCTTCGGTTTATATGCTATAAACATCTTACAAATTGGTTTGATTAAGTTTTTCAAAACGATAACTCCATAAAAGTACCGACTTCTTGCAAAATATTCGTTTCCAGACCTTCTTCGCCCTCCCAAGAGGCTATAACAGTCTTTATCACTTAGTGGAGTGACATCTAATCATATAAATTTACATTAAGTATGACGATGATCTATGACAAATCCCGAGGCTCCAAAGATTGGTTTTTACACTCGGTAACGAGCCACTTTGACTACATTGTTGGTCTAGTGGTTAGCGTACGCGGCTGCTGATCAAGACGTCTCGGATTCGATTCCCGGGTCAGACCAAATATTTGTGTGATCCACAAATATTTGCTTCAGTCTGGGTGTTTTCTATGTATAATATGTATGAATTTCCAAAAGTATGTTCATGTATTTATATTAGTTGTTTGGTACCCATAGCACAAGCTCTGCTTAGTTTGGGTCTAGATGATATTGTACGTCAGATGTCCGAAATATTTTTTTATTGTGACGTCATTGTTATACTTGATGAATACGACCAAGATATAATGTAAAGATTTTTATGGTTCGTTTTCTGTTAATGCGCCTTTTTAGCATAAATAGACAAAGTTAATTTGAATCTAACAGTTAATAGTCTGGCTGCCCTTGTGATTAGAAAAATAACCGAGGATAAGCAACGGTGATGCGATCAGTACCTGAATGGGTGATTGCACGTGGCATTATAGCGGTAAGTAGTTGGTCGGTCTTAGTCTGAAGCTTAGTTGGAGGCTTTCAGACAGCTGAAAAACATCCAACTACAGATTCGCAGTCACAGCGTTTTCATGCCTTCAATCCATACTGGGCCAGCATTTGAACGTATAGCCTAAACTCTTCCCTGAGAAGAGACCCAAGCCAAGCAGTGATAAATTATGTGTTGTAGAAGAAGAAGATATTAAAAAAAAAAAATATGGTGTCAACCTATCACCGTCCACTGCTGGACGAAGGTCTCCCCCAAGGAACGCCAACCATCCCGGTCTTGGGCAGTCCGCATCGATCTGCTGCCGCCAGCCACCCTCCTCAAATCGTCGGCCCATCGTCCTGCAGGGCGTCCTACACTAGGTGTTGCATAATGATGATTGAAATCTCCCATTGCACACCACTCTGATCGATTTTGGGCTTCTCGCATCCAGCTCCTGCCAGCCATCTTACATCTAAAATATTTAAGTTTTTAATATTTAATATGTATTTTTGATATGATTTTATATGTATTTTCAGACTGATATGTTTATTACATTGAAGAAGATTAACGAAATGATGAGGTATCTTTATATTTAGAAAAAGATAATTAGGATCTCACAATTGTCCACTTTTCAGCAGTAATCTCTGATAAGAGTGGATGTAAGTTTTTTTTTGTTATACAACGGGATTTATTCCAGTTCGTGATTTTAACGTGAATAAGTACCTCTATACAACAAAAAACATGATTATAGATAGGTATGTTCTATTTATAACATGACTGCTAATAAACAAACTAAAATATTTCTAAATAAAAAGAAATATATCCGTGTCGTATATGTCCGTGTAGTGACGAATTATTCGTAAAGGGCGACTAAGGAATAAACTACGCAAGATAACATTGATGCAAAGGGAAGGAAAACTTTAAACCAAACCTATACCGAACAGTCTGGCCAGCGTGGTACAGTAGGCCAAAACCTCCTTTCTAAGGAGAGGCCTATGTCTAACAGTGGATTATTGAAGGCTGTTGATGATGATGAAAGAAATATATTATTAGATTATGTTCACGATAACGCCCGCCTGTATGTCGTTTATCATTACAAAAAGTAGCCTATACCTCCTATACCTTTCCTCTTGCCATCAGTCAAAACTATTCTCACATTTTCTTTAATATAATTTTAATTGTATAATTGTATTTTAGGTTAAATTTATGTGCCTGTTTTAAGTTATATTGTGATTATAAAAACGTATTACTTTCATTATAATAATCGATATATCGTCGTAATATTAAAACAGAAATGTGCGGGATTGCTACCATGTACCTTTTTGTTGGTGAGTATATGTACCAGGTACCGGGGACGATCGTAGAAAAAGACTACGAAAGAGGGTAGACCGATATGTCTGCCAATAACATCCCACCCGCAAGATCTTCAGTTACTCCGTGATCATGGCGCTTGCAACAGTGCCGAAATATCGGATACTCACCAACAAAAAGGTACATGGTAGCATTCCCGCACATTTCTGTTTTAATGTTACTGACCATGAAAGTTTAAAACAATATCGTCGTAATAAGCTTGCATTAATGTTTTAGAATTCAATTCTGTTAAAATATTGTAACAGTTTTTAAATAAATAAATAAAAAGTCTTCAGAATCACCAGGCATAGCATAAAAAATAGTGAAAGTTCACCAATGCCAGATAAAGCTCCCAGAACTTACACATAGTGAAGCTCTTTTCTCGTGAGGGTAACGCGACTAATTTAAATAATCCCCTAACATGCTAAGTTACTTAAAATTTGAGTGCACAGAGTTTCAGCGAGTTTTTTACTGCCAATGCTTTAACTTTGCTTATTTTTTTTTTGTTCAGATATTAACTACTCTATAAATAAGTACTAACTAAAATTCTAACAAAATCTAATTCCAACAGCTTTTCCTAATCTGGGATCATTGTTGAATCTGAGTTACAGGTATATGATATATCGTGTTAAAGCTTTTGTTTTCATTCTTCCGCTGCCACAATAATTATGAAATAAATATTTTTTACAAAAGAATTCGAACCAACCCGAGACCAAAGACCTAATGATGAAAAAGTATTTCAATGGACCGCAACAGCAAAGGTCGCCATGATGCATTAGCAAGTAGTATGGTCACCAATAGTCCTGGATTCTACTCATGCTTCCCATCAGGCAGAGTTAAGACACTTTGACGGGTTCATAGAACAAAATAAAAAAATATACTGCCTCCTCGCCATAGTCAATGGCCGAATACATCATTCATGACCCTCACATATAAACCTCAATCAATTTCAGGAGTCCATTTCTATATGTATTCTCTGGAGATTGGTTCGGCTTCGTAACTTGCATTACTTGCACGGTTGCACACTTCCAAGTAATTTCGTTTCATTTCTTTATCATTTCATCCGTTTCGTTGTTATGGATTTCTCTAGAGGTGATGTTCGTGTTAACTTCATGCCTGGATGTCTCTTGGGAACACTAGAGTTGTAGGGTATTAACTGACTAGATTTGCCCGCGGCATTGCTAGCGTTAAAGTTGTTTATCTATTCTATGAATATTAGCACCCTTTTTGCTACGGGTTTCAGAACTTAGAATGTTTTGATAGATCGGAAAATACACGAAAATCAAATGCCTACAAAATTACATGCTAACAGCCCACTCTTAGATAGATACGATCAATATGTACAGATTAGATAGTACACTTGGAAGAACTTATTACACTTTTGTATTAATTTACTTAAAATTATCTACAGTAATATTATTTGTTGTATTAATTCTGCATGGTTTCACCTTTCTCTTTTACAGCTCTTTTCTTTCTGGAGTGGACTGCGAAGGATTGATGATGATGATGCTGAATGGTTTTGCTTTACAGCTCTTTTAAAATAATATGTATTATTATCACGTATGCACAGTCATATTATAGATAAATTACCCAAAAACGCGGAGTTAATAATTTTAGGTGCCCGTCAAATTCGCTTATATTTGTCAAGAGATCAAATATGTCTGAAAAACACTGCTAACGTATATTTAATTCGGATGTCTCTAAACATTTTCAAATTCAGTCAAATTATTTACTGATGACGTCATATGAATAAAGTGTAAACAAATATCTACGAATATCGTGTCCTTAGAAATTCAGCGACAAAACGTTGGTTACACAATTCATAGCCTGCATCAGACCTATCAAAATAGTCGTTCTGTAACAGACTACCAAAAGATTCGACGCCAGTGAACATGCTCGTACAACATAATTTATGTAGAACACGTCCTATCTGCGAACTCTGACTATTTTCAAAGTGGCAACACCGACTGACTATTTTCACAGTGGCAACACTATCTGTGACGTTTGGACATACAGAAGAGTTTAAAGGTGTGACCACATTGACAGATCTGACCATTTTTTTAAACATTAAGTTGTTCTAAAATATCAACTGTATTTTGACAGGCTTTTCTGACAAAATTGTGGTTTTGCAGTAATAAGAAACGATAAGTAAAACTGATGGCAAAAACAGACAATAGTGTATGAAGTGATTAAATTATTAACAGAATACAACACAACTTTTTGAGAGTTTCATTATTATTATTCTTAGCATTTTCGCTGATTTCTTAACACTTCTATGTTTTAGAATTTTCAGCAGAAGCTGCATTGTTTGGATATTAAAAGCGTCTTATTCCTCTTTTAATACTATTTATTTTATAAATTACTGTTTTCCAAACTACACTAGTCATCCTTAACAGAGATTTAAATGGCCTCGATGGTAAAAACAACCTGAACTGTTCACCCACTTCTTATATATAAATAAAAATTATATTATCATGTTATTTTACCATACAGAGAGTGCCTACAGAAATTGCCAACTACGTCATCCCGGAGTTCAAGGAGTGACCGCACATACGATAAATATCGTCGCGATTAAATAAATATTTGGACATCTTACACACAACGTCATCTAGTCCCAAAGTAAGCAGAGTTTGTGTTATGGGTACTAGACAACTGATATAAATACATAAACATACTTTTTTTTGTAAATACATACATATTATACATAGAAAACACCCAGACTCCGAAACAACTATTTGTGAATCACACAAATACTTGGTCCGACCCGGGAATCGAACCCGAGACCTCTTGATCAGCAGCCGCATACGCTAACCACTGGACCAACAAGGCAGTCTTTACTAAATCTTTACTTTACTAAATCACTTCTATAAAGAATCATACCTACCTGATGAGGTTTCTTTCAAGTAGAGCTATACTGATTCCATCGTGACCAGGCCGGCTCGACGTGAGCCGTACTACCCTCACACAGAAGATCAAACTAAAATGACAGTTTTCGTGCTGTCGTCTTTCGCTGATGAGTGTGAAATTGGAGGCCTAGAGTACAGTCATTTTGGTAATAAAAAAATTTAAGAATTAAAAAAAGGTCTATTGAAAATAGCAAGGCAGAGTTCATATGACGTAACAATGCTTCGTTTCTGCAATTGCTTAGAAACGAAGCCTTATTCCTTAACAATGAGTATGGTGTGCACACCTATGTATTTCTACATTTACACTTTCTAGTTACAGGTGTGCGACAGCCACGTTTTAAGTGTCAGTTTATTTTAAGTTACATTTCAAACGTGAATGTTCTATAGAAATTTAGGAGCAGTCCCAGACTTCTAGACTTTAATTAGTTTTCTTCAACGCGTGCTGTGAATAGACGTTATTTTATTATGTCATTACGAACTATTTTTAAATGAATATTATTTTTACTGTATCACTACATATTATAAAATTAAGTCTGTCTGTAAAGAGACTCTACTCTGCCTGATGGAAAGCACGAGTAGAATCCAGGAGTAGAGGCCACCATCCTCATTGTGAGTGTAGGCAATGCAGCATGGTGACCCATACCATAGCGGCCTGGTCAGATAATAAATTCTGCCGGGTAAAGGCCGGGTGAATGCTGCCTGTCTGTGCGTAATAAACCAAAAACTACTGAACCAATTTAAATGAAATTTTGTACCCAGATAGTCTAAAGCTTAAGAAAGTACATATGCTACTTTTTACCGCGATAATCGTCATAGACGCGGGCGCAACCGCGGAGGCAAAAGCTAGTACATAATAAACGAGTTCGCTTAGGATTAAGGCCATAGATCGCGTAGAAGTCCGCCGTCTTCTTCTACGATCAAGTTGTGCTTGCCAAGAAGATGATGGATTGGGCCTGGGGAAGGTTTAGAACTCTTTCACAAGACCTATATATGGGCCGGGTAGCGAAAACGACTTAGATACAATAACGCAGTAACGCTTTTTAGTCGGTTCGAGTCGGACGTAACCATCAGTGAGTGGTATCTGTGGGGATTGTAGCACATACAAATAAAGAGGTTTTGTTCGAGTAGATACCTGATGTTAGGTGATTAAAGCCACCCATAGACACTAACAACTCGAGAGTGTCACGCAACTCGGCTTTAGTCGCCGGTTTGTGCACGATAGATAGGAGAAAGAGAAATATACTAAATCACGAGAATTTACAAGAAGTTTAATGTTTTAACAATCAATACAATTAGATAGATATAATCGGAATACAAGGGCTAGTTCGCGAGCACGTTAGGGCGTGGGCTTTTGAGAGTTTGGTCGGTGATGCCTCCAGAAATAGGAGACACTTAACTTCAGTGGCGGACGCAGCTCAGCTTAGGGCTCGAGGCGCGCGTTGTTCTTATAGCCGCGCGCGGAGTAGCGGGGAGACGCTCGCCTGCTCGCGGGGAACGGGGCAGTGTAGCCACGTTACATACCCCCCCTTTAGGCCAGAATTTTTCCTCAGGGAAAATTCGCCTGGGGCTCGTGGTCTCCGCCGTAGGTAGTCCCTCGCTGGTACCCTGGAAGTAGTAAGCAAAAGCTGAGAAACTAAACAAGGAAACACGAATCACAGCTAGAGGGGAAAATAAGACAAAATGCAGACACAGTGCTCAGCGAGGTGAAAGTAAAAAGACGTTAGAATGATGATACGATCGATGTGAATGATAGTTTAGTTTTTATTTTTAAGTTATTAAATTATATAGAAAGAATTACTAGAAGTGATTTATGTCAGTAGAAAACGCAACCACAAAGATCAAAACACGTTCGAGAATCGAACCTGTGACAAGGTTTGGGACAGACCCCTTTAACCACTGAGCCATAGGGCAATTTTTTTTTTTTTATATTTTTAGATTACATTTGGTTATTTATAAAGCAAATTTTTAAATATAAGTTCGTTCCTTTGTTTTTTTTTTTTGTAAGTTATAGATATTCAAGTTTAAGATTCTAGAATTTAAGTTCAAGATTTTTATGTTTTTCATTTTTTTAAGTCTTAAGATTTTGTATTTAAGCTTAAGATATTTAGGAATTAATGATGTTTAGTTGACTCACAACGCAGAAAACGATACAACATGTACTACGAATAATCAAAGACCAATGATTAAAGTCAAAAAGTAATGGGTACTGTTCAAAAATGTTTTTATCGTCAAATTCGCTTATTCAACAGCATTTCTGAACAGACATTATTTTGCCTAGCGACAAGTGAAATAGAATATTCCAACCGATAACGAACCTTATGCAACTGATATAATGAAGAATTTAAACAAGGGGGTAGTCACAACCTGTAGTGATAAAATGTTATTGACATTATTTTAACTTTACCACCTTGTTTGTTTATGATATTACTGTCTATAGTTTATTAGTTTTATATCTTTGATATGCCATTCACCTAAGTGTTTACCTGACATATCTGCCAATTTGTACACCAGAGGAGATTTTTTTGAAATAACTTTACATTTTATGTATTTAGGAGCTAATTTTTTGCTAAAGTATTTGTCCTTTGATTATATACATGTCTAGATGGAGTGTTGCGCTGCATTCACAATAAAAACAACAGGCCAGATTTGAAGGGCTTGTGTGCGTATTACACACACATGCAAGCGTTGCCTACGGGCGCGCGCATGACGTGGAAGCGTTCTGAGTGATACCAGCCCTTGAATGTTTTCCATAAAAGGAGGGAAAATAATTGTGTATTGATTTTGAGAATTGTAATTTGTATTAAATTTAAAGTCAGTCAATATGTATTAGAGTTTTTGCTTTTGAGTTACTAGGTAAAATATATGTTGGTGAAAAAGGGAATTGCTATTAAAGCTTATCTATTCTTAATACTTAACAATAATTTGGTTAATATCAACAAATTATATTTAATTTAATTACTATATTTTTAACTAGATGTTCCCCGCAATTTCTCAAAATCATGTTTTTATATCGTTCTCGTTGAGAACTCAGAGAAATGTAGCTTCCGATTAGTAAAAGAATTTTCAGAATCGGTTCAGAAATTCCGGAGATTAGCGCGTTCAAACAAACAAACACTTACTTTCATTATTATCATCCATGGAGCGGCAAAATCGACACGCATATCAGATTTTAAATAAAATAAATAATATCTACCACCTTACATTTCAAAAATTATACTTTATAAACATAATATATGATATGTATTATCCAGCACTATAGCTAAGTTGAATTGGCTTGAATTCTCGAAATATACTTTTTCGATCATGATTGAACAATTTGTAAATTGGCTAACACTCACATGGGAAATTTAAATTCAATTAACAGGCTACCCTGTAAACATTCCGTCAAAATGGTGGTCGAACTTTTGATAAAATTTCACTGAGTTAATTTAATTGTTTCTTTACAATATAGTCATTTAAAGTTTACTTACCGATGATAGGTAATTTTTTTTTATTGATTTCAATCTTCCAAAGTAATTCCTGCACACTTATAACATGCAAAACGTCATTTTTATACGCCACTCAATACGTGTTTACCGTACAATGACAGTAACGTCACTGATCGGCCGCGACGAGCTTAGTCTCTTACAGTTAAATACAATTTTTTTGGACGTTTAGACGCTCGAACTCTCTATCTAGACATGTTTATAATCAAAGTATTTGTCTTTGTCACTGAGATAATAGGTTCGGGCCCCATAATTAATGTTAATATAGAGTTATTAAGAGAGATAAATATAGAGTTAATGTTTTAACAATCAATACAATTAGATAGATATAATCGGAATACAAGGGCTAGTTCGCGAGCACGTTAGGGCGTGGGCTCTTGAGAGTTTGGTCGGTGATGCCTCCAGAAATAGGAGACACTTAACTTCAGTGGCGGACGCAGCAGAAAAAGGCTGGGCTCGAGGCGCGCGCTGTTCTTATAGCCGCGCGCGGAGTAGCGGGGAGACGCTCGCCTGCTCGCGGGGAACGGGGCAGTGTAGCCACGTTACAAGAGTTACATGTGCATTGCCTCCCTTAGATAGACTCCCACCACCTCACAAGCCTTCCGCCCTCTCTCTTACACGCAGAAACACATCCTATCAAAAGACAGCCTTTCCTATGCCTGCTTTGCAAGCCTGTAACCAAGATCAGACCGTCAGATACTTCAAAGATAAGTTACCTTACTTACCTTAGTAAGACATTTTGTTTTCTTATTTGAAACTGTAAATTTAAATAAGTAATTTCAAAACCTTTTATTACAATTTGTTAAACCAACGCCAAATTACAAAGGTGTTTGACGAACAGTTATTAAAATTAATTAAGAATGTTCTAGACACTGCGCAGCAACGTTTCCAAATAGTTTTAATGATGTAAAAGTTCTAGAAAGTCTGACACACGCGTCCGTTATCTACCCTCTAACTAAGTTTTATGATTAAGTTAGGTGTATGTTTAAAAAAATACATTACATTACATAATGAGTACACTGTTTTTAGACTTTCGCGTTTTTAGTTGTCTACCCGTGACCACGAGCGGTATAACCCGTTCGAAACGTCGGAATGTAGAAGGTATCGTAACCTTATTCATTTTAAATGCCGTATACAACAAAAAACGTGAGAATAATTAGTATAATTTTAAGTGTTTTGTTAAACGTAAAGCTCTGTTTAAAATACGTTTTTATTAGCTTGTCTTATAGATTCAAAAACGGTGAATTCAATCCATCATCATCATCAGCCTATCGCAGTCCACTGCCGGACATAGGCCTCTCCGATCTCGCACACCACTCAGATCGATTTTGGGCTTCTCGCATCTTGCTCTTGCCAGCCATCTTGCAATGGAATTAAGACAGCACAAATATCAAGAATTGATGACGATACTATAATTGAGTTTATCCAACTATCCCTATTATTACTACTTCTATTATATTGATCCCTGACCAGGATCTACAAAATTAACAGATTATTCCATGCATTAATTGATTACGATATACGACATTCTAAAATGTGTAGCAAATGTAACGTATATACATGTTATTTTTTACACTTAATACAAATAAATATAGATTTTATTATTGACTAAAAAACGGAAAAAAACATGTGTACCTTTAAAATAATTTATACAAAATGAACTTTTCACAATTTCTGTCAGCAAAATTTTTAGAACAATTGACATCCACCGCGCATTTTAATTGCAATTATTTTAATTTTTTTAGTAAGGCCTATTAATAAACTTGAATTGTTTTGTTTTTAAATTCATCATCATCTACCTATCGCAGTCCACTGCTTACATAAGGCCTATCCGATTACACGCCACTTGGTTCGATCCTTGGCAGAAATTGGTTGATTTTTAAACTGTCAATTATTAATTCTAGTTGTCGTTCAATCAAAGTTCTTTAAATTACAAAGTCCGTTTAACAACCGAACTACCACAAAAGTTACAACATAATTACCGCTGAAAGCAGCCTCATTATTTAAACAGGTTGTAAATTTACCACAAATGATTGACATAAATATTCAGTGCGCTCGTTGTTATTGTAATCTGATATATAACCTGATAGTAATTGTAAAACCAATATTCGATTGCATATCGCAGTGATATTGCAGTGTTTATTTATTAGGGTTCCGCAGTTCATGACTCGGAACCCTTATAGATTCGTCATGTCCGTCCGTCTGTTGTATAAACAGGGCGTCTCTCTAAAAGCTAAACGGCTGGCTCAAAAGATCTGAAAAAAATCATTACAGTAGTCCATGTATTGAATTTTAAAAGAAAAGTATAGCCGTTATGATTACCTTCTTATTTCACGAGTTATAGGGGTCTACCTTGTAAAACTACGTGCAAAAATAAGTAAACATAACAATTATTGGACACGATTTTAAATCTACTTACTGTTATGGTTGACTACGGGACCCAATTCTATACGTGGCCTGACGAGCACTTGGCCAATTTTTTTTATAATTCATTTGCAGTAGATATCAATACACTAGGAAAATATTCGTCACAAAATGCTCCTACAAGAGCATCACTATAATCTGAAGCTTTTAATAACCTACAAATGGACATCGTTCTCTCCACAGAAAGAAAGATCTTCGTACTTTTCCAAGCTAGTCATATTTATTGGTGTTAGAATTGTTTCAAGTTTTCCTTTTCCTTGTGGCATTGTTGTCGTCCAGAGTATAAATAAATAAATATTTCGGACATCTTACAAACAACGTCATCGAGCCCCAAACTAAGCAGAGCTTGTATTGTGGGTACTAGATAACTGATATAAATTCATAAACATACTTTTATTTTGTAAACTGTATTGTACAAATAAATATGGATAAACACCCAGACTCTGAAACAAATATTTGTGGATCACACAAATATTTGGTCTGACCCAGGAATCAAACCCGAGACCACTTGATCAGCAGCAGCATACGCTTACCAATAGACCAACAGGGCAGTCGAGTTTGCTTTCATAGTTAACGCTTCCGACAAGAGTGCTGACTAGGGAATGTAATATCGCGACGAAATCGCTAAGTCGAGATCACGAATGATCGGGATCTTGCGAGATCGGGATTGCATTCCCTAGTGGTGACTATTATATATTTTATCCACAAAGACGGAAGTAAGAAGAAAATAATGAATGACAAACCCTTAAAACAACCGCATAACGTGACATATTTTTCATGTACCGTGTCATCTTATTATCAAATCTAGAACCAAGCGGGTTCATTGATAGAAAAAATAAAACATTCTTTTCCGACTTCCTGTAACACTTTTCTGTCCCTTTTCACGATAATCGTTATCCGCACTTCCATACTGACATTATATATTCGAAAGTGTACCAATCTGTCTGTCTGTCCGTCACGCTTTCATGGCTTAACCACCGTACCGATTACATTGAAATTTACCATGGAGTTTTTTTACCAATTTACCCTTTACCAAACACGGGAACCGTTTGCAAAAGCTTGTTAACACATAAAATCTGTTCTTTGTTCCCGATCTCAAGTCGACGTGGAGTGATTCAGTCATTGCATATATCATTTCTTACGAAGGGTGTTTTTATTTTCGTCTCTAATAATATCCTCGCCGAGAGGATAACGCATAAAATATTATTTCTCATAGAGCCTGAATACTGTTCATTGTTTTTCGCGTTTATAAACTGCTAACCACCGAAAGTATTTGGCTTTTTATATAAGTGATACTATGTACAATTCATTTCTTATAAGAATAGAATTGGCAATCCTCCATCTTGTCCTGTAATTGTCAACAACTTCCTTATATTTTAGCGTGGTGTGCAAAAAAAAATGAGAATTTTCAATTATAAAACTGTATTACACATTTTCAATATTACTGATATTGTTATCTGAAACAGTTTTTTTTTAAATAAATACCAACACAAAGTCTATTAGGAAAAATTATAAACTATTTATATATATATATATTTTGGTGTTTATGCTACCGCTACATTTCCAGTGAAGAAAGTCACAAATCCAGTCACATGCTTATCTGAAACGCATTGTATTTAAGCAGACTAAATAGTACCAGTATTAACTTGATTAAAGGCGCACGTTATCAACTAAATTATCATCATCTTACTGTCCTTTATTTTTCTCAGATTATAAGAGGTCTGCTACTAGTTCAAATTGAATATCAGTTTAACAAACTATTCTCAAAGAATATTACATTAAACTAGATAAGCCCGCGGTGTTTCCCGACTGTGTTGTTACATATCATGATAATGCCGCGAGGCAATGCTAGTCTAAAAAGCGGCCAAGTGCGAGTCGGACTCGCCCATGAAAGGTTCCGTATCAGCAAGTAACATCATATAAAAGTTCTTGTAGTTCGTTGTAACTTAGATCGATGTTTTTATATTAGTGTATTGGTTGAATTAAAGGTAAATTTCGTTTTACGATTTATGACGTACATATTAAAAAAAACTACTTACTAGATCTCGTTCAAACCAATTTTCGTTGATAGTTTGCATGGTAATGTACAACATATATTTTTTTTAGTTTTATCACTCTCTTATTTTAGAAGTTACAGGGGACACACATTTTTCCACTTTGGAAGTGTTTCTCGCGCAAACTATTTAGTTTAGAATAAAATGATATTAGAAACCTCAACATCATTTTTGAACACCTATCTATAGATACCCCACACGTATGGGTTTGATGATGAAACATTTTTTGAGTTTCAGTTTCAAGTATGGGAACCCCCAAAATGTATTTTTTTTTTCTATTTTTATGTAAAAACCTTAATGCGGCTTACAGAATAAATCGACTGACCAAATTTCAACAATATAACTCTTATACTTTCGGAAAAAATTGGCTGTAACATACGGACGGACAGACAGACAGACAGACAGACTTGACGAATCTATAAGGGTTCCGTATTTTGCCATTTGACTACGGAACTCTAAAAACTAGCTTAAATTACATCTTACGTCATCAGTTATCTACCAGTGATAGTTCCGTCAAAATCTATTCAGCCATTTCAAACTGACGGACAGACAAAAATTTTCTTTTCTCTCTTTTTAATGTAAGTGCCGTATATAGAACTTTCGTGTGCATTTAATGGACAGCTATTTCAAATTAAAAACAGACACTTCAATGATATTTGTATATTGTATAAAGATTGTTGCAGTCGTCCATTTAAGAACGCATGGCGCCATCTGTTATTGAGTAAAGGAATTAATTGGCCACCTCGAAAGGAGTTTTTAAGATTTTTGGATTGTACTCGTGCTTTCTATCAGGTCGAGTAGTCTCTTTGGCAGACATTGAAACAAAAATCTGACGGGTACACAGGACGAAGACATGGATCTATTCTAAGATAATAAATTGGAATGTAACTCTGTCTGTTTGTTACACTTCTCAGCTTAACTGATGCACCGATTTCAATGAGAATGGTGGTCACCACTTTTGAATTGTGTTTATGCTTTCTATCAGGCAGAGTCAAGTCACTTTGACAGGCTTAAAAGATGGAGATACTTGATTTTTGAGGAAGTTTACTTTTTACCTCGATTAACAAGATACAAACGAGTGGAGCCGTGGCCAAAGCTAGTAGTCTATACAAATATAAACCTTCAAGATATGGTTCGACGCAGTGGTAGCGTATGCGACTGCTGTGCTTGAGGTCTGGGGTTTTATTCCCGGTGTTTGTGTGATAGGTGTAGTGTATGTGTCAGTGAGTTATTCATTCACACGTTCACTGTGAATGAATGAGGTGTCACTGAGTTATTTATTCACTCGTTCACTGTGAATGAATGAGGTGTCACTGAGTTATTCATTCACTCGTTCACTGGGAGTAAGTGAGAAGGAAGCATTATGTCGTCTCGAGAGTGTGCGTGCAGTCGTGACACGGGGCACTCGATTGTTAGCGACGATAGCTAGTGGACCCATGCGACTGTGAGTCGACAATATAGAAGGAAATACTACATTCGGCAAATATTTTTTTCGGAGTTTGGGTATTTTCTATGTATAAATTGTATTTATTTACAAAAAAAAAAGGATGTTAATGTATTTATATCAGTTGTCTAGTACCCATAATACAGGCTCCGTTTAGTTTTGGATTAGATGGCGTTGAGTGTAAGATGTACGAAATATTTATTTATTTAATAATTATATTTATATATTTTGTCCTCCTTGCCTTAAATAATTAGTTTAATTTCAGGTTCAATTTCACTTGATATACAATATCACCTTACAGCCCCGGGTCAACAGTTAATTTGTAACTCAATACTATTATTATTGTCCGTGTGGTGACGGATTAAGAATACAGAGTGTCACCACCGATATTCATCCCGCGGATGTCGTAAAAGGCGACTAAGGGATAAACTACGCAAGATAACAACAATGCAAAGAGAAGGAAAACTTGAAACCAACCCTATACCAACCCGTCTGGCCAGCGAGGTATAGTAGGCCAAAACCTCCTTTCTAAGGAGAGGCCTATGTCCAGCAGTGGACTGTTGAAGGCTGTTGATGATGATGATGACTATTATTATACAAAAACTTTCCGTTACGCAGTTTTATCCTAAATATCGTTTTATATATTCGAGATTATGTAATTTATAACTTAGAAGAAATTTTATATATTTTATCTTGCTCGGAAATTTTGTCCCTGCTATCAAATATATAAAGCACGTATTAATCTTAATGTGGTTGAGTGAAAATCATAACATAGTTTACACAATTATGTGGCATAGTTTTGTTGGCGATCATCATCATATCGACTATATCGCTGTCATTGTATTTTAGACTGACGTATTTATAAATATTTCGAACTGTTCTTCTTCTTCCGAGCCCTTATTCCCAAGTTTATTTGGGGTCGGCTACTAGTTCAACCGGTTTTACCTGAATATCAGTTTTTCCACGGAGCGACATAAGGGAGAACTGAAATTCGAAGGTTGAACTAGCTGTCAGTAAATTTAATGGCACTGACTTCCCAATAAAGATTGACATAGATGTTCATGACTACCGGGACCGACGGCTTTAGGTGTTCTCCGAGGCACAGGCGTGATTCACTTCCAAACTCCGGGCTGTTAGGAATTTCCTAAGAAAACCCAAAAACACTTTTCGGACTGACCCGGGATTTGAACCCGAGACCTCTTGATTAGCAGTCGCATACGGTATCCACTAGACACACGAGGCAGTTCCAGTTTTATAAATATTTCGAATATAAATCAAATAATATTTCGAAACACACAACGCCATCTAGATTCAAACTAAACAGAGGTTGTTCTATAAAAGCCAGATTGACTGATATATTACTTATTTACTTTTTATTGTGAAACATTATTTTAACATTACACATTATACATAGAAAACACCGAAACTCCGAAGTAAATATATGTAGATCATACAAACACTTGGTCCGACACAGGATTTAACGAGACCTTTTGGTCGGCAGTTGCATACGCTTACCGCTAGACAAACGCGGCACTGACTGCCACTGTAAAGTAATAATTTAAAGTTACAAAAATAAATTTGAGCTTGTAGGTTTTAGGGCTGAAACTACGTTATGCGGACGCCCGCGACGGCAACCGTCGCGTGGCTACGCGCGTGGACACGTGGGGGACTCTGTGGGAACGTTGCGGAGAAGGATTATTTTATTTACGCAGTGTCACTAGTTCAATTTTAATGGTGTGCATGTATATTTGTGTCGATGAAAAACTTAATATATTATTACGAAACAAAACGACGACTAGCGTGCATGGGTGCGGTGCGCGGCACCCCGTGTCGGACGTCCGCGCGGGACCTCGCGACGTAGCACTTTTAAAGGCCCTATTATAAAATTTTCAAAATTCACATGCTTCTACTTTTCTTTATTTACTAGCAAAATAAAATTTAAACGTCTACAAAAAAAGTTCTTATCTTTAATCTAAAGATTCCAGATAACGAATTCACATTAATTTCCAACTAACGAACAAACACTAAAACCGTACAATTGTACTATTAATACATCATATTTTGTCACAAAACACAATATAAAAAATATTGTTAGTACCGTGTTACTACACTTATCGGCCCCATATTTCCTGTGAGGGGTCAACTGAAAGTCAAGGACAGGTCTGTTTAATATCTACTTTTAGTGAAGTCATGGAAGGTAAAAATCTGGTTTTACAAGCATAAATAAATATGTTGTGTATCGTGTGGTGACGGATTAAGAATACAGAGTGTCACCACTCCTATTCATCCCGCGGGTGTTGTAAAAGGCGACTAAGAGATAAACTACGCAAGACAATATCAATGCAAAGAGAAGGAAAATTTGAAACCAACCCTATAGGTAACATCCCGTCTCGCCAGCGTGGTATAGTAGGCCAAAACCTCCTTTCTAAGGAGAGGCCTATATCCAGCAGTGGACTGTTGAAGGCTGTTGATGATGATGAATAAATATGTAGTAGAGCCACACTGATTTCAGTAAGAACTGGCTGGCTCACCCGGGGTTGCACTACCCTCTTATCTATCTGTCTAACTTAAAACGACAGCAATCGTTTCTAAATGCAACACCGGAGGCCTATAATGCAGAAGATTCATCAATAAACCACAGCAAAAGTGGTAAAGTTATTTGGTTTTCGGCTAATGGGCTACGAAAACAATTTTGAAAATCTTCGACCAATAAGAAGCCACGATATTTGTGGGGGTAATGGGCTATGATAGAAATATTTCCTAGATTTCCCGCGAATAAAAACCTAGTCTCTAATAAAGTAAAAACAATGAACGAAATATAATTTAAATTTTATTAATCACTGAAATATTATATTCAACGAAATGTCAAGACGGATCCTAACCTAAGTAATCCACATTGTAAACATAACACCTTAACGCACAATATAAGGTTTCATATAAGTAATCTAATTGGCACCAAACCCACGTATTTTTTTCATATCAGAATAAACAGACAAGTAAATAACGAAACCGATATAGATCTGACATAGTTTGAATAAAATATGAATACGATAAATGTATTAACACGGGCTGTTTATTAAATTTATAAATTTGACAGTTTTGATATCGGAAAACAACACCTGTGAACAAACTATTACTTTATTTTTTAAATTTAATTGACAAATAATAACCTGCGTAAGATGGCTGGCAGGAGCTGGATGCGAGAAGCCCAAAATCGATCACAGTGGTGTGCAATGGGAGAGGCCTAGGTCCAGCAGTGGACTGCGATAGGCTGATGATGATGATGATGACAAATAATTGATCTTTGTACATCATAGCAACAACTATCTTTAGCCCGCAGCTATGCCCGCGTTTATATCGGTTATCGTGCTAAAAGTAGCCTTTTCTTTCTCAGACTTTACACTATCGGGGCACAAAATTTCATTTAAATTCCTAAACCACTGCATCAACATCAGCATCAGCATCAACAGCCTTTAACAGTCCACTGCTGGACATAGGCCTCTCCTTAGAAAGGAGGTTTTGGCCTACTATACCACGCTGGCCAGACGGGTTGGTATAGGGTTGGTTTCAAGTAACAGTGCGGCAGCACGGGACCCTTACCTTCCGACTGACGCAGGTTCTTTCCGGGCATGGTTGCTTCGGAAAGTACCTGCACTCGGTCGCCAGGAGGGAATTGAGTCCCGCCTGCCACCACTGCGACTGCAGTGAGGATTCGGCTCATCACACGCTGGCGGTCTGCCCCGCATGGGAGACGCAGCGCCGGGTCCTCACTGCAGTCATCGGAGGGGATCTCTCGCTGCCGGCCGTCGTTCGTTCCATGGTCGGCAGCGAGAGCTCATTTACCGCGGTCGCAACCTTCTGCGAGGACGTAATCACGCAGAAGGAGCCTCCTCCTACACGGAGAAGCGCGGAGAGGGTACACTGTGTGGTTTTTAGTCGGTTCAAGTCCGACACACCACCCCGCCGTAACCCCCGGTGGGGTGACGGTCCATGATGATTTTCCACACATAAAAAAAAAAAAAAAAAAAAAAAGGGTTGGTTTCAAGTTTTCCTTCTCTTTGCATCGATGTTGTCTTGCGTAGTTTAATGTTTGTATATTTTACCACTGCACCAGTGGTTTTTGAGTTTATCGCGAACAGACACACGCGTTATTTAATATGTAGCGTGTAATATGTTATTACTATGCGAAATACGATCTTTTACTTAGCTAAAATTCCGTGAAGTTATTTACTACACAACTTTCTGTTTTGTATGATTCAAATTCTAAAATGTCTCTGAAAGGTTTACCTTCTTCTAACCGGAGAGCAGTCCCTCCATCGGTCACAAATGTACACCTAATATCCTTCAACATAATCCATCAAAGTTTATCTATAAAAGATCACAGACAGCGATAAGACCGTTTATTGTACTCTCAATAAATATTGTGTTTAGCTATGTCAAGAGCTAAGCGGTTTTGAACAAATATTTTCTTAATTGAAAATATATTTTACTCAAGAATATATTTAATATTAGTATCAATGATCTTTTACTATTAATCTGATAGCTTTATAAATTCATTTATGTTTAACTTATAGAAAGTTATTTTCGGTGCACGATTTTTTTTTCCATTTTAGAGTTTTGTGGTCTGAAAGGAATGATAGATAGTGCTAGGAGTGTTTCAAAAGTATTTTTTTTTAATGGAAACTAAAATTTACAGTTTTAAGCATATGTTTGATGGATATAATCAAAGCAGTGATTGCCTGACATACAGCATCAACATCATTTAGTAACAAAAAATCGACCAGACTTTTGAGTGTCTCAATGTAATAAGATGAAAGTATTTAAGGTATTATAGCTACGCTAATATCAGGACGAACGTACTACGTGAAGATACCAACCAAAAAAAAATCGGCCAAGTGCGTGTCAGGCCACGCATAGTTCCGTAGTCATCCACAATGTCATGTGGATTTCAAATTAAGCCCATTAGATATTTGTTATGTTTACTCATTACTTCTTTATTTTTGTACGAAGTTTTCCAAGTGAGTGCATTTCACAAGTTAGGCCCCTATAACTCCTGAAATAAAAATGTTATCAAAACCGCTATAGTTTTTCTTGAAAGTTCAATATATGGACTACTATCGTGAATTTTTTCAGATTTTTTGTGCCAGCCGTTTGGCTTTTAGAGGAGGGGGGACGCCCTGTTTTTGCAAAATATTGCGCTTCAAAGTTGAATAACTCGCAAACGGATACCTAAATCGAAAAATAGTTTTAGCAACCTCATAATGTTTTTAAAAGACCTATCTAATGATACCCCACACGATGGGGTAGACACAAGAAAAAAAAAACATCCCCACTTTAAGTGTAGGGGAGGTACCCCAAATAAAAATGTTTTCATAATTTTATTGTAGCACTTTGTCGACGTAGTTACAACACATATTCATGCAAAGTTTCATATATCTAGCACCAACCGTTTGGCCAGTAGATAGAGGACGGACGGACGGACGGACAGACGGACATGACGAATCTATAAGGGTTTCCAGTTATGAACTTTGGAACCCTAATGATAGCTAGGCTTACTCAAAACGTTTACAAGCACAAAGAACTTTTAAATTACCCTTATAATATGTCCTTACAGCTAAAATGGATAGCTATTTTGTCTTTACAACCATATCTTCATCTATTAATCCAAGATAAATAACGTTAGGAAGACCCTCATAATAGGGTTGCTTATGGCTTGCTATTGAGATGAAATAATATTAATATAGAACACTTGTATTGGCACTTACAATTTCTTTCAATAGACTGGAACATAATATTGAATGTGGCGTATTTGTAAAGATGTGTGCGAATTTCGGTATTTCGGAACTATAGACTAGATGTTTATATGTAATACTACAATTTGTAGGTTAAATTCCTAATAGCTGCCCGGAGTTTGGAAGTTTGGCCTTGATTCACGCCCGTGCCTCGGAGAGCACGTAAAGACGTTGGTCCCGGTTGTCATGAACATCTATGGCAATCGTTATTGGGAAGTCAGTGCCCTCAAATATACTGACAACCAGTTCAATCTTCGAATTTCAGTTCTCCCTTAGGGTTGCCGAGGTCCGATGCCAGTCGCTCTGTAGAAAAACTGGAATTCAGGTTAAACCGGTTGAACTAGTAGCTGACCCCAAATAAACTTGGGAATAATGGCTAGGAGGATGACTACAACTTGTAGGTTATTTTTTGTGTAATTCATTTTTCACTTTTGTTTGGCTCCCTGCGCGTTTGTATTTTTTGTAAAAAAGACAACTCCCGCATTAGAAATACAAATTCTGTGTCGCAGAATACTTCACAAACATACACAAAGAACACCCAGACCCAGAACAACAATTTGTGAATCACACAAAGTTGTGTCCGACATGGGATTAAAAACCAACGACACTTGGCGCAGTAAAAAGCGACGTAGCGACCGCCTAAGCAACACTGTTCAGTCAAACCCTTTAAAAATAAGATTTTTGTATGTTCTACCTTCCTTATCAAAGTTTGTTTATGTTCTTCCTTATCAAAAATATATCTATACCGAATTTCATTTAAATCTAATTAGCGGTTTAGACGTAAAAATTACAGACGGAGTGAGTTTTACATTTATGTTATAACATTAGTAGGGACATCGATAAAACATTGCATAAAGCAGACTTATTCTACTTCTGATTCCACGGGGCATGGGCATCTTCTAAAGTCCGAAACAACAATTAGTCCTGTGATACACGCATCTGACGGCTTACTGCAACCGTCGAAATAACTTATTGCTTACCCAGCCTCTGTTTTCGGGTCGTCTTTCAAATCCTCTATGGCCACATCGACCAATATTTTTACGAATAATATGCATCTGATGGTGGACTCAATAACTAGACTATATTATAATTTAGGAAATAAATTTATTACTAGATTTTATATTAAGACATAATTATTATCTTAGGCTTATAAGTCTAGAGAATTGTTTACGCGGTTGCCAATCAAAAGATCGCAGTTGTGCGGTCAGTAGCCCTTTAACCCGTGCATGGGTGGAGGACCTGAAGGTCACCAATATCACGCTATTAGGACGACGGCAGAGAGTGTCGGTCATCAGGATAATTAGAGGGTATCGCACGATCACTTTTGAGGTGACGAGTCTCCTGGCTTAAACTCTACAATAAGACCTGGAGGCAAGAGTACTTTCGGCTCTATATCAGTGGGGCAAGGAGGCGTAGGAGTTAGGTATTAGTCCCGAGACTCCAGAAATCGAAGATCAGCAGTCCCTACTCCGCTAGGTCCTCGTCGAGGAATGGAAGGAACGATTTGGACTTGGAGGATTTCCTCGAGATGCGTCAAGGCAGCCTCTCATACCGGTTGACACAGATGGTCGCGGGAAAGGGATGCGTCGGAGCTCATATGTGTCTGATCCGTAAGGAGTCAACGCCTGAGTTGACACTCAGGCAATGACTCCAGCGCCCTGTCCACGGTCCGACCATCGTAGTGGTGACCCACTACGATGGTCGGACCGTGGACACGGCGCTGGTAGAATGTCAGAAGTGGGAGCTCTCGCTCCATAACATGATTGCGGCCATGATACGGAGCGAGAGCGCGTGGAACTCCGCTGTCTCTTTCTGTGTACAAGTTTTGGCTGTTCGGTTCTGAAATGCGAAAATAAAAATCCCAAAACTTGATCGCAGCGCCACCTACCGGGTCCAAATGTGAATCTTAACTATTCTCAAACCCACTTGAATACACTCAAAAAATTTCATCAAAATCAATTCGGCTGCTTAGAAGAAGTTCAATTCAAACACACAAACAGAAGATTTATATATATAAAGATTTTATTTTTCACCTATTTACACTGCTACCTCATAAAATTCATCTAGTCAAGAACCCTTAGAAAATACGACACCAGTTGGCAGTTTATGTCACATGTCGAACGTCACCGCTGGGACCCGTTCAGTCAAAGGCACGGGTTTGATGAGCAAACATCGGTGACCCGGTCACTCTTCATTGACGCGCCATCGTATTAGCATCGACAGGGTTGCCACTTTTGCATACTAATTTCTACCATAATTTCTACCAACCCAGCTAAAAAACTATTACAATGCAAGTTATGAATAGTTAATGTTCTTTTTATCATAGGTAAATTTTATCCCATAGTAAAACTTAGGTATGTAAAACTTTAGGTAAAACCGAGTGGCCTTAGATGATAGGGCGAACAACGACGGCGCGGTCAGAACCAAGATGGGTGACCGCTTATGGCATGATATGTTATGAGCGTTTCCGTGATTCGGAGAACACGTTAAGCAGTCGCTCCCAGTTGTTATTATAAAATGAACACTTATATACTTGGGTGCAGCACAAACAAATAAAACAAATGTACAAAACGCTCGCTCGTATTGGACATAGGCCTCTCCTTATTAAAGAGGTTTTGGTCTACTATATTTTGACTGCCTTGTTGGTCTAGTGGTTGGCGATTGCGGCTGCTGATCAAGAGGTCTCGGGTTCGATTCCCGGGTCAGACCAAATATTTGTGTGATCCACAAATGTTTGTTTCGGAGTCTGGGTGTTTTTCTATGTATAATATGTATGTAATTACAAAAAAAATGTATGTTTATGTATTTATATCAGTTGTAAAGTACCCATAACACAAGCTCTGCTTACTTTGGGACTAGATGATGTTGTGTGTAAGATGTCCAAAAATATTTATTTATTATTTACTAGCTTTCCGCCCGCGGCTTCGCCCGCGTGGAATTCGTATATATCGCGCAATACGGTAAGGGTAGATTAAACAATCTTACATGATTTTATGTTTGATATTAAGGAACTTAGACACAAACTTTCGTCCCGTATTTCAAAATTTCGTTTAAAAATAATTTTATTTGTAAAAGATAAAAATTTTAAACCAAAAACTTAGTTTTTTTGAATTATTCGCATATAATTTGAGGTTATGTGAAAAAAAGTGTAAATAAAAAATCGGCCAAGTGCGTGTCAGGCCACGCACAGGAAAGGGTTCCACAGTCACCCATAATGGTACGTGGATTAGAAATTGTATCCAATGGATAATTGTTATGTTTACGTATTAATGCGTTAATTTTGTATGACTTTTCCAAGTAAGCACATTGTAGAAGTTAAGCCTCTATAACTCCTGAACTAACAAAGTCATCTAATTCGTTATAGCTTTCATTTAAAGTTATTACATGGACCACTATCATGTATTTTTCCAGATTTTTTGAGCCGGCCATTTAGCTTTTAGAGGGGGGGACGCCCTGTTTTTACAAAAAAAGTGGCCTTTAAAGTGGAATTTCTCGCAAACGGATACCTAAATCAAAAAATGGGTTTAAAGATCGTCTTAACAACCTTTTAATGTTTTTAAAAGACCTATATAATGATACCCCAGATGATGGGGTAGCTGCGAGAAAAAAAACATCCCCACTTTACGTGTAGGGAAGGTACCCTAAATAAAAATATTTTTCATAATTTTATTGTAACGCTTTGTCGACGTATTTACAATACATATTCATGCAAAGTTACATATTTCTAGCACTTACCGATTGGACGCTAAGGAGGACGGACGGACGGACGGACAGACGGACATGACGAATCGATAAGGGTTCGAAGTCATAAACTTCGGAACCCTAAAAATTGTAGATCTTTTGATTACCTACAACTTTGCCATTTAACTTTTTTCCATAAGACTTGTAGTTTTGCCGGAAATCGAGATAAACCGTTCTTTACCCTTTGTTTTATATATTTAGCCATCCAAAGTGACACTACCCTGCCTGATGGAAAGCATTAGCAGAATCCAAGAGTCGGGGCTACTACACTTGCTGCGAATGCAGACAATAATGTATGGCGGCCCACACTATGACGGCTTAGTGAGATGCTTTTTCACGCCCCGCTTAAAGAACCCGAAAACCTCCCCCCCTACCCCTTCCCGACCTCAGATCGCCCGTAAATTATTTTTCCTTTCATTTTTTTAATATTCTCCTCTTTTTCCAATAGGTTTCATCCTACTATAATTTTATTTTTTTTCAAAAATTATCTACCCTGGTCTACTGGTCTATATGTCATTTACAAACTATCATTATGGTTGCCATGCAATTGTGTTATGCCTAGCAACCTGTGAAGTTTTGACAGGAGATAAACAGTGTGGATGCGCCATTTTGGCCTTTTGTTAATTGTCACGCTAAGCTGATTGATGAACGCGCCAATCCTAGCCACTGTCCTTCCTGGTATACCTCGGCCGATGTATCTTGGCGGGCCAGAAGTTCGCGCAGATGGTTGCGCAATGACTGTTTTTAGACCAATATAGTGTCATGAGGCGAAGTACGGGGGACGGTGGTCTAGGCTAGAGATTGACCATCAGTAAACACAATCGACCCTTTATTCGATCAAATATTGTAATCGATTAGTCTTATTTAGAAGTTACTGCTTCTTGTTTGTACGAGATATTAAACGAAATAGACTTACGAATATTAGTGAATTTTATAGTTAATAAACGAGATTTTGACTTTAAAAAAAAAACAAACTAATGTTTGTTTTTTTCTCAGTTGAAAGACATAATTTACTTAAATATCAGTTATCTAATAACGTGTACTTATGTAACGACTGTTTGAGAAAATTTAAAACATCCTTATAAAATCGAAAAAACAAAAAAAAAAGACTTAATTTCAATCGATTTGAATAGATATCGATCAAACAACATCCTCAGGCACGCGTATTGGACATCCCTTTTTGGTTACTTCGTGCTTATTCGGCAATGCTCGGTACACGGTACTCTGTCTCTGTCACATGTTAGCATTGGTGTCGTGTTCGTGTCGCTATCTCGGTCTTGAGCACAGTCGGTTACAAAAGTTTTCGTTGATATTGTCATTCATTGTTTTTATTATTGTTAAGTTTTTTTTGTTTAGTGTTGTTTGTTTTATTTGTGTTCTTTTCAAGTGTCAGTTGGCACTTATATATTATACGCCAAACATGCCACCATAGTTGTGCGTTAAATGGCCAGGGGCAAAAAAATATCTACGATTTAACACAGTATATGAAAAAAGAAGAAGGCCTAAAAGATGTAGATAAAGTTTATTTATGAGTTGCTAACGCAACTGGTATGTCCAAACGCACAGTACATCGGATCGCAACTGAAGGCAATATTTCGGGATTACTTTCGGTATTCCGCACGCCTGGTAAAAAAAGGTCTAGATCAAAACCTATTACTGATATAGATAATTTTGACCAAGGAGTAATAAAAAGATGCATACACAACTTCCACAAAACTGAAAAAGAAATGCCGACCATATACAAATTACTAGCGAAACTCAAACGAGATATAAATTTTCAAGGTGCTAAAACGAGCCTTCAGACAATCGTCAAAAATTTGGGTTTCAAGTGGCGAAACACCGAAACCAATAGAATAGTTCTTATAGTGAAGACCGACATTCGCCTGAAAAGGATCTTGTACTTGAAGGCAATGAAAAAATACAGGGATGAAGGGTGACCAATTGTGTTCACTGACGAGTCGTATGCCCACTCATCACATACAAAAGGTAAGGCGTGGTCGATATCAAAAGGTAAGCGGATAGTGATGGTACACGCGAGGTCAGAAGCAGGCTTTGTTCCAAACGCCCTACTAATGTTCAAATCTGGAATCAAAACCGGAGACTATCATGATGACATGAATTTCACAAATTATGAAAAATGGTTACGGACTCAACTGATTCCGAAATTGAGCCCTAACTCGGTGGGGGTTATCGATAATGCTACACACCACAACAAATTAATAAATCCTGCCCCTACATTTAACGACAAAAAGACAAAAATGGAATCGTGGTTAGTAGAAAAGGACATGAGTAAGCCGCAACTTTACGATCTAATAAAAAAAAACAAAGACGTGCTTAAACGATACGTAATAGACGACCTTTTTTTTTAAAAAACAGCCACGACGTCCTTCGTTTACCCCCGTATCACCCCGATTTGAACCCCATCGAGATGGCATGGGATGCCATTAAAGGGCACGTAGCCGCTAAAAACGGCGACTGGAACGTAAACCGGACAATGGAGCTCATACGGGAGAAAGTAAATTTAATGGGTCAGGAAGAATGTAGTGCTTTATGCAGAAAAGTGAAAGAGGTCGAAGATGAATATAGGAAGAACGACCATATTATTGACGAAATGACGGAACAATTACTCATCATTAATACAGCTTCAGATTCGGAAAGTGAGTATGAAAGTGAGAACGACGATCATGATAATGAACCCATGTCAAGTACCTCACATGGTACCCAAGGGGCCGACGACTTTACGTCAGGGATTTCCGACCTCAGTGACAGTGATTAAATAAAAATAAGTGTAAATATATAATAATATTAAATGTAAATAATATTGTGGGTGTTTGTGATAAAATCTGCTAGTGTCGAAAGGTGAGGTATCGAAATTCAATCTCTAATTTATAATTTACCAGCTGATGCCCGCGGCTCCGCTCGGGTCCTAACTGTATGAAAAATAGACGTTGACTGATTCTCAGACCTACACGATATACTCACAAAATTTCATACAAATCGGTCCAGCCGTTTCGGAGGAGTATGGGAGCGAACATTGTGACACGAAAATTTTATATATAAGATTTTTGTAGCTTTCTGTCTCCAAAGTTTCTTGATATTTATTTAATTTGTACTAATTGGTCACTTATTAGGGAAATTCTTTAGGGAATAAAACAAATGACGATAACAGTTTTCTTCACGAGTGTACATGCGCTAAAGTTCGCAGAGCCTATGTTCACGTTCGCCAAGATACGCCGACCGTATTATACCTCGCAAGAAGAATGGCCGACCAATACGAAACGTCGTATTGTTATGTCAAATGTCAATTGTAAGTTGACGTTTGACCGAGAACCCCGCTGAACTCCGTGCGAATAGGCCGTGTCAAAGCCCCGCATTCAGGTCGAGCTGACGACGTGTTCGCGAGCTCCCGCATACCGCATTTACAGAAGTGCTTTCGTTCTTCGCCTCAAACCGTCGTGGAAGGTGTGTCGTTACGGACAGTGACACGCCTAGTGACTTGGGCCAAGCAGCCGGCAGGCCCAACGCGAGAAGGCGCCACTGAGAGGTTAGTTCCTATCTATTTGAACTGTCCGTCCATATTATCATGTTTTCCTAAGGGCAGTTCATGCTCCCTTTTGTTTGTCGCGAGCCATCAGTCAGCTTAGCAATCGCATTGATAGTAGTAACTACTTTGACCGCCATTTTGTAAACCCCGCATCCAAAATTTACAGTCCACTGAAACCGCAAACAGTTATTATCGTAAATCGCATATTTTTCTTTCAATCTTAACCGTTGCGTAGAACTACAACATTCCAAACCACAGTGATAGATTTTGATACCTACGATTTATGTATTTTTATAATCACCTAGCTTTGGCCTTTGTATCCCGATTATTGCAGTAAAAAGTAGCCTATGTCCTTTCCCAAGTTCAGTTCTATCTTCATACCAAATTTCATCAAAATCGGTTTAGTGGTTTAGGCGTGAAAGCGTAACAGACAGACAGACAGACAGAGTTACTTTCGCATTTATAATATTAGTATGGATTACTATACCACGTTTTGTTTCAAGTTCTCCTTCTCATTGCAATGATGTTGTCCTGCTTAATTCGCTTCCTTAATCGCTTATTACGATATTTAAGGGATGAATAGGGGTAGCACTTCGTATTCCTAAAGCGTCGTCACCATATAATATACTTATAAATAAATATCTACTATTGACGATGAAACTTAACTTACTCGAATACTTATAAATAAATATTTCAGACCAAGGACAATAACCAGAGCTTGTATAAGGGTACTAGATAAATGATTTAAGTATACACCTTACAACCTACATATACTTTTTTTTGTAAAACATACTTAATATAAATAGAAAACACAGACTCCGAAATAAATATTTGCGGATCACAAAAACATTTGGTCCAACCCGGGAATCGAAACTGAGACCTCAAGCACAACAGTCGCTTAAGCTACCTCTGCGCCACCAAGGAAGTCATATGATACCGAGTTATGCTTCACTGTAACAATTTTTTTTTAACACTTTTTTTAAACTTTTAACAAGGTTTTTAAATAAATAATTAACAGAAACTCAAAGTGTACTGTATGAACTGCCTCGTTGGTCTAGTGTTTAGCGTATGTGTAAGCTAATCAAGAGGTCTCGGGTTCAAATCCCGGGTCGGGCCAAAAATTGTTTTTGGGTTTTTCTTAGGAAATTCCTAATAGCAACCCGGAGTTTGGAAGTTTGGCGGTGATTCACGCCTGTGCCTCGAAGAGCACGTAAAGCCGTCTGTCCCGGTTGTCATGAACATCTATGGCAATCGTTATTGGGAAGTCAGTGCCCTCAAATATACTGACAACTAGTTCAATCTTCGAATTTCAGTTCTCACTTAGGATTGCGGAGGTCCGATGCCAGTCGCTCCGTGGAAAAACTGAAATTCAGGTAAAACCGGTTGAACTAGTAGCCGAACCCAAATAAACTTGGGAATAAAGGCTCGGAAGAAGAATTAACAGAAACTCAAAAGGAAATAACAAAAATAAATAAACTGTTGCCATATCCTAGACGTTTATTACACCAGTGAATAATATACTTGTGGATCTTGTAAAGAAAAACGTTTAAATTACCTTCCTCTGCAGTTTCTACGGTGTACTTAACCAAGAAAGTTAATGTTCCTTCGTATAAGATCAACATGATAATATATTCAAGACCATTTTACTTTCCGAGGCATGCACTGTGCAATTTTTCACATTCATGCACTTCATATTTACATTGACAACATAACTTCCCATCTATGAACTTGAAGGGAATGCCTCCCTCGCATACGTAAGACCATTATTAATTCAAGCCGTCCCGGGACCCCATCCAATAAGGCGAGCTATAACTCAGATAGACGAAATTAAATTTGCAAGTAACCTTTCTCAAAAAGCTAAGACACAAGTTCGTGTAATAATTGTTACCTATTTAGAGTTGCATATTTTTAGTATAGAACTGAATATTTTAGTAGAGATGTCTTGTTTTCAAGTTTGTTTTAGTTAAATTAATTTCTTAATCGATATTGATCTTATCTATACTATCGAATTAGGAATTAAAATCGATTAAGGCTTCATTTGTTAGTTGTGTATGATTTATGAATGTGATTTATACACTCAATTGTTAGTAGTGCCAACAATGTCACCTGGTGGAACTTGTTAAGATACATTCTAGAATCAATCTCACTTGTACTCATTCCACTGTTTAAAATAATGGATTACGATAGTATTTATTGTTTATTTTATTTCCTGAGTGAGGGTGGAATTGTTTTGTTTTCACATTAGCAAGATACCCATCTAGCTAATGTAAAAAAATATGGCATATTAAATGGTATATAAAAGATCTTAAAAAGACAATTTCAAATATTTATACATCATACTACTACTAACGCATTGTTTCATAAGCTTACTAAACACTTTATGGTGCTGCAAAACAATACATTGGTCAGTTCAATTTTATACTGATATACAAGTATCACATACTTGTTTTTCTCTTTTTAACCTACTTCGCTGCTCCCCAACCTTCCGGCATTCGGTCTGCCCCCCAAACTGTGCAATTGGATAGCCGCATTCCTGCACCAGCGCCGCATTAGGGTCCTTTGCGACGGCGCGGCCTTTGACTTTCAGCAGATTACCGCTGGCGTACCTCAGGGTTCTGTGTTTTCACCTACACTGTTTCTTCTGTATATCAATGACATGTTAGCCCTTTACAATATACATTGATATGCAGATGACAGCACAGTATACGGACGATATTTTGGACATCCTATAGTTAAATCAGCGGACGCTGAGGAAAAGTTCTGAACGTTATCTCTCAATGGGGTGATGAGAATCTGGTCGAGTTCAATGCCAAAAAACAGGCTTGCGCGCTCGCCGCCAAAAAGTCTCCATTCCTTCCCCTCCCTACTTTTCAGAACACTCAGCTGCCACTGTAGGATAAGCTTGGTATCCTGGGCCCATGCCCATCCATGAGATCCCGGCAGATATCCATATATCTGCCGGGATCTCAACCGACGGGAGTACATTGAGAGTGTCACGAAGGTAGCCTCGCGGAAGATAGGCGTACTAAACAGGGTGAGACGGTTCTTCTCACCGGAGCATCTGTGCCTTCTCTATAACACCAAGGTTCAAGTACTGTTCTCACCTTTGCGATGGATTTGCGCAGTATTTGCTCGATGCTCTCGATCGGTTGCAGAGACTGGCAGTTCGTATCATAGACAGCCCCGAAGCCACCGAGTTCCTAGAACCCTTGCAGTTGCGAAGAGATGTCGCCTCTATGGACGTTCTCTATTGCCTTGACCATGGGGAGTATTGGGGAGTGTTCTGCAGAGCTCTTCCAACTCATCCCACCCTCTCCCTTCCTCTACAGAACAACACGTGCTAGCCTGGGAAGTCATCCCTTCAGAGTGGAAGATATACGCTCCAGAACTAAGCAGTTTGGATCTTCCTTCCTGTGGCGAGCAGTTAAAAACTGAAACTCTCTGCAGGCTCATGTTTTTCCTTCCTACTATGATCCCGGGTCCTTTAAGCGAGGCGTGAAAAAGCATCTCATTAGGCCGCCATAATGTGGGTCGCCATACTGCTTGTATTGCAGTGAGTATGGCGATCCCCAAATTTTGAATTTTAGTCATGCTTTCCATCAGGCATAGTAAAGTCGCCTTGGCGTTAAATAAATTCAGTACTTTATTTTAGCACTTTATCGACGTGTTAAAAACTCATACTCGTGTATAATTTGATCTTTCTAGTACTAACCGGTTGCAATGTAAGTCGAGGAAGAAGGAAACTATGTATTAAGGTTCCGAGGCGTGACTAATAAAAGTTTTTATTTGTAGGTATACCATAGACAAGAAATGTTTTATTCATTTGTAATCCATACAATATACCGTAATATACGATTTAATGGCTTATTGCCTTCTATTGCAGTCTTTAAAGAGTTTAATCTTCTCGCTTCAAAATCGCAATTTACAGTTTATTTTACGTATGACGTTAAAAACAAAAGCTTAACGTTCATCTTAACCCCGCTTTATATTTACTTTATGACTTGAACAGCGTTATTTAAAATAAGCTTTTTAGACTCTTGCTAAAACACTCTTAGGGCCACAGCACACTAGCTACTTTTAGCATCGGCGATCGGCGATTTTGCGACTGCATCGATGCTGCATCGTTTTTTAGCGTCGTTACGTCACGCTGCATCATTCGCGATCGCTACTTTCTGCTTTCAAACGCGGTATCGGAAACGCGCGTTTTAGCGACTGCTCACAGATGCTGGATCGCGTCGGCTGTAGTGTTGTCTATAATTTTTCCGATTTGTAACTTTGATTACTTATGTCTCTGATTTCCAATGATATTGCATTATTCTGTAATCTGTGGTTTTGTTTACAAATAAAAAAAATGATGAGAATCGGGTTTGGCATACGCCAAATCGATGCTACCGGCACCCGAATGTGTGCAGAGAGTAGCGTTCAGCTGTTGTGTCGCGCTTGTAAAGATGCGACTCAACCTCCGCGTTTGGCGTTTTTAAGTGTGCGGTGTGGAGCGTGCGGTCGCCGTATTTAGCTTCTAAAAAGCGACTAGTTACTGATCGCCGATGCTAAAAGTAGCTTGTGTGCTGTGGCCCTTAGCCGATGTTCACGTATTTACATAGCAACTCTGCTTTTATTGTTTTAATTCCAGGTTGTAATAAATTTACTTGCGTGATGATATCTGACGCATTTACTCAATCAGTCATCTAAGTGTAGAAATAAATGAAATTGAAGTGTGTTTGTAATTTCAAGGTACCTACATATGAAAGTTTTATAATATTTTTTTTAATAAATATATCGGACAACTTAAACATGTAATCCCGAACTAAGCAGAGCTTGTATTAGGGTACTAGACAACTGCGACTGCAGCGAGGATGCACCTCATCACACGCTGGCGGTCTGCCCCGTATGGGAGACGCAGCGCCGGGTCCTCACTGCAGTCATCGGAGGGGATCTCTCACGGCCGGCCGTCGTTCGTTCCATGGCCGGCAGCGAGAGCTCATTTACCGCGGTCGCAACCTTCTGCGAGGACGTAATCACGCAGAAGGATGCGGCGGAGAAGGCCCGGGAGGACGACATCCAATCGGACCTGATTCGCCGCCGGCGAACCGGGCGGCGGAGGCGCGAACACCTGCGCCTCATGCCGCCTTGAGTGTGGCCGCGGGTGGACGGGACGGATTTTCCCTCCACCCGCATTATGTGGCCAGCCGCGAGGGGGCGGTGTCGGTGTGTGCCGGACGCCGCCTAAGAGAGGGTCGTCGAACAGAGACGGTGCCCGCATCAGGAGCGGGCTGGCGCTGGAGCAGTTCAGAAGGGGATCCCACCCTGGACTTCTCCTCCTCCTAAACGGAGAAGCGCGGAGAGGGCACACTGTGTGGTTTTTAGTCGGTTCAAGTCCGACACACCACCCCGCCGTAACGTAGGTGGGGTGACGGTCCATGATGATTTTTCACACATAAAACAAAAAAAAGGGTACTAGACAACTGATATAAATACATAAACACCCAGACTCCGTGACAAAATTTTGCGGATCACACAAACATTTGGACCGACCCAGGAATCGAACCCGAGACCTCTAGATCAGTAGTCGCATACGCTAACCACTAGACCAACAAGGCAGTCAGATAAAGTATAATTATACGTGTGGTACTTACCTACGTCAAAATATTCTTGATTTAAATTTCTATCTGTCAGTTCCGGGTAATCTCTGAATCGATATTGACGGGGCTTTCACTAGTAAATTGCTGATGATAATGTCAGAAGTATTAAGAATATTTTTTGTATCGTATTACTCGCGGTTGTTGTGTAATGTATAACAACTGCGAATAACGCCGAGAAGCTCAGCTAATTAAATATATCTATACTAATAAATAAAATTGGAGTGTCTATAGGTAATAATAAGAAAATGGAAAAGGCAATTTTTAAAACCTGTTTGTTCCAGGTAATCTCTGTAACGGCTGGACCGATTTTGACGGGCCTTTCACCGGCAGAAAGCTGATAACATAAGGAGTAACATACCCTGTTTTCCATTTACTTGAGGTTTTTGCTAACTTTTCAATAACCTCATTAATGTGTAAATAAAGTTTTTTTTTTAACACTGAACTTAGCGCACTCTGCTGGTGCATTTGAAAACGAATTCACGTTCCAATTAAGCATCAACATAATTCGGCATTGTTCGCCACTGCGTCGCATTATGCTCTGTAATTGGAAAAATGACTAACTTCTTTTAGACTGGGTTCGATTTACTATATTTTATTATTTTTAGCGCGAACGAATCGTATTACGGTTCTGCAGACTCGGTGAGTTTGTTTCCTACTTTTAAGGCGAAAACCAGAAAAATAGATCCTGTGTAACCCCAAAGATTATTAACTGATAAACAAGGATAGGCACAAGCACCGAATAAAATAACTTCTTTTTGGTGGGACTTTTTCAACATTGGTTTTGATGAACAAAGTGACACACAATTAGTTATATAATTAATAATAATTTATTTGTTACGGCAATTACAACAGGTAACGAACAAAGTATGATAATGATGGTGATGGGATCGGCCCTTTCTCAATCCACTCTGCGGTCTCCTTCTGGAATGAAACGTTCTCACAGCAGGAAACCGCGGCTTCTCATCCCTCACCACTATCAAAGCTGGCGGTGACAGGTTTCGACCGATCTGTCTGACCAGGCTCAACGCTCGGACTCCCAAGCATCAGTTCCCCAGTGAAGTGCTACACCCAGGAGGTACTACGAACACAATAGCGGCATTAGTGGGAGGTTTCGGTAACTGCGACCTCTTCACCTTCGTAGTGAGAGTAGCCGTTTCGCTTTTGTTCGCAGTAGCAACCTTAACGCCCGCGCTTTCGAGAATCTACCGAATTAGATCTATCACTATCGTTGGCTCGGTCGTTCCTATCTAGGGGAAATGGCGTTATGGGACTGGGTAAAGTTGTTACAAGTGATTGCGACCGATGCCGCAGCCGCCTTTCCTCAGCAGCCCAACCCTCTCTCCATCCAGTTCATCTTTCGCGCATGCACGTTAATATTATTCATAATAGACTAATACTTCAGGCTTTCTTAAAAACGAATACATTATTTATCACTTAAAACCATAATTATAACAATTAATTTATATCAATAAAGAATATTATTATAATTATCTTTATTTCATAATATTTACATATACATTACATTTTCAAATATAAAAATAAAAAAAATAATAGAGCACAGACTTCAGGTACAGGGACCAAGAAACCGGTGGTTGGGGTTTCAAAGACAGAAACCTCCTCACTATATGTGCAGTGTTAAGGAGTACTGCCTTCTACATCAGACCCTTGATCTAGCCATCTAAAGTGAGCCTCTTAAGGTGTTGGTTGGCATAGGCTCTTGGCTATGAGGGTCCAGAAGGCGATAACAACCTGGCCCCCTTCCCAAAACACAGGCGCAGAGAGGTCACACCATGTGGTTTTAGTCGGTTCGAGTCCGACATACCACCCCGTCGAGAGCCCCGGCGGGGTGACGATCCGAGGGGATTTCCACACGTAAAAAAAAAAAAAAAAAAAAAGGCTTTTGGCTATGAAACCATCAGCAGTACATAACATACATACCAGAATAACATAAACATACTTATTTTTGTAAATACATACATATTAAACATAGAAAACACCTAGCCCCCGAATCAAATATTTGTGAATCACACAAATAATATTTGGTCCGACCCAGGAATTGAACCCGAGACCTCTTGATTAGTTGACACATACTCTACCAAGGCAGTCAAATAATGAAATACACTTCTGCTTTAACAACAACCAACAATAAGGACATTTTAATAATATTTTTAAGCCATTTCACTTGAAATATTACCCACGGGTTTTCTGCAATACAGCTTAACATAACCTAATACAGTATTAATAGTTTTAATTCTTATCCGTAATTTAACTTATATTTTTAATGCCCAAGTATGTTAAACTATGCCTCACTTAGTGAGATATAAACCTAATAGGCAAGTCCATGCCCATATTTCTATAAAACAATCCATTCATCCCCATTTTTGGACAAAAATATCTTCTCAATACTTCTCTTACTTCTGCCACCGTGATAGCTGGCACACCCTCATAGCCAGACTTTATATAAACCGCATTACTTAAGCTGACAGGGTTACAGAAATGTCCACCTTCAAATTTACTAAACGGATCTCCAGTTTTTTTTTTACCATCCTGACGGATCAAGAATACGGCATCTACAAGCTCTGCAACAATTTCGTATGCAATGAAACATAAGACTTCCAATGCAGAGTTCACTAATTTAAATTCTTTGGTAGGATTGATCCACCTTTCTAGCTTCACAAAACCTTTTCCGAGTCCATAGCCAGAGCGGAATGATGCACATCTAGCTTTATGGTAAGCCTCATACTTATCAAAGGTCATAGACTCTGTGATTTTTGCCGCCCTTACTTTTCTCAAGTGGTCTATGGCATCATATTTTATAGCACTTACTTCATCAAACTCATCAATTTCTCTAATACAATCTATGTGTGTTCTACGCTTTTTAACTGTCGAATCGCTACCATCCTCTAAGATAATACCAGATATGAGAGCATTATTATGGTCATTAGCACTCGTAGGCATAGCTAACTGACATTTTTTATCTATCATATCCAATTTTAATTGATATTCGTACAAACGTCTCAACTTTAAAACATTCTTTCTCATTTGATAAATAATGTCGAAATTTGTAATCACCTTACTTCCTCGTAGTACGGAGCATTGTAAAGCTTCCTGTATCAAAGTTTTGAGCTGCTGATGTACAATGAATTCGACTAGTACTACAGTGGCTGCGTTTGGATTAGGATTGTCGCCGAAACCATGCATCATGTTAGAAATTTCCTTTTGAAAATTTGTTACTTCGCCAGAGGCGTCTAATGCGAAGTAAGAAACCATTTTTACATTTACAAACTCAAAGCTTTATTTCAGAAAGCACAATACAAACAAAAATAAATGATGGACGAACTTTTGTGTCAACTGTCAAGTCAACGCCTAAACAGAACATTTGGTCCGTTTAGTTTCTTGTGAGTTTATTAACAGTTTTTTTAACTTTTTCTTTAGTTTTAATTTAAGAGAAAAAAGTGACAAATAAAATTTGTCTTAGTCTACGATTTTTACTTTATTCTACAAATCATCTTTTTCCAAAGTCATCAAATTTTATTTATTAACGAAACATGTATTATGAATACGTTCCATTACACGTTGTTTCTTGTGGCAATAAGTAGGTAATAGTAACTAAATATTTTCATAATATTTCAAACTTTTGAAAAACACAATAATCTTCACTTGCTCTGTGATAATCTTATAGTAGAGAAAGATTATATTTTTGTTTAATGTCTACTAGTATTCAACAGTAACAACAAGGCCATACTATTATTCAGAGTGAACGAACTGACACTGACTATGAAATTGAAAATAATTGAAATCATTCTTATCAGCTGGTTGTCAAAGTCACGAAAATAAACACTACAGAACAGTGACAAAGTCCCATCGTATCGTAAGTCGTATGTATGTAATACAACTTCGAAAACACTTCTTGGACTTGTGACATACCTATCATTGTTCCTAAGTATATTGTGTACATATCGTGGCCTTGCTGAAAAACTTAAAAAATTAACACTTGTTTCAAATCAGCTGTCATTTGCAAGTGAAAAAGGAATAGTACATCAAAATTATGAGTCTCAGGCAGTTCTTAGTTAACCAAACAATGAAGAATGTTTTAATAAGGCAAATACGTCTTACGTCATGCTGGTCTTGTGGCAAAGATGTGAAGAACATGATATCTAACTTATTTTGTAGTAACTGTAGGGCTTTGCAAGCACCAGAAAAGGGCAACAATTATTTCAGTATTATGGGCATTAAGGAGTCCTACGATTTAGATGAAAATGAATTGGCCAAAAAATATAAGGATTTACAAAAGTATTTACATCCTGATAAATTTGCAAACAGGTAAATATGAAATGTATTCTATCATGGTAATATTTATTTTGTATGCAGATTCTCACCACCCCTAGTCATCACATAGGTGGAACTAACAAGGAACTAAGCAGGACAACATTACTGTAAAGAGAGTGTAAGGCCATTAGTGGACCTGTGGGGGCTGTTGATGATAATAGAGAGTGAAGACGTTGACACACTGAGGTCAAACTGACTTAGCTGACTGCACGATTGGCCTAATGGTTTAAGAGGCAATCACACCGCTTTTTACTATGAAAGTGTTGTGGGTTCATATCCCACGTGGGACAACGATTTGTGTATTTCACAAATTGTTGTCCTTAGTCTAGGTGTTCTTTTGTATGTTTATAAAGTTCCCCACTACACAGGATTTATATTCCCAATGTGTGGATATAACTTTCTTCCAATGCACACAACTCTAATCAATTTTACTTATATTCTGCTGTAATTGAAAAGCTATTTCAATTTTACACACCTCTATGCCAGATATAGCAGTGGTTATATTTTAAAGGGTTAATTTAATTAAAACCTATGAAACATGCTTATGGTTTTCTATGGTAGAAGAGTTTTTAAAAGCAGTTAAATCATTCCAGAGTTTTCCCCTTCAACATCTTATACGGCTTGACGCTAATTCGTCTGGAGGTGGTTTATATAGCCGATTTTCACAGCATTCCCTTGCACAAAGTAGGCAAGTGAGCTTACCACACCACCACCAATGTAACAAACTAATAAACTTTATCTCTTTATAATGTACTTAATAAAGATAGTATGTGGCACTAAAAAATACTTTTCTTGAGTAGCTAGTTTGGCACCTCAGTCATATCTAATTGTAATGTCTAATGATTTCAGAGACCAGATGGAACAAGAAATTTCTGCTCAATATTCATCTCTTGTGAATGAAGCTTACAAAACATTATTGGAACCTTTAGCCAGAGGTAAGCAATTCTTCTTGTTGTCTTACAATTTTTCTATGTATTAATTTGTTAAAGAAATTCCTTGCTTAAGGATCATCATCTTCTTAGCCTTTCTACTAGCTGGCTACTAGTTCAACCGGTTTTACCTGAATATCAGTTTTTACACGTAGCAACTGGCATTCGGACCTTCTGCGAATCCGATCGCGAACCAGGCCAAGCCAACAAATATGAATATAAGTTTAATGAAGGCCACCGTTTTTGTGCTCGCCAGTGGGCTCCACAGTAGAAGGAGGATGAGCTGTCAAAGTTTGACTGCTTAATTTTGCACCTCTTTTCTCAGCTTTGCTTTTAGAGCACATTCGTTATGCCGTTATTTGCCTATTGCGTATTCTGCGTAAGGCAGAATATTCACAAACATAATTAGAGACTTCATTTCCATTCGAAATTAAACTCTCTCATTACAGCAACAGTCTAATTTGATATTTCAGACCTTATTCTATCTACTATCGTCTCTGGCGGCAAATTCACTCGCGGGAGCCCTCGTTACGACAGACAAAACCTTCTTCTAAAACCAAATATTTTTAAATTGTTACAGGTATATACATGCTTCAGCTCAGAGGAAAACAGATTCCTGAAAAAACAGAAATAGATAAAGAATTCCTTATGGAAATAATGGAGAAGAATGAAGAAGTGGAGAATGCTGTATCCAAAGAAGAAATTATGCGATTAAATGAAGAAAACAAAAGTGTTATAAAAGACCTTCAAAAACAAGTATCTACTGCTTTCTTTGATGGTGATATGAAAAGAGTGATAAGATTGTTAGGTGTTATGAAATATTATACGAGCATAGACACGCAGATACAGGCTTCAATAAGAAGCAAAGGAATCATTCGATAAATTATTAAATTGTTTATGTAATTGTACATATTGTTTCGAAATATATATGATATTAAAACCTAACCACATTATGAGATAGTTGAGTTATGTACATATGTTCTTTAATTTATTTGGAAACCTGCCAATGAATCCGACTTTGCTCGGATTTTTTTTCCTGTTTCGAAGTTTAAATACGATGCACTTCCCATCATCAACCTATAATGTCCCATTGCTGGCCTCGGCTCTTCACTCAGGAGAGAATTAAGGCCAGAGAGCAGAAACACACCAACGTGTCGTGGCGCTCTTAGTCGTGACGGTGAGTGTGCACAGTAGTGTGTTGGCTCGTGGCGAGCTCTGGCGTTATTTTGTTGACTTCTGTCTGAAATTGTGCAGCATTTAAACGTACATAATATTTTTAAGCTATTGCATAACTTTGAGCACGGCGACCGAATGTAGACATTCCGTAACGAAAAAACCTAACACCCCGTGTTAAAAAAGGATAGAGAATATGATTGTAAATGCAGTGCGACAAGGACAAATAATGGGCGCCTGGAATACGTCATAGATAAATCAAACAGAAGGGATATCGTAGGCACAATACATAGCGTCCATAGCATGTTTCGTAAACTTGAATTAATATCAAAGAAAAAAAATACAGCATAAATAAAAAATAATTATAATTGCTTAAGTTGATAAAAAATGCTATGCAATAGCTTTATTTTTTATTCAGAAAGTAATTTTGATTTCGCTGTATCGGTCTAGTCAACTTGACTACAATCTCATGTCGTCGTTGAGATATGCGTAGAACAAATTTATTTGATTAACTCACAACTGTTTGTACTTAACGGGAATCGAACCAGTGACCTTTACAAAGAACCTCAGTTTTTCTTTATAGCAATGAAACTTCTTGAGGTTAAAAAAATATATTTCATCAGTAGGTACTTTAGAATGAACAAAACACAATATGAATATGCTGCAAATCCTTACTAATATTATAAACGCGAAAGTTTGTGAGTATGTATGTTTGTTGCTGTTTAACCCAAAAACTACGGAATAGATTTGGATGAAACTTTACATTATTATAGCTTATTTATTAGAATTACTCATAGGCTACTTTTTACTGCAATAATCGAGATACACGCGCGCGGAGGCGCTAGCGAAAGCTAGTCTAATAATAATAATTTAAGAAACTAGTAGTTAGCGCCATGAACCACGCCCCAGGTATAGAACTACATTAACGTGCCGCGTCGAGTCGCATCATAACCCCCACCACCGCTCTAACGCAATCGTTGGCGACGGCGAGCAGTCGGCACCACGACATAGCTCGTTACGACTCACGTCACGACACGACACGACATACAAATATGTCCCTAACCATATACATGTATGAAACCGATATGCTTCTGACGCGTCACGACACGTAACGTAAGTATGGTTCCGCCTATACGTCCCACACTGGCCGAGTACGGCTTGGGAACTAGAATGACAACTTTGGTGCTACGTCATTATGCCGTGGATTGTTTTTAAGCCGCCTGATGATTCCAACAAAGTTTGACAACTATTATCCTTTTTTAGGGTTCCGAATCCAAATGGCAAAAACGGAACCCTTATACATTCGTCAAGTCTGTCTGTCTATCCGTCCGTATGTCACAGCCAATTTTTTCCGAAACTATAAGATCTATACTGTTGAAATTTGGTCATTCGATGTATTCTGTGAACCGCATTAAGGTTTTTACATAAAAATAGAAAAAAACAATACATTTTGGGGGTCCCCATACTTGGAACTGAAACTCGAATTTTTTTTTTCTATCAAACCCATACGTGTGGATATCTGTGGATAGGTGTTCAAAAATGATGTTGAGGTTTCTAATATCATTTTATTCTAAACTGAATAGTTTGCGCGAGAGACACTTCCAAAGTGGAAAAATGTGTCCCCCGCCCCCCCAAACTACCAATGAAAATTGGTTTGCACGAGATCTAGTTAGTAGTTTTTTTTTAATACGTCATAAATCGTAAAACGCAATTTACCTATAATTCAATCAATACAGTAGTATAAAAACATCGATCAAAGTAACAACGAACTACAAGAACTTGTATATGATGTTACTTGCTGATACGGAACCCTTCATGGGCGAGTCCGACTCGCACTTGGCCGCTTTTTTTTGTCTCTGTGCGGAAATCCCCTCGGACACCTCCAGCTGGTGGTTGTGTCGGACTCGAACCAACCAAAACTAAACATACTTTTTTTTGTAAATACATACCTACATAATAGTATAGAAAACACCCGACTCCGAAATAAATTTGGTCTGACCCGGGAATCGAACCCGAGACCTCTTGATCAGCTGCCGCATACGCTAACCACTAGACCAACAAGGCAGCAATTAAACTACAAGATCATAGGAATAATACCTAAATATAACAAGTATGTCTGTCTCAAAAACGAAAGGTGAAATAGAAAAATAATTAATTACTCTGGCAACAAAAACGACTAAGTCCGTTATATAATTATTTACTAAATACAAAATAATTAGACACGTAGAGTTTAAATTTTTTGCCTTAGACAAAGTTGACGAGCACTGACTAGATGCTTATTGATTACTTTGTAATTTCTTAGAACCACTCTCACTGTGATTAATGTTCCCGATATATTATATTATTTGCATTTCACTCATTATGAATAATGATTTTGATACTTGTCCCGAATGAAAGAACCCGTGAAAGATCTCTTTGATGATTGTGTAAGAAGAATGAGTATGTGCATGTAGAGATTTTTAAAATGAACCACATAGTTTAAACCTACATATCCTTGGAGAAAATAAACAATCTGTTCACCTCATAGATTTCTTATAATACGTTCTTGTTAAGAATATGAATAGCTCATAGCCGAATGGCCTTCAGTGATTGGAAACAATCACCGAGGGTTATCAACGACGACGCGGTCAGTAACTAGATGGGTGAACGTTTGTGTAATGTTATGTTTTATGTTAGCTTAACAACATCTAACGGCAAGATATACGTAAGTTGCCACAACGAGTCTTGCCAGTCCCCAACCCGCACTCGGCCGTTATGACAGTGGGACGTTATGGATTCTTGATGATAATGATGGTTTTTGTGCCTACTACTCGAATGAACTGAGACTATGTTTATAAAGATCGATATCATAGGTATTTAATACAACTTATTTTGAAAAGAATTATATTTTAATAAGCAATTCATTATTCTTTGCTATCTGATTGAGCTGTAAAATTCTGAACAAATGTTATTTTTTTGTATTTAAAAAAAAACTTCACTAATATTTACAGTACTTAATTAGAGATTTCTCAAGTATCAAGTCGACAAGCTCCCGCTATACAAAAAGTTAACCTTTCTCGAAGTGGTCTCAAGAAAGTTTAACAGCAACCCAATGCATCAGTATACAACAGTTGTCGACAGGCGAAATACCTCCTGTCGTCCTCTCAACATATTCAATAAGTTCTTGTCAAGATGAGGGGTCGGTGTATTGCTCTGTTGGCAGTCTTGTGCTTTCTTGGAGGTAAGTTCATTTTCTTTAGTTGAAGCGGATAAGTGTACAAGTTAAATTAATGGTAGAACGTTATAAATCTCTGGTTGTTTCTTTATATGTACACTAGCTGCGCCCCGCGGTTTCACCCGCGTGGTGTTAGAAAATGATGTTTTATATTATTCTTCTATTCAGGACTGAGAGAAATTCAACAAATTAAAATCATGAGTTGTACAGTTACGTGTTAAAACAACTATCTACATTATTTAATTAAATCTATGTATGTAAATGAAACTAATTTGGTATTTTTATGATGAAAACGCTATCTTTCTAAACATGCAAATTTTGTAACTGTTTTTAGACGTGGTAAGCAACGTAGAGTTGGCCGTGGGGAAAACATGGTGTGTCCAAATGTATGACCGCTACCTTTAAGGTGGGACCCTGCGATTTTTTGATAGTCATTGAAAATGCAACTTTTAATGGGAACTGAATACGTTTAAAGTTAAATGGCAAATTATTGGGAATGATTGGAATACGTGGTATTAGTAACAAGCTAATGATTGAGTGCCTCGGTGGCGCAGTATTAGAGCAAGTGACTGCTGTGTTTGAAGTGTTAGGTCCTATACCCAGGTAGGAATGATCTGCAAATGTTTGCTTCGGAGTTTGGGTGTTTTCTATGTATTTCATGTACATCTATACAAAAAAGGAAACGTGTACTAATAAAGTATCAAGCAATCAAGCTCCGCTTGGTTTGGGACTAGATGGCGGTGTGTGTAAAATGTCCTAAATACTAAAATAAAATTAATAATAAATAAATAACAATAATATATGTAATATAGATATATCTACTTTCATCAAATTTTCCTTCCGGCTTAGTTAGATAAAAGTGTGTGTAGGTCTCGATAGGAGGCGCAAAACTAAATTGAGAAATCTGTAATTATATTGAAGTGGAAGTATTTAGTGACGACTTTCGTTAGTTACTGTGCGACCTGAGGCATAATGCAGCAGAAGTATCTGCCACCTCTCATGTAGGCCACCATATTGTGAGGTCACCATGCTTCATTGCCTCTACTCATAATATGAAAAGAGATCCCTACTCCTGGATTCTACTTATGCTTTCCATCAGGCAAAGAAGAGTCACTTTAGTAGGCTTTAATATAAAAATAAACTAATGAATAAATCACGAATCCACCCATCTCTTTAAAATCGTCTCGCCTAGCGCCAGTTGTAAAGATTGTTCTCAATATGCATTTTTTTTTTCAAAACCTCTTTATATTATTTCAGTAAAAACTGAACGTTACTTAGATAAAGTTATTCAGGGATCCCCAACTTCAATAACCAAGTACCCTGTACTGGCGCAGCTCTTACTTGACGCTTGGGGCTCCCAGGAGTATCTGCAGCACTGTGCAGGAATCATTCTCACATCCAGACATGTCATGTCAGCGGCACATTGCTTTCAATATAATGAGAATACAAAGAGAAAGTAAGTACCTAGTTTCTTAAACTAGATTGAATATAATAGTCTTGAATGTTTTTTTTTCAGTGACTGACATGAGACTAGTTAAAAAAAGGATTCCGACGAATTGAGGACCTCCTCCTTTTTTGAAGTCGGTTAAAAAATAACGCACCCGGTTTGTCATCATCATAACAAAAGTCTTTACGGCAACCGGCTATTCAAGAGGCTGGAAGTCATGAAATCTACGTTCGAGACGATTCCTAATGACTCTCGAGAACAGCTTTTAAACTCAGTTTGTAAAAACAAAGTTTTATGTTGCCGTTTTTACTACGTTAAGGCACAGTTTTCTATATTTATTCAAAAAGAGTTACAAATTCGTGTGGTGAAGGATCAAGAATACGTAGATATTCGCCATATTCATCCTGTCGGTGTTGTAAGAGCTGACTAAGAGAACAAACTCAACAGGACTGAAGAGTTTGTGTGGTTGATCTTAGGAACTACTGGTTCAAATTAAAAAAATATTGTTTGTCAGACAGATTATTTGTCAAAGCATGTTATTTAACACGGTTTCACGCTACACCCAATAGTAACCGATTATAAATTATAGTTAATTGAAAAGTGTAGCAATAACGGGGATTTCTTTATTCCTAAGTGATGTAATAATTCGTACTTTTATTGCAGTTACTCCCTTCCAACATACTGGAGAATACGAGTTGGCTCATCTTACAGAACTAGAGGCGGTGCCATGCACAGATTAAAAACAATAATCCCCCACAAAGACTTCAACAAGTATTACTATACCAATGACATCGCTATAGTGATTGTATCTAAACAGTTTACTTTCAACAACAATGTAAAACAGAGTACGATTATAAAACAAGGAGTTGAAATTAATGTTGGTTCTCCGTGTCAGCTCGTGGGATGGGGAGTTCTGGAGGTAAGTAGAATCAAGTAGATGAGTTACCTGATTGTAAATTTGTTAAAATTTCTAGATTCTGCGATAGTAAAATCCAGGTAATCAAATAGTAATAATTTTTTCAAATATTTGTAATTAATTTTACATAACAGTTTATCTACGGAGAGGTTGTGTGTCGAAATCAGACCGATCGATCAAAACGGTGTGCCACTCTTTGCCTGAGGTTGGAGGGGTCCATGAACTGCTGTTATTCCGAAATCTAGACCTAGTACTTGGCTCATAGCGCCTGCCCGCACTGACGCAGGCACTACCATCAAGTGTACGCTCTAGTTAGGCGACGTACGGCACCTGCGTGTGTTTATAGGTCAGAAACCTGATAAGTAAACTTTTGAATTTTATTCCAGCCCGATGGACCTCAACCGGATCAACTACAACACACATCGCTAAACATAATTGACCACAAGACATGTGAAAATCGCTACAGTACTATTGGAGCAATTATTCAAGACTCCATGATGTGTGCTGGACGCCTGGATACCGAAGGGCCGGATGGATGCTTTGGAGATTCCGGAGGTCCCCTGTTCTACAAAGGCCTGGTCGTTGGCCTGGTCTCTTTTGGATATTCTTGTGGCCATAAATATTATCCTGGAGTTTATACGAAGGTTTCTCATTTCACCAATTGGGTGGTAAATACTGTTAAGAATAATAAATAATTTTATAACCAAAGGCGTTTTAATTGTTATGGTTTTACTTAGTTTTTTTGGGATAGGAGGGTAAACGATCAGATTGGCCAGATACCAGCAGATACCAGGTTATAAGCGACTACAGTTGTTCATACCTGAAACTTGTGTGGAGGAAACAATGTCATGTCCCTCCGACACAAAGGGATGCATGCATGGTGGGCTACGGCCCAACCGCAAAAGAGTACCTATATCGCGATGCAGGTTTTATAATGTTTTCGATAGATGGCAGTGTAGTTTATTTTAACTGCGCTGTTTGTAGGATAGTAGGAGTCGCCGCACCTGTAACCTAACTGTCACCTTCAGTGCGTTTTCACTTTAGAAGTCCCGTCAGCCATCAAAATCGCCTTTTGGAACTGTTGGTTCTGGTAAATTCAGTTACACACAGCACCTCAAATTTAGTTTTTTTTTAATAAAAGTAAAACATAAAAGTAACACATTATTATTCAAATACTGTTGTGGCAGGCAACACCGCAAACAAGTTGTCATTACTTGTCATTCTATCGTGTCATAATTTATTTATTGGATTGCTTTTTATGTTACAAAAAGAACATAGCTTCGTGATTAAAATTGAACATCACGTCAAATTTTTAAACCTACCTCATTTTCAAAATATATGATGGGCAAAAAGGGTGTTGTTGCATTTGTCAAAGATTTCTACTACGATCCTTTCAAGTGGTAAGCGAACCTAACCTAAGTTTATAAAATGTGAGGTTTCGATATCTAACTATCATTATAAAGTTGAACAGTTCTTTATTTGGTGAACGCGCTAATCTCAGGAAGTACCGTTCTGATTTGATAAATTAATTCAGTGTAAGATAGCCCAGTTGTCGGGCTATAATATTGTCAAGCTTCGGCCATAGGAAGCTGAGTATCAATTAAATAATATAAAGTCTGAGGAAAATTACTCCTTTTGAAAGTTACAGAACGGTAGATGTTATGGGTTACTGATTATTGTAACTTAACAATAAACAGTAACCCATAACGTCTCCCTGTTGGTCTCTGGTCTCCTTGCACCTCGGGTCATTTCGCAGAGGGTAAAAGGCCTTCTACACGATGGGAACCGACCACCAACTAACCAACCGCTCACATCGGAAACAGCGTTGAAACGCTTTCTACGCGATCCAACCGACTGCCGACTGGCTCCGCCCACTAGTGGTGGGACAACCGAATTCTAGACAATCCATTTTATTATCCCACCCGACAAAGGTCAGGATGTTCGGTTGTTTGTTTCCCATCGTGTAAACGGCATCTTAAGGCCCTACGTTCCCACGCTAGCCGAGTGCGGGTTGGGGATTGGTAAATGCTTAACATGACGTTCGAGTCACAGAGACATTCATAACATGCTACAAACCATTACTTATCTAGGTACAGATTGCACCATCATTGCTTACTCTCAGTGACTGTTAATGGTAATTGTAAACATAATACAATACGAAAACTAACAGTCTTCCGTTCCATTCTAATTCTTGTTTGTGATCACACCCAACCTTTTCACATTTCATATAGATTATTTAAAAAAAAATGTTTATAGGTATGTACTATTTTTACTGCTAGCAAAGCTGTGTATAATATCAAGTTGCAGCTATTAAGTAAAGTGAATAATTGACTCATAAGATTTTTCTGTCCTATTATTGCTAAGATGACACTAATCAAACAATAATAAATATTTCGGACATCTTTCACACAACATCATCTAGTTCCAAACTAAGCAGAGCTTGTGTTATGGGTACTAGACAACTGATATAAATACATAAACATACATTTCTTTTGTAAATACATACATATTATACACCCAGACTCCGAAACAAATATTTGTGTATCACACAATATTTAGTCCGACCAGGGAATCGAACCCAAGTTATTTTGATCAGCAGCCTCATATGCTAACCACTAGACCAAGAAGGCAGTCATTGCCACTCTTACAGCTATGTTTGTGCAAAGATTTTAGAACCCTATGTGTCATTGACTGCTGCTATAGAATAATGGGATTATTGGGAGAAAACAAAATCAATCAAAGTGGTGTGCAATGGGAGAGGCCTATGTCCAGCAGTGGACTGAGAGAGGCTGATGATGATGATGTGAGAAAACTAAGGCTTCCTTTTCATCAGTCAATCTGGCTTTCATAGTACAAGTTCTGCTTAGTTTCAAGTTACATGGTGTTCTTTGAAATTAAAAAGTGACAGCAAAAGAAATCACTAAACGAAATCTGTAAAAAATATATTAAATTCTGCCCTGCCTTTTTGGTGTAGTGGTTGTCAAATGTGGCTGCTGATCAAGAGGTCTCTGGTTCGATTCCCGGGGGACCAAATTTTTATATGATCTACAAATATTTGTATCGGAGTTTGGGTGTTTTCTATGTATAATATGTATGTGTTTACAAAAAAAAATATGTTTATGTATTTATATCAGTTGTCTGGTACGCATAATACAAGGTCTGCTTATTTGGAACTAGATGGCTTTGTGTGCAAAATATTTATTATTATTATTTATTATAACGTTAAAAAGCTGAAGTCTTTGTTTGTTAGCTTTGTTGACAACAAATGTCTATCTTTTAAGGTTAGCTCACTATAACCTTCATGTGTATCTTGTAGAACAGACTAGGCAGAGGTTTTTTAAATGTTGTGACCCCACTGGTATTTTGCGTGTGTGTGTCTAGTGGTGTGTCAGAACAGACCGTCAAAAATCACACAGTTATCCACTCTGTGTCTGAATTAGGAGGGGTCTGGGAACTGCAGTTATTAAGAGAGCCATACCCCTTAGCTAAACAGCCTGTATTCTGCCAACCAAACTGGCAAAAGATACTTTTATACTTCTACACATACATCATAAATAAATTACACGCACACACATAACAAATAATTGTTCATCCCTAAACCATTTGCCCTAAGTTTGAATTGAACTCTAAACCATGACAACTCCTTTTTTTAACGCGGGGCGGTTTGTCGGAATCGAACCGACTAAAGCCATACGGTGTGCCATCTAAGAATATTCATTCATTCGCCTGAATATTAAGAGGAGTCCAGAGTCGATCGAATCTCATTCTGGACTCCTCCCAGCGCCTATCCGTTCCTAAATATTTCGGACAAATAATCCTGGTGCGGGCTGCGTGTCTCGTAGACCCTCTCTTAGGCGATGTCCGGCACACGCGTACGCCACCCCCTCGCGGCTGGCCAACCTAAAGCTGATGGAGGGGAAAACCCTTCCCGTCAACCCGCGGCCAAACCATGACAACCCTTTTTTTACATGTAGAAATACCCTCGAACCGTCACCCCGCCGGGGTTTTCTATGCGGAGGGGCGGTGTGTCGGACCTCTTTGCGCTTCTATTTTAGGAGGAGTCCAGGGTGATATCTTCTTCTGAACCCAAACCATGACAACCCTTTTTTTGGAACAAAACATCTCATGGAGGAGCTTCTAAATAAGTTGAAATTTATTCGCCAAAACATTCTGACTTTCCTTGGAGGTGAAAAATAAATTTCAATTTCAACCTTCGCAACAAAAATCAGTGACATCCCTAGTTGATACACCATAAACAATAGAATATATTTTTTAAGCAACGTGTAAACCACAGTGTATAGAATGTGTTTATATTCATAAATATTTTTTTTTTATCTTTGCAGGGCATTGGTGAAGAGTGTAGGTATATTCGCGGTGGGTGTTGTAATCGCGAGCGAATGTTCAGGACTAGAGATAATGCCAGCAATGCCACAATAAAACATTCGTCACAACAACTTAGGTTACAGTTAAGACAGCAACATGTATAATTTATTATTGTTACTTTTCCTTATTGGGGGCTGCGTTTCTCAGGACAAAAGGCCAAATTTTGTCCTCATATTAACTGACGATCAAGATGTTGCAATTGGGGGCATGGTTAGTAAGACAGCAATAGAATTGTTAAATAAATGAATTAGTTGAAAGTGTGGTTGTTTTATTGCTTTTTTATTTCAGGCGCCAATGGACAACGTACGGCGTTTTATTGCCAGTGAAGGTGTTACTTTTACAAATTCAGTGAGTATTATTGATAAGTTCTTGTCATTATACCTATAACACGCGTAATAATTAACGTTAACTACGTTCAATAACTATACAAATTAGTTAGTCATTACAGTGTTGCACAGAATATGAGTCTATACTTACTAATATCATAAATGCGAAAGTAACTCTTTCTGTCTGTTACGCTTTCACCTAAACCACTGAACCGATTTTGATGAAATTTGGTATGAAGATAGAACTGAACTTGGGAAAGGACATAGGATACCTTTTATCGCGAAAAAAAGGGTAGAAGGGGTTGAAATTGGGGACGAAAGTTTGTATGGAAGTTCCTTATTGTCAAACATAAAATCATGTAAGATTGTTCAATCTACTCCTTGCCATGTCGCGCGATATAACCGAATTCCACGCTGGCGAAGCCGCGGTCGGAAAGCTAGTTATATTATTAAGCTGAAGAGTTTGCTTGCATGGGCCAATCTCAGAATGCACTTGTCCGAGTTTAAAAACCATTGCAGTGCTAGATAGCCCAGCTATTGACGAAGGCTAGCTATATATCAGCTCGCTACGACCAAAAGGAGCGCAGTATCTATGAAATATGTTGCAAAAACGGGGTAAAATTTTTCTGTGTAAATGGTTGACTATTCGTGAAAATAATATATGAAAGAATTGTTTCTCTTGAAAAGTTTAGAAATATGTCCGCGAGAGCATATCTTAATGTGAAAGTTGGCTCACAATAACCTTTTTTATGGTTAACCGTTTTCGCTGCTTAACATCACGCCATTCGGCTGCGTTGGTCAGCTAGTGTCAAAATAAAACGCATCGTATTAGAAAACGACGTCAACAAAACGTAATATATGCACAGCTTAGTTCAAGATTACTTCATCTTGTAATTACCTAGGTATACATGCTTTAGGTATGTATTTATATAAAATAGAGATAAGGTATGTTTTCTGAATATTAATAAATAGAGGTTATCAGTTCTTTTTTTTAATTGTGTACATTAAGGTCTATTGTACACAATCAAAACATTGTACCTAATAAAATGGTTTAATATTGATTGCCAATGACACTAACACTGTCTTCGCCACCCTTATAAGAACACAGAAATTGAATCGCTAATTAGTCAGTCGTTAAATAGGTATAAGATAGTTTCGACTAATTAGTGACTAAATTGATGATGTGACCAAGCCATTGTCACCCAGCCTGGTTTTAATCACGCGACAGCGGTTTGGACACTCATTTTCATACTCCTTACTCCTCATTATTGAGGGTCTCATTACCTATCTGCGAGTGGCAGATCGCCATTTGTTTCTGTCTTGAACAGTATGCAGGGCAGCATGGATCGTATTGCTGAGAGCAGAATTTCTCTACCTAGCGCAATAAGCTACGGCCTCTTGGTCTTTTCCCCTCGATCTTGCCAGTCACCATCAACCTTTCGAGGTTATCATCGGCCCTCTCATAATCCGTGGACTCTACGTTAACATAGTGATCAGTCATCTATTTAAATTATGTCAATTTAATACCAAATATTTTAGTGGATACATTTTTTAATGCATTACAGTCTTAAAAGTAATTGCCAACTATATTGCGACGGTTTTAATAACTTATTAGATAACGTTTAACTTGTAATTAAGGAGTTGACATCATATACCTCATTATCAGTGCCATAAATAAGCACAGACTGCTGACTAATCATATATCAACCTCCGGTCTTAGAGGGGAGTGATGTGGTGACTTCCACATACAGCACAAGTTAAAATATACAACAGCGCCATCTACCGAAGAAACACTGAACCATAGAGTAACTAAATTTGAATCGCGATATAAAAATTCTCGTGCTGATTAACATATATACACAACTGCCTAAAATCAACCGTTGGGCCATGACCCGCCAGGCAAGATCACCTCGCCTGGTCGGAGGATCCCTTCTTTATGTCTGGCTTCAGTGTCGCCGCAAATCTTTTTATCCCTTTGAAAAGGAGCTCATATCTGCGGAGAAAATATTCAGTCATTGTCCAAACAAAACCCAAGTAACAGCGTAGGTATGGTTAAATTTTTGTTGCTAACCAAAAATATTGCCTTCATACAATATGACTCTAATCTGCCTGATGGAAAGCATGAGTAGAAATCAAAATGGAGGGCATCATATTTACTGTGAATGCAGGCAGTATTTCGGCCTAGAGGCCATTTTAATATTACTACGAAAACCTTCACAATTCTTGAAATTTGATCTAACACACTTTACCGTAATGTAAACAGTCAATCAAATATTGAGAAATTTTTCATCGACCAGACTACGAAAGACCTGGATAGGTGCCAAATCTGTACCTCTGTCGGTTGGTTCATCATTATTCATTATCCGCAGTACGTAGCCTCACCAATCTGCTGTCCAAGCCGAGCGAGCCTGCTCACTGGGCTTTACGTCCACAACCACAAGACTGTTAACAACACCCTCCAGGGGGGCTGCTACGGCACCCAGTGGAGGGACACGGAGGAGAAACATACCTTTGCTACCGTACTGCAAAACGCTGGATACGAAACGTTCTATGCTGGAAAATATTTAAATCAGGTATCCTTCAAAACGAGTGCATAAGGCCAGTGGTTGTAAATTTAAATTGCAATAAGAGTCTTATACAGTGGTCCTGTGCATCCGTTTCGTTCTGAAATAGATTAATAAGGTAATATTTACGAAATGTGTATGATGCTCTGAATATAGATACATGCACACATGTTTTTTGCTGTAAACGGGACTTATTCACGCTCACGGGCAGACTCGTGACCACGAGAGCGGTATAACCCGTTCGAAACGTCGGAAAGTAGAAGGTATCTTAACTTTTTTTATTTTATCGCGAATAAGTCCCATGTACAGCAAAAAACATTAGTATGTATAAAAGTCGCGAAAGTCTAAAAACAGATACAGATAGTAAAATGGGTGACTAAAATTACATTGTCGTGGTCTAGTTTTTAGTGGAGTTTAGCGGCATCTCTCGGCTCTAGCTTGTGTTCACCTCCAGGGAGTCGGCATTCTGAAAGGCTATTTCCATCCCATCACCAAAAAAGTAAACTATGCAGTTAGTTATAAGAACTTGAGTTCATTCTTATTAACAATTTTTTATAGTCCCTTGTATGTTTGTTTGTATGTAACCGACTTTTTTATACGTGATTTTTTAGCTTTTTCCAACTTCAAAATCAAATCAACAATCCATAATTTCCCACTGCTGGGCTCGGGTCTCCTCTCAGGAGAGAGTTAGGGTCATACTTCCCCACGCTGGCCTAGTGCTGGTTGTGGACTGCAAGACACATTGTGGCTAAGTAATCTTTTCAACTTGATGTAGAAAAATAAAGTGATCCAAAATATCCTCTGTGCAGTATGGTGTGCACGAAGCCGGTGGTCCGGAGCGTGTCCCCCCGGGCTGGTCAGAGTGGCACGGCCTGGTCGGCAACTCCGTGTATTACAACTACACAATTTCCAACAACGGCGTATCCACATATTCCACCGATCAATATCTCACCGATGTTATTGTAAGTACCTATATAATTAAATTATTATATACTAGTTTTCACCCGCGGCTCCGTCCTTTCCCAGACTTTAGACTATTTGTATCATCTTCCGAGCTTTATCCCAAGTTTATTTGGGGTCGGCTACTAGTTCAACCGGTTTTACCTGAATTTCAGTTTTTCCACGGAGCGACTGGCATCGGACCTCCGCAACCCTAAGGGAGAACTGAAATTCGAAGATTGAACTAGTTGTCAGTATATTTGAGGGCACTGACTTCCCAATAACGATTGCCATAGATGTTCATGACAACCGGGACCGACGGCTTTACGTGCTCTCCGAGGCACGGGCGTGAATCACCGCCAAACTTCCAAACTCCGGGGAAAAACACCTTTTGGCCCGACCCGGGATTTGAACCCGAGACCTCTTGATTAGGAGTCGCATACGCTAACCACTAGACCAACGAGGCAGTTTAGACTATTTGTATACCAAATCAAAATATATAAAACAGTTACGTTACTGACCGACTGACAGACAACGCACAGCTGAAAGTACTGGACGCAGGAAGCTGAAATTTCGAGTGTAGGCGAGCACTAAGAGAGGATGTAAAAAATTGCGTATTGACTAAAGCAGTCGCCTTGCTGGTTTCTGCCGGTTTCAAACCTCACATCTGACACACAACACCATCTAATCCCAAACTAAACAGAGCTTGTACTATGGATAGGTACTACTATAAACTTTTTTTTGTAAATACAAAAAAATATACATACATATATTATTGTACATAGAAAACACCCAAACTCCCAAAGCAGTATTTGCCGATTATACAAACATTTGGTCTCAAACGAGAATGGAACCCGAGACCTCAAGTTCAGCAAGCGCATGTGCACCAATATTTCCAATAAAGTAGATAGCGCCATCTAGTTCTAAACTAAGCAGAACTTGTTCTATGTATAATATTGTGTGTCGGAAATCAGAAATTACTGTAGGATAATGTATAAAATGCCGTTAAGGTGAGTGTTTGTACTGGTTTCTTGCTTACTTTCAGCGCGAGGTAGCAGTCAGCTACATCGAGAATCAGACGGAGTCTAATCCATTCCTAATGGTGTTAGCCCCGCCTGCACCCCACCAGCCCTTCACCCCCGCACCCCGCCATGAAGGGAAGTTCAGTAATGTGACAGCCGTCAAACACCCGAACTTCAACGTCGCGGCTAAGGTGAGAAAACTACTAATTGTGAAAACTTTTTTGTTGTTTTTTTTTATATGGCAACACTCCAGAGTGCTCGCAAAAATGTTGACGTGGCAACACTGGGATATAAACTATTTACTAAATAAATTATTATGTTTCCATTGAAAACCAAGTAACCGCTGGTGTTCCGATCTAGGGACTAGTATTTTTATATATAGAAAACCTCAACGTATGACGTAAATAACTGCAGAGATAAATAACTGATTTGTACTACGCTGAGTGTTGTGAGTTCAAACCCCACAAATTATTGTGTAAAGTCCTCTGGGATACAGGATTCATTCCTAATCTAGAAGTTGCCTTTAAAAATTAATAATAATATTTTGCACATAGCCCTTATTTTTTCTAAAATATAATGCGGTAATTTAGAGTACATATTATCATTGATATAATATTTCAAGTAATATGTTCTGTCCCTCACAGGATAAACACTGGTTACTCCGCATGTCTCCGTCACCACTCCCCTCCTCGATCCTCCCGGAGCTGGACCGCGTGTACCGTTCACGGTGGGAGGCCCTCCTGGCCGTTGATGAGATGGTAGCTGATGTCGTCGGCACGCTGGAGACCAAGGGACTTTTGGAGAACACCTATCTTATTTATACTTCGGATAACGGGTATCATGTCGGTGAGTGAAATCTTCTATATATATAAATGAATTGCTGTTCGTTAGTCTCACTAAAACTCGAGAACGGCTGGACCGATTTGACTAATTTTGGTCTTGAATTATTTGTGGAAGCCCAGAGAAGGTTTAAAAGGTGTATGCATAAAACCGCATTTTTTTATTAATTATGGATTCCTTTTGTTTGTTTTAAGTTTATATTATTCAAAAGTTTAGGTCTTCTATTTATCGATTGAGGCAGTACGAGATCGACCAAGTCAGTTAGTGTGTCAAAAAATTGTGTATTCTATTTGCACTGAGGCAGAGCATAAGTTAGAACTCTGTGTAAAGTAGGGTAAGATGTGCCGAGCAGTCAAAGACTGGCACTCACTACCGGCTCACGTGTTTCCTTCCCACTATGATCCCAGGTCCTTCAAACGATTAGTGAAAACGCATCTCACTAAGCCGCCATAGTGTCTGCCATACTTTATTGTCTGGTATAGTATTAATGTGTTGGCTTTTGGATTCTGCTCATGCTTTCTATCAGGCAGGGTAGAGTCACTTTGGTAGAATAAATTAATCATAATCATAATCATTTATTTGCCAGAATGTAGGTTTTCATAGTATGGTCTTAACAATTGTACATGTCCCATTTACATCCCACCAGTAAAGATTGGTATGCAAATATGTATTTAGTGTATTACACTTTAATGAAATTAATAGTAATAAATTAATCAAATGTCGTATCCAAATGTCAAAAAATAATAATAATAATTGATATGTCAACAATAAACTTTAAAAAAATACAAAGTAAAAAAAATGTCAAATTATAATAAAATTAATATAATTATAATGGGTATTGACAATGTCAGTTGAATAAAATTTAGATTTAATAGCAATACTCCATAAATTACTTCCTATCCTCGCGATATGACATAAAATCATTTATATCATAAAAACATTTCACTTTAAACCATTGTGTAATTTTTTTCTTAAATATAATTAGATGAGCTCTTTAAAGGTGTTTGGCAATTTATTGTGGACCAAGAGCCCAGAGCCGCCAGACCTACGTTATTAGTGCAAAGCTGAAATTTTCAGGATTATTAGTACTTACAATGTCTTGTTAAGATGTATGTGTACCCATTAGCTTGAAAGCGGGACCGTTTCTGAGGTAGCGCGAAGTACAGATGGATAAAAACCTTACTTACCTACGTTAAAGGTGCAAAGCTAGTATTTACATATTTTTTCAAGAATATTATTTAAAATTAAAATTCATTACTGCCAGACACTTTCCGTGGGCCATTACTTCTGCCAGACGTCTTGAAAGTTGTGAAAAAATTAGGTAAACTACGTTATAGTAGCAAACCTAAATTTTATACATATTATCTAAGGTAGGTACTATTTTAAGACCCTTTGTATGCGGCCAGACCAATCCGAAGGGCCAGTCAATCCCCCCAGACACCTTTAAATATTTGTAGTAATTAGGAAGCTGAGGTATATCACCTTTGGTATTATTTCAAGAATAGGATTGTAAAATATTAAATACACGCTTTTTATTAGCTTCAACTGTATGTTTGTTTGTTTGTAACCATCTCCTTTTGGTGCGATTTTGACCCACTTGGACCCACACACACAAAAATACTATACTACAAATATAAATACTAGCTTTGCACCTTTAACGTAGGTAAGTAAGGTTTTTATCCATCTGTACTTCGCGCTACCTCAGAAAAGGCCCCGCTTTCAAGCTAATGGTTACACATACATCATAATAAGACATTGTACTAATAATCCTGAAAATTTCAGCTTTGCACTAATGACGTAGGTCTGGCGGCTCTGGGCTCTTGCTCTATTGTAAACCTTTATAGCGTTTAAATATGAGTTCCTTTTATACATATCAAGCCTACATTGAGGTAAAAAAAAACAATGTTTTTTTATTGGAGAAACGTTTAATAGTTTTAATGTGGATGGTGAATAATACGTACTAATACAAATAATAGGACGATTATGGCCGTTTTCACCAACGTCCCCTAAATTTAAGGGGCCACGTAAAGAGAGTTAGGTAACCCTTAGTGAAATTTTCGTTTTGAATAACCTTTAGTAGACACCTAAGTAAGTACTTAGATTTATTTTTATGTTTAGGGAGTCGGAGTAATTAAGTAGTCTGTTATATTTTACGGACTATTAGGCAGAGCCTAACAGAGCAGCGGTTTAGCCGTGACAGCGTGACAGACGGACAGAGTGACTTTCAAATTTATAATAATAGTATGGATTAACCCCACTTTCATGCAATAAATACATTGTTTCATTACAATACTCAAACCCACTAATAATCAATTTTACTCTTGACCACAGGCCAATTCGCGCAAGTCTACGACAAACGCCAGCCATACGAATCAGACATCAAAGTCCCACTAGTGATCAAAGGGCCGGGAATCGAACACAATACCTCCTACTCCAATCCAGTCCTAAACATCGACGTAGGACCTACTATCATTCAATTAGCGGGCCTAGTCCCTGAAGGTATGGATGGGAGACCGATTAACGTTCAAGCTGAGGAGAAAACTGAGAGGTACATGCTGATGGAGTACCGCGGGGAGGGGAGGACTGGGTCTGTGGATGAAACTTGCCCTTGGAAATATGATGGGATCCACCTGGCTGTGAGTATTTGAATATATGTATATTTTTTGTATTTATGAAATCATCAACAGGTTTCATCGTCCACTGCTGGACATAAGCCTCTCCTTAGGAAAATGGTAGAACAACGCTGATTTTAGCACAAATAGGCCGGCACGAATATGCCGTGTGGTGACGGATTAAGAATACAGAGTGTCACCACCCCTATTCATCCCGCGGGTATCGTGAAAGGCGACTATGGGATAAACTGGGCAAGAGAACATCGATGCAAAGGGAAGAAAACTTGAAACCAACCCTATACCAACCCGTCTGGCCAGCGTGGTATAGTAGGCCAATACCTCCTTTCTATGTCCAGCAGTGGACTCTTAAAGGCTGTTGATGATGGTGATAAGGCCGGCTTGACCGGGGCAGTACTACCCTCACGCAGAAGACCATCCTAATAATGACAGCATTCGTAATGTCGTATTTCGTTGGTGAGTGTGAGACCGGAGGCCCAAATTCTGCAGAAGCATCTTACCAGTCTATGTCCAGCAATGGATTGCGATAGGCTGGTGATGGTGAATCAATTGCCGAACATTTATACGAAACTAGTAGCTGACCCAGCGAACTTCGTACCGCCCAACTTTAAAATTCCAGAACTTGATCGCAGCGCCACCTACCGGGTCCCCTTATTTGCGAATTTTTTGCGAATTATATTAATTATTTACAATATTGTAGAATACAAAATTCTCTACAAATTTTGTTTAAAAAATTTTTTATACGATGAACCGTTTTCGAGATGTAGGACGGAGAGCGCGCGGTCACAGCATCACTTCAGGTCAATTTTTTCATTAACAATACTGCAATTACATGGGCAGGTAAGTGTTGTTAAATAAATTAATACTGAATAAAAAGTGGAAAGGTTAGGAAAAAATGATAAAATATAATATAATAGTTCATAAAAATTGACAAATATTTATATATTTTGTTTATAATCAGTTTTCAACCGGAGGCACCGGTTGACCTGAAGTGATGCTGTGACCGCGCGCTCTCCGTCCTACATCTCGAAAACGGTTCATCGTATAAAAAATTTTTTTAACAAAATTTGTAGAGAATTTTGTATTCTACAATATTGTAAATAATTACAAATAGCAAAAAAGCATAGGAAATGAGATATTTACAAAAAAAGCGCAAAAAATCGATTTTTGTGACTTTTGACCTTGAAATTTAATAGTTGCTTACACCCTACCATATGTAGGTTTTGAGACAACTTTTAGGGTGTCAATATACAAGTATTTACAGACTTACAGCTGGGTATCTCGAATTCTGAGATTCTTACCTAATTTAAGCTTAAATGACTGGACTATAAATAAAACAGAGGCCGATTTTGGCGTAGGAAGCTACATAACGTATACTTCGGTCTCTTTCACTCACCACCCCTCACCGCATTTGTTCGGTTTGAGAGTGACGCAAACAGTAATAATACATGTAGACAAATAAGTTGACAATCAAAATAAACTATACTTAAATGAGTTTAATGAAATTTTATACTAAAAACCACATGTTTTGGCAAAAAAACATAATTGTACAAATCTTTATTTAACGTTTCCCAAAAATTAATATTTTTGAAATAGGTCACTATAATTCTAAGGGTGCGATATATAAAGACTAGTTGACCCAGTGAACTTCGTACCGCCCAACTTTAAAATTCCAGAACTTGATCGCAGCGCCACCTACCGGGTCCAATTGCGAATCTAAACCATTCCCAGATCCCCTTGAACACACACAAAAAATTTCATCAAAATCGGTCCAGTCGTTTGAGAGAAGTTCAGTGACATACACACTCACAGAAGAATTATATATATAAAGATAGATAGATAATTTCTTGTAATTTCTATAACTGCCTTGTTGGTCTAATGGTTAGCGTATGCGGCTGCTGATCAAGAGGTCTCGGGTACGATTCCCGGGTAGGACCAAATATTTGTGTGATCCACAATTAGTTGTTTCGGAGTCTGGGTGCTTTCTATGTATATGTACTTATGTATTTACAAAAAAAAAAGTATGTTTATGCATTTAAGTCAGTTATCTAGTACCCATAGCACAAGCTCTGCGCTTAGTTTGAGACTAGATGGTGTTGTGTGTAGAATGTCCGAAATACTTATCATTTATTTATATAGACACGGCGTGTCTACATGTCATGTGTGTGCATATCCAAAATATTTATTTATTTTATTCTTGAATTGGTCAGGGGGCGGGGCTTAATCGAAGCGACACTATTTTCTTAACACGAATGAGTATTTACTATTCCAATGAAGCAGTGGTGCCGTCTGTTTACATCTTGGTTAATTATGTCATTATTAAATCTATTCCAGGAGTGCTACCCACAATACGACTGCAAGTGCCAAGACGCTGGCAACAACACGTACGCTTGTATCAGACATTTTGCAGAAAGGATTGATATGAAATACTGCGAGTTTCATGATCAGGAGGTATTATTGTTTTTTTTTTATACTGAGCCTGCCAACGTTACTGTCTGATGGAAAGTTTAAGCAGAATCCAAGAGTAGATCTTCATTGTACTTGCGAATGCGGAAATAGATGATTCTGTACTATTGGGCGACTGCTGATCAAGAGGTCTCGGGTTCAAATCCTGGGTCGGGCTGAAAAGCGTTGTTGGGTTTTTCTTACAGAAAATTCTTAACAAAAGCCCGGAGTATGGAAGTTTGGCGGTAATTCACGTTATGCCGTCGGTCCCAGTTGTCATGAAAATCTATGGCAATTGTTATTGGGAAGTCAGTGCCCTCAAATATACTGACAATTAGTTCAACCACCGAATTTCAGTTCTCCCTCAGAGTTGTGGCCGTCTGATGCCAGTCGCTTTATGGAAAAACTGAAATTCAGGTGAAACCGGTTGAACTAGTAGTCGACCCGAAATAATATTGGGAATAATAAGGCTTGGAAGAAGATAATTGATGATTAGTATGTATAGATATTGTCAATATTTGTATTTCTTTCTAACATTTTATTCCACAGAAATTCGTAGAAATATACAACCTGAGAAACGATCCGTACGAGCTTCATAATGCAGTCAACGACATATTCCCGGCCATCAAACATTGGTACAAGCTCGTGCTGACCAGGTTGGTGGCCTGCAATGGCACCAAGAGCTGTGACGACCCTCTCATCATATAAGGGATGATGATATTTAGATTTTAACGTTTATATAGAGTTTAAACAGTGATATATTTTTGTGGTATCGAGGTCATTTATTTTTGTGTATCCTGTAGAAATAAAAAGTTAAAGAAATAATAAATATTTTCAGTTGAAAATTTTGTTTATTTCCAAGTCTTATTTAGCAGTTAACTATTAACGGCACGGAAAGCTTATTGGTTTGATCGGTCATCTCGAAGCTACACTCCTGACAAGTTGCGAATATGAGGCTGTCAGCGCAAAAACGGCCTAACCCACAATTTTCCATATTCCGACTTAACTACAAAAAGTGATCCAAAATCTGATAAAATATCATGCTAAATCGGCCTATCTTTAATTTATTATCCTCAGTAAAAGTTAGGCTGCAAAACTAGTTTTTGAATTTATTATTTTTTTATTAATCGTAATGCAAGAGTGGCCTAAGCCGCTTAGGCCATTTTTGCATACCGTCATCACAAATTTTTGGCGGGACAGGCTGCTGTAATGACGAAGTGTACGTACGACGAGAGTGAAGATCTACCTACTCCGGATCCGAACCTGAATTTCTGGAAATGTATAAAACTTAATTCTTCAACTTCTCAAACTGTAATATTTTTATTGGAATTAAAAATGTGACTAAAACGTTCACTAACACAAAATAAATGAAGGAAAACGAACATGCCATATATAACTACAGTTGTGACAAAAAGGTGTTACTTTTGTAAAGGTTGTGACTTTTATTATATGTGAAGTAGAATCTAGGAATTCATATCTAGGTGTCGTCATCAAAAAATAGAGAAGCCAAATGTAAGGATTATAAGTTAATTTCAAATTTACCTACTCAAAATATAGGTATACGAGGTGTGAATATATTATCTAGCTATGTTAGACATGACTGTGTTCTAATTTATGTCTATTCCGTGTAATAATAATCATAAGAAGCATCAAGTCAATGGGCAAAACCTAATTTTTATAATAATATGTTATAACAGGCATGGGCGTACCCAGGGGGGGGCAGGGAGGGGCAGCTGCCCCCCCCTGGAAATCTCGCAGAACAAGTATGGACTCACTTAATTACTAATCAAAGTGTAAACGGGGCCTTATGCTCTAACTTTTAAATAAACCGCACAATGCAATCGCCAAAAAACCGCGCGCGACGATGGCGGACGAAGAATACCGAACTTATCCGAGTGTTAGAACGCTCTTAAACGGCAGTTCCATCATCCAAACCAAACCACCGGGAATGATTTTATACGTAATATGGCTCCGCCACCACCGCTAAGGCAACCGTCTGCTCAGCGATCGTCTGCATAAGCAGGTCTCGTGCTGTGAGGCAGTGGTTCATGTTGCCCTGTAAGAAAGACGTGTCAGCACAGGCTGGGACGGTTGCCGTCTGCGTCTCGTTTTTTTCGGCAGGGAGCACTTCTTGCTTCCTAGCCGATGATTCGCGGGATGGCCCAGGTCCGTTCGGACCGAGCATTTCGGCGTTTTCGCGGTGCATGTTCGTGTCACGTGACCTGTGTCACCGCACACGTAACATCTCGCACCCCGGTCTGTCTCGTTGGGACACAGCTCTCACGTGTCTCATTTCAAGGCACCGGTAGCACTGTAACGGGAGTGCTAGCAGTGCCTCTGTCCTGGACAAAACCTAGCCCACCTGTAACCGTTTAGCGTTCACTATTTTGCGAACAGAGGCAAGTGGACAACGAACTCAGGCCGTGCCCAGTCGTGACGGGGAGACACGTATGTATTCGGCTTTGACATCGGAGATTGCACATTCCCCCGCCGCTGCTACAGCCCTGGTGATTTCAGCTTGGGTGATTGACTCCTCCAGGTCCATCACCCGTATGTCTCCTGCCCTACACGGACACGCAATAATAGCATCCGTGTCAGACAGAACATGTTGCAGGCGTGCTGCAACTGCTGAAGAGGCGCTGCCTTCCCGGGGATCAGGGCGCCGGTCATAGCTCGCTTGGTGCGGAGACCACCTGTGATGCAAGATCACCCAATCTGATGTTGGCCCTCGCGTTCTCCATCAGCTTGGCTATTGTCGTCTCCGAGGCAGGAGGTACGGAGACTGTGACAGCCGCTGTTGTTGGAAGTCGCGGCATAACCCTTTTAATAGTCGGTGTGAGCAGCAGCCCGTCGCCCATGACTGGGCCGTCTCTACTATTTACCTGGCCTTGGCCTTTCGAGCAAGAGACCCACGTCTCGCTCGATAATGGCCGCTGTCAGCTGTTGCCTCTCCTGCACAGGGGATAGCGATACTGGCGCTTGCGACATCTGTGTAGCCCACTGGCCCTTCTTCTTCCTACTCTTCTTTTTGGCTTTGGCCACTTCCGTCCCCGGAGTTAAGGCCGCTGGAAGCAGCAAGTTTGTCGTACCTGGGCACTGACCTCCTATTATCTTTTTTCGGACCTCAGCAAGAACACGGTCTAGCATTTCCGCGAATTGGTCTCGGTCCGGTAAGCTGCTCTTTTTTAAAAACGCTGCTTTGCTGGTCTTACCTCGGGCAGTATTGGAGCTCGCCTGGGTGTTTTGATGGAGTTTTGGGTCCCCGTGGCGTAGCTTTTCCACCTCCTCTCGGAGGGAGGCCATTTCAGAGCGTAGCGCCTTGTTCTCTTTCCGTAGCCTCTCCGCTGCGTCTGTCAGTGCCGACTCATCAGCTCTTTAATAGAGCTACGACACTCCGGCCCTGATGGTCGTCAAAGCTGTGACGGCAGCCTTTTTGCCGCCTTTGACTCCCTTCGTCCCTTGGAAGGCCTTCTCGATCGCCGAAAGGGGCTCCTGGATACTAGAGTCGATATCGGCGACGGGTTGGCTCCTCAGCTCCGCCGCAACCAAGATGGACCCGGTGCGGCATCACGCTTCGTCTCGGTCCCTGTTCCACTTTCACCGCTCTTTCCACCCCTTGTTGTGCCCTTTTGCAGTGCAAGTTTCTTGGGTCGTTTTTTTTGTTATCTGATGTGCCCTTCGGTTTTGGCTTACGGGTTCGTGGTGACCACGAGGAAACAGAGCAGAGAGCTAAGCATCGCTCTCTTCTGAATCTCCTTCCTGCAACCCTGGACCTTGATTTAAGGAATTCGATAGGCCGACGCCTGCGCTACCTCTTCCTCTTAAGCGCTTCCTTGATAAGACGCCAGGCTTGGCGTCCTGAGACGCACAAAACTGGGCTTGTGAGCTCTGGTTGATGTGCCCGGACTTGGACACCCTTGTGTACGTAACTGTGCCCCCCCCCCCCTCAGAATACGGTGGGCAGAACACTCCAGTGTCAGCCACTGAGGCTGATGCTGGAGTGCCGAGGGATTCTACGTCTGCGGCGCGGCCGGTACCCTCCTGGGGTAATATATTCTCTTGAGTCACGTCCTTGTACGTGAGCTAACGTTGTGTTGCCTTAGCGGCTGGCATATCCCCTCAGCCGTTAACCTCTTCGCCGGGCTTCCTCAGCTTGGGTTAGGGGTAATTTTTTAAAGAGCTTTTCTTCCACGCGGTGTTCTCCACCCTCCTCACCGTTTGAGAAGACTCCCGCTCCCGATTGCTCAGCGTATACGGGTGGGGCCGATCGGTTGCCGGAGTCCGGCAGTGATCACCGTCAGTGGCTCCATATGGAATTTTCGACGGCAACCCCGTCGCCCCCATAAAGTGTCGTCTTCCGACGTATCTCTCGCACGTGCCCTCTGCGTAACAGAAGGCCACGTGGAGAGGTAGCTCTTTGCATGTGGCCTAGGCCACCTTTGCTCCTATGATTTTTATGGAGGTTTCTTCTCTTGGCCACTTTCCAAACTAGGAGAAGGCCCCCGCTCCCAATCGTCGGCGTCTGCGGGTCGGGCCGACTGGTTGCCGGTGTTCGGCGTTGACCGCTACCGAGTAGTTTAGGAACAGCTGACAGCAGTCCCGTCGCCCCTCTTGTAGCCCTTAGGCTGCACTCCTTTTGCCAGGGACCACATTGGCCGCGCCAGTAACATAATGTCGCGTGTACCACCTTCCGCGTGCAACTGTTGGTCGTCGCATTGGACGCCGTGGTACGGTCTTTTGGATCCGGTCCTAATGTTTCATGTAGGTGTGTTTGAGTAGTGTGTATGACAAAACAGCGGCAGACGATCCGACCTAAAAAATTTGACTTGCCCCCCCCTAGGCCAGATGCTGGGTACGCCCATGATAACAGGACAGGTAGACTGATTGTCGCTGGAAACGATAATACTAATATCTTAGAGTGGAGACCGCAATGAACGTAATGTAGGGTGTTTATCAAAGGATTGATATAGAATGCCTACGAGATCGAGGTGTCTGAAGCTCCTTGAGGTAGACCTTTGTTCAGGAGTGAACGGCGATATTTGATAAAAAATCGAGAATGTCGTGCCCGCTTGCACCATTAATCGAAGGACTACTCCGAGATGAATTTTACATTACCCCACGAAATTTATAAATATGTATTTGTAATGTGTCTTTTATTATTCAAGAGCACCCTGGCAATGTTAAAAGTGCCTAAAACACTTTAGGCCGAAAAAACCTATTCTGAAAGTTTTCATACTAAAGCGGTCAGTGTACTCAATTCGGTACAACCCTGAAATTATATGAAAACTAAATTATTTGAATTTTTCACTTATATTTGCTGTTTTTGTATCCTTATTTCAATATAGAAGTAAATATATATTTTTTCATATTGGTAATTTGCGTTTACCAATATTAAAAAAAAAACTGCCTCGTTGGTTTAGTGGTTAGCGTATGCAACTGCTAATCAAGAGGTCTCAGGTTCAAATCCCGGGTCGGGACAAAAAGTGTTTTTGGGTTTTTCTTAGGAAATCCTAATAGCAACCCGGAGTTTTAAAGTTTGGAGGAGATTCACGCCCGCCCGTGCCTCGGAGAGCACGTAAAGCCGTCGGTCCCGGTTGTCATGAACATCTATGGCAATCGTTATCGGGAAGTCAGTACCCTTAAATATATTGAAAACTAGTTCAATCTTCGAATTTCAGTTCTCCCTTACGGTTGCGGAAGTCCGATGCCAGTCGCTCCGTGGAAAAACTGAAATTCAGGTTAAACCTGTTGAACTAGTAGCCGACCCCAAATAAACTTGGGAATAAAGGCTAGGAAGATGATTGGTAATTTGCGTTTGACCTCTAATGGGTTAAGTTTTTTTTTGATAAAACCGGAAGTATCCAGTACTAACATCTTTTATAAACGGCCTAACCTTGGTTATAGTGGTGAATCGGTAAAAGAACTTTAAATGCAAAAGTGGCCTAAGCCACAAAATAATACAAATATATGGATTTATTTCAAAATAACAAACTTCATTCTGAAGAATTTAGGACGATAATGGCATAAAATATGCTTAAGGACTAAAATCCACTACAATAAATTATATGCAAATGAATGTGAAATTCGTGATTATACAAAACCTATTATTTTCATACTGTTTGTCTCAAGGTTAGGCCACTTTTGCACTGACAGCCTGATATATTACTGCTGTTTTTATTCCGACAATGGATATTGCAATTATTGTGGGCGCTCTTTCGCTAGGTACACACCTAGCTTTAAGAAATTTGTAATTTATAACAAAAATATTTAGGAATTAAGAAACACCATATTGACATCAATGTAACTTCCATGACTGATGGAAAGAGTAGAAATCTACACTAAATGGTATGCGAATGCAATGCAGTATGGCGACGCACACTGGCATAGTGAGATTATTCTGTATCATTGGCAGCCTCGGATCTAAGGGGGCGCCAAATCCTTGACAAGAATTCGAAATATCGAACAAACGAAGCCTCTTTTCCTACAATCTCATAGGTTTGTTTAAAGTAATGGAATCTAACGCCCGTAAAACGTAGTAGTATCACAAAAAAGCTACTCATTGGCAGTTTTTCTCAAACACTGAAGGGAGGGGGCGCCACCTTCAAGGTTTTGCCCCGGTTCGAAAAAATCGTAGATCCGGAGCTGATCATTGGATCCCAGGTTTCGCACTCACCAACGAAACACGACAACGCGAATGCTGTCAATTTAGGTTGATCTTGTATGACAGCCAGCGCAACCGTTCTGAAATCAATTCTATTAACTTACAGAAGGAAAATTAAATTACGGTGTGTCATGCATGCACACAGTGCTTTTATAACCGGAGTGATATTCGGTCCGCGATAGTGAACAAGTTATTTAACAAAAACATAAACATCTAAAAATACATTTTATTACAAATCAACCAACTTTTTATAAATTGTAACCTATAATATACAATAGACAATATCAAAAAATCACAGACTGGTAAAAAATAACTATGGCAGCTTATTGTACTGTTATAACCAGAATATCTGAAACAAATATAAACATTCGTTTAATACACCAGTTAAGGGCGAATGGGATGTGCACAGGAAGGGTTCCGTACCATTATCTTATCTACTGCCGTTACCAATATCGAGCAAAAAAATCACGTTTCTTGAACGGGAGTCTTTTTAATATTTATTTTATAGTTTTTTTAGTAATACTTTTTATTATAACGGGGCAATAGAAATACATCATCTATGAAAATTTCAACTGTTATCACAGTTCGTAAAATATATTCTGGTAACTGACGGACAAACGGACGGCGGAACAAGTGCACCCTTTGTTCCCACAAATGAAAATGTACTGTAAACAGACAAATAAACTACTTGGGCCATTACAAACGTGCGAACTGAGTCAAAAATAATTTTTATCAAACCTCTCGCTCACACTTATAGGCATATCGGATCTCTCGCTCACACTGCTAGTGTTGTGACCATAAAATAAAGATTTGTAATGTTGTGTGTGTAGTGTTTTATGACTTAGCTCGCACGTTTGTAATTGCTCAAGTATTTAAGGGGTATCGTAACGTACGGAACCTTGCCAAAGTGCGAGGTACTGGTCACCTACCTACTTACATGTCAAGGGCAGGTGTCAGGTCACGGCGGGTACTTGTTGGGGCTTCTGTATGCTGAAGAAGTCCGTCACCTTGCTCTGCGACTGCATCTCTTCTTTATGAACCAGCGGACACGGAAAGTACTTCTAAAAGGAAACGGATCTCACGTTAGCTATAAATTGACAGTCTCAATGTAGTGACTTAACTCTGATTTCAGCACGAAAGGAGCGGAATAACTGCCTTTTGGTCTAGTGATTAGCGTATGCGGCTGCTGATCAAGAAGTCTCGGGTTCGATTCCCGGGTCGGACCAAAAATTTGTATGATCTACAAATATAGGTGTTTTCTATGTATAATATGTATGTATTTACAAAAGAAAAAGTATGTTTATGTATTCATATCAGTTGTTTAGTACCCATAAAAGCTCTGCTTAGTTCGGGACTAGATGACGTTGTGTGTAAGATGTCCGAAATATTTATTTTAAAAAAAATATCCTTGAACAGAAAACCAATCTCAAATGATATCATTCATGCTGTCGTATTCCGTGTTATTTGATATATTGAAATAATAAAGAACTTGCCTAGTAACGCCATCTATCGCCAATAAAACTTAACTATTCTATTACTCGATAACTGTGTGAAATGTATGTAGTATGTAGGTTGGTAAGAAAGTAAAGTTAGTCTGTTCGTAGCTTGTATACTCTAAGGTTCGTAGCTACACAACTCGTTTTATTATTTCGTTGGTGAGAGTGAGATTGGAGACCCAGTGACATAGAAGCAACTCACTAGGCCACAATAAATAAATAATACAAATATTTTGGACATCACACACAACGACATCTACTTCCAAGCTAAGGATATCTTGTACTATAGGTAACTAGACAACTGATATACGCTCGTCACACAACGTCATAAGATTGTGCATCTTTGTCTTTGTGCACTTCAAGCCTTAAATGGAACGCCTCAGAGCGAGGTAACGCCACATGAGTCGTGTTTTTTCGTGCGTGCAGCCGGCTCCATCGAATTATAAGACGTTGTCACGTCAAAAACTTGTATACATATCAGATCATACAAACATTTTGTCCGACAAGGTAATCGAACCCGACAATTCAAGCACAACAGTTGCATACGCTATCACTACGCCACCGAGGCTCTACTCTTGGATCCTACTCATGCTTTCCATCAGGCAGTAGAGTAGTCATTTTGGCAGGCATAAATATATATACATATAAATAAAATTGGAGTGTCTGTTTGTAATATTAAAATAACCGCTTTTTACTAAATGCATATGTATGTATACACGGTACATATAACAAAATATTTATTATTCAATTTTTGTCTGTCTGTTTGTTCCGGGTAATCTCTTCAACAGCATGACCGATTTCGACGGGACTTTCACGGGCAGATAGCTCATGATATAAAGAGTAACTTAAGCTACTTTTTAGGGTTCCGTAGCCAAATGGCAAAAAAAGGAACCGTTATAGATTCGTCATGTCTGTCTGTCTGTCCGTCCGTATGTCACAGCCACTTTTTTCCGAAACTATAAGAACATACTGTTGAAACTTGGTAAGTAGATGTATTAGTTATAGATTATAAGTAGATAAATAGAAAAATAACAATAAATTTTGGGGGTCCCTATACCTGGAACTGAAACTCAAAGTTTTTTTTCATCAAACCCATCTGTAACTTTTAAAAAAAGAGTGATAAAACTAAAAAATATATACGATGTACATTGCTATGCAAACTTCCAGCGAAAATCGGTTTTAATACGTCATAAATCGTAAACCGTAATTTACCTTTTATTCAATCAATACACTATTATTGAAACATCGATCAAAGTTAAAATGAACTACAAGAACATTTATATGTTACTTGCTGCTTGGAACCCTTCATGGGCGAGTCCGACTCGCACTTGGCCGCTTTTTTTAGACAAGCTTCGCCCCGCGGCGTTGCCTGTAGTTACAAGAACAAACGCGGGTAACACCGCGGGGCTCAGCTAGTAAATAATAAAAAGAACCTGTACCTGTACGGCCGCGATCCCACCGGATATGTCAACTGTGGGCACAACCTGCTTCGGTTTCAGAAACTTGACAAAACGAATCATCTCCGAGAAACTGGAATGTTCACTGTATGGTATACCTGTAAATAACAATAATTAGAATTGGAAGCTGTTTTCAACACATTCTGGTCCGACTCAGGAATCGAATAAGATCCTCTTGATCGGCAGACTAAAGGCTAACCGCTAGACCAACAGGGCAGGTAAACATCATATCAAACAGACCACAGCTGGATTTGGGCCTCTCCTAAGATAGGTTTTAGCCCTCCAATATTTTCCTCTCTCTTGACAGTGATGTTGTCATGCGTAGTGGCCTTGGCCCTCTTTGTGGCCTTTTACGACACTAATTAGATGATTAAGGGCGGTGACACACACATATACACACGCACGCGCACACACACACACACACACACACACACACACACACACACACACACACACACACACACACACACACACACACACACACACACACACACACACACACACACACACACACACACACAAACACATACACACACGCACACGCACGCACGCGCTGGTGGTATTATTAATTTAAAAAAAACATTTAACTATAATACCATGTATAGCGACCATGTCCTTCTCGACGCAGGCCGACTTGCCATTCTCCCAGCCGCTGGGCTTGAAGGCCACCAGCTCGCTGAACGCGCCCTTCAGACTGTCCAGATACGCGCGCAGTTTCTGTTATCACATAGCTTTACATACCGTAAATCCATTACAGATTTTTTTCTCATAATTGGAGTAATTTCTAACTAAAATGCTTGCCGGCGTATCGATTATTTTAGCTGGCAACACTGTTAAGTGTCCGAAGGTAAGACACTGACGCAACACCGGGCACTGGCGCGTGCGACCGGTGACCGCAGGGATGGGAATCATTGACACTTTAAAATAATAATAACGCGATTGAATGATTGATTTTAGTCGATTACTTTCATGTCATAAGTCATAGACAAGGATCACAGGTGACATTGATTTTATCCCTTCCCTAGATGATTATTGTTCGTTCATTCGTTCGCGAGTTCCTTTAAAAATGGAACGTCGTCGTTGACGAGCAGAGTTATCGCGGATCATCTCGTGTGAGCACCACGTGTTCGGTGGAGTGTCTTATTTAAAATTATTGATCATGGGCTGCTATTCAATGTCCTAACTGTATTTCGTGATCGAGTGCTTCAATAAAGTGAATATACGAGAACATTCTCCTCACCCGCTAAACTCACGTCTACCCTCAATTAGAAATATGAGGCCTACTAACGTTCCCAGTGGATTCAAGATTTAACATCAGAAGTGGGATACGCAGGGTAACCACCTGAGGAGAATAGTGTAAAGTGAACAGCAGTGAGCAGCCCGGACAATCAAACTGTTTACAAAACATGGTTTTGGCACACAAGGGCACAGCATTTTGCACATGATTTTCTCTATCGAATGTCGCGAACAGCGAGAGGGCTCTGAAGAGCCGTCTAAATGAGACTTCGGACAAATCTCAGCTACGTATGCGGACAGGCTGGATATGTCGCATCAGTTTGTGAAGAGCGCAAGGGTTCGGAGCTACAATAATGACGGAGGTGCACATCTGTAAACATGAATAGACGAGGAGCAAAAGCAACGCAGAATCCGGTGAGATCGTTTCTTTTTATTTTCTCGTTGAGAGTGGGCATGCTTCTTCGTTAGTATTTTACACAGTGTCGAGTATGGGGGGTAGTTAAAAAAAAAAAAGAAAAAAAAAAAGGAACCGTAAGCTGTTTCTCGCAAATACAAAGTTTGCATATCACGATTACGTTACTATTTTACGTTGTGCCGAATGGAACGCTAAACGGTAAAGTAAGTCTATAGGCAAACGAGTACGTCAGTGTGCAAATTAACCGTATTGCTTTTTTTTTACAAAAGTAAGTGAGTTTCAGCGAAAAGCATACCCAAACTAAGCTAAGCTCTTGAGGATATAGATACTGACTTAAACTGTGTGGACAAAATCAAATCAAAAATCTTATTGATCTTAATTTAGTTACGAAAATATTCTGAATTCTTTATCGATGGTATACCAGGGCATCGCGTCTTTACAGGAGATTTACGAGTAGACCCTATTGATCAATATAAGAATGTTCAAAGACGAAAAAGTTTCAGCCCTCCTAGAAGCGTAAGTTATTTACGGTAGTTCCTCACCCTCATAAGATGGTGAATATGGGTATCTAACTAAGCCCTTTGATCGTAGAAATTCGGCTGCAGTCTATCAAAGGTAACAAGGCTTAGTAATAAACTTAGATATAGCGTTGCGCTGGTTTACATTGATTATGGACTTGGTTTCTCTGATAAACTTTCCCATTGTCTGGAACGTTGTTTTAACCCTGAGAGCATTGCCAGACGCAGTTTTCCTTTTTTTTATAGAAATGTAAATTCATGAGAACAGGAGTACATTTTGTGGATCGTGTAGTTAGAGCAGGAGAAATGGTCGATTTTCCTACCACGAAGATTGCTAATCAGAATAGACCGTTCTTGGGCCTTGCCTCTTACTTCAGAAACTTTATACCCAAATAATACTCGTATGGTAGGCCCACTTTATTTACTGAAGGGGACAATAAGGTGGATGGACCTACATGACAATATTTAAAAGAAAACTGTTCAAATACTTAGCTCAGGAGTCTGTACTAACAATATTAGATCGTGAGGCGGCAGCTATTGAGTTTCACACTGATGATGTTTCTAACGGTTATGGGGCCATAATCATTCAAAGAAAGAATGGTTTGCTACATGTTGTCATATCTTAGTGTCATATTTTAGTTGACGAACGACTGACGCAGAATCGCGATTTCATTCGTAGGAACTAGAAACTATGATAGTCGCCTGAGTAGTCGAGATCTTTAAACAGTGTTTGTATGGGCAGCATACACCATTAGTGGTGGGTATTTCTACAGGATTTAATATTGTGCATAAGGTGCCAACAAGTAACATGCTGATTTCTTGTCTAGACATCCAATCCCAAAAACAGTTTGTGATGAGTCTAATGCCAGTACATTATCAGATGAAACTGTAAACCTAATATTAGAATATTGTAGAGGACCGGGTGTCGTGTTCCTCCGACACAGAGGGGGGATCCTCCGACCAGGCGGGGTGGTCGTGCCTGCTGGGCCGCTGCCCAATGGTTGATGTTGGGATGTCGTGTGTGTGTGCTAATCGGCTCGAGAGTTTCTCATCGCGATTCAGGATTGGTAGTTGCTCCGTGTAGTTCATACCGTGTGTTCTTCGTGGTTCAGTGTTTCTTCGCGAGATGGCGCTGAGTGTTAACTTTATCAAGGGTAGTTAGCGGTAGAACAAAATCGTGATATCAAAATTCGTGACCTCATTAACAAAAATAAGAACAAAGAAACCTCAGACTACTCGCACCATGATGTGCGTAAGGGTAACCAGTTTCCGGTTACCAATAGCTCCGTGATCCTTAACGTGGACCTTAATTAATCATGTTCCTTCGGAAATTAAGAAACTAAGAACTATTTGAGCATTATTGGTTTCCAGAGATGATCAAGTAGGTACGTAAGTTTATTGATTCTTGTATAGTAAAGACTGCTCCGGGTCCCAACAAGTTTTGTCAGCAGCCCGTGGTTTCCGCTGCCGGGCTCGGGTCTCTTCTTGGTGGGGATTGACGCCGTGCGTCACCGCGCTGGTTGTGGACTTGCGGGGCGCATTGTGGCTGCGTGGTCTTGCCGTTGGATGTTGTTTTCCTGGAGGGCCTCCAGCTGGGCTGTGCGGATGCTGCCTTGTGGCAGCAGCCGAGGCTGGCTGCTTGGCGTGGCCTTTGGGTTGCGGGGGCGCTCGTGGCGTGTCGTGCCACGGGTGGTCGCCCGTCCGGTTCTGGCCGCGCCGTCGCTGCTTGCCCTTGGTGGTTGTTTCCGGTCGCCTGGGGCCTTTAGGCTGGGCAAGTTGGCCTTCATCAATGCCTAAGGACACAGGTCCCGACATGCGATTTACATAGATATTGCGGGGGGATTGGGCGGTAAAGACGATGGGAGGGAGTGCGTGTCTTTCATTACTCGGCATCTCTCGATGCTCATACCTTAATTCAATCCCTCAAGAGGGCTGTTTACCTATTTGGTGCACCGACGCGTGTAAAAGCAGACTAACGTAGGTGTTATATAGGTCTTCAAACGGTGTTGATGTGGGCATAGTGTACAGCTTCACCTTATCGGTACTGGTTCCGGTAGGGCTAACGCTAAGCGTATAACGCGTACTCTAAAATGTCTGCTCACAATAGTAGAGAAAAACCAAACAAAACTTCTGTAAGTTCAACTCGCCTTTAATACCACTAGATCCAGAGTAACAGGCTACTCCCATGCGGAATTAATGCTTTACAAACGAGCAATGTAGAATTTCAAAAGACTATACGTCAGAGGTAGAACGCTTCATCCGAAGTAGAGCAATAGTGAGTGCATTCAGTGCAGGCAATTTCGTCTTTATCAAGGATAGCGAGTGTAACCAAACCAAACTACAATGAAACTTCAAAGGTAAGGTCATTCTATTGTCAAGGTACCAGATCATTATAGGGACGAGCTGAGAGATGTTGGTGGGTCTAACCTAACCTGTAAGTATGCTCATAAAATTCGAAATGTATAGTCATGACAATGGACATAACGTCCTATGAGGAAAGTGATGCAGCATCGACATCTAGTCCACATACTTTAGCCTCTGCCTCCGAACATGACAAGTACTAAAGGTGAGTTTATAACGTTTGTGCACTCTTCTTCTTTCTTCTTCTTCCTCAGCATATTTGCATCCACTGTTGGATATATGCTTCCTACATGGTTTTCCATACGCTTCTGGATGCGGTGTGTCTAGTCTTTCTTTATATCTTCCGACCACCTGGCAGCTGGTCTACCAACACTTCGACTTCCTGTTCAGGGTCGCCAGAATAGTTATATGACTTCACCTATCGTAGTTTCTTCGGAAAACATGTCCGGCCAATTGTTATTTCAGTTGCGCAATTCATTTGTGTATATTCTGTTCTTTTATCAAGAACCGATCCAGAGAACGTACGTGGAGTATCGATCCAGAGCGTGCGTACGTACGTAATGTAGCGAGCGTACACTGGATGGGTACTCGGTTGGCACGTGTCTGAAAAAGGGGGCTGGTCTGGAAAACGGATCGATGCCTCTGATCAGACTACGCGGTATGTAGCCTTATTGATGGGTAGTTAATAGGCGCGTATCTGAAAAATGGGGCTGGTCTGTAAACCGGATCGATGCACCTGATCAGACTTCGCGATTTATAGTAGGGTTGATGGGTAGTTGGTAGTCGCGTATCTGAAAAATGGAGCTGGTCTGTAAACCGGATCGATGCACCTGATCAGACTACGCGATGAGACTGGTGGAAGAGACGCTGATGGTTGTCCGGTCCGAGGCACCATGTGAGTTGGTGATCGGTCGAAGGGACGCCTGAGGTCAGTTGTCTGCCCAGTGTGTGTGTGTGTGTGATTGGTGGAAGGGGCGCTGACGGGTTGTCAGGTCCGATACACCATGCGAGTTGGTGGATGGTCGAAGGGACGCCTGAGGTCAGGTATCCGCCCAGTGTGTTTAATTTAGATGCGAGGGGTAAAGATCGAGATCTTTTTAAACAGGTGTCATGAATTAGTAGCGAGTCAGTGATGGACGAGCGATTTTTTTTTCTCTGATTGACGAGGAGTACGAGACCTGTAGAGGTGAGTGATCGCACAGGGACGTGCGATTGTCAGTATGGCCGTGCCGGCGTATCGATTATTTTAGCTGGCAACACTGTTATGTGTCTGAAGGTAAGACACTGACGCAACACCGGGCACTGGCGCGTGCGACCGGTGACCGCAGGGATGGGAATCATTGACACTTTAAAATAATAATAACGCGATTGAATGATTGATTTTAGTCGATTACTTTCATGTCATAAGTCATAGACAAGGATCACAGGTGACATTGATTTTATCCCTTCCCTAGATGATTATTGTTCGTTCATTCGTTCGCGAGTTCCTTTAAAAATGGAACGTCGTCGTTGACGAGCAGAGTTATCGCGGATCATCTCGTGTGAGCACCACGTGTTCGGTGGAGTGTCTTATTTAAAATTATTGATCATGGGCTGCTATTCAATGTCCTAACTGTATTTCGTGATCGAGTGCTTCAATAAAGTGAATATACGAGAACATTCTCCTCACCCGCTAAACTCACGTCTACCCTCAATTAGAAATATGAGGCCTACTAACGTTCCCAGTGGATTCAAGATTTAACATGCTCATCTTTATATTTAATTACTGTAGGTAGTAGAGCCACGCTGATTTCAGCACGAATGGGCCGGCTCGACCCGGCCAGTACTACCCTCACACAGAAGACCATCCTAATAATGACAGCATTCTTGCTGTCGTATTTCGTTGGTGAGTGTGAGACCGGAGGCCCAATCATTCTGCATCATTCTCCCGCCCTTCGAAGGCCGGGAGAATGATGCAGAATAATCTAACCGGGCTGCCATGGTAAGGGTCACCATGCTACATTGCCTGCCCTCACAATAAGCATGGTGGCCCCTACTCCTGGATTCTACTGATGCTTTCCATCAGGCAGAGTAGAGTCACTTTGGCAGGCTTAAATATATAAAAAAAAAAAAAAAAACCCTATTTTCTCTTTGCCTAAGATCAAAGTCCAGCGATGACATTGTACTATCGACAAATTTGCATCATGATTCATAAGAAGATCTCAGGGCAGTCGGGGACGGTGAGGGTATTATGATAGGGCCTGCGGCCGGTGATCTCGGATCGTCATAGATATAGGAGTAGGTATGGTTGGATGGTTTCCAGGGATTTCCTTTCTAGGGTACACCTGGTTCCTCAGATTACAGTTAACAAGATGGCGTGCGGTTTTAGTCGGTTCGAGTCCGAGACACTTGGTGGTATCCGAGGGGATTTAGAGCCACGCTGATTTCAGCACGAATGGTCCGGCTGGACCGGAGCAGTACTACCCTCACACAGAAGACCATCCTAATAATGACAACAATATTGCTCACGTATTTCGTTGGTGATTGTGAGACTACAGGCCCAATCATTCTGAATCATTCTCTCAGCTACCAGAGACCAGGAGAATGATGCAGAAAGATCCGACCAGATCACCATGCTACAATGCCTACCTTCACATTAAGCGGGAACCCTACTCCTGGATTCTACTCATGCTTTCCATCAGGCACAGTAGTCACTTTGGTAGGCTTAAATGTAAAAAAAGAATTGAAATGGTGTGGCATACCTCGTGCGTGAGGTCCCGCATGGGTACGACGTGGAGCTGGCAGGCGGCGGGCGGCGAACGGCCGAAGGAGCGGCCCTCCACGGCCTGCAGCACGCGGTCCTTCTCCGGACACGCCCAAACCGCGCACCCCACGCGCCGGGACATGCCCAGGAAGAACTTTTCCTTACCTGCATATAGCGCTTCATTAACCCACTTTGAAAAAGGAGGAGCTCCTCAATTTGACTGTATTTTTATTATAGACTAGCTTTCACCCGCGGCTCCGCCCGCGTGTATATCGGTTATCGCGGTAAAAAGAAGCCTATGTCCTTTCCCAAGTTCACTTCTATCTTCATACCAAATTTCATCAAAATCGGTTTAGTGGTTTAGGCGTGAAAGCGTAACAGACAGACAGAGTTAATTTCGCATTTATAATATTAGTAGGGAAGTAGGGATAGATAACTGTTTGCACACCATATTACAGAGTTACATGAAAGAACAAAATAATCAAATATCTAGTGTACACAGGGCGGCCTTATCGCCAAAAGCAATTTCTTCCAGGCAACCTTCGGATGGATCTATTTTATGTTTGTGACCTCAAAACTTTCGATTGGGAGAACAGATTTCGATGATTATTTTTTTATTCGAAAGCTGGTGCTTCCCATGATAAGAAAACCAGGAGCTGATAGGATCCTGGAGAAATCGAGGGAGCTCCTCAAATATCATACACACCTGTCACGATTTGGAAACTCGGAATAGATTTTATTCAGTCGATTTATTTATTAAAATTATTTTATTGATCTCGTGATCCATGGTCTTGACCATTAAATACGGGCTCAATCCGGTATAGAACAATCTACATGTCCTATAGGGCCCTCAATAAAATCACCATCACCACCAAATCACCAGAAACCAAGAGTAGTGGCCAGATCCATTAGAAAATCACTACTAATATTATAAATGCGAAAGTAACTCTGTCTGTCTGTCTGTCTATTACGCTTTCACGCCTAAACCACTGAACCGATTTTGATGAAATTTGGTATGAAGATAGGACTGAACTTGGGAAAGGACATAGGCTACTTTTTACCGTGATAACCGACATACACGCGGGCGGAGCCGCGGGCGAAAGCTAGTAAATAATAATGCTAACACCACACTCATTGCGAAACCAAACAATACAATAGGATAACACACACACTAACAGCTAAGGGATATGCTAAACATGGAACAAAAACCGAACAAACCTATAGTGTAAGTGCCACACACAATGAGCACGCTGGAGAACTTCTTGCCAGCCTTCTCCAGGGCTTGTTTCTTCTGTCGCAAAATGTATAGAGCCATCTCCAGACTCTGCTCCTGTGTTGGGAAGTCGTAACGCGGGTTGCAATACCTGTGGGCAGAGAGCCAAACCACTGAATCAAAGGTTTAGGGTATATTTATATTTTAATATATATTTAAGCATATCAGAGTGACTCAACTCTGCCTGATGGAAAACATAAGTAGAATCCAGGAATATTGATTGACTGATGATACCATTCTTATTGTGAGTGCAAACAATGCAGCATGGTGACCCACACCATAGCAGCTTAGTTAGATGTTTATGCATCATTCTATAGATATATCTTCTATACAGTGTGGATCAATCATTCTGCATATTCTAATCATATACTACAATAACTTCAAATAGGTAGTCTAAGAAAAACAGCCTTTACGCCCATAGAAATACGACCCAAACTCACGTAGTATCCAAATATATAGTGTGAATGTCCTTGTTCCAAAATATGGGGTAGGACTCCATGGCGGGCGAGGCTCTGAAGTCGCCCGTGTGCAATAGCGTCTTGCCGTTGGGTAAAGTGAACACCAACATCACCGCGCCTGGACAACTGTGGGAGAAAGAACATTTTTTTGTATGTCAGTCAGTACCATATTATGGTCCTTCGAGCAGTTTTCTAAATTAGGTTTTGATCGGCTTTAAATGTACAGAACTGGGTCTCAATGTGTACCAGGTATTTTCTTTCTAGGGTGCAACTAGTTCACCGGCGTTCTGTTTTTGGTCAGTCTGGTGAGATATAATCACCAGCGGATGTTACCTAAAAGGGATTGTCGCACAGGAAAACAGGAGGTTCTCAGTGTGTTAAGAAATTGTCACCCAACATCGACGGATCTGGCTCAGGTTGCTGAACTTTGGCAAGGAAACCTAGTCGGATGACATTAAGCCACATCTGAATTGCTGAAACAGTTTTAATTATTTTTACTTTGTGTATATGTAGGTCCCTGGATTACGTTCTCACCTCTGCAATCCTAATCTATTACTATTTTATAGGGACAACGTCTATCGGGTCTCCTATTTAAAATAAATTGAACTAAAATTTAAGTATAAAAGTTTAGTGGAGTTTTAACTGGAGGTCATCATTATCATCAGTTCTTTGCTGACCACTACTGGATATAGGACTCTCCAAGGCACACTTCAGAGCCCAGTCAGTTGCTTTCTGTATGCAGTCACCGCCGGCCCTCCTGCGCAAGCCGTCACGCCATCCGGCCAGAGGGCGCCCCACACTACGTTTAACAAGACGCAATCTCCACTCAAGAACACGCTTACTTCAGCAGTTATATGTTCTGCGACATGTGACCAGACCGTTGCCACTTCAAACTACCAACTTTTAGAGCTATATCGGTCACCTTAGTCCTCTGACAGATCACTTCATTTAGAATTTTGTCCTTTAGAAAGACTCCCGACGGTAGCTCTTTCCATAGCACGTTAAGCGTCTTTAAGATTATGGAGTAACCTGTCAGTGATTAGTGTTAACTAGAGCTAATCTAGTTAAAACCTACTCTGTTATGTCTAGAACTGAGAACTCACTGGTTAGCCTCCACTGCAGTGACGTCAACGCCCTCCACTCGGATGGTTTCGTCAACTTTTATTACGTGGATGCACTTAGGAGCCACTCCAAGACGCGAAATGCAGAGGTCCGCTGAAACACACCACACATGTTCTTTAATGTAACGACGGGCAAGTCTTGGGTTCAATGCCCACCTAGAGCAAATAATTGTGCGATTACTGTTACATTTCGAGTTGTGATCTGAAGACTGTGTCTAAAGACAGACGAGTGACAGACGCTATTAGAAAAAAGTTATAATAGGGTTAAATAAAACTCGTCATTTTGGCAACGGAAAAGTTTCTCACCAGTAATTTTCGTGCAATACAGCGATTTGTTAAAGCCCTTTTTCAGTCCACAGTAGTGATCGGAATGGAAATGTGTGAGGAAATAATGCTTCACGTTTGGAATGTCACCGTAAGAGAACGCGTCCACCGCAAAGTGAGTACCTAAAAACATTTAAAAACTTTTAACTATACACTAGTAATGTACACCTAACACCTTTTTTTAACGTGTGGAAACTGTTACGGGCAATTACCCTGCCAAAGAGGTGGTTTGCAAAGAGGTGGTGCATCGGAATCGGACTGACTAAAACCACAAAGTTGGACCACCGGGCTGAGACCAACGTGTCATCGGCGTAATAAATTACTCCCAGTTTGTGGGGAAGACGTCCTCGTCCTTCCTCCAGTGTTCCACAGGAGTGGTCCGAGGACAAACCCCAGCGGAACACCGCACGACATGACCCGACATCTTAAAACACAATCTCGGTTCTCGTACATGACGGTACTCTCCTCTAAATAGTCTGGCCACTAGCCGCCTCATGTACTCTGTCACCCCGTGGTAGTGAAATGTACACCTAACCTTACCACAATCAAGCTTCAGAAAAAAACTGAGAGACGTCAGAATTCATTACATTTTAATTTATACTAATATGACAAAGTTGAAGAGTTTGTTTAGGAAAATTATTTCTTTTGAGAGCTATTGCCTACGCTGCGTAAATGGCTAGACTTGTAAAAATAATGTATGAGAAATTTGTTCTTCTTGAAAAGTAATAAATGAATAAATAAAATAAATGTGACTCGGCCATCAACAAACTTATTTATACACCGATATAATAATTGGAATCAGCGATAGCCCCAATGCCCCAAAGTATTCTCAAAAGGTAAATTTTTAGTTAGAAATATTAATCAGGAATAAGCACACAAAATTATTGAATATTTCTGTAATATCGATAAAAGCTTCAAACATTAATATACTTAGGTAAGTGCTAAGCATATCATTTCATTCGTAATCTGGCTTTTTTTAATTGTTTCGTGTTTGTGTCTAGTTTCCAAAATCAAAATCGATAGTATTGAGCGTCACTATTTACAAATTTAATCTTAAAAAAACATGATACGTACCTGCGACAATTTTGTGACTCGGTATAACCTTCGCAGAAGTAGCTCTCTTAGTTGTAGGCTGAGATTTGTTCGAAATATTAAATTGGATCGTGTCTACATTTTTCCGCGGTGTGAGAGAATTAGGAGTGAGGGCTCCGCCACGTGCTAACGAATTTGCAGTGTCGGGTCTCGGTGAACACGTCTTTCTTGCCGAAGGTGTGCCTTGTCTGCTCGACGCATTATCTTGTCCCCCTACAAATGGCGACTTACGGCCACTCTTATCAGCGACTCCTGAATTCCTGCTCATTTCCCCCGCATCACCATTTTTGACAACATCAACATTCACCAACTCTGACCCAACCGGACAATCCTCTCCAGATTCTTTAGGGCGCTTAATAAAAAAACTGTCAATCGATTTCTGTCTCAGTCCACGCGCGATCCCATTACTAACGTCAGAATTCAACACTGATTTTTTTCTCTTAGAAACGCTTTTAATTTTACTGTGATTTAATAAATTTCCCTTCACTAATTTATAATTTGGTGGTTGAACGATGACATGAGATATCTTTTCAACGGCACTTGTGTTTAAAATTAGAACTTTTGAGTTTTCTGCTGTCTCTGGTGACGTTTTAATCTTTTTTATTTCTAGATTGACTGTTACAGCCGACCTTTTTAGCGCGATTGGACTTAGAGGTCCGTCATTATTTTCTTCCATTTCGCTTCCAGAGCTTATCCTAGATGACTCTAAGATATCACAATCAACAATTGTATGGTCATTATTTTGCGAAACTAAGACACGTTTGAAGTTACTGTTTTTGGAGTTAATTTCTAAACTTTGGCATTGGTTTACTCCAAAAGACAGCGTGATGATAGGTCTTTCGTCTATATTATAGATAACTGTTGAATCGCTTTTTTCGTCATTACTTTTATCTAAGTCGGTGTTCGAAGACGCCGATCTTAGAGATATTTTGGCATCAGTTTTTCGATTATCTATTTGAATTTTTTCAGTGAATGTTTGCACATCACCTTCACCTACTCCAATAGAAGCACGATCTAAATTATTGGTAGTACTATGAAGGTCTTCAATAGCAGAGAATCCCAAGCTATCTCTGTCGATTGACTGTTTTTTACATTTCGCCGAGATAGGAGACGTAATTTGGTTTTGAGTGTTTTGTGTGTTCAAGTTTTCCTTGTTTAAATGATGGACCTGGAAACGATTTTCTGAGAAATTATTGGGTGGAGGAGAAAAAATCCCCTACTGACTTTATGTATATGTTTGAATGGAATATAAACGTATATAATACTAGCTGATGCCCGCGGCTCCGCTAGCGTCCTAGGGGTATGAAAAATAGATAGTAGCCGATTCTCAGTCTTACTGAATATGCAATAAAAATTACGGTCATGCCGTTTCGGAGGAGTATGGGAACAAACATTGTGTCACGAGAATTTTATATATAAGATGTGCTTTGGGAAGTATTAGATGACAAAGTACTTTAAAATTTCATCCAAAACGATAAACAAACAGCTGCAAGAGATGGATTCTTAATAGAATACGTGTGTCGTTTCATCATCAATGCCCCAAGGTTCTCCACAACTAAGTAGTCCTGTACTGACCTCAACCAACATTACGTCAACCTTCAACAGGTCACGGCGTTCCTACCTTACATGATATATTATAAAGTTTCAGATAGTTATTCGCAACAACACTATTTTTCATAGACATAGGTCACAGGATTAGCAACTGAAGTGGCAGTGGACGGACCATATTAGCTGTAGAACTAATCAGGGGTAAATGAGTTTATGAGTGCGGATCAGTTCTCGGTAAAAATAATGTAGGACGTCCACAGAACAGGTGTCGAGAGCATCTCCATATCAAATATAATTAAAATTAATGCAGCAGTTTAGCCGTGAAAACGTAACAGAGCTACTTTCGATTTCATAATATTGTCTTGTTTCGAAATCTATCCTGGAGGATAGCCTATGAGAACCAGCGATGAATCCATGTCAGAAGATCGACGAAATCTATCACCGAAAGCATTGATCACGGGAATACTGCCGAGTGGTGTGGCATGGGAAGCCCGGTCCTCCTTCTGTGAGGATGTTATGCTTCAGAAGCGGTACATAGAGGAGTTCGGGAAAAGGCCGATCTCGTTCGATGGAGGCGGCGAAGGAGACGCAATAAAGACTGCTAGATCCGCAATTGTCACCCAATGATCTCTTGAAGAGATATGATTGTTGCAAACGACCCGAGACAGGAGCTCCCGTCCTGTCTGCCAAGGCAGGCAGCCGAGTTGTTTAGTTAGTAGACAGGTTCTCCGGAAATCCCAGAAATGTAAAAAACGGAGACTTAACCAATAGTAATTGAATTATACACAAAAACACAAAATTCGGAATAAAATTTTAACTTGGGATTTTCTATCCCAACAACAAAATACAGTAGCAGTTGGTGAATTGAGCTTTCAAACTCCTGTACCACTCATGCAGTCGGTAGGGATACTATTGTACTATGCACATTAAAAAGACACCATCAATCAATTACAGGATCAATAACAACTCCTATGGATGTGAAATGGATTCAAACCCTTCATGGGACAACACTTTGTGTAGTATACAAACCGTTGTTCCTAATCTGGGTGTTCAAATTTGTTTGTCAACGCCCCTACGACACAGGAATATATTACCTAATAATGTGGAAGTTCTATTTAAAAACTGACTGCCTTGTTGTGTCTAGTGGTAAGCTTATGGGACTGCTGATCAAGAGGTCTCGGGTTCGATTTCCGGGTCGGACTAAATATTTGTGTGATCCACAAATATTTGTTTCAGAGTCTGGGTGTTTTCTATGCACAATATGTATGTATTCACAAAAAAAAGTATATTTATGTATTTATATCAATTGTTTAGTACCCATAAAACAAGCTTTGCTTAGTTTGGGACTAGATGATGATGTGTGTAAGATGTCCAAAATATTTATTTATTTCTATCAGTTGTCTTGTACCCACAATACAAGCTCTGCTTAGTATGGGGCTAGATAGCGTTGTGAGTAAGATGTCCGAATATTTATTTATGTCTGAATATTTATAAACTTTTAGTAATCTTATCTAAGTAGAGATTCATATTCAATATGATTATTAAACAGCTTACCCTGGGTTTACTCTTCAATTTAAAAGCATGACTTCTTTTTAGCGACAGTGAGGATCGACTTGCAATCGAATTCTGAGAAAAGAATTAGATAACTATGACATTTTGCTACTATTGATTTATGTACATTTGTTTCAATATAATTTTCACAAGTATGTATCTAATAAATAGAGCTTTTTCCAGAAGTCTCAATCAATTGAAAGGATTTCTTCCAACCTTCGTTTTAATTTGTTAAAATCATAAATAACACTGCCTACTTAAGAGAGTGGTAGTTCCTTACCTGAGTTAAAGAGAGATCACCATTTTGTTTCCTAATGCGTCTTGGGTTTAATATAGATGGTAAATAAGCATTAATATCGTCATCATTCATTTCCATAAAAAACTTCGTTTTTATAAAAAAATATTCCTATGTAAGAAAACAAATATTTATATTTTCTTTGCAAATTAGCAAATGTGTAAAATGTCAACTGTCATTTGTCACTTTAAAATGTCAATATTTGATGTAGACTTATACACAAAGAATCTTTGTCTAACCCGATTCATCATCATCATCATCATCAACAGCCTTTAATAGTCAACGGCTGGACATAGGCCTCTCCTTAGAAAGGATTGTTAACCCGATTGCGTATGATAAAATATCCCATTATCATACTAACAAAATTTAAATAAGAAATTCCGCCAAAATTCCGCCGTGGAGAAATTCTCCTGTGTAGTAAGTATTTTGAGTTATGGAAGGAAAATAATATTACTAAATCAATATTGAAATTCTTTTTTAATTTAACTTTTTCGATGATTCTCCCATAACCTGCTAACAATGCTGATTAAATATTTTTAGCCCAATATTTATTAGATGACTTTGCTTCAATGGAATGAGAATAACTAAGTAAACTTAAATACCAAGTATGCCAACCTATGCAAAGAGTGTACTATTACTCACTCTAGTCTCTACTCTGTCTTGTCTTTGAAAACAAACACACGTCAGTGAACTATTGCAGTATTGCCGCAGTAGATAATAAAGCACTGATTTTGGGAAAAGTCTAAATAATGTTAAAAAATATTTTGCTTATAATCTTTACTTGCGTCTCTTTTATTATAATCGAAATAAGTATTTTTAAAAAGAAAAAATATTCGAATATTTTTCTTCCTAAAGTTGGTCTCAAAAGGATAACCGGATGAACTGTTTTTAAAAATCGGTTTAAAAAAGATTATAACTGGCAATAACTTTTCAAACTTCAACAAATTGCTTTCCACCGATAGGTATTGTGTGTGAATATTATTTAATTATTGAAAGAATAAATACAAATTGAATCAAATAAAGACGAAAGTTTGTTCTCTGAACCTTTACCGAATAACTACAAACGTGAGTGTTTTTTTCTTGTTTACCAATTTCAAATGTAATATTAGGTTAGATGTTACTATTATTTCTGCTGACTGTTCCTACTTTATTTTTTGGATATGTTGAAACTTATGCTTTATTTACTAGGGGCTGAACATGGCTTTTTTATTTGCGATGCGCTAAACCTTTAAAGAATGATATGGTTCACCACACGAATAAGTTACGGTTGAGTGAACTTAAATAATCAATAACAATGCGAGGGTAATATTCACGATATCATGCAAATATTTGCGCGCAAATTCGACTTTACATTGTTCTAATTTTGAAATTATTTTTAATTTCATAATCTCTTCGTATTATCTTGATATTTTTATTTTATGAAATTTGGTGTAAATATTTCGTTCAGAGTGTGATTGATTTGGTAAATAATATGCTTGTTTTATCATTTTGTAACTTGTAAACCTAATTAATTAGAATTACATTAAGAAAATTACTTTATAATTTAGGTTTTACATGACCATAAATTATTAATACTTTTTTTAAATTTAATACTATTTTAATGTAACTGAGATTAAAGTTATTAGCTCACAAGAATATATATTCTTATAAGAAAATAGGTACTAAGTCACATTCATCAAGTGTAATAAACACAATCATGTTTGTCTATTTTTTTATAGGGCTATAATAATACTATTTATGTAATTCAAAATATTTCGGAGAATCCTGGCCATGAGACATTATGAGATATGTTCCAAGTTTCTCTTAATGATAATAGAAAGGAAATGTTCAGAGGTTCTTAACAGAAATGTCCTTTTCATACTCCATAAATGCAACTAAAGAATGTTGCCATGTTTGGAGTATGTGAAGTGAAGAATTAACTCCCCATGAGTGAAGAATTAAGCTCTAGTTACCTTATTCATACATTTTTTTTAGAATACAGCCAGTAACTTGGTCCAAACACACAAACATATATGACTCGACACATACCTGATTAAATCCAAGAACAACTGACTAGAACCTATCACGATACAGGCCTTTATCAGTTTGTTTCAACTGGCTGCCTGTCTACATAACAATAATAATAAAAATCGGACATGATAAATACTTTTTGGTGAATATGTTCATTCCCAAACAAATATAGAATCATAAAAACTTAAAAGTCCACTTTTTGTAATAAGTTTTGTTTCATCGTACATTATTCACACATTTTTATTCAAACATATTGTTTTAATATCTGTGTGTAGCAGTGCAACTAATTTATTATATATATTACTATTACTATATGTATACTTATTACATCAACCATTTTCCACTATTCTGCAAGGCAAGAAGACAAAGGATAAAAATAATATCGGAGGCAACACAAAATATATTTAGACAAGAATAATTAAAATCTCGAAAATGCCGGGTACAAGACGTGCTCGCAATAATGCAGACTCAGTGGTCATACCTCGTCAGAATTCTATGTCTGACAATGGAAGAACTCGTCAGAACCTTAGCCCTGAGGCATTAGCGGCTATGAGTAAGGAACAGCTCCGGTCTGAATGCAGGAAACGGGGTCAACGAGCTACAGGCAACAAAAACGAGCTGGTATAAAGCTGTTTGAGTTTGTGTCTGAGCGTTGTTTTTTATTTTTATTTTGCCGGCCGTACTGTGATGCTTGTTTAATGTATTAATAGTGATGTGCTCAGTGTTTTAGTTTCAATTTTGTAAAATATATAATTACTGCACTTATAATTTATTATTTTTGATATTGAATATATGTAATAATTTGTAACAAATTTCATTTTTATTTATATTGCTTTAAAGTTTTTTTTTTTTTTTGTTGCATTGTTTAGTAGAGCCAGAGTGTTTTCCTTTTATTATTAGTTAATTAATAAAACTTTGCTATAAGCATGGCTACAGGTAGAGTAAATAAATGTCAATATCTGCCTTGATATTGAAATATTAATGAATTTTAAATTAAATAAGTAATCATTTTGGTATTGATTTGTATTTATTTCACTGTCGTTATGAGTGTGCTTTTCCAACTCCTATAATTTTGCTTATAACAGGACATAAGATAACTATCAATAATTAAAAAAATTACAATATTTATTGTTTTTGTGTAAGTGGCCATTAATTTATTAGTAAGACGATTTAGTAAGAGAGGGGGGTCAACCGTGTTTTTTTTCTTACAATGGGATGGAAGGGAGTTTTGACAGTTCTTCGTAAGATTACAAAATAATACGAAATGTAAAGAGTACCTAGTGATTAGGTTATATCCGAATGATTAAATGGCTACTTTTACCGCGAAAACCGACATAGACGCGGGCGAAAGCTAATTTATAAATAAACGTCAAAACCAGCTAAAGGTATATTCATATTATCCTTTAAATTCTTACGTAATAAATATTAAACAGGTACGGAAGGGAGGAGGTCCACTTATTTAGGAAATAGAGAAGGTCAAAAACTATTAGGTAAGAATCGTCTTATGTGTAATCGTCTAGCTGAGCCCCGCGGTGTTACCCGCGTTTGTTGTTATAACCGCGGGCAACGCCGCGTGGTGAAGCTAGTCTAAAAAAGTAGCCTATGCTACTCCTTATATCATCAGCTATCTGCTAGTGAAAGTCCTGTCGAAATCGGTCGAGCCGTTCCTGCGACAACCGGAGCAAATAGACAAAAATTGTAAAAAAAAATTTTTGGCTTAAGTGTATACTTACTATTTTAATATTACAAACAGACACTCCAACTTTATTTATTTGTATAGATATGAATGGCCCCTAACTACATTTTACAATAATTACAACAAAGAACAACTATGTAAATAGTTTTTATAAGTCATAGAAATGCAGTAGCTTATTTACTTTTCTTAGTCAACAATGTCTGACGTCGTTTACCATTTGTACGCGAGGACCTCCAGCCGACAAGTTCGGCCACGTCACGGTGACACGATTGTCGAGACTGAGTTACACGTCATCCGTAAATATTGGTGATAGTTGTCATGACAATTAGGTTTCAATTTTTTTTTTTTACTAAATGCTGCCATATATGAATTCAAATTAGATTAATATTACTTCTTCTCAATTTAAGGGTCATGCCCTTGTCGGTGGAGCAATCGCCACTCCTAGCTATTTTCTGCAATTCGTTTGACCTCTTGATAGGCCACGACTCCTACTTTCTCCTTCACTTGCTAATCTAGACCTTACGCGTTTTCTTTTACCTTCTATCTCTCTTTCTAGTAAGGTTTTAAAAAGGTTGTCGTGTCATATCAAAGGTAATAATAAAAAAAAACACATAAATTAATTTGATGTCGAATTCAGGTGATTCTCTTTTAAGCTAATGTCTATCAGTGGCCACACTCAGCGCAGATGTTCGCGCCTCCGCCGCCCGATTCGCCGGCGACGGATCTGGTCCGAATGGAGATCATCCTTGCGGGCCTTCTCCGCCGCCTCCTTCTGCGAGATGACGTCTTCGCATAAGGTCACCCTCATTAAAAAATAACATACCTACCGAACCCTTAAACAATTCAACATTATACGTAGATAAAATTAAAACAAGTACTTAACATTTAACATCAATTTATTTACCCGGATGCCATGTATGTTGTCAACGCGCAGACCCATTGATATGATTGTCGCGTAGGTTGGCGAACTTCCCGTTACTAATCTAATTCAAACTAAAGATAATCTAATCAGCTGTTGTCTGAACAGTCTGTACTGGTTTTATGCGGTTTAAATACAAATACGATATGAATTTCGAATCTCAGTAGTCAACTTCAGGAGGCAAGGTTCTCAATTCAGTTGCTAGTTTGATCAGAATTTCATCATCTAACTCCAGATTTTCATATATTTTTTTATAGACAATCGTACGAAAATGTTCTTAAAGTTGGCCCAATAGAGAAACGCCTGAGCTGAAATGCGAATGCTGAGATAAACATCGATCGTAGATCGATGGAGATAAATATTTGCTAGCAATCCAGCTGCAAACGCTTTTCGTCCTGCAATCGATGACGCCTATATTCTAATTGACTATATTTTGTTTTGATCTCGTGACCGAGTGACATTAGGGCCACAGCACACTAGCTACTTTTAGCATCGGCGATCGGCAACTAGTCGCATTTTAGAAGCTAAATACGGCGACCGAACGCTCTACACCGCACACTTAAAAACGCCAAACGCGGAGATTGAGTCGCTTTTTAGAAGCGCGACACAGCAGCCGAACGCTACTCTCCGCACGCATTCGGATGCTGGTAGCATCGATTTGGCATCTGATGAGTCGCTATAACGCAAGTTTCCGATACCGCGATCGAACGCAGGAAGTCGCTAAAACGCGATGCAGCATCGATGCAGTCGCCAAATCGCCGATCGCCAATGCTAAAAGTAGCTAGTGTGCTGTGGCCCTTAGCCAATCAGATTGCAGAACGAAAAACGTTTGCAACTTGGCTAAACGGGTGTGACTCGGACAAGGTCAGGAATGATGAAATACGAGGAAGTCTGAATGTAGCGCCACTGGAGGAAAAATCAAAAATAAAAGGCTGTCTTGCTATGAATATGTTATGCAAAGGGACGAGGAAAATGTGACAAGGAAAGTGCCTTGTTGGTTTAGTGGTTAGCGTATACGGCTGCTGATCAAGACGTATATGATTCGATTCAAGGGTTGAACCAAATGTTTGTATGATCTGCAAGTATTTGTTTCGGAGTTAGTGTATTTTCTATGTATAATATGTATGTATTTATATCAGTTGTTTAGTACCCACAATACAAGCTCTACTTAGTTTGGGACTAGATGATGTTGTGGGTCAGATCACAGATGTCCGAAATATTTTATGTTATGGGAATTAAACGGTATGAGAAAAGATGAACATCAAAGAAAAGATGCCGACGATTATATATATAAAATAATGCGGTTCACAAATTACATCTACTTACCAAGTTTTAAAAGTATAGTTCTTATAGTTTCGGAATAAAGTGGCTGTGACATACGGACGGACAGACAGACAGACATGACGAATCTATAAGGGTTCCGTTTTTTGCCATTTGGCTACGGAACCCTAAAAAAGAGTGTTTCTTTGTCACCTGTAATCTAAATGATTTCGTTTTTATTGAAAGCTTCTCTCAAAAAAAATCTCAAAAATCTGTGACTGAGTTTAGCTGTTAGCATTTAAAACGCTAAGGTAAATTAATTTAACAGTGTGACGTCATCTCGGTGACTGAAGATTTATTTTTTAATTCTTGGCAAGTTCCTCTTGAAAGTGAAACTGTGGCGAGCAGTATGTCACATCATGAAAAATGATTTTGCGTTCAATGACACTTCAAATTTATCTTGGTATTTAGGGTTTCGTACCAATTAAGTAAATCGGGAGCCTATTAATAAAACTCCGATGTCCGTCCGCCTGTCCGTGTATCTCATGAACCGTGATAGTGAGACAGTTGAAATTTTCACAGATGATGTATTTCAAACATGTCCCACTAATGTCCCACTGCTGGGCTCGGGTGTCCTCTCAGGGGAGGGCTAAGTCCGTACGTCCCCACGCAGGCCGAGTGCGGTTTGGGGACTGGCAAGACACTAGACGTGTCTTGCCAGTCCCATGACCCATTTTTAAGCTTTGTTGGTGAAAACGGTCTGAAGAGTTATTTTCAAAACACTAAAAAAGACCCACAAGGCTAAAAAGTCAACTCCTTAAATAATAAAAAAAAAATTATTAGCAATCCAGTTATACAGCATTACAATTTCAGTGAAAGCTTCACTAGGCCTAGCCTGCATAAATGACTACCATTACTTAACCTTAACCTGAGGGAGTACTGAAATCATACACATCTAACTAATCTATTCTTATCAAAACATCTATTCATACAAAAAAAAAATAAGTGTCTGTCCTTTCAAATAATATTTTTTTTATAAAAGTAAAAGTATACGTTATTTGTTCCGGGTAATATCTGGAACGGCTGGACTGATTTTGACAGCTTCGCTCCGCGGCTTAATGGTGAACGCACACTTATCCGCGCCGAACGAATCGAAGTCAAGGAGGCCTCGTACACTTACCCCGCCCCAGAAGAATCGACCGCGCCGAACGCATCGACCGCGTCAAAGAAATCATTTCAAGAAATAGTACTCGTACGTTGCTCTGTCATACGCAACTGATAGAATGCAAGCGCATCGATCGAGGCGACCGCATAATCCGCGCCGAATTTTATGACGTCATCCGAATTCGTCTAGGATTTCTGGGGTTCTTCCAGATGCGGACGATTCGACGCGTGTAAATGTGCGAGGTTTCATATAAAGAATTCTAAAATTCGTTCGTTCGGCTCGTTCGACGTGTTCGCCTCTGATAAGTGTGCGATTACCTTTACTCGCAATTTACAACAATAACCGCGGGTAGCACCGCATCACTGAGCTAGTCGTTAATGAAACTTGTGTGAAAGTTTCATATATATCATCAAATTGCAGATCTTTGACATTATTTTTTCCGCTTTCAAATCTATCGAGATACATGCGATTAAAATATTTAGATTATAAATCATTGCATTATTTATGTATATTTTATCTGTAATTAATTCTTGGCGCTCTTTCTAGTCATTAAAAATGTAAACATTTACTTTATGCTCTTCTAAATTCAAAACACCATTCCAATTTCAAGCGTTCGATTAGTGTCGTACCAAAATAAATCGTTTGATCTCCTATTAATATAAGATTGCCCGCCTTTTATAATTTGAGTGACAGATAACAGTACTCCGAATGTCTATGCCAAGACGTCCATAACGTTAGTGCTAGTTTTTTTTAAAATGTATTTTACAGTAGTTGGGACCCGGTATTTTATCCGCGGTTATTATTATAAATCGCTGAGAATAAGACTTAGAAGAAGGTTTTGGCCTAAATATGCCACACTGGCTACACGGATTTCTTTCTGTTTTTCGTTAAACGCTGAGCATAAAACGCTCATAGCTGAGAAGCTTTAGGTGAATGGAAACAATCACTGAGGGCAAGCAACGACGACGCGGTCAGTACCTAGATGGTGACCGTTGGTGGCATGATATGTTATGATCGTTTCCGTGATTCGGAGGTCACGTTAAGCAATCGGTCCCAGTTGTTAACTTAAGATAACAGTCGTAAAGCTTAGTTGGAGGCCTTCGTGCGGCTTAAAAACATCCAAAATTACGTGGCCACATTATGTTTTCTTGCCAGTCCCCAACCCGCACTCGGCCACGGCCTTAATAACTCTGGCCTGAGGAGATCCGAGCCCAAATGTGGGACGTTATGGGTTGTTGATTGATTGATTGAACCCACGGAATGAACACAGGTAGTGATACAACTTGTACTTCATATTCTAAATCAAAATCCATCACCGCACGCTACGAAAAAAATTGATTGAATAGTTTTATGGCTCTTGCCAGTTTTTAGGCCAACTACATATAATAAAGAAGAAAAAAATAAAAATGCTGTAATATATTTTATGGAAAAAGAACTGTTGTCATCACGCGATGATCATCAATAGCATTGTGATCGTTTTTAGTATCCAATTAGTACCTACTACTGGAGGGTCATGGGGTCAAGACAACCTGTTGGAAATAGTTTTTATACTACACCTGATCGGAACAGTAGTCAATATTCCCTGAAAATGAAAAGAGAAAGTTAGTCTTTTCCTTGACCTGAATAAGCGGGAGGAAAAAATGTATGAAAATCCATTTCTAACGTGTTTTAGCGGGAGAGAAAGTTGTATGAATTTTCATTTCTCATGTGTTATCTTATCTATGGCGCGCGCCTGCCTAAGGAGTTTTCATACAATTTAAATATGGAATCTCCGTGCCACTGACATCCTTTTGTGAAGAATAATAAAAAACAAAAGAAGCGCGAAATATTGGTCAAATTCTAAGCTAAATTGTGTCTTACATGGTGTCTTACGTTTTGATTTTATTTTATAAATACTTTAAATGTTCCTCACAGGTGTAGTATAAAGCACTGTGTAGCACTCGGGTGAAAGTCCCATTCCTACCTCGGGAGTATTGTGGCCCTAGGCTGTGCCTTCGGGCCACAAACTGCTCCCTCGCTAGTAATCGGTTCCTTTCCTCCCTCGGTGAAGAATGTACTATTTTTGAAGCCGGTTTCTTTTTGTTAAAATTATTCTCATTCCGTCTGTATACCGGGTAATCCCTAGAACAGCTGCCCCGTTCTAACGGGACTTTCACTGGCACTGATGACCTAGGAGTAACTTAACCGCGGGTAACAGCGCGGGATTCAGCTAGTATATATATAAAATGTCATTGTAAGAACTTAAAACAACAGTTTTTATAATTTTTAGTCCGTGTGTTTGTGCGTGGTAATCTCAGAAGTAACTTTACCGATTTGGATGCGGTTTCTTCTTTCTTATATCTTACAAAAGAAGTTTTAGCAGTCTTCGTTTGTTCTCGCCTAAATTACTGAACCGATGGACGAAGTGTGAATAGCTTCGTAATAATGACCATAGGCTACCCATATAAATTTTATCAAGACAACGTTGTCGGTATATAATTTTTTAAACTTTTTCTTGTTGTATTTCACTGAGTCATCTCTGGAATGATTTTCGCACTATATCCTTCGTGCGGTAACCAAAGGGCGTTGTGGGACTCCCGGAGAACCCGGTCTACCCACTAAACCCCGCAGCGGCCTCATGGCCGTAGCTAGGGGGTGGGCATTGTGGGGCAATGCCCTACCTAAAAATCACAATGCCCTACCTTAAAAAGTCCTTATCCCTTGTGTTAAGGGTACCTATGATATTTACTTCTGCCCTACCTGTAACCTATGTTGCCCTACCTTAAATTCGACTCTAGGTACAGCCCTGAGCGGCCTCCCTAGACAGTCGGAGGAGCTCCAGGAACAAATCGGCGGCTTCTAGAATCCCCCCTGCCGCACCCCATGACTGAGGTACATCCCAGTCCCTTAGCCAAGTTGCAAAAGTTTTACGTTTTCGAGTTCAATCAGTATACGTACGCGGGCGGATCGCAGGCAATAGCTATTAATTGCTTAGTTACTAAATGTTAGTAGTAAGTATTTTTTATTAAACACATTACACGGTTTTTTAAGCGTATTAATCCGTTGACCATTAATATTTTATAATGTTTCCATTAATAAAACTACTCAACCAAAACGAAATATGCATAAACATTTTAGTCGATTATTTCGGCTCGTAAAATCAGTTTCACGAATAGCTAAGATTTACAGTACACTCTAATATACATATAACGCTTTCATCTGAGAAGATCCATATCATAACATAATCTATTTAAATAAATAACATGGAGTGTCTGTACGTCTTCCAATCAATTCAAGGTCACCACTGTAGAGACACGGGAATAGTGTTCCTCAAACACTAAAGAGAGGATCCTCCGACCAGGCGAGGTGATCGTGCCTGGCGAGTCACAGCCCAACAGTTGATGTTGGGATGTCGTATATATGCTAATCGGCGCGAGAATGTCTCTTTCGCGATTCGGTATAGTTCCGTGTTTCCTTCGTAGTTCAGTGTTCCTTCGCTAGATGGCGCTGTTGTATGTTTTCGTCGCGCTGTATGTGGAAGTCGCCATAAAAGTATATACGGTACTAAAATCAAAAAAGCAATTTGTCAAAGTCCCGCAGTGTTTCCCGCGGTCATTGTTGTAAATCGCTAATAAAGCCGCAGAGTGAGCTGAGACTTAGTCTAAAAAAATTAGCCTAAGATACTCCTAGGCTCATCAGCTTTCTGCCAGTGAAAGTCCCCTCAAAATTGGTCCAGCCATTCCAGAAATTACCCATAACAAACAGATGGAGTAAAAGTTTTAAAAATATACAAACACAAATTTTATTGATTTGTAAAGATGGGAGTTGAAGGGTTCAAAATAAGAGGAGGACCACAGAAAAGATAGATTGTGTAAAAAAATATATGACTAGGAAAGGAGTTAACAGTGAAATAACGAGTTATATAATAATAAAACATTGCTCTATTGTACACCAGATAATTGTAAGTCTCACTTAACATTAGTGTTAAGTGAGACTTACAATAAAGTAAGTCTCACCGATAAAATGATAAAGCCGCCTCTTGTAATTACAATAAGTACAAGAGGCGGCTTTATCACTCAGAGGCAATAGTATATAGGCATAGTAGAATGGTAGGATAAAGCATACTGCGCCGACCCTAAATTAAATCGGAATAGGAACAGGCAGAGATGAGCACCATCCAGCAGTGAAAATTAGAATGTCTCTTGAAAATCTTTTCAGGGACTTACGGACAAAATACCTTAAATATTTAAACAAGAGGGACTTATTGGACAATAGTACATTGTTCACCGAGGGAGGAAAGGGACTGATTACTAGCGAGGGAGCAGTTTGTGGCCCGAAGGCGCAGCCTAGGGCCACAATACTCCCGAGGTAGGAATGGGACTTTCACCCGAGTGCTACACAGTTCTTTATACTACACCTGTGAGGAACATTTAAAGTATTTTTAAAATAAAATCAAAACGTAAGACACCATGTAAGACACAATTTAGCTTAGAATTTGACAAATATTTCACGCTTCTTTTGTTTTTTTTTATTCTTCACAAAAGGATGTCAGTGGCACGGCGATTCCATATTTAAATTATATGAAAACTCCTTGACACACAACACATGAGAAATGAAAATTCATACAACTTTCTCTCCCGCTAAAACACGTTAGAAATGGATTTTCATACATTTTTTCCTCCCGCTTATTCAGGTCAAGGAAAAGACTAACTTTCTCTTTTCATTTTCAGGGAATATTGACTACTGTTCCGATCAGGTGTAGTATAAATATCTTTTTATGTGCTTCATTCATTTGTTATGTCTGTGTAATTCCTGTTATCTGTAAAAGATAAGTAATATGTATGTATTCACTATTTATTTTTAACCTTTTTCTTGTATGTACATCTACTTAATATCATGGAAAGTAAAGTTAAAACCTTATTGGTATTATACGTAACTATATTGACAATATCGTAGATATTAAAATGTTAATAAAAGTGATTGGTAAAAATTTTTTTTTAAATTTATCTTTTTTCTGGCGAGACCTATGTCTACCCAGGACGTTGCTTGTGCCTGTTGATGGTATTTTTAAATCCTTTATAGAAATAATTTGTTAAAAATTGATACTAGTCAAATCTGTAGCCTGTAGTTTTTATCTAGGTATTTTATTTATTATCAACACAAACTTGTAAAAAACGTCTTATAAAAATATTAAAACTGATGTTAAACTTCACGAAATTTGACGGAATAACACTCATTTGATGCCAATAAACAGGTATTTTATACTTCGTTGTTGTAAATTCGTTATTGTGCGCAAATAAAAAAAAATCATCAAAGAACGTCATTGAATAGGTTAATTAAAAATTTACAAATGATTTGCTGATTCGACGATGCAAATCATGTTCGACACGCATAGATACTGTTAAACCAACGTGTCAATGATAACAATCTTGATATTCAACAATACGGGTCAGTAGTCTGCGCATACGCAATCGCGTAGTAGCGCGTACGACAATCACGCCACCGCGCGCCACGTTTATTTCCGGAAATTAAATTACACTACAAATTTAAACTTTAAATCAAACAGGTATAAAGTCCTTTGTTTTAACTTCTGTGTTACAAAGAAAAGTGTACGTTCTTTGTTATTAAAATTATATCAGCTGATTGTAAATTAAAAGTTTTAATTCAAGAAGTGTAAAGTGTAAATTCCTTTGCGAATACTTTTTGGAGACAAGCCATGAAAGAAAATTCTGTCGTTTCACGAACACGCTTATGGTCTGATATTCTTTTGTTATAGAATCAATTTAATTATTTATTTCTAAACTATATTCTATTTTTGTAACAATAACTCTTGATTCTTAGTTTAAAAAGTGTATAGTATAATTAAACCTTTTTCAAATTAACTCTACATTACTTTGTTCATTGTTTGTGAGATGACCATTGAATCAGCTTCAGTACTCCGAGTGCTAACGCAATGACCGCACGTTGTTGTCGTCAAAAAATTAGTTCTTTATTTAAAATTCGTATATAGAACTCATGATTCTTTTTTCAAATTAACAGTACGCGCCAGAATACCGTGTAGATTTATTTTTTTCTATGCGCCTTGTTAATTGAGAAGTCAAACGATAGTGAAATGAGAGAGTGTGTTGCCCGTTGAAAGTGAAATTCGTTTTGGCTGTGGCATGGCGTAATATTAGACATTTCACTCTCGACTTCGTAATAAACCAGTTATCCGTGCAGTTGGTTACAAGTTTACGTATAAAAACTAAATAAATTATTGTATTTTTATATAGATATGAACTTTTTGTGAAGTTCGTGTATTAAATAACGAAGTATTATTCGGTACGTATTTAGTAATTTTAATTGAATATTTACTTACTAATACACACATATAAATGATAATGTTATCATTTTGTCTCATTAAAAATTATCATATGAAGGTCGTCGGGATTATTATTGTATTAATTTGTCACCGGCGATAAATCTCGTATTTTTATAAGGATTTTTATATTTATGATGTTTATTTTTATTATATGTATTAATTTCTGATTTTATATATTGCAACACGTGATCCAGGTCTGAACTACATAGGACTATCTTCTTTATCTGATTTATTATTGAACGAGTTACTAGTACAATAAAAAAATTATGTTGATGGATTAACATTGAACCCTTAAATATGACACCCATATACAACTTGTCTGCACTTTTTAGGAATGATAAAATAAATAAAGTTTTAAAAACTTATAAAAACTCGTTTACTAAAAGTTACATACAAGTAAAGCTAATAAAAGAATATCTAACTAGATTTTCGGAATTATTATCATTTTCAGACATTTAAAAATATAATTTATTTTTAATTTGAACTTCTTACACATTAAAGATAAACACAGCCTTAATGTGCCAAAGACTAGCCATTGCTGCATTGTATTTGTTTTATTCAAAAAGTTTTTATTTCAAGTAGACTTTTTCAGGCAATTTTGAAACGTACTGACTAGTTGTTAGGTTCCAAAATGTCATTCCTATGGAAAAGAGCCGGCAAGTAACTTCATAAGTGACTCTTTTAAAAATTAAATACATATTCAATTTTTATGTATATTACTAGCTGACCCGGCAGACTTCGTTCTACCTCAATCGATTAATAGAAAACCTTCTCTGGACTTCCACAAATAATTCAAAACCAAAATTAGCCGAATCGGTCCAGCCGTTCTCGAGTTTTAGTGAGACTAACGAACAACAATTCATTTTTATATAGGTATATAGATTAATTGTGTATGCATTAACAACGTAAAATAGCAAAACAGGTTTCTTCAAAAAAATTAAGACCATCCAAAAAAGGAATCGATGAAAAAAATCTGTATTGCTAACATTACACCAAAAAAAAATTATGCATAACTATAAAAAATATTTATTAAAACTAACAAACAATAAATATGTAGCTCTAATTAAATCCCTAACCGGGATGTGAAAGCATGAGAAAGAGAACTAAAACCCCACCATTTATTTTGTACTAGCTTTCGCCCGCGGCTCCGCCCGCGTGTATGTCGGTTATCGCGGTAAAAAGTAGCCTATGTCCTTTCCCAAGTCCAGTTCTATCTTCATACCAAATTTCATCAAAATCGGTTCAGTGGCTTAGGCGTGAAAGCGTAACAGACAGATAGACAGAGTTACTTTCGCATTTATAATATTAGTAGGGATGTACGGAATGTATGTTGTATGTAATGTAGTCTATTATAATATGCACAATATATATATATTATTGGCCACTATAACGAATCATGCGGCATTGTGCAGACAATCGATGTGTGTGTGAATCGATGTGAACGCAGGTTCACAATGAGGATGGTGGCCCCTACTTCTGGATTCTACTCATGCTTTCCATCAGGCAGAGTAGAATCACTTGTAAGCGGTTGCTGCTGTTGAAAATTACTTCGTTTTTTTCCTCACCATCTGACACAGATATCAAATTATATTTTATAAACTGTGACGTAATATAACATCAATTTAAATTGATAAAAGTTTATGGAGATTGATGTTGTACGTATGCTAATCGGCACGAGAACTTCTATATCGCGATACAGGATCAGTAGTGACGCTACTCCGTAGTTCAACGTTTCTTCGGTGGATGTCGCTGTTGTATGTTTTCGCTCGTGCTGTATGTGGAAGTCGCGAAAAATATAGATTAAATTAGACAATTGCAGTACCTACTATAATTAGCTGGTTTTTCGCTGAAAATACTAAGATTTCTAGTATTAAAAGAATATCAAGATAGGTTCAGTGGATCCAGAGATTACCAACCTTTTTTCTGCACGGCAATTCCTTCGTATTCCACCATCTGGTGGTCCACATTCGGACACTACAAATACCCCGTCCTGAATAGGAACTTGATTATTCCTGGGCGCGCCCGATTTCACCATGGGCTACTTCTGTTAGGGTGACAGATGGTCTCACCTGGCCGAGCATTCGGCCAGCGTGTGGAGTGCCATGTTTTGCACAGATGATCTCTGATACATCTTTTCCATTTGATCACTTGCGTCGGCCGATATGAGAGGGTTCCGTGGTTCCTCTCGACCCAATCCAAAAAAGGCGTGCCGGAGAGATTACCGCCTACAATCAATTTTATCTATTCATAATATGTATTAGTATAAATTACGTGAAAATGAATCACAAATACAGTTCATACGCTAAGTATTTTGTACATCTAAACCTTTTAATGGCTTTCGTTTTATCAAAATACTTTTATATGGACTCTTCAAATATTCATAACGAAATGACGATACCATCAGCTAAGATAAATGGCAAACGTAAGCCAAACAAACGCATTATTTATTACTTTATCGATTCTCGGTATAACTACGGACCTACCTGTACACCAATGAATCACTTTTTTTTAGTTTAAAGCAAAGAGCACCTGTCAAATTGAATTGGCTTCTTACTATAGACACACATGAGCTATAGATTATAAAAGCAGTTTTTTCACGTGTTCGTAATTCAAATTTTACACTTATTCTCGCAATCTATGGTTTAGCATAAAGCAGAAGCTTAAAGCATATTTTTTATTTGTTACTATAATAGCATTTTTTTTTAATTTCAGCTCGCCCGCCTCGGGTATTACAAACTGGCGGCCGCGGTGCAGGCAGACACTGAACAGCGCCCGCGTAACGGAATACACCACCCACATCCCAAGGAAATAAGGTATATTTAATAGGGCAACACAGGCCGAGGGGAATCCCTATAGCTTCTATTTCCGATACAAAACAATGCAGAAACATCTGACCAGGCCGCAATGGTATGGGTCACCATGATGCATTGCTTACCCTCACAATAAGGATGGTTACCCCTACTCCTGGATTCTACTCATGCTTTCCATCAGGCATAGAGTCACTTTGATATGTTTTAATATAAAAGAAAAATCATTGCGAGGGAAAGTTTTCACACATACACATAATAAACTCACACTACGAACTCAACAATTAAAACAAAACATTCACAATGTCACACACACACACACACACACACACACACACACACACACACACACACACACACACACACACATACACACACACACACACACACACACACACACATACACATACACACACACACACACACACACACACACACACACACACACACACACACACACACACACACACACACACACACACACACGCCTAAACACATTCTATGTCATAATAGTGTAATGCATAGGTGCATTTGGGCTTAGAGCACATTGTCAGAGCTGAACGCTTACGTATGGCCACTTCCTGTCGCGTCGCCTTTATATGTATGTGAATATAATAAATATTTCGTCTTCTTATTATTACTAACGAATATAATTGATGATCAAAAAGTTTTAGACGCAGAATGTCCGATTCGCAGAATGTCAAGTTCGCATAACGTTAAAAACATCTTTAGAATACCGAGTACAAGTACTTGTCATTAGAGAGACGGTCTAGTGATTTTTAATGCAGGTATTATCCTCAACAGACACCAGCTTGATGATGTCATAGTGATAAAAAAAGAACTTTTTGTCGAGAAAACATCGTTCAATGACAGCAAATTAGTTATACCTTACGACTACAGATAACATATCTGACCAACCCAATTACTATGTTACGTTTAGTTTCGTATTAGAAAGTGCTACGCTTCAGAAAAGGCAGTGTTATGGCTTTCTAAAAAAAAAAATTGTTGTTGGTGACGCCAACACACTGCTTACAAACCTTTTTTCTTTGGAACTGCATTGTCATTGTGACGTTGTTTTATAAACAAGTTCATTGATACATGCACTGACTTTACTGAAATAACATACATGCTGTATTTTATGTCTTTGACAACGTTACGTTACGCAGATTATAAACGATACTTTCTTGTTTTATATGCTAACAAGTTATCAGTTAAATAATTACTTCAGCTAAGCATAAAACAAAACTATATATTCCGTCTTTTTAACACTACTAACGAACATACTTGATGAAAAAAAAAAGGTTAATAGGGCAACACAAGCCCGCGGACCGGAGGGGAATCCCTATAGCGACTATTCCCGATACAAAACAATGCAGAAACATATGACCAGGCCGCAATGGTATGGGTCGCCATGCTGCTTGGCTAACCTCACAATGAGGATGGTTACCCCTACTCCTGGATTCTGCCATAAGTTTTTTACTAATTGTACCATTAATTTAGCTGAAATGTAGGAAGATAACGGTTTTCTCATTAGACAATGTAAATAGTCATCATTGCAGTCGTTGAAGCATAAATGATTGTTAGAAAACTTTTAATAATACCCCGTCTATTAATTAATGGCTTGTAATTTAGCTGTAGAATAATAGTATATCATGTCGTGCGGGCGGGACGGTCAATTAGTCTGTCTTTTTTACGTGCGGAAACCCCCTCGGACCTTCACCCCACCTGGGTTTACGGCGGGGCGGTTCGTCGGAATCGAACCGACTAAAACCAAACGGTGTGATCACTCTGTGTCTTCCCTAGACACAGAGTGATCATGTGTTATTACATGTTATTACGGCATCTGGACCCCTCCCAGCGCCTATCCTCACTGATTCTGGCGACATCATTTGCTAAACTTTATATTTAGGCGACGTACGACACACACGGACTTCACCTCCTCGCGGCTGGCCACTGAAGAGGATGAAGGGGAAAACTCGAAAAATCCGCGGCCACAGTCAGGGCGTTGATAAGCACGCCTCCGCTGCCCGGTTTGCCAGCAGTGGATCGGGTCCGAGTAGAAATCGTTCTCCCGGGCTTACTCCGCTGCCTCCTTCCGCGAAATGTCTTGATGACAACTGTCACTACTGGCCATGGAACGTATGACGGGATGTTCCGGCCAAGGCGCACTCTACCTCAGTCGACACGGTGCGGTAACCGCGTATCGCTCCTCCCGCCAATATCCTCAGGGATCGCAAGAGGCGTGCTCTATTCTGGGCGTTGAGAGGCACCGTCCACACCGGTGCATCGTACAGTGCCATAGACCGGATAACCCCCATGTACAGACACTCCAATTTTATTTATTTGTCTTCTTCCTAGCCTTATTCCCAATATTATTTGGGGTCAGCTACTAGTTTAACCGGTTTTGCCTGAATATCAGTTTTTCCACGGAGCGACTGGCATCGGACCTCCGCAACCCTAAGGGAGAACTGAAATTCGAAGGTTGAACTAGTTGTCAGTAAATTTGAGGGCACTGACTTCCCAATAACGACTGCCATAGATGTTCATAACAACCGAGAACGGCTCTACGTGCTCTCCAAGCCACGAGCGTGAATCACCGCCAAACTTCTAAACTCCAGGCTGCTATAAGGAAGTTTCTAAGAAAAACCCAAAAACACTTTTTGGCCCGACCTGGAATTTGTTAATTTTATTTATTTATATAGATTAAATTGTTTAATTTTGTTTTCAGTAGAAACAAAGTTATACCAATGGACACCGACAGCTTGGTGCTATGGAAGCGACCCATCACAACACTAGAATACTTCTTCAGAGAACTCTTTATATTGATCTCAACGGGAGTACAGAGGTAAGTAATTATATGTTTCTTTAAAGTCGCTAACGGGTGTACTAATCTAGTGGTTGATGATCATGACTTCTAACGGGTCTCAAATTCAATTCCCATCAAAGAACTGTGTATTACCGTATCCAATGACAGTCACTAAAGCATCGTTACATTGTGCTCACATTTAATAAAATGCCTTAATCAATGTAACCAAAAATTGTAAAAACAATGTTGGAAAAGAGTGTCCATGGAGTTTCTTGTCTGTTCTTCTCCATAGGATCTACGGATTGGAACAGACAATTAGCTTCACGACTGACTACTGACTGACTACTTGACGTTTCAAAAGTGCCGTTGTATGGTTTACTTGAAATAAAATGGTTTGATTTGATTAGATTTAAAATATCTTGAAATTAAGTCCTTAGGGACATCACTACTTAAATCTTTATAGAAGTGACTAGCTTTCGCCCGCGGCTACGGTCGTGTATCGCAGTAAAATAGCCTTTGTCCTTTCTCAGGGTTTCAGACTATAGTTTCTGAGTTTATCGCGATCAGACAGACAGATGTCTCATCCGTTTGTCTCAATACTTGATTGTATCTAGCACTATTAAATCTTTAATTTCAGGTTATTAGCATATAAGCTGTTAGCGCTAACAACAGCTGTAGCGATATTAAGCACAGTTGTGTCTTACTACGTTAGTGGACCTCACCAGCCTTATGTACAGGTATGTACTCATTATCATCAGAACAGTAGACATAGCAGTTTATTTTCGGCCTTCAGGCGGCTTAAAAACATCCAACGGCACGATTACGTAGCCACAACGTGTCTTGCCAGTCCCCAACCCGCATTCGGCCAGGGTGGGGACGTATGGCCTTAATCTTCTTCTGAGAGGAGACCAGAACCCAGTAGTGGGACAGTATGGCTTGTTGATGACTGTGGGGTAAACGAAGGGCATGTGTGAGACTCCTGGAGGAAACGGTTTACCCACTAAACCCCGCAGTGGCCTATCTCGGCAGTTGGGAGGAACACAAGGTACGCATCAACGGCTTCTGGAGTCCCCCCTGCCTTACCCCACGACTGGGGTACATCCCGATGTGATAATTTTATTCTTACCCCCAAGGCAGGACGCTGTCGCGCTTCTCACCACTCCACGCAGTAAGAGACGTAACACCATCATCATCATCATCAACAGCCTTTAACAGTGCACTGCTGGACATAGGCCTCTCCTTGAAATGGAGGTTTTGGCCTACTATACCACGCTGGCCAGACGGTTTGGTTTCAAGTTTTTCTTCTCTTTGCATTGATGTTGTCTTGCGTAGTTTATCCCTTAGTCGCCTTTTACGACTCCCGCGGGATGAATAGAGGTGGTGACACTCTGTATTCTTAATCCGTCACCACACGTAACAGCAAGTAGGTCTATATTTCCGGTTAGTGTATAGTGGTTTGTGTCAGGTGGTGGTGGGTACGGTTGCGTGGTGGGGCTGGTGGGTGGTGCTGGGCGTGTGCAGCTCGGTGGGGCTGGGCACGGGCCTGCACACCTTCCTGCTGTATCTGGGGCCGCACATCGCGCGCGTCACACTCGCAGCCTACGAGTGCGGGGCGCTTAACTTCCCCGAACCGCCTTATCCTAACGAGTGAGTCCTATCCTATATCATCTTTATAGAATTATTTTTTTACGGTTTACAGATCGGTCTAGTGGTTAGCGTATGCGGCTGCTGATCAAGAGGTCTCGGGTTTGATTCCCGGGTTGGACCAAATTTATATTTATAAAGATAATTTAAGTAAGTCGACGTTTGGTATTACAATAGGCAGTCTCTTCGTTCATGGCGATCTTTTTCAGACACCCTTTATTGAAAAAACCTTTTTCAACTATCATATCATTGTAATATAGAACTAAAATGTCCAAATATATAACTATATCTTGTATTTCCAGCATAATATGTCCAGCAGAAATCGACCCAAACAACGTAGTGTCAATATGGAATATAATGTCGAAAGTGCGTGTGGAGTCGATGATGTGGGGGATAGGCACGGCGCTGGGCGAGCTGCCCCCCTACTTCATGGCGCGCGCTGCCAGGCTCTCCGGGGGAGGAGTCGCTGAACTCGCCGCCAAGGATGACTCTAGGACTGGCAGGTACTACTATACATATGATGTGGGGGATAGGCACGGCGCTGGGCGAGCTGCCCCCCTACTTCATGGCGCGTGCTGCCAGGCTCTCGGGGGGGGGGGGGAGTCGCTGAACTCGCCGCCAAGGATGACTCTAGGACTGGCAGGTACTAGTATACATATGATGTGGGGGATAGGCACGGCGCTGGGCGAGCTGCCCCCCTACTTCATGGCGCGTGCTGCCAGGCTCTCGGGGGGGGGGGAGTCGCTGAACTCGCCGCCAAGGATGACTTTAGGACTGGCAGGTACTACTATACATATGATGTGGGGGATAGGCATGGCGCTGGGCGAGCTGACCCCCTACTTCATGGCGCGTGCTGGCAGGCTCTTGGGGGGGAGAGTCGCTGAACTCGCCGCTAAGGATGACTCCAGGACTGGCAGGTACTACTATACATATGATGTGGGGGATAGGCACGGCGCTGGGCGAGCTGCCCCCCTACTTCATGGCGCGTGCTGGCAGGCTCTTGGGGTGGGGGAGTCGCTGAACTCGCCGCCAAGGATGACTCTAGGACTGGCAGGTACTACCATACATATGATATGGGGGATAGGCACGGCGCTGGGCGAGCTGCCCCCCTACTTCACGGCGCGTGCTGGCAGGCTCTTGGGGGGGGGGGAGTCGCTGAACTCGTCGCCAAAGATGACTCTAGGACTGGCAGGTACTACTATACATATGATGTGGGGGATAGGCACGGCGCTGGGCGAGCTGCCCCCCTACTTCATGACGCGTGCTGGCAGGCTCTTGGGGGGGGGGGGAGTCGCTGAACTCGCCGCCAAGGATGACTCTAATGAAGTATGGTGATCCATACTATGGTGGCCTGGTCAGATGTTTTTACACTCACTAACGAAATACGACAGCAAGAATACTGTCATTATTAGGAAGGTCTTCTGTGTGAGGGTAGTACTGTCCCGGTCAAGCCGGCCCATTCGTACTGAATTCAGCTTGGCTCTACGCCCTACTGTATAATTCTAAACCATAATCTAAGGAGACATCTATGTCTCAGTCAATAATGATGAGGAACACCTTTCCAGAGCTAAACAAATGGTACAAAAGCTAGTCCAGAAAGTGGGTTTTGCGGGTATACTGGCCTGCGCCTCAGTCCCCAACCCACTGTTCGACCTGGCCGGCCTCACCTGCGGACACTTCCTGGTGCCGTTCTGGACGTTCTTCGGAGCCACGGTGCTGGGGAAAGCGGTTATCAAGATGCATATACAGAAGATGTTCGTCATCATTGCTTTCAATGAGACTCTTGTTGGGTAAGTTTAGCATTCTTTAATATTTCAGTTTTAATCCACATGACATCCACTTTGATACTCAATAATTTAATTTTGGTTATATTTCTGCAAGTAAATATATGAAATATAGTGTGCCCAAGTGAAAACTGAGGAGAGCATTGCAAAGTCAAGCAATCAGTGGATTGGTGACCTTAACACATTTAAACCTCTGCACTTCAAAGAACATGCTAAGCCGTCGGTCCCATACCATATTATTATTTAAGCTACAGATAGCTTAAATAATAATATACTTTTTTTTCTTAAATTAAGCATACCAAAGTGACTTTACCCTGCCTAATGGAAAACAAGAGTGAGAGCCACCCCCTTTATAATATACCAGACAATAAAGTACGGCGGCCCACACTATATTATTCTAATACCTCTAAGCAAAAAAAAAATTTCAACAACTATGTTATGCATATCGCAGACTGTTTCTGTCTTTGAAAGAATTTTTTAATTAAAGACAAAGACCGCATTAGCAATAGACTTTACAAATATACACGAAACGAACACAAAGTATACCTAGACTCGGAATAACAATTTGTGGTCCACACAAACCTAACTTATTTATTTTATTTTTTGACTGCCTCGTTGGTCTGGTGGTTACCGTATGCGACTGCTGAACAAGGGATTTATTCCCGGGTCGGATCAAATGCTTGTGTGGTCCGCAAATATTTGTTTCGGAGTTTGGGTGTTTTTTCTATGTAAATTATGTATGTATTTACAAAAAGAAAGTATGTTTATGTATTTATATCAGTTGGCTAGAACCCATAATACAAGGTCTGCTTAGTTTGGGACTAGATGGCGTTGTGTGTAAGCTGTCTGTAATATTTATGATTTATTTCTTTGCAGTCAAGTCCTCTCATGGGTCGAGAGGATACCCTACATCGGACCCAAACTAGAAGCACCTTTACTAGAGTTCCTTAGAAATCAAAAGAGTCGTTTGCACAAACACGAGTCTGGGAGTGTCCCGGAGAACCAGGGCTCTGTTCTGTCGAGTCTCCTGGAGAAGTTCGTGCTGGCCATGGTGGTGTACTTCGTGGTGTCTATAGTTAACGCTCTCGCGCAGAACTACAGCAAGCGAGTGGCTAAGAAGAAGGGCAAAAAACGGGATTAGGGTTTGAGTTTGTACGTCGATGGGGGAATAGCTAGCGGTGAGTGACCTTTGATTTTGTTTAAAGGGGGGGTGAGGTTAATTCGTACAAAAGTCATGTTTTTGTGATTTTTTTGCGACGACGCAGTTAAAATCTCTTTATTCAAACTAATGGTACAGTAAAATATGAAATATTATATAAAATTTTCTCGAAGAAATAAAAAAATATGGCAATGGCAGCATTTATTTGGACGTGTCTCGGAAAAAAGTAGAATTGCGGTGCCCCTCGTAACTAGGTGCTTCATCATCTGAAATGAAAGTTCATTCGTTAGATAATTGTTGTCCCCATGTAACGCTGCGAGGATTTTTCGAAATTTCCATTTTTAAATTTTTTTGGAACACTGAAAGAAAAAACGTGATTTTTTTTTACAAATTTGAATAAAACTCCAGCGTTACCTCGTAAATTATGTACAGATTATTAGATACAGAGAATTAGTGTTTAAATTTTAAAGGAACGGTGCTGTAGTTTTCAAGTTATGAGGGGCACCGACTTGCGATAACCAAAAACCAAAAAGATTTCGCCTTTAGCAACATAGGCTTGTAAGATAACAAAACTTTTACATTCTTCGATGAAGTAATTATAATAGGGATGATACAAAAAGTCTAAATTATTTAACAACACCCGCTGCTGATATTATTACATAGTTTATATTATCTATGAAATATTTATATGTGTCTAATGTACAGTTAGAAATAATGGGAAACAATCCTTACCTAATCTTTATATATATAATTCTTGTGTGAGTGTGTATGTCACTGAACTTCTCTCAAACGACTGGACCGATTTTGATGAAATTTTTTGTGTGTGTTCAAGGGGATCTGGGAATGGTTTAGATTCGCAATTGGACCCGGTAGGTGGCGCTGCGATCAAGTTTTGGAATTTTAAAGTTGTGCGGTACGAAGTTCGCTGGGTCAACTAGTACTATATAATAAATATAATCCGTATATAAATTACCGTCTTTACTATAAGGGCACAGGAGCCAGAGCCCAGGGCTCTCGTCAGGGGGGTGTTTGTGCGACTGCTCAGATGCCTGGATCGCGTCCGCTGTAGTGTTGTCTATAATTTTCCGATTTGTAACTTTGATTTTAGCGTTCAGCTGCTGTTTCTCGCTTCTAAAAAGCGACTCAATCTGCGCGTTTGGTGTTTTTAAGTGTGCGGTGTGGAGCCTTCGGTCGCCATATTTAGCTTCTAAAAAGCGACTAGTCGCTGATCGTCGATGCTAAAAGTAGCTAGTGTGCTGTGGCCCTAAATAAACCATATTATACCACTAATACTCGCCTTCTTGTAGAAGAAAAGGAAAAGATTAATCCAATAATTCCATTGTCTCCGCAGGTATCAGGTCCAGCTCATCAAACGTGGTGCGGTGACGCTCCCTCCCTTCTCCCCCCCCAGCTCTGACTCCCTTCAGTGGGACGGGACACCTTCTACGTAACGAATAATTAGGTTAAAATAATCTCGTCTATTCTGTACTGAGTGTGCTGGACTACATAAAAAAACTTCCATTTTATTTTTTATATTTCGGACATTTTACATAACATCATCTAGTCCCAAACTAAGCAGAGTTTGTATTACCAGACAACTGATATAAATACATAAACATTTTTTTTTGTAAATTAATACATATTATACAAAGAAAACACACAAACTCCGAAACAAATGTTTGTCGATTTGGTCCGAACCGGGAATCGAACCCGAGACGTCTTAATCAGCAGCCACATACGTTAACCACTAAACCAACAAGGCAGTCAAATTATAGGCTATTATTTTATAAATAACTAGCTTTGGCCCGCGGCTCCGCCCGCGTGTATGCCGGTTATCACGGTAAAATAGAAGCCTATGTCCTTCCCCAAGTTAGTTCTATCTTCATACCAAATTTCAGCAAAGTCGGTTCAGTGGTTTAGGCGTGAAATCGTAACAGACAGACAGAGTTACTTTCGCATTTATAATATTAGTAGGGATTTCACGTATGTGTATCATTTATCTTTTATTTTAATTATAGACAAATTGTTGTTAAAGAGTCATAAATTTTTGTAAGAATCTCTGACACTATTATTCATAATTTACTTTGTTTGTCATATGCACAATAAATCAGCTTCATTTATAAATATTCATCATCAACTACTCATATAGTCCTCAGGAGTGGGTTAAGGCCATAGCCTTCCCTTTGCTGACCGAGTGCGGGTTTGTGACTGGCAACACAAATGTTTCTAGGTAAGCTTGCTTTTTTGACACTGGCAACACAACATTGTGTCTAGGTAATCTTGCTTTTGAATGTTTTCAAGCCGACCGAAGGTTTCTAACTAAGCTTCACGACTGTTGTCCTATGATAACATCAGATAAAAGTTATAAACTGCCAGTATCTTTTTTACGCTTACCTAAATTTAAATTAATTATATGCGTAAATATAATATTCCAGTCTTCCTCGATACACTATTTTCGTTTTATCACTTTCTGAACTACATCATTTGCATATACAAACGACCCACAACACACCAGGGGCTCCACAGAACGGAGTCGCTTAGCCACTATATAATATAATTATACCGATGAAATACTCGCGATTTACATTAATAACTGCGGGAATCAACTAGTAAGCAATAAAAAAGGCATTGGTAGTGATTCTCTTGTTAACATCACAAAACTTAAGTTGACAAACATTTGTTATTAGATTATATACTTTAAACACATTGGCTTACAGTTCATTTTTCAATATCGCACGCATGGATGTTTAGATCAGAACCAAGTTTAGTAAAAGTCCATCAAAGATGTATGCTTGTTTATTAGTTAAAAACTTTTAACAAACATCCATCGAAGATTGCATCTTATTAACAAAATAATTTTCGATATAGGTATACCCCATAAGACATGATAATTTATGATTTTGATTGATAAATACACAAAAATAAAAGATATTTTACATTAATACTAGTTTGGTTAAGTGGGCATGTATTTACATGACGTCTAATTTTAGTGCGACACATCTAGTTTTACGTTATACGCTACACTGGACTACATATTTTGACAACAAAAGTGATATCGAAAAATGAACTGTAAACCATTGATATTAAAACATATAATACAAACCCAAATTTTTAGTTTAGGATAGTTCAGTGACGTTAACATCAGAACCACGAATATTGACTTATTGTCCCTCTTGATTACTAAGTACAGTAATGGTACGGATTATTATACTTGGATCATTACAAACGTGCGAACTGAATCATTAAACATTACACCCACAACATTACAAATTTATTGTTACACACAACACTAGAAGTGTGAGCGAGAGATCTGATATGTATATAAGTGTGAGTGAGAGGTCTGATAAAAATGATTCATAAATCATTTTACTCAGTTCGCATGGCCCATGTATATATATATATATATACAATACGATACAACTGTCCCAGCACACTCAAATATATTCTATCCTTATTCACATTATAAAAAAGAGCTTACCAAAGAAATGACATCTGTAACGCTGGACATAAACTATATTACCAATGCATATATTGCTAATGTGTTAAAAGGAATCTTTAATTTAGAAATTTGATTAAGGAAATATGAACCTTATTGTTTAGTTCATAGAATTTAACTAACGGTTGAGAATGGACTGGTTTCTGTAATAAATATTTTATTCAGTTCAATTAGTGGCAATTTACTGAAAAAAAAATAACAGCAAATCTACTAACAAATTACGACACATGAGTCGACTAAAATAGTTTTTGTCATATCGACTAAATTATTGTGATTTATTGGAATATAAAACTTTGTTAAAGGCAGTTATGGTGTACTATTATACGTGTACTAAAAATATGGTCAGGCATAATAACTCAATAAATGAAAACAACCTTCCGCCATATATGGCAATTCTTTTTTTTAAATTGTCATCACTAAAAAAAGAAATCTTAAAAAATCAGCTATCGCCCGACCAAAGTATCTTGCCTTTATTAAAATTAATGTAAATATAAATTAATATATAAAATAGACTAAACATTGCAGAGTGCTTAGTTAAACCAATTAGTCGAATAATCGACTAAATTTAGTGAAGTGGACTTTAGTAATAATGAGTGAGTTGTTTGTAGTTAGGTGCTCATTGTCTGCAATATAATCGAGGTACGATGTTAATATCATGATAAATTAGTAATAAACTAATTATATGTATTATTTGACATGCATTTAAAAATCTCAAGAATAACCTACCGAGATCACCATTCAAAGCATGTCATATGAGGAGTACTAGTTCAAATATAATCACATTATTACATAATTGTCAATGGTCTTCAGATAATAATTATAAATAGATGTTTAAATATCATTCAAAAGTAATAATTGGTAATAAAAACCACCTACCTACTTATAAAGTTTCTGATAAAATAAACCCAAGTTATCTGCCAGATAAATCTAAGATTTGGATAGACGTAAATATCTGCAACATTTCTAAAATCTGTTCTCATGGCCGGGTAGCTATCTACTTTATCAGTAACTTGTGAAAGGTCTTAAATTAATACAAAAAATATTTCATGTGATTCCAAATAAATCTTTTGGTGCTGTTTCTAATTTAATTTTTCAGTCTTCTGTTATACCTAGTCCTAGGTAGATTATGTTATATGTATTACCATTTTTATACAATTAGTTGTTAACCATGCTTTATAAACACAAAATATTTGTTTTTTTTTCTTTTGACGGTAGATGTAAAAAAATCCAATACTCGTTATAAAAGTTCGGTCTAAATCAGCTTTTGGTAGATCCTACGACTTTCGTAAGAGGTATTTAGGTATTAAACATCCAACGTTGATAGTAATGATAGATAATATCGTATTGTGATCGATAATTTACTAGTAAGTCTAGTAGATTATCGACTAAAGAATGTTTAATCGATAATCTACCAGTAAAATTAGTAGATAATCGATGAAACTTTAGGTAATACAACAGACTGCAAAAAATACGTTACACATACAATCACAGACGAGCGTACCCTGGGGAGGACTGCTGAGGGGTAGGAAAAATGTGCCTCAAAAATACAAACCAGATTGTACCATAAATATCAGTGTTTTGATGTTCATCGGAGACAAGATGTGACATTAATCTCGCCTCGAAGAAGGAAAATGTTAAATTTTATTTGACTAGTTAAATAATCTGATTTGATTTCCCCTGTCCGAAAATCTTGGTACTTCCATGTTCACAGACTACATACGATTACTATATAAAATTAATGCGATTTTTATGCGATCAATCGATGTTGATATGTTATAATTTTTTTAAGAGCTTCCTTTTTTGTTGTCGAAACGTATCATCATATCTATATGAAATTTTTATGGAACCATTTCTGGATATATCTTAAAGGGAGGCAGTTATGTCCGAACAAATATTACGTAAATATAAACATTCATAATGAGAATATAATCCTTTTTGAAGTCGGTTAAAAATACCTTTTATGAAAGTGCTGATCGAGAGTTTTACGGGACTGAATTATGAAGGAACATTTATTTCGCGAATTGACGAACTTAAAATGCCCAGGAATGTACTTTTTGTTTGAATATAACGTCTTGGTGAAATTATACTAATTTAAATTAGTGCTAAGTAATTACGGATGAAAGACATTTCTTGTATAATAATAGTTAAAAGTGAATAAATATTAAGTAGGTAAATAAAGTCCAGTATTAAAATAAGGATTTTTTATTGTAATAGGAATGGTTGTCAAGTTTTCAGTGTTTGTGCATTCCTTGATTGTGTAGAGTTTTAATAATATAAAATTAAAATATTTCGTTGTTTATCGAATAACAACGCGCTCAATGAAAATTGGCGGGTAGGACTTTTTCCGCGCGAAATCAGATTGTCAAATTATGTTCCATAGACAAAAGATTTTTAATTAAAACTAATTTATAAATCTACGATAATTTAAGTTTTTTTTTTCTAAACTATAAAATTGGACGATGTTATTCGATAAGCCATGACTTTGGTAAAAAAATGATTTGTGCGAAATACAGTCCTTAAAATAACAGGTTAATAATAATAGTTATTGAAAAACTAGTATTAAAAAACTAATAAATCCTAGTGATATATTTGAGAAAGACATTCTGCATTTCACAAAAATCATTGAAAAGTTTTGAGTTGAAAAAATATTGTCTTCAACTAAATAAATAGTAGATATTGTGATTAGAGATTTTATACCAAATTCTGCTATATTTTGTTGTTGGTATTCTAGTTTATTACATATTGCTGTTTTGTATCGAACGTAAATCATTCGTTTTATTTTTAATGCGACTAAAAACTCAGGTGCCAAAGCAATAAAATATAAATTGATAGATTTGAATAGATTTACAAGATTTAGCACAATTTGGTCTTAAAATTTAACTATAGTAACATTCATTTATAATATGTTTATTTATATTCTAATTTACTTTTAAAGTGTTGCTACATTCCACGCTTTGTGTGATATGTAGACCGCATTGCAACTTTTTATAGATTGTAAAGTTAACACAAATCGGGTTGTTTTTTTTTAAACAGGCTTCTTAATCCTTAGTTTATGAATCGTAATGAGCTCTTATAAACAGTGATTTCAAAAGAATAGTACATGTTAAAACCTAACAAAAAAGGTGGAATTTATTTATTTTCTTAAAGATACGGAATGTATAAAAAATTTTTTTTTTAATATTTTTCGTTCAAAATTGTATATATCGCAAATGTTATTCGTGTTTACATTGTAGTGTGTACAGTCGTGTGGAGTGGTACGTTAGTACAAAATATTGCTTAGTTTTTTTTTTGTAAGATTGGGGTTCACTCACAAAGCAATAAATGAATGTTCACGAAATATTGTTTTATTTTTTTTATGGCAACACCCGAATTAAGATATCCTGTGTCACAAGGGACTGAACATACATGAACCGGATACAGAGAACGACTCCAAACATCATCATCATCATCATGAGAGCATACATTACCACTGTGTCACCCAGGCAGTTTCTGATGATAAAATTATTATAGTTAATCATGCTTAAGTAAAGTTACCATTTAGGAACGTATAACTAGAAACCTCCTTTTCTAAGGACATACGCCATAGGCATTGGGCCATTGAAGGCTGTTGATGAACCAAAATCATTTTTTTTGGGGTTCTGTGCCACAAAAGGTAAAAACGGAACCCTTATAGGATCACTTGGAGGTATCTAACTGAAATTCATATCAAATAAATTGTTAAAATGAGTGAGTTTATTACTTATTCTTCTTCCTCATTGGTATCATTTCAAATACAGGTCATCTGACCCTTGGAGCTTGGAGCTGTGAAAAAAAACAAACTTCTAAGCCAATGCAATCAAAAGATACAGTAACTTATGCTGCAAATTTTCGACACTCCCGTGAACTCAGAATCTTAAAATTTATTACGAAGAAATGTCTAATAGCTCAGATGTAGAGAAAATTGGGAAAAGCATAAATTTTTTGTTACATCATACAGGTTTGTACAGAACGCTCAGTGCGCGACTCCGACACTACGACAGTCCGCAATCGATGGTTTTTTTTACTTAAGAACTTCCAAAGTGATTACTCTTCTTGATACTCATAGTAAATGCAGACATGAAAGCTGTATGGTCACCCGCACTATGCCAGTCTACTGAGATGATTTGCATCATTGGACCTCCGATCTCACACTCACTAACGAAATACGACAGCACAAATGCTCTCATTTTAGGTTGATCTTCTATGAGAGGGTAGTTCCGCCCCGGTGAATCCAGCAGTGTCTTTAAACAACGTCCCCAATTTTCTGTTACTTATCTTACCATAAAGAAAGTACAAAGTAGGTATAGCATGTACGAAAATACCACTGCATAATTAAGCTTACTACTGCGTTACTTGCGTGTCTTATGATTAATGCCTCTTCTAACATAAAGGGGAATGTTATCAAATGTCATCATCAATAACCCTTTACGTCCCACTGCTGGGCTCGGGTCTCCCTTCGGGAGAGGGTTAAGTACATACGTCTCCACGCTGACCGAGTACGGCTTGGGGGCTGGAGGACCACGTTGTTACTACGTAATCTTGCCGTTGGATGATTAACTGGAATTCCGAATTAAGAAAACGCTCAGAATACCATACCACTAGCGGTCACCGATCTTGGTACTTACTGCGCCGTCACCGCTTACCCTTGGTAATGAATACAGCGTACACAAAAACGTAGACCTTCAGAATTTCATGTGCCGATTTCAAGTGGAGCCTGCCTACAGTTTAGTACGTAGTTGGCTGCGCTATGATATATAATGCGTAAGAGAGAGACGGCTTCGAAGGTGGAGGAGAAGAAGAAGTGGAAATTTATTGTATTTTAATGTTTGTCTTCAGAGCGCCCATAAGAACTAAATCTATGTACTGTGCTTCTATGTACGCTGTATTCATTGCTCTCGGAGTTTGTTTTTCATCACCTAGTAAGACAACTTGGTTATGAGCACTTCTGTATGTAAGTCTAATAAATGAAAATATTTATGCACAATACGCACTTCAATCTACAACACTTCCGCACTGATTTTTACTCGGCTACACTGTTAGCAGTTAGCTGTCAACTGTCAATATCCAATGTTGATATTTATTTTATAGGTTAAGTTCTCAAAATTCCCTTCTTGTTGCCGTAATTATTTCTTTAAAGCATAATTTATAAATAAAATAATCGCAATATGTTGCGACGAGTGGCATGTTCGATAGTACAGTCCCGTGGGATCAAACATACAATAAATATAAAGTGGGTAAGGCCGGAGTATGTGCCTGCATACAAACCAGAAAAATCTGGCGATCTTGAAGGTCTTCCGCCAATACCCGAAAGCGCTTTGGGCCAAGATTATGCCTTATCTGAAGAAATTAAAGAGTAAGTATTAATACTTACTTAAGTGATCGTATGCGTGATAAAGAAGTGCAATGGAAATATTTGGCAATATGATTTCAAGTAATTGCAATCTTGTAAGGAGTGGTCATTCTACATTGAAGAAACCTATAAGAATTTCCAAAATGCGTATTATGATAATCAATGACCACAGTTTTGACTGAAAACTAATTGTCAACTAATTGGTACTTTAGTTTATTACAATAATTTTTTATATTTATATGATAAAACATTAAATTGTATAATCATAATATATTTTTATCAAATCTATTTTGATTTTGTGCAAACAATTTATAATCTCCAATGTGAAAGGGAGAGGTTTAAGATTTGTTTTATATTTCTAAACAAGTATAGGTCCTATTTATTTCTTTTTAAAACACACTTTCATTTATCAATCATTTATTATTTCTCCTGAATTGGAATTAAACCCATATCTCACTCACAAACAAAATTTGAAAGCAAGATTACTGAACATATAGGGAAGAGTCTAAGAAAGAACATAGGCTACTTTTTACTGCAATTATAAGAAATATGAGACTGAGTGTTCTTAGTATCCATTTCATGTACTTTTGTCGCCATCTGCGATACGAGATATATATTCCTAATGTAAATTAAAAAGAAACATGTTCATGTTAATTTTCTTCCTCAACAGTGCACCAGAATCGGTAAAGAAAATATTTTCGGTGGGTCACCTCGGACGTAAAGAATACCACAACTTAGTAAAACAGGAGCTAAAAGAGAGAGTCAAGAGGCATGAGTATGATACCAATACTGCTGAGACTAAAAGTATGCATTTATAATTATCCATTGTTTCTATCATCAGACTTTAAAAATTTACATTACATTTACATCAGACTTTTAATTTGGGGTCAACCACGGAATGAGAGATGATAAACTAAAAACACATACACACCTTTATTTTGATGTACTAAAAGTTGTCTTGTGTCTACTTCCTAAGTTATTCAAGGTCAAATGTCAAAACAAAAATCTCTTTTTTTTTTAAAAACTTTATTTTGTATAACTCTGATGATGTTAATATTTATTACAAAATTGTAGAGAATAAAATGTACGCCCAACCAAGAGATTAGAACGCCCAACATAGAATTTGAAATATAGGATGGGTCCACAGCGTTCAGTCATACTTAATGCATGGTTGACGATTCATTTCTATTTGGTTCATCTTCCTAGCCTTTATTTCCATTATTATTTGGGGTTGGCTACTAGTTCAACCCGTTATACCTGAATATCAGTTTTTACACGGACCAACATTGGACCTCTGCAACCTTGAGTGTGAATTGAAATTCGAAGGTCCAATATTCCTGATTTCATTTTACTTAGTCTTTAAATAAAACAAAATAAGCTGAATAGTATTTATATTTAATAATACAATTTATTTTCAGTTGCATGGCTAACTGCACAGATCCGTTACCTGCAGGAAACCATGAATCAGTTCCCCAAAAACGCCAAGATGAAGGTAATTCAATTCAAAGGTTGGCTCAAAAAAATCTAAAAAAAAACATGATAGTAGTCCACATATTGAACTTTAAAGGAAAAGCGGTTTTCCTTTAAACTTGTGGGCCTAACTTGTTAAATGCACTTGGAAAACTTTTTACAATAACAAAGACATAAGTAAACATAACAGTTATCTATTGGAAACTATTTTAAATCTGGGTGACTATGGAACCTTATTATACAATATACAATAAGCGTGGCCTGACATGCACTTGAACAATTTTTTAACCAAGTCCTGCGGCGTTACCTGTAGGAAACGTTACGCCTGACAGAAAAATTGGTGAGAATTGCCAATTGTTATAATAGAAAGTGTTATAAGTTGTTTTATTTTTTACAGCAACTAGTGCAGGAGCGCATTGACAGAAGAAAGAAGTTATTAAAATACTTGCGTCAGTATGATTACAAGAAATTTGAGTGGCTCTTAGAAAAACTTAACATCGAATATAAAGCGCATCCCCAGTAAGTTTTTTTTACTCTGACCCGGGAATCGAACCCGAGACCTCAAGCAGGCAGTTTTTATTTTAATTGACTTTATGTTAAAAATGCGAAAGTTTATGAAAATGGATGTCTGTTAAGTCTTTTCCTAAAAAAATACTGAACGGATTTAGATGAAACTTTACAGATAAATAGCTTATATATCAGAATAATAGATAGATTTTACCGTGAAAATATACATAGACGCATGCGATGCCGCGGGCAAGAGCTAGGTGTTAATATAAATTTATAGTATTCCTAACGTACCTATGTTCTTTCTGAAGAACTACAATCATGCCAATTTAATTGAAATAGGTGCGGCGGTTTAGCCGTGAAATCGTAATAGACATACATACAAGAATTACTTTGATATTTATAATATTAGTTTAATAACAACCCATAACGTCCCACTACAGGGTTATGGTCATACGTCCCCAAGCTGACCGACTGCGGGTTGAGGACTCTCAAGACACGTTGTGGCTACGTAATCTTGCTGTTGGATGTTTTTAAGCTACCCGGAGGTCTCTAACTACGCTTCACGACTGTTATCTTATGATAACAACCGGGACCGACTGTTTAACGTGACCTCCGAATCACGGAAACACTTATATCATTCCACAAACGGTCACCCATCTAGGTCTGACCTCGCCGACACTGTTTACCATCGGTGATTGTTACCGATCACCTAAGGCCACTCGGATATGTCTGAATAATTAAATAAATGATTTATATCGTATATTTACAGGTCCCACCACAAGTTATCACGCAAGGAGTCCCTTCGCAAACTAACCCAGATGCATTGCCAAGATATTCGTAACAAGAAGCTGAATGACTATCGTAGCTTGCTAGAAAGTCAACAAGGGCCTTTCTTGAAGCAAAAACTGGAAGCCCTCACCTTTATAAGGAGTGAACAAGTCGACCTACAAATGCCTATTACAGTTACCGAGCAAGATATTAAGAAGGTTGAAAAGATGCTGGAAGATTGGACCATCAAGGATCAGATAAAACAACAAGCTCAGAGGAAGAAAAAGAATATTGCTGTTGATTTGAATTAAATATTTAAATGTAGATAAATGAATAATTTAAATTGGTAGAGGCATTTTAATTTTTCTTCATTTATAACCTTTGGTATATTGAAGCTTGAGGTATTGGGTTTGAATCCCGGGTTGGACCAAATGTTTGTATCATCTATAAATAATTGTTTCGGAGTTTGGATGTTTTCAATATTCTATTATAGGAGATATTATAGTGCATAAGTGTGTGCTCTATAGGTGCACTCTCTGTTCCCTAACTCTCGCATAATCTGATGGGACAGCTATCGCACACGACCGGGGAGAGATCAATCGTAGAACATTATGGCTTTACGTACTCTCCGAGGCGCGGAAGTAAACATCCCAGTTTCCAAACTTCGATCTGTTCCAAGTTTTGTGCGGGAACAGAGAGTGCACCTGCGTTTGTGCATAAATTCGTTCACTATAACCTGCGCCGTGCGAAGTTGGTTGGTCTCGTTGTCGTGGTCGCAATCAGTTAAGAGTCAAGTTTTATTTGCTTGCTTTTTTTTGCTTGTGGCAACCCCGCGGTAAACAGCTGTTCTGAATAGAACTGGGTTGGTATTGGTTCTTGCAATACCGTAACTGTTTATAGGTATTTACAGTGATAACGGTTTTTATAACTACGTATTTTAATAACTATGTATTTGGAATACCTAAACGTAAAACAAAACCTTTATTTCAATCACTTTAGAATTTATGGTATTCTATAACCAAAGTTGGTACTGATATTTTTAATGGTTACGGTTTAGTGATTGAACGGTACGGTATATCATAGGTATTCTGAAATAGATATTGTAGTTACGACGATTTTCTAGGTACTTATTAGTTTCTTTTATATATCCGTATTTAACTGTTTACTATTAACACGGGACATTTTCAAGTTAATATATGTACCTATTATTATACAAAGTCTAAAAGATTTTAATACTTATTATTTACACTCAGGGTTGCCACCTTTTGGAAAAAAAAAATCGGGACAGTACTTATTATGTGGACAGTCGGTCAAATTTCAGTCTAATTCAGATCATGATAAAAAAGCAGTTTTTTGGAAAACAATGGCGACAATGTGCTGAAGTAATAAGGTCATGAAAAAATTTTTTTTTGGGGTTCCTCCCTACACGTAAAGTGGGGGTGATTTTTTTATCGTTAGGGTTATCATTAGGTCGGTTATTTCTAAACATTAAGAAAGTTTTTTTTTAGAAATTTTTTGATTTCGATATCCATTTGAGAGTTATTCAACTTTAAAGGGGATTTTTATTTTATAAAACTCCTGCCAAGGTGACTTTACTATGCCTGATGGAAAGCATAAGTAAAATCCACAAGTGGGGGTCGCCATACTCACTGCAAATGCAAGCAGTATGGCGAACCACATTATGGCGGCTTAGGGAGATGCTTTTTCACGCCTAGCTTAAAGGACCCGGGATCATAGTAGGAATGAAAAACATCAGCTGACAATGAGTTCCAGTTTTTAACTGCTCGACACAAGAAGGAAGACCCGAGCCGCTTAGTTCTGGAGCGTTTGTCTTCCACTCTGAAGGGGTGACTTCCCTGTCCAGATCGCATTATTGTGTAGAGGAAGGAAGAGGATGGGATGAGGTGGAGGAGCTCTTCAGAACCCTCTCCATGGTAAAGGCGATAGAGGACTGCCATAGAGGCGACATCTCTTCGCAACTGCAAAGGTTCCAGGAACTCGGTGGCTTCGGGACTGTCTATGATGCGAACTGCTCGCCCCTGCAACCGATCGTATGTATAGAGATGACAGCTATAGGACGGTAGTTGGCGGGATCTGAGCGGTCAGCTTTTTTGGGGATAGGTTGAACATTCACCTCTCTCCAGGCCTCCGGGACAATTCCTTAGGAATATGACAGGCAATACAAGCGTGTCAGTACTAGAGACAACTCTGGTGCACAGTTCATAAGAACCACCGCTGGGATCCCGTCAGGTCCACTGGCTTTCCGGACGACGAGTAACCGAAGCTCCGCGCGTACTTCACTACGGTGGACACCAGACAGTGGTCGGAGGAGCCTAGACGGGTGAGAACCGACACACAGTACTGCGCTGGGTGTCTCGCCAGCAACAGGTCTAGCAAGGAGGGCGCTTGACTCGATGTGTCTGGTAACCTAGTGTGCTGGAGTACCAGTTGGGTTAGGTCATGCGTAAGAGCGAATGCGTGGGCAGTTCAGTCATCCGCCCTGACGAAAAGACACACTCCACTGAATACAACAAATAAAGATTTTGGTAAAAAGGTTGTCATTAGTTCCATTTGGCACCCAATAGCTGTTTCTTTTTATGTACACTGCGCGAAAGGGGAAGAAGGTGAATTCAAATTGAGCAATTGTTACATTTGTGAAAAATCGGGACAAAATCAATAGGCTGTCGGGACGCGGGACGATATCATCGAATTCGGGACTGTCCCGGGAAATTCGGGACGGGTGGCAACTCTGTTTACACTATACTATAATTTAAACTAAACCTAACTAATTATTTAAACAAATCTGTACAAAATCACATAAAATTTGAGAATTTACGAAAATGACTTAGCTAATTATTCGTACAGCGAACTGATCGATGCAGCGAACTCAGAAAGTGCATAAAGACAATTAAAACACCCAAAAGGTGCCCCTTGAACTATGGCCTTGACCTAAATATTTTTTGCATCCATTCTTGTCATTTTTCAAGTATAATTAAAGTTACATCTCACTCTTTCTGAAAAGAAACATGCGCTATTGCAGTCTAACCAATAGCGCGTGCATGCGCTATGTACTATCGTGTTCGTGTTATTTCGATAATGTTCGGCAGACTTCGTACAACAGAGTATTATTAAAATATATTTGTCAATTTCAATCGTCGCGTCTGTTCGGCAAACGTCGGTTGGACTCGGTACCTACATCAGTTACCAGTATTACCATATTGTATCGCAGGTTCACGTTACACCCACTTACACCCAGTAAATAGGTTATACCAATAACTAGTTATTGCAGGACTGAGTACCGTACCTTAGGTATTTTACCAATACGTAGTTACAATAACTATTTACAGTTTGTAACGACCACTTCTAGTTCTGAATTGCTCCCGTCTATTTTTTACTTTAAATTAATTTAAAATATCATTTAAATACCAATTTCTCACTAAACAAATAAATTCTACTTGCCTAAATTCTAGAAGGGTTCATAATTATTATTTTGGTCAGTAGACATACATTTGTAAGTGACAGTTAGGTTACCGGCAAGTTACGAATAACATAAAAAAGTGTTGAAAATTTTGCTTGGGATTTATTGTCATCGCTTTACAGGTATCACTATTTGATTTATTTATTATTTTGATCAATACGCTTTATGTGAAAGTGTAGTTAATTTAATTCTTAGTACGCTCATACTAACACTACACAACTTACCCTCCACTGTGTGATATCAACTCTCCTTGGTGATAATTTATTAATAGTTAGCCTTTCTTAAAGCAGTAGGTACATCATGGTTCAGACACGTAATACCTTGGCTCGTCAATTGGAGTCCAAGCTTCAACTGACTTTGAGCGAACTGAAGGTAACTAAGGAGAGGTGTGATCAACTCATTGGGGAAAGGGATGATAATGAAAGGGAACTCCTTGAAATATTGAACGAGAATGAGAAACTTAAAAAAGAAATGTCTCTGTTGCATAACCATTATACAGCTTCTGTTAATGCCCGGAACAAGCTCCAACTCCTTGTGGACAGCTTTGACACATGTAGGGATGAGTATGAGCAGGCACTGAAAAGGATTAGGAAGCTGGAATGCCAACTACAAAAAGCAGAGGAAAAAATTTCAAGAAACGACACTCTTCACCACAACAGCCTAGTAGCTTCTAACCAAAGTCTGTTCGAGGAGTTGGTTGCCCCGGGGTTGGATCGGGCTTTAGTTGACAGTCTCCATCCAGCTATGGTAATAGATCTCACAGCTGACGATGATACTACTTGTTCTTATAAACCTAAAAAAATTGTTAAATGCAGCTTGAAAAAATTAAAAAAGTACATTAAAATTAAAAAGATTATTACCAAAACAAAAAAAATGATTCACAAACATAAATTTTTCATTAATAGTATGTCACTAAATAGGCAGAGAATACATTTAATTGATCAGGTGACTATGTACTCCACAGAACTAGACAACATGTCGAGTCAATATATAAAAGATACAAGAGAATTACAAAATGAGATAGACCGTCTTGCAGAAAAACTTAGTAACATTAATTATAGGTATGAAATATCTCAAAAGCAGAGCAAGGAGCAGGTGCTGGCTATTGGCAGGTTGGTTAATGCCTGTAATTGTAATGAGTCAATGTATTCTCTAGACAGCCCCAGGACAGCGCTAGCTCCTTCCTCGCTGACACCACAACCTAACACAACTTTTGTATCTGACAACAAGGATTCCCCTATAAAAACTAACAAATTATACAAAAATTATAACATAGCAATGTTTAGTGATGAAATTGGAAAGGGCTTGGGTCCCATAATGTTAAATACACACTTGGGACATTCATTCAGCAATTATTGTATGCCTCACTCATCTTTTAATGTTATAATGGAAAAAGTTTTAAATTCCAAATCAAGCTTCAATGTAAATACATCATTAGTCATTTTTGTTGGTAACAGGGGAAATGTAAACAAGAAGAAATTCTTAGAGTATTTTGAATCATTATTACAGTTAGATGTAAATAAAATAGTATTGTTTACACTTCCTTTTATTAAAGGGTTGTCACAGGAGGAAAGAAATGTTAGACATAATCTAAATATAATGATGCACAATTTAACTTGCCAAATAAATGGGCCATATTGTAATAAATTTCATCTCATTGACACTAACAAGCTTGTTAGTAATAATATTTCATTGACAAAAGGTAGACATTACCTTTCCAATTATTTTAAGAGACAGATAGCAGTTTCGCTATCATATTATTTTTGTATTACAGCCAAGAACTTGGCTAAAACTGTTGCTTCTATTGAGCAAATTGACACCCATAGTGACTTTGCCAATTCGTTGGCAGATAATTCTTTTGACATTTATAAAAATTTAAATGACATATCCAATAAGTTACCTGATAATGTAATTGACATTTCAAATAATTTAAATTTATTGATAAGACAATAGAGACTGCCTCTTGCACTATTAATTTGAACACTAGTGGAAAGTTCAATCATTGTAAATTAATTAAAAATAATAAGATAAATACTAAATGTAATATAATAGAGGCAACCTCTAGCTTATATATACCATATAGAATGGTATCAGAAACACCTAAAAGGAACACTTTTACTCTGGTGCATCAAAATATTCAAGGAATGTCTAGTAAGCACCTAGAGATTGAATTGTTCATGAGCTGTGACAAAATTGATATTTTTTGTGTTACAGAACACTGGCTAAAAAGTCATCAGTTCATGTTCAATTTCAGTAATCACATATTAGGTAGTTCGTTCTGCAGGGAGCATGCTGTACATGGCGGTTCATTGATTTTGCTCAGAAAGGATTTTAGTTTTAAGAACCGTACTGATATTGTGGGCTTCTCTGTTGAACGGACAATAGAGATAGCATGTGTGGAGTTAGAGCAACTTATTGTATTGAGTGTATACAGGCCTCCATCCTCATCGTATGTTAGTTTTGAAAAAACTTTGAATGAAGTCTTGCAGAAAGTATGTAAATCAAACAAAAATGTAGTTGTGTGTGGTGATTTTAATGTAAACATATTGGAAGATACATCCTTGAGTTCAAGGTTTAAAAACCTATTTAGATCATACAACCTTGATAACATCTTTCTGGAGCCTACCAGGATCACTGCCACCACAGCCAGGTGTTTAGATAATATGTTTACTGACCTATTGCCACACACTAAAGGAATAATAAATAAACTACATTCTGATCACTGTGGACAGATGTGTGCGTTTGATATAAAAAATAAAATAGTGGTAACACGAGATATTACTGTGGTACCTAAAACTGTAACTCGTATGGAAATTTTTAAAAATAAACTGCTTAGTAAACTGCCGAGCTTGGGTTATAATGATGATCCTAATCAATTATATAATGCTTTTTTTAACATGTATTGTTCAGAATTTGAGTCAACTTTTACTCCTAAGAAGTTATCAGTTAGGGGTACTACAACCTTCAGTGAATGGGCCACGGTTGGAATATTTAAAAGTAGAACACGGCTTTATGAGCTTTATGAAGAACGAAATTATAACACTAGTGTAGAATTTCGAGAATATGTTAAACAATATTCCAATTTATTTAAAAAAATATGTCATCTCGCAAAGGTTAATTACTTAAAATCTAAAATTAGTAATAGTTCAAATAAAATTAGAATGACATGGGAAATAATTAATGCCGAAACTGGAAAAGTAAAGAACAAAGGTAATAATTACAGTCTTTTAATTGATAATAAAGAAATAAATTCCGACTTAGACGTTGCCACAGCTTTTGAAAAATTTTTCACAGACATTCCAGTTTCGACCACAGAGTCATTGAATTCGTCCCCCACTATTGCAGAATCATTATTGAAAGAAAATATTAACATTTGTAATACTGAGTTTAGATTTAGTTGTATCACCGATAGAGATATTGTTAAAACGTTCAGTGCTCTTAGTGTAAAGAGAACCTCTGACCTTTGGGGTAATTCTGTACAAATAACCAAATCAATTATTAACGTAGTTGCATCAGATTTGGCCTTAATTTTCAATAAGTGCATTGAGTGTGGTGTATTTCCTGACTTAATGAAACACAGTAAGATCATTCCTTTGTTCAAGGCGGGTAGCACGTCCGATCCTACAAATTATAGACCCATTTCGGTGTTACCTACTTTCAGTAAAATTTTTGAAAAAATTATACTGGATCAGTTACAAACTCACTTTAGCGCAAACAAAATTCTACACAAGAAACAGTTTGGCTTCAGAAGAGGACGCTCGACAAGTGACGCTGGTGTTGAACTATTGGAAAATATATTTAGTGCCTGGGAGGATAAACAGGATGCGCTGGGTGTTTTTTGTGACTTATCCAAGGCATTCGATTGCGTTTCTCATGAAACATTGATCAGGAAATTGCATCACTATGGAATAAGGAATACTGCTTTGGATCTTCTTATCTCTTATTTGGGTAATAGGACCCAAAGAGTGGAAGTTAATGGACAGAGGTCCCTCGGGTCTCTGGTCACTATGGGGGTTCCGCAGGGCTCAATTCTCGGCCCATTTTTGTTTCTCGTTTATATAAATGACCTACCTAATCTGATAAAAGATAATCAGGAGATAGTGCTATTTGCGGATGACACCTCACTTTTATTTAGACTAAAACGACAGCAATTAGTTACTGACGATGTGAATAACACTCTCTCCAAGGTCGTGAACTGGTTCAACGTTAATAACTTGCTCTTAAACGAGAAAAAAACTAAATGTATTCGATTTTTTACACCTAATGTTAAGCAGGTAAAAACTAATGTTCTGATAAATGGAAAGGAGTTGGATCTTGTGGACACCACTAAGTTTTTGGGTATAACTCTAGATTCTAAATTGCAGTGGGGCCCACACATTGATGGCTTGTCGAATAGACTCAGTTCTGCAGCATACGCGGTTTATAAAATTCGCCAATTAACTGATGTAGACACCGCAAGACTGGTGTATTTTAGCTATTTTCATAGTGTAATGTCATACGGTATTTTGTTGTGGGGAAATGCTGCTGACATTCAAAGTATCTTTGTGTTGCAAAAGAGAGCTATTCGCGCAATTTATAATCTCAGTTATAGGCAGTCACTGAGGGATAAGTTTAAAGAAATTGGTATTATGACAGTCGCATCTCAATATGTATATGAAAATCTAGTGTATGTTAAGAAAAATATACATTCATTCACAAAGTTTAGCGACATTCATAATATAAACACTAGAAATAAAGATAAACTCGTGTTGCCAACGACTAGACTACAAAAAGTAAGCAAGTCTTTTCGATGTCAGGGTGTGAGATTCTACAATAAGATTCCAAGCAAATTTCATGAATTAAGTATTAACAAATTTAAGTCCTTGGTTAAACAGAAACTGTGTGATAAAGCTTACTACACAGTTACTGATTTTTTAAAAGATAAATTTGCTTGGGAGTGATGCTGCTCGCTCCCACAAGTGATGAACATTTAAATTTTGTTCTAATTTGTATTTCATTTATTCTAATTTGTTTAGTTTTCGTTGAAATTGAATTGTATAGTATTTTTTATTTATTTTTTGTTTTTGTTTTTTGTGTAAGTTTGTAAATGTGAGTATAGTGTAGGCTTGTAATGTTAGTTTATATTTTAGTAATTTTCTGGTGGTTTTGAGTGTTTCCACGGCCTACTCAAGTGTCCTGCTGGCGGCAGTGTCGTGTTCCGGGTTGTGGATCCTGACTACATCGGTTAGGCTACACGATGGCTGGGGCCCGTGTGCCGTCTGTATGGACAGGTCGACTCAAAACTATGGTTCTTTCTTCAAAAGGCCAACCCAGACCCTATACTGCACTCACATAGTTCTCTTTAATATTGTACACGGACTTAAAAAAAAAAAGAAAAAAAGACACCTCTGTGGTTTGTTTCGGCGTTTCTTCCCAGAGTGAGTCGTAGGAAATGCCGGCGCCTTCTAGCTATAAGTCCGACTTGTAAAAATGTCTGAAAAGATTTACTTACAGAAATAAAAAAAAAAAAAAAAAAAAAAAAAAAAAAAAAAAAAAAAAAAAAAAAAAATTGAGTTTTTCTGAATGACTACATAACCGGAAATCGAATCCGAGACTACTTGATTGAAGTCGCATACGTTAACCGCTAGACCTGTGGGTCTAGTGGAAAAACACTAAAAAGGAGGGAAAGGGGCTAAAAATGGACGCTTTTGTAATCCTTAAATTGCAGATGTAGATAGGTAAGTTAGGTGACACAGGAAATATAAATAAACATTAAAAGACCTACGATCAACGGCAAATCCGAAGAATCATTGTCGCCTAGTCGCACACTTAAATGATTACCTTTCATACACACATAACGAAGTCTATACTAGTACGCACAAAGAATTTCTGGAGCCTTTAAGAGTAGAGTGAACAGGTTTCTTTTGTATGGGCGTGTAGCACCTTCGTCTTCATCTACACTTTGCATCAGGTGAGATGGAAGACAAACGCCTATTCCATTATAACAAAAAAAATAAAATTATTAGAAATTCTAAACACCACCCATAATGTTACTAAATACAACCTTATGTCCTTTAGGTAAGGTATAGTTTTACTTGCTTTTGTAAAACTACGAGTATACTAAATGATACCGTGTAAAATATTACGAAATATACCATAAATTTCAATACAGGGTATATTCTTCCGTTGGCACAGTGGTAGCGGTTTGCGACTGTTGTGCTTGAGGTCTCGGGTTCGAATCCCGGGTCGGCTTTGCTTAGTTTGAGACTGGATGGCGTTGTGTGTAATATTTATTTATATATATATTTTAGTAAATGCGATTGAAGTAAGTAAATAGATTGAATACGAAATGTAGATTGTTTTATAGATTTGATCATACGATGAAAATTTTATTTAAAATTCAACCATTTTATAATGATTGTTGTAAAATAAAGTATATTCTATTCTACCGGTGCGAGTCCAATCATTTTAGAAATGTCAGCTACTACGAGCGTTCGTGCGCAACGTACTATCGCTTTTGCCACACCAAATATTACTTTTCTACATTCATTTTCTTTTCTCTTTGGGCTATAATTACTTTACGTGCATTAGCTGGAATAATTAAAGGGTAAAAAGTGTAGTAAGCAGTTGATTTGAAGAAATAAAAGTATACAGTTTTCAACCATTTTATTAATAAGTACAAAATTACATACAAAATTATTTAAATATTAATAAAAAAAAGCGTATTGTCAAAGTCAGTCGAATTTGGACGGAGTATAATTTACATAAAACATTGTTAAGTATATAATAGCAAATATTAATAATTGAAAATTTAACTTAAACTTAAGGAAGACAATCCTTATAACTATAATTTACATAAGTATGGCTAGACCAGACGACATAAGTATCATAAACTTTTATATCTAAACGATTTTTTATGTTGCCAAATATGGCAACATTGTCAATTATACCACCACAGGATAAAGTAGTTTCTGCAGGAATTAAGTGTTGCCCGTTATTTTATAAGAACAACTATCAATAAATTGTGAACGTATGTTTCTAATCTTTACAGTTTTCAAAAGTTACGCGGTCCGGATTTGGCCAAAGTTGCTTCACTTTATTTTTAAAATAAAAAGTGAAAGCACTTTTTTAGTGGTGGTGTGGGGCAAGTGTCCCTAAATGTCGGAGGTGTGTGAGGCGAGTGCTTCTGAAGGCCGGAAGTGGCGTCAGGCCGTAAGATAGAAGTGTGTGTGTGTGTGTTGATTGTTCCTAGAGGCCGAAGATGAGTGTGTAGTGACTGGTGGTGTGGGGCGAGCGTCCCTAGCGGCTAGTGACTCTAGAGGCTGGTGATGTGGGGCGAGTGACCCTATAGGCTGGTAATGTGTGGCGAGCTTCCCTAGAGGCTAGTGGTGTGGGGCGCGCGCGCGTAGGCGGTGGGGATGAAGCCGGAGCGACGCGACTTGGGCGCGTGGGCCCAGAGCCAGCCCTCGACGGTTTGCTGCGTGAGGTCGGCGTACACCCACTCGCCGCGCTTCACCGACAGGTCGTCCGGCGCCTGCGCCTACACATACAACAATAATAACATACCATATTATTGACAATAATGTTTATTTTGCAATAGTTACAAGTTTCCTTAAAACTAGGCTTAACTTCAGTAAGGCCTGTGTCTCATAAGAGAAACACTGTGTAACTGAATCATTTCATGTGGTGATGGATAAGGAATAGTGTCACCACCCCTATTCATTCCACAAGAACAAGATCATGCAAAGAGAAAGAAAACATGAAACTTATTATATATCAACCTGAGTGGCAAACGGGGTATAGTATGCCAAAACTACTTTTCAAGAAAGGGCTATGACCAGCAGTGAACTGAACATATGCCTCTGATTACAAAATAAGGTTTTAATATTACACAATATGAATAGTTAACAAATCGAAATAAATTTCTGTAAATTGTACAAACCTTATAATCATAAAGCATGACTAGTTCAGTGCCGTGGTATCGCCCGTCGCTGTCGAGTTGTTGTGCATTATTTATATTATTGTTCATCATGTTGTTCGCGGGTGTTGGTGGCGATAATAACGGTTGTGTGTTGTCTTGTTGTGTTGCTGGAATGAAACAAATATAAATAATTAATACAGGGAATACAGAATAAAATTCACAACCATTCATTAAAACTTGTTTTTATGACATACCATTGTGTGTGATAATTTTACAGATTTACTTTGATTTTTTTCTGTGTTGTGTTGTGTGTTACGTTATGTGCGTGCGTGAATGTATGTGTGCGTGAACTTGTCTGCTAATATATCAAGCGGTACAAAGATTCCTAACTTTTTATAGTTATTGTGTGAATTTATATTCATTCGTAGTTTAAATTTAATAACTAGCTTTATAGTTTTTACCCGAAAGAGTAATAGACGTACATACATCAAACCTTACAAGCTTTCGATTTTTTAAAGCTTTCAATTATTTAAAGAAATTAAAAATTTAATGACAAGATACAAACCTTGAACGACAGCAGGGTAAACGAAACCAGATGGTATGAAGCCTTCTTGGCCATCACTGCGGACTATCCAATACCAGTCTGGGTCCTCTCTATTTAGCACTGTGAAAAACATGACAATCAAATAAACTGCGAGTAAAGGCGCGGGGCGAACCTAGTCTAGCTTAATTTACTCCTTATATCATCAGCCTCTAGGGACGCTCGGCCCAAACCAACAGCCTCTAGGGACGCTCGCCCCACACCACCAGCCTCTAGGGGCCCTCGCCCCACACCACCAGCCTCTTGGGACGCTTGCCCCACACCACCAGCCTCTAGGGACGCTTGCCCCACACCACCAGCCTCTAGGGACGCTCTCCCACCAGCCAGTGAGTCTCGTCAGAATTAATCCAGCAGTCCAGAAAGACGATTTTTTCATTAAATACCATAAACACTTTTATATGCATTTAGTTAAAAAAGTACAAACAGACTTGTCTTGGATGGTAATAGAACTCCGATCTCTGGCTTAGCAATGACCCGGGAGCCCCTGCCTCTAGCCAAAATAATTTTTGATTTAAATCATGAGACTGAATGATATTATCCAATCAAACAAGAGAATAGAGGCGTCAGCGATTGCAGAGCGAAAAACGCTTGCATCTTGGCTAGGGGGGTAGGATCACTAATATATTATTAAATACTACTGTAAAACATCTCACCCGTAACAAATTCCCCGCGTTCTACGTCCACATCATTCTCGTCCCTCGCAGTGAAGGTATATAAGACCACATATCTGCCTGAAGGGTCTTTGCTGAATGGACAGGCTTCGCCCTCGCTGCCAAGTTCTGAATGGCCATCATTGGTGACGCCATCTGATACCGATAGCCTGTAAAAAGAAGAACATCATTATGGAAATAAGAAAAAGCAGATGTGCTGCTTAAAAGTAATAAACTGAAAAGAGAAAAAGTTGTATCACAATATCTGAATAATACATACTTTTGTAAGGTTACTAAACACTTCATGGTGCCGCATGCGGTGACAAATGCTGTTTGTATATAACTGTATAAAATTAGACTGAATAATTCACTGTTTTGTAAGCTTACTAAACACTTCACGGTGCTGCAAGCGGTGACAAATGTTGTTTAGGTTAATGCCGGTAATAAAGTATTGTTTGTCCCTGCCTGCAGCACCATAAAGTGCTTAGTAAGCTTATAAACCAATCCATTAGTCAGACCTATTTTATATAAATTTTGAATTGCAATTTTTTGCTGTTAGTTCTGGGCAATCTCTTGAACGGCTGGACTAATTTCAAAGGGACTTTCACTGGCAGAAGGCTGCTGACACAAGGAGTAACTTAAGCTACTTATTTTAGACTAGTTCCATTCCGGGGCGTTACTCGCGACTTACAAAGTAACCGCGGGACTCAGCTGAAATCTAAAGCTCTCACTAGGCCCCTTATACTACTAGACTTACTACCATCTAAGACAGCAGGTCTCATTACAACACTAATAAATATACCTTTGATTTCCTGAGGTTTCGACGGTATTGCACCTGCCGTGATCACGGGTCGACTCAGCCCGCCGTCTGTAATAATAATAATATTGTAATGTGTACAATAATAACAATTATGCATTTCTGGGAAATAAATATAAATTATTAAACTTTATTCTAGGCGGTTTTAGGTTTACCGACTGCTTAGCGCGACTTCCAAATCATGGAAACGCTAATATCATGCCACAACCGGTCACCGTCCTTGCGTAAGCGTAGGATTGAACAATCACCACGGGTAACCCTAAAGGGTGTTATTGGCGATGATGATAAATATAGTTTATCTTCAATGTAAGAATTACCTTAACATTGATTGGCATGTGTTGAAGTCCAACTCTGTGATATATTCATATTCTGTAATGATTGGTAAGAGTTATAGCTGTTTACACAAACTGCCTACATTTAACGGGCAACTTATAGAGAGTTGGGTAATGCTTTGTGATATTTTTGTTTTCACCAAACTTTAAGGGACACCTAAGTGTTCAGATGTCTATTATAAAAACGAGCATTAAATTATACTCACTGTGAAACTTCTCTATGTGATAAATCGGTGGGTGACCGACTCCTGGGCAATTTTTTCTTCAAGTCGTGTTCGCAAGGAGCGCAGTAGGAGTGCGGTATGAAGCCCTCGCGTCGAGACTCGGCCACTATTACATATACCCAGTCATTTTCTCTGTACAACACATTGACTATTTGTCCACGTTTCACCTGGAAATAGTTTGATATAACTGTTTTAAATTTATGAATAAATATTTTCGGACATCTAATACACAACGCCATCTAGTTTCAAACTAGTTTAAAAGTATATTACATTTATACTTTTTTGTAAATACGTATTTTTCAACATTTGATCCATCCTAAGGTTGCCTGGAAGAAATTGCTTTTAGCAATAAGGCCGCCCTTTGTACACTCTATATGTGATCATTGTGCTCCTTTTTTTTGTAACTCTGTAATTTAGTGTGCAAATAAAGAGTTATCTATCTATCTATCTATTTCTCATAGAAAAAACTCCAAAACAAATATTTGCAGATCATGCAAACATTTGGTCTGAGCCGGGAATTGAACCGAGACCTCAAGCAAGCAGTCGCATGCGCTACAACTGTATCAATAGAACTTGACCTATGATTAGATAGATTTTTGCTATATGGCCTTTTCAAAACAATTTTGGCCTTTATAAATACGGAGCTGTTTTAATGCATGATTTTTTAACTTCATAGTATGTACTATATATCTGGTTTCTTACCCTGATAGGTCAGATTATTGCGGTAAAAAGTGATCTATGTCTTTCGTTCATAAATTGAAGTTTCATTATGACAAATTACATTGATTTGGTACAATGTGCAACGGTGTAGCAGTGAAACAGATAGACAGAATTTCTTGAACTTATAATATTAGTATGGATATTGGTTTAAAAAGCCATTAAAAAGACACCTTTTTAATGTTGTTTTGTTGCCACAAATTGCATATTATTTCACCACACATAATAGATCCTTTTCGTTCAAGTTTGAACGTGATAACTGACAAATATAAGCTATAGCGAACTTATATGTGGTATCGAATGACAACGACAGTGTAGTCTTTTGCAGTCATGTTTATTATTTAAGCACTATATTACTCACTAAGGTATATATTAGTTATGCCTCTTTTTGCTCTTACAGCTACATTATATATTCTTACACTTTACACAATACACAATACCATTTAAAATCCTTTTGCCATAATTACTTCAAAAACATTGGACTTTCATACAAACAACAATCCCTGATTGTGATTCCAATAGGGAGTTGATTTCTAAAGACCTCCACACCATCTATAGAGCATACATTTTAAATTTCAAGTCTCTTATTTTAAAAACATAGGATAGAAACTTCAACCTCTTAGAATGGAGTTTCGTAAAATGCACGGATATCTACAAGGGAACCCTACCTTCCAAATTTCAAGTTTGTAGGTATTATAGTTTCTGAGATTTCATGATTAATCAGTGAGCGATATTTCGCTTTTATATTCTAGATAATACTTAAAAATTATGCACATCTGTTACCTCAAGCTCATCATCAACACAGGGTGCGAAGTCATGCAGCACCACCATTTTGGAGTCAGGACTAAGTCCATGTTCCTTCTCGATTCCCACCCTCACAAGGGTTTCTATGCTGGCTGAGCCAGTAATACGGCCCATGCCAGGACTTAGTCCAGACCCAGGCCGGGAGAGGTCTTTGTCTGAGTCACCACTGCTAGCTGTAAAGGATGTTAAAACAGATTTAAATTTGACAATCAATCAACAACCAAGTGTCTCCTCTCAGGAGAGGGTTAATGCCAAACATCCCCACGCTGGCCGAGTGAGGATTGGGAACAGGATATTTTGACAACGCCTAGTTAATTACTTGCTTCTAGGCTGTTGATAATCTGAATGAACAACTTTGGGTTAAGCAGTCACAGTCACAGCACACACATTAACCATTAGATCAAAAGCCTATTCATAGCAAATGCTGGTCACTTGTATTTTGTTTATTTATCCATTATGCATATTAAAATGTATATAGGTTTTATAACAGAAAACTAACTCCAGAAAAGGTGAAAAAAAATATAAACAGACTTTTTAAAAACGTTTCGTATAATTTACATAGCCTATGTCACACCCGGTTTATGTAGTCGATCCCATCAGTGGGGTATTATGGCTTGTTGATGATGATGACACTCAAGTCACTATTACGAATTAATTGAAATTGGTTTAGTAATTTAGGTGCGAAAGTGGAATATATAAACATACTTAGACAACTAAAATTATTACTCTTTGTTTCATTATATCCATGTGGTGACAGATTAAGAATACAGAGAGGCGACTAAGGGATAAACTACGCAAGACAACATCAATGCAAAGAGAAGGAAAACTTGAAACCAACACTACACCAACCCGTCTGGCCAGCGTGGTATAGTAGGACTGTTGAATGCTGTTGGATGATGATGATGTTTTATCTTTAACATAGTTGGGTGAAAACTAGACTTACAAGACATCAAGTAGCTCATTATAATATTGTATAGCACTAAGTATTTAAAAAAAAATTATTATGAAAATTTAGATAAGTAATTCAACAGACTTTTAAATAATGGTCTAAACTTCTATATTTAAATAAATAATTAAAAACTATATCAAAATATGTAGAGACTAACAATGAAACATAAAACTACAAGTTAACGGTTGAGAATTCTTTTATCTTCGTATGTTTAATGAAATACCTTTAGATCTCATGGTTATTAATTGTCTCATTAAATGCAAGAATGGGTTATGTATGTTTTATAAATTATCGTATTAATAATTGTACAAATTAACAAATTTTCAAACTTATTTAAAATTCGTACCATTCACAAGCTTTTTGACAAACTTTTAATTAATCAACATTTCGCAATACATAAATTAGTATTGTTACGGTCAAGGGTACTGGGCATACAGGTTGTCAGATGAAACAAGATGAAATATACTAGTTTTATAAATTTATAATTATATAGAAAGTATGAGGTCATTGACATGAAAAGTTCAGAATGAAAGCTTTACTTACATTTCTTCTTCTTTCCCCTTCTAATCCTAACTGGACACAAAAACGCCATATTGTAATATTTATAAACACATATCTGATTAATTAGTTACAATTTCTTCAACCTAATGTTACTGCTTCGCTTGTTTAAAATACGATTTTCTCACAATTCTCACGATTTCCTACATGTCAAAAAAGTTCACAAAACAACTTTTTATACGTTTTGTTATTGCTCTTTGCAAAATCAACGTTTCGTTACTACTACAGTCATCTTCACAAAAAAGCTTGTTTTTTTTAATTCTATATTTCTAATATACATATATACATAAATATCTTTATATATTTTAGTTATTTGAAAAATAATAATATAATATGCCTTCCAATCAAAAATCAGAAAATTGTTACTGCAGAATATGGTCTCTGCGGTCTCTCGCTCTGCTTTGTATGGACATTAATCATAAAAGACTTGAACGAGTTTTTTGTTTTGCCGATTGTAATACAGATTCCTCTTTGGTGACCTAGGTGAAATTCTTCCAAAGAGGCTTAAACCATAATAATAATTCCAGTGTTCTTATACAATCAAGACGGTTAGTCACGGTTACGTTAAATAAATAAACCTATAAGCTTAACCTATCTTTTATTGTTTTTATATTGTTCAAGTTCTAAACGGAGTAATTACAAGGAGTTTTCAGCAATGAAATATTTTCAAGAGGCAGATTTATATGCGTAATAAATGTACATTGTAGTAGAGGCAATCCGAGAATTTCAAAAACTTCCTTGCAAATCCGTGCCGGGTCACAAGTTGACATATAAACCAATGCCTATGGGTGCCCGCACACACACAATAATATTGGCAATAAAGTACGTATTGCCGATAATATTGCGTGTGTGCGGGCTGTATTGTACAATATTATTGTGGATTATAGTGTGCGGGACCGTGTGCACAATATTATTGTAACAATATTATTGTGTGTGTGCGGGCACCCTATACCTAACTTTTAATCAAAGGTTACCAACTTTGTTTAAACTCGAAAGAAGGTCACTTTATATAAATATACTTCAACCTAAGGAAATAATATCGATAACAAGTTTATGATGGATTGCATGAGTCAAATTGATTCATCATGTTTACGAATAAAGGGGTGAAAAAAAAACATTACCATTATTGAAAAATGTTTATTCACAGTATTAGATAGGTACACGATATAAAGGCAGTCGTCGACTTACATGCTAAAATATTCATTGATACATTTGGCACAAAGTGTTTATGTGTAACTGTAACAGCAAAGTATAAAAATACACGCAGATTGTTAACAATTTAATTTTTAAACTTGAACTATTTATCAAGATTTTCATATATCTTTGTTTAAAATGCTGATATAATAACATTTGACAACTTTAGATAGACTTTAACTTAAAACGTAACTTGTCATCATTAACCGACAAAATAATGTCTTAAAATAATTTTATATTATATTATTAAATCTAATTTACAGTTGTATTATTAGCCTATGATCTAAATTCATTTCGCGCACCACAACACAAGAAGAACAGACATCTATGTATGGGTTTTAGCTTTGTCATGGACAACTTATTAATGAAATATCAAAATTAATTTTCAGTTGCCTATACCTAATAGAAAAATATATTTTTTATGAAGTTTAGTATCAAGTATAATCAAATAATCATGTATAATAAGATTTTCTCATATATTTCAACCAGTAATAGAGCAAAACTATGTTAATATGTCATTGGGATAACATTCGTATGTTATTAACCAAGCACCGTTCTGCCTTCAAGCTCTCTTTTAACGCTATGACATTGAACCATTCGCATTTATTTTACGTTCACAGCTACTCAAATGTAATTCACGATTAAAGATGTTGAGTATCTGTTAATGAGTGCCACGCCTCATGACGATGATCCGGGAATTTAATGCAGTCCATCCAGTGTTTCAGCCTCCTTCCCTTGCTACTGGCTCCGAGGACAAGGCTCCCTAGAAAATCGTTGGGTTTGCCATAATCTTTATCCCAAACTGTCAATGTCAAATTTTGGCGCGAAAGTTCCGTGGGACGTGTTTCAAACAAAAATTCCTCATTCCAAACTGGATTCAAGTTTCGCCATTTTATCGACGATTTGTGTTTCTTGTGATATGGGTCCGGATCTAAGTGGCTGGAACGAAATAAAACAGTTAAGTAAATTATTATGTATTTTATTGTTTATGACTTAAATACATACATAGACATTTCGAAGATCTCTTCTTTTTTATTTAGAGCTACTCAGAATTAAGAATAAGGAAATGCGACATTTTGGGTTGTAATTATTATTAATTCAAATTAGAAAAACAAATTTAATCATTCTGTTTTTTATATATTATATTGATTACCAAAATAGCTAAATTTACTTATTTTTTTCTAAATTTATTAAACAGTTTAAAAAAACATACAATAATGACAAAATAGCTTAGATTATACCTAATCTCTTTTAAGTTTAGATTTTTAATTCAGTCTAATTTAAGAACTACTTACAGTTTCACAAATGGATCCGAATACCCGTTGCTGTCTCGAGGTGGAAGATCAGCTCCCCTGCAGATCGTCACTACAAGGGCTCTTTTCTTGGTGCTGTAACACAGCGCTAGCAGTATTCTGGGACCCGTGGGCTCTGTGCCATTGGAGCCTGACAGAGCCAGACGAAGCTGTGCTGGAGCCTTTGCACATTCTCTCAGAGCCACTGTCGCTGATCCCATTTCATCGGAACCGTATCTGTTTAGAAATGAAATATTTTATAGCAAACATTGCATTAGGATATCTTACGATATGAGGTTGATTCTCATATTCCTAGCCCTTATTATTTCTAAATTTATTTGTGGTCGACTATTAGCTTAACCTAAATATCAGTTAACGGATGTTTGAGGGCACTGACTTTTCAATAACAATTGCCATAGATTCATAACAACCGGGACCGATGGATTAACGTGCTCTCCGAGACACGGGCGTGTAACACCACCATTTTCCATATTCCGGCCTTCCATGTTTTTTCAATTTTTTCTAAGAAAAACCCCTTAAAAGGAGGTTTAGCGACAGATCTGATTCAGCGACAGATTTTAGATCTTCAACAGAATGTGTAGTTAGACTTTCGTATAAAAACGTACTTTTCATAACTATAACAAAGAAAAAAAGCGGCCAAGTGCGAGTCGGACTCGCCCATGAAGGGTTCCGTACCAGCAAGTAACATCATATAAAAGTTCTTGTAGTTCGTTGTAACTTTCATCGATGTTTGATCGATGATCTAAAAACCGACTTCAAAGAAAAACTATTCCGTGTACTCAAATCGCGACAGTATATCCATGATATTTGAGGAGTTCCCTGGATTTTTCCGGGATTCTATTATCAGATCCTGGTTTCCTTATAATGGGACCACATGGGAATCACCAGCTTTCAAATCAAAAGAAAATTATCAAAACATAAAAAATAGAGTCGAATTGAGAACCTCCTCATTTTTTGAAGTCAATTAACCTTTTGGCCAACAGGGTCACATATATGTGACAAGCGAAAACTGTCCCTGTACGCCAACGTCACAAATATGTGACAAAAAAGCGGTACACCGAAATACGAAATAAAGCCATTAAACATTACTTTTATGCCTTTAAATTTATATAAGTACCTTAAGAAGAAGTTCTAACTGTTATCTATTAACATAAAACTATTTAAATTGCTTTATGATATTAAGAAATTTTATTCTAAAAAGAAAGAAATAAACTCTTAAAAAAGAATGTCCTCACACGCCAGAGTCACAAATATGTTGTTAAGTTTTGTTATTATACTTATTCTGTTAAAATGAGTAAGAAAGTAATTAACAGCCGTGCTCGTGAAATGATAATTAAAGTAGACAATTATTTTGTAAAGAAGAAAGAGGACTCTTAGTTATTGATACAAAATATAAGCAGTGCCCTAAAAATGCTTCGTACACTACTGAGCTTTAAATGAAATAAATAAAAGTTTAAAAATGTCCATCACAAGTTGCTTAGCTTTTTTTTCAAAATTCTACTTGTTACTTTTTATGCCAGGTTTATAGAAGCTAGTATTTAAAGGCTATAAACGTACATACTGTTTTACATTTTGTAAATTTTTTCTATTTTTATATAGTTGATTATATACTTAACCTATTTGAATCGTATATTTTTTTAAATATCTCCTTCAACGCAATTATAGAAATCTAATTTAAAATACGTGTTTTAATTATTATTAGTTAATATTATACTCGATAAGCGAGATAGTACGTTGCTACATCCTTATTTGAGAAGCGCAATATTCATAAAAATGACGTACCGTCCACGCCAGGGTCACAATATCAAGACAACAGATCAAGAATAGTGTTGTACCTATAGTTATTATATTTAATTATATTGTCGTCTCAATTCTGTTATTACGGTATTAAACAACTCTGTAAATAGTGTATAACTATTACTAGAGTAGGAAGAAGTGTAATGTTGAAATAAATTCAGTGTTATAAGGACATATATTTTGAAATTGTAGACGAAAATAAAAATACAATTCATGTTATCGATAAAGTTTTGGAATGCTTATTTTTTTCGTAGGTATTTGCGCTAAATTTGTGGTCTGGCGTTGAGGGCAAGTTGATGAGTTTTTGCTCTGGCGTTCAAAAGGTTAAAAAGGCACGTCACACTCAGAACTGAATATCTCCAATTCATTTACAACTGATACAAAAATTATACAAAAAGTAGGTATGGTATGTAACCTCCGTCGGAGTTTTGGGAGTCAATTAAATGTCAACAATTTAATTAAATTGAAAAAGGAACGCGGCCGCTATCGTACGAGTTAGGACGTACATTTTGTTATTTATACTTTTCATTGAAAAGGTTTTAAAAACAATAAATTTTGCTTTTGTGGTATTTTTAAATGAAAGCAGGGTAGGCTGATAAAGATAGCAATTTAAGGGACCACATAAAGAGAGTTAATAAACTTTAGTGATATATCCGTTTTCGACAACCTTTTCTTTTTTAAATGACAACTCTTGCTTTAGGAACATACATCCTGGGCAATTTACAAACATGCATGAAACGGACACAAAGAACACCCAGACTCAGAACAGCAAATTATGGATAAAAAAAAGTGCTGTCCCACGTGGGATTTGAACCCATGACGCTTGGCGCAGCAGAAAGCAGTGTGGTGACAGCTTAAACCATTAGGCATATCGTGGAGTCTTTGGGAGATACCTAAGTGCTTATACATCTCTTAAAATTTGGGAGCTACCTACGTCAGGAGGGTGCTAGTATCAAGACGGTTTAAAATTCGTTGGCAAAAACGGGCATAAGATCCTCAACTTCATTATTAATTTTTACATATTGTAAAATAAAGTCGCTTTCGCTGTCTGTTCGCTTACATAAATCTCTTAAACTACTAAGCGGATTTGAATAGAATTTTCAGCAATAGATAGAGCGACTCAAGAAAGAAGGTTTATATGTGTAATACATGTATATTAAGATATTTGGGCTGGGTTGCCAGTACATTATATATTAGGACCAAAATGTTTCCATTTTCATAATTAATTTAATTATTTTTCATTACAATATATTAATTAAAGTTGATACAAATTAGAGAAAGCCTATATGATATGTAGACAATACTCACTGTTGGTCCATGTCGCTAAACAGGTAGTAAGTAAATTATTTTGTTTTAAAGTTTTTTTAAAAAATTAGGATTACTTTATATTTTATGGTGATGTGGATACTGTATTTTCGGACCTTTTTTTAATTAAAAATAAATTTGAAGCCATTGGCTTGGAGCTTAATTTTAGCAAATGCAAACTTTTTTTATATAACTGCGACTTAAACTTAAATGACGTTAAACAAAAATTTAATATTTTGGCTCCAAATATTATATATATATTCCCTTTACCTTTTAGGTTCTCCAATTTTTGATGAATCTTTTTCTGAATATATTAATAATTAAATTACTAAATTTCAAAATTCTGCTGACCGTCTCCTTGAAATTAGTCCACATTATGCACTTTGCATCTTAAAATACTGTCTTTTCGTCCCGAAACTTACGTATGCGCTCCGTTGCTGCTCCTTTTGGAATTACCCAATTTTGTCAAAAGTAGACGATTTAATCAAAATTAACTTACAATCGATTCTTAATATGAAGCTGAACGAGCAATCTTGGAACCAAGCTTCCCTACCCATCCGTTATGGTGGTTTAGGGATTCGCAAAATTTCCAGTGTCGCTTTACCAGCCTTCCTATCTTCTGTCCATTGTTCAGCAAATCTCATAAGTAAAATTTTAAGGGCATCTCCTTCAAACTTTGAGATTGCTGGCTTGGAAGAAGCTAGGAACGCTTTCTTAATTGCATGCCCAGGTCAAAATTTTCCAGTTTCGCCAAATTCACAGAGGAGCTGGGACGACATATACTGCAAATTAAGGCTTGGGGTTCCGGTCTGCGCTCCTCATAAATGTCCCTGTGGCAGTGATGTCGACAAGCTAGGACATCACGGATTGTCTTGCCAAAAAAGTGCAGGCCGCTTTTCGAGACATGCCGCACTTAACAATATCATACGCCGGTCCCTTGCCACCGTCAACGTGCCAAGTATACTTGAGCCTGGTATTGCAAGAGACGATGGCAAGAGACCGGACGGTATGAGTTTGATTCCATGGAAGATGGGCCGGGTGCTGGTATGGGATGCAACCTGTTCAGACACGCTGGCCCCTTCCCATCTACATGGAACCAACAACAGAGCTGGTGCGACATGTGAAGCGGCTGAAAAAGCTGAAGCATCCAAATACAGGGGTCTAGGCTCCGAATATGATTTTGTTCCATTCGGTGTTGAGACCCTTGGGCCGTGGGGTCCTAGCGCTATAAAGCTTTTCAAGGACATAGCAAAAAGATTAGTCGACATCACAGGAGACCGAAGAGCTGGCAGTTATCTCGGACAAAGAATTAGTCTAGCAATTCAAAGGGGGAATGCTGACAGTATCTTCGAAACCATGCCTAAAGGGACTCCTTATAATGATATATTTTATTTATAATATTATATTTTATTAAGGTTTTTAGTTTTAGGTTCATTGTTTTAGTTTATAACCAATATTGTACATACTATGCTCAATAAATACTTATATTAATTATATTTTACATTATGACGTTTGATATTAGGCAAATGATTTAAGAGCTATGGTCTTGTCGATGAAGCTCTTTCCAGCTCTCCCTATCAAGATTCGTTTCCTTGACCTCCTTATAAGTAGCGACCGCTTCTTTTCCCTAATCTGGTCGATATAGCTATGTCCCAGTCTTTCTCTTTCCCTCTTTCCTTCTATTTTTACACGCGTTTTATTAGCTTCACCTGTATGTTTGTTTGTTTGTAACTGACTCCTTTGGGTGCGATTTCGACCCACTTTAAGTGGCCAGATTTCGTTCAAACTTAGTAGATTTATCGAGGACCGATGACAACATATTAATTTGAAAAAAAAAATTTTTAGTCTTATTTCTAAAAAAATTGTTTAAAGAAACTAAACAAACACGCTTTTGAACTAAAAAGTAGAAAATAATTTAAATCATCAACAAATCATGGAGTGCTTACTGAAAAATATTTCAATAACGTAGCCCCTATTTCAATAGTAACTTTATAGCCAATATTTCAATAGTAGCTTTATACATTAAAAATATTTTCTACTTTTTAGTTTAAAAGCGTGTTTGTTTAGTTTTTTAAAATAATTTTTTTACTTAAAAAGTTATGGCATATATAAGGTGGCCTACCATCTTGCCTCTTCTATTTTCTATAGTTAACATCAGCTGCATAATGTTTCCCGTTAGAACAATATTTTTCATAACGTAGACGATTAAAGCTTAGCTGACAAATTAGGTAAAACTTTTCGTTACATAATGGATACAAATTCATAACTCCAAGTCTCGAAATAGAATATCTAATGGGAATATAACTTTACAAGGTTTTGATTGTATTATAACTTTAGCTTATTAAATTGTGTTCATCTATCTGGAGATAATATTTCTGTCTTTATTTCTTATTATTATAAGCAAAAAGGTTACAAAAGTTTAGTATAATTTTCATTATATGAAACAAAGCAATTCAGTTTTTAGGGTTCTGTAACTCAAAAAGAAAAAACGGAGCCCTTATAAGATCACTCTGTGTTTCGTCTGGCTACCTGTCTGTCAAGACCCGTCATTTTAGGAACGCGTCTTGAAATTTAAGCCGTATATTCAGTTATTATATAGTTATATTGTTTGAAGCTGAATTTCAAGGAAATTTTCGAAAAAACTGCAACTCTATTCCTGAACTATTTATTCTGATCTAACGTACGGAATCCTCGGTGAGCGAATCCTACTCGTATTTATCCGGGTTTTTTGTAATCCTTACCTATTTATCTTAAGCAAAATTACTGTTTGTACATTTTTTACCTACCTGTCGTCGTCAAAGAGCACAATTTCCAGACATTTGATGACGAGATCTGATTCTGTAATGCCGAAGAAGTGTAGGGTTTCGTTATATTCTGGATTCTTCGTCTTGTGCACCGTCTTCGTTCTGAGTCGGTTAGAGTAAGTACCTTCTGAAAGAAATGGCAACAACTATAGTTATAGAAAAAGAAGAAATTATGTATATAATCAGACATGGTACTATAAAACAATTCTTAAAATTCGTTTTTATTGTTAATATTTAAGCCTATCAATTTGAGTCTACTCTGCCTGATGGAAAGCATGAGTAGAATCCAGTAGGAGTCACCATCCTCAAGTCTCCTGCATCATTCTCCCTACCTACGGAGGCCGGGAGAATCATTCAGAATGATTGGGTCTGCGGTCTCACACTCACCAACGAATTATGACAGCAAAAATGTTGTCATTATTAGGATGGTCTTCTGTGTGAGGGTAGTACTGTCTCGGTCGAGCCGACCCATTCGTGCGGAAATCAGCGTGGCTCTACTACCTCTAACAAATAGTGAGAAAAATATCCAAGTTCTTTTATTAAACTAAGGGTCAGTTCATTACCGCTGATAAAGTCCATGTCAGATAACTACAAAACGTGTTTTCACGAGTCTCCAATGCAAAACAATATTTCAATTTTAGATAAATAAAATAAAATTAAATACATTACCTTTCGGCAAAACTTCTAGCCTACAAAACGGGTCAGACAACCCAGTCATATCCATACCTATCAACCCTCTAGCTCTCAGCACAGTAACGGCTAAAGACGAAGTAGTATTATCATAAGCCAATTTTATCTCTAGAGTTCCAAATCCTGCATCTGGTATAGCAGGGGGTCTATCCTGCATAGGTTTTTGCTCTTTCCTTATACTGCGGAGGCTGTATGCACTGCCTTTGGAGCCGGTGCGTTTTAGAGCGCCTAGAGGCCGTTGAGTCAGGCTGTCTGTTCGATGGAGACTTAGGCCGCTGAAGCCGTGTGACAGGATATCGGTTTCACTCCATTCGTAGTGTGTATCCTGGAACAAGAGACGAACGTTGAATACCTATAAGTGCAACCAATAGTTATTTCATCTGTTTCGGAGTAGTGACTGCACAGTTTCCCTAGTGGTTTAAGCGGCCAGGCCAAGGCGGCTAGCCAAGTATTGTGGGTTCAAATCCTACACGGGATAACACTTTGTGTGATCTACAAATTGTTATTCTTAGTCCGGGTGTGCTTTGTGTCCGTTTATTGTATGTTTGTAAAGTCCTCCGCGACACAGGAATGTAGGTATTACTAATGCGGGAGAAAAGTAATGAAGTTATTTATTTCCTTATCATATTCCTGTTCTTTTTACCCGGGTGCAGCAGAAGGAGAATTATATTCTTTGAGGGTATGTATATTTGTATATTTAGCTTCATAGGCTTGATCAATTTTGGAAAAATCCTATACCAACACGTTTGGCTAGCGTAGTATACTTACTTTTTTAGGAAAGATAAGAAAATAATAATTATTTTGACACATACACGATAAGACATAACATCAGATATACATCTCGTAGGTACACTTTGAAATAAACAATCGAGCGATGATTGCCTCTTGAACGTGTCATAACAGGGCCAAGTTCAGTAGATGCCAGACGAAGCCTGACGCTGGTTTTCAACTAGGCCCTTAAGCACAAAAGTTTTACCTTTAAACCTAAGTATGTAAGGATAATGATATAATAATAATTAAAATGAAATAAAACAGTTCCTTGTGGATTCTTGTGTCCGTGGGCAGGTAGGCGGTTACAGTAGTCAATAACTTAATCTCTAAATGTAAACTTTTAATGACTCGCAAAATTTTGCTGCCCAAGGGCAATTCGGAGAACTCGGCCAAGTTCATTACAGAGTTGAATGTTTCTTTTGATTTTATTTTATGTATACTCAAAGAATAGTTAAATTGACAGGTTGTGCTGAGGTCTCGTTCCCCGGGTATTGGTAAATTCGTTTTGGTCGGTTCGAGTCCGATATAGGCTACGACTGCACGGTTGGTCTAGTGTACCCACGCCGTTTTCTACTGCGCTAAGTGTTATGGGTTCAAATCTTACGTGAAACAATACTTTGTGTGATCCAGAAATTGTTGTTCTGAGTCTGGGTGTTCTTTGTGGCGTCATGTATGTTTGTAAAGTCCCCCGCGACATAAGATATATACTCCTAATCCGGGAGTTGTCTTTTTAAAAGGAAAGAAATAAATACATAACCACTTATCAACCTACTGTGTCTGTGTGGTGACGGATTAAGAATACAGTGTGTCACCACTTACATTTCTTAATTTTTAACGAAGTTTTCCAAATGCCTGCATTTTACAAGTTGGCCTAACTTCTAGGGTTCCGAGTCATGAACTAAGGAACCCTAAAAACACAGACTAACGGAGAAGTGTTGAAGTAGTGTCTTTTTGGAATCTAAAACAGTCATTTTTTTGCGGGGAAATCTTCATACATTATACTCATTTTACACTCACATACATCACCATCGCCTATCACTATGAATTCATAATAGTGAAAATAAACATTCAGAAGTCCACACACACACATAAACACAGGGTAGTACCACCTTGGTGGAGCTGGCCTATTTGTACGTTAATCAGCATAGCTCCACTACTATGAAAATAAGTTTGATTCTAAAACAGATTTGTATTTAATAGTTTTTTTTTTATTCTTCATTCAATTTGGCGACACATTATTGTACAAAATTATGTTTGGAGGCGACTAAAGGAACAAAATAAGCAGCTAACATCGATGCAAAGAGAAGGAAAACTTGAAACCAACCCTATACCAACCCGTCTGGCCAGCGTGGTATAGTAGGCCAAAACCTCCTTTCTACGGAGAGGCCTATGTTTTGCAGTGGACTGTTAAAGGCTGTTGTTGATGATGATGATGATGAACCTACTGGTGGTATACGGAGGGATTTCTGCACAGACAAGAAAAAGGTATGATTCACACATTGATATTACATCAATGGATTCACAGGGCCTAATGTGTAACGTACATTTTCTATATATTTACAAATGTATATATGTTTTTTCAGAAAAAATGAGTACATGTATTCTGACAGCCAACCTAGCTGTTAAAGCATATTTTATTTTATTTTTTTATATATTTCGGATATCTCACACACAACGCATACTAGTCTTCAAATTAAGCAGAGCTTATAATATGGGTACTAGATAACTGATACATAAACAAACTTGTTATTGTAAATCTTATTATATATAATTCTTGTGTGAGTGTGTATGTCACTGAACTTCTCAGGACCGATTTTGATGAAATTTTTTGTGTGTGTTCAAGGGGATCTGGGAATGGTTTAGATTCGCAATTGGACCCGGTAGGTGGCGCTGCGATCAAGTTCTGGAATTTTAAAGTTGGGCGGGACGAAGTCCGCTGGGTCAACTAGTCTTTATAAATATAATTCTTGTGTGAGTGTGTATGTCACTGAACTTCTCTCAAACGACTGGACCGATTTTGATGAAATTTTTTGTGTGTGTTCAAGGGATCTTGGAATGGTTTAGATTCGCAATTGGACCCGGTAGGTGGCGCTGCGATCAAGTTCTGGAATTTTAAAGTTGGGCGTTACGAAGTTCGCTGGGTCAACTAGTACATTTATAAAATCTACGCTAGGGCATTCCCTAGTATATATCTCTATACCGCTATAGACATAAAAACTGTGAAAGTACTGTAGTTGCCCATTGGCAACTACAGTACTTTCACAGTTTTTATGTCTTGTGACTGGGACTGTAGCTACATTTAATTTTCATTTTTGTTTCGACAATTCAAAAGTGCCTGTAACTGGCCTACTTGAAATAAATGCTTTGATTTTGAATATAAGTAAAACACCCAAACTCCGAAACAAATATTTGTGGATCACACAAACATTTGGTCCAAGCGGGAATCGAAACCGAGATCTCTTGATCAGCAGTCGCAACACCAATCACCTGACCAAGGAGCAGTCATTATTAAATCGATTTTTACCCTTTCTAGAACGATCAGAATGTTATGAATCCTTTGTTCTCTCGAACTCTTTCTCTCAATTTTCAATAGATTTGCACATCGAAGGTATTAATGTTCGGGAATTTATTGCTCATTTCGCTAAACGATATCGAATTACAGTCAACAAGAAGAAGTGCCATTCCATTTGAAGCCGTCTTCCAGATAATTTACAACTTGGCGAATGGCTTTTAATAAAGAGGAGTGGCTGAAGGTAGTCTGATACCATTAAATAACTAGTTATAGAACATTTGGGAAGCTCATTATTTTAATACTTTTCGACGAATGAAACGATGGTGTTTTTGACAGTTAAGTTGGTTTTTAACTGACTTCAAAAAAAAGGAGGAGGTTCTCATATCATAGGCACAATTGTCGCGATTTGGGTACTCGGAATAGTTTTTCTTTGAAGTCGGTTCCTTTTTGTTAAAATTATGGACAGACTGTGTGTTTATGTTTGTATGTTCTACCGCAGTACCTTAACTGCTTAACCGATTTTCATGAATGAGGTGTCAATAGACTCGTATCTAATATGTCTGCTAACCATACATAAATCGACAATTTCGGGTGGCAGGAGCTGGATGCGAGAAGCCGAAGATCGAAGCAAGAAGCGTGATTTGGAGGGGCCTATGTCCAACAGTGGAATGCGATAGGCTGGTTATGGTCATGATATTTTCTAACAGAAAAAAACAATAATTGTTTCTTAATTGTTACAGAAAGCACTACGCTTAATTTGTTGCTTTTTTTTGTTGAGGGTGTGGAAAAATCAGACAGTATAGACTTAGGAGCCAGGAGTATGTGATGTTTCCACTAAAAAACACCCCGACGGTCAACTCAGCCCTGCTCTGAGGAGGATCCTGGCCATGTTCTTCCTTTCGTTCGCTTATTTTGTTCCCAGTCAATACATATAGCCCAGATAGAAAAGAAAAACATCTTTTTACTGGTAATAATATGAAATCCTGTAGGTACATTTACTTCAGATATGCTTTAATGGTTGTCTCGCATCCCCAATTGACTAGATATGACGCACGAGTGACGCAATGACGCGTCGCGACGCTCGGGACCGTTACGGCCACTGGACAGACTCAATCGTCACCATTTATTTCATACTGAATCATAAATGGGTCATTAATATGGAAAAATTCCACAATATTCACACTGGTTTATGGAATATAATTTTAATAAATATCACATGTCTGTCTGAAGTAGGTCAAGCATGTACTGTGGTATTCAAACCGCTAATAAACATCTATACGAATAAATAAGATCGGAGTGTCCGTATGTCCAATGTATATCCAATGAACAAAATCTGAACATACATTTGGTATTTAGTTTTATTTGTAGTACGGTACTTATATAAATAAAACAGTTTTCAGAACTTTTGTCTGTCTATCTGTCAGTTTGTTCCGACTTAACTCTAGAACAGCTGCAACAATTTTGACGGATATATTTTTATTGCGGATATCCCATGGTTTCGGTTACGGATCTCCTTAACATCCCTGGTATGAATGTAGGACTGCCTCGTTGGTCTAGTGGTGAGTGTTTCCAACTAATGATCAAGATGACTCGGGTTCAAATCTTGGGTTGGCCTGTTGTTTTTCTAACAAGACATTTATAACAGCACCCCGGACTATGGAATATGAGAGCATGTTAAACCGTCGGTTCCGGTTGTTATGAACATCTATGGCAATCGTTATTGAGCAGTCTGTGCTTTCAAATATACTTTTTTAGGGTTCCGTAGTTCATGACTTGAACCCTTACATGTCATTCGCCATGTCCATTCGTCCGTCAGTCCGTCCTCGACCTACCGAACGGTTGGTGCTAGAAAGATAATTTTTGCATAAGTATGTGGATGCAGTGCTACAAAAAAATTATTAAAAATATTTTTTTTAGGGTACCTACCTAAATGTAAAGTGGGGATGATTTCTTTTCTCGCGTTCACCCCATCGTGTGGGGTATCATTAGATAGGTCCTTTAAAAAAAATTGTTAGGTTACTCAAACCATTTTTCGATTTAGGTATCCGTTTATGAGTTATTCAACAAGAAAGCGCATTTTTTTCTAAAAAAAGGGCGTTTACCGCCCTCTAAAAGCCAAACAGCTTGTTAAAAAATCTGAAAAAGAACTTTCAAGGAAAACTATAGCGGCTTAGAAAACTCTTTTATTTTCGGAGTTATAGGAGCCGAACTTGCGAAATGCATTCACTTGGAAAACTTCGTACAAAAATAAAGAAATAATGAGTTAACATAATAATTGCATATTAGGCACGATTTTAAATCTACCAACCATTATGGGTGACTACGGAACCCTATTCTATGCGTGGCCTGACACGCATAGAAGTGACTCTACTCCGCCTGATGGAAAGTATGAGTACTATCCAGAAGTAGGGGTAACCACGAATGTGAATGATACAATGCAGTATGGTGACCCACACTCTGGCGGTCTAATAAGGTACTCCTGCATCATTAGGCCTGTGGTCTCACACTCACCAACGAATCACTACAGCACGTATTTGAGGGTAGTACTTCCCTGATCGAGCCAGCCGGGTAAAACCAGTTCTACTAATAACCGACCTCAAATAAACTTGGAAAAATAAAGGCTATGAAGATGAAGTCCTACTATAGAAGGTTATTTAAACGTTTACACCCAAAATAACAACCAAGAGTAATCACTATTTTCAGTAGCACGTTTTCGAGTGAACCGAAGCGCGGGAAGCCAATATCACATGTTCAATAATGAACGGCTTTTTCCAAGAATTTTGGGAGCGTTTTGTTAAAATTACATTTCGTTCGTTAACAAACAGATTATAAGAAATAAAATTTAGTTTCCTTGTAATAAAGAATCTTTACTATGAAGGAAAAGGCGGACGCAAAAGGTGGAAACTGTAGAAAAGACGAGCATAATCCTTGCGAATTTCCGATAAAACTCTTTTATTTTATACCAAATCAAATATAAAATGAAATCTCATCAATAAAATAAAACAAGTGATGTTATTTCAACATCCTTTGTTTATACTGTGCTAATTATTTCTGCGAAAATGAACGATGTGAATTTTGGACGAAAAATGTTTTTTTTTTCATAAATACTACATATATGTATTTTACATTTATTTATACTGATGGTCCCGAAGGGCATAGGCGTTGTAACTACGTTGTGTTTGCATTGGTACATGAAACGGTCACATTAGAATATACGTTTATGAGACCACATACAATGACAAAACAAAAAATCCATAGATTACAATTGATGGATTGTTGTTTAAAATAGCATTCCATTGTCTTTGGTGCTAATTACTACATAGTATAAAACAAAGTCGCTTTCTCTGTCCCTTTGTATGCTTAAATCTTTAAAACTACGCAACGGATTTTGATGCCATTTTCTTTAATAGATAGAGTGATTCAAGAGGAAGGTTTTTATGTATAATACATGCATAATATAGTAGATAATAATTTTAGAGGTTTCTAATGTGATGTTTTTTACGCTTACATTGCAAACGTTGGCTGTACCCTACGAGATAGATCAAAATATTGTACTACGGGCAATAGAAGATGCATAAGGGTCTGAGGGTCAGATACTCCGTTGATATTTAGGAATGTCTAACAAAAACTTTTTATATCACAAAATAAAAATGAAAGAAGTAATTAATGAGTAATCCAAAGTTCCCCTTTTATTTCGTGCTCTGCATAAATAATTTGTCAAAGGCTTTCCTTGAACCCACAGTTTCTATTTTCGGCTTAAATTTATACGGTATCAACGATCTAAATACAGCCTTCACGACACTCTTCCTTGACATCGCACAATGAGGCCAGATCTTTTGTTTAATGAACGATAAATTTCGTAAAACTACTGCGCTGTTAACGGATCGAGTGAATCGCTTAAAGATAATTCGAAAAATAAAAATAAATAAATAAATATTTCAGGCATCTTACATACAACGTCATCTAGTCCCAAACTAAGCAGCTTGTAATAAGGGTACTAAACAACTGATATAAATACCTAAACATATTTTTTTTTGTAAATACATATTATACATAGAAAAACAGACTCCGAAACAAATATTTGTGGACCACACTAATTGGTCTGACCCGAGAATCGAACCCGAGACCTCTTGATCAGCAGTCGCATACGCTAACCACTAGACCACAAGGCAGTCAAAAAACTTCGTTCTGAAACATAAACATACTTCAGTGCCATCTATCGAAGGCACACCGAACTACGGAGTAATTTCTAATTCTGTATCGCGATATGAAAAACCGATGAAAATCACGAAAATGCTCATAACATGTCATGCCACAAATGGTCACCCATATAGGTCTGACCGCGACGTCATTGCTTACCCTTGGTTTCAATCACTTACAGCCACTTGGCTATGAGCGCTTCCTTGGCTAAGATAAGATTAATGAAGATAGAAAACAGAAGAGGTTAAAGAATACCACTTTGAGAGATGCCAGCAGAACTCTCAGGTTCGATTCCCGGATAGCTTGTAGACGTAACGGCAATATCAAGTTCATTTGGGGAAAAGGCGAAGGATATATTATTACTTTTAACTTTCGAAATATCAAATGAAAATTCCTAGGTATGATAAAATCATAAATGGCCGCATTACTTTTACTTACAGTTCCATATATGTTACAGCAAACTGCTATATTCAATCAAGACCTATTTGAGTGTTCGCAATTAAATCAGAAACAAGGACGCTGTTACTAGAAACCAAATTGGTTTCTTAGTAGCACTTAGCGAGCAATACAAGCCTCCATTAGAACTTTACGCAGAACATGCACAGTACATACAATACATGGCCATATTGTATTTACTTTAATTGACAGTAGGTTACATACTTTATTCGATTTATTTATAAGTAACTAGCTCCACCCCGCGGTGTTACCCGCGTATCATTATGGTTGCTATGCAAGTGTGTTATGCCTAGCAACCTGTGAAGTTTTGACAGGAGATAAACAGTGATACATTTTGACATCTACGATTTAATGTATTTTTATAATCACCTAGCTTTCGCCCGTTTATCTCGATTATTGCAGTAAAAAGTAGCCTATGTGTTATTCTGATATGTAAGCTATATTACTGTAAAGTTTCATCCAAATCCGTTCAGTAGTTTTTGCGTGAAAAAGCAACAAACAAACATACGTAAGCGTTTATAATATTAGTAGGAAATAGTAACATAGAGTCAACCACCTGTCTGTAATACTAAACGCCAAATTTTATTTAAGATAATTTAATTCATGACTGCCTTGTTGATCCGGTGGTTGGTATATGCGGCTGCTGATCAAGATGTTTCGGGTTCGATTTCCAGGTCGGAACAAATGATTGTTTCGGAGTTTTCAATGTATAATATGGTGTTTTCAATGTATTAAATGTACAAAAAAAGTATGTTTATGTATTTATATCAGTTGTCTAGTACAGTAATACAAGCTCTGCTTGGTTTGGGACTAAAATGTAGTATTCCATATTTTGAACTTTAAAGGATAACTATAACAGTTCAGGAGTTATAGAGGCATATCTTGTGAAATACCCTTACATAGAAAACTTCGTAGAAAAAAATGAAATAACAATTATCTATTGGACATCGTTTTGCTTTGCACTACGGAACCCTATTCTATGCGTGGCCTGACACGCACATGCCCGATTTTGTTTTTTTAATCTTTACACATACACAATTTGATCTCACATTAAAAAAACATTCGCCTGTCACTATAAACTCACAATTAACAATTTAAATAAAAAAATCAAAATTTCTCATATATAACAATAAGTGTCTAAGTGTTCGAAGTTAGAAAGGAGGTCAAACTTACTCCTTTAGCAGTCAAGTCAAACTCGGTCCAGCGTTTTAGAGATTAGACGAAACCAACAGACAAACTAAAAATGTAAAAAAATGTTTTCCTGTTGTAAGTACTATATGTAATATACTTTAATAGCATTTAGTACAGTTTTTAAATTAAAGTTACAAACAGACATTAAAATTTTATTTATATGTACAGATGGTCTAGTGGTTAGCGTATGCGACTGCTAATCAAGAGGTCTCGGGTTCACATCCCGGGTCGGGCCAAAAAAGTGTTTTTGGGTTTTTCTTAGGAAATTCCTAATAGCAGCCCGGAGTTTGGAATATTGGCGGTGATTCACGCCCGTGCCTCGGAGAGCACGTTAAGCCGTCGGTCCCGGTTGTCATGAACATCTATGGCAATCGTTACTGGGAAGTCAGTGCCCTCAAATATGCTGACAACTAGTTCAATCTTAGAATTTCAGTTCTCCCTTAGGGTTGCGGAGGTCCGATGCCAGTCGCTCCGTGAAAAACTGAAATTCAGGTAACACCGGTTGAACTAGTAGCAGACCCCAAATAAACTTGGGAATAAAGGCTCGGAAGATGTACAGATGTAGACTAATATATAAGATTTTATTATGTAGTGGAGATACAGCTTTATTTCAGATGTAATAGCCCAAGGCACCCTTTGTACTAACAAAGAGAATAGCTTGTAATGTTTCCCGAAATCACAAACAATAATATTGTTTGTAATTCACTTTCATAAGCTTATGAGAGAAAAAATATAATGGTAAGTAAAGGTATAAACATTTTCCGAGAATTATTACAGGACGCCGTGTCTATATAAATAAATGATGGTTATTTCGGACATCTTAAGGGCCCTGTAAACGATCAAATTTGTTTGACAAATTTGTTGGTCAAACTTCACGTTTACATCAAAAGAGCCATTTATACGATTAAACTTGTTTGAAAAACGCGTCAAACACAGCAGCACGCTATCAAATAATTTGATAAACATGTAAATTTGACAAACAAATTTGATCGTGTACATTTCTCTTTACACGCAACACCATCTAGTCCCAAACTAAGCAAAGCTTTTATTATGGGTACTAAACAACTGATTTGAATACATAAACATACCTTCTTTTTTTGTAAATACATAGATATTATACATAGAAAACACCCAAATAAATATTTGTGGATCACACAAACATTTGGTCCGACCCGGGAATCGAACCCGAGAACCTAAAGCACAGCTGTCACATAGGTTACCACTGCGCCAGAGGCAGTCGAAAGTTTGCAAAGCATAGACGCTTTACAAAATTTCGAATGCGAATGGCGTTTTAATACTCTTCCATTAGGACGAGAGAGTTTGGGGTTACAGGGTTGTCTTCAAAGAAAATTCTGAGCATCTATGTGAGATGTGTCAAGATAATCATCATCACATTAGTAGAAAGAGGTCTACTCACACACGTCATAGACCTCCCTCGAGGCTCTCCACAATAACTGGTCCTACGTTGACAGCACCCAATTCATCATCAATAAGGGCCACAGCACACTAGCTACTTTTAGCATCGGCGATCAGCGATTTTGCGACTGCATCGATGCTGCATCGCGTTTTAGCGACTTCCTGCGTTCGATCGCGGTATCAGAAACGCGCGTTTTAGCGACTGCTCAGATGCCAAATCGCTGCTACCGGCATCCGAATGTGTGCGGAGAGTAGCGTTCAGCTGCTGTGTCGCGCTTTTAAAAAGCGACTCAATCTCCCCGTTTGGCATTTTTAAGTGTGCGGTGTAGAGCGTTCGGTCGCCGTATTTAGCTTCTAAAAAGCGACTAGTTGCCGATCGCCGATGCTAAAAGTAGCTAGTGTGCTGTGGCCCCTAACCCATAATATTATTATCCAACTGCTAGGTTTGGGTCTCCTCTCATGTGGGTCCATTAAACCAATGCCCGTGATTCTGTTGACGAAAATAAACTAAACTAAAAATTTGATTTCGGATTATATACTTTAATCTAGGTCTTTTTATATATAATATGTAGGTATTTAAAAAAAGTATGTTTATGTATTTACTAGCTGCGCCCCGCGGTGTTACCCGCGTATATCATTATGGTTGCCATGCAAGTGTGTTATGCCTAGCAACCTGTGAAGTTTTGACAGGAGCTAAACAGTGATACATTTTGACATCTATGATCTAATATATTTTTTTCAACGGAGCTGTGGATGTATCGGCGTTGTGCGTTCCTACACACCGTACTGCAGTGATTCCTGATAGACACATATTTAGCTCGGTTTCTTTCACTTGGATTCTTTTTATATCTTGATTTAGCTGCCGCATTCTTCTGGATTAATGCTTTGATGTCTGTATTAAGCCATGGTAATGGAAGACGTTTCACTTTAATTTCTTGGATTGGCGCGTGTTTGTCGTAAAGGGACAATATATTGGAATTTAAAAAATCTACTTTATCGCCGATACTATCTGCACCAAAGAGGTCGGTCCAGTTGATGTCATTAGTATCCCTTGTTAGGGCATCAATATCAACGCTCTTGAAGTTACGCTGCAAGATCATCTTAGATTTAGGTTTGAGGGGGTGAAGACGAAAAGAAAGATATAATAGGTCGTGGTGATAAGAGAACTCATCAGCAGAGCACTGGCCGTGTTTAACTGCAAGGCTAGGGGAGGAAACCAGAGTAAGATCAAGTAGAGAAGGAACGGAGTTTGGGAAATAGTGTGTTGCATTGGAAGGAAGAATAGATAGGTTGCATGATTGGAAAACAAAAATTGGAACATAATTAAAGAGTAAAAAATAATTAAAATATAAACAGAGAAAAGGATCGAAAATTAAATAAGTTTAATTTCAGTCGAGGCACATGATCCAAAAGCCGGATATCCAGACATTGGACTGATAGAGTACTGCGGATCGAAACCTTTGATTATAGAACGCATACACAATGACATGTGTCATCATCAACCACAAAAGATGTAGATTGAGCAAAGTCCGTGTGGAATTAGAAACAGGTGTAGAATTAGAAACAGTTTTATTTTTCCATATATATAGGTTCCATTCGTCGTCGCCGCCATCATGGCGTCGGATGAGCAATTCTCATTATGTTGGAGCAACTTCCACGCGAATATGTCAGCAGGCTTTCACGGCCTGCTGTCGCGTGGAGAACTAGTAGACGTAACGTTGGCTGCCGAAGGCAGATTACTTCAAGCACACAAATTAGTTTTATCAGTATGTTCTCCCTATTTTCAAGAAATGTTCAAAATGAATCCTACTCAGCATTCGATAGTATTTTTAAAAGATGTTAGTCATTCAGTGTTAAGGGACTTACTACAGTTTATGTACCAAGGTGAAGTTATTGTTAAGCAAGAAGAATTAGCATCGTTTATGAGTACCGCGGAACAACTTCAAGTTAAAGGTTTAACCGGTAATCAAAATGAAGAAAGTTCCACGCCATCTAAACCAAAGCCGACCTCAAGGCCAGGCCCTAGGTCGTCACAACAACGGCAATCTGTTATGATTAAGTCAGATTTTGCTTCTAAGCCCTCCTCAACTCCAGTAGCAGTTAAGAGACCAAATAGGCCATCAATAGCATCAAATAATTCGTCATCTTCACAAAGTGGACCAGCAATACGGAAATGTGTATACCCATTAGAAGAATCAGGATCAGGATCACCTTCAGGATCAGGATCAGGATCAGCGAAAGATGAATTTGTTACGATATCCGATGAAGATAAGAATAACGCTGTGGCACCGAAAATGGAATCCGAATTTGTTAATGAAAGTATGTGGGACGATGACGGCGATAGTGCAAATAATGAAGAAACAAATTTCGGCGAGGACGATTCGAATATGGAAATGATGGGGAAGGTGGTTGCTGTTGGTGATGCTCAAGGTCCTATTTTCAAAAAAACTTCAAGAGGTGCTCGTGTCATAATATTGAACGTTTTGTAGCTCGCAGCATACTGAATGCAATACTGTATGAAACATTCACATAACTACCCACCTCCGAGAAACCTATAGCAGTCATGTATAAAGAATTGATTTAGGTGCTCATAAAGAAATTTATTTACTTTTGCCTTCAAGTTATTTAAGACAAAGCCTTGTTCTTAGTCTGGGTGTTCTTTGTGTCCGTTTCATGTATTTTTGTAAAGTCCCCCGCGATATTCTTAATACGAGTTGCCTTTAAAAAAATTTAAGATATTTTTTGCAGGACAACTTCGTAATTAAGAAGTAGGTAAAACTGATTTCTTTGATGCTATGAAAAGAAAAACAAACCTTATGTTTAAAAATGAATTTATATCGCTCTTTCCTTGAAAACATTAATTATAATTTTGATTTATTCCTTTGATCCGTTTTTTACTTTGTCCAGACGTCGCTTGACTTAATTTTAAATGTAAAGTTCAAATTTATATTTTCATGCAATCGTAAAAATAAAAAGCGGCCAAGTGCGAATCGGATTCGCCCATGAAGGGTTCCGTAGAAGAAAGTAACAACATATAAAAGCTTTTGTAGTTCGATGTAACTTTGATCGATGTTTTAATATTAGTGTATTTATTGATTGAATGAAAGGTAAATTGCGGTTTAAGATTTATGACGTATTAAAAAAAAAACTACTTACTAGATCTCGTTCAATCCAATTTTCTTTTGAAGGTTACATAGTAATGTACATCATATATTTTTTTAGTTTTTATAACTCCCTTATTTTAGAAGTTACAGGGGCACACACTTTACCACTTTGGAAGTGTCTCTCGCGCAAACTATTCAGTTTAGGAAAAATGAAATTAGAAAACTCAATACCATTTTTAAAGACCTATCCATAGAACCCCACACGTATGGGATTGTCGAAAAAAATTTTTTTGACTTTCAGTTCCACGTATGGGGAACCCCAATTTTTTTGTTCTTTTTTCATTTTTGTATGAAAATCTTAATGCGGTTCACAAAATACACCTACTTACCAAGTTTCAACAGTATAGTTCTTATAGTTTCGGAAAAAAGTGGCTGTGACATACGGACGGACAGACAGAGAGACAGACAGACATGACGAATCTATAAGAGTTCCGTTTTTTGCCATTTGGCTACGGAACTCTAAAAAGTGATTAACAAAGAGATGAGAGAATTATCTTAATCAATCAAAATTTAAACTGGAATCCACTAGCAGCGCACGTATATAATTCTTACTAAAATTCCGGGTTGTTATTTTTTATATTTAAGCCTATCAAAGTGACTCTATTCTGCCTGCTGGAAAGTATGAGTAGAATCTAGGAGTAGGAGCCACCAATCTCATCGTGAGTGCATACAATGCAGCATGGTGACCCTTACCATGGTGGCTTAGTGAGACGTTTCAGCTGATTGACAGAATGACAGGGTCTCACACTCATTGACGAAAGACGACGGAAGGAATGTTGTCATATTAGATTGGTCTTCTGTGTGAGGGTAGTAACTGTGGGAACTTCCACATACATCGCAAGCGAATAACATACAATAGCGCCATCTAGCGAAGGAACACAGAACCTCGAAGAAAACACGGAATTAACTATACAGAGTAACTACTAATCCTGAATCGCGATAGAGAAATTCTCGCGCTGATTAGGATATATACAACATCGCAATATCAACTGTTGGGCAGTGCCCGCCAGGCACTATCACCTCGCCTGGTCGGAGGATCCTCCCTTTGTGTTGGAGGAACACGAGTAACTGTCCCGGTTGAGGCAGACCAACCGTGCTGAAATACGCGTGGTTTTACTACCTATCATAAAACTATCACACTAGGCCGCCGTAGTGTGGCTCACCATTACATTCTACACAAAACCACTCTTAGATTCTATTCATGATTATTATCAGAGATAGTAAAGTCACAAAGTGATTTTGGCAGCTTTTCTATGCAAATAAAAAAAAAAATAAGTGTCTGCTATATCAAATGATCGTTTTTTTTTAACTAAATGAATATACAAGTAGTACCTACATCAATAACCTCCTTGCGTCTTTTTCCTCAATTCCGAGGTTCGTGACCCCTATTTATTAGAGTTCTGCGAATGTCGGTTTTGAGCAGTCGATTACATCAATACAGCAATTGTTAAAATCTTTGTATTTTGCTTGACAGACAGACATTTCTCTCTATATTCCGAGTAATCTCTGGAACCACTGAACCGATTTTGATGGGACTTTCACTGGCAGAGAGCTGATGACATGAGTAACTTAGGATAATTTCTTTTACACGCGTTTTGTGACGCGATTACACGCATTTTGTGACGCGATTCATAACGCGACTCAGTTAATATAAAAAAAAGCGGCCAAGTGCGAGTCCGACTCGCCCATGAAGGGTTCCGTAACAGCAAGTAACATCATATAAAAGTTTTTGTAGTTCGTTGTAACTTTCATCGATGTTTTAATAATAGTGTTTTGATTGAAAGAAATGTAAATTGCAGTTTATGATTTATGACGTATTAAAAAAAACTACTCACTAGATCTCGTTAAAACCAATTTTCGTTGGAAGTTTGCATGGTAATGTACATCATATATTTTTTTTAGTTTTATCATTCTCTTATTTTAGAAGTTACAGGGGGGGGGGGGGGACACACATTTTACCACTTTGAAAGTGTCTCTCGCGCAAACTATTCAGTTTAGAAAAAAATGATATTAGAAACCTCAATATCATTTTTGAAGACCTACCCATAGATAACCCCATACGTATGGTTTTGATGAAAGAAACATTTTTGAGTTTCAGTTCTAAGTATGGGGACCCCAAAATTTATTGCTTTTTCTATTTTGGTGTAAAAATATTAATGCGGTTCACAGAATACATTGACTGACTAAGTTTCAACAGTATAGCTCTTATAGTTTCGGAGAAAAAAGGCTGTGACATACGGACGGACAGACAGACACAGACAGACATGATGAATCTATAAGGGTTCCGTTTTTTGCCATTTGGCAACGGAACCCTAAAAAGTAGGTGTCGTTTTTCCAACTCCTCAGAAAGTGACTCATACTTCAGTGTACCAATATACGGTTGTGGCTTTATAACGTAGTAATTGAGGTAGTGGCAGTGGGCTGGCCATATTAGCCGCAGAACTGATGACCGTTGGGGTAGATGAGTTCTGGAGTGGAGACCGCGTCTCAGCAGGCGTAGTGTACCACAGGCACGGTGGAGTGACGACTTGCGCAGGATGGCTGGCAGGAGCTGGGTGCGAGCCCAAAATCGATCAAAGTGGTGTGCAAATTGAGAGGCCTTTGTCCAGCTGTGGACTGTAATAGGCTAATGATGATGATGATGAATTGAGATAGTGAGTGTGGATATTACTTTATTTTAATGTTTTCTTAAATTTTAGTAATTGTTTTTGCGGCCTCCGGAGGACGGGAGAATGATGCAAAATTATCTGACCAGGCCGCAATGGTATGGGTCACCATGCTGCATTGCCTACCCTCACAATGAGGATCGTGACTTAGATTCTACTCATGCTTTCCATCAGGCAGAGTAGAGTAGAACTTTGGTAGACTTAAATATAATTATATGTGTAAAAAACGCTGTGTTCGTCATCTAAGTACTCCTAACGTATGTTTGTATTGTACGCGAAAACAGTTTAACGTTGTGTGTGTATTTTTGTCCATGTATTGAGAAAGAATTAAGCCCTCAGTAGGGGACAAACTAATTGTGAAATCCATATCAGCTGTATCCAGTTACCGAGAACAGTTTAATCCTCGTGATGACGTCACTAATGACGACACCATTAAATTTTTCTGGCACGTTAATCGTTCAGCTATCTTGCGATATTGATAATTTATTGTCATTTGATATGTTTACGCAGAGGAAAATATTGAAAACTAGATTTGGCCGTACGACTTTTGTTGGGGAAAACTTGTCTTTCTTTGGAAGAAACTGTATGTTCGTCCCTGTCCTTTTCTTAGCATATTATTCCATGTGGTGACGGATTAAGATTACGGAGTGTCACCCATGAATGTAGTAAGTCGACTACAGGAGCAAACTATGCAGGTCAACAGCAAAGAGAAGGAAAACTTGACTTAATTTCTGTAACTAGTATTTGCCAATTGGTCGGAATTCGTCCATAGTTATTTTGAATTTTATGTGGCAATATTATTAAGGTTCTATTCCAAGACTATACTTCTATATTCACGGATTTCGACATTACGCTACAATATTTCAGTTCTCTATAATCATAATATACTTATGGCGACTTCCACTTACAATGCAAGCGAAAAATATACAACAGCGCCATCTACCGAAGAAACACGGAGAATTCTGAATCGCGATAAAGAAATTCTCGCGTCGATTAGCAAATACACAACCGCGCAACATCAAACGTTGGGCCGTGGCAGCCAGGCACGATCACTTCGTCTGGTCGGAGGATCTTCTCTTTGTGTTGGAGGGACAGAATACCTGTCTCTCCACCTACTAATACTATTACCCCTATTCATCCCGCGGGTGTCATAAGAGGCGACAAAGAGACAAACTACGCAGAACAACATCGATGCAAAGAGAAGGAAAACTTGAAACCAACCCTATATCAACCCGTCTGGCCAGCGTGGTATAGTAGGCCAATACCCCCTTTTTAAAAAGAGATCTATATCCAGCAGTGGGCTGTTATTGTAGGCTGTTGATGATGATGATAAAGAAACACAATATCTCAAAAGAATATCGAGGAAAACTGCTGTCTAAGATAGGTACGAACATGAAAATACAAATACACTTACCAGTGGGGATGCAACAGACTTCCTGCTGTCCGTGTTGCTAGCCTGCCTCGAGAACGAAGGAGCATGCACGCTGAGCGGAGACCCCGGTTCGGAGTCCGTCTTGCCTTCGTTACTGCTGTTGCCGGCTTCCTGTGAATATTACACATTTATTACACACAACATATTTGGCGAAGCGTTCGTAGTTGCGGAGCTTGTGACCAAATATCACTTACAATCATTAAAACATAGCTTGTTCTCATGGCTGCCTGTTTGTTCCGGCTAATATCTTGAGCGAAAACAGCGATATTGACTGGAATTTCACTGGTAGATAGCAGTAAAGAATATCTAATATTATTTACTTTTTTATAAAAGCAAGGTGAAAAACAACGAACAATATTCAAACGCAATAGAAACTGCGGGTAACACAAATAAATATGGAGAAAAGAAATGTGCTAAACTTGAAAAAATACACGTACATCTGAAGTAAAAGAAGAAAAATAATGCAATACTTATTTCTTAAGTAGCTAACTTAAGTACTATGTGAATATATTGACTACCTTGTTGCTTGTTGGTCTAGTGGTCATAGTCTGGGTGTTTTCTATGTAAAATATGTATGTGTTTACGAAAAAAAGTATGTTTATGTATTTATATCACTAAGCTCTGCTCTGCTCTGGGACTAAATGGCGTTGTGTGTAAGATATCCGAAATATTTATAATTATTTTTTTCCGGGGTAATCTTTACACATACACATTTCATGTCATTATGAACAAACAAATATAAACGTAAACCCAACTACGTTAAAAAAACGTCAAAAAAGTAAGAAACAAGATTCAAAACAACATAGTACACAATAATTATCAGTGTACAGAGATAAACATATACAAGTTTGAACAGCCGTAGTCACACCTTCCATAGAAAATTACGATAATACAAGTTTACGATAACACTTTAACAACATGTGACTACGCCTTTTCAAACTACTTTCTGTGTACTATGTCATGTTCCTCCATCCGTCTTTCCTCCACTTATCGTCCAAACGGTTAGTCCTACAAAGATGAAACTGTGCATGGATATGAGTTTCTATCAGGTCGACGAAGTGCTACAATAAAATCATTAAAAATATTTTTATTTGAAATACCTCCTCTACACGTGAAGTGGGGATGATTTATTTTCTTGCGTCTACCCCATTGTATGGGGTATCGTTTGATAGATCTTTAAACAACATTGATTTAGATTGCTAAGACGATTTTTATTTAGGTTGTTGCGTGTTAATTAACATTAAAGGTTTTTTTTTTGTAAAACAAGGCGTCCTCTCCCTGTTTAAGCTAAACGAAAGGTTGGAAAAATTAAAAAAAATCATGATGGTCCATGTGATGAACTTTAAAGGATTCTTAGTTCCTGAACTAAGAAGCTAAGGCTTTATATAGTTATAAAGTTATGGAGGTGTAACTTGTGAAATACGCTTACTTGGAAAAGTTCGTACAAAAGCAACGAAATCCTGTTCGTTACGTTAATGGCAAATTAACTGTTGCACAGATGGGTCTTTATGTTATTCTATCAATAAGTCAACATAACAATTATTATCTATTGGACACAATTTTATTTCCACTTGCCATTGCATATGACTACGGAACCCTATTCTATGCTTGTTTTATTCACTTGCCTGTTTGTTTTATTCAAACATTTTTGGTGTTGTTATAATAGTAATTTATTTGCAAAGTATATTCTAATTAACAAACCAAACCGACTGTAACTTGGTAATTACAACTATCGTATAAATACGGACAAAGTCACGAGCAAATGTTAATAACGTATTTATTTTTGAAATGTACATGTAACGCCCTTTCTAATGATACCAAACACGGCATGTTTATCTCAAATTTATTTTTTAACACAGTACTTTGTGACCGCTAGAGGGCGCCACATTAGTATTATATCCAAGGTTGTCTGGTAGGGATCGCCTTAAGCAATAAGGCCGTCAGGTGTATTCAGATCCCTAAAATAACTATTTTTTATCTGTATTTTATTAAAAGTTCAAATCTATCTTACAGTTCGTAGAAATGTAAATGAAAAACAAAAATAACGTTATAATATATTCTAATTTACTTTCTAAATACCGTCTTTTCATCACTTCTTTTGATACTTTTATTAAACTTGAAATAACAAAGTGGAAAAATTAATATTTATAAAGATAATTTGACAGAAAACTAATGGCTTTATAATTTCTGTTTAGCTATGGTATACATAATCTACATAGTTAATAAATGTTATTTTATCCTATAGTCCTCTATCGTCTTTATTTTGGAGAGTGTCTAAAGAGGTTTTTATAAATGATGGATAAAGTCACTGTTTTAGAGTGGCCGACATAATATGCTCTCAAACTAAACGGTTCCACTCTTTCTGTGCCGAGCAGTTAAAATCTGGAACTCGCTACCAACGCACGTGTTATACTGTCACTATGATCCAGGATTTCTTAAGCAGGGTGTGAAAAAGAATCTCATTAGGAGCCGTCATAGTGTGGTCAGTATGCTGCATTCTCCAAATTCCCAATGAGGATCCCCTTTGGATTCTGCTTATGCTTTCCATCAGGCAGAGTAGTATTATTTAACTAACAAGAAAATAAAAATAATATTTCCATAACATAAATTCCAGTTCATCTTCATGTTACGTAGTCCTCACCTGCAAAGACCTTGCCAGTTCGGTATCATTATACCTTCCAGTGTTTCTTCTATCGGGGAGAATGTATTTAGGTAATGATTTAAAGAACCACGCTCCGGATTTCTTCCACATCTCTCTAGTCTCGGCACACAGGTTACACATGTAAGACTCTCTGGAGCATAAGGGGGACCTGGAAAAGAAGCTATTATGTAATTATTGCTGTCTTCAGAAACCTTCGTTGGAACTATACCATTTTTTTTAAAAGAATCTAGTTTTCATTTTGTGATTAGAATTATTTGTAATCTTTATAAACGTACATGATAAACGTTGGATGGGGATTTGGGATATTTTTGGCAAAAAGATAAAATGTTTAAATAATATGAATATGCCTAAAAAAATGCCTAAGACGCAAGTTATCACGTCATAATTTCTTTTTCTTAAAGACATCGCCCAACTTAGGAATACATCCTGTCGTGGGGAACTTTCAAAACATGCAAGAAACGGACATATAGAATACCCAGACTTAGAATAAGAAGAAGTCTGCCGTGTGGTGACGGATTAAGAATACAGAGTGTCACCACCCCTATTCATCCCGCGGGTGTCGTAAAAGGCGACTAAGGGATAAACTACGCAGGACAAAATCAATGCAAAGAGAAGGAAAACTTGAAACCAACCCTATACCAACCCGTCTGTCCAGCGTGGTATAGTAGGCCAATACCTCCTTTCTAAAGAGAGGCCTATGTCCAGCTGTGGACAGTAAGCTCGTTAATACATTTATTAGCGAGGTTAGAATTAATCATACACATCTCCCACGACAGACGTCTATTCCTGATGCGTGAGTTTTCTTTCTAAATCAATCAATAAAGGCTTTTGCGAATACAAGATTGTTTTTTAGATTTTCGATCTGACGTTTATAGAATCTTCGGGTTATAGAACGTACCGTAAACTTTGAATAATCCCGCTTTACAAAAAGAGTTATGTAAGTTTGTTTGTAGAGATGTAACGCACTAATTAAGCATCGAATCTCCGAGAAACTTCAAATACGTATTGTCAGGGGTAGAGAAAAAAAAAACTTAGTGATATTTAATCGAGAAAAAATACAGATTCCCAGTAATATAAAAGAAAAACATTTACGAAGCCGCAGGCATTTAGATAATAAATTACGTTCGGCCGGGAAAAGCTGAAACATTGAGCTACTAATTACATGAAATTTGATATTTTATTCATATCTTTAGTTATTTTTGATATTTCTAGACATTGTAAACGCCTGTAGAGAATACTATGGTGACGAATGACGTATTCAGCAAATATTTAAACTTTAATATCATCTAACAAAGACACACTGATTTACGGAGTAATCTTATTTTGACTACCTTTACTTGCTTTGCTTGAAGTTTCGACGTGCTTTCTGAAAATATTCCAATAACGTCGCCCCACGCTTTTTACATTACAATTATTTTCTACGTTTTAGTTTAAAAGCGTGTATGTTTCATTTTTATGGTTCCGGTGCCAAATGGCAAAAAACGGAACCCTTATAGATTCGTCAAGTCTGTCTGTCTGTCTGTCCGTCCGTATGTCACAGCCACTTTTTAATTTAGCCTTTAAATATAAAGGTAATTAGTATATCAAGCGTTAGGATAATTTCACGTATGTTGAGATTGTCACCAGACATTTTCAGACTGTATATTTAAACACGTAACTACAAATTTACTTTGCACAAAGATCAGTCACTGATTACCATATTTTATTCCGTAATACTAAAGGCTTCTACGCTAACTCGTGTGCCAAAGAGCGAATGAATAATGCATTAAATTACCGTCAAGAAACGGACTTGCATGTAGATTGCTTTTCTTGCGAACTGACATGCTACATTAGAACTAATGACTCTGTATCGCGCTATCAATGTTCTCACTCCGATAGGCTTCACATATATAGCTTTTAATAGTACTTTACTGGATGGAGGCCTCTTCTTAAAAAAAATCGGTTGTCTGTAAAGTCGGCTTACTGACGATAGTTGAACGTGACAACGTCATAAGATTGTGCCTCTGTGTCGCTCAGTCCGCGCTCTCGCTTGCACTTCAAACCTTAAATGGAACGCCTCTGAGCGAGATAACGCCGCATGAGTCATGTTTTTTCGTGCGTGCAGCCGGCTCCATTGAATTATAGGACGTTGTCACGTCAAAAAGAGGTAGTATACTACCTTCTAATTCTTCTTCTTCTTTTGACAATTATATTCCCTGGAGAATTATTGGCTATAAAATCTTTTGCAATGTTTAAATACAATTTGGAATAAGGGTAAGAAGTCGATGATATCATTTATTGACTGACTGCCTCTGTGGCGCAGTGGTAGAGTATGCGACTGCTGTGTTTAAAGTCTCGGGTTCGATTCCAAATGTTTGTGTGATCCGCAAACATTTGTTTCGGAGTTTGGGTGTTTCCTATGTACATGGAATAATAAGTATTTATAAAAAAAAACTGTGTTTATGTATTTATCAATTGTCTAGTTGCCATAATACAAGCTCTGCTTAGTTTGGGTCTAGATGGCGTTGTTTGTAAGATGTCCAAAACGAAAAAAAATAGTTTTTGAAGTCGATTAAATAGTTTATTCTTTCACGAAAGAGGCTTTATTATACCTACCTTTTTCCGTACTCAATTACATATCTTCAGCCATATTTTATACCATATTTTACCAATATCATGATGTTACCGTAAGCAAATTCGTTTACCATAAACAGGTTATATGGAACCAACCCTAAAAGACAGACATATTACGCTGTCCCGAACTTTATTTTCTACTAGTATTACATTACTTTCTCTATTAGTATTACATTAAACATTTAATACTAGTAGAGCGTACTGTACCGTGGGAAAACAACATTCCTAAAGACCACGCAATACAATTAAATAAATACTACGATCTAACAAATGACCTAAACAAAAATAGCTATGTCGTTAATTAATACGCGGTAGAAGTAGGAGCGAGAGGTATACCTACTAGCAAAATCTCTCTATAACCTTCTGAAAGACCTTGGCCTGTAGAGGACTGCAGTAAGTTCTATATTAGAACGAGTATCTAAGGCTGCACTTACAGGTTCATACCAAATTTGGCTAGGCAGGGCGGTCGGGCGTTGATGCGCATCTCAAATGCCTCCTTAAACCTACGCCTAGGTCGCAAGTCCTGGGAACTGCTCTGGGTTTCTCCCTCTGCTACACGATGGACCCAGCACCCGCACTATGAATCCATGGAATGCTAATAAGTTGGTCTCTCTCTTTTAAAAGGGAATATATTTGTGAAACTTTAACCGTTGACGCAGCACACGCAATGTAAGCTCTCACAAGGATAATTTTCTCCCGTTTTATAACATGTTTTATTAATAAATCCTCCTTTTGGTCGTATTTACGTGGTAACGAGGTAATACATGATTACCTAAATACCTGCATAAATACCTTCCTTGATAACTAACCTATCTAACATTGAAAGAATTTTCCCAATATCACCGTACTGGTCCCTAAGATAGCGCGCGTAACTAAACAAGCAGGTTTTTCGAATTTGTAGTATATAGTACAGGTATATGTAGCTATTTGGTGACTAAAAGCAAAAAAAAGAAGTTTTTTTAACGCTTTAAAATTTCCTTGAACATTCCTTTTTTTCCTTGAGAGATCCTTAGGAAGCCTTTGTCAAGGTGTGGATGTCTTTCGGGACGGAGTAGTGGACGAGATGAGCTGATAATGAAAATATATAATTAGGTAACTGTCTCACCTGTGAGGGGGCGTATCAATGACACATTTGGAGCAGGCCGTGTGCCGACAGATGGAGCAGGTTCTTAGAGGGGCGAGCAGCCGTGCAGTCTCGCCGCAGAGTAAACAGGAACGTGGGGCAGGACCTTGGGCCGAGCGACGCATGCCTGGTGGGGCAAAATAAACCACATTAAATTCAAAAAAGTCTGGTGTCCTAAATAAATCGTATAAATATTATACATTACTGCCTAGACACATCTCACGCAGGAGTCTGATTTTATACTTTTAAAATGAGTTTAAGTTACGGATACCAAAAAAAACTCCTCTACCCCGTCCTCTGCTCTCATCCCATAAGATTTAAACGAGGACATGGGTTACCTAATACAATAATAAGCTATTATCGAATACCATAGCCATTATTGCAGCAAAAAAATATAGGAAGTGCTAATTTACTTCAGGATTATCCTCTTTCTCAGGGTCTACACTATCTGTGTACCAAATATCATATAAATCGGTTCCGTAGTTTTTTCATGAAAGGATTGATTAATTATCACCAACTTACATTTCATCATAACGCATGGGTTCTATTCCATTAAAAGTATTTCATCCTGGTAAGTACCTTCCCAAATTGGTTATAAAGCATTGAACATTGGATTTTCTTTTAAAGTATTTATTAATAATCATTTGGCTTGGCAACCTTAGGTTGTCCTCTCTATTTCGGAGAAAAACAGGGACGGTGGCAAAAGATGCTATTTATATCGTTGAGGTAGTTACCTACAGAAATAACTATAACATTTTTACAATGTGTAATTCGCACAGCCCCTGTAGTCGTGTTTAGAGAAAATTTGATCAAACTAGTTAATTTTATTAGCATACTGCCTTATTCTTATACTAGCTGAAAACCGCATCTATTCGAAGGTAGAATTAGTTGTCAGAATATTTTACCATTTACTATTTAAACCATTTATTTTACAAAAAAATACACATAAAATATTTCGGACATTTTCGGACACACAAAATCATCTAGTCCCAAACTAAGTAGAGCTTGTATTATGGGTACCTACTAAACAACTGATAGAAATACATAAACATACTTTTTTTTTGTAAATACATACTTATTATACATAGAAAACACCCAGATTCCGAAACAAATACTTGTGCATCACACAAATATTTGGTCCGACCCGGGAATCGAACCCGATACCTCTTACAGCAGCCGCATACGCTAACCACTAGACCAATCAAGCAGTCAACCAAGACCAAAAAGAAACAATCGAAATAATAATATAATTTTATTTCCCAATAACGATTGCCATAGATGTTCATGACCACCCCGCACCGTCGGCTTAACGTGCTCTTCGAATCACGGGCGTGAATCACTGTCAAACTTCTATACTCCGGGCTGCTATTAAGAATTTCCTTTAAGAAAAACCCAACAACACTTTTGGCCCAACCTGGGATTTGAACCCGACACCTCTTGATCAGGAGTCGCATACGCTAATCACTAGACCAACGAGGCAGTCCCAACTTTACTGTATTTATAAATCCAGTCAAATGATAAAAGAAGCTTACAAAACTTAGATAATGTAGAACATTCAATTTGAAACTTTGGACCGAAAGATTATCCTTAATCCATCAGAGAAAAGTTCTTGTAAGTATAAAATATATGTTATAAATAGATAGTACTAGCCCAATCACATTATGACGACGAGCCCCACGAGCCCAGATTCGTGTACGCTTGAAGACCTGCACCAAGCAAGACCAAACGCAATCCGCGTCGCCGAGCACTGGGCCAAAATAGTGTAAAGTGTTGCCATCGACACGATAAGAAGAATTATGACGAAACAACATTTCTTAGAATTTTCAAGCGAAATTCTGTTTGGCACTTAGTTTTTTTTCACAATAGGAAAATATATTTTAAAATGTATCTAAAAAACTGTTTGTTTATGCCGTGAAAAACGAGTTCCCTGATGGTATTTAACTACAGAGTCCCATAATGGATACCCACAATTACAATGGTACAATAGTAGTACCTAATGCTCTTGCATTAGGTACTACCGATAGCCTTAAACCTGTTTTTTGTGAGGCCGATGCATTCAAGGTACAAGAGCCACGTTGATTTCAGCACGAACTGGTTGGTTTAACCGAGGCGATACATCTCAATAGACCAAAATACTGCATTGTTTGCTAATACTTATGCTTTCCATCAGGCAGAGTAGAGCCATTTGGATATGCTTAAATACAATAAAAAGTATTCCGCTTGAGCGTGCCCATGAGTCAAAGCACAGCTCTCTCGAAACAGAAATTATGTGGTACTTCAGAAGCAAATCCGCTGAATAGGTACGGAACAGTACCAATTCTGAGAGAAGAAGTCGTCGGTGGCGTTATGGACCATCAACGTGACCGCGAGCTATCAAAGAGAGATAGACTTCTGGTAGCGAATTAATTGCTGTGATAAAGAATTAAAAGACGACCTCATTGCGTAAAATCGTAATTAAGTAGCTGCATCGGGATTGATAAGGGTAAGTGTTTCGTCCAAGCAAAGGTTCGGATAAGGCATGACGTCGATTCGGTGAGTCGCATGGTTTGAAACTTCCAGAGTAGGGTGGCAGAGGCCAAACATCGCGTTGAATTGAATAATTCAAATTCAATTTTAAATTATTTATTTCGAAATCAACTGAATTCATATTGTGTAAGTAAAACTAGTTTTAGTTTGAAAAATATATGTGTAAATGCAAATTATTAAATCTGGACGTACAACCTTGCCATGAAAAGGGGGAGCCCACCTATCTGAAAAGACATTTAGAATGCTGTTGGAGTTAAAGCAGAGGTTCGCCAGCATGGAAGCGCAACGCTTTATAGCAGAGAAGCCATCGACCTCAATTTCCGCGGACATGCCTGATGCGCTACACCTCCATAATGGAAACACCGTATAATACTGACTCCTGATGTGTAATAAGCATTGATCGGAACTGATTTTCCACTTCGTCAACAGAAAAAAAATTGAATTTAAGGAATCTGATGATAATATATAATTTTAACAAAAAGGAACCGACTTCAAAGAAAAACTCTATCAAATCGCGACAATTGTGCCTATGATATTTGAGGAGTTCCCTCGATTTCCTTGGGTTCCTATCATCAGATCCAGATATGATGACGATGGGTCCACCTGTAAGCTATGCCGAATCGAATGCAGAAAGAATTTTTGAAATCGGTTCATAAACAACGAAATTATCGCTGAACATACATAAAAAAAAGATTCAGATGGGAAAGGCCTATGTCCAGCAGTGGACTGAGATTGGCTGATGATGATGATGATAAGAATTTATGATATGACGATAATTTTGATATTTAATATTAAATTATCACGGACTTTGATATATTTTAAACATATGTAGTAAGTTCACCGTTTGTTAAAACTCTGCGGTTCGCTCTGTACGTTTCGGCTTTATAGGATTAGCCTGCGGTTAGAACCCGGGACCCGAACCCTTATACTTTATGTAACCTACACAGATTCCAGATCAACTGTAGGCACGTTTGAGTAGGTACACATCATTAAATTTTCACGAATTTTATGCATATTAAGGGCCAGACTGCCTCGTTGGGCCTGCCTGCCAGACTGCCGTTGTTAAGTTTTTCTTACAATGAATCGGATTGCTATTATCTTAAAAACTCAACAACGTTAAGCCGTCGGTCCCTGTTGCCATGAACATCTATGATAATCGTTATTGGGAAGCTAGTGCTGTATACTAACAACGAGTTCAATTTCCCCTTCCCAAGGTTCCCACCCTTAGGAGCTCGACCTCGCTAAGCACGGGTCACTACACTGGACATGACACCCCTCCCCTCTGGACTAGCACCCCGGTACTACAAACTGGTCCATCCGGGCCTAATCCAGTGTCCCGCCAGAAGTTGCAGGCGGCGCAGCAAACCACTTGAGTAGGTCTTATACCTGGAAAAGTTACCCCAAAGACACCCTATGAATTTTACGAAATTAATCACCATATACTAATCCTGAATCACGATAGAGAAATTCTCGCGCCGATTAGCATATGTACAACATCCCTACTATACGAGTATACGACACTGATATCAAAAAACATTTTAAATTTTTTGTCTGTCATTCAAATTCTTCTGTTGTGAGATGTAAAGTTTACTACTACTTTGATATGCAATTTCTGATGAAACTTGTGATTTATTACGAAGGAAGAAACAAATAATGGTCAAAAATAGCACGTACGTATGTATGTATATGCTGCAAATTCAATAGACCTACACGTACACCGATACCTACTACTTAACAAATAGAATTTGTTTCGGCATTTTCTAAATATCCTGTTTTATTTGTTGGGTCTGGTTTATAAATCCTAAATCCTCTTTAAAAATCCATATGTGAGTTTTAGGCTGTGGTGACAAGACCATTGATTAAATTGGTGTTATGGTGGATTCGAGCCCAAAACTTCGCCAGTCCATTAATTTTGGGGGGCAAACCCTCAAACGGCAACAATACCCTCATGAGGCATGGGGTAGCAGGTCTTCAACGGTATCTACTTAGATGAGATGATTACAATGGTTAGTAACGTACCTTCTAACCTCGCAACCAGTCTGCCCACTCTCTTAGCTTCAACTTCATCTATCTTCTCAGCTCTTTTGACAACGGCAGCTATAGCGTCTCTTTCTTTCGGTGTCAGCGGAGGCTCGCTCTTGGCTGCACTCCATCCTGTGCGGAGTCTGTAACAAGGACCAGAATTAAATCATTATGAGACTGTAACCCCTAGCCCTGTATTTTAGGGGGGTTAGTAGGCCCTAGCCCTACCAGGGGGAATCACTTCACCGGTGCGCAGTCAGTAGAAACAAATGAGACATATCCCAGGGCGCCGTTCACAGAAAGAAAACTAAGAAAAATTGTGCATGTGTCGATGTGGGCGGTCAGGGTACTCTTCAAGGAAAACACTGATTCAGTCTCACACAGATATCTATATTTTAGTACATACACAAAGGGTCCATAGTCAATTCATTAGCATTAAGTTCATACATATACATTAATATTTCTAAGATCTAATTTTAGTACAGTAGACAAAGATACGTGGCTTATCTTTGTGGCTCGACCGGAAGGTGAGGGCGTCTACGGGTGACACACGGCCACCCGGACACATCTCTCGGGGCTCCCACATCTCTGCTACTTAGGGGCTTGCACCGGCGGACAAAGGAAGGTATCAGTAAAAAAAATAACAATTTAAGTGAGCTCCTACGTGATCTAGCGGCCAGTCCAGGAAGAGCGTGGTACGTGCGGATGGTCTTCCCTCAGGCCGAAGGCCTCTGCTAGCTAGTTCTCCCACACAGAGCCCAAGAAAAACCTCTTTGGCAGGAGATGTGCTACCGCGGAACAGGCGGCTCTCGAGACTGCCACACTGTAGGCCCAGCAAGTAAACCGATGTACAAATCCTTAGACGGATATCTGGACAAATCCTTGGACAAAACCTTGGACCCTAGAAAAAAGATTACCATCCTAAGCAAATATTCACACAAACAAATAAACCGAAGAAATACAGTTAAAAAAGGAATCCAATTTCTCACCACTTCAACAGCGGGACAGATCAGCAGAGATTTCTTCACAACTTTTTATTACGACGGGCAGAATCACAGTATGTTCACAGAGAGGCAGAGAATGGTCTCTTCGAGGAACTAATACTGGCTTTTATATTGTATTTCAAGGACTTTTCTGGAATAAAAATCCCACCCTCTTATAAAATAAAACAACATCATACGATTTTCAAAGACAAAAATAGACTTTCCTTGCCCATAGACTAAAATTGAACACGATTTACCACAGAGTATCAAACACATCAAAGATATATCTGAGAGTGAAGACGCCATCTGACGACTCGCGGGTGAAAGTTTTTCTAAAACCAATGTGGTAGATGTGTAAGAGCTACCGCTAACCTGGTAAAGATGGCGCTCACCCAAACACGTCATCTTATTTCGATACCAATTCTAAATATTTCAATGAAACAAAAAAAGTTGTTACAAGACTTCTTTTTCTTCCTAGCCAGAGCCTCTATTATTCCCAATCTAATTTGGGGTCGGCTACTAGTTCAACGGGTTTTACCTGAATGTAAGTTATTGCACAAAGCGGACCGACATCGGACGTTGTTAACCATGAGGGCCAACATATATCTAAATGTTCATGACATCCGGGATCGAAGTTTTAACGTGCACTACGCGACCTGTGCACTCCTGGCAATAACAGCCCGAACCGGGACTTGAACACGAGACCTCTTGATCATTAGTCACATACGCTAACCGCTATATCAACGAGACAGTCTTTAGCTATTAGTCTCTCTAGCTGTTAGTCTAATGTATGTGATTATTTAGCTGAAGTGATTAAGCAAACTCTTTGAAGCTATTTGTCTAAATCATCATAAGACGAAATAAATAAACAATTCCTGAGCGTTATGTCCACTCTATGATAATGTCGTACAAGGGTCGTTTGTGTACAAAATTCATCGGGGATGTTGCGTTGACATCAAAGTATTGAAACCCATTTAAATAAATAACTAATTATTTACTTATGCCCGAATACAGTGGAAGTTCAAATGGAGGTTTTTAAGCAAATTTCGGACGCAGTATGTGTAGCACAATGTTTACATGGCCGTTCCTTTCTTCCTTCGTAGCAGCTTAATTTGTTATCATTAACACGCAGAGTTATATTAAAAAAAAAAAAAATAGCGGACTCTTTGAGGCTGAAATTTTTTAACTTAACTTTTTAGGTTATCTGGATAAATATTTGAATGAATGTATAAAAAAATGACTTATTTTAGTAAAGTTAAATTTATATACTTATTAAATTTAACTATATAACTAATACTTATTGAAGACAATTTTCTGCGATAGATAAGGCTTTAGTCGTGAAATGAAGCTTGGTTGGGTATGTTTACCGTGCCGACATATATTGCTTCAGAAAAGTATTTATCCACACACACATACACTTTCTCACGAAATTGATCAACACGGCTACCCAGCTGAAGAGAAAAATACAAGCTTAAAGAGATATTGCTTCTGCATTGCCTGTTATGACACACACAGAAAAGGATTCGATTTGGTAAATAGTTTCTTTTAAAATGAATTTTCTAATGACCACCTCTAATATATGGAGAAATGGATTACATGGTCTTCTAACACGAAAGGCGGAACCTCCGACTGGGCAAGTTGATCATATATGACGAGCCACGGCCCTACGGCTTATATTTGGATGTCTGATATGCTAATTCGCTTGAGCATTTCGGTGTCGCGATACAGGATCAGTAGTAACTAAGTAGTTCGTTTAGACTTCGATAGATGTAGCTGTAATATTTAATGTTACTTCATATATAGAAGTCGCCAAAAATACTTTTATAGAAGTAAGTTTGATCTACTAGACGACGCAACACTAATCAATTATCAAAAAGCTTTCAATTTTAACTTGGTTTTGTGTGTTTCACCCACGGTAAAAAAGGTTAATTTTGTTTTCATGCTACATGGGTTTAACTACAATTTCGCTATTATGAACGCTTATATATTTTATTATCTAAAAAAAACTCTATTTTGGACAAGTTATATATCATTCATCTATCATATTACAATTACAGGAAAATACGAAATCAAGAACATTCAACAGAAATTCAATCTAAGTATAATAATGTCACATCAATATGTTATTCTATACATGTTGTACTTAAACTCATTAGCAGAAATATATATAATAACTAGCTGATGCCCGCGGCTCCGCTCACATTCTAGGCATATGAAAAATTGATGTTTACCGATTCTTAGACCTATTCGATATGAACACAAGATTTCATACAAATCCAGTATAAACAACCAAATTTGACAATCATCACCACCATCAGCGTATCACAGTCCAATCCCATTGCACGCCACTTGGTCCGATTCTTGATTCTCGCCTCCATATCCTGCTAACCGTCACTCCACCTGGCCTGTGGACGTCCTACGCTACATTTTCCGAGACGCAGTCTACATTCAAGAAACCTTTTACCCCAATAGTTATTACGTATGCTTTTCACTTTCCCAATCCTGTGGAGTGTGTCGATGATTGCCATAGAACAAACTCAAACAAACTAGATTCAAAGTCGATCTTTAAGCAATGCATCTTCTTTATATATATAATTCTTGTGTGAGTGTGTATGTCACTGAACTTCTCTCAAACGACTGGACCGATTTTGATGAATTTTTTTGTGTGTTCAAGGGGATCTGGGAATGGTTTAGATTCGCAATTGGATACGGTAGGTGGCGCTGCGATCAAGTTCTGGAATTTTAAAGTTGGGCGGTACGAAGTTCGCTGGGTCAACTAGTATATATATATGATAGAACAAGCTTAAACATCAAAATTTTCAACTTTAGTTTTGAACCCGGAAGGGAGCCTTCTTTGAGTATTCAAATATCCTGTCTGCCTAAATACACACTTTATATAACTTAATACACTTATAAATACTTATATATCCATGCTCTATGTATTATAGAACAAAACGGGTATACTAATATTGTGTATATATCTGTCTGTCTGTCCGTTACGATTACAGCTACCGCTAAACCAATTTCATTTAAATTTTAGCAAGGAGATTCTTTTATTCTTAAGGAAGGACATAGGCCAATGTTGTAGCCGCTTAGTTAATGCTATTTAATAATTTGGGAGAAGTTTATCACAAAGACAATTTTCGATTGAGATTGACTCATAAGTATCTAGTGATAGTTTTTATGTAGGAAACGAGGGATATTCTAATACCTCGGCTTTAAAGCTTAATTATACATTAAATTAGTTAGCTTTCATCTTAAACTTTCAACTTAATTAAGTCTTATTGTGCATTAAACATTAAATCCTAATTATGTATAATTAGTAAATATGATAGACTCCACGTTTTTCATTTTTAAATGTAAGAAAATATGCAATCTAAAAAGGAAAAGGATTAAAAAAAAAAATGCAACGGTAATTATAATATTTACACTTTTTTTAAGTATTCCCATCATATATAAAATATGAACTACTAGTGAGAGCTTCTATAACTCGTGCGACCTAAGATGGCACCTGTCGCAAATGTCAGTCGTTTAAAGTACTGAGTGAAAGAAAAATATAATTTATTCTAGTTTTTTTTAAATTTCAACATTTATTTTCTTCAAGTAGTTTCTCATACATAACATACTACTTTATCTTAAGTGGTACTTTACTACCCGAGTTAAAAAAATACATATGCATAGCAATAGGAAGCATTCATTATTTAGCCGAATGCATTCTTCGTGCAGTGATTTAAATAATATTAGGTAATACCTAATATCATTTTAAATGAAATTAGAAACTGAAATATGGGTATAAAATTAAATTTTAAATCGTCATGATAAGCATTTTAATTGTAGTCTCTAAATATCATATGTATTCGTTATTATAAACTATTGGTCTTATAGTCGTCATGCTGGTTTTTTTTCGTGTGACCTTTCCTAAAGCAATTGGGTTATCCAGACGAATCTAATGATATATTAATGAAATAAATTCGTGGAGTGATATATATGACATTAGGTAATACATAATAAACTAAAATTATTATGGAAAGATTCGTGCAACAGTAATAGTGATGCTAACGCTACTCGCAAGACGACAGAGGGGTATCACGCGGGGGAACCGTATCATGTTTCGTTTTGAGCCAGGTGCCATCTTAGCTCGCACGAGTTATATACGCAAAATAAAAAGCAAACGAGTGTTACACTCGAAATATACACCATAATGGATTGTGACGTAATACTTGTTATCAGACAACTGATAATTTCACATATGAGTTAGCGATACAAGTGCATTATTGTGCGGATCATCGCGGATCGATATTGGTTACTGCGAGTTTACCGCATAAAGATTATATTTATTTGGGAAAATTTACAGGTTCCTCAAAACCTGACCTAGGTTGTGACGTAACTGTTATATTACAATGTTAATCCATCGAAACTTCCAATGTAATTAGCGTATAGATTCGTTTGAATGTCTTCGAGATGGAGGTATAAGAATATCGAGTTTTAGATGAGTATATTAAGCTGATCAACACTTGAAATAAACTGTACCTATACCAAACCCATTGGAGTCAACGTGGAATAATAAGCGAAAACCACCTTTCTAAGTAAAGGTTTATATCTGGCAGAAGACTGTTAAGGAATGTTTGTGATTATAATAATTGTAAAAATAAACAAACGGGAGAGAGAGAGAGAGAAACAGAGGATAAGCAGACAAAGATTTAATAATATTTTGGACATCTGGCACTATTACTACTACTATATAATAGTAACATCTGACACACAACGTGATCGACAACTGAAATTAATACATACATCATCATCATCATCATCATCATCAGCCTATCGCAGTCCACTGCTGGACATAGGCCTCTCCCATACATACTACATACATATTATACTGTCACGTAACTCGGCTTTAGTCGCCGGTTTGTGCACGATATTAGGGAAAAAGAAGGAATGTAAACTTGGTCACGAGGGTTTACAAGGAGTTTATTGATTTTACAGCAGTTTACAATTTGTTAGATTGAGCGTGGGCGTGGGCCCTTGAGAGTACCGTCGGTGTTGCCTCCCCGAAAGAGGAGTCACTTTTTTTTTTAACACTTTCTGCATTAAATTTGCATAAGGTGGACTTAATGCCATATGGCATTCTCTACCAGCCAACCTTTGGATGGTGCAGTAAGGACATGGCAGGTGTCTTCTCAAAAAGAGGTGCCAAAACTATATTTATATAAGGATATAATATAGATTTATATAATACTTAACATATATAATAATTATATAAATACATATATGTATACATATATGTATGTAACATACAAACACATATATACACACATACATACATACACACACATATATATATATATATATATATACATATACACACATACACATACATATATACATATATGCATACATAGTGAATATACAAAGTTAGATCTGAGATGTGTACGGATAATGAGATTACGAAGATATTTCGGCCAACTGTTTTAAATAAATTTCCATAGCTTTAGCCTAAAATGTAATACGGTTAGTTATTTTCCTGATCTCAAGTGGGAGCGCATTCCATAACAAAATGGACTCAACTACGAAAGAGGAATGGACAAGAGAAGAAGAGTGTTTTGGGCATAAGAGTAGAAGATTATTAGTGGAGCGAAGGTCTCTGTCATGGTTGGAACATAGCAATTTAAGCTGTGAAGTAATGTAAGAAGGGGCTGTAGGATTGTTAAGTAGAGAATGAAGGGTAGTCAGGGCCCGCAAGCTACGCCGCTGACGTATAGGTAACCATGACAGCTGGGTTCGATAGCTGGTGACATGATCGTACTTGCGCAGATTGAAGATGAACCGAATGCAGTTATTGAGAAGTCGGTCAAGTTTTTTGAGTAGATCTGCATTCAGATCGAGGTAGCAAACATCACAGTAATCAATGATTGGGAAGATCAGGGCCTGTACAAGCATCAACTTGGTAGTAGGTGGGAGAAAGTTCTTAAGCCTATACAGTGATCGCAAGGCTCCGGTAACCCTCTGACTCACGTTCCCAATATGTGGTTTCCAGGTGAGATTAGAATCGATCAATAAGCCCAGATCCCTAACAGACGAGCTCATTGGTATAACGGATCCGTTGTAGACGGTTGGCGGCAGTTTTGGTGTGTCTATTCTGTATATCATACTAGGGCTTCCCACGACTATTGCCTGACATTTGGCAGGGTTAACACTCACGCCGAACCGCTCAGACCAGTTTTTGATTGCTTCCAAATTACTGTTTATATTTTCCACTGTTTCTGTCAAGTGATCAAGGCTGGTATGTAAATAAATTTGAAGATCATCTGCATACAAATGATACGAACACCGAAGGTCTAGAGTAATGAGGTTGATAAACATCGAAAATAAGAGAGGAGATAATAAACGCCAGCCTGTGGAACGCCAGCAGCGAGATCACGCCAGCTTGATGATGTTTCATCGATACGGACCGACTGCTGACGTCGGGCGGGTACAAAGAGGGCTGGTCTTCTGGTGCGCGCTGCTTATACAGCCGCGCGTGGAGTAGCGGGGAGACGCTAGCCTGGTAGCGGGGAACCAACATTTTTTGCAGATCATACAAACATTTGGTCCGACCCGGGAATCCATTTAGGTTTTCCATTCTACTGCTTAGTAGAATTGAAAAAAATGAAGAGTAATTTTTATCATTGTTGCAGGCCAATGCTTTCCAAAATAATGAAAACTAGAGTAGAGTTCTTCTAGTTAACATTTGACAGCTATTACATAAAAAACAACCTTCAACTAACACTCATCCATGACGCACTTAAAAAAGGACTAGCTAAGTATAGATAGCACTTGATGAAGCGATATTATAATTCAAACTACCCAACCTGGAAAAAAAATACCATCTTACACAATTTCCAGATTTTATTCCCCTTTGTTTAGTTATATTTATAACTGGTAACTCTATCCTTGACTCAATAGCGTAATATGAAACAGTTTCTCGTTATATCTGGGGCAGGCTCAAGGTTCCTTGTTATGGGTAATCAAGTGGTCTGACGTCATCACAGAGATGTAACATATGTTTATAATAATGCTGGTAGTTTCCCAGAGGTTTACGAATAATATTGAATTAGGTTGAACATTTTTGTCTCAAGAAAATAACTCGAAAATAATTCACACGAATAGGTTGGTTCGACCGCAGCGGTACTACCCTCTCACAGGAAACCAACTTAAAATGACAGCATTCTTGCTGTCTTGTCATCATCATCATCATCATTAACAGCCTTTAACAGTCCACTGCTGGACATAGGCTTCTCCTTAGAAAGGAGGTATTGGCCTACTATACCACGCTGGCCAGACGGGTTGGCATAGAGTTGGTTTCAAGTTTTTCTTCTCTTTACATTGATGTTTTCTTGCGTAGTTTATCTCTTAGTTGCCTTTTACGACACACATGGAATGAATAGGGAAATGAATACAGTCTGTATTTTTAATACGTCACCACACGGACATCATCATGCTTTCTATCAGGCAGGGTAGAGTCATTTTGATAGGTATAAAAAAGTTTAGACTGCCGTGTTGGTCTAGTGGTTAGCGTATGCGGCTGCTGATCAAGAGGTCTCGTTTTCGATTCTCGGGTCAGACCAAATATTTGTGTGATTAACAAATATTTGTTTCGAAGTCGGGGTGTTTTTCTATGTATAGTACCCATAACACAAGCTCTGCTTACTTTTGTGAAGATGAAGTTGTGTGTAAGATGTCCAAAAATATGAATTTATTTATTTAAGTTGTCAGTGTATTTGAGGGCACTGAGTTCAAAATTCACGACAACCGGGACCGCACGGGGCGTGAATTACCGTCAAACTTCCATACTACGGATTGTTATTAAAAATTTCGTGACAGAAAAATGTAACAAAACTTTTGGCCCGACCCAGGATTTGAACCCAAGACACATTCATCAGCAGTCGCATACACTAACTACTAGACCAACTAAAAATTAAATATATTAACACGCATTTACAACGTTTCTCAGATAGCACAGTAACTCACTCGCATTCTAATGAGTTTGTCGTCTAATACTTCACGCTTGTGTAACTCAACTAATAACCAACTCAGTTGTCAACAACAAGTCAACCTCATATTACACTGTATTTTAGCAAAACAAGTTCGTAATGCCCGCTACTACTACATCTATCGAAGAATATTGAGCTAAAGAGAACCATAGGTACTTTGTACTATGGAAACAAGATTGCTTATTAATAAACAATCCTATTTAAATATTTCCAAATTAATCATAAATCATTAGCCTATCGCAGTCCACTGCTGGACATAGGCTTCTCGAATTGTACGCCACTTAGTTCGATCCTCAGCTACTCGCATCCAGCTCCTGCCAGCCGTCTTGCTCAAATCATCACTCCTGGCCTGTGGACGTCCTACACTACGTTTGTTTGTGTTTATGATTCGCTCGCTACGTGCACCATTCTCGTAGAACACGACTTTTGTAGAGCGCTACGGACTTAAACATACAACAATATTATGCTACATACGTAACGATAAATCGTTGCTATTAATCGATCACCGGTGAACGATAGTCTGCAACGATCCATACTAGTATTATAAATTCGAAAATAAAAAAAACACACACAACGCCATCTAGTTCCAAACTAAGCAGAGCTTGTTTTATTGGTACTAGACAACTGATATAAATTCATAAACATACTTTTTTTAGTAAAAAAATACATTTTATACACTAGTTTTCACTCGCGGCCACGCCCGCGTTTATCTCGATTATTGCAGTAATAAGTGTCGTTTGAGTTATTCTGATATATAAACCATATTACTGTAGTAGTAGTAGTTTCATCCAAATCCGTTTCGTAGTTTATGCGTGAAAGAGCAACAAACATACATACTCATAAACTTTACTCACAAAATATTAGTAGGATAGGAAATTTTCTTCCGAGCCTTATTCCCAAGTTTATTTGGGGTCGGCTACTAGTTCAACCAGTTTTACCTGAATTTCAGTTTTTCCACGGAGCGACTGGCATCGGACCTCTGCAACCCTAATGGAGAACTGAAATTCGAAGATTGAACTAGTTGTCAGTATATTTGAGGGCACTGACTTTCCAGTAACGATTGCCATAGATGTTCATGACAACCGGGACCGACGGCTTAACGTGCTCTCCGAGGCACGGGCGTGAATCACCGCCAAACTTCCAAACTAAACTGAACTAATATTTGCAGATCATAACAACTGGTTCGACCCGGGAATCGAACATGAGACCTCCAAGAACAGCAGCCGCATACAATACCACTGCGCCACCGAGGCAGTCAGGCAGTCTCTTGTAAATAACTCGGTCTCTCTTTCTGTCTGTTACGCTTTCACAGCTAAACCGCTAAACCGATTTCAATGAAATTTGCCTGAATAATAACCAACTCAGTTGTCAACAACAACTCGACCTCATATTACACTCTATATTTAACTTTAGCAAAACAAGTTCGTAATGAACGCTATACTCGTAGCGATAAATCGTAGCGATTAATCTCACGACCGATTTACACTGATTTTATATGAAACTATCACCCGCGTCTAAGTTGGTTTTCGTAGTAAAGAGTAGCCTAGGAAGATCCTAAAGAACCAAAGTATCTTCTTCTTCTTCCTAGCCTTTTCCCTAGTTTATTTGGGGTCGGCTACTAGTTCAAACTTGGGAATAAGGCTCGGAAGAAAATTTCTTATCCTACTAATATTTTGTGAGTAAAGTTTATGAGTATGTATGTTTGTTGCTCTTTCACGCATAAACTACGAAACGGATTTGGATGAAACTACTACTACTACAGTAATATGGCTTATTCCCACGGACCGTCACCCCACCGGGGCTCTCGGCGGGGCGGTGTGTCGGACTCGAACCGACTAAAACCTCTCTGCGCTTGTATTTGCAAGTGATCCAAGGAACTGTTTTCTCCTTCTGAACCCCTCCCGGCGTCTGCCCGCACTGTTGCGGGCGCCGTCTCTAGGTCCTCACCAAATTAGACGACGTCCGGTCACACGCGGACGCCGCCCCCTCGCGGCTGGCCACTACAGCGGATGGACGAGGTAACCCGTCCCGTCCACCCGCGGCAACACTCAGGGCGATTATTTGTTACACTTGAATTAACCTTACCTAGATGGGTGACCGTTATGAGCATTTCCATGATTCGGAGGTCACGTTAAGCAGTCGATCTTGGTTGTTATCATAATATCTCAATAAGATAACAGGTTTAAAAACATCCAACAGCAAGATTACGTAGCCACAAAGTGTCTTGCCAGTCCCAAAACCGCACTCGGGCTGCGTGGGGACGTATGACCTTAACCCTCTCGTGAAAGGAGACCTGAGTTCAGCAGTGGGACGTTATGGGTTTTTGATGATGGTAAGTATCAATCAATATAAATCGAGAATAGTTATAGTAATAGAAAACTTATCATTAAAGTGTTTAGTCTGTAACGATCTCCAATTATGTGATTTCGTGCTGAGACATTAATGGAGGTCATTGAACCGAGACGGCGCCTGTCGCGTTGCTAGGCAACCGAGCGTCTTAAAAAAAGTCTGAATTTTTAGTTCGATAAACTTCATTACAGAATAAAAAACAAAGTCCTCTGCTGCATCTGTATGTATGTCTGTCTGTTCGCGATAAACTTAAATAAAATAATGCTGTTTTCATGTTGTTTTCAGCAATAGATAGATTGATACTCAAGGAAGGTATTAGTAAATAATTTGTCAAGCTTATTTTTTCTTTTAAATACGTATATCTGCCCGTGCAAAGCCGAGCCGCTAGTCTTTCTAATATTATAAACGCGAAAGTTTAAGAGATGTATGTATGTTTGTTGCTCTTTCACGCAAAAACTACTGAACGGATTTGGATGAAACTGTACAGTAATATAGCTTATATATCAGAATAATACATAGACTACTTTTTATTGCTATAATCGAGATACACGCGGGCGGAGCCGTGGGCGAAAGCATGTGTATTATAAATTCGTTTCTCTGTTTTGCTTTCACGTCAAAATTGCTGCATCGAATTCAGTGTTTGGTATTAAGATACTTTCATTCTTTAGGAACGACATACACTTTTTACCATTACAATCGATATACACGCGGGCGGAGCTGCTGACAAATGCTAGTTCTGAGTAAACGATATGAAAGTATAATTTAACAGCTGTATCTGCCTTTCATTATTATGTCACATTGTGGTTTTAAAAATAAATGTATACAATACACTATATATAACAGGCCTTTACATCTTTTCAGATGATTTATGCAACGTTACTGTGGCAATGCTTGGCATGACTGTATAGTCCAATACGAGAGCGGCATTGGCGTCCGCAAGATCGACACCGAAACAAAGGATCCCGGGTTATTGGACTAGGTGTAGTGTTCATGTTGTTCTTGTTTTTACAATACACTAATTTGAAAAAAAAAAACTAAAATAAAAATGTTTAAACAAATTAGTCCTTTTTCTATAAATAGTTTCAAAAAACTAAACAAACACGCTTTTAAACTAAAAAGTAGAAAATAATTTTAACGTAGCAAAGCGTGGGGTGCTTTCTGAAAATATTTCAAGAACGTCGCTTTTTTATTTTAGATTAGCTTTACTTGTGATTTACAACAATAACCGCAGGTAACACCACGGGATTCAGCTAGTGATTTATTAAATCGACGTGGAAAATAAATAATTAAGTACTATCTTTGAAGCGGGTTGACGGCATACGCAATACACCTTTGAGCTCAATCAGTTCAGAGCTTTTTGAGGTTTTTGAAGGCAACACACACCATTTTAATATTTAAATAGATATAGAATATATGTAGATGGATTTGACGGCCAGTGTGTTGTTGAAAGATTTGAAATTAGGGTAAACATCAAGTAAGTAAGTAAATGCCTGCTTTTTCAGGTTCCATTCCCAGGTCGAATTAAATTTTTGTATTTGTTGTGTTTGTGTTGTATATACTGCCTTGTTAGTCTAGTGGTAAGTGTATGCGGCTGCTGATGAAGAGGTCTCGGGTTCGATTCCCGGGTCGGACCAAATGTTTGTGTGATCCACTAATATTTGTTTCGGAATCTGGGTGTTTTCTATGTATTATATGTATGTATTTACAAAAACAAATGTGTTTATGTATTTATATCAGTTGTTTAGTACCCATAGCAAGCTCTGCTTAGTTTGGGACTAGATGACGTTGTTTGTAAGATGTCTGCTTTTTTTTTATATTTTTATCGGAGTTTTGGAGTTTTTGGTATTCTAGCTGTAATAGTGCCAGAACTTAATTTGAAACTAGATGGCGTTGTGTGTCTCACATCTGAAATCTATATTCAAATAAATAAACTTGAATTTGTTTGTAATATAAAATGAACCGTGTTATGAACCCTTATAGATTCGTCATGTCCGTCTTGCCGTCCGTCCGTCTGTCCGTCTGTCCGTCCTCAACTTACCGTCCAAACGGTAAGTGCTAAAAAGATGAAACTTTGCATGAATATGTGTTGTAATTACGTCGACAAAGTGCTACAATAAAATTGTGGGGATGATATTTTTTTTCTAGCGGCTACCCCATCGTGTGGGGTATCATTAGATAAGTATTTTTAAAAAAAGCGGCCAAGTGCGAGTCGGACTCGCCCATGAAGGGTTCCTTATCAGCAAGCAACATCATATAAAAGTTCGTTGTAACTTATATCGATATTTTTATACTACTGTATTGATTGAATTAAAGGTAAACTGCTTTTACGATTTATGACGTATTAAAAAAAAACTACTTACTAGATCTCGTTCAAACCAATTTTCGTTGGTAGTTTGCATGGTAATGTACAACATATATTTTTACAGATTTAGACAGACAGACAGACTTGACGAATCTTTGAGGGTACAGTTTTTTGCCATTTGGCTACGGAACCCTAACAATAGAAGGTTTCTATTGGATTATTATTGGATACGATTTTAAATCCACGTACCATTATAGGTGACTGAGGAACCCTTTCCTGTGCGAGGCCTGACACGCACTTGGCCCATTTTTTTACCAAATGCATATGAAAGCACATAAGGTACTTTCATCAAACTACTGTACTTCTGGGTAGTCTCTGGAACGACTGGTCCGATTTGGACGGGTCTTTCAGTGATAAATGGCTGATAACAAGAGGAGTACTTAAGGCTATTTTTAGACTAGTTTCGTTTCGGGACGTTACATTGGTGGCATTGTACCGTCTCTGTCCGATCTTATTCAAATACGGCGAGTATGCCATGCCCGGTGAGTATCTGCGTAAGTCGGTAGGTGACGTGACCTTCGTCCCTGCTTACCCACGCATCGAGGTTAGGCAGAAAATATAAAAGGGCCTAGGATTTAGTGTTTCTATACATAAATACATTAATTCACTTAGTTCTTTTGCATCACAGTCCACAAATGACAACATTTCGAAGAACTCGAGATATTACTCTTAAAATGTGTATTGAATTTTGTCATCGAAAAAGGTTTTTTGGTTTACATTTTGAACAAAGTATCATTAATGTTCATGTCAAATTAAAAATACATTTTCTTTTACTTTTATACTTTATTTAAACCCAACGAAAAATTCACAGTCAAATCATAACAAATGGGGATCTATTTGTTATGATTTGACTGTGAATTTTTATATTAAATTTGTTCCTTTTCAATTATACTCATGTATGTTTATTTTCAATTTATTTTTCACTAGCTTTTGTCCGCGGCTCCGTCCATTGTGTGTGTGTAAATACACACACACAATGGACTAGAATCCAATAACCATCCTCCTAGCCATTATCCCGAGTTTATTTGGGGTCGGCTACTAGTTCAACCGGTTTTACCTGAATTTCAGTTTTTCCACGGAGCGACTGGCATCGGACCTCCGCAACCCTAAGGGAGAACTGAAATTCGAAGATTGAACTAGTTGTCAGTATATTTGAGGGCACTGACTTCTAGAATCCAAGAATGATCATTGTAAATTTCATCCAAATCAGTTCAGTTGTTTATGCGTAAAAGCCATACTATTTTAAATTCAATTATACTTAGAATTATTATATAATTTACATTATTTAAGACTTATATTGCAAAAGCATTGCAGCATAATTTAGTAAACTAATGCAAATAAGTAATGAAATATTATTTTGCAACAAAATTATATAAGGAATTCAATTTAATCATTCGCAAGCTCTCAATTCAGAATATTTATTTTAGTTAAATATATTATACTCTATTTGACTTTGTTATTTTTAATTTAACGTAGAGTTTTCTTAATTTACTTTAGTGTTTTATTAGACTGATTGAGTTATCTTTCACGTTCAAACATGTTTCGTGTGAAACCTTTTGCCTCCAGGTTCTGCTTATTTTTTAACTATACTAGCTGTGCTCCGCGGTGTTATCTGGGTTTATTGTTGTAACAACTGGTTACAATTCTTAACATATTAAGAAAAAAAAATAGTTTTAAAAAACTAAACAAACACGCTTTTGAACTAAAAAGTTGAAAATAATTTTAATGTAACAAAGCGTGGGGCGACGTTATTGAAATATTTACAGAAAGCACCCCACGCTTTGTTACATTAAAATTATTTTCAACTTTTTAGTTCAAAAGCGTGTTTGTTTAGTTTTTTAAAACTATTTTTTTTTCTAGACTAAAAAAGACTAATTTGTTTCAATATAATTTTAGTTTTTTTTATATTAGTGTATTGTCATCGGTCCTCGATAAATCTATAAAGTTTGAACGAAATCTGTCCGTTTAAAGTGAGTCAAAATCGCACTCAAAGGAGTCGGTTACAAACATACAGGTGATGCTAATATAAAGCGTGTAAAATAAATTGTTTTAAAAAAAAATAAACAAACACGGTTTTAACTAAAACGTAGAATATAATTTTAATGTTAAAAGCGTGGGGCGACGTTATTGAAATGTTTTCAGAAAGCACCCCACGCTTTGTTACATTAAAATTATTTTCTACGTTTTAGTTTAAAAGCGTGTTTGTTCAGTTTTTAAGACTAAAAAAGTTATTTGTTTAAAAACTTTTTTTTTGTTTTTTTTTTCAAATGAGTGTATTGTCATCGGTCCTCGATAAATATAGAAATATTGAACGAAATCTGGCCGTTTAAAGTGGGTCAAAATCGCACCCAAAGGAGTTGGTTACAAACATACAGGTGATGCTAATATAAAGCGTGTAAAAAAAAGAGAAACGAAAGCGCCACGAAAAGCGCTAAGCCATCGTATCCTAAAGGGCACGGGTGCCTTGCGAAAACTGGGGCGCTACAAGTTATCTTTCAGGTATGTACATCAATATTTATAATATTTGTTTGTCTGTCTGTTTTTTCGGCTTATCTCTGGAACGGCTGGCCTCATTAGAACGTGACCTTCACTGGCAAACATCTAACGTTAGAAGGAGTAACGGATACTTTTATTTAGAAAATACTATAGCTACAGCTAAGAATAAAATAGTGAACAGTATTCTAAAGGAAAAAACCGCAGGTAATACCAAGAGGCACAGATAGTCTGACCTACATTCCTCTAACTACCTATTTATAATTCCCTCATGTAATCTAAAGCAACAGTTGATTCCAAGGCATTTGTTAGTTTCTAAAGGCCTAGTTATGTCGCACTGCAATTTCTCGCTACAGTGAGTACCAGTTCTATATCCCATAACATTATCTTAATGGACTTGGTGTTGGACTGGCTTTGTGGGACTGCAATATTGTGAACGAATGGTACACAGAATATGAAAATGTATTTAACTTCAAAAATGTTTAGAAAACTGTTTTATTGCAGAGAAGACTAGCAAATAACAAGTAGTGTTTATTTTTCAAAAGAAAATAAAAACGGTTTTCACCATATATTTTATGATACTCGGCTCAATAAATGGGCTTTCCAACAAAAATAATACTTGGTTATACTGTGAGATGAGAACTCTTTTGTGTAATCGCTTAAAACTATATTATATTGCTTTATCGTACATACATTCTCAAGAATGATTTTTATCCTTGATATGAAACAGGAGATAGACAATTCTTCTTTATGGCGCTTTTTTTTGCGTTTGACCTATGAATGTGTCTGTAGTTCATCATGTGTCATGATATATTCCAAGTAAGAGTAAGTTGTCTTTTGAAAAATCGGCCAAGTGCGAGTCGAACTCTCTCAGGTTTACTTAAAGGTTCATTATCTATAAATTTCAAGAGTCTACCAGTTGCCGTTTGTAGGGGGGCCTCCCTTAATATTCGTTTTTAGTCTTTTTGGTTATAGCGCCACAAAAATACGTCATCGATGAAAACTGTTCTACTGTTTAGCTATCACGGTTCATAAGCTACAACCTGAGTACAGATAGACAAATTGACAGCAGTGCCTTAATAATAAGGTTAAATTTTTACACTTTGGGTACGGAACCCTAAAAATACGTTAATTAAATAAACACAGACCTTCGATAATTACAACTGAGTTTAAAAACAACAAATCGGTTAATTAAGATAAATTGGAATAATAAGAAGCTCTTTTTTAAGGACCTTGGTTTTAATTTCAAAACAGAAAACACAAGAGTACTTTTTGTGACTATACAACTGCAAATGTATATTTCAGTGAACAACATTTACCTAAATTATTGTTTTATTAGTTCAAATCGATTTGTTAATGGCGCGAAAATGTCAGCCATCTTGACAAGGGTCGTTGTAACACAAGCAGAGAATATCGAAAGAGTCTCCGGTATCTGATACGTTCTTATCGAAAGCTCTCAGGAGGGACCTCGACATTCGAAACTCATATTGTAGAATTCTTATTTTTGATGGATTCGAAATATGAAATGAATAATGATAAAGGTCCCTTCTTTTGTCTATGAAACTGTCATGGCCGAATTATTACTTTTTTTTGTGGAATTTGTCAATATTAAATTTTGGGTGCTGGTCATTGGTTGTTGTATATTCTTTGTTTGAAGAGACTTATTGATTCCAAGGACGTATGATGAACAAAAGTTGAGAAATCTTTTTATTTTGCAAAAAAATATAATGCTTGCCCTTCTTTTAAAATAAATAAAATTAAAGTATCGGTCGATGTTTTCATTAAATGCATAGTGATAGTATAAATAAATATTATGAATTCACATCATGAATTTCATTCGTAAAGTGTTGTCTGTCAATTTGATACGGCTAATCCAAGAGATATTTGTGTACATTTTTGCGCGATTTTCACTGCCTGATGATAGACGGAACAAAGGAGGCTTTTTTTTTGTTCACGGAGTGGAAAAATCCCTTCGGATCTCCGGCTCCAGGAGTATGTGGTGTTTCCACTAAAATACATCCCGACGATCGCCCTCAAACGCCCTGATCCGAAAGGATCCGGACCATGTTATTTCAGGTCCTTCCCGAATCGGCGCCAGGCCACATACCACCCTATCCCGGGGGAAAATTTTATACGCCACCAGAGTTCCCCGTCCTCCGGCGACCCGCAGCCCCGTCAGCGATTTCTACCGCTGGCGTCTTCTTCGTTCGGGATCGGCCCTCTCCCGATCCCGTTCAGCGGTCTCTTTCTGGAGCATTACAGCTTCACAAAAATAGACCACTGCGCCCCAGCCCTCCTCACCCGCCAGCATTGCAGCAATGATTGTTGGCGGGGAGGAATAAAGGAGGCCTACTTTTTTGACAACTTTCGACCCGCGGTGTTTACCGCGCTTGTAGTAAAAATATAATCTCAACACCACGGGGCTCAGTTACTATGAGTATTAAATTCATTTTTTGTTTTCTTGTAGTATATTTCTTTTCGGTTTAATATTCTTCGATATGTGACGCCTGATATTATTTGTTACACTTGAATTAATTTTATGTACAACCTATAATATATTGTTCATGTAAGAATGTAAACAGATGTTGGTAAACTAAATAAATAAAAAAATAATAAAAATGACAGACAAAAGGTACGATTACAAAGAGTTTTTGTTATTTTTTCCAGAGAAGTCGTTGTTGTGAATAATTTTTAACAATAGATTGTCTAGGTCGATATTTGGAATCAGAATCTTTTATAAAACTTTTCAGAATCTTTTATAAATTTGTTCAAATATTATTCCTAACCTTTATTATTAGTAAGATTATTTGGGGGCGGCTACTTGTTCAACTAGTTTTGATTGAATACCAGTTTTTCCTTAGAACAAATTGGATTTATTTTCTGAGTACAGATATTAAACTAGTTTTCGGTACACTTAAAAGCACAGATTCCCAAATAACGATTACTATAAATTTACATGACAACCGAGACCGATAGCTTAACGTACTCTCCAAGGTAGAGGCTTGGAACACCGCTTTTCCAAACCCCGAACAGTTTTTAATAAATTTCTTGGAAGGAAAACAACATCAAATTTGACACAACTCAAGACTTCTCGATTGACAGTCATATAAACTAACAGCTATACCAACGAGGCACTTCAGAAGTATGTAGAATATTTTTGATGGAATTGTTCGCAGATTGACTACCTAAGTAATGATGCGCTGCCATTAAAACTTTTTTCTTTTTAAAGCGGGGAATTTTTATCGCACCCAAGGGGAAACGAAGGGCGTGAGCGCTGCGGGACTACATCGGCAGTTGGAAGGGGCTACAGGAACGCGTCGGTGGCTTCTGGAATCCGTCATTAGATACCTAGGAGCCTAGCCAAAACGCCACTGTTCCCAGTCGAGTTTCTGCCAATTATCGCTAACGCCTCTATTCATCATCACCAACAACCCATAACGTCCTACTGCTGAGCTCGGATCACCTTTCAAGAGATGATTTAAGTCATACGTCCCCACGCTGGCCGAGTGCAGGTTGAGGACTAGCAAGAGACGATGTGGCTACGTAATTTTGTCGTTGGATGTTTTTGCAGCCCAAAGGCCTCCAACTAAGTTTCACGATTGTTATCTTATGATAATACCCTGAACCTCCGAATCACGGAAACGCTCATATCAATCATGCTACAAACGGTCACCCATCTAGATAATGACCGCGCTTGTTTCCAATCACCTAAGGCCACTTGGATGCTTGCTTGTTTCCAATCAACTAAGCATTAAGTTTTCCTAGAGATAATCTCTATTCCTTCGGAAGACTCACGTCCGAGGTCTACCCGTTATTATTGTTTGTCGATACGTTGAATAACGATATCGACGGTAATAGATTAATTATTCTATTCTTTAGTAATTGTGTCGGAACACGAACTAGACAGTTCCCGGCCGTCAACCGCAGATCTCATCCTGTCCTTGGCGTTGATTGCAAATATAGAAGAAATAAGCGAGGTTCTGATATTATTTAAAGGAGGACGAATAATAATAAAATCGAGGGCTGTGACATCTTATCGATTTGTTTGTGTAACTCGATTCCAAAATCAGACTTGATGACTTTTTTGACTTATTCCTCGGACACGCCTACCGATTTAACTCCTGTACACCAGGATAAATAGTAGTGGCTCATGAACACCACGAAGTCAGAAAAACTGATATTCAGGTAAATCTGATTAAACTAAATAATAGCTAGTAAGCCACGAATGAACCTAATATGAAAACCGACCTAAAATACAGAATTCGTGCTGTTGTCTTTCGTTGGTGAGTGTGAGATTAGAGATCCAATCATTCTACATCATTCTTCGGAGACCGGGAGAATGATGCAGAAACATCTCACTAAGCCGCCATGGTGTGGGTCACCATGCTGCATTGTATGCTCTCATACTGCTGGATTCTACTCATGCTTTCCATCAGGCGGAGTAGAGTCATATTCGAAGGCATAAGGATAAAAAAAAAATTGTAGTCGACCCCAAATAAACCAAGCAATAAAGGCTAGGAAGATGATATGATCGTGAAGTTCTAAAGGGCCAGTCACCTGTTAATTGAGAGATCAAGATGGCGGTGCTAAAATACTCATATATTATGTTCACGTCTTAGCAGGTTATTCTTTAGTATCTCGTAAAGCTTAAACGGCTTAATTGGATTTAACTGCTGTTGAGCGTCAGCTATTAAGGTATTATGATACTGCCAGCTGTGAAGTATGATGAGTCTTCAACGTATATTATTATATTGAATGCACGGTAGGCCTAGTGGTTTAAGTGTCGTGGGTTCGAATCCCCCACGGAACAACACTTTGTGTAATTCATAAATTGTTGTTCTGAGTCTGTGTCTTCGTTTCATGTATGTTGTGTCCCCCGCGATACAGGATTTATATTCTTAATGTCCAGAACAGCTGTCTTTTTAAACTATATACTCGTATATCAGAAATGCTCTCACTAAGTTGTGTATAAGGGGTTTTTTTTATTTTTATATCTGGCACACAACGCGACAACTGATTACTTTTTTACGAAACTATGAAATAATAACTCTTGCTATAAAAACTCTATTTACTGACAGAATACTTGAAACAAATATTTCCCGATTTCAGATTATACAAACATTTGGTTTGATCCGGGAAATAACTCGAAATCTCAGTACACATACTTTTTTTTTGTAAATACATACTTATTATACATAGAAAAACACCCAGACTCCGAAACAAATATTTGTGGATCACACAAATATTTGATCTGACCTGGGAATCGAACCCGAGACCTCTTGATTAGCAGCCGCATACGCTAACCACTAGACCAACAAGGCAATAAAGGTTTTCTGTTGATGAGAAATGAATAAAAAACAACAAGTAAAAACAAAAGCAATTCTGATAGCGAGTTCTATTTTTAAAGGTTACGTTAAGAAACCAAGTTAACATTTAATTTTGGTTTAAAAACGCATTTAGAATAAACATCATTTTTTTCAATCAAAATTCTATTTTTTTTTATAGCCTACCAAGAAACTTTACTCTGCCTGATAGCAATCATAAGTGGAATCCAAGAGAAGGGGTCATTGTGAGTCCCGATAATGCAGCATGGTGACCCACACTATGACGGATTAGTGGGATGCTTCTGCATCATTAGTCTAGACTTAGACTGTCTTATTGGTCTAGTTGTCATCGTATGCTGCTAATCAAGAGGTCTCGGGTTCGATTCCCGGGTCGGACCAAATATTTGTGTGTTCCACAAATATTTGTTTCGAAGTCTGTGTGTTTTCTATGTATAATATGTATGTATATACAAAAAAAAAATATGTTTATGTATTTATATCAGTTGTTTAGTACCCATAATACAAGCTCTGCTTAGTTTGGCACTAGATGAAGTTGTGTGTAATATTTCCGAAATATTTATTTATTATTTATTATCAGCCTCCGGTTTCAATAACAAAATACGATAACACACACACACACCGGCCGAGCCGGCCCATTAGTGCTGAAAATTACCTATAAACCATGGACGGCACTGGGTAGTAGAGTGGATGATGATTCAATATCATGAAACAACCTTTATCATTAAAAAAGAAAATCATTGACGTCACGAATGACGCTAATAATTTCCATGATAAACAACCAATAATATACAACTACTACACAATAATATAGTACAACCCATATACACGGCCCTCGTTATCATCAAACACTGATACAAAGAGCTGATCAGATCCAAGTTCATCTCAAACATAACTTCTACATCGTAATGTAAATATATACTTATATCTTTACAATTAATTCAGATTATGGAAATTGTATGCTGGTTCTGAAGAATGCAGACTTTGATTCGACTAATTCTGACGTAATAATAAATAGTAAATATTTTGGACATGTCCGTGTGGTGACGGATTAGGAATACAAAGTGTCACCACCCCTATTCATTCCATGGGTGTCGTAAGAGGCGACTAAAGTTATAAAATAAGCAGCCAACATCACTGCCAAGAGAAGGAAAACTTTAAACCAACCCTATACCAACCCGTTTGGCCAGCGTGGTATAGTAGGCCAAAACCTCCTTTCTAAGGAGAGGCTTATGTCCAGCAGTGGACTGTTAAAGGCTGTTGATGATGATGATTTCGGACATCTAATACACAACGTCATCTAGTCTTAAACTAAGTAGAACTTGTACTAGAGGTAGTAGACAATTGATTTAAATACATTTGTATCCTTTTTTTCGTAAATACATATTTATTATATATAGACAAACTCCGAAAAAAATATTTGCAGATCATATATACATTTGATCCGACCCGGGAATCGAACCTGAGACCTCTTGATCGGCAGCCGCTCACACTAACCGCTAGACTTACGAGGCAGTCGGAGGTCTAGCCTATTGTAATTATTTATAATAGGACATTTAAAATAACAATTTCATCTTAGAGTTATACTCTAAGAATTTCATACATTTTCAGTCAATATTTTTTCTTTACATTACCAACGAACGTCAATAAACTTCCATAGGAAATAACTAATTAATTAAAATATTTAAATAAGGCATTCTTTTTGATACTGCTATATTATTATAACGGAAAGTCTTTGATAAAGAACCGAAATATTTAGTTTAAAAAGTAAAATGGGATTCAGTGAATTGAACTGACTTTATGAGATTAACTAAAGTTTTGTTAATCTCATAAAGTCAGTTCAATTCACTGAATCTTAATTGCCAATTCTCTAACGTCCTCTAATCGTCATTGGAAGGGTTTAGGCTCCAGCAACAGGTTCCCTATGCTATGCAATAAAAAATCTCCTCAATCCAAATAACGACTCACATATCAAATCAAGATTTATAATGCCAAAAGTTTTCTATAAAATTAACATATAAACGGTATCGAATATAATTTTAGACAATAAAATTTAGAGTAGTCTAACTTGCTTTGATATGACAGGTGACTTCGGTTTTGACAATTGAAGCAAGTTTGACATGTGTCGGGTAACATCTGACTTTCCTGTAATGAACTGATAAGATTCGATTGGATCTAAATGTAAACAAAGCGATCTATACATATACATAATGTTGTATCGAACGAGCGGAAGCGGATGTCACAAGCGATAGCGATGCAAGGTTGAACTTGATTATGTTGGTACATCGTCGTATATCTTTGGTACAACGTGTTCAATGTTTGTGTTTATAGACTTTTGTAGTCTATGGTAATGGTTTTTTTCACGATACAATAGATAAAAGATCAGGCGAGATACATAAAGTAGTAACTATTTCCGCCCGTTGACTCATAAAACTCAAGAAATATAGTTAGAGAGCCATAGCAAGAGTGCATGGGGAGGGGAGGATGGGCATAACTATCTAATTGATTTAGTGGTTTGCATATGCGACTGCCGATCAAGGTACGTTAGATTCCTCAATCCGAAGTATTGAAGTTGGCGGTATTTCACGCCCGTGCCTGGAAGAGTACGCCTAGGCAGTCGGTCTCGGTCGTCATGAATACTTATGAATACGTAGAATACTTATGAGTTATCAAATTCAAGAAATCCTTGCAACTCGCTCCAATTATACACCTGATACACACAGCTCTGCATCACCCAAAGGTTGACTGGAAGAAAATGCCTATGGCATTAAGTCCGCCTTTTGCAATGTATTTGCAGGAAGTATAAATAAATAAATGAATATATATAGCGAAACTTTGGGTTGAGTTCTCCGTCAAGGTTGCTGAAGTTCAATGTTAAACAGTTCGCGGAAAAACAGACGTTCAAGTAAAACTGATTGAACTGATAGCTGTCCCTAAATAATCTTGGTATTTATAAAGGCTAAGAAGAGGGGAAGATGGGCCTCTGGTACAAATTTTATACTCACACACAAAAACAACCGCCTGTCATTAAAACTCTCACATAATTATAACAGAAAGGAACCGACTTCAATGAAAAACTATTCCGAGTACCCAAATCGCGACAATTGTGCCTATGATATTTGAGGAGTTCCCTCAATTTCCTTGGGATCCCATTATCAGATCTCGATATGGTGACGATGGGACCACCTGTAAGCTACGCCCATTCCAATGCAAAACGAATTTTGAAATCGGTTCATAAACGACGAAATTATCGCTGAAAATACATTTAAAAAAATGATTCCGACGAATTAAGAACCTCCTCCTTTTTTTGAAGTCGGTTAAAAACAATAAAAAACATAGCTTCACACACACAGAAACATATATTTAGCTTATGTTTTCACAGAGAAGAACACCTTCGTATCGTTATTTCCTACTGTGTTGCTTAGGACACGCTTAACACAAAATTTATCCCGAAAACCTTAAGGCTTATAATAGAAAAGAGAATTTATATATAAATATACTGGTGGTCTTTATGTAAGATTATCGTCGGTTTAATCTGAGCTAACCTGATCGCCTCAAATCCCTACCTTCGCGTAGTTAGGTAAGAACGTAAGAGGCCTTTTGTAAGTACTTACGTGAATTGTCAGGCAACACGTGTTATGGAGACTTCTATTAATAGCTTTGTATGAATATTTGATATTCCTTTTCGAATCAACAACAATCACATGTTTATATTTAAATAGACTTAAAATAGAATATGGCGGGAGAAAGAAGAGAGTGCGTAGGTAAACATTACGAGGACACAATTTATAACATTTTTCTTTTTAGGAATTAATCCTGAGTGGTGGAGGGCGATACATACTTACAGGACTCGGAATAACAATTGTTGTTGTACCACATATGGGGGTCGAATCTAGAACACTTAGCGAAACATCTAATATAAAACTCATTATATTATGAAACTCATTATTCTTAAACGCTTTCATTCAGTAATTACTAGCCGACTTACTCATCTTTTTACATTTTTCTATTATGTTTGGCTTCTATTAATCGTAGCATCTAGTGCCAAGTGGGTTATCGATTAAGATTTTCACGTTCAAATCAATAAAATCATTTTTCGGTATTCAATATTAGTAGTAGTATGTATGTAATTAGATCGTTTAAGATACGATGGAACTGACATACGCTGTGCGTAAAAGTTCCTAAAAATAGAATAAAAAAATCTAATCAGATACTGAATTAACTATTTATGTATATGTTTTAACGAATATTTTCTAACAAAAGTTCTCACATGACCTGTCACGTTATGTTACCGCGTTAATCTACTTGTATAGCAAATGAGCCGTTAATAATCACACCTGAGTTTGTTTACCCTACGATGTATTACGTAAACAACGTAATAATACGGAAAAGGTATGAATTAAGCCTGTTATATTTTGCTTTTTACACTGTGCGCGGTGGGCACCAGAAGGGCGAGTGTAGTTATTTCGATTGTAAGTATGTCATTATTATTAGGGGTTAAAGTATAAAATTGCCGATATGTACTGAAAAATTAAAATATGTCCGTGTGGTGACGGATTAAAAATACAGAGTGTCACCACCCCTATTCATCCCGCGGGTGTCGTAAAAGGCGACTAAGGGATAAACTACGCAAGACAACATCGACGCAAAGAGATAAACCAACCCGTTTGGCCAGCGTGATATAGTAGGCCAAAACCTCTTTTCTAAGGAGAGTCCTATGTCCAGCAGTGTACTGTTGGTGGCTGTTGATGATGTTGATGATGATGATGATGACTGAAAAATTCAAATTTCATTTAACATATTTATTAAATCAAAATATCTACCATTAATATCTATACATTGCTGCCATCTAATAGGAAGGTCATTTATGCCTTTGCAACAATACTCTAGTGATCTAGATTCTACAAAGTGTGTAAAAGCATTTTGTACTGCCTCTTGGGAAGAAAACTTTTTATCACGTAGAAAATTGTCCAAATTACGAAAAAAAATGATAGTCCGTTGATCTGGCGAATATGGAGGGTGACGAATGGTTTCTAATTGCAGTTCCTTTAGAGATCAAATCAATCATCAAAAAACGATCGATCTCGCGTTGTCATGGAGCAATAATGGTGAAGATCGATTTATGAGTCGGGGCTGTTTCACTACAAGTTTTGGTATAATTGTTCGGAGTTCCGCACAGTAGACATCTGCCGTTATTGCTTGACCAGATCGGATCGAATGTTGCACATTTTTTAAAAGAAGAACCTCATAGGTACGATTTGAAAAAAGTTTCACTCAAAAATCTCAAACCATGAAGGTTCTATGCGAATTTGAAGTACCTATTACAATAAACCGGTAATTTCATACTTTAACCCCTATTATCACTAACAACCCATAATGTCCCACTTTTTTACGTATGTGTATTTCAGTATATTTTTAGTGATTAGTTTCATCATCATCATCAACATATAACGTACCACTGCTGGGCTCGTGTTTCCTCCTGTCGAGATGGTTAAGGTCATACGTCTCTACGCTGGCCGAGTGTGACGGTGAGATCGATCGAGCTGTACAACACCGAATCAATTTGGGATAGGTGAAGTGGCGGCAAGTAACGGGGACAATCTGTGACCCTAGTTTCCCCTTTAAATTAGCGCCACTGGATGAAAAGTTCAGAAGTAATAGGTTATCTTGGTATGGACATGTTATGCGGAGGGATGAGGAAAATGTGGCAAAGAAAATGTGGGGTGTGGAATTTGAAGGTTGGCATGGCAAGAGGTAGACCAAAGAAAAGGTGGATGGATTGTGTAAAAGAAGATATGAATAGGAAGGGAGTTGACAGTGAAATGACGAGTGGCAGAGAAGAATGGAAGGATAAAACATACTGCGCCGACCCCAAATAAAATTGGGATATGGGCAGGCATATGATGTCTCTACGCTGGCCGAGTGCTGGTTGGGGATTGACTAGACACGTCTTAGCTACGTAATCTTTATTTTTTTTATTTATTTAGTACATGGAAGGCTAGTTCAACCTTCGAATTTCAATTCTCCCTTAGGGTTGCGGAGGTCCGATGCCAGTCGCTCCGTGGAAAAACTGAAATTCAGGTAAAACCGGTTGAACTAGTAGCCGACCCCAAATAAACTTGGGAATAATGACTAGGAGGATGAATTTAGTACATGGAAGGCTAACAGCTATTTACATCGTTACATATCTATAACAATCTCTAGAAAGCCAATTAGGAGTACAAGTCTGCACTTATAAAAATCTTCCGTTGGATGTTTTTAAGTCGCCGGAAGACGTCCAACTAAGCGTTACGACTGTTATCTATGATAACAACCGGGACCGACTGCTTAACGTTGAACCTCCGAATCACGGAAACGCTCTTAACATATCATGTCACAAACGGTCACCCATCTAGGTAGTGACTGTGCCGTCATTCCTTACCCTCGGTGTTTGCTTCCCATCAGCTAAGCCCACTTGGCTATGAGCTCTTCAAGTGATTAGTCTGCATCTATTTTACACGCTTTTTATTAATAATGGGTTTCAAATGAAATCTTTACTTAGTTACATGTGATATATTAACAGTTAAGTACGTCGGAAAACAAGTAGTACAATATTTTGTATGAGAGTTATAGAGTAGAAAGAAGAGATCAAAGGTCTACTATTCCATCCTTTGAGTATCATCATTGTTATAAATTTAGGTGGAATAGATTTATTTTTGAAAATTTGGTACTAATTAAGGTCGGAAAGTAGAAGGTATCGTAATACAATACACTATTATTAAAACATCGATCTAAGTTACAACGAACTGCAAGAACTTTTATATGATGTTACTTGCTGCTACGGAACCCTTCATGGGCAAGTCCAACTCGCACTTGACCGCTTTTTGAAAAGGATAAGGATATTCTTGGCGGTTCTTCTTCATAGGAATCATATTTTGGAACCGAGCAACTATAGTCATTAATGTAACGTTTCCAAAGTGCTGAAAGCTTACTTGAAATAACAGCTTTTCGATTTTGATTGAAGAGGCGGTCTTCTGTCAACCTGCCTCACTATGACCTTGAAAAACAACGAAAGGTGTGTCTCTATTTTATATATGTACTAGCTGATCCGGCGAACCTCATACCGCCCAATTTTGAAATCCTAAAACTTGATCGCAAACCCCAAAAAAAACACCAAACCCACTTGAACTCACACAAAAAAAACATCAAAGTTGGTCCAGCCGTTTAGAAGGATTTAAATTACAAACAAACAAACAGTTATTAATAGTTATATAACATGTACATATGTATTAAGAAATGTATAAGTATCAAGTAATTTTATCAACAATTTGATTATCAGAATTTGCCTCGTCTGAAATGTTCAAGAATTTTCAAGTTGATTATTATTATTTTCATACAAATCTACTTTTTATCCCAAGTCCAATACATAATCCAATACAAAGATAACACCCAAACTCCGATACAAATATTAGCGGATCACACAAACACTTGGTACAACCCGAGAATCCAATCCGAGACCTCAAGCACAGTAGTCGCATATGCTGGCATTGAGCATCCTAAGCAATCATTTTCATATAAAATAATCTTTTATACGTTCACTGGGTTTAAATCAACCAGTATTATTATGGTCATTATAGCTGGAGAAAGTTGAGCAGTTTGTCCAACAAAAGTTTTTTAATTAAAGGTCCGTCCACACCGTAATGTAGACAAACTTCATATGTGAACTTTTTGGTACTGATAACTTGAGCTCCGGGAAAAAATTACGCTTTCTGTGTCAAAAGATAAGTAATGTTTTATGAACATATGAGTATGTACGTACATAAAAACAGTTTGTCTACAGAAATTTGACAGATATCGCCTACTATTATATTGGACTGCCTTGTAGGTCTAGTAGTTGGCGTATGCGGCTGCTGATCAAGAGGTCTCGGGTTCGATTCCCGGGTCGGACCAATTATTTGTGTGATTTTGTTATTTTGATTCGAAATCGGTGTTTTCTATGTATAATATGTATGTATTTACAAAAAAAGTATGTTTATGTATTTATATCAGTTGTTTAGTATCCATAATACAAGCTCTGCTTAGTTTGGGACTAGATCATGTTGTGTGTAAGATGTCTGAAATATTTATTTATTTATTTTACTATGGAGGTCTAATGACAATCACTCCTAAAAATCTAAGTTTAGCTGTATCGTCACTGGAAGCCGACCAAAACTTAGTTTGAGCAAAGGCTCCGAAGATAATGGTTTCATTGTTAATCATAAGTCATAGAGTAGTTTATCATAGGCAAAGGTAAGGAATCACAGTCAGTTCAATCTTTAGATGGTCTCGGTCCCCATACGAATATCTTTTGCAACCGTTGCGGGTAGTTATAGGCCTAAAAAGACAGACAACACACGGATATCACGAAATACTTGGGTTGTGGTGATCTATCAGACAGTCACTCTATATAAAAAAATGTAGTAGCTTAGAGTCTCAAAGCCGACCTCAATAATGTTTAGTAAAACGGCTCGAAGGACCAAATATTGACACAGCTGATACTGCTAACATCGATATACCGTATCGGTACTTGAAAGGCAATCCATATTATTATATAAACCATTCAAATCGACAGATTTTTCTGCGTCACAAGTTCTATTTTTATCTCATTGTGCGTACCGTGTCGCTATGTAAGTATCACGTGCCACTCAAATATTGGTACTGGCAATTAAACTATATTGATTTATATTTATACCAGTTATAGAGTCCATTTTTGTAAGAGAGAGAGAGAATAGGGTAGGCCGGATTCTTATTGAATGCCTGCAATCCCGGAATTAAAAATGTTTTGCTGACCTTTGAGATGGTTTGGGTACGCTTTTTCTTGAAGTTTCCGAGTATTGGTCCAGAATGCGGTATTTATATAATGGCGATATAAGAATGTTCTATCTTATATAATATGTTCGAGTATAATATCCTTAATAACTTTATTGTGTAATTTAGTTTTTCTTCAAGAATTCTCTTACGGATGGTGCCTAGCTACCTAAAAGTTAGTTTTTACTCGTATTATAAATTACAATACTTGAATATGAATTAATGGTGATCATGGCCATTAATTGTACTCACAATAAGGATGGTGACCCCCACTCTCGGATTTTACTCATGCTTTCCATCAGGTAGAGTAGTTTCATATTGGTAACCTTAGATAAAAGAAACTTAATCACAATAAAAATCTATATTTCTATATATAAAAATGAATCCCTATTTCCCTTGGTCACGCCATCACGCGTGAACGGCGGGACCGATTTCGCTAATTCTTTTTTTATAATATTCCTTGAAGTACGAGGATGGTTCTTACGGAGAGAAAAATTAAAAAAAAAACTGAAAAGTCTAAAAACAACACTTTTCTATATTCCCATACCAAAATTCGTAATAATACTTAAAAGTCAATTTGAACTATAATACCATTACATAAAGTTTAAGTTTTATTGGAGGGGTTCCGAGAAGGAAAACAATTGAGCGACGTTGAATCGACTGTTAGGCGTTACGAAGTTCGCGGGGTCAGCTAGTAAATTATAAAAATAAAATCGCTTTCCTTACACCATATTGTTAAAACTATATAGACCCTTATTTTAAAGGACATTGAGAGAGAAAGAGAGATTACTATTGTGTTGCGAGCTTGTTTTCTATTCTGTTTTCTTTCAACCTCTGAAAGTTTTCTCGACATATAAAATATATGGAGCACAATAATATTATAAAGGCATCAGCTTTGTTGAACGAAAAAATAAACTTCTAATCTAAATGAAAAGTATCCCAAATGATTTTATGCACACTTAAAAAATAGTTTTTTGGCCTACTTTACTATACTGGCCTAGGGTTGCCATCCCCAAATTAAAAAAACTAGGATTTAAGGTTGGAAAAACCAGGACAATTCACTTTAAAAACAGGACGCAACAACAGAGAAATGAAACTTAAGTAATTCATGATCTTCATCTTCCCAGCCTTTATTCCCAAGTTTATTTGGGGTTGGCTACTAGTTCAATCGGTTACCTGAATTTTAGTTTTTCCACGGCACGGCACGGCAGCGCGATAACTTGCGACTGCGAGCCGTGAGGTCGTAACAATACAATTTTAAAAGAGGAGCACGAATTATTTTAAATTTAAAAACCCAGGACGCTGCCCTAAAACTATTCAGTACATCCCAGGACACTTGTCTTCAAAAACTAGGACATGTCCTGGGAAAACAAGACAGTTGGCAACTCTATACTGGCCAGACGGTGGGGCTCCCTCAAGCCAGATGGCGGAACGACTTTCATGAGAGGGTTGGCAGTAACTAGATGGAAAACCTCTTTGGCCTCTGTGGTGTTCCCTGGAAGAGGCCTATGTACAGCAGTAGACTAGAACGAATTGTTGAAGATGATGAATGTTGGCCTACTGGTTTAAGCGATCGCCACACTGCTTTCTATTTCGCCAAGTATCGTGAGTTCAAATCCCACGTGGGAAAATCCACAAATTGTTATTCTGAGTCTGGGTGTTCTTTGTGTCCATTTCATGTATGTTTGTAAAGATTTATATTAATAATGCGGGAGTTGTCTTTGAAAAGAAAGAAATAAAGTCATGTGTTACGAAAAAGCGAAGCCATGACCTCCGCCTTACAAGTCAGGGTCGCTAACAATTATGTACTAACATGAAAGTCTTTAATACCTATATGAGTACATAAAGCACAAAAACATGAGAAGCTTTCTTATTTTATTATTCTCCATGGCGAAAGTAATATCCCTAGTAGTATTGGTTTTGATAAAGATCATAAAACTAAATGTCAAGGGCGGATATAAAGGAGAGTTAGCTCTTGCCGCGGCGGGGGTGGCTACATACATCATGGTAATTTACTGCGGTATTTAGTTATATTTTGGTATCTTTATATCGATGATGGCAGTACAAGGCTTTTTTATTTTATTTATAATAGCTGAGCCCTGCAACGCCGCGGGGCGAAGCTAGTCTAAGAAAAGCCCAAGTTACTCCTTATATCATCAGCTATCTGCCAGTGAAAGTCCCGTTGAAATCGGTCCAGCCGTTCCAGAGATTACCCGGATGCACGTATTGGCCAAGAACTCGTCGCTCACCCTACGGGTGGTCGTAAGTTCTGGCGACTGGCCAAAACCGTGCAAGCTAACCACTGCCAGCCCTCACTACCACCGCTGAAATATTCAGATGGAACACTGGCCCACTAGCCGCAGGAGAAAGCGCAACTGCTTGTTGATCTCTTTGCGGCGAACTCCCAAATCGATGACCGTGGCATGGATCCGCCTACTATTGCACCGTGTGACTCTACAATGCGGGATATTCGTATCCGGCAAAAGGATGTCCTTGCGGAGCTGCGGTCACTTGACGTCCGGAAAGCCAGTGGACCTGACGGTATTCCGGCGATAGTACTAAAGAACTGTGCACCGGAGTTGTCACCTGTATTAACGCACCTATACCGCTTATCATATTCCTCAGGAATTGTCCCGGAGGTCTGGAGAGAGGCGAATGTTCAACCTATCCCTAAGAAAGGCGACCGCTCCGACCCGGCCAATTACCGACCTATAGCTGTCACCTCCATTCTATGCAAGGTGTTTGAGCGGATTATCAACCGCCAATTAGTCCGTTACCTAGAGGATCACTCATTATTAAATGATCGCCAATATGGCTTCAGACCGAACCGATCCACAGGTGATCTTCTAGCGTGCATGACACACCTTTGGGGTGAGGCTATGGATAGGCATGGGGAGTCTCTGGCCATCAGTCTCGATATGGCCAAGGCGTTCGATAGGGTCTGGCACCGTTCGCTTCTCTCCAAGCTTCCGGCATTCGGCCTGCCTCCTTAACTCTGCAGCTGGATTGCCGCTTGTCTGCACCAGCGCCGCATTAGAGTCCTTTGCGACGGCGCGGCCTCCAACTTTCAGCAGATAAATGCGGGTGTACCTCAGGGCTCCGTCTTGTCGCCTACACTGTTTCTTCTGCATGTCAATGACATGTTAGCCCTCGGCAACATACATTGCTATGCAGACGACAGCACAGTCCATGGTCGATATTTTGGAAACCCTACTGCTAAGGCGGCGGATATCGAGGAAAAGCGAAGGGAGCTTGTCGCTGAGCTCGACCTAGTTCTGAGCCGTATTTCTCAATGGGGTGAAGAGAATTTGGTCGAGTTCAACGCCAAGAAAACACAGGTGTGCGCGCTCACTAAGAAAAAGTCTCCATTCCTTCCTCTTCTTACTTTTCAGAACACTCAACTGCCACTACAGGACAAGCTCGGTATCCTGGGCATGGATGTTTGCCGGGATCTCAACCGACGGGAGTACATTGAGAGCGTCACCAAGGCGGCCTCGCGGAAGCTAGGTGTACTCAACAAGGTGAGACGGTTCTTCGCGCCGGAGCATCTGTGTCTTCTCTACAAGACCCAAGTTCGTTCCTGCGTGGAGTATTGTTCTCACCTCTGCGATGGATCTGCGCAGTACTTGCTTGATGCTCTCGACCGGTTGCAGCGGCGAGCAGTCCGCATTATAAATAGTCCCGAAACCACCGAGTTCCTTGAGCCTCTGCAGTTACGGAGAGACATCGCCTCTATGGCGGTCCTCTATCGCCTTTACCATGGAGAGTGTTCTGAAGAGCTCTTCCAACTGATCCCTCTCTCTCCCTTCCTTTACAGGACAACACGTGCTGGACTCAGAAGTCACCGCTTTAGAGTGGAAGAAATACGCACCAGAACAAAACGGTTCGGCTCTTCTTTCCTATGCCGAGCAGTCAAAGACTGGAACTCACTACCAGCTCACGTGTTTCCTTCCCATTATAATCCCGGGTCCTTTAAGCGGGGCGTGAAAAAGCATCTCACTAAGCCGCCATAGTGTGGGCCGCCATACTTACTGTCTGCATTCGCAGCAAGTGTGGTGGCCCCCACTCTTGGATTCTGCTCATGCTTTCCATCAGGCAGGGTAGAGTCACTTTGGATGGCTTTGTATTAAAAAAAAAAAAAAAAAAAAAAAAAAAAAAAAAAAAAAAATACAGGCAGATAGACAGACGAAAAATAAAAAAAAAATATTTTGGCATATGTACCGTGTATACATATAAGTATATGAATTTATTAAAAAGCGGTTATTTTAATGTTATAAATAAACAATCCAATTTTAGGGTTCCGTAGCCAAATGGCAAAAAAACGGAACCCTTATAGATTCGTCATGTCTGTCTGTCTGTCCGTCCGTATGTCACAGCCGTTTTTTTCCGAATCCATAAGAACTATACTGTTGAAACTTGGTAAGTAGATGTAATCTGTGAACCGCACTAAGATTTTCACATAAAAATAGAAAAAAAAACAACAGGTTTTGGGGGTCCCCATACTTGGAACTGAAACTAAAAAAAAATATTTTCATCAAACCCATATAATCCATAGAACCCACACGGGGTTCTATGGATAGGTCTTCAAAAATGATGTTGAGGTTTCTAATATCATTTTTTTCTAAACTGAATAGTTTGCGCGAGAGATACTTCCAAAGTGGAAAAATGTGTGTCCCCCCCCCCTGTAACTTCTAAAACAAGAGAGTGATAAAACTAAAAAAAATTATATGTTGTAATTTCATTCATTACCATGCAAATTACCAACGAAAATTGGTTTAAACGAGATCTAGTCAGTAGTTTTTTTTGTAATACGTCATAAATCGTAAACCGCAATTTACCTTTCATTCAATCAATACACTATTAAAAAAACATCGTTCAAAGTTACAACGAACTACAAGAACTTTTATATGATGTTACTTGCTGATACGGAACCCTTCATGGGCGAGTCCGACTCGCACTTGGCCCCTTTTTTTATTTATTTGTATAGATATCGATGATGGTGAAGTCCCTTAGTGAAGGCTTAAAAAGCTGTATATGGCAAAGAAACGACACACAAAAAACAATAAAAAAATTAAATATTATTATTTACTAGCTGAATCCCGCGATGTTAGCTGTTGTTATTGTTGTAAATGGCACGTAACGGCGCGCAGTGAAGCTAGGCTATAGGTTACCAACCATCTGCCAGTGAAAGTCCCGTCAAAATCGGTACAGCCGTTCCCCAGATTAGGCGGAACGAACAGAAAGACAAAAAAATAAAAATTGCATATTTTATGTAAGTACCATATTTACTTTCATATGAATTAAGTAAAAAGCTATTCATTAGATATTACATATATATTAGCTTTATTTCGCTGGCTCAGCGACCCAAAGTGTGTCTTGGCCTCCGACAGTAGAATGCGCCATTCTTTTCTATTCTGTGCCAGTTCAGACCAATCGGGCACTTTCATCTCTTTCATATCTCGGGCAATCTCATCTTTCCAGCGCTATCTGGGTCGTCCCACTGGCCGCCTCCCTAGGTATGCTCTTTTAAAGGCTCCATATTTAAAAAGTGTGGTATCTCTCCTACATCTATCCTACATCTATCCTACATCTATCCTACATCTATCCTACATCTATCCTACATCTATCCTACATCTATCCTACATCTATCCTACATCTATCCTACATCTATCCTACATCTATCCTACATCTATCCTACATCTATCCTACATCTATCCTACATCTATCCTACATCTATCCTACATCTATCCTACATCTATCCTACATCTATCCTACATCTATCCTACATATATCCTACATCTATCCTACATCTATCCTACATCTATTCTACATATCATTATCAACAACTTATAATGCTCCGCTGCTGGGCTCGGTTCTCCTCTCAGGCGAGGGTTAAGGCCATACGTCCCCACGCTGGCCGAGTTGGGGACTGTCAAGACACGTTTTGGTTACGTAATCTAGCAGTCGGATGTTTTTAAGCCACCCGAAGGCCTCCAACAAAGCTTCACGACTGTTATCTTATAGTATCCATTTGTACATAGTAGTTGCCTAAAAAAAAATATATGAATATATTAAGAGCCATATACCCTACATCAATAGAACTTACTTCCACTAAACTAATATGCATCGCTTTGTCAAGGCATTTTAAAACTAATTTAAAATAATCTGCAGACTTTCTTTCACAATATAAACAAAAGAATGCGATTCAATGCTGAACCTCATCCCCGCACAGCTTTAGAGATCGGACTTCTAAAGCTAGCCTTTCAACCACAACAACTCATAAGACTCAACTCAAACGTACTTTCAAACTAAAACTTTAAATTGTTGACAAGCGCGAGACTTTAAAGATAGCGCTGGAAAGATGAGATTGCCCGAGATATGAAAGAGATGAAAGTGCCCGATTGGTCTGAACTGGCACAGAATAGAAAAGAATGGCGCATTCTACTGTCGGAGGCCAAGACACACTTTGGGTCGCTGAGCCAGCGAAGGCTCTTTTAAAGGAGGAAGGAGCTTTTAAAGGCTCCATCCTCACCCATTCTTTCGATGTGGCGAGGCCAGCGAAGTCGGGCAACTTTAAATTCCCAGATAATGTTTGGCACTGTCACAAGACTCTATCTCTTTGTCTCCGCTCTCCATTTTCACCCACAGTTGGTCCCAGAATCTTTCATAAAGACACTCCAATTTTATTAATTTCTATAGATATGACCCTCTGAGCGTAAATAAATTCTCTCTAATCTTAAACCAACAATTCATATTTGAAATATTCTCTCTTCTGGGTATAAAGAATTTGAGAGGGTTTAAATCCTTTAGGTACTCTCAGAAGAGACATTTTATTCCCTCCATATATTCAAACACGGATCAGCGAAGTAATAAATATCGCTGCTAAAGCAAAGTTTCGCTTGCACTGTTCAAATTCCAGAGAGTCCTCCGTCCTTGCCATCTGGGCTTTGATATTGAAACATTCTGATGTAAAAGGGAAAATACTGTGAATTTTTGTCACTGTAAAGTATGTCGATATTAAATGGTTCCATACGGATCTTAATTGGGATAACTGCCGTATCTATACAAAAAAAAAGCGGCCAAGTGTGAGTCGGACTCGCCCATGAAGGGTTCCGTATCAGCAAGTAACATCATATAAAAGTTCTTGTAGTTCGTTGTAACTTTGATCGATGTTTTTATAATAGTGTATTGATTGAATGAAAAGTAAATTGCGGTTTACGATTTATGACGTATCACAAAAAAACTACTTACTAGATCTCGTTCAAACCAATTTTCGTTGGTAGTTTGCATGGTAATGTACAACATATTTTTTTTTGATTTATCACTCTCTTATTTTAGAAGTTACAGGGGGGGGGGACACATTTTTCCACTTTGGAAGTGTCTCTCGCGCAAACTATTCAGTTCAATAAAAAATGATATTAGAAACCTCAACATCATATTCGAACACCTATCCATAGATGAAAAAAAAAATTTTGAGTTTCAGTTCCAAGTATGGGGACCCCTAATTTTTATGGAAGATCTGTAGTAAGTACTTACATAATGAAATAATGTTTTTGTCAGTCTGTCTATCTGTCTGTCAGCCTATTTGTCTGTCTATTTGTTAACGCTAATCTCTGGAACAACTGGATTTTGACGGGATATGCACTAACTGTAAAGGCAGATTAACTACCACGGATAATAACACGGGACTAAGCTAGCAATCTTGTATCACTGGGGACTTTACATACACACATGAAACAAATATTGAGAACATTTAAACTCAGGTGAACAATTTGTGAATCATACAAAATGTTGTGCCATTTGGGGATCGAACGTGCTGACCGCTTAAACCACTGGTCTATTCTCCATCTCTGAGGCTCAGTGGTAGTATATGTGATTACTGTACTTGAGGTCTCGCTTTTGACTCCCATGTCGGACGAAATGTTTGTATGAACCGCAATATTTTTGTTTCGAAGTTTGTGTGTTTTCTATATAAAGGGTTTTTCAACAAGAACTTTGTTTTCTAAAACAAAATAAAACAAAGAATTCATATGAAGATGTTTTAAATTTTTATTGGATTATAAAAAATGAAAAGTGGGCGTTTAAAATACCTTTACCTTCGGGGAAACAGGCGTGTTATTATGTATCTAGCTATAATTCTAATTATAAAATGTACGTTAAGGTCTTCAAAGGAGAAATCCACGAACTAAATACCGTCTTTGAAACTTCTAAAAGAGCAAAAGTAAGTAAGACATTGTCAACAATTTAAAGTTTTAGTATGAAAGTACGTTTGAGGAGTTGTTGTGGTTGAAAGGCTAGCTTTAGAAGTCTGATCTCTAACTGTGCGGGGATGAGGTGCAGCATTGAATCGCATTCTTTTGTTTATATTGTGAAAGAAAGCCTGCTGGGTATTTTAAAACGCCTTGATAAAGTAATGCATATTAGTTTAGTGGAAGTAAGTTCTATTAATGTAGGGTATATATAGGATTTTTAATACATATTTTCCGGGCCCTCATTATATTAGAAGGTTTTTCTTTAGGCAACTACTATGTCAGTACAAATGGATACTATAAGATAACAGTCATGAAGCTTTGATGGAGGCCTTCGGGCGGCTTAAAAACATCCAACTGCTAGATTACGTAACCAAAACGTGTCTTGACAGTCCCCAACTCGGCCAGCGTGGGGACGTATGGCCCCCTCGCCTGAGAGGAGAACCGAGCCTAGCAGCGGAGCATTATAAGTTGTTGATAATGATATAATTTTAGCATTTTAAGATTATAAACTATTGCTTTTGTCGTGTACCTATTAATGATTTAGCTTTAAGTGTTCGGCACGACGCTTTCTAATGCGCCAAATGTTGTGGGTTCAAATGCAGTATAACCGGCACTTGGTGTGATCCACAAATTATTGTACTGTATCTGGATGTTCTTTGCGTCCGTCTCATGTATGTTTGTAAAGTTCCTCACGACACAGAATGTATAATCATAACTTTGGCAGGAATTGTCTTTAAAAAAAAACAAATAATAGATTCAAATACGTAAAAAAATATAAGTATTTTTTTCGTGCAATCAAAATACAAAAATCCTCTAATTGAGTGTGAGTTGGATGCCGTCATGATATTTTAATCTGTGGGATAATCGCCCTACATATGTACATATATAATGACACATTATTTTAAGTTTACCAATTTTAATGAACTGTTACCCGTGAGAACGGTGATAGACGCTGGCGCGGCCGCTGGCGAAAGCTAGTAGTAGATAACAAAACGTTTTGACATATTCTTAACTATATACAGTTTGAGAAACCTCGAAAAAAGTACAAGTATTTTTCTGGCAGGCCTTTTAATATTAGCAATATAATAATAATTATAATTTGTGATAAACAACCCTAAATGATAAGTTGATAGCGAGGCCTAGGCGAGGCTTACTGACGTAACTAGATTAGTTCTGTGCCGTTATTAATAAAAAGGGTTTACGGGGATGGATAGTAACAAATAGGTTTGATAACATTAAACCGAATTGCGAATGAGTTTGGTATCTGCTTCGTAAACAATTAAAGTAGTTTTTTATACTGCCTCGTTGGTCTTGTGGTTGGCGTATGCGGCTGCTGATTAAGAGATTCGATTCCCGGGTCGCACCACAAATATTTGTGTAATCCACAAATATTTGTTTCGGAGTCTGGGTGTTTTCTATGTATAATATGTATGTATTTACAAAAAACAATGTTTATGTATTTGTATCAGTTGTTTTCTACCCATAACACAAGTTTTGCTTAGTTTGGGACTAGATTTCGTTGTGTGTAAGATGTCCGAAATATTTATTATTTATTATTATATTATATTCTGCTTGGGAATGGAGTCGCTTTTTTTAAAATTTAGTCTACCAAAGTGACTCTACTCTGCCTGATGGAAAACATATGTAGAATCCAAGAGCGGTGGTCACTATCCTCATTGTGATTACACACAATGCAGCATGGTTACCCACGTTGGAAAGCATAAGTAGAATCCAGGAGAGGGGACAATGCAGCATATTATGGCGGGATAATGCAGATTGATTGGGCCTCCGGTTTTACACTCACCAACAAAATATGACATATGATAAGCTGTGAAGAAAGCTGTCTCAACGTTCTTTTGTTTCATTGGCTAATGTAACTCAGTCATGTGACCAAAATAAAATATTAGCCAATGAAACAAGATAATAGAGAAATAGAATAGAGAATGAAAAGCGTTTGCAGCTCTGCTAGGAGGGCTGGGCCCACTCTGCTATCTCCTTTGCGAGCATTCATACTATGGTTGCTTTGCTATCAAGGCGAGATAATCGTCACTCCGAGGGCCGTCGAGGTCAAATATTCGTTTTACCCATGCCGGTACCTATGTCCGGATTTAGACTCAGATTAAATGCACTATTTTAATTAACTATTTAAGTAATATAAAGGCCGCTGCATACGTAACGAGATATTACCTCGGACGGGACGTGAACGTGGTTGCCTCGTTATAAACGGGGACGTGATGTAAATGCATACGCACCGTGACTGTGACTCGGATCTAACGTGCTAGTGTTGTGAACAAGGAAATATGGATTTTTCATTTCAAGAATTGGCTTTAATTGCTATTGACGTGCTAAAAATCGTCGGCGACGATATTTAGCTCGTCCCGTGCATGCCACGTTCCCGTCCCGTCCGTGTCTCCGTGAAGTATGCATTTCCTTATACATTTTGAAACGATGTTTGCAAAACTTCCCGTTCCGTCCCGTCCATGTAAAATTCCGTCACGTTTGCAGCGGCCTTAACTAATTAATCTTTGTTTCACAACAGTGTACTAGTTTATATAAAGCGGGAGAGGGCACTGTCTCCTGTAATACAGGTGTAATACCTAGCATGGGAGACAGGGACATCAAATAGTTGTATTGTGTAATAAATGTCAATAAAGATTGTCAAAGATAAAGATTGTCAATGGTTTTGGTCATGCGTCGTGGTCTGGTAAGCTTAGACGAGTTACCAACCCAGCTCCTTTCTGTAGCATAAACGTCTCCTGGGGAATTTACAGGCTGCTTGTAGCGCTTTTGTATCTTCTATGATACTGATTAAACGCAACAAATACAACTTCGCACATAACTCATAAGTCATGAGCCAGGTCGCACTTGTCGATTTTTTTAGTTTAAAATAGTGTCTGAGAATACACCATTACAGAACTCTTTGCTTCAGCCTAAAAATTAAGTTGCATTAATATTTAGGCTGACGGATAAGCATAGTCTACAAATATTACACAGATCACAAAGTAGTAAAAGGCGTGGAATTAATAATACAACCGATCTAAATAAATAACTTAATTATTCAGAATAAATATTCAAATTTTTTCATCATCATCATCATCAACAGCCTTCAACAGTCCACTGCTGGACATAGGCCTCTCCTAGGAGGTTTTAAATAATTTATTGAATCGAATTCATCCGATAAAGTTAATAAAAATAATTTTGCCATTTTCACAAAATACTCACAGACTTAAATTTTAATTTCAACCAAAATTATTATATTATTATATTATTATCGAGTCCCTCGTAATTCAATCAGTAGGTACTTTTTTGTCCAATTTAATACATATTCGTATTTGAAATCGTACCTGGATCACATATGTATATATTTTGCTATGATTATACGATATTGGTGCTTCAAAATAACTTATTAAATAACAAAAATTTCTAGAGCGAACTATAATGAACGTTGTGTATATTAATGTGTAACAAACAAAAAAAAAATTGTAAATTACTTATTTGTCATATTTTTTTCATATCGGCAACGGTAAATTAATATTTACTATTTTACATTAATGACATACCTATATATTTTACATAATAATCCCCAACTTTTTTTTTAAATAAACAACAATTTAAATATAAACAAAACTGTCCCTAACTATGATTGAAAACTTTTTAATTACTTACTTGGCCCTCAAGGACAGCTGACGATCATTGGGACACACATACTTATTGGCTTTATTTTGATAATTCATTGCACGGTTGTAAAAAAAAAGAAAAAATAGTTTTTGGATTTGTTGACGCGGGAAACAGGCGAGTCACGCGCGTTCGCGCCTATTGATACCGTCCAACTGTTGCTTCGCGCGTGGCGGCTCCTAATAATCGATATTATAACAACGCTCTTGTAAACTAACAATATGTTACAAGAGACATAACTTTATCACTGATAAACACAACAATTTAACTACACTAGATACATGCTATTTAGTATACAAAATTTTTACTGCTAATAAATAAACTACAAATTTGTTAAATGAGCATATTTTTTAACAAAAACATATTCTGAGTCAATAGGTCCATTGTCGTCTCAGAGGATTTTCTTTTCAATATTTTTGAAAAAACAATTATGTATATGCTTGAAATTACTGAATGTAATTACAACTATATTGATTTACTTACTTTAAATTGCATTTTAAATGTGGCGGGCGGATGTGACGTTTCAATAAACACAAATAACGTGACATTCAGCCATTGACAAGTTGGCGCAAGTGTGACCAAAACGTTGTGTGTGTGCTGGGAAAGTGTAGGTATAAAATGAAAAATCAAAATTTAAAACTCAAACCAAATTTAATACAAAGAATTAATATAAAAACACCAACGTTTTTCCAGTTTAATCATATAGCATACAAGCGTTATTTATTTTATTGAAATTAATTTAATTTTTGTATTTTATTTATTTTATCTTAACTAAACGTAACTCCGTACTATATTAAAAATATAAGAAAATATTATAATTATAATACAAGTCAACAACCACAGTCATTTCTATTGTCAAATTATAACATTCCTTTTTTTTCAGTGTATTCGAACATGAGCTGAAACATGCTTATAACTCTATCTCTGTCTTCAGTTCTAGTGATGGCCAGTACGTTAATGGCAACGCTATATTTAACGATAAATAAGAGCTACATTCTAAGTGATGTCCAAAACACGTGTTAATTCGTAAATATTAAATCAGTCAATTGATCTTCACCTACCACATTTATAGAATAACTTTGTATACATATTGTTTACATTTTACTTACCACATTTATATAATACCTTTAAACACATTTTTAACTTTTTACGGTGTTTCTTTACTTAATACTCGGGCACTCGGCTAAGGTTTACTGTGGGCTTGATAGTTGTTTACAGTTACTTCTTGAGTCAAAACAAAAGGTTTTTTCTAATTAATATTAGTCGATTGCATAAATTCTAAACCTAATGAGTGTGTACATGTACAGATTTATTTAAAAGTGGTATGATCCAAATTTATTGTTAGGAGGGCCGATGATAGCCTCGAAAGGTTAATGGTGACTGGCAAGATCGAAGGGAAAAGACCCAGAGGCCGCTGCTCGTTGCGTTGGACAGACCAAGTTGGCTCCTTGTTCGGAAGTACGATCCATGCTGCCCGGAACCGACACAAATGGCGAACCGCCATTCACAAAAATTTTAGTGAAGTAACTTAAAAATTAGTGGGGGTCATGACCCTCAGAACTGAGGAGAACGATGCAAGGAGGAGGATCCTAATTTAAATATATTTGTTTGTATGAGGTCAAGAAAACAGTAGATTGTTTTGCTTCAATTTAACGATCATTTATAACACCCGAGGTTCCCCCCACGTGCTTGTCGGTTATCGCGACAAAAGTATCTTATAGTCTTTCTAGGACTCTAGACTAATTGTTTAAGTACCAAATTTCATTCAAATAGGGTTCAATTCTTTTGGTATGAAAGCAAGACGGATATACAGACAGACAGAGTTACTTTCGCATTTAAATATTAAATAAGAATACCTAAAATACAATAATAGTGAGCATTAGATTCTGGACTCTGGGTGTTCTTATGCTCATTCCATGTATGTTTTATAGTCTCCTATGACACAAAAATATTACTAGGAGGTACACGAATTTTCTCTTTTAATAAATAAAAATATGGATTAAAACTTCAATCACTACCTTTGGACTAACTGGGTCTATAAGAAAATATTATTAATAGAAAATATTATTTTTTGTTATTAATTGACAGTCATGCCACAAACATTAGACATAATTTTTAATATACTTTATTTCTAAAGAGAGATAATTTTATATCACTATAATATATACACTAAGGCGATTCACACACTGGCGACGCGAACACGCACGTAGGCGCGGGCAGCCAATCCCGAAGCTGCTAGCAGCACGCGCTCACGCGCCTAAGCGAGTGTTCAATGTGTTGGACCTGGCGTGTTTTCTATACTAATCGATGTACTTGCATACAATATTAAAATCTGCCGCTCCGCGTTACGCGTCGTAGCGCGGTGCAGTGTGTGAATCGCCTAAGTGTTAATGCCTAGCTTATCAACAGGTATTATTTTAATATTCCACTATGAAAATACGACACTTTAAAATTTATTTGAGGGAATTTGTAGAAAGTCAAATGAAATTTAATTTTTTATGGCAAATCGGTCGCACTCGGTCCCGGTTGTCATAAACATCTATGATCGTCGGTTTTTGTAAGTCAGTGCCCTCAAATATAGTGTCAATTTTTTTTAAGCGTATTGGCCGTAACCCCACCGTGGTTTGCAGTGGGGCGGCGTGTTTAAACTGAACCAACTAAAACTGAACTACTAAAAGTAAATAGCTAACATATGCGCGAGAGGAGTCGCATGTAAAATCTTCTATGTAATATTGTCATGAAATAAAAATAGTAATTTGTCTGAGTCCACTTTTTTTAATTTTACTCGTAAAAGAGATGGTCCAAAAAAAAAACAGAATCGATTGGGACTAAATAGGTATCAGTAGCTTCATTATGATGCACAATTTACTCCACCGTAAGCGCAATGCCGAAATCAATGGGGTATATGAGCTATATAGGCTGACAAAGTATGTATGAAAAAAATATGAGTTACTTGTGTTCTTTTCCAGTTTTTACAAAAACAATAATTAATAACGATTAACAACTATAGGATTACTGTAAAAGTTATAACAATCAATTGTGAACTGTACCAATACAAGCATTATTAATATTATTACCTGTTAAATGTTTTTAGTTCAGTATTTCGATAAAACGGCGTCATAAACTAACAACTCTTTGGTTTTCAAGCATGCTATTGTCATTTCTTTCTCTTATCAGTTAAGTTACAAGATCAAATGGTTTTTTTAGTTTTTATTAGTAAAATTACTGTTTTTTTTAATGATGAGTAAACAATAGTATAGTAATCCTGTCATTATAGTCGTTAGTAAATTGCTGATATTGTATAAACTGATAAAAATCACAAGTAACTCATGATTGTTTCTTATACTTTGTCTGATTAATGGCATTGCGCAGTTGGTGGGGTTAATTGTGCAATATAATGAAACTACTGATACCCATTTTTTCCCAATAAATTCTGCATAATATAATCATACATTATGGACCATCTCCTTCAGTGTGGGAGTAACAAATATTTAACAATTAATAGCAATAGCTAATAACGAATAACGTTACCGTTAACTCATACCGAATGTCTTATGTAGGCACATCCCTACCGCACTGAATTTGACATTTCACTTTTTCAGTTGTGATGGCGCACTTGCGAAAGGTGTTTAGTTTAGTGTAACATTTATTTTTATGTTGTGCCGCGAAGTGAAAACTTAGTGATATTAAATGCCGTACCGCAGGCGTTTTTCAGCCAAGATGGCAGATTTCGACGACGAAGTCACTGTCGTCGATGTTTATGATTTAGCTTCGGACATTGGCAAGGAATGTGAGATAATTATCGAAAAATACGGCCCTGACGCCGTTACAGCGCTCCTGCCGAAGGTGATTAATGCGCTAGAGTTGCTTGAGAACCTAGCGGTGAGGAATGAGAAAGAAAATCAGGCGTTGCAGGAACTTACGGCAAAGATTTCTCAGCTAGAGAATGACAAGATTGAGAAGGCAGAATACAGGCAACGCTTTGAGAAGGTAGGTGGTCTAGGTCATTGTTAGGCAAATAAATGTTATTTGTTCGTGTTGTGCACTGTACGTACGAAATGCTCATTATTTCGACACTGCAAATGCATCGGTTCTGTTGTAACAAAACAGTGAACGAACGATGTTATTGCGCGACAAACTATAGCTCACTGTAGTCATTCACACTTATATTGTAATAACTGGCCTGTATTACATCCGTTTTTTTTCTTATAAGTTTTAAATTTCGAATTGGATGTAAACCTTCTTTTGTCTATTGCTATTGGCTCTAGAGGTTGAGTAACATTCTGAATAAAAGCTAAACAAAAAAGTTAGGATCTTGGTTGATTGGTGGGAATATTTTACTGCTAGACATTATCACAATAATGCTAATGATGTAATAACCTTTTACTGAATTATTTGCTTTCATTAAACGGATGTAATTGAGTATATTAGTTTGATGTTTGAACTATCATTATGGTATTATTATGGTGCTTCGTATGCAAATAGTTTATTTGTAACGAGCTCATAGTACGGATTAATTGATATCATAATTGGTATTTTCATGAGAATATTGCTGTTTATTATCAGTTAAATGGTGGCTTATAAGTATTAACTGTGATCCAAGAATAAACAATTACTTAAACTTATTACTATGATAATTTATTATTGTACTCTAGTACACAAAAAGAAATCTGTTTATCTGAACAATTGAAGTTTTAAATAGCATGGGTTATAACTTTTTTTTTTAACTGTTTTTTTTTAATTGTTTCTGTCTATATTGTTTTAATTCCAAAAGCAATTTTTCATAAAGCAACACTTCCTATTTGTAGCAGTATTTTTGTTACAAACATTCTTTGATATAATACCTACTTGATTAGCGCTAATGTGTGTCGGTTATTGCGTTAAAAAGTAGCCTATGAGACTGTGTAGCACATTTAATTTAAATTGGTGTGAACGCACCACACATGGTCAGAGCTACTTTCTCATAATATAAAGTGGGACTATTCAATATACTATCTTTTGTGCTTTAAGCGGGCAACCACCCTTACCATTATGCTAAATACACAAGTGACCGTTGTGTGATGTGTAATTGATGGCCACTTGTGCCACTTCCTATAAGAATTAAAAATCATGTTCTCGAATTGTTAAGTTTTCTTCAGTTGAAATAAGAATTTAGTAATCTATACTATCAACACTATAATTTTAATGAAGGTAACATCTGTCTGTCTGTTTGTATGTTAGCGCCCATAGCTAGACTAATTTCAATGAAATTTGCCATGGAGATACATTGATTCTATAGGAAGGATATTGGTTCTTCATTACCGTGATAATGGGCGTACACACAGGCGGAGTGGCACTTACAAATGTTTATGATAATAAAGTTTCTGCTATCCAGACTAAGTACTTAATGTAAAAAATTTGTTTAAAAATGAATTATACAGATTTTCTTTAGTTTTTTTCATCTTCATCAGCCTATCGCAGTCCACTGCTGGACATAGGCCTCTTCCATTGCACACCACTCTGATCGTTTTTGGGCCTCTCGCATCCAACTTCTGCCAGTCATCCAGCGCAAGTTGTCACTATACCTCGCCTGTGGGAGTTTCTTTACTAGTTTTTTTTTTTGTGGGGCTCAAATTCAAAGAATTCAGTGCTGTAGGTAATAACTACCAGAATCACATAGATAATATTTGCCACATTTGTATCATTCAATATATAATATCAACTTCGAGATGTTTAGTCAACAATTAATTTTGCACTTAAATCAAGGACCTATTACCAAAAGAGGAACTAAATTTTAATTGAAATTTCTTTATCATCATAAAATAAATTTGCAATTTTAAATGTTACAAATAATAAATTTGTTTTATTCTTTATATAGATAGATTAAAATATTATACCCAGTACAAAAGTACGAAGACATCGGTACTGATGACAAGTACTTAGTCATGTGATGTTTTTCAGAAAACATAATGTGTTTTACGTTTCACAAATAACTTGGCATGAACAAGGCCAAGTAAAGGAGAGAGAGAGAGAGAGAGAGAGAGATATCTTAATAAATAAATACATAAATATTTCGGACCTCTTATACAAAACACCATCTAGTCCCAAACTAAGCAGAGCTTGTATTATGGATACTAAACAACTGATATAAATACATAAACGTAATTTTTCTTTTGGAGATACATACTTACAAATTAAAGATAGAAAACACCCAGACTCCGAAACAAATATTTGTGGATCACACAAATATTGGGTCCAACCTGGGAATCGAGACTTCTTGATCATCGGCTGCATACGCTAACCACTAGACCAACAAGACAGTCAGTTAATAATTTATAAGCAACTAGCTTTTCTCTCTCTCTCTTCCCGTTTATATGTCTGTTACAATAAATAGTATATTACATCCTTCCTCAAGAATCTAAGGATCTCCATTGTAAATTGGACCAACTGCTTAATATGACCTCCGAATCACGGAGACGCTCATGGTATCATGCCACTAACGGTCACCCATCCACGTACTGACCCACTCGTCGTTGCTTACCCTCAGTGATTGTTTCTGACTATCCTGGGCAACTTGTCTATGACGCATTGGCGCTGTGATGCGATGATAACGCCTCATAGTGTGGGGTCACCATGCTGCATTGTATGCATTAACCACTACTCAATTTTAATAATTCCAATCAATCAGTTAATTTTATTACTTTGTAAAGATGTAGCAGTATTAGCATAATGTCTGCTTGTTTCAGAAAAATTAGAGTTAAATTATTGCATTGCAATACTTACCCTTAATTATCTTAATTTAAACGTATTGTATGAAACTAGTCCTAAACATTCTTGACAGAATATGACGGACACATCTTTTTGCAACTGGATATTAACGAATCGATTTATTAAACTTATCGTTAATTTATTTTGTAACACTCTATTAACTCAAGTATCGATTACATAAGCTTTTTTTAACGTAGTATAACTTGATAGAAATCTTAGAATTGTGGCACTCCTCTTATTTTGGCATTTAAAATACCTACGTCTAGTTATTCTGATTCTATTGAATTTTGATTATTCGACTTTCATATAACCTCCTTTCTAAGGAGAGGCCAATGTCCAGCAGTGGACTGTTAAAGGCTGTTGATGATGATGACTTTCATATATTTCATTCTAACTGAAATGTTTAATAGCCTTGAGTTGAAGTGGTTTTGCGAATCACTTCGGTATGTGTATGTGCATTAATTTCAATTCAATCACCGTAACGTTTATTTGAACTGAAATCTTGCACTGAAATCTACGCGCTCGCCGTTGTCTATGGGCTACATACAATGATTGTCCATTTTTAGGGTTGCGTCCCTAAAGGGTAAAAATAGGATCCTATTACTAGGACTTCGCTGTCCGTGTCCGTACTTCGGTCTGCCTGTCACCAGGCTGTATTTCATGAACCGTGGCAGCGTCACCTAGTCCCAAGCCTTTTTAAAGAAAATTATGTGGAGGAGGTATGAAATCAATAAATACAAAACTGTTTCCGTTGTTGACTTGTTGACAAACTTGTTCCGTTACTGACTGACTGCCAGAAAATGCACAGCCGAAACTACTGGGCTCAGGGAGCTGAAATGTGGCATGTGTGTTCCTTATGGAGCATTGGCGTGCATTAAGAGAAGGTTTCGGGAAATTCCACCCCTAAGAGGATGAAAAAGGCAGTCAACGTTATACATCAGAATAGCACATAGGCGAAGAAGCTTGCAAAAGCTGGTTTTGCATAGTTTGTTAGAGTATAGTTTATAGGGGGGAAAAGTACAAAAAACTAAAAAAAAAGAACTTTGGTCGTAGTTGGTAGATCACTGAGTGAATATATAATTACAATGAATTAATATATCGTTAATTAGAGAAAGCAAGTTATAATGAAATGTATATACTAATCGTGAATGCTTCAAAGACATGCCATTAATCAATATGAATAATTTCTTGGTCTCTTCTATCGATTATTCAATAAAGCAATTTATTTTCTTAGAATCAGTATTTCCATTAAATAAACTTGTATTCGAATGAATGGAAGTAATGTAACACTGATTCAGTTTCGCTCAAAAGAGGTAAATTTGCCTCTTATTAGAAACATTTTCCTTTGATACTATTAATAGTGTAATGTTATAGCCTTTTCTCGATAAGTAAGCTACCTATCTGATAGTAAAAGATTTGTTCAGTTCCTGAGATTAGGATTGCGCACTTACTCATATAGTGACGAGATTTAGTTGAATGTTCTCAGCTCAATGCTCTTATAAACCTATCTACTGTACTGTCCATGTGTTTGTTAGTGAGAAATCACAAACGGACATAGATCAAATAAGACTCAACAGTAAGGACCTTTAAAATCTTTTCGGATCTCCGGTTCTTCGTCCATCTGATAGTAAAAGATTTGTTCAGTTCCTGAGATTAGGATTGCGCACTTACTCATATAGTGACGAGATTTAGTTGAATGTTCTCAGCTCAATGCTCTTTTAAACCTATCTACTGTACTGTCCATGTGTGTGTTAGTGATAAATTACAAACGGACATAGACCAAATAAGACTCAACAGTAAGGACCTTTAAAATCTTTTCGGATCTCCGGTTCTTCGTCCATCTGATAGTAAAAGATTTGTTTAGTTCCTGAGATTAGGATTGCGCACTTACTCATATAGTGACGAGATTTAGTTGAATTTTCTCAGCTCAAAGCTCTTATAAACCTATCTACTGTACTGTCCATGTGTGTGTTAGTGATAAATCACAAACGGACATAGATCAAATAAGACTCAACAGTAAGGACCTTTAAAATCTTTTCGGATCTCCGGTTCTTCGTCCATCTGATAGTAAAAGATTTGTTTAGTTCCTGAGATTAGGATTGCGCACTTACTCATATAGTGTCGAGACTTAGTTGAATGTTCTCAGCTCAATGCTCTTAGAAACCTATCTACTGTACTGTCCATGTGTGTTTTACACATGTTATAGATAAATTACAATCGGACATAGATCAAATAAGACTCAACAGTAAGGACCTATAAAATCTTTTCGGATCTCCGGTTCTGAACTGAAGACTGAGGTATTTCCACTAAAACCACCCTGACGGACGGTCTCAGACACTGCTCTGAGCTGGACCATGTTATTTCAGTTTCCCTCCAATATTGGCGCTGCGCATAACCAGGCTCTATCCTAGAGGAAGCTACAGAGGTTCAACTCTTGTCTATCATTTCATATATGTATCGCATTTTGTGACTAGACCACCATCCTACCGCCGGCCCCAGAAATGATTATTGCTGCCTAATAATTTGCTAAAGACCTATTTTTTTAGACAGTAGATCAAAATGAAACGACAAAGATGCGTACCTGGAACCTTAGCCAAGTTGAGAGTGTTTCGGGTTTATAATTCTAATATTTCTAAAATCGCTACCGCAGCTATTCTCTTAACCATTGGCTAATATTTTGTTTTGACCACGTGGTGACATCATTGGTACGTCATTTGTTAATTTTCTATCAATGTTTTTTGTAGAATTCAACTTTGTTTAGAGGGAGGAGAGGGGCGCACATACGCATTCCCTAAATTCGTTCTGATCGCCAGATTGCCAGTCCCAATTTGTACAGTTTTTTTTGCCTCAAACCAATCTTTATCTGCAACTGATGATCTATAAAGTATTTCATTTTATGAGTTCGATTTAATGAAATTGAACTACTAGAACTAATATCCCTACAAAACTACAAAATTATAATTTAATAAATCTTGTTCATCAGAAATGAATGAAGATTGTTCGCTCGAATGATCGCATAATTTCCTTTGTTTATAATATCACCAGAACTAGAATATCAATGAAGTGACTAACTAGGTACCAATCTATGAGTCAGATTTTTCTGCAAATGAGATGTATAAATCCATTTGGTGACAGATAAAAATATGGGGTATCCTAATGCCTATTTATCTCGCGGGTGTCGTACGAACAAACTTAGGGAGCAAATGACGGAGGACTAGAGCAATGCAAAGAGAAGGAAAACTTGAAACCAACCGTGTACCCAATCCGTATCCGTTTACCAACAATTTGTCAATCAAGTGTTGTTCAACTTGCGGTTTGAACCTACAACATCCATCGCAGCACGGCGTGGCGACCGTTTACAATACGATCCGTGCAGTCTGTCTATAGAGGATTGTAAAAACTTCCGTTCTTGTCTGTGACTATTAAACAAATAAAAAATAGTTTTAAAAAACTAAACAAACACGCTTTATAACTAAAAAGTAGAAAATAATTTTAATGTAACAAAGCGTGGGGTGCTTTCTCAAAATATTTCAATAACGTCGCCCCACGCTTTTTACATTAAAATTATTTTCTAATTTTTAGTTATAAAGCGTGTTTGTTTAGTTTTATAAAACTATTTTTTAGAAAAAATACTAAGTAATATGCCCAAACTTTTTTTTTTCAAATTTGTGTATTGTCATCGGTCTTCGATAAATCTACAAAGTTTGAACGAAATCTGGCCGTTTAAAGTGGGTCAAAATCACACCCAAAGAAGTCGGTTACAAACATATAGGTGAAACTAATAAAAAGCGTGTAAGTGTAAAAATAAAGGATGTGATTAAAAGTGAAGAACAGTATGTGTTTATGAGACAGTCTGGCGATCGAGTATTGACCGTTCGATCACACTATGATCAGTTTAACTTGAACTTCAAACGCCATTGAGCACATTTTCTGTTTATGAAATTAAGTTTTACATTCTCATCCTTCCGCGTTTTGTGTGATTGATTGCAAAAGGAGTTGTAGTTCGGCTTACTAATAATAATGGTTACATACGAGTACCAATGACGATGCTTAAATTTGGGACTTTGATCCCGGATAGTTTGAATTCGAATAAAAATAAAATTGGAAAAAAAACAAATTAACCCTAAACAAAAACCACCATAGCAGTGTCCGAAAATATAGAATTCTGATACCGGTTTTGTTAAGTTATCCAATATGTGTTATATATCGACCTAATTGTCATAAATAATCCACTACAGGACATAGACCACTCCTAAGAAAGGTTTAAAGAGTGGTGTGCAATGGAGCCTATGCCAGCAGTGGACTACGATAGGCTGATGATGATGATGAAGAAAGGTTTTGGCAATTTGGCTTACTATACCACGCTGGACAGACGTGTTAATATAGGGTTTGTTTGAAGTATTCCTTCTCTTTGCAGAATTCAGTTCCCTCTCTAAGTTAGTTTTTACACCCATTGGATGAATAGAGGTGGTGATAGATCGTAATCTTAATCTGTCAGCACACGGACGTCCGATATACAGGGTCCCGAAATTCAACGTCCAACGGCAAGTGGGGGGTAGGTGACTGTATGACACCTTTATATAAAATATTTTAAAAAATCTTTTTTTTAGATACGAGTATTTTGCTTAAAATGGTGAAAAATTCCGAACTTGACGACATTTTTATCCACCATAACGACAAATCTGCAAGTTTCGGCGACGGGTTTTTTTATTCATAGCGTAGTTAACTGCTCTATTAACCAAAAGTATAATTACCACCAGATACAACACAAAAAAAAGTAAGAAAAAAGTTGTTAGGATTAAACTTCAATTTTATAAAAGAAATCTTTCTTCACCTTAAGTACTTTGACATATCATACTGTAAAAAAAATGTATGGTATATATGGTACTACCTACAACACGTTTATAAGACGTGTTGGTTGGTTATTGGTTTGTTGGTTCTTTCCCTTTTCCTTCTCTTTACACTGCTTTCTTTCTTAAGCGGCCCTTATCCATGGGATAAATAGGGGTGCTGAGACTTCGTCTTCTTAAACCACCGAAACCTGACATATTATCCAAACAAAATACATAGGTACTGCATTGTACTACATTTGAGAACGTATTTTGTGTAGCTTCTGTGATGCATTCCATCTATACCAATAACCATACAATTTAAAATTAACAACTTCTTTCTAAATTCATTTGAAATAATTATAAACGATACTACACCAAAAAACTAAATTTAAAATTTTTGTATGTCAATCCCTTTATCTGTATATTCCGGCTTATCTCTGGAACAGCTAGATCGATTTCGACGGGACTTTCATTGGAGATAGCAGATGACATAAGGAGTAACTTAGGCTAATTTCTTTTTAGACTAGCTTCGTTACGCGGCGTTACCCGCGTCTTACAACAACAGCTTCGGGTGACACGGCGTAGTTCATCTAGTACATACTACAATAAATCTACTAAACCAACTGCCAACGAAAGGGCAATAAGTCTGTGAATACTTTTACTCTACTCCACCACATGCGGGCTTTCACTACCGAAGCTCGCCTTTCACTGTAGCAAATAATCTAAACCAAGTATTAAGTATTTTGAACTAAATGAAGTGTTACCTAACATTGGAATTATATTCTGTTTAATAAGATTGTTGTAAATTACACAGACGGTAACTATTTCCGCTGTATTTTAATAATTGCTATTAGATAGGAAGGGTTCCGCAGTAAGAGTTCCGTACTATCTTTTGTACATTTTGTACCTTTTGCCGTTTATTGTATGGGAGCCGCCTTTATTTATTTGCATCTATTTCTTAGTATTTGTTGTTATAGCGGCAAGAGAAAAATCTTATCGTTTGAAAATTTCAACTAACTATCACGGTTCATGAGATAAATTCTGGTGACAGACGGACTTATTAAGTACAGGGGACGTTTTACCCTTTTGATGATCTAGAGCCAGAGAAAGGAAATAGGTTAATTTTTATCGCGATAAACTGATATAAACGCGGGCGGATCCGCCGGCGAAAGCTTGTTATATATATGTGTATATATTAGTAGGTACTTACTGATATTAGAAAAGCGAAACTAACTTAATCTGTCTGTCTGTTGAGGTTTAACGCATAATATTTCATGAGAATCGGTCGTGCCGTTTCGGAGGAGTTTAATTACAAACACCGTGACACAAGAATTGTATATAAAAGACTAGCTGACCCAGCGAACTTCGTACCGCCCAACTGAAATCCCAGAACTTGATCGCAGTGCCACCTACCAGGTCCAATTGGGAATCTAAACAATTTTCGAACCTACTTGAACACACACAAAAAAATGCATCAGAATTGCTTGAGCCGTTTAGAAAGAGTTTAATTAGCTTCACCTGTATGTTTGTAACCGACTCCTTTTTGACCCACTTTAAGCGGCCAGATTTCGTACAAACTTTGTAGATTTATCGAGGACCGATGGCAATAAACTAATTTCAAAAAAAAACTAAAAAATTTTTTTTTTTTAACAAATTAAGTCTTTTTTAGTCTTTATTTTAAAAATAGTTTTAAAAAACTAAACAAACACGCTTATAAACTAAAAAGTATCAAATTATTTTAAAGTAACAAAGCGTGGGGTGCTTTCTGAAAATATTTCACCAACGTCGCCCTACGCTTTTTACATAAAAAATATTTTCTACTTTTTAGTTTAAAAGTGTGTTTGCTTAGTTTTTTAAAACTATTTTTACTTTATATATACAGGGTGAATTTTTGAGACAAGACAGTAAGGACAGGTACCTTAACGGTTATAGTTACAGGAAAACGCTTTTAGGAGACTATCCATATTTTTTTAAGATATTCTGAACTGTATTTACAGATTTTGGAATGTACAGCCAGCAAGAAAATGGTCATTTTAAACAAAAACTTTTTTTGATGCCAATCGATCCTGTTTCTTATAAGGATCAAAAGTCTCTACTAGACCAACTGAGGTTTGAGTACTAGAAATGTCAGAAATCGCAAAAAACTTTTCTCATAGATTTGTACGGAAATAAATCATTTTAATATGTATTTTAGACGCAGACAAACATAACTTACATTAAGAAATAATAATTTTCTTGGATCGATTTCATTTAAAATACTTGTTAATGCATCTTTCAGCTCATGAATACTATTGTAAATTTTTTTGTGTACCACATGTGACATCCACTGTGACCCGAACTGCCTATTTAAACTGGTGTGGCGGAGCGCCATCTTGCTGAAAATAAACTTTTCGCAATTCTGACAGGAGCCATTCATCCAACTTTGGAGATTCTCTAAAATGACGTTGTTATACACGGCAGAATTAAGAGGAGGTACCTTTATAAAATCCCACCATTAAAACTCGATACTTGTCGCAGTGGATACTTATTCGCGTACCACACCAATGCAAATTCCGTGTTCCTATTATTTACAAAATACGCTTAATATAAAAGATGCCTTAACAAGGATTTTAAATGATATCTATCCAAGAAAATTATCGGCTGCTACTAGCTCAGTACAAAAACGAGTGTATAAGACTTATCTATTCGTTAAAACGACGGTCATTTTAAACAATTTATTTCGTAGATCATCATAAGATATGTTTGTCTGTGTCTAAAATACATATTAAAATGATTTATTTCCGTAAAAATGTGTTGGAAAAGTTTTTTGCGATTTCTGACATTTCTAGTACTCAAAGCTCAGTCGGTCCAGTAGAGACTTTTGATCCTTATAAGAAACAGGATCGATTGGCATCATAAAAAGTTTTTTGTTTAAAATGACCATTTTCTTGCTGGCTGTACATTTTTTCCAAAATCTGTGAATGCAGTTCAGAATATCTTAAAAAATTTTGGATAGTCTCCTAAAAGCGTTTTCCTGTAACTATAACGGTTAAGGTACCTACCCTTACTGTCCCGTCTCAAAAATTCACCCTGTATATAGATTATATTGTAAGTTTAAAGAAGCTTCTTGTACTTATAGTTGCACCACATATAATATTGTGAAAGTGTACATTGTAACAACGTGAACTTTGCTATAGTTCATAAGTTTACTATCGCGTTCCTAGACCGTCGCGTTTGAAAGGGCAAGCTATTATTGTGCCATGCATCTTTAGATAGTATAAAATGGAATCGCTTCCGCTCTGTGTGTGCTTAACCCTAGAAAGATAATCATATTTTGTAGTACGGAAAAGATACTCATGCGTAAAATTGACGCATATGATTTAATTAGCTGCTGGGCGAAGTATATTAATTTATTTGAATAAATCAAATACTATTATATATTTACACATATATTAGAAAAGTAATACTGCAGATAATTTATTTATACTCATTTGTTTATTGAAAAAAAAACAAACGCTTTTAACTTTGCTATAAATCGTCAATTTTTTTTAACACTTACTGTTACATATCAAAACTAAGTTTTACTACAATAATCAGTATTTTCTTTAATACAAAATCAATAACCTAACATATCTACTATGAAGAAAATATACAAAAATCAGTCACAAACACCTTTGTCACACCTCAACGTTTTGCTCACGAGACATAATTTTTTTAAATTTTTCGCAGGACGCATTTGCCTTTCACCTTATTTTGGATTAGCAAAAAGTACAATAAGTACGTTTTTTTACTACTGGCTAATCAATATAGACTTCTGATGTGCTAGGTACTTCATTTGGTAACATATTCGATATATTATCTCTCAAATATCTCTTCAAGATAGGTGCTTCTAAACGTCTACGCATAAACGAAGAAGACAGACCCAAGCTAAGATTTTTCATTTTTTTTGCGATTTAGAGGCTTTTTTCTTTTTTGTTAACGTTATGACAGTATATTTTATATGCGTTTATACGAGCAATGTTTGTCATTCCATACAAGAAAGCCACAGGCCGTCTATTGCAGAGAACACATTTGATCTAGTATGTCTACCCCGGCTTTTGTTTGTCTATACGAGCTTCTTCTGTGTCGCTCTGCACTTCATTTTCACTTTCGTGGTCCGCTACTTTACTGTCGGTAGTCTCACAGGGAAGCTCGTCGTCACTTTACTTAAGAGCTACCTACTCCTACAATGGGGAGAAGAAACTTGGAAAAAGACCATAACTATGGTCTTTATCCAAGTTTCTACTCCCTATTGTATTATATTGTTGCCTATGGATCTAGAAAAACAAAATGAAAATATAAGTTATGATATAAAGTACATAAACACACGAAAAAAAAACTATCGTGTATGTAAGTAAAAATCATAAAAGTCACGTAAAAGATAATCATGCGTCAATTTGACTCACGTGGTCGTTATATTTCAAAATCGGTGACACTTACCTTATTGACAAATATGCCACACGGCAGCTCCCAGCATAGAATGAGATGTCCAAAAAGCACAGTTATGGATTCGCGCTATTTAGAAATAGAGAGCAAAATTTCGAAAACGTATGCGTCAATTTGACGCAGACTATCTTTCTAGGGTTAAGATCTTTTGAACTACTCAACGGATTTTAATACAGTTTTCAGCAACTGATAGATTCAAGGGGAGCGTTTATATGTTAAAAGATATCTATGCGAAGCCCGGTCGGGTTGCCAGCAGAGATTATTACTACATATAAAAAAAAAAGCGGCCAAGTGCGAGTCGGACTCGCCCATGAAGGGTTCCGTATCAGCAAGTAACATCATATAAATGTTTTTGTAGTTCGTTGTAACTTTCATCGATGTTTAATAATAGTGTTTTGATATGATGAAAGGTAAATTGCGTGTTACGATTTATGACGTATTAAAAAAAAACTACTTACTGGATCTCGTTCAAACCAATTTTCATTGGTAGTTTGCATGGTAATGTACAACATATATTTTTTTTAGTTTTATCACTCTCTTATTTTAGAAGTTAGAGGGGGGTTTCAGGGGAGAGACTTTGGAAGTGTCTCTCGCGCAAACCATTCAGTTTAGAAAAAAATGATCATAGAAACCTCAACATAATTTTTGAAGATCTATCCATAGAGGTACACGTATAGGTTTGATGAAAAAAAAAATTTTGAGTTTCAGTTCCAAGTATGGGGACCCCCAAAATGTATTGTTTTTTTTCTATTTTTATGTAAAAATCTTAATGCGGTTCACAGAATACATCGACTGACCAAACAACAGTATAGCTCTAATAGTTTCGGAAATAAATGGCTGTGACATACGGACGGACAGACAGACAGACAGACTTGACGAATCTATAAGGGTTCCGTTTTTTTCCATTTGGCTACGGAACCCTAAAAAATTAAAAACTAAAACCCAACTACAAAGAAACGATGGTGAAAAAGAATGAATCAAGATTTAATCGACATATAGTCGTCACATAATAAGAAGCCCGGTTTGACATTTGTCATCGTGGCGTAACTAATACGATTAATTCGTGTTTTTGAGTGCAATTTTTCAATATCAAGTTAAACTTGATGCTTATTTAAGATATGCGTTGTGGTAGTGTATGGGTAACATAGTAATTAAATAGGATTATGAATTTGATTTTTCAATTTCTTACATGCGGCATGTCAAATGACAAATGTCAAAACGGGCTTCTTATTTTGTGACGACTATAGCACTCGTACTTTTTGACTGCCTCGTTGGTCTAGTGGTTAGCGTAGTAGTAACTGGCATCGGACCTCTGCAACCGTAAGAGAGAACGGAAATTCGAAGATTGAACAAGTTGTCAGTAAAGTTGAGTGCACTAACTTTCGAATAACTATTGCCATAGATGTTCATGACAACCGGGACCGACGAGTTTAGGTGCTCTCCGAGGCACGGGCGTGAATCACCGTCAAACTTCCATACTCCGGGGCTACCATTAGAAATTTCCTAAGAAATACCCTAAAACACTTTTTGGCCCGACCCGGGATTTGAACCCGAGACCTCTTGATTAGCAGTCACATACGCTAACCACTAGACTATTGAAGTAATATATTTAGTTATTACATTTTAATTCACATACCTTATAATATAACTAAATTCTTTTATACGCTAGTCAGAACTTTTCGTACAATGCGTTGCGTTGTCTCAGACAAACGTTGCGTTGTCAAGCAGACTCACAACGCACTGTCTGTGTGAGACATTTTACAAAGAGATATGTTTGGCGCAGATGTAACTTGCTATGAATAAAAGCATTATAAGTTCTCTTAAACCGGTATAGATACTTTCATTTTTATGTCTAGGTATTGAGGCTGCACTTATTGAACTAGATATTCTACTACTATTATGCTATACTATAACTACTTCTATTATGTATATTATTTGATCTTAATGTTACCGCTGTTTTCTGCTGTTGCAATATGAATAAATATAATTATAATTAACAAATAAATTAATAATACTACACTAATACTTTAAATTATATTAGTATATAAATAATTAAACAATACCTAGTACATGAATTGTGGAGGTGCGAACGCTTTACGGTAGATTTAAAGCCTTACGCAGAGACCCCCTTTGTCAAAGAATAAACCTTATACGAATAATATAATAATAAGGCAAATGCCTAAGGGCCACAGCACACTAGCTACTTTTAGCATCGGCGATCGGCGATTTTGCAACTGCATCGATGCTGCATCGCGTTTTAGCGACTTCCTGCGATCGATTGCGGTATCAAAATCACGCGTCATGTTGCATCATTCGCGAGTTTCTGCGTTCGAACGCGGTATCTGAAACGCACGTTTCAGCGACTAATCAGATGCCTGGATCGCGTCGGCTGTAGTGTTGTCTATAATTTTCCGACGCCAAATCGATGCTACCGGAATCCGAATGTGTGCGGAGAGTAGCGTTAAGCTGCTGTGTCGCGCTTCTAAAAAGCGACTCAATTTCCGCGTTTGTCGTTTTTAAGTGTGCGGTGTGGAGCGTTCAGCCGCTTTTCTACTGCGTGGAGTATTGTGTTCAATTCCAACAAGGGACAAAACTGTGTGATTCACAAATAGTTTTTCTGAGTCTGGGTGTTCTTTATGTATGTTCGTAAAGTCTCCGCGACTCAGTATGTACATATATTGTCTTGTCACGAATTATTGAAAAAATAACTTTTTTTTTACCAAACGATTCTTTATATGTTGCAAGCACCGTCTAGGATTTCAGTTTTCAAAATTTCGCTTCCTGTAGTGTAAAATGAAGAATGGCGCGCTCTAACTGTAAAGTTCGAAGTGTAAAATATCTGTAAACGATTTACTTAGATATCATTTAATGACCATTATCATCATCGTCATCATATCAGCCCGTTGCAGTCCAATACTGGATATAGGCTTCTCCCAAGGCATATCACACAGCCCGCTCTACTGCTTTTTGTATCAAAGAATGAACGTTTTTATAGAAATGCCTCACTTTCCAGTACGCATTTTTGTTAGAAACAAAAAATAGGTAATCTAGCGAGTGAAACCATGGGCAATTGCTAGTAAATAAATATTTTAGTAGCACTTAACCTCAATGAATTTATGAGTTCAGACTGACATTTAGAGATGTAAAATGGGTCGCAAAGTAATATTTAGATTTAGCTTTTCACTTCCTATCGTTTTAGTGTTGTGGTTGGTTTCTTTTTTAAGTCTTGTGGTTGAACTTCTGTTTTAAATAGACGTCTCCGAATATGCGCTATAACATGTACTTCGTGCTCCACTTACCACCAATCAAATTGAAATTTGATAGATAGCAAATACAGTTTCTTATTCTATTTGTCTATTCAGAATTCTTCAGGTACATCTTATCTATTTCCAATCTCCATTTTGAGACCCACATTCGACGATAATTACTGGTTCTTTGGCATAAGTATGTAAATAGTCCTGTGTGAAGACAACTGAAATTATATTTATATCACTACATATTATAAAGCAAAGTCCTCTGCCGTGTCTGTCCGAAATTTTTTATAAATTTCTGCACTGATTTTAATCATGCTGTTTTCAGTAATGGATAGATTGATTCTTAAGGAAGATTTTAGTATAAAATACTAGCTATTGCTCGCGGCTCCGCCCGCATGTATGTCGGTTATCGCGGTGGAAAGTATCATATGTCCTTTGCCAAGTTCAGTTCTATCTTTATACCAAATTTCATCAAAATCGGTTCAGTGGTTTAGGCGTGAAAGCGTAACAGACAGACAGAGTTACTTTCGCATTTATAATATTAGTTAGTAGGGATATTATGTCAAGTTTAAGATGTTTTTTACACAACTATATCTACTCGTGTATTGCCGGGGCAGGTGGCTAGTTCATTATAAAAAACACACTGTAGGTATAATATATCAATTTTGATTAAAAAAATGTAACAATTTTTTTAGTCTAAATATCTATTTTAGTAAAGTCAAAATAGAAATCGATTATAGTAAAGCATCTTCGATTCACACATAGTAATATTGACTTGATTATACCGATATTTATTTATTATTAATAGACCTCCGACAAGGAATACTAGCATGTAGGGTCATGCTAGTTAGGGTTCCGTAGCCAAATGGCAAAAAAGGAACCCTTATAGATTCGTCAAGTCTGTCTGTCTGTCTGTCTGTCTGTCTGTCCGTCCGTCCGTATGTAACAGCCATTTATTTCCGAAACTATAAGAGCTATACTGTTGAAATTTGGTCAGTCGATGTATTCTGTGAACCGCATTAAGATTTTTACATAAAAATAGAAAAAAAAGCAATACATTTTGGGGGTCCCCATACTTGGAACTGAAACTCAAAAATTTTTTTTTCATCAAACCTATACGTGGATATACCTATCTATGGATAGGCGTTCAAAAATGATGTTGAGGTTTCTAATATCATTTTTTTCTAAACTGAATAGTTTGCGCGAGGGACACTTCCAAAGTGGAAAAATGTGTCCCCCCCCACCTCTAACTTCTAAACTAAGAGAGGGATAAAACTAAAAAAAATATATGGACCAAGAGCCCAGAGCTGCCAGACCTACGTCATTAGTGCAAAGCTGAAATTTTCAGGATTATTAGTACAATGTCTTGTTAAGATGTATGTGTACCCATTAGCTTGAAAGCGGGGCCGTTTCTGAGATAGCGCGAAGTACAGATGGATAAAAATCTTACTTACCTACGTTAAAGGTACAAAGCTAGTATTTACATATTTTTTCAAGAATATTATTTAAAATTAAAATTCATTACTGCCAGACACTTTCCTTGGGCCATTACTTCTGCCAGACGTCTTGAAAGTTGTGAAAAAATTAGGTAAACTACGTTATAGTAGCAAACCTAAATTTTATACCATTATCTAAGGTACTATTTTAAGACCCTTTGTATGCGGCCGAAGGGCCTATCACCCCCACAGACATATATTTGTAGTAATTAGGAAGCTGAGGTATATCATCTTTGGTATTATTTCAAGAATATAATTGTAAAATATTAAATGGTTTTTACACGCTTTTTGGATTGGTCATACAAAGGGTCTTAAAATAGTACCTTAGATAATATGTATAAAATTTAGGTTTGCTACTATAACGTAGTTTACCTAATTTTTTCACAACTTTCAAGACGTCTGGCAGAAGTAATGGCCCACGGAAAGTGTCTGGCAGTAATGAATTTTAATTTTAAATAATATTCTTGAAAAAATATGTAAATACTAGCTTTGCACCTTTAACGTAGGTAAGTAATATTTTTATCTATCTGTACTTCGCGCTATCTCAGAAACGGCCCCGCTTTCAAGCTGATGGGTACACATACATCTTAACAAGACATTGTACTAATAATCCTGAAAATTTCAGCTTTGCACTAATGACGTAGGTCTGGCGGCTCTGGGCTCTTGCTTACTTGCTGATACGGAACCCTTCATGGGCGAGTCCGACTCGCACTTGGCCGCTTTTTTATATTTTTAACAAACATTTATAAAACGTGCTTCCTCAATTATGGTCCCAAACAGCTTATGTAGATTATGGAAAAAAAGCAACAAAATTAGCAAAAAAATAAAAATAAATTTAGTAAAAATTAGTAAAGCGGCAGTCCCATTAGCACAACTTACATACACATTTACGTACATAAACATAATAATCGTAACAATATAATTAACTAAACTTATAATAATAGTATATTTTCTAATCAGAATTAATTGTTTATCGATCAATCAGCTTCAAACTGGTAGATACATTATCACTAGATATGATTTACTAGTAGGCGTTGTTTCAATTTTTAACAAAACTATCAGTATTGAGGTATTGATTTCATTGTGACTGTGTTTGTAATGTAATTGTATGACGTAGAAATAGCGTGTATGTAATCTGTGTAATACTCAAGGATATAACCTACCGCGTGAACGAATATTACCTACCGAAAATACAGGTTAGATTTCAGACTGTTCGATACACAGAGCAAAACAGGCACGTTGATCGGAGGGGAGTAGATCTAACGCCTTTTTTGATACAAAAGAGACACACACATGTACATGTCACTATGAACTCACACATCAAAATTATAACAATAAACTCGAAATTTTACACAGACAAACACATTCTGTGTCATGCACAGGCCCATTTGGGCTTAGACAGTGAATGTTTTTATGTCTGTGTGAAATTTTTGCCGTGTTTTGTTTGTGAGTTTGTGAGAAAGATTGAAAGCCTCATGATACAGAAGCATCATCATATTGTGGCTCGCTATACTATATTGTCTGCATTTGCTGTGAGCATAGTGACCACTACTCTTGGATTCTACATGTGCTTACCATCAGGCGGAGTAGAGTCACTTTGGTGTGGTCACTTACTTGGTGTGGGTACTTACGTGGTACTTATCTCTTAAAAGAAAATATTAAACATTGACCTAATTTTAATTACGCAATTCACATTCGAAACATCTAACCACCAAAAAAAAATTAAACTTATAAAACATGTATTCATGCAATACATGCTTCGGATTTGACTGCCGCAGATTCGTACTGTATAAAGTATTGTTGTATCTATCTTAATCTCATCAATTTGCATAAGAATTTTTATAAGGCACTCACTGTTGCAAATGTTGCAATGGACCAATGTCCTTGAACTCATCTTTCACTGGTTTTATTACTGCTTCTGTAATTATTAACGGATATTATTATTTAAATACTTCAAATAGAGGTTTTGCCCTTTAAAAATAATTGCAGTTATTATGTATTTACGCCATATTTTGCTAGAAATTGAAAATTGTCTGTGACAATTCTTATAAGTATGTGAAAAGTTCGATGCAACTCAACTACTGACCCACCTTAGTTGTTAATATGTCATAATCTCTAGTATATCTGATCAAATGGTTATTAGAAATTCGTGTTTGATTCTTAGGTAATTTCACATTTTTCCATTTAAGTGTGTCTCCAATATCAGAAAAAACATGCAGCTAAACGACCTTGGCTTTTCAGAACTACACTCTCACTTTAAGGTGAGAATTATTTATTTTCCAATACAAATCCTTCTTACATTTCATTTACATTCAACTTCTTCCTACTTTTGTTACGTCTGAAAACGAAGAAAGAATGCAAAAAGTAGTCTATAATTTGCGACATTGCGATTCCAAAAGCATTGGATATAGGGCATATACTTGATAATGATTCTCACCCTTGCATATAGACATTACAGATTCTATATTGACATTTGAAACATAATCTTGAGAAGTAGGAATTGCCATTGTATTTTAAAAGGATAAAAGTGAGGAACATTGAATTTTTATAAAATTATTACAACCACTCCCGACCTCAGAAAAATTCAATTTGCGAACCTTTTATTCCGTAGCAAATCGAAAATAAAGTCGCTGTATAAATTTCTACGGACGCCTGGATCTCAACCTTTGTGGCTTATTTATTTTTGAATATGTATTCAATACACGTCCTATACGACACATCTTTTTCATACATACATTATCATGTATATATAACATTTGAGAATAAGCAACAAACGTAATATACCTTAACACGAATATACGAACAGATTCTAGTACTCGAACTAGTGCGCAAGGCGAGACCTGATCCGGAAATGTTCGTTTATTCACTTGAGCTCAGCAGTACATTCAATACAATTCAGATAGTATAGATTTAAATCTCAGTGCACATCAGTGGTGTTTTCAGACTAAACAAATAAGTAACAATATTGAGTAAAGTACTTATTGGTCAAGAATGTTATACTAAGGAGTGCCGCAGATCTCTGACCCTAGCCAAGTTGCATCACGTTTATCGTTTTCTATTCTATATTCCATTCTATATCTCTATTCTCTTGTTTCATTAACTAATGTCACTCAGTCACGTGATCAAAAGCTTGGCTAGGGGGGCTGATTTCCCCACCGCAAAAACATTTATATATGAAACTAATAGCCGACCCCAAATAAATTTGGGAATTACAAAGGCTTGAAACATAACTTCTCTTTGGAACATCTATCTGTATTAGTCTCGCTAAAACTCGAGAACGGCTAAAACGATTTGGCTAATTTTGGTCTTGAATTATTTGTGGAAGTCCAGAGAAAGTTTAAAAGGTAAATATATAAAAATGAATTGCATTTTTTTCTATGAATTATGGATTCCTTTTGTTTAAGTTTATTTTATACAAAAGTTTAGGTCTTCTATTTATGTATTGAGGCAGTACGAAGTCTGCCGGGTCAGCTAGTAATGGATAAAATGAGACTACGCGACTAGCGCTTGTTGAGACTAATATAGACGCTGTCTGGTAGCCGGTATATTTTCTGTGGGCGTGGCGAGATCCACGCTGTGTACTAGAGCGTAGAATGTGGCGTCCTTGCGACGTGACGTGGTCTGCAAAATTCGGTTACAGCTAAATTGCTTTTTAAATTGTGAATAACGTTAAAAAGTTTCAAGATCTTATTCGATACTAGATTTCGTCCGTGACTTCGATCACATGACTTTATTTATCTATATTCTTTTTGTTATGTCTTTTCTGTCTTAACGAATTAGACAGTTACTATCGGGCTTTGATCAAACCTTTTTATTTCTATATATTTTATTTACCGAAAAGAAAGTTTCACATCTATTTTAATCTTCAAAGTATCTTTTGCTGATGCCCGACATGTATATTTACGTGTTAAAGTCAGTGTTAATGTTGTGGAGTACTAACTCGTTTTAATGTTTATTTAAAGTAAAGATCTTTTACTAAAACTGTAATCCAAAAACTACTTTTGTAAATCGTAAACATACAAATATCGTAGTTTTTTGAAATTTACTTTTCTAATTTTAATCTGTAAGAGAACATAAAACTGAACAAGGAAAAGTAAGTAACGTACCGAAGGCTCAACTAAGGATGGTCCCTCCTACTTCTGATAGGAACACTCAAAGATCAGTGACACTAGTGACTCTTTGATTTAAAGCTGTTACCCACTTAGTGTAAAGTGACCCCCGTTAATCCTCATCAAATAAAATATCTGTTGTTATTATTACAAAATTTCCGGAGTAATAGTTAATCAGCCTCTTGAATTTGAGTTGATACAATATTGGAATGTCATCAGTTCTTGTAAAAGGATAAAATGATCAAGATATAGTCGGCTCTCTTTGATATTTAGTACTAGTATTATTATTTACTTATGTGTGAATGTTGGAAGTTGAGATGCTTCTTCGTAATTGGTCCATTCTGCATACATAATTAAATGTACCTAATTAAAAATATATGTACTAATCTGTCATTATTATACTCTCAATTGTTGGCACCTAATGGAACTTGATGAGGTGCATTATTGGAAATGAACTCGGAGGTGCGGGTGGGTTTGGTGTTGGCAATGATTTTTTTCTGTCCATGGAAAATTCCATATGTTCGGGATGGGGCCTGGAGATCTGTCACACAGGGGTAACCCTAGTATAGACTAGTCTTTCACAAAGGGACCCTTAGATATGTAATAATTTATAGGCAAAATTGTATTATATGGGCGATTCTCTGTAACCTCGTAATCGGCTGTCCTGACCGATTTTTTCAAAACGTTATTAAATAATTTAAAAAAAAACCACTCCTAATGAAACTCTAATACCGAAACTTTACGGACCCTTTGTTTTTAGAACCATAACTATTTTCAGTTTTTTTCTAGACGTGATAGAAGCTCTAAAAATACAGTCCCCTGGCTGTCCCCATCACTGTATTTCCACCTAGAAATGAGATTTACGAAGAAGTGAGTGATAAATGATGTATTTGGAAGTCAATATCATAAAGAAGAATAATTTAACTATATTATTTTCGTAAAACAAGGTTTTATTACGTATTTTATTTAATTAGTAGACTCCTGTAAACTTTGTCCCTAGAATTTTTATACAGTCCCCTGCCAAATATTTAAATTCATAATTAAAAACAACTATCATATTTACGATATTTTATTTAAGTCACACGAAACGTAATTGCTTTGAAGTTAGCAACCTTGCCGAATGCGGCGTTGATATGCCATTTTGTTTAGTGTCAGAGCGTCATTTGTGAGGTGAACAAGCGTTTGTATCGCTACCATGCACAGTCCTCTGGTAAGTCATAACATGTATTTTAATTAATTTAATAATATCCAAATAAAGATTATTGTTGCATTATTAATGTCTCAATTGAACGGTACATTCTTAAAAAACTATTTTACATCAGTTTTGTAAATATTGTGAAATTTAGCCGAAAAGCACAGTCCCCTGGCAACAGTCCCCTGTCTGAAATTGCAGCAGGGGACTGTTTTACACAACAGGGGACTGTGTATTTTGCGTATTGGTTATTGTATTGTTTATGTAAATTCATCCGCTAGTTTGTTTGACGTAAAAGCGACGGGGTGTTATAAGTTTGACGGGTCTGTGTGTGTGTGAGTGTGTGTGTGTGTGTGTGTGTGTGTGTGTGTGTGTGTGTGGCAGTGTGTGGCATTGTAGCTCCCGAACGGATGAACCGATTTTGATTTTGTTTTTTTTTATTTCAAAGATGAATTAGTCGGGAGTGTTCTTTGTTATGATTGATAAAAATCGGTCCAAGATGGCCACTGCCACAAAATGGCTGAATATATTTTTTTTAACAACTACCCAATATGGATACCAAATGAAAGGTCTTGAATAGTAGAATAATGTACTCAATACTGAAAAGAGATGAGGAAAGGAGGCAGGCTTGGCATTATTTTTATCATTTATGAACTTAAATGAATTTTCCACAGGCTAATCGAATGCACGTGATACTTATGACTCCTACAAAAAAAAAAGTTATCCCGAGAGGAATTACTACAGAAAAAGAGAGAAGCAGAAAGATTGTTACCAAAAAGAAAAAATGACCCCCTTTAAGAGAAAAAATTAGAGAAAAGGAGAATTTGAAGTACCAAAAGAAAAAGGTTTGCGGAAGTTAGTAAAGGATATGACACGTATACTGAGCCAAAAGAATAACACTGAAAAGCATCACTAACACTATTGTACGAGAAAATACGCCGTTATCAGACCTAGAAGCAGATACTCCGCCTTCAAGACCCGCCAGTCCAGTTCCAGTGCAAATATCTCCAGCTCGAAGCCCAGCATTATCCAGTGCTAGTCTACAGCAAAGAAAAAAAGAAGCCAAATAGCGACGACAGAAGTTTAACAGGGAAATAAATGAAAATTTCGCACGCTTAGAGAAAAAACTTGAGAAGTACAAAAAAAAACGAGATTAGAAAGAAAAAACAAAAAGAACGTTGAAGATACGCCTAAGACAAAGATGTTAAAAATGTTAGACGAGCTAGACCAAAGAAAAGAAGTAGTCAAGAAAGCGTTGTTTGGCGACGTTATTAGTAAGCAGTTAAAAGAAAATGATTCCACATTTAAATGTACCAAAGAGAGACAAATCTTAAAAAAAGTTGTAACTGGAAGTGTTTTTCAAAAGTACAAGCACTGGATACCTAAAAAAATAAAGTCGTTGTCTAGACCCGGAAAAAAATCTAATCTCATTGGCTTAGAAGTACCTAAAGCTAAACGATGTAAAACACCTGATAGTTATAAAGAAAGTTGTTTTTTCTGTTCACTTTTCATAAAGAAATTTTATTTACTATTGATGCGAAAATATTTAATAAAAAGAATAAACAATTGATTAATGTAATATGACTTTTTTCTAAAGTACAACAGTCCTCTGTCTCACTTAACAGTCCCCTGTCATGATTTTTTGGAAAATCGCTAATAACTTGGAAAATATAAATAGTTTCAGTGGGCCTCTTTATATACTTAAATAATAGTTTATTATCTTCGAAAAGGAACACGGTTTTTTAGCAAATGTTAAAAAAAATTGCCAGGACAGCATTTGTATGGGACCTGTACGAGCTTACAGAGAAATGCCCATATAGTGTTTGTTTGTATCTAGTGTAGTTGTGCCATATCTTATTTTGCGGAGAGAAATAAATAAAATTATTACTTATTACTATTATTATTATTATCAGTGACTTATTAGAATACTCATCTCATATGATCTGGGGGTATACAAGTACGCGAGTTACTTGATGGAAAGTGCCCACCGTCTACCATGAACGGAACTCCTGAGTCGCAAGCGTTTTGCTGCCTTTTGTGACTTAAGTGTACTCTTTACTTGTAGATTTAGAAATATCGCTATATTGAGGTAGGATGAATACAATTCAATATTTTATCTTTTAGTATAGAATTCTCTGTAATATTTTGACTGTATTTGTTTTTTCATTTGCCGTGTAAACACTTGTCGTCAGCTCACAAATATGAAGATTTGCTTAGTCGGTGGCTATTTCTTGCTGTAAAATAACTTGAGTAAACATTGAAGAATATAACCGTGGTCTTTCATTATGACCTTGTAGAAGTGAAGGCTGATTTACTCCATACATATCTCAATGAAATTGTCTCTGGGCCCAGTTGCTTATGAGAGCAAATCGTTGCGATATCGTTGCGATCACCTGATACTGTGCATGTTACTTGACAACTATTTCATGTAGCTTATATAACTGCGGTGATTAATTATGATTTGTTGGCACAGTAGGGCTTGCCGGCTTATACTGACTTTCGTGTAGAAAATGCAGAACGATGTATTATGAAAATGGGATCTAGTAATTGGCAGCGGCTTCGTTCTTGTAATTGTTTCATATTTCTCATGTATTGTTTGTATTCCCTTTATTTATTAAAAAAAAAGCGGCCAAGTGCGAGTCGGACTCGCCCATGAAGGGTTCCGTATCAGCAAGTAACATCATATAAAAGTTCTTGTAGTTCGTTGTAACTTTCATAGATGTTTTTATACTAGTGTATTGATTGGATGAAAGGTAAATTGCGTGTTACGATTTATGACGTATTAAAAAAAACTACTCACTTGATCTCGTTCAAACCAATTTTCGTTGGTAGTTTACATAGTAATGTACAACATATATTTTTTTTAGTTTTATCACTCTATTATTTTAGAAGTTAGAGGGGGGGGGGGGACACACATTTTTCCACTTTGGAAGTGTCTCTCGCGCAAACTATTCAGTTTAGAAAAAAATGATATTAGAAACCTCAACATCATTTTTGAACACCTGTCCATAGATACCCCGCACGTATAGGTTTGATGAAAAAAAAATTTTTCAGTTTCAGTTCCAAGTATTGGGACCCCCAAAATGTATTGTTTTTTTTCTATTTTTATGTAAAAATCTTAATGCGGTTTACAGAATACATCGACTGACCAAATTTCAACAGTATAGCTCTTATAGTTTCGGAAATAATTGGCTGTGACATACGGACGGACAGACAGACAGACAGACAGACAGACTTGACGAATCTATAAGGGTTCCGTTTTTTGCCATTTGGCTACGGAACCCTAAAAAGTACTTCTCATGTACCAACTTAACAATGAAAATGACTTCTTATAGACCAATGCTAGTTATGGGCAGCGGCTTCGCTTTCGCGTGTGTTTTTAACTTTGAAAGTTAGGAATTTTCTGACAACTGTTCATCCCACATTCTTAAGGGAGTAAAATTTGTGCAATTTCTTATACTTAAATACCTCCTTTTTATTACAATAACTATGGAAGTAATACGATCTTACTATACTTACCTTACGTGGGAAAAAATGTTAGTCTTGAACTTTATTTCCTGCCAGTAATATATTAACTCGTAGAAAATTATACTCATATTTACATAATACCGTATTTCTTTTAATTTACTTGTACAAAGTTAATTCATTGTGAATTCTCCAAAGGACAACACTAGCAACTTCTTACTAATAAAAACATAATTCTCCTAACAAGTTCCTTGTGTGAATTTTTTAACTTAGTCGATTGAGGAGTCTGATAAAACATATCCTTCAATTTGTTATTGAAAATAGGTTTTATTTTTTACGCTATGTTTAAATTTGCATATAAAAATACAAATTCAAAATTTTAATATGAAAAGAAACTTTCGATAACTGAGGTCGTTTGTTAGGTAGTTTTTTTTCGTTTTATGAGAATACCAAAGTGACTATTCTACCTGATGGAAAGTATGATAAGAAGAGAGAAAGAGTAGTTACCATACTTATTGCGGATGCAGTCAATGCAGCATGGTGACCCTCATTATGGCGGCCTACTGAGATGCTTCTAAATCATTGGGCCTCTGGCATTGCCCTCACCAACGAAACAGCCTCAATGCTGCATACTGTATACTCACAATGAGGATGGTTACCTCTACTCTTGGTTTCTTACTCATGCTTTCCATCAGGCAGAGTAGTCATTTGGGTAGGCACTGAATACAAAAATAATCTGCGTTTGCTTTTACAATGAGGAACGTGATGGTGAAGGTGAAGTAATTCTACTCATGCTTTCCACCAGACAGAAAAGGTAGAATCATTTAGGCAGGTCTTTTTTAAAGACAACTCTCGCATTAGGAATATAAATCCTGTATCGCGGGGGACCTAACAAACATACATGAAACATGATACCCCATGTAGGATTTGAACCTATAACACTTGGCGTCGTAGAAGCTACATGTAGCGTCTATAAAACAGAAAAAAAACAAGGATATTCTTTTAGGCGTGAAAAAGCATCTCACTTAGCCGCCATAGTGTGGGGCGGCATCGCTACACTGCCTGCATTCACAGACAATGTGGCAGCACACCCACTCCTGGATTCTGCTCATGCTTTCCATCAGGCAGAGTAGAGTCACTTTGGCAGGCATCAAAAATTAAAAAAAAAACTCCGAACGACGTTTGCTTCCTAGCATGTATATACGTAGGTATTTCCTAAATATTCGGTCATCTATTATATGCTTAGCGACAAGGCCGTTGGTTTGTGTAAGGCATTACACATTTTACTACACCCGTCTGTTACAACTTATTTAAATATGCTTTACGTAACAACAGCTGATCGCAATCGCTCTGTGTAGGGTGTGGTCACTCCTAAGACTATTATCAGTTATGCTTGGTTAAGATGGAAAATGATATGTTAACCATCCAAGAAGCTGTTCAAATCGTGTTAAAAATAGTCAAAAAATTTATTTTAGAAAGAAAATGATTAAAAAGCTTTAAACCCGACTTCAAAATCTATATAAGTAAACTAGCTGATACCCGCGGCTCCGCTCGCGTTTTAGAGGTATCAAAAATTGATGTTGGCCGATTCTCAGACCTACTGAATATGCATATAAAGTTTCATAAAGATCGGTCAAGCCGTTTCGGAGGAGTATGGCAACGAAAACTGTGACACGAGAATTTTATATATTAGACAAGCTGATGCCCGCGGCTCCGCTCAGAGGTGTGAAAAATAGATGTTGGCCGATTCTCAGACCTACTGAATATGCATATAAAGTTTCATAAAGATCGGTCAAGCCGTTTCGGAGGAGTATGGCAACGAAAACTGTGACACGAGAATTTTATATATTAGATAAAATTGATGTATCAGTTTGTAATATCAAATGTACGGTTACAAAAAAGTGTATATACCTGTACACGGTAGGTACGTATATTAAAAAGCAATTTCTAAAATTTTTGTCTGTGTGTTCCGTCTAATCTCTGGAACCACTGTATCGATTTTCACGGGACTTTCACTATCAGTTAGCTTATGATTTAGGGGTAACTTTTATGATTTAGCCACGTTACTCGTGATTTACAATAATAACGGCTCAACAAGTATTATATTATATAGCCTTAGCCACCCGGGTCATTATTACGAATCTATTGACACCTCATTCATTAAAATGGGTTCAGTATTTTAAGCCTTATAGTTGAACACACAAACAATATAAATATACTGTTGAAACTATTATGATACCTTTCGATTTCATCGTAGTCGGCTGAAAAAGATACTTCTAGCACAAGGAATACTCTTAAATTTCTTCCAACATACATGAAACGGAGATACAAAACAGAGAACAATTTATGGGATCACACAAAGGGTTGTTCGATATTGGCATCGGACCTAAAGCTCAGCGTAAGTAGTAAGCGACCAGTATTATAGGAACAGTTCTACTCAGTTTTTACCTAAAATCTTTCTCAATAGATCACAGACATCTTAAGACACGGCACGCACGGATTGAACGGATTTGCCTTGCTCATAAATGCCGGCGTTCGGTGCGGGCGGCGCGGATAGTAGACGCAGCACTATGTGAGATCATACAAAGCAAAATAAAAGCCGTTGCGTTCAGTGCGTCCGGCGCGGGCCAATGGACGCGCACCTTAACATAAATATTACACAAAAGAAATACAGATATAACCTGCATGTATTGAATAGCACTAGGTGGGCGTTTTACTAGCCTGATATGATATTGTATTTATCTTAGATGTAGTTCATGAGGCGTTTAGTCATTTCTATGTGAATTATAGACTACCTTTCGCTCGCGGCTCCACCCGCGTGAATGTTGGTTATCTGTGTATCAAATTTTATTTAAACCGTTTTAGTAGTTTAGACATGAAATTTATAATTTATTGATATTATTCAACCTGGCGGAGAATACCTGGATGGGCTAATAATCAATACCTTTGGTGAAATAGTGTTGTGTAATAGCGTCATGTCAATTGATCTAGAGTTGGATGAATTTCGGTATAGAGATATATTGGTTCTTGGAGAAAAACATAAGCTTTTGTCGCTTTAACCGACATATATGCATGCGGAACCGCAAAGTTTAAAAATAAATACAGTATTAGAAAACAACACTGTACAACTCACCTTTCTAATACTATACAACCGATATTGATGAAATTTTTACTCAGATAATTACGATAAATAAAATAAAAAACGCCATGATACGGGTCACCATGCTGCATTGCTTACCCTCACAGTGACGATGGTGACCGGCATCGGCATGAGTGGAATCCTACTCCTGGATTCCACTCATGCCTTCCATCAGGCAGAGTAGACTTTTGGAGTAAAAGTTATAAATATAATAAATACAACACGTTCCAACTAAGTCGACAAATAATAAATGTACATGTTGATTAAACCTTTTCTTTAGCGAAACCTTAAAATAATGTTTTTACATCCGTGCGAAGCGGGGGCGGATCGTTTCATTTCCTGAGAAAAAAAAAATACTCCCGACAACTCGTAACAAATGAAGCAAAGAAAATGAAAAGAGGTACAAAAGTATAATCCCTTGGAAATCCGCTCAATTTTATATTTTAATAAGGTTATTTATTAAATATAAATAAATATTTCGGACATCTTACACACCACGCCGTGCAACTAGTCAAAAACTAAGCAGAGCTTATATTGGTAACTGATATAAATACATAAACAACATTTTTTTTCTAATTACATACATACTATACATAGAAAACATCCAAACTCCGAAACAAATGTTTGTGAATCACACAAACATTTGGTCCGACCAGTGAATCGAACCCGAAGCCTCAATCACAGCAGTCGCATACGCTCCCACTGCGCCACTAATTTAGTAGACTAATTAATTAAACTGATACTTTATGTAATACATTTTAAAATTGATGATAGTAGGTATAGTCCTAACCGATTTCGGCCAACATTAACGGCCGGTCTCATCGTAGACTAGCCAACTACTCAGAAGATTTAGTACACAAGTGTTGCACAAACACAGGCATTCTCTGTTCACTCACTTTCATAATCCGTTAGGCCATTATCCGAACGGTGAATATATCAGGCGCAGGACCAACGGCTTTACCTGCTCTGCGGGGCTCAGGTCTTTTAATATTTCAGATACACTGGCTTGCCTTAGCACGTCTCTGCCGTAGTTAATAAGCCTTACCAGTACTCAAAATTTTGTTCTCCCGAAAATTCTAGGGACACTAAAGGCGGCAGCACATTTGTAGTTTTTGTACAATTTTATTATATTTAAAAAAGATCTGTAACTACATTATGGAGTTTCTTGCCAGTTAATGTCCTCAAGAATTGATGATGATATTTTGGAAACGCGCAGCTGGCGTAAATAATGTAAAGTTTGGAAAGTGGCTAAAAACGGTTACTTTATACTAGATAAAAACTTTCAGATTTGATTTGAACGAGATCCGTTTGACTAAAACGGGTAACTAAAAAGGTGCAAATCTACTTCGATAAAACGGCAAAAACTATTCATAAATAAATAATATTTACAAGTAAATACGTAATGTATAACTTCCTGATTTCGGTTGTTTTAAAATTCACTCAGTTCAAGGTCTCCAAAGTCAACACTCTTTATATAACATCACCATAGGCAAGTATTACTAAAGAACAAAATATATTACCATTCATTACATAGTATGTTGTTAATGTAATCCTAATGTTAATGTAGCAAATTAAGAAACATAATTGTTTGTACAGAAACGACGCGATTTTGGTGTCCTTGACTTGGTTCTTGAATTGTCTTATTGTAACTCGTATTATTAATTACTTAGTAATTTTTTTCCTGTTTTTGCAAACATTTTAGAATTGGTAGCGTTATATTATATAGTCTCAAATGTACCTCGATGATGACCTTTCCAATTCGTTAAGATTGTTTCATTTCAAACAGAGCATTTCTTGAGATTAGCGTGTTCACTCTAACAAACAAAATCTTCAGCTTCATAATAGTGGCAGTATCACACTTTGTACAAGGGAGTTTGATGCAAAATTCGGCTACATAGGCCATCTCCGGACGCATCAGCGCCAAGCTCTATAAGTGGTCGAAGTGGTCACCATGGCCGAAATCGGTCGGATTATGTACCGAAGTATGAAGCCTCCGGTCACGCACTCACCAACGAAAACAGTTCGAATGTTGTTTTTTTTAGTTTGGTCTTTTATGAGAGTGTAGTACCGCCCTGACTAAGCCGGCCTGTGCTGCAATGCTGTAACATGGTTCTACTATCGTTGTTTTTTGTCTATTCGGAAATCCCCCCGAATACTACCATTTAGTTGTTATGTCCGACTCGAACTGGGCGCCGTCTCAGGAAGCCGGGGTACCATGTGTACCCTAGAAAAGTAATCCCTAGAACCCCGATCCTGACATATATATCCGGCAATGGTAGATAGTAACAGAATTGACTTCACAGTCAAATTGTTGTAATCAAGAAAAAATATACTCCTCAAGGGAGTTCCCTTGAGGAGTATATTTTTTCTTGATTTCATCCTCTGTCCGGTGTCCTGTCACAAAGTGGCTTGAAGGAAGCACGTTGAGCTCATTATCTGCGGTAGTCGTCCCATGATTTACAATGTCGGACACTTTTATGTCGAAAGGTCAACGAGTTCGTTGACCTTTCGACACATTGTTCGAAAAGTAATCCCTAGAACCCCGATCCTGACATATATATCCGGCAATGGTAGATAGTAACAGAATTGACTTCACAGTCAAATTGTTGTAATCAAGAAAAAATATACTCCTCAAGGGAGTTCCCTTGAGGAGTATTTTTCTATGTCGAAAGGTCAACGAACTCGTTGACCTTTCGACATAAAAGTGTCCGACATTGTAAATCATGGGACGACTACCGCAGATAATGAGCTCAACCTGCTTCCTTCAAGCCACTTTAGAGGCGAACATTAATTACGTAAGCACCACCATTGTTCACACTTCAAACTATTATGAAGTTTAGATACAAGATGACTAGCTTTTCCTCGCGCCTCCACCTGCGTGTATATCAGTTGTCGCGAATAAATGTAGCCTATGTCCTTCTCCAAGATACAATCTACATATGAAATTCTCGTGTCACAATGTTCGTTCCCATACTCCTCCGAAACGGCTGTACCGATTTGTATGAAATTTTGTGTGTATATCGGGTAGGTCTGAGAATTGGCTAACACCTATTTTTCATACCCATGGGACGCAAGCGGAGCCGCGGGCATCAGCTAGTAATTATATAATATAATAAAATTCATAAGAATCATAAGTGGGTAGTTGAAAGCTCAACATCAAGTTTAAAAGCTCTTATAAATATTTTAAAATAAAAATAGAATAAACATATTTTAATATAAATTTAATTAATAAAATAAATTCTCAACAATAAATACCTGCTAGTCAGTGTTATATCCATAGTAAAAACTAAGTATTCAATTTTGAAACATAAAAACTAAACACAACAACACAATGAGCACTCTACAGGAACTACAGGATTGTTTTGTGAAGAGGATGGCAAACTTTGAAGCAGAACTCCTGAAGAAGGCCTCAAATGCTGCTAGTTTGGCTGGTCTCGCAGAGGAGTTTGCTGTATTTAAGACTCTCATCTTAGAGACCTTAAAGTCCTTCCAAAGCCAGATGAAGGTGCTTGCGAATGAGGTGGACAACATGGAAACCCGCAGCCGCCGCAAGATACTCCTGATACATGGTGTCGCAGAGGAGAAGAATGAGAACACATCCCAGGTCGTCGCAGAGGTAGCAGCAAGTAAGCTAGGTATTGACTCATTTACTTCTGATGGTATAAGCCGCTGTCACAGGATGGGTCGACAGTCTACGGTTGAAAAACCACGACCCATCCTTGTAAAATTTAGGGCAGTAGCAGTGCGGGACCGTGTCTGGGCATCTAAGACCAAACTTAGGGGCACTGGTGTGACACTCTCCGAGTTCCTGACCCGATCACGACACTCTGCTTTCATGGCAGCACGTGAGGAATTCGGGATCACAAAGTGTTGGACCAAAGAAGGTACAGTTTATGTTATGGGTCCCGACGGTTCACGCCATCGTATAACTTGTGTGGCAGATCTCGACCAGATAAGGCCAGTGGTTGCAGAAAAGCCAACTGTGACCAAAACTCAAGCTGCAAAACCGAAGAGGGCTGCTGCCGGTTCAAAAAAATGAATGTTTGCGATGTGGTGTTCTTTTACATACATTTAATGTATTGTTACACTGTCTGGGTGAATTTCACGTGAGAAACAGTCCAAATATATATTTCTCACCAACATCTTATGGTATGGAACATGGTAATCATCAAACAATTCTGTTCTACCTCACTAAACCGGCCCTAAACATTATTTTGTTGATTTACCTCTGTTTATGTATATTTATAATAGCTGTCAAGTGTCAAAAGTCAAATTGCGTTCCAGACCGCACATTTATCTGCAACACTATTGTTCCGCATTCATTAGTTGTAAGTTTGAAACGAAGGCTTTTGAACGGGAGGTGCGCCCAGAAGATTGTGACTCAATTTTTCTTCTTTTGGTTTTTGTTTTGTATTCTTTTGTTTTTTTTTATAGTATTACTTTTTTAGTTAATATCTTCTAGTAATTCCTAAATATCAAACACACGACTGGCGGGTGGATCAAAAATTTTAAGTTTTTTTTTTTTTTTTTTATTAGTATTGCTATTTATATATTATTATTATTTATTGAATATTATTGTTCTATTAGCTTATTTATATATTGTTAAGTCAACTTCATGTCTGACTTGGACAATAATGACGATGACAGTTTTTACTCGATAAACAGTCTTGATTCTAGTTATGTTAGTATACCCTCACTCCGTGAGAATCTTCAGTACCAATTTTCGGATGCTCCGCGGAATTTTAATGTAGTCCATATCAATGCCCAGAGTATTCCAGCTCATTTCCCTGATATGCTGGCGACCTTCGATTGCAAAAACATTCACGCCATTTTAGTTTCGGAGACATGGTTAAAACCGTGCCTACCTTCTACAGCATATACTCTTCCTGGTTTTAATCTGATAAGGAATGATCGTGCGATTGGTGGTGGGGGTGGTGTTGGCATATATCTGCGTCAGCATATTCCCTACACCATTGTAAATATGTCGTCACAGCCCCCATCACCGGACGGCGGTGAGCACCTTTTTTTGGAACTAGAGTTTAACCATTCGAAGATTTTACTTGGTGTTTACTATTCTCCCTCTTTACGTACTAATTACTTTTCCTCTTTTGAACAATTACTAGAAAACTTATCTCCCTCTTATAGCCACACATTAATAATGGGCGATTTCAATACTTGCTTGATGAAAAATGACCATCGCTCTTCCTCACTACGCAGAATAGTCGACAGTAACAACTTATCACTCTTAACACTTGATGCCACGCATCACTTTCCTAACTGCACTCCCTCTCTTCTTGATCTTATCCTAGTCTCTTCTACTGATCATGTCATCAACCATGGCCAGTATTCCGCTGACGCTTTTTCTTATCATGACCTGATATTTCTCTCTTATGCTGTCCGTCCACCCAAGGCAAAGCCGAGAATTCTTGTGCAGCGTAATTTTAGCGCGATGAATCTTACAAGACTTAAGGAGGATGCGCGAAACATCAACTGGAATAATTTGTTAAATTCGCAGTGTGTTAATGACAAAGTCCAAATATTCACAGATAACTTGATACAGCTTTATAACGTCCACGCGCCCTTGCGATTGATAAAACTTAAACATTTACCAGCTCCATGGCTTACTGACGAGATACGCAGCATTATGTCCAGGAAATGTGTAGCGAAAAGCAAATACAAGCGTCGACCAACTGATGCCAACCTGGAAAAATATGTGTACCTGAGAAATCTCTGCAATAAGATGTGTAGAAACGCACAACGCCAACATATCCACTCTTCAGTAGAAAACGGAGATCCAGCAAAAGTCTGGAAATTTCTAAGAACATTGGGAGTTGGTAAGTCTCGCCAAGAGCCTATTTCTAAAAATTTCAAAATTGACTTACTCAATAAACATTTCTCTGCCTCTTCTGACATTAGTGACAGTACTAAAGCTAATACTCTTAGATATATTTCTACTACCCCAACTCCCAACTATCCACCTCTCGTCTTTGATCAATTGTCCGCTTGTGATGTTAGGAAGACCATTATGACGATTTCATCCAACGCAATGGGAAGTGACAGCATCAGCCGAAATATGATTATTCCTATCCTTGACGAAATTCTACATATCTTATGCAACATCTTTAATCACTCCGTTACAAACGGTGTCTTTCCATCTGCATGGAAAGATGCCCAAATAATCCCTCTTCCAAAAAAAGCTAAACCCTCTTCTTTTACTGACTATCGACCCATATCCATTTTACCTTTTCTATCTAAAGTACTCGAACGCCTCATCCACTCTCAACTGTCTAACTTCCTCTCCAAAAATTCTCTACTGAATCCCTTCCAATCCGGATTTCGTCCTGGCCATAGCACTACTTCTGCGCTGGTACATATAACAGACAGCATCAGACTAGGCATGGATAGTGGAAAGATCACAGTACTCACCTTACTTGATTTTAGTAATGCCTTCAATACTGTGGATTTTCACATTCTGCTTGGCATACTACGGTCTCTTAACATATCTCCAAGGACAATTGATTGGTTTCATAGTTACCTGTCTGGTCGCCGGCAACGAATTTGCATTGATGACTCCATGTCCTCTTGGTGCAGCATTTCTGCTGGTGTACCACAGGGTGGCGTTCTATCTCCTTTACTCTTCGCTGTTTTTATAAACTCAATCTCTAAGCAACTAAGTTCCTTCTACCACCTTTATGCAGATGATTTACAAATATATACACAAGCTCCAATTAACTTGTTATCGGATGCATTCAACATAATTAATGCTGACCTTCAACGCATCGGCGAATGGAGTTATAACTATGGACTTAAGATTAATCCTATAAAGACACAGGTATGTGTTATTGGCAGCCACAGACTCATCTCAAAAGTTAACTGGACTCAGCTGCCTCAAATTCAGTTCGGTGGCACAACTCTTGAGATCAGCACTACTGTAAAAAATTTGGGGATCTACATAGACAATACCTTATCATGGGGTTCACAGATGCAAGAGGTCAGTCGTAGGATATTTGCTTCAGCCGGATCTCTTCGAAGACTACGCAACTTCCTTCCAACTGCAACTAGGGCTGCGCTTGCACAAGCACTTCTCCTCCCAATTCTCGACTATGCCGATGTCAGCTATCTGAATCTCACTGAAGCCCAACTCGATAAGCTTGAGCGACTACAAAATGTCTGTATACGATTCGTATTTGGTTTACGAAAATACGATCACGTCTCTGAATTCCGTCAACTTCTCAAGTGGCTTCCAATTCGCTCTCGCCGGAATACTCATATCCTTATTTTCCTCTATAACATTTTGTTCAATCCTAAAACCCCTTTCTACCTCAAAGAACGATTCAAGTTCCTTAATGACACACATGAAAAATGTCTGCGGTCATCCGTAAGTTTACAACTGGAGATGCCACTGCATTCCACCAAATTTTATGACCAATCTTTCACCGTTGAAGCTGTGCGATTATGGAATGCACTGCCGCTTAACATCAGGCAGGCGAAAACATTAAATAGATTCAAGAAAATGGTACAGGAATTTTATTCACCTTAATTGAGTCCGACACGATTGAGGGTGAAACGAAACTGTTTCTCTTATTCTATTTTTATTCATTTAAGTATGTATCTATATATGTATATTTACTGTTATAGTATGTATTTATGTATGTATGTATGTATATGTAAGTATATTTATTGTAATAGGTATACATCTTATATGTAAGTAAAAATTGTAAATGTTTGTAGATAATATAATATATGTAGTATATGTAATATGGTATAGTACATAATAATAAGCAAATAATAGGTTCAAAAATGCATATTCAACTACTACTGTCTCTCTACAACATTTGATCCATCCTAAGGTTGCCTGGAAGAAATTGCTTCTAGCAATAAGGCCGCCCTTTGTACACTCTATATTTAATCAATGTGTTCCTTTTTTTTTGTAACCCTGTAATTTTGTGTGCAAATAAAGAGTTATCTATCTATCTATCTATCTATCTAAAATCAGGTCAGTGAGTTAGCCATGAAATCGTAAAAGATGGACATATGTGATGAGAGTTACTTTCCAATTTATAATCATGTAGTATGGATTAATGTAGTAGGTGATCATCCTCTGTCCGGTGTCCTGTCACCAGACCAGAACATGATAATAATAATATAATAATAATAAGAACTTTATTTGAAAGACACAACATACAGCATATAGACAAAAAAACAAATCTCCAAACACAGTAGAAAGAGACAACAGTTGACAATATTTATGAGGCTTGTAACATTTGCTAATGTCAAATATGTCAATTTGATAGAAAATGACGTGGCAATTGATAATTTTACTTTTAAGGTTTATGATGGGTATTAGCACTTGCATACATTATATTATGATGTTTTGACTATTCCGCGATAGCCAATAAACATACGGATAGAAGTTAGTACAACATAATTCTAATTGATTTTCTAATAAAACATCCAGGACTTAATACATTTATACTAGTCAGTCTCAAAAAGATATCTGTCTGCTCGGTGGCACAGTGACTACTGTAGTGCTGGTCTCGGGTTCGATTTCCAGGTCCGACCATATGTTTGTATGAGCTACAGTTATTTATTTCGAAGTTTTTTTTATTTTTTATTATTATAGTTCACACAACTGATGTTGAATCACAAAAACACAACTAACATGACTACATAAATATACTGATTGACATCTACTGGATGTGAATCCTGCATGCATATTAATAGTAAGACAATAATAACAAATCACACATTCCACTTAAATAATACTATGTGAAACCAAGTATCTTAAACAGTTCATTTGAAATATAATATAAAATTTAGGTGTTTTGTATGTATAATATAATATAATATTTTAAAAAATAGTATTCTTGCATTCAGTCTAGCTTTCATAGTACAAAAGACCGAAATAGACAAATCTGACTTTAAATGACGCCATCAAACAAAATTCTATAAAAAATTCGGAAATAAAACAAATCATTCCACGCTGACAGCACATTTATATCTCTCTCTTGTTATGACAAGAAAAATGTCACTAGGTAAGTACCCTCTCGGTACTAAGTCTGTACATACCCTCGTCAATATTTAATGTCACTCTATAAAAGTATTTATGAAGGCGTAGGCTTCTGTTATGCGTGAAATGAATTCCGCAATGTAAAAAATTTGTAGATGAAGGCTTACTTTATTCTTCTCACGATATCTTTTAATGAAATAAAAATTATTGGTAGTAGGTAGATGCCTGCCTTGTTGGTCTAGTGGTTAGCGTATTCGGCTGCTGTTAAAGAGGTCTCGGGTTCGATTCCCGGGTCGGACCAAATATTATTTGTGATTCAGATATATTTGTTTCGGTGTCTGGGTGTTTTCTATGTACATTATGTATGCATGTACAAAAGAAAAGTATGTTTATGTATTTATATCAGTTGTCTAGTACCCATAATACAAGCTCTGCTCAGCTTGACTAGATGATGCTGTGTGTCAGATGTCTGAAATATGTCTGATTTTAATACAAATGGGTCAGCTCGACTGGGACGATACTACCCTCACGGATTCCACTCGAGTCACTTTCGTAGGCTTAAATATGAAAAAAAAAAACGTTTACGGTTATACTGCATACACAAATCCTCGTCGAATTCGTCGCTAGACAGGAAAAACTCCAAAAAATTGCGGTACTTTAATCTTAAATTCGATTAAGCCAATTAATTAATATTCAAATTTGTCGCCGGTTATCAGTTTACGGTAGAATATTTGATTGCCATTTATCCCCTGTTTACTCTCCCAGCCATTAACGAACTAGGTCACAGCTGAACACTTTCCCAGCTCACGGAATGTCATAATTACTGTCGTTTCCAAGAGGGATTTTCATTAGGTTAAGATGGAAAAGTTCTTAAGTAACGTGGCTGACACTTAGTAAAATTATCCCCTTGAATAAAAGTATACAAACTGTTGTATTTTACAGATTTTTTTTCTGCTAAACTTGTCACTCGAAATAACAATTTTCTTCAATTTACTCGATAATATTTTTTCTGGCTATAAGCTTCTTATTGGGTTTAACGTCAAAAGCAAATAAAAAAAAAACTTCCATTAACCATTTATAACATGAGTTAGGATGGCATTCAAAGGGCTCGAAATAAGTCTTTTCACATAAAAACACAACATGGAAGTACTCATAACATAAAGTACTACCGAAAATGGCCTATACAAAGGTCAAGACTGTTACCCTTGTTGATGTTTTATGGCGAATTTACTGAAACCAGTATTTTATGCTTGCTTTTGCAAAGACGTGTATGCTTATAATTCATTCCATGTACGAAGTTGGAATTTATTTCAGATTGTACTCGTATTCGGGCATACCTGACATTTATTATGTTTTTTTTTACGAATGTGTTTTCGGTAGAAATATGATATGTCTTTCATTAGTCTAAGATACGTTTACGTGATCAGCCTTCCAAATATTTGCGAAATAGGAGCAGCGAGATAATTGACTTAAATAAATAAATATTTCGGACGAATTACACACAACATCATCTAGTCCCAAATTAAGCAGAGCTTGTGCTATGGGTACTAGACAACTGATAATAATACATAAAAACATAGTTTTTTTTTGTAAATACATACATATTATACATAGAAAACATCCAGACTCCGAAAAAAATATTTGTGAATTACACAAATAATATTTGGTCCGACCCGGGAATCGAACCCGAGACCTCATGATCAACAGCCGCATACGCATACCACTAGACCAACAAGGCAGTCAAACTTATTGATACATAAAAGACTTATTTGAGAATATAGTCTCAATAATACTCGTACAGTACCTTAAATGGACTATGCAACATGAAACTCATTTCAATTTTGGTTCCTTCCTTTGAACTTCGTTCAAAACAATTGTAAGCGTTCAACTTTTTGGTTGTGTACTATTCCTAGTACTACGTTACTGAGAAGCACAATAGCATCCCTAAAGCTATTTGAACAGGTCAGTGTTCCCCAAACATTTAATTTATTGCCTAGACGTGCTGGAGCTCCGGGGCATCTGTTACAATTAGCCAGCACCGAGCAGAATTGAATATGCATGAATGAATACTACAGATGCGTCGTGGTTAGCACATCGCACCACAAGCGCTGAACCTCGCCGGTTTGCGTTGGTTTTAACCGACTGTTGGCTATATTTTACAGGTACGTTTGTACTGTATTTAGCATTTGTGGAAATATTAATTGTTTGGTGTTCTCTCTTGCGCCTGTAATTTGAGCAGAATTATTTGTTAGTTTCGTCTCAGGAGTGTTCTGAACTTCTGAGGCTTAACACGATTCCAATATTCGAAGATTTTTTATTTAACTCCGTTGGTTTCAGTAATATTTGTGGTCGAAATATAAGTGAAACCTTTCTCAGAGATTAGCGTCACGTGTCTACGTGAAGCAAAAAGTAATTTGGCTTAAGTTTTTGAGGACAGCCCGAGTAATATTATTTATGACCGTTATGAAGTTTTAAGCGTAGACAAAATGATAAAGTTTAAAATTACTTTAATTATTACTGAAATAAACTTTTCCAAATAAAGTGTTATTTACTAAAAGGTTAATTACATAAAAGACGTAACTTGCCCATATGTCTTTTTACTCTCGAGAGCGTGCGTGTGGAATATGAATTAATAGTTCATTACGCTCTGTCGATAAATAATAAAAAACGTAACAATATTGTTTTTACATCAAACCTGTTAGAATTATTACGAAGTCATAATCAAAGCATGCACATAAAGAATGTGGATATATTGAAATACATACATCTCAAGAAGCTCGGTCACGTAAACTGAAACAATGATTCAGTATTCCGTTCAGATGAATTGATGTTTCAGTAGCTTAGAATAATACTGAATTAGGGATGTTGAAACAAAATATTAGCCTATAAGACCAGATAATAGTCACGTTAGCAAGCATGGAAAAAGATCCGACGTGAAACACTATAACCCGGGTATAACCGGTTCGAAACGTCCAAAGTAGAAGGGATCGTAACCTTTTTAATTTTATAGCGTGGAAGTCCCTTTTACAGGAAAGTACATGTGTATGTGCAAAAGTCGCGAAAGTCTAAAAACATTACTTACAACTTGGTTGGGAATCTGGTCTAAAATGGTGCCGGGTGGTGCATGGGTCTTCATTTATGGCTTTTGTGCCACTATTATTGATGTTTATTGAATAGTAGCATTTCCTCGCCTTGTTTGCTGGTATTAGTTAGGATAGATGCAGATTTGCAATTTTTTATTATCTTTTTAAATCATAGAGCAATTCGGAAGGTAGCAGCCACATGCAGGCGTGTTTCTCGGGGTCTATGCGATACACTGTTATGTCATTGTGTGTGTGTGTGAAAAACTCTAGGGTTAATCCCGTCTGGTAGGCCTGCCCGTGTTGTTCCTTGTACATTTCATTTATTTATATACGTTATTTTTTTAAATTCTGGATAATGCCTGGCTTGCATAAAAGGACCGAGAGAGATCAATTCTGTCACGAACACAATATTTGTATAGGTTTGTTTGTCTGAAGGTTTGAGTTTGTGTTTAACTTAAACCTTCTTAGAGTGCTTTGTTCAGTGTTATCGGGGTTTGTGTGTATTCTGCCCTGCCCTTTAAATTCGCATAACTCTGTGAACGTATTCGCTGAAAGGTGATAATTATTGCCATAACCGACAAATCTTGTAAATCAATGTTTTCAAAGATACTGACAACTAGTTTAATTTTCAAATTCAGTTCGCTTTGTGTTCTATTGCTAGACGTTCCCTGGAGTTCTGATAACCGATTGAACTAGGAACCGACCCTAAATATTGGGAATAGACTAGAAAAATACATATATGTAGATGACCAGGTCCAAACCTTCTAAAATCTCCCAAATCTTGCGCGACCGTTCAAAATTTTTCACTTGGGTAGTTTCAGGTTTGATTTCCTACTATTCTATAAAAAAATGGTAAATTATTTACAAGTATGTACAATTCACATTAGATATGAATAATAAGATTAAACGACAGTTAATAAAAATACATTTTGTAACTAATCTTTTCAAATTATGATTGATTATTTGAATCAAATTGAATGATTAAATCATTGGATAAAACATGGCAATATGAATCATTGTTAGAGTAACATAATGACGTCGGCTTGAATAGCGAAAACACGGTTCGGCTTATCCTTCCTGTGCGGAGCAGGTAATAACTGGAACTCCACTATCACCTCACGTGTTACCATTGTCATCCTGGATCCTTAAGCTGGTCGTGAAAAAGCATCTTACCTCTGTATTTTCCCATCAACTTCCAAAATACCTTCTAAAATGTCGAAGTTCACTTTAGGAATATGGAGTCAAAATTATGTATGTCCGGCAAAATTCCAATATTCTTGGCCAAAGTACCAATATGGCCGTCTATGATTTATAGTACGACGGGCTTGGAGATAGTTCAAATGTTCGATTTAGTGACCGCACGACATACGATAAATATTCTTGATAATTTAGACCGGGTATTGTGGTCTAGCCTAAAATTATAAGGGGACATTCCTCTGTAGACAGAATTGAATGAAGATACTAGTTTCATTATTTTCAATATATATATATATATATATATATATATAAAAAGTGTAATTAAATACATATCTCTAAATATATAAAATTCTCGGGTCACAATGTTAGATTCAATACTACTCCGAAACGGATTCTTATGAAATTTTGTATTCAGTAAATCTAAGAATAAGACGTCAACTACTTTTAATTCCCCTAAAAATGAATCGAAACGAGACTGTCTGTCTGTTACGACTTAACTATTAAACGGATTTAGAAGAAACTATTAAACGGATTTAGAAGAAATTTATATAGAAGATTCTTTGATTCTTAAATCGTAGGCAACAATTTATCGCGATATACATTCAGATGAAATCGCGGGTCAAAACCTAGTTTTAATATATTGATTCTGGTTAGTTACACTCTTTAAAACTCATGGATGCCATGCAATCTTTGATTTGTTCAATGTCACTGTTATTACAACATTTTTTTTTTTACCGCCCGCGTGTAGTAGTAGTAGTAGCCTATGTCCTTTTTTAGGCTCTAGTATAGATTGTTCACTACAATATGAGGGCTTTCGAAATAATCTTAAGTATCCAGAATTTCTTATCGAAATTTAGGGTCGAATGCTTTACAACTGTAAAGTGAGGGTTTTGCTAGTAAATTGAATCTGACGTCATTTATAGACGTCTTGGTTTTGGGAGCGTCTGTCTGTTACGCCCTTATCGAGTTTAGCACCATTGTATTATTCACGACCTAATGTAGCTTAGATTTTCCATTAAATATATACCTACGGAAATAAGAAATAAAGTCAGCCTTTGATTGTCGGAGAAACAACTAAAAAAAGACCAAGTGCGTGTCAGGCTCGCATAGAATAGGGTTCCTCAGTCACCCATAATGGTAGGTGGATTTAAAATCGTATCCAATAGATAATTGTCATGTTTACTAATAAATGCGTTAATTTTGTAAATAGTTTTCAAGTTAGGCCTCTATAAAGCTTACTTACTAAGTCATCTAAGCCGTTATAAAATTCCTTTAAAGTTCATAATATAAACTACCATCATAAATTTTCCCAGATTTTTCGTGTCAGCCGTCAACAGAGAGGGAGAGGGGACGCCCTGTTTTTATAAAAAAAAAGGTTCTTTAAAGTTGAATACTTCGCAAACGGATAACTAAATCAAAAAATCCTTTTAATCTGTGCTCCGCTTTGTTACACTCGTTTTTGGTTGTATTTTTTAACCTGCTTCAAAAAAAATGAGGAGGTTCTCAATTCGTCGGAATCTTTTTTTTTTTATGTATGTTTAGCGATAATTTCGTCGTTTATGAACCGATTTCAAAAAATCTTTTTGCATTGGAATGGGCGTAGGTGGTCCCATCTTCACCATATTGTGATCTTATGATGGGATCCCAAGGAAATCGAGGGCAACTCTTAAATTTTATAGGGACAAATTATGTGTTTTATGTATTTTCTAAAGATAGTCAAGTATTTGCGTCTGGTAATCATTATATTATGATGATGAGCTGATGATGGAAGGTACGACTCTTTAAATTTTAGGAACTTTGGCTAATTATTTAAACTACTTTCGTTCCGCGGCGTCTTGCGATTTACAACAATAACCGCGGAACTTATCTAGTCAAAAATTTTTTTTTTATATGTTTGTTATGTTTTAACTCAATTCGCTCTGTTTTTTCCAAAATTGAATTCAAGTTGCTTTCAAAAAAATCTACTAGAGACAAACATAAAACTTTATTATAGAGAAAACCGTGATAGTTTGCATAATCACTGCTTTTGAGGGGCGTGTTTGGAACTGGCGTGTTGCGGCATAAGATGGGCGCTGTTTTGCATTTTTGGTAAGGGGACAAGTTAAAGGGCACCCTTTGTCATGTATTTTTACGGGAGTTCCACCCTTAGAAGGGTTAACGAAGGCATTGAATTGCAAATTTGCACGTAGGTAGTAAGTTTCTATAATTTGCTGTCTGGCATGTGGTTATGTTATAGTTATGTGGTGCTAGTGGTTAGCGACACTAAATGAATTTAGAATCCCACAATAAAAATATTTATATGAAAAGCATGATCATTTGATTTGTATGTGGTTGTGATTTATGTATATTATGTATGTATGTTTTGACAGCACGGTTGCCCTAGAGGTTAAAGTGCTAGCCACGCCACTTTGTGTGATCCACAAATTATTATCAGAGTCTGGTTATTCTTTGTGTCCGTTTCATGTATGTTTGTAAAGTCCCTTGCGACACAGTATATTCCTAATGCGGGAGTTGTCTTTTAAAAAATATCACTTGTATGGTAATTATAGTTCAGGCCCTGTTTGAGATCAGACGACTCTGTGTCAGTCTGTCTCAAGTTATTAATCTTAGCTGAGAGTTTCTTTATACTGTGATTGATTTCAATCTTAATGATGTGAGGTTTTTGTTATCAGGAAATAGAGGCCATAGAGGAGCAATGGCGAACAGAGTCAGCCGAGCTGGTGACGGCAGTGGCGCGACTTCAGGACGAAAACAAACGCCTGCGGAGGACTATAAATGCACCGGCTGATGGTAAGTTTACTTATTCCATCTTCTAATTCGACCAGAGTTACCCTTAGCTGGATTTAAATGCTTTATTTTTCTACTACCTTTCGCCCGCGGCTCCGCCCGTGTGTGTCGCGATTAAGCAGTGAAAAGTAGCCTATGTGTTATTCTGATATATAGGCTATATTATTGTAAAGTTTCATACAAATCCGTTCAGTAGTTTTTTGCGTGAAAGAGCAACAAACATCCATACATCGATACTCACAAACTTTCGCGTTTATAATATTAGTAAGGATGTTACCGTATAAATCCAGTTATGCACACCAACTTTTAAAGTACGCATCCAAACAAAAAATATGTTATACAACGTTACACAGTCAAAAGAAAACAATTAAACCAGAGGAAAAATCCATGGTCTATGGTATATGGTCTATGTAAATGAATATGTGTACCTAAGTAGATTGGTATCTTTTGATGAAAATAGTAAAAAAAACTAAAAAATACTTGCCTGTCAAGATACTAGTAGTAGATAAGATGTGAACTTATTAAAAAACGAAAGGGCAGGGCCCAAAAGACAAAAGGAAAGTGGAAGAGAGAAGAAAAGATCGGCGGATAACATAATGAACATAGCTGGAAAAAGTTGAATGCATATGACTAAAGACAGGGAAAGGTGGAAAAGAATGGAGGAGGCTTTTATCTACAGGGGGCCACATAACAAGGAAACGGGAATGAAATTATTACAATTGCATGTATAGTTGTAAAGGTTAAGTGGAAAATAAAGCTGTAGGTAATAATAATTATGCACACCATTTTTTAAATTAGCCCGCTTTTTAGCACGAAAGTACCATTTAAGACATTCAAACTAGACTGGATGCGAGAAGCCCAAAATTGATCAAAATGATGATGATGATAATGATGAAACTTGACTTTTATTACGAGAGTTGTACTTCTGGTTTAGCTGGTCACAGAATAACTACAGTAAAAGTTATCTAGTTCAGACAAAATGTCATCAGAAGATAATAGACCTACACTCATTACAGCATGAACGGCTTAATCGCACCGGTACTACGCTCTCACAGGAGACTGACTAGGCCCGCGGCTCCGCCTGCGTGTATGTCGGTTATCGCGGTAAAAAGTAGCCTATGTCCTTTCCCAAGCTCATTTCTATCTTCATACCAAATTTCATCAAAATCGGTTCAGTGGTTTGGCGTGAAAGCGTAACAGACAGACAGACAGAGTTACTTTCGCATTTATAATATTAGTAGGGATAGTTGACAGTTACAGCTCAATGTATACACATAATAATATATAAATAATTTTTATTTCTCAAATAATGTTCAATAACATCATAAATAACACAAATAGATTAAAAATCTTAAAACCTAAAAATATTTCCACCTCCAATTTTTTCTTGATATAAATTTAACGTGACCCAAGAGGTCATTATATGCTTTCGATCATAAATTTTTCGTATTTCCAAATAACTTTTTCAAATTTATGTTTTCCCAATCATGATGTTGATCTTGATAATATTAATAGGTCTAGCGAAACCAACTTCAACCGAATTAATTTATATTTTTCATCCTTGAGAAGTTCTTATATTTTCTTTCCACATCTGAGGGTCAAAATTCTCGCAATAAATCCGTTCAAATTCAAATTCAAAATTCTTTATTCACTTAGGATGCAATACATCTCTTGTGACAGGTCAAGATTCTACATGTACATTTATGCCATGTTCGCAAACAATAGGTAGAGCCGGAGAAAAGAACATGGCAATAAAAACTCGCGGCCACTCCTTTCGTTTAAAATTAAGTTCCGGTCTGCTTCCGATCTCACGAAAGACTTTTGTGCAAATACTAGCTGGTTCCCCGCGGTGTTACCTGCGTTTATTGTAAATCGCGAGTAACTCGTAGAAGCTAGTCTTAAAAAATAGCCTAAATTACTCTTCAGATCTACCATCATCATCATCATCTCCCTACTAGTCCCTACCCTCTTCCCAAATTTATTTGGGGTCGGTGCAATGGATTTCTTCTACTCTCCTCTATCACTCGCCAGTTCACCGTTTCTTCCTTTTCAGTATGTGAATTTAATTTAATTCATTAAATACAACCGTATTAATTAAATATGTATAAATTAATTCGGTTGAAGTTGGTTTGGCTTGACCTATTAATATTATCAAGATCCTAAGATCTACCATTGCTGTGAAAATTCGATGTATAGGTCTTGACAACATTTGGAGGTTGTTTTACATTTTTTATTTATGTATGTATGTATTTTTTATTTATGTATGCGAGTTATTCAACTTTAAAGCGCATTGTTTTAGTTAAAACAGGACGTCCCCCCTCCCCTCTTAAAAGCTAAACGACTGTCTCAAAAAACCTTAAAACTTTACGTGCCATTATAGTTGACTACGGAACCCTTATCTATGCGTGCCGTGACACGCATTTGGCAGATTTTGACCTGCCAAAATGACTACTGTGTTTGATGGAAACAGTTGAGACTCTTGAGATTCTTGAGGTAAGTCTTCTGTGTAAGAAGGCCGAAATCGGCGGGATTCTACAACCTTAAAGAGTTACAAGTGCAAAATGCAGTACGCATTTTAAGTTAATCAATTAATTATTTTGTGTTGACCATGTTCTAAAGTTAAACTAAAATTACAACACATAAATTTATTCAAAAACAAACTTATTAATTTTAATATCCGCATTAAAATTTAATGAACCAGTTATAAAAAGTCATGATGAACAAGTTTCATTCATTCACTCAATCGTTCGGAAGGCGATACAACAACAAATAATCAAGAATGATATGCTCGCTATTGTTGAACTGTGTTTACACGAAGTAATATTTGCAAGTTGGCCTTCGTTCGCTGCGTGTTTGTAGTACATGAATAATGAGCTAATTATTTGCTACAAAATTGGACTTGTAGTAATTGGCGTAAGTGTGCTGTACTTAGCGTATTTGAACTGTAGTGTACTTCGATTTAATACACGAACTGATGAAATTGAAATCGCTAATTAATGGGGTATTCTCCTAGGCCGACTTCGGCCACGCGACCAGTCTCAACGTAGACCCGCCAACTACCGAAATGGTATTATAGTGAGTGTGGGTGTAAACATAGATTGCACTCTGTTTCCTCACGTTCACAATCCCATGGGTCGGCTATCCAACACGACCGGGGAGAAATCAGGCCCAGAACAGACGACTTTACATACTCACGAGGGTTAAGATCCCAACTTCCAAACTGTAGGCTCTTATTAAGTATTTCTATAATCAGATAAACAACACACGAGATAGTAAACATACATACATTTACATACACTCTCATCAGAACCTTTGAAAGAGTAAATAGAGGCGTGTTAAATGCCTAAAGAACAATGGCAGTTAAGTATAGGAATTTTGAACGGTCATGCCGATAGGATTATGGTACGGATTATTGTTGTATTATCATCAATTATATCATCAACAATAACAGTTTTAATTCCTAGATATATATTCAGGATGTACTAGAAAATAGTTAAGACTTTATAAACCGTATAACTCTCATAACCATCATGCATTTACCGGTACTAGATCTGCCGTGCTCCTTTGCCAATAATGAATAAATAAATATTTCGGACATGTAACGCAAAGCCACCTAGCTTGAAACTAAGCAGAGCTTGTACTTTGAAAACTAGATTGAACTACGAAATCTATATCTGTAGATCATACTAAAATTTGGTTTAACCTAGGTTTTGAACCCGAGATCTCAAACATAGCAGTAGCATACCGATGCATTCAAATATTTGCGTATAATTGAGTACCTACTCTATTTCCGAATACTTTAATATGATAGATTGTTCTCAAACAAAAGATAACAATAAAACTATCTAGCGATGAAAACAAAGACGTATCTTATTTATGTTTTGAGACAAATACTTATCTTGAAATATTTCTCAAATTTCTCGAACGAATGATATCCATTCTATTTCCAGCCTTATAAATACGTTGGGCTCGAAGTGTCCCCAAGGAGCTCCTAAGCTTCATCACGAGGCAAGCGACTACGTATATTTCAAAATAAACTTATTATTTGTTATTTTCGCCATTGCGAATGTTAGAGAATTACTTTTGTGGACAGTTGGAGCATTTGTAGGGTAAGTTGGTAATATGTTAGATAAGAAATTGTTGTGCCCATTTCACTTTTATATCCTAACGTTATTGGTCAGGCGACATGAGATGGTTATTTGTGACTTTCAAATCTATTTTGGTCTTTATTATTATACATTCAACTACTTGTCAGATATAAGCTAGCTTTTCCTTAAGTACTCTTACCTTGTCATTACGTTCTTGACAGGTTCTTTCTAAAGGTTCGCTGGTAGAAAATTTACATTTGGTTTTACTTACTACTTGAAGTCACTTGAATTTACGTAAATTGGTGTGCAATAAAGTGTGGAAGATCGGATGACAAGTCCCTCAAATACAAAGGGAGAATATGTAAACTGTAACTCTCTGACTACACGAGGTGATCATGCCTGGCGGGCCACGGCCCAACGATTAAGGTCGGAGTGAGAACTTCTATATCGCGATGCAGAATTAGTAGGCACTTCATGTAGTTTGTTACTGTATCTTCTGCACTAAGCTGCATATATTACACGGCATTATTCCAAGTCAACGTATCTTACAGTGATTTGATGCTGTTCTGGAGACTGGGTGTGCAGTATATCTATTTGTATATTTACCGGAGCAAACTGAAATGATTGCCTTTCATTTTTCGTGCAAAATTGAATTTTTTGCCATCCAAATCATTAATCCAATAATCCCAGCTTTTTTTTAATTCATTTGATATGTTTTTGAAATTCAATATCGGGTAAATCTCAAACATGCTCTAACAATAAATAAAGGTTTTATATTAGAGACATATTAGATTGTCAAATACATGCATCGGCAGACTTAAAGCCTAAGACATTTTTAGGGTTCCGAAGCCAAATGGCAAAAAACGGAACCCTTATAGATTCGTCAAGTCTGTCTGTCTGTCTGTCTGTCTGTCTGTCTGTCTGTCTGTCTGTCCGTCCGTATGTCACAGCCAATTATTTCCGAAACTATAAGAGCTATACTGTTGAAATTTGGTCAGTCGATGTATTCTGTGAACCGCATTAAGATTTTTACTTAAAAAAAAAAAAAAAACAATACATTTTGGGGGTCTCCATACTTGGAACTGAAACTCAAAAATTTTTTTTTCATCAAACCTATACGTGTGGGGTATCTATGGATAGGTGTTCAAAAATGATGTTGAGGTTTCTAATATCATTTTTTTCTAAACTGAATAGTTTGCGCGAGAGACACTTCCAAAGTGGAAAAATGAGTGTCCCCCCCCCTCTAACTTCTAAAATAAGAAAGTGATAAAACTAAAAAAAATATATGTTGTACATTAACATGCAAACTACCAACGAAAATTGGTTTGAACGAGATCTAGTGAGTAGTTTTTTTTTTAATCCCTACTTAATATTATAAATGCGAAAGTACCTCTGTCTGTCTGTCTGTTACGCTTTCACGCCTAAACCACTGTACCGATTTTGATGGAATTCGGTATGATGATAGAACTGAACTTGGGAAAGGACATAGGCTACTTTTTACTGCAATAATCGAGATACAAAGACCAAAGCTAGGTGATTATAATAATACATAAATCGAAGATGTCAAAATGTATCACTGTTTACCTCCTGTCAAAACTTCACAGGTTGCTAGGAATAACACACTTGCATGGCAACCATAATGATAGTTTGTAAATGACATATAGACCAGTAGACCAGGGTACATAATTTTTGAAAACAAATAAAATTATAGTAGGATGAAACCTATTGGAAAAGGAGGAGAATATTATAAAAATGAAAGGAAAAATAATTGACGGGCGATCTGAGGTCGGGAAGGGGAAGGGGGGGGGAGGTTTTCGGGTCCTTTAACCGGGGCGTGAAAAAGCATCTCACTAAGCCGTCATAGTGTGGGCCGCCATACATTACTGTCCGCATTCGCAGCAAGTGTGGTAGCCACGACTCTTGGATTCTGCTCATGCTTTCCATCAGGCAGGGTAGAGTCAGATTGGATGGCTAAATAAATGGCTAAATACAACAAAGGGTAAAAAACGGTTTATCTCGATTTCCGGCAAAACTACAAGGAAAAAAGTTAAATGGCAAAGTTGTAGGTAATTAAAAGATCTACAACTTTTTAGGGTTCCGAAGTTTATGACTTCGAACCCTTATAGATATGTCATGTCCGTCTGTAGTTCCGTCCGTCCGTCCGTCCTCGACTTATCGTCCAAACAGTAAGTGCTAGAAAGATTAAACTTTGCATGAATATGTATTGTAATTACGTCGACAAAGTGCTACAATAAAATTATGCAATATATTTTTATTTAGGGTACCTCCCCTACACGTGGGGTTGTTTTTTTTCTCACGGCTACCCCATCATGTAGGGTATCATTATATAGGTCTTTTAAAAACATTAAGGGGTTGTTTAGACGATTTTTTGATTTAGGTATCCGTTTGCGAGAAATTCCACTTTAAAGGCCACTTTTTTGTAAAAACAGGCCGTCCCGCCCGCCGAAAAGTTTGTGATAGGGGTCCATATAATGAACTTTAAATGAAAACTATAACGAATTAAATGACTTTGTTAGTTCAGGAGTTATAGAGGCTTAACTTTTACAATGCGCTTACTTGGAAAAGTCATACAAAATCAACGCATTAATACGTAAACAAAACAATTATCCATTGGATACGATTTCTAATCCACGTACCATTATGGGTGACTGAGGAACCCTTTCCTGTGCGTGGCCTGACACGCACTTGGCCGATTTTTTTACTATTCGACCGACAGATTGGGAAATGCACAGAAAACATGAATATAATAAACTTTATTGAATACCAGTTAGTACAGTTTACATAAAGGAACATATCAATATAATAAACATGTAGAATTAGCGCCCTTGAGATGTTCTCCATCTAACTTTTTAGAATAATTTGCTCTTTCGTGGCTTCGTGGCTTAAAAAAATCAAATATGATCCTGATCATTTCACATGTACATAAATTTTTGTCACGCTGATAGCGTTTTACGACTGCCACTGAAATTTGATCTCTACTATTTTTGTGAAAATTCGATACGTAAAGTATGTAAGTGACTTCTTCCATAAATAAGAAAAAGTCGCTAGATGTTCCCTGTCATTGACGAAATGGCTGTAAGATTCGTTACTGGTAAAAATATGATGCCTAATTTTGCTTTTAATTTATTGGCGCTTTTTTTATCTCAAAGCCAAGATGACAAAGGTTCTCTGCCTGATAAAAAGCATGAGCAGAGCCTGCAAATGCAAGCAGTATCAGATCGTTTAAAGAACCCGAAAGCCAACACTTAGTTCATACTAAACTCGAGTACTGTCCCCCGTTTTGAAAAAAAGCGGAATATATATTTCCGTTTCGTACGGGGTCTAATATTATTTGTTCAAATCCTGTGTTCACGGTAAGTCACTTTTGGAGGCTTAAATATAGTTATAATAAAACAATGGTAAGTCACTTTGGGAAGCTTAAATATAGTTATAATAAAACAATGGTATACTTTAGGGATCACATCTCCGCAATCGAGCTATAAAAACTACTGCTTAGGGAGAGATACTTCTTCTTTCTAATACATTCTCTTCTTACATGCCAATTTTCTTTAATGTACTCCTAATTTTCCATCATTCAGTAAACACGGACAGCGCAGAGGTTTAAGCGATTACCTTGCCGCTTCTTACCTTAATGCTGTGGCTTCGACTCCCACATGGGATAACACTTTGTGTGGTTCACAAATCTGTGCTGAAATTCCCCCACATACCATCAGTTAGTGGTTATGTTGTACTCGAACCAACGAAAACCGCACGCCTTCTCACGTACCAATTGTAGGGGAACCAGGAGTACCCTAGAAAGGAAATCCCTGGAACTGCGACGTACCCTCACCTTTAACTACCCCTGTTCGTATATGCATACATACCTATACATGCGAGAATGTACTATGTAGATTGTTACATCATCGTCACACGTCTTGTGAACGTATATTAAACGTCTCAAAAGGCCTACTATTTCATACAGGTTTGGAATAGGTTAGATAAAGGGTCTATAGAAGCTTTAGGAGCCGGAGCTTTTATATACGAAATTTACTATTAAGACGTTTCTATTAACCTCCGAGTTGAATAGAAAATGAAAAGCCTTACGAAGTTTTTTAATAACGTTGCCAAGCTTATTCAATGATGATATTTTTAAGGTAAAAAATATAATATTTTGGAAAAAGAATAGGATCTTTTTGTTTTAACATTCATCATCTCAGCGTCATTTTTTTTTATTTTAAGTACTTCTACTTTATAAAATTTCGTTTTTAAACATAACCGTTTTAATTTTTAGACGTTATAACGTGAACATCAACAACAGTGATTGAATATTTCAATTGTATTTCAATACCTGTACGAATAATATATATTTATACTATTTAATAAACAGTCTGACACTCCAATTTTATTGTATGTATGTATACAAACGAACACTTTTTTTACTAAATTATGCTTATTTATGCTGTCACGTTTTTTTTTTTTTTTTTTTTAAAGATTCAGCCACAGGGAAAAATCCATCATGGACGACTGAGTACCGTACATCCTCAATTCCTTAAGCCTGTACGGCAACCAGACAGTGCCGGACTCTTACCGGCTAAAAACCTTGGCTGAATTGCGTTAGGAACCATCGATATGGAAGTCGATGCCTTTTTTAGGGTTCCGTAGCCAAATGGCAAAAAACGGAACCCTTATAGATTCGTCAAGTCTGTCTGTCTGTCTGTCTGTCTGTCCGTCCGTATGTCACAGCCAATTATTTCCGAAACTATAAGAGCTATTCTGTTGAAATTTAGTCAGTCGATGTATTCTGTGAACCGCATTAAGATTTTTACATAAAAATAGAAAAAGAACAATACATTTTGGGGGTCCCCATACTTGGAACTGAAACTCAAAATTTTTTTTTTCATCAAACCTATACGTGTGGGGTATCTATGGATAGGTCTTCAAAAATGATATTGAGGTTTCGAATATCATTTTTTTCTAAACTGAACAGTTTGCGCGAGAGACACTTCCAAAGTGGTAAAATGTTGGTCCCCCCCCCTCTAACTTCTAAAATAAGAGAGTGATAAAACTAAAAAAAATATATGTTGTACATTACCATGCAAACTACCAACGAAAATTGGTTTGAACGAGATCTAGTGAGTAGTTTTTTTTTAATACGTCATAAACCGTAACACGCAATTTACCTTTCATCCAATCAATATACTAGTATAAAAACATCGATGAAAGTTACAACGAACTACAAGAACTTTTATATGATGTTACTTGCTGATACGGAACCCTTCATGGGCGAGTCCGACTCGCACTTGGCCGTTTTTTGTTCAAAATGAATTGATTAGTCACACGATTGTTGACATGGTGATTACTCCCCCCTTCGTACCGTTGATCAGGTTATATACATTTATACTTTTTTCCTAATTATATATTATTATAGATATATTTTATATATATATCGCCCTCCCCACCGAACAATATCGTAATGGCAATTTCTAAATTTTACAGGAAAAATCAAAAACTGTTTATGAGTATTATCTCAGCAAGGGAGCATCGTAAGGTAACCATTTATGTGTCAAAACAAAGCTAATTTAATTACTTTGTATTTTCTTTCGGTTTTTTTTTGTAATAGTTTTCAAAATAAAGTTATGGTCGAAAATAATATTACCGAAATTGCGGCTCAAAAGTATATTGTGTAATGCATCATTGCCATATTGTTCGCGTGTAAATCCAACAATTTTAGTCAGTATTAGTACATTACAGTAATATTCGACAAAATGTGCTGTTAAAAATGTTAACTGTAATATGATATTACAAAATTATTTGCGTGAAATCAAAGTGATAATTTAAAAACTTTATAAAGTTTATCTATATGATACCGTTAACAGCACTGCTGAGTCACGTTACTCCCATAGCTGATTACCTCCGTAGTGCAGAGATAGCGAATGCAACTGCTGTGCTGGAGGTCTCGGATTCGATTCCCGGGTCGGACCAAATATTTATGTGATCCATAAATTTGCTTCGGAGTTTGGTAGTTTTCTATTTATAATATACTTATATATTTACAAAAAAAGTATGTTTATGTATTTATCAGTTGTATAGTACCCATAACACAAGCTCTGCTTAGTTTAAGACACGATGGCGTTGTGTGTAATATGTCCTATATATTGATATATATTTATTTATATATAACTTTCAGTAGTAATGGACACATAGATATATCCTATCAAAGACCACTCCACTCCAAGGTTAATGCCATAAGGCGAAATCGGTCAGGTTAAAGAAAATTTAAGTTCATTGAATAAAATAAAAGTACGAGTTGAATTTCAAGAAGGAATTATATATTATAACAAGTTCCACTAAGTGTTGACCAGTCGAGAGTAGTAATTTAAGAGATCGTTAGATAGATCTGCCCCGTAATCAAAACAAAATATTAGCCAATGAAACAAGAGAATAGAGAAATAGAAAACGAAAAACGTTTGAAACTTAGCTAGGGGGGCTGGTTCTGTAAAATATTTTTATACTACACCTGAACGTAACAGTAGTCAATATTCCCTGAAAATGAAAAGAGAACGTTAGTCTTTTCCTTGACCTGAATAAGCGGGAGAAAAAAATGTATGAAAATCCATTTCTGACGTGTTTTAGCGGGAGAGAAAGTTGTATGAATTTTCATTTCTCATGTGTTATCTTATCTATGGCTCGCGCCATAATTTAAATATGGAATCTCCGTGCCGTTGACATCCTTTTATGAAGAATAAAAAAAAAACAAAAGAAGCGCGAAATATTGGTCAAATCCTAAGCTAAATTGTGTCTTACATGGATGGTGTCTTACGTTTTGATTTTATTTTAAAAATACTTTAAATGTTCCTTACAGGTGTAGTATAAAGCACTGTGTAGCACTCGGGTGAAAGTCCCATCCCTACCTCGGGAGTATTGTGGCCCTAGGCTGGAACTCTGAAAAAAAAAGTCACTAAAACACGTTACATGTTGTGTGTACGTGTATTCTGAAGTAATGGGATTTTGTGGAAAATACATACCAAGGCGAGGGTAAAATCTTGAGCGAAAGCATTCCTTTGCACACGAGAACGCTCTTAATATTATAATTATTCTCCTTAGGTAAAACATTTAAACGATTCCCTTAGGGTCACATTACCTTCCTTTATACGGATTTACTTAAGAACTTTCGTATGTTTACGGTAAATTTTCCTAAACGAATACTTGTTCAGAAAGGTAGAAGAGCCATGGTAATTATAGCACGCACCGGCTCTATTGACCGGGCCTTACTATTCTGCCACAGAAGACCAGCCTAAAATGTGACAGCATTCGTGCTGTCGTTGCTGAGTGCGAGACCGGAGGCCCAATGATACAGAAGCATCTTAAAAGGCCGCCATGGTGTGGGTCACCATGCTGCATTGTCTGCATTCACAATAATGCCTTGATCACACGTACCGAGCAAACGGGCGAGACAGTGTTCTCGGCCGAGTACTCGGTGCGTATAAACATAGCGCCGAGCGCTCGCTCCTTGTTTACACGCACCGAGTACTCGGCCGAGAGCACTGTCTCGCCCGTTTGCTTGGTACGTGTGATCAAGGTATAAATATCGTGATCCCTGCTCTTGGATTCTGTTTATGCTCTTCTACTTTTTTATATTAACCTACTAAAGTGACTCTACCCTGCCTGATGGAAAGCATGAGCGAACGCAGTCAATAATAAATGGCGGCCCGCACTATGGTGCCTTAGTGAGATGCTTTTTCACGCCCCGTTTAAAGGACCCGGGATCATAGTGTGAAGGAAACACGTGAGCTGGTAGTGAGTTCCAGTCTTTGAATGCTCGGCATAGGAAAGAAGAGATTATCAGGCTCATAAAAAACATTTTACATTTTATTCCTCTCTGGAAATCCATTTGACTGATTTGATTTGACCTCGGGAGATTTCAAATTACTAAGTGGCGGGATAAGTTAAACGAGTTACTTCGCTGCTCAAGTTGTGGGTTTTCACTGCTGTATATATTCATCTGGATGTAGGGATGAATTGGTATTTTTGCCTTCGAGAAATTGAGTGAATCTTGAGTCTAGTAGCAGTAATCAACAGAGATCGGAATTGGGTGTGTGAAACTACCTAAAGTTTGCAGTAAGTTTGCAATAATAATATGGAGCTGTTACAACCACTGTTCTTGCAATTGAAATAAATGTTTTTAATTTATTTTTTTATGCAGTGCAGGTTTAATAATAAAAAAAAAGCCCACTTCAAAACTATGTAAAGACGCGAAAATGTTCGTTTTCCTTGCATCAACCTGTAGCAAAACTTTTTAACTTAAGATACAGATCAAAAAAATAAATTAAAACCGCATTAGCATTTTGCAGATATATAAAATTCTGTGTTTGACCTACAAAGAACAACAATTTTAACCGGAAAAGTACAAAACAAAAAATTATTTAGAACTGTATTAGCAGAAAATTTATTTAGAACTGTATTAGCAGCTTGTAAATGTTTATAGTTCGGTGTTTCAAAGGTAAGGAACATGTATAAAAAACCAAAACTAAAGCGATAAAATTCAAACCCGGTTTAACTTAAGTGGTTGTAACAGCTCCATATTATGTCCCGCTGCAAACTTTAGGTATTTTCACACACCTAATTCCGATCTCTGGTAATCAACTATACAAATAATTGAAGTTTCTGTTTGTACTTTCCAAATTCAAACAAAAAAACAACTTGTTACTAATTGTATATGAAAGCATATACGATACCTGTCTGTCTGTTTGTTCCGGGTAATCTCTGAAACGACTGGGCCGATTTTCACGGAATGTTTTAAGGAGTGAATTAGGCTAAGTAAGTAGCCTAAGTTACTTAGGCTTTTATATTAAAAAACATGAGATAAAACCAATGAGCTACAAACCCCACGTGTAATACCGTAAGAAGCTGCTAGTTTAATGATATTTAAAGTTTAATATATTGTAGATGTTTTCAAACTCAAAAAGTTTTGAAAAAAAATGAAGACAAGTTTTTTTTAAATTTCTTGTAGTGAAATAAAGTTTTTACAGAGATGACATTATTAATTAATCTTTAAGATGACATCACACTTTGTCATCATTCACACAGGTAACATCGATTCAACATGAATCACGATTTATTTTAGTCGATTAATTTCACGTGTGTTATTTTAGACACATATGTGATTGTTAATGTGATTATGTAATTTTAATAATAATAACTGGAAGAAAGAAAATCATTTATTCCAACTTACACAGGACAACACATGGTTTAAACAGATTTAAGGGAGCGGGTCACATGCAATTATAACGCACTTTGCAATGCCCGGTAAGGCGCCTATCACAGCATATTGCTGTAGCATCTATGATCGATGAGGAACTAAATTTTGCACAAAGAAGATTCCAGATATTATATTATGGTTGAAAGGCAGTTAATATAATATGTACATATATATATTTCTAAATCCACACTCAGATACTATAGATAAGTTGCCCCCAGACGGCGAGCAATTGATGTTACATCCTTACTAATATTATAAACCCGAAAGTTTGTGAGTATGTATGTATGTATGTTTGTTGCTCTTTCACAAAAAAACTACTTAACGGATTGGGGTGAAACTTTACAGGAATAAAGCTTATATATCAGAATACTGCTAGCTACTTTTTACTGCAACAACCGAGATACACACAATAATTTGACCAGAATGGCAATTGCATTCATGAACTAGCACAATTATATGGATTAACAGTTATTACGAGTACATGTGTTTCAATTTGTGTTTTTCATATCCTTAAATAACTGTAATTTAGTTTTTTTTTGTATTATTACCATACCTAGATCAGTCAAGTCATAGTAAAAATCAATAGTACAATTAGTGGAAAATGAATTCAAATCGCCCTTTTCTGTAATGAGAGCACAGCTGTAACTCCACTAAGTCGAACAATTAAGATTTACATGAGCGCGTGTTTAATTAAAATATCCAAGTTCTAAGTACCTACATCCCTATAGTAAGGAGGATATAAGAATTAATTCTTGCGGTTCGGCAAAGTTACAAACACTTAAAAGGTTAGATAATTCTTAGAATTAAAATAATATTGCTTTTCAACCGAGAAGCTAATAAGCTAGTAAGTATATGTTACTACTTTATCCGATCAGTCACTACGAGTACACTAATTCGGTATTTTCAACTATTTGTTGGTATTTTATTTATAAATTTCTTGGTAACAGTGGACGAAACATATTTTTTGATCAAAATCTAGGGAAGAAAAGACGTGAGTAGATCATACAACACCACACCCTCATAAAAATGCCAACTAACCTTTATTACATTCTCATGTTACCCTCAGGAATCGAAAGCCCGTAATGCATTTTTTTTATTTCTCATCCTGCCAATGAGACAACTCTGGCCGATGGACAATACATTAGACTACAAAATAGAATTAGAACACTGTAAATAGGTGAAAGGTTATCTATCAGAGCTGCGAGTAAGATACACTTATAAATGCATTTCATTGGAATCATACAATAACTTGATGTTAGTAGTAAAATTTATGAAGATATGCTTTTTCGGAAATGCTCGCTTTATCCAACGCTGTACAGTGCATCCCAGAAATCAAACTTAAATAAAATATCAATGCTATACATAACTTTTATATTATTATAGCATTAAAAATATCAGAAATTATAGCGACAACGTAATGGATATTTACTGACGGATTTAAGATTATGTAATATGAAGAGAGCAGATACCATCCATAAAAAATAGGCTATTTTTTATCCCGAGAAAATGTACCGTGGATGGGCAAAGAAATGAAATGGGTGATTTAAAAGGCGCAGCTACTTGTCTATATCACTTCAAAAACAGTACAACCATAGCTTGGTAAACACACATACATACCTACCCTTATGTCTATATCCTCAACGGTAAGGCAAAACGGGTGTTAGACAGTAAAGTTCTGACAACAACAATTTAGCCTTACTCACTTATGGAGGAGCAATCTTATTATCGTTAACGAGACACTTTAGGAAATGAAGGATTCATTAGATTGGGTAATTATTTGGCAAAAACAGGATAGAGCTAACCAATGAGTATTCTTTGTTATCATCAAATAAAAAGGGAGATTAATGAATCCCCGTTTAAGTGGAGAATATAATGTAGAAACCTAGGAGGCTTGTTTCACCTTTTCCTTCTCTTTGCATTGTTTTCATTCATTTCATTCATTCATTGTCCTGTATCCTTTGCTCCCTTAGGGCTATTTTCAATAACCTATCTTTAGTTAAAACTGAAGATATTCTAATTATTTTTTAATATTCCACTGCTGGACATAGGCCTCTTCCATTGCACACCACTTTTATTAATTTTGATCTTCTGCATCCAGCTTCTGCCAGCCATCTTGCACAAATCATCACTCCTCTTTTAATAATATTGATTCAATATTTTCATTGATATGCAGTTTTTCTTTTATTTTTTGACTTAGAAAAAAGAAAACAAATACTCTTTTTTTAGACCGTTTTCAATAACCTATCTCTCGTTAAAACTGGAAAAGGGCCATTAGTCGACTCAAACGTCACCTATGTGATGAATTGGTGTAGTGCTACTTTAATCTATCACCACACGAACGCCTTGTAATGGTGTTTTCCATCTATACAAATAAATAAATTTGAAGGATCTGTTTGTGATATGAAATGAAAAGTTTTTTACTAAATATTATGAAAGTATATATGGTACTTAAATCATCTTTTTTAATAATTGACTGTCTGTCTGTTCTGGCTACTCTCTGGTAAAGCGTGCCCATCCGGTAGTTGGCCCGTGTTGCCCTATGTAACCACCTCGTGTACAGTCATAGGTGTCTGTGCACATCAACGCTATTAGTATTACAATTAGTCACCACGGGTGAATGTGATACCATAGGGTCACACAACATTCCTTTATACGGATTTCCTTTAGAACTTTCGTATGTTTACAGCGAATGTTTTAAAAAGAATACTTGTTCAGAAAACTAGTAGACAGATGCCTGTGTGAACACATTTAAATACGTACAGTTTGGAAGCTTTAATAAAATAATTTTAACAAAAAGGAACCGACTTAAAAGACAAACTATTCCGAGTACCCAAATCGCGACAATTGTGCCTATGATATTTGAGGAGTTCCCTCGATTTCCTTGGGATCCCATCATCAGATCCCGATATGGTGACGATGGTCCTGTAAGCTACACCCATTCCAATGCAAAAAGAAATTTTGAAATCGGTTCACAAACGACAAAATTATCGCTGAACATACATAAAAAAAAAAAAATTTTCAAGTAGGCGTTTTGAGGAACTTTTGAAACGTACTTTACTGACTTAAGTTGCGCAATGCCAAAATGTCGCTCCTATGGATAAGAAACAACAAACCCCATTTAGCCATAACTTCAGGCTTTCATAAACGTATACCCGACATACGTAAGAGTATCTTTATGGAGTTTCTTACAGGTTCTTCTCCTTCGACACGACCTTTTTGGAACGGTGCAATTTCATTAATATCTTTAATGTACAGACGTCGGTCTCTCATAATTTTATAATATAATTAGATTGATTGATTAAGTCCGGAAGTCTATTGACAGGAAATTAATTTCAAAATGGATATTATCGTTTGCTCATTTCGTCACAAGTGAAATGTGTTACACAACTAAGGTCTAGTTAACCAAGGCCTATAACGACTGGTGTTGTCTGTCAGGACATGAAGCTGTTAACGATAATAAACAGCATACGAAACATCATGATCGAAATTAATATGAATTAAGGTTTCAAATAAGTAGTGTATCAATAGATGGTTTTTATGTAATAATAACAATGGCCAACTAACGATTGAATGATATGCATGGTGAATAAATAATAAGAACCCGGGCGACCGAGCTTTGCTCGGTTCAGTTTATAGTATTTATTGTTTGACAATGCCATCTATTCTCTAAAGTTAGCTGTAGTATTGCTGTGTTGGAGTACCAACCACCAACCAAGTGTTACTGAAAGAGTAGTAGATATAAATGTCGCAAGCAATGCTAAGAGTGATGATAAATGAAAACTAAAAACCCGTTTTCCCAAACATAAGACTGATCTAGATCTATTTTTCACCCCTGAAAACCTCCAATTATCAAATTTCAGCGAAATCGTTAGAGCCGTTTTCGAGTTTAAATTGCTTGTTTCAAGATATTTGATAGATTATTTTTTATTATAACTATAACGAGTAAACGTAATCGTAGAAGGAAAACTTGGATAAGTTTATTGTTAAGTGAAGTATTTATAAAACAAAAAGACTTACCACCATTTGCCTAAAGGATAAATTAGCGAAAGTAATATTCCTTTGATAAGTTTATTACTGTAACACCTGGGATCAACAGGAATGTTCCACGAACACGTCCAGTTTTGACACTCGGAAAATCTCAGAAAATACTAAAGTAGTTAAATTAATCGAAGTAGAAGCAAAGTAGTTTAAAATACTAGCTTTTAACCGTGGCTCCGTCCGCCTGTGTGATTGCTATTGCGTTAAAAAGTATGTCCTTTCTCTGGTTCTAATTCGGTTCTGTAGTTTTGGAGTGAAAGCCCGACAGACAGTTACTTTTGCATTTATAATATAAGTAAAGATTAGAAAAGTAATATAATAAAGAAATATAGTGAGTCCTTTTCTGAAAAAAGTACTGTACTCACTGAGAGATATCAAATAGTAGTATTTTTACTGACACGCGGCAGTCCGAAATCAATCTAGGCAGAGCCTGAATTATGGTATGCCTGCTACAATTGTAGAAATATATTGCCAAATATATGCATCAAGATGGCTGGCAGGAGCTGGATGCGAGAAGCCCAAAATCTAGGCCTATGTCCAGCAGTGGACTGAGATAGGCTGATGATGATGATGATGATGATATGCATCCTATCATAAATAAAAAACATCCAGATAGTCATAATACAACAAATGATGGTACTCATCACTCGTCTCAACTACAAAAAAATATTTGTCCCAAGTGGTAATAAAACCCACGACACCTGGGCGTACCAGGCAGGAGCCACTAACCCGTAGACCAACAGGCCTTTCAAATATAAAATATATTAATTATCAGATTTTTAATGAAAATTAAATTCCATAGGAAGCAGTGCCCCGCCTTCGCCAGCCCGTGAACACGACCAAGAAGTATTATCCAGATTGAGCAGCACTGCTGAGAAACAACGCGCCACGTTACGTAACCAAGAGTCACAGCTGCAAGAGAAACAGCAGCTTATTGATAGCGTGAGTATCTATTTTAGCCTCCATAGCCAAGTTACAAACGTTTTTAGTTCTCTATTATAATTATTCGCTTGTTTCATTGGCTAATATTTTGTTTAAATGACGTGAGTGAATGACATTAGCCAATGAAATAAGAGAATAGAGACATAATAACGAAAAACGTTTATAACTTGGCGCAGTTCTACTAAAAGCGAGTTCTTCATGAAGAGTTAAGGTACGCGTCCATTGGCCCGCGCCGGATGCACCGCACGCACGGCACGCAACGGATTGAACGGATTCGCCTTGCATATAAATGCCGTAAAAAGGGTTCCGCCAAATTATTGTCACTACATTTTAAATCTATACAAATAAATAGAAATTGTAGTGTGTGTATGTGATATCAAATTAACAGTTTTTTCAAGTCACCCGTATGCCCCCTAAACCATAAAAAAATTAAATTAGTTACTGATTTAATATTGTCCTCGATTGCCTTAAAGTTATAATTTACTTATTAAAATTTCACATGTCATGTCGACGTGACGGTCTGAACACTGAATAATGTTTAATTTAGTTTGTGTTTTGACACGAGGGAATGAAGACAAAGGTTTCTAAATTAGTTACATATTAAAAAAGGGTAAAGTGACCTTATTCATGAATCTAATATAATTTAGAAGCTTTTACCCCCGTTCTTTCTTTGCTTATAAATGTCCATTTACAAAACAATTTAAAAAAATATACCTAATGTCCTAATCTTCTCTTAATCTTCCGAGCCTTTTCCCATTATTATTTGGGGTCGGCTACTAGTTCAATCGGTTTTACCTGAATATCAGTTTTCCACGGAGTGACTGGCATCGGATCTCCGCATCCGCATAGTTGACTTCCCAGTAACGATTGCCATAGATGTTCATGATAACTGAGACCGACAGCTGAACGTGCTACCCGAGGCACGGGCGTATATTACCGTCAAATTTCCATACTCCGATTTGTAATTAAGAATTTCCTGTTATTAAAACCCAACAACACTTTTGGCCGGACCCGGGATTTGAACCCGAGACCTTTTGACTAGCAGTCGCATACGCTAATCACTAGACCAACTAGGCAGCTTATGTCCTAATCCAAACTTTCATCTAGTTCTCCAATTTCTTATCCAATTATAGGATTCATCTCATCTTATGCGGTATGTTCCTATGTACGCCATTAGAACTGTTAAAGGACAAAATACTACTGCGTAATAAAGATTTTTATGTTCAATATTCAATTCACTTATTCTTTATTGTACACACAATTTCTTACCTAAGCTACAATGAGATTACATGGACAAATGCGAGCTTAAACCCTTCTTATTCTTAGGTCTTATTATATAAAAGCGACACAATTATGTTGTCACGTGCGTGATATTTGTTGAATTGGTATTACTCGCAACTCACATATTATAAGTATCCATGAGGTACCCCCCACTCCCACGTTTTTTATTCGTGCACAAATCCCTTCGGATAACCACCTCTTGGTGGCTATGTTGAACTCAAACTGACTAAAACCGCACGCCGTCTTGGGTACTCTGAGCCGAGTAATTAGAGATACCACCCCCTAAATCTGTCACCAAATATATCGTCCGTAGCACTCGTACCATTTATACACTTAAAAAAAAAACAAAATTTATACACTTGAAAATTTGTTTCAGTGCCCTAAAAATTTAATACTGGCTAATTCAATCTTAGGATTCAGTTCGTCCTTAGGGTTACATTGGTCAGATGCCAGTTAATTGGAAAACTGATAACTGTCACTTGGATAACTGTACATGAGGTACCTACCTATACTAGATCTTACGAAAGCTGAGTATCACTTTTAACTAAAACTAGTGAAGCTTTTTAGGGTTCCGTAGCCAAATGGCAAAAAACGGAACCCTTATAGATTCGTCAAGTCTGTCTGTCTGTCTGTCTGTCTGTCCGTCCGTATGTCACAGCCAATTATTTCCGAAACTATAAGAGCTATACTGTTGAAATTTGGTCAGTCGATGTATTCTGTGAACCGCATTAAGATTTTTACATAAAAATAGAAAAAAAAACAATAAATTTTGGGGGTCCCCATACTAGGAACTGAAACTCAAAATTTTTTTTTTTCATCAAACCTATACGTGTGGGGTATCTATGGATAGGTGTTCAAAAATGATGTTGAGGTTTCTAATATCATTTTTTTCTAAACTGAATAGTTTGCGCGAGGGACACTTCCAAAGTTGAAAAATGTGTGTCCCCCTCCCTCTAACTTCTAAAATAAGAGAGTGATAAAACTAAAAAAAATATATGTTATACATTACCATGTAAACTACCAACGAAAATTGGTTTGAACAAGATCTAGTGAGTAGTTTTTTTTTAATACGTCATAAATCGTTACACGCAATTTACCTTTCATCCAGTCAATACACTAGTATAAAAACATCGATGAAAGTTACAACGAACTACAAGAACTTTTATATGATGTTACTTGCTGATACGGAACCCTTCATGGGCGAGTCCGACTTTGGCCGCTTTTTATATCGTAACAATTTAAATAATTGTATCGAGAATAAGTCTTGCTTTATAACGAAACCTATGTGTAACAATCACGAAGTCTAAAAACAGTTTTCTGTTTATAATACTACTACTCTGTAAGGCTCCACATACGTGTATGTCGGATATCGGGGTAAAAAGTAGCCTATTATCTTTCTCCAGTATTACGGTACCTCCTCGTCAAATTTTATTCAATACGGTGCCGCGGCTTAACCCGAAAACGTAACACACAGACAGACAGTTACTTTTGAATTTATAACATTAGTATTAATGTATGTCTGTAATATGTTGTATACTTTTACAAATATTTAAATATAATTTAAATATGGAATCTCCGTGCCACTGACATCCTTTTGTGAAGAATAAAAAAAAAAACAAAAGCGCGAAATATTGGTCAAATTCTAAGCTAAATTGCGTCTTACATGGTGTCTTACGTTTTGATTTTATTTTAAAAATACTTTAAATGTTTCTCACAGGTGTAGTATAAAGCACTGTGTAGCACTCGGGTGAAAGTCCCATTCCTACCTCGGGAGTATTGTGGTAAACTGCTCCCTCGCTAGTAATCGGTCCCTTTCCTCCCTCGGTGAACAATGTACTATCAACAGTCTAGTTACTACAGCACAAGCTCCTCATAATTTTTAATTCAACGCCAGTATGTGACTCAGGATAATTGTTATTACTACATATTCCGAATTCGGGGTAAATTCAGCGAAAGTCATAAATCAAAGCGTCAACCCATAAAAGATCGAAATCAAACGAAACTGTAAACAGTGTCTATTTTATTACACCCTTATGTCCACAGCGTAAAGCCTGAAATTGCGCTGAAGCTATAAAATAGCGACAATGTGTTTTATGTGGCCGATAACAAAAGTGCTCTGAATATTTAAACAGTGTTTATTGGCTGTAATTGAATGCTGAAACCTTATCGTTGCTTTATTGATTGAGTCAATGTAAGGAAAACCCTCGCATTTTTCTCCCGAGGGACTCGCAGTGCTGGGTATACAGAATATTCTTATACTTTCTTGGTTAGTTTATTATTAATATTCTTTTAATCTAATTTTCGAAATAGGTAAAGGAAAATGGACAGTTTGTCTCTTAAAAAGAATTGAAATAAATATGTCTGTTGTAATGAATATGTGATGGCCCTTTTTGAGTCATGAGTTACAATAACAGAGCTTATGATCGATTTTGGCACTTCATTTTTGTTGGTACATATTCCAGCTACTCGTGGCGTGGGCCTCCCCAAAGAGCCGCAAACTTTCTTTAAGTCGTCCGTCCAACGTGCATCTATGCGTTCTACAATACGTTTGCTTTATCGCAGTCTCCACTCTAACACTCATTGGTTACTGCAACCATCCGTTCGCCTAGATACATGACCGTCCCACTTCCACTTCTGCGTGCTGATTTTGTGTGGTGCATATTGCCGAGCATACATGAGTTAGAGATGCTATGGTTAGTCAACATATAGCTTTATGTAGCCGTTTTCACATAATTTACAATTTGGTCAGCCATTGTTTAAAAGTTTTAGGTTTCTGGACTAGCATCTTTCATAAACTTTACTAGTTTAAAGTATTGTAAATGCCATATTCCCACGTTCGTGATTTTAAATGCACACGATGAATTTATGTATAGGTTATCTAATATCCTGACGTAATCTATGATTGTATTATAAAACTCAGGTTTTTGCATGTTTGTTTGTTAACTATTAGACTTGAATGGTTCTTTTAGTACATTCCCAATTTTCCTATCAGATCAATGAGTGTCCGTTTGACGGTAATTTTAAAAATTACATTTGACAACATTTGGGTGTTTAATTCGCTGTTGTCTGCTCTGCTCCTTTGATGATTGTGGAGGAACGGGTATCGTGTTCCTCTATCACAAAGGGAGGATTGTCCGACCAGGCGAGGTGATCATGACTGGTGGGTCACTACTGTTGTTGTTGGGATGTTGTATATATGCTAATCGGCGCGAGAATGTCTCTATCGCGATTCAGGATCAGTAGTTACTCCGTATAGATCGTTACGTGTTTTCTTCGTAGTTCAATGTTTCTTCGGTAGATGGCGCTGTTGTGAGTTATTGGCTTGCGCTGTATGTGAAACTCACCACAATGATAATATATTCTTCGGCCGTGCTGTCTTCTCTTGCCTGTATTATTCCCAAACTTATTGTGGCATAGCGAGACTTATTCGCGATTAACTGAATTGGTTACGATACTTTCTACGAGTATATTCCGACGTTTCGATCGGGTTATAAAGCTCGTGGTCCCAGGTAGACGTGATGTAATAAAGTAAGCAACAAAAACAAAAAAGTAGAGAAAATCTAAAAACAGTTATTGCCGAGATTATTTGGGATCGGCTACTAATATAACCGCTTTTACTTAAATATCAATTTTCCAAGTGACTGGTGTCAACCGTAATCCTAAGGACGAACTGAATCCGAAGATTGAATTAGTCATCAGTAAATTTGAGGGCACTGACTGACAACCAAAGCCTTCACGTACTCTCCAAGCTGCATATGAGTATTTCCATCTCCACAGAATGATTTAAGTATCATCAAAATCTTAACCCAATCAGAGTGCTTATCGATATTTCGATTTCAAAATTAATGTTTATTAAACAAAACAAAAGCGTTATAATAGCATTATAGGTACAGATATAGATGCGCCGGATCTAGAGCCCGGAATGCTACGGCGGAACGCACATGCTCAAGCTCTGCGGTATTGGCAGGCACGGCTTGAAATTCAGGGCTGTGCTAGCCAACGTGCTGTCGGAGCCGTTCTGCCGAACTTCGAAGCGTGGGCAAAGAGGACCGGCTGTGTCACCTATCGATTGACTCAGATACTCACCGGTCACGGTTGTTTCGGTGAGTATCTGAATCGAATAGGACGGGAGGCTACAGCACAATGCCACCATTGCGGGTCTGACCGGTACTCCGCCCAGCACACGCTGGAGGACTGCCCTGCTTGGGAGTCCGAGCGTCGAGTCCTGGTCGGACAGATCGGACGAAACTTGTCACCGCCAGCATTGAACGCGGCAATGCTGGCGAGTGGCGAGGGATGGGAAGCCGCGGTCTCCTTCTGTGAGAATGTTATGCTCCAGAAGGAGTCCGCAGAGCGGGATCGGGAAAGGGCTGATCCCGCTCGAAGGAGGCGGCGAAGGGGACGCGGTAGAGGCCGCTAGCTCCCCAATCGTCGCTTAAGGGTCGCTGCGGTCACATCCTGGGGAAATGTGACCGCTGCAAACGACTCGAGATAGGTGACACCCCCGGTGCGGCCGGGGGGTGTCGTTTAAGGCGGGTTGTTGTTTTGCCTCTTTCTGTACAGAGCGGTGAGAGGCGCAACAACATCTTGCCCCGGGGGTGAAACTAGTCACCCCGGGATGTACCTCAGACGTTGAGGTACGGCAGGGGGGACACCAGAAGCTGCTGACGCAATCCTGGTGTTTCTCTTAACTGCCGAGGTAGGCCGCCGCGGGGTTTAGTGGGTAGACCGATTGTCCGGGAGTCCCACACACGCCCTTCGTTTACCCCACGAAGGGTATGGTGCGAAAAGCATTCCCCGCGTAAAAAAATAAAAAAAATAAAATAAAAAAAAAAGGTACAGATATAGATACGCTGAACTGTAATCATTGTTTCAGTTTAAATGAACGTTGAAAAATATTCTCGACTGGGATAATAAATGAAAGAACATAATGTACATCACAAAAGTGCAAGTTTAATTAAAATTGATCCAGTCATTACAAATATATGATGCTTGAAAGTAGGTATGAACGAACGAATGTTTTTAAATAATCCCGAATGAGGTGTTTTAGATTTTGTACATTCATTTTTTTTTTACATTGAAGCCTATCAAAGTTACACCACTCCCCCTGATGGAAAATGATTGGGCCACCAGTCTCACACTTACCAACGAAAGAAACAGAATGCTGTCATTTTAGAATGGTCTTCTCGGTCCCCGGAACCCCGGTCGAGCCGACCCATCATCATCATCAGCCTTTCGCAGTCGACTGCTGGACATAGGCCTTCCCAATTGCATGCCACTTGGTTCGATTCTCGGCTACTCGCATCCAGCTCCTACCAGCCGTCTTTTCTGGTCTGGCCTTATTATTTTTTTTAAATAATTAAAAAAAAAATGAAATCTAAAATATTTGGCAGTTGTTTTCCACATTCTCTATCGCACTTCCGTCTTAATCATATCACAGTCTTTGAGTAAATTTTCACTTCCTTTTCCGTAGTCGGGTAAAATGCTGAAGTTTAGCCTAGTTTATATCAAAAGAAAATCTAAACTACACCAATCATGTGATAGAATCATTGTCTAAACAAAAACATTTTTTTTATCATCAGTTCCGCGATATGACAAAATTTAACGATAGATGCTTCAAGTACAAGACCATTTATATACAAGGCTAAGCGGGCCACAGATATGAGTGTAAATGTTTTTTTTTATCTTTCGCCTTGGGCTTTCTGTTTACATGATTATGTGATAAACTACCGTTTTTCAAATGCCACTTGTTGAGTTGTGCTAGTTTAGCAGAAATATTTGTATTTATAATCATCAATTATTATAGGTAATCATCATCATCAGCTCATTGAAGTCCAGGCCTCTGTAATTGTATTAACAGTGCTTCTTTCTTAGGCGTATATGGTTCGAGGCAAGTAACCACATAAAAATACTGATGTTTAAAACTTTGTAAGGGTTGAGAAAGAGTGATAGGAGTTACGGAAGATTTTTTTTTATTAAATTCAGTTGAGTAGGAAGTAGAGTAGTGGTAGTAGATTATTTTATGATATGGATCTACTCAGATAAAAGCGTTATATATATAAATAAATAAATATTTCGGACATTTTACACACAACACCATCTAGTCCCCAAACTAAGCAGAGCTGTGTATTATGGGTAACTAGACAACTGATAGAAATACTTGTTCTTAATAGATAACACAAATAGAAAACACCCAAACTCCGAAACAAATATTTACAGATCACACAAACATTTGATCCGACCCGGGAAGCGAAAACAACCCACTAGACCAACGAGGCAGTCATTTAGTTTAATTGTATACCGTTGATTAAGGAGAGATATTTATAATGTATTATTGCAATAATCCGTAATATTCACAGATTTGATTTGTAAATATATCTATAGTATGTTTAAGCACAAAATCGATCAGTGGTGTGCAATGGGAAAGGCCTTTGTCCAGCTGTGGACTGCGATTGGCTGATGATGATGATATTGAATTCCTTTGATTAGTTATTATTGACTGGTACACTGTATCATAGCTTTTAAAATATTGAAAATCTGCAATATAGACCATCTTTAAAAAACATAAATTGAATTATCTCTTTGCCCAAATCTTTTAAACCACTCAACGGATCTTAATTCAGTTTTCAGCAATAAGTAGAGTGATACAAAAGGAAAGAATAATATATTACAGGAAATCCGAGAACTTCAACATCATAAAACTTCATAATTAAAATCTCTTGTTTCATTCCTGTTCATTCTGAAAGCACATAATTATAGTCGAAAATCTTCATAATATAAATAAGCTCTCCAAAGTACCGCAACACTTTAAAAGAGTCGTTACGTCACGAAACAAAGTAAAAAAGTGTTGACATCGCGCAAATAACAAGCTTTTAAACTAGTCGGTCGAGTTCAGTTTTAATCTGAGGCTTAATCCTTTGAAGACTGAAAACGAGAGATGCTAATTAAGTAGGTATAATTAATGACAATGAATAAAAGTTGTCCTTTTGTAAAACTTGGAACTTTAATTTTAAGAGTTACACAAGTTCGCCTGTAAAATTATCGACAATGAAGCCCTCATAGCCGAGAGGCCTTAGGCGATGGAAACAATTAAAATTGGCCTCCTATAATATTAGACTTATGTAAAAAAAAAAAATCCTAGCAGTAGTTTTACGTTGCTAAATCAGGGAGTCAGAAAAGTAAAGATAGATAAATAGTAGTCTTATACCCGTTTTTACCAACTGTACTTAAACCGCCTCCTTGCTACGTGTCTCTTAATGAAGGTAACCTAAGCACTTAAGTGTTTCCTAAAGGTTGGTCAAAACGAAAATACCACTAAAGGATAAGTAACTCTAAGTGGCCCTTCAATTTAGTGGACGTTTGTGAAAACGACTTCGTCTTTTAACTTCAGCCTGCTTTATTTAACGTTTTTGACGTGACAACGTCTTATAATTCGATGGAGCCGGCTGCAGCACGAAAAAAATGACTCATACGGCGTTACCTCGCTATGAGGAGTTCCATTTAAAGTTTGAAGTGCAAGCGAGAGCGCGGTACGAGCGAAAAAGAGGCACAATCTTATGACGTTGTCACGTTCAACTATAGTCAGTGAACCGACTTTACAGACAACCGATTTTTTTTTGCGTGTGGAAACCCTTTCGGGCCGTCACCCTGCTGGGGTTTTCGGCAGGGCGGTGTGTTGTAATGAAACCGACTAAAATCACACGGTGTGCCACTCTGCGCCTAAAATAGGAGGGGTCCATGGAACATGCTATTACGCCGTCTGGACCCAATTTTATCCAGACCTGTCCCATAGGTCAACTGTGCAAATAACAGTATCAAAGCAAGCCTTCATACTGCTATAAAAGAATTAATAACGTTGTTTAAATTTCATTCAGTATTATACATTTGCTTTCATAAAGGGTGCTTTGTGCTCGGCTTTTAGTAGTTACAAAGAGATAACTTTTGAGTACTGTGTAAAATATTATTTATTACCATAGTATTATCATACTTTTAGTTTTTAATACTCCATAAAAATATTACTTTATTTTTATTAAATAGATTTTTGATAACTGTTTACTGTAAGTAATGTAATCTGGAATAAGTCCCGTAGACAGTAAAAAACATGAGAGTTGGGATATCAAATGTACAGTTTTTTTTACTAAATGCTTATGAAAGTATGTATACGGTATTGATAATAAAAAAGCATTTAAGGCTAATATCTGAAACGTCTGGACTAATTTGGATGGGAATTTTACTTTTAGAAAGCTGGTGACATAAGGGGATTATACTCTTAAAGTTTTAATCAACAATCGCATTTAAATCCTTATTACTTTATATATTTTTCTATTTCTATACCAGCATAGGTATATCCAAATTTGACACAGATTAGAGCTACCCAATCGAACAACAAAATGAATTGCATTTTCAGTCATTTTATCGTTAATCCGACAGCCGATTGAAATCTTTATCAAGTAGTAGGTAAGTAGGTTAATACATTTTTGATTACGCTTTTTTATCAATTCTTATTTTCTCATAGGCTAAGACGGAGATTTGGTTATTAATCTTATATTGAATTCCAACTCGTAATATATATTTTTTTTGAAACTTAAGCTGTGCTCTTTAAACTTCTTGATCCATGTGTCACGGGTTTACGCTTGAACTACAAGACCAATTTCGCTAGTTATTTTTGTATTCGAGAACTTATTTATCCAAGAAGGTTATAGGTTAAAACCAATAGAAGACGAGCATCAACGAATGGGGAAAAAACCTTTTCAGAGATGCGAACGATGTCTGATATAATAAAATAATAAATAAATAAAAAAATAAAAAAGCCCTTTATTCTACCACACAATTACATAATTACATTTTATATTTCATGATTACATACATTATTGTTAGTTAAAATAATTTACATGATGAATTTTTATATATTTTTTTTATTTATATTTTTTTGATGCCGAGGATGTCCGATATAGGGTCTCATAAAAATACAGTCGCATTGAAAATCTCTTCCTTTTTTGAAGTCGGAAAAAGTCGACTTTCTCTATATTGTCAAGTATTAAAAAAAAGGCATTCATGTCCGTAGTATACACGTCCTATCAATGCTTTTCATAGTTTTGTCCACATTTAAAATGTACTTACAGCTACCGGCTTTAAAAATACACACGGATTAATTTTTGCAAAGCTCCACACTCTTCCATTAAAAATCTCTTATTTTAAAACCATCAATAACCATTAGTGACATAAAAGGAATCTATTTTCATACCAATCTGCAAATGGATGCATTAATCCGACTCCAATACTGAATGAAAAATTTCGAACTTATCTTGGCTTATATAGAGAGCTTGCATTAGTTCCAATTAATGCTGAATATTTTTAGTTGCTGCTGAAATATGGACTTGGTTAGTTTCTATTTCTGAAATAATGCTTCAGCTATTGTTTCAGAGATATAAATTAGAAAAAGTGTACAGCTATTTTTTCATATTAAACAAAAAGTTTATAGCCGAGTTATACCTTAGATCTTTGGAAAGATCCACCGAGGGTAAGCAACTACGGCGCGTTCAGTACCTAGATGGGTGACCGTTTGAGGCATGATACCATGAGCGTTTTCGTCATTCAGCTTACGTGAGCTCACGTTAAGCAGTTTATCCCGGTGTTATCATAATATAACAGACTTGAAGCTTAGTTGGAGGCTTTAAAGTCAGGCTGTGGCTATGTAATCTTGCTAACGGTTGCTGCCAGTCTCCAACCCGGACTGGGCCAGCGTTTGGACATATTATCTTAACCCCTTTCTTGAGAGGACACCCGAGCCGAACAGTGCCCAAAAAGTTAATTAATCACATATCTCTTAAAAGTAACTGCCTCATTGGTCTAGTGGTTAGCGTATGTGACTGCTAATCAAGAGGTCTCGGGTTCAAATCCCGGGTCGGCCAAAAAGTGTTTTCGGGTTTTTCTTAGGAAATTCCTAATAGCAGCCCGGAGTTTGGAAGTTTAGCGGTGATTCACGCCCGTGTCTCGGAGAGCACGTAAAGCCGTCGGTCCCGGTTGTCATGAACATCTATGGCAATTGTTATTGGGAAGTCAGTGCCCTCAAATATACTGACAACTAGTTCAATCTTCGAATTTCAGTTTTCCCTTAGGGTTGCGGAGGTTCGATGCCAGTCGCTCCGTGGAAAAACTGAAATTCAGGTTAAACCGATTGAACTAGTTGCCGACCCCAAATAAACTTGGGAATAAAGGCTCGGAAGATGATATCTCTTAGAAGTATGTTAGAGTAAGTACAAGGCAAGAGGTTCCGTGGAAACTTACCTACATAAAGTACATCCCTGTGCCGTACTGAATTAACTATTTACATGAATGCACCAACTTTACATCCCCTGTGATGTTTTGAGGTCGAGTGCCTAAAATAGGTTAATGTGGTGCTTGTGGGAAGCTCTCCACTTTATACTGTACAGTACGTCGGAATGGCTAAATGCACCCGTCTGAATATTGAATGGCCCACACATGACTGCTTAGAATATGCTCTCGTCCGCTTTGGTTATGTCAGAGGGCTGACGTGAAAATACATAATACTTTTTTATCGCGATTCAGGATAAGTTATGCCATTATTCAGAGTTTCAGTCGCCACTATATTAAAAAGACACTCCGCTCGCGTCTTAGGGTTATGAAAAATAGATGTTGTCCGATTCTCAGACCTACCCAATATGCACACAAAATTCATGAGAATCGGTCAAGCCGTTTCGGAGGAGTTTAAACTACAAACACCGCCACACGAGAATTTTATATAAGATTTCAATGCAATTTCTTTTGATCAGCTGTGTAACCTCTACATAATGTTGAAAAATTATTACTGTACCTCTCTCTGACAACACGTACCTCAAACCAAATTCTATCACCGACTTTCTCTTACAAATTTCACCAAAATTCAACTTTAGATATATATTCTTTGAGATACCTCTAATGTCATTTCTTGCGGTCTCCCTGCGGTTTCGTCGGACTGTGGCTCAGAAACCCTCGATAAGTTTATGTAAGTTTTTATAACGATCTAGTCTTGTTTACTAAGATTATTCTAAACATATAGGTACATCGTTTATGAATGTTTGAAGGCCAAAATCTATAAGAGTGACTTGTAATGAAGAACGACCATGTCCAGCAGTGAACTGCTGATGGTGCTTATGATTATAATTCTTGTTTTATGCCTGTTCTATAGTTCTTTATAGTATGTTTCTCGCGATTATTGTTGAAAATCACGAGTAACGCCGCGGAGGAAGCTAGACTAAAATGTTACTCCTTATGTCATCAGCTATCTGACAGTGTAAGTCCCGTCAGAATCGGTCCAGCCGTTAAAAGATTAGTCGAAAAAAATAGTTTTTTTTTTAAATTGGTTTTTTTTATGTAAGTATTTTACATGCTTTCATATACGTTTAACAAAGAAATTTTCCTTTCATATTCCAAACACAGATTTCCATTTTATTTATTTGCATGGATTACGAATACGCTAAAACTGTTAATTTCATCTATATATATATAAATGAAACCCGTTTTCCTTGGTCACGGCATCACGCGTGAACGGCTGGACCGATTTCACTAATTCCTTTTTTTATAACATTCCTTGAAGTACGAGGATGGTTCTTACGGAGAGAAAATTTTTAAAAGTTGTCTGAAAAAGTCTAAAAACAACACTTTTCTATATTCCCATACAAAAGATTCGTAATAATACTGAAAAGTCAATTTGAACTTTAATACCATACCATAAAATTTAAGTTTTATTGGAGGGGTTCCGAGAAGGCAAAACAATTGAGTGATGTTGAATCGACTGTTACGCGGTACGAAGTTCGCGGGGTCAGCTAGTTGTCTATAAAAAGTACATCTGTTATTATTGTTGTTTGAATATTGCTTCATAAATAAAAATATTAGTTATGTAAACTATGGGTGTGTTTTTACACACAACCTTTCGCGTTTATAATATTTGTAGGATTATTTTGTAAGACTTGTTATATGTTTGCAGCTTTTTTTTATATTCGATACGGTCAGAGTTCTAGAATGGTCCGATCACGTAAAAAGATTTACACACAATAAACTCGCATCAATTTGTTTTATCGCTCAAACATTCGTGAAATAACGTCTTAAATCGTATTAGACTCAGCAATCACTATCCCTAATGGTAAACGTGTCTGTCTGTGACGTAAATGTTTAAGCTGCGGCTGTCCCCCATATTGGGGGCAGGTAGGCGTTTTTATGTCTACAAAATCTTTGGGATTAGCGATATAAGTGAGTCATTGGTTTTCTGCAAGACAATTGCTCTGTCGTAACTTTGCATAGATGTTAACTAGTATTATATGTGCCTCTAATAGTAATCTATCTATTCTATTTTAGTTATCTATACAAGTAAATAAAGTTGAAGTGTCTGTATGAAACATTAAATTAACAGTCTTTTACTAAATGCATATGAACCAAAAAGGTGAATTTTAATAAATTTTTTTCTGTTTGTCTGTCTGTTTGTTTGTTCCGAGTTATCTCTGGAACGGCTGAACCGATTTTGACGGGACTTACACTGACAGAAATATGATGCCATAAGGAGTAACTTGGCTATATATTTTTTAGAATATCTTTACAACAATAAGCGGGGGCAACACCGCGGGACTTAGCTAGTTAGTAAATAAATCAAGTGTAAGTAAGACCAAGCCATCTAATAAATCGTATTAGTTATCCTTACGTATTATAAATATAAATATTTGAAATATTTCTAAGATATTACGAATGGAAATTAAAATGTAAATTTTCAGTTTGAATCCTACTAATATTATAAACGCGAAAGTTTGTGAGTATGTAGGTATGTGTTTGTATGCATGTGTGTTTGTTGCTCTATCACGCAAAAACTACTGAACGAATTCGGATGAAACTTTACAGTAATATAGCTTATATATCAGAATAACACATAGGCTACTTTTTACTGCAATAATTGAGATACATGCGGGCGGAGCCGTAGTCGAAAGCTAGTGTCTCCATAATGCATAAAATTAAGTACCCTTAAGGCCTTGCATTAAATATGTACTGGCTGTGGTTTAATAGGGAGAACTTGTGTTGTTCTTAAATTATTATTATTTAATGCTCATGTTTTGAATAAGTCATTTTTTAATTATTGTACTTCCGTACGTCATAATTATATTGTTAACAAAAATGTAAATCTAATAAAAAATGATTATGTATTAATATACTAGTATAGACAATCCCTATAAAATTGGTAATTAAATTACTTCCTTTTGCATTCTTCCGGAATATAGTTATACATACCACAAAGTACATATTTATTATATTTACCATAAATAAATAAATATTTCGGACATCTTACAACGCTATCTAGTTCCAAACTAAGCAGTGCTTGTATTAGCGGTACAAGACAGCTGATGTAAATACATAAACGTACTTGTTTTTTGTAAATACATACGTATTATACATAGAAAACACCCAAACTCCGAAACAAATATTTGTGGCTTTCACAAACATTTGGTCCTACCCCGAAATCGAACTCGAGACCTCAAGAACAGCAGTCGCATACGCTACCAGTGTGACACCGAGGTAGTCGTACCTTATTGCTATTGGGGTCAAACTTGTTACGTCGTGTGGAAGTGAGGTCTACACATAGACTCGTGTCACTGGAGAGACACAAGACCTTTTCCACGCTTATGGTGAACGCACACTTATCCGCGCCGAACGTGCCGAAGGAATCGAAGTCAAGGGGGCCTCGCACACTTATCCGCACCAGGCGAATCGACCGCGCCGAAAGCATCGACCGCGTCGAAAGCATCGACCGCTTCGAAGAAATCATTTCAAGAAAACTGATAGAATGCGGGCGCATCGATCGGGGCGACCGCATCCGCGCCGAATTTTATGACGTCATCCGAATTCGTCTAGGATTTCTGGGGTTCTTCCAGATGCCGACGATTCGACGCGTGTAAATGTGCGAGGTTTCATGAGATTTCATATAAAGAATTCTAAAATTCGTTTCGTTCGGCTCGTTCGACGCGTTCGTCTCTGATAAGTGTGCGATTACCTTTAGTGTGACCCTCTAAAAATGTGTGGGGAGAAGGGGTTAAACGTACTCATTCAATTAACAGCAAAGAAAAATTTGCTTAACATCGGTCTCTTGTTGAGCACGCCTCTCCTATCATATTCCGGATTCATCATCAGCCCGTTGTAGTCCACGGATAGACTTAGGCATCTATCAAGAGCTATCAAAGAATCTGATTTTTTTGTGTATACTATATACAAAATTTCATCTCAAAACGTTTAGTAATTTTGACTTGATTGAGTAATAAACACTCAGCAATCAAATTTTTATCGTTTGTAAAAATAGTAATTTAGATAATTTTAATCAGGAATTGTAGTAAAAAATATATATGAATGCTTATCATTGTTAACCTTATATGTTATGATTTATACAATTTGGAAATAAAAACAAGATATCTTCAAACCTTTTTTAAAATGTAAATGTAGGGGAATATTTTTGTAATAAGTTCATGTGTAGAATTTTTTGAACAATGCATGATATGATGTTGAAAAATATATAGAAACAGCTTGACCCTTAAACCGAATTCACAATTTCTATATCGCGATACAGGATCACCACGCTATTGTATGTTGCGTTGCACTGTATGTGGATGTAACAACAAGCTATAGGGCCTAGTATTAAGTTTGATCTGTCATGATACAACAGTGTATGTTATGAGAGCTTGAAATATAGATTAATTTACCATATCAAAAGTACTAAATTCGTCGACCGCAAAGATAATGTCGGAAACGAACGATTATTAAAATGAATTGTTTGTATTTGCATCAAAAATATTTTTTATCTGAAGTATAATTTCGGCAAGATTGCCTAAAAAAGAGTTTATATTAGGGCTAAATTTAATTTACGTTTCACGAGCTAGTCCCCACTTGAATCGAATGCCATCTCAATTTATTTCTCGAGTGATGGCAGATTCAGGATTTTTCAAAGATTTAAAAAATACTTTTTCTTTCAAGTTGTATAAATTTCTTGCTGATGACTCACTAGTTCCCTGACCCCACCCGTCACTCCCATGTCAGTACCAGACAACTAAAACATAATATAAAAGTTGCCCGCAATAAAACTGAAGGACTTATGTTTTCTATCCCCAACGTCTGGGGATGACGCATTACAGCGTCACAACTACCTAAAGCTACTCTAGACAGAACATCGTTTCTCAACATGCTGGGGGTTAATTTAATCATTCGAATACTACAAAACCAATTGTCTTACAATAATTCAGCTATTTAGTCTATAAGTTTGTCAAGTTGGTTTGTAAAAAAAATGAAATAATTAGCATAGATTGAGCTCAAATTTTGATACAATATACAAACACAGGGAGTGTCATCTATTGGTCATGTCTATTAATGCAGCCATGTAAGTATAGACTTCACCAGCATAGCAGTGCTCGTAGCGGTTTAAACTTAGGGCGATTTGGGGATCCAAGAAATTATGCAATAAACATGTTGAGAAGCGGTGCACAGTCCGCTTCTCAACATTTTTATTGGATAATTTAGACGCCAGACGCTATATCGAAGTTTAACTTGGCATGCCGCAGCTATTTGAGTAGCCCGGGCTATGTAATTAATTTATATGCTTACTTAAATAGTTAGTAAGTACAATTTATGGTAGTATTCATGTATTCATATAAATTCTGAATAATATATACGACTATTGTATGAACCGGCCGACTCAAAACAATGGCCCTTTCTTCACTCAAATACTGTATTCTCATTTTCTAAAACATTGTTACAGTTTAATGCCGGCGTCTTCTAGCTGTAGATTCCTTTAAAATATTTTTAAATATTTGTCATTTATTTACAAGTGTGCGTGTAAAACTAATTTGGTGTGCTTACAAATTGCAAAATATCTAAAGCAACAGCTTCAAGGGATTTACGTAATAGTCTATCTAGAAATATCTACGAGTATATTCTTATTAAGGTCAACATTACAAAAATGTTAGTCAAAAATAGATCGGTGTTACTTTTTCAGTACTTAATATTATGCGCATAAATTATAATATTCAAAAAAGCAGTTACCTATTTGAGTAATATCGAATAGCTAATAGAAAACAAAGGTTTGACACATTTCAGTGACGCAATTGTGAACAAGACTGCGAATATGAATGTAATGCGGAATTAACTTTGTAAATGAATGTTTTTTATATACGTCTCGCTCAAGTGGGTCTTGAAATTATTTTTATTTTAAACAATACAATAGTTAAAGAGTAACAATTACTTGCTATTGCAATAAGATATTATGACCGATGTTATAACAATGGACACTATTTTTCGGTGATTTATATTATTGTGCTCAAAAATTGTGAATCTGCGGTTTGTGTGGGAACTTTTTTTTGGTACACCATTGTTATATAACAATACTTGTATAAATGTATGTAATGGTAAAAGTATTTTATAATATAATGAAAATTTTTATTCTCAGGAAATGTAAATAACCCTTTCTTTATACCCGATGTAATAGAGCCGTCAACTGAGCACATAAAGGAGAAACCCGATTCTGGGCCTAAGCGTTACACGAATGGGATATGTACCAAAAAATTCGTCTATTTTGCTTGATTAACCTATCGAAATCTTAGCTTCATTTGCAATGGCCAAGTGTAGAAAATAAGTAGAATTCTATTGTTTTAAACAATCTTTGTAAACCTCTGCAACACTTATTTCAATATATGTACGTAACTAGCTCCACAAACGTAGCATTCCTAAAATAGGATCGATTTAGTGGAAATCGATACTGTTATAAATAAATAATACTTCTTTGTTTTAGTATAAATGATTGTTTTAATAGGTATTTTAATCAATGTAAATAGAGTCTGGCCAGCGAATCGTGACACAACTACTTACAATGGCGGCAATTCAAAATATCTACAACTGGCAGCATTAAATATAGCATGAAAGGGTAGTTTTGTATTTTTCTATTAATGTGACTATGCCATAGAAAAACAGAAATGTATCAAATCGTGTTTTTCATGTTATAGAAAACTATAGCGGTTTTGATAACTTTTTTATTTCAGAAGTTGTAAAGGCCTAACTTGTGAAATAAGCTGACTTAGAAAACTTCGTACAAAAATAAAGTAATAATAAGCAAATACAACAATGTATAATATGTATGTATTTACAAAAAAAAGTATGTTTATGTGTATTTATATCAGTTGTCTAGTTTGGGGACTAGATGGCGTTGTGTGTAAAATGTCCGAAATGTTTATTATTTATTATTATTATTTATAATTATAATAGCCAATAGATAGGGCACGATTTAATTATGGGTGAATACATAACCCTATTTTATGCGTGGCCTGACACGCACTTGGCCAATTTTTATGAAAATAACTCAAACAATAAACATAACCTAAAATGTAAACATTGTCTGATTTTACCAATTTGGCCATTGCTGGGAGACCTGAAAATTAGGCTCACGAAATCGTCATAGATATTGTAATTTATGCCCAAATTCTAGCACTGTAACGCCAGGCCCAAGTTTCTATGGATTTCGGGTTTCTCCTTTTCTATATTGACTGCCTTGTTGGTCTAGTGGTTAGCGTATGCGACTGCTGATGAATTCGAGGGTTCGATTCCCGGGTCGGACTAAATATTTGTGTGATCCACAAATATTTGTTTTGGAGTCTGGGTGTTTTCTATGTATAATATGTATGTATTTACAAAAAAATGATATGTTTATGTATTTATATCAGTTGTTTAGTACCCATTATACAAGCTCTGCTTAGTTTGGGACTGGATGATGTTGTGTGTAAAATGTCCGAAATATTTATTTATATTTTTTCTTTTTTTTTGTATAATTAAGTCTACCAAAGTGACTACTCTATCTGATAGAAAGTTTGAGAAGAATCCAGGAGTAGTATTTCGTTGGTGGTTAAAGCAGTTGAAAGCGGCGTGGTCGCTTATGCCATCCGTGCAGTGAGTGCAGATTGATAGGCGCTGCTTCTAAATACAATTCAGAAAATAATTATTTGTATTGATATTTAAGTACGGCGTGACGTCTGATCGAACTCCAGTCAAATTACATAAAAATAACGAATTAGCTAGCTCTACAAATAAATAAAATTAAAGTAATTTCAAATTTGCAGCTTTTTACTAATTGCATATGAAAGTATATAATATAAAGTATGTACATCTAAAAACTGTTTTTAGAATTGTTATGTCTATCTCTTTGTTCCGGCTAATCTCTGGAGCGGCTGGACCGCTTTCAACGGGACTCTAACTAGCAAAATGCTGATGTTATAATGAGTATATTAGGGTACTAATTTTAGAGTAGCTTTGCCCCGCGGTATTACACTCGATTGTTAATATGTAAGGACACAGCCAGTAAAAAATAAAACAACACTTGAGATACAGATATACATTAGCTGAAAAAGTAGTATTAGCGGCTTGTGGTACGTTAAGATTTGTTATCAAAACTGGCATTATACATCTATGACAGATATTTATCAAAACGTATGTACCTATATAATATTTGGTGCGGCATTATCATCAATAAAAGATAACCAATTCCACAGCTATTTTCAACCATTCATGGTTACAAACCTCACGTGTTGCGTATTTTTTTTAAATTCGTAAATTAAAATGGCAATTTTGGATTCTTTCCAGTTGACAAGTCAAGTGGAGAAGTTGAAGCAAGTAAGTCGTGATCTTCGACGGAAACACAAGTCGTTACAAAATCAGGTAAGTGATGTTTATAATGTTACTCTTAGATGTTTGTGGTAGGCCGGTAATATAACTTCTGTATGTACGAATGTGTTAGTGGGATAGAAGTACTGCTATAAAAGGTGTTACAAAAAGTTGTGATTATATTTTAAAGTTGAATGAAACCTAGAGGAGCGGTGAAAAAAATAGTTTTCGGTAAGTTTGACTTTTTTCCCGACTGCGCCAGAAGGTGGACTTTCAAGTGTATATTTCTTTGGTGCATTCTGTAAGCCTTATTAAAGCAAACTATTTTTGGTGCTAAATTACTTCTTCCTGAAAAACCTATCGAGTCCGGTATATTAAAATTAAGAGGACACCCTCTATTTTAATGTTAATTAACTACTAAACTTATAAAATAAAATATATACTTGAATGACAACCTTTTTTCTGGCGCAGTCAGGTAAAAAGAATAAAAATATCTTTGAAAAATATAACAATGTAATTTTAGACGACAAATGCTCAAAAAAATCAAAATCAAATATTAGTCTTTATCAAAGAATCACTTTGGAACTTTTTGAAAGACAGTGCATGTAGAGTTTATTGAGATAAATGAAAAGTCAATAAAAAACCATAAAGACCGAACCAATATAACTCAGTTGCAAAAAAAAATTGGTTCTAAAATATAACCATAAACTTCTGTAACACCTTCAATAAACCTAGCATATAACAAATTTGAAGTAATGCTACAGCTTTATGATGTTTTAGTGCTATGGAAATTATGGTTAACCGGGAAAACGTAACTAATTACAATTATCAATAATAAATGCACATAGAAACACATCAATAATTGAGCATGCATAAGGTTATCTATATATTAACAGTTTTAAATTGTAGGTTATGAAATTAAATTTTAGCCGTAACGATTTCGTGTAAGTTTTAAAAGCTTGGGATCTAATTAAGCGTCATTTTCTGTCACTTGCGATTTACGGAATTATATTTTGAGTTTTGGAAAAAAATCGGTCTCTTCTCACTGTAAAAAAAACTACCTTGGCCATGTACAAATTGGCAGCGAATTCTATCTTCTATAGCAAAAAAAAAAAGACATCAAAGAAAAACTATTCCTATTACCCAAATCACGACAGGTATGCGCTCGATTTACCTAGGATTTCATCAATAGATCCTGGTTTCCTTATCATGGCATCAGCACCAGCACCAGGGCACCAGCTTTCAAATAAATAAAAGAATTATCCAAATCGGTTCACCCAATCAAAAGTTATCCTACTATTTTGAAGTCGTGTAAAAATATAACAAGAATTTTAGTCAGTTCTTTGAAAAATCTTTTAAAGATAGAATCTATGATATAGACGATACTGGAAGTTTAAATTCTACAATTTATAATACAGACAACACGATCTAATGCTAAAGTAAGCTGAAATTGAGGGATGCACTTCTTCATGGCCTTCTTGCGTACTTTAAACGAAAAGGAATAGATGTGTGAAAATATTATAATAAAAATAAATATATAATATCTATTAAATGTAGTCTAGTCCCTTAACCCATAAAACCTTTAGACGCGTCTTGTTCAATCCACCAATTCGCAGTTAGTCTAATTCGAGATTTATCCAATTCCAACCTTTTGACCTTTTTAGACAATGGGACTGAACTCGAATTGAACCACATGCACGAAGGTCCTAGATTAGTTGAATGTACTCGTAAACACTAGGGTATTTCTTGGTTTAAAATTCCTAGTAGAAATAACTAAAGTATTTTTTTGCAAACTTGTTAAGAGTATGATTGATAACTATAGGTCGGAATAGGTAGTTTAATTTTATGTACTTGCGATTTTGTGACATCAATAGTATGGATATGCCTGTGAAATCCCGGGGAACTTACTATTTTCAGAGATTGTAAAAATATTATATTGAACTTTCAAAATAGTATTTCATCTTTAGTAGCGAAGCGAAGTGGCGAAGTGTTATTTTATAATAAAAATGACGATGATGATTATGTTGGCGATCTTCAATTCGAAGACGAATAATAACACCATCGGAACAACACTAGTGCTTTAATGTTAATATAAATATATGTTTATTTTTAAATTTGATTTATATTGTAAACGTGCAATAAATATCTGTAATATCTGAAAATGATTTTTTTCCTTCTACTCACTCCTATAAACCTACAAATAAACAATAAGTGTAATTTTCATGATTATGTAAAATGACATAAGTGTGCTTTGACATTGCATTGCATTATTTAAGGTCCCGGAAATCACGCTGATTTTAGGTTTATCCATGTTATGCTTACGTTGACTTTATTTCTGCAAGTACATAAAATTAAACTACCTATTCCGAGCCCTATTGATAACCAATTTGGTGCCCTATGTGCTATTTGACAATTAGCAAGTATATTTACAGGTTTAAATTCTGCCTCGTTACTTGAATATCAGGAAAATTGTAGTATCGTGATAGATATGTAGTTAGATCCAATAACTGATGCGTAAACATCGAATATGAGAAATGTGTTTTCGTCATTATAACGCATGACTGGCGGATTTGTAAGAATTGTGAATTTTGTGTACCTATATGTTATCTGGGTTACGGAGTATAATATAGTGTTTTATATATATCAGTAAAACAAGACCAGTGAGCCTAGCCAAGTTGCAAATGGTTTCGTTCTGCTATCTGACACCTCTATTCTCGTGTTTGATTGGTTAATATTTTTGTTTTGATCACGTGACTGAGTGACTTAGCCAATCAAACGAGAGAGAGAGTTAGAGGCGACAGCGATTGCTGGACGAATAACGTTTGCAACTTAGTTAGAGGGGCTGGTCTTCGAACTCAGTCACTTTGGATATGACTAAATTATAAGTGTGACTGAATTATTTTGATCTTTGTTTGTTAGAATTAGAATTCAGTTGACCTTAAAAAAAATGATGCCCTTTTTTATTTTAGAAGCCTCTTAAGGAAAGTAGCCCCAAAATTTGAAGATAAATATAACCACTTCGGCTAAAGGTCGGTAAAAACAAAAATATCACTAAGGGTTATGTAACTTTCTCCAAGCGGTCCCCTAAGATTTATGGATTGATGGTGGTCTAAGGATTCAAGAAAGGTGTCCCACTTGTTCGGTAATTTAATAAGACCCAAATTTTGATTATTCCTGAAGTGAAGGAAACTTTATAATTTATATAAATAAACCAAAATTTATAAAAATCTAGAAATAAAGAATAATAAATCCTAAAAACGGTGTGTGGCAATGGTCCACAGATTGTATCCGTTACAGAGCAACACAGTCCGCGGACCGGAGGGGAGTAGCCATTATAGTAGGGAAATCTTCACACACACGCACATATAAACACACACACACACACACACACACACACACACACACACACACACACACACACACACACACATACTCACACACACACACTATATATATATATATATAAATATACAAACACACGTATTTAATACTCACATACAAAAACAATTGCCTACACACATCACATAAACACATTCTGCGTCATTACAGTGTAATTTATATATCCATTTGGTTTTATGCTTTGAGAGAGGGGATCGCTGCGTATGGTTACTCCCTACGGTGTTGCTCTATGTGGTGTCCGTTGATGTCTGTGATGTAAGTTTAGTTTGTCCCTCTGTATTTTCCAGCATCTGTCTGAGGGCACGGATCGGATTATATCGGGGTTTCTGTTAGAAAATTTATTGCCCGAACAAAATCCTGAGGTATGTACTTTACCAATACGCTTTGCCAAGAGAGGCTGTACAGCATGCTTTTGTTGATGAGATGAAGTTGGTGTTACAGGGGAAATGTTGTTTGTCTTTTTATAAGCTGATATACATTTTTCCGTCCTGTGCATGTGTTTTCATGATGTTCATTAAGTCCACGTGCTTAACAGTTTCTCCATAACATTCATAAGTGATGGATGATTTTCTTTATAAGTCTATTTAAATTGGAACTACTTATGTAACAAGGAACCAATCCACACATATATGCCAAATCGAGATAATTACCATTGTCTCGATATAGATAGGGTCCTTATCTCGATTTTGGCATGTGTGGACTGGTTCTTATTGCATAAGTAGGGCCAATTGGAACTTCATCATCATGACAAACTAAAATGTTTTCTCCACTCTCTATTTTATTGAATTTAACAAAATTAATTTGTGCATTCTATGTACATACATACTTTTTAACGGCCTTGTTAGTCTAGTGATTATTATCTCCAGAGGTCTTGGGTTCGATGTCCATCTAGTGAAATAATTTTGTGATTTGCTATAAGAAAATTATTAATACCCGTCTTCACCAGTATAACCAATATAGTTAGTTAGACTGTGTTCTTGCTAGGAGCCTCCTAACATAGATAACCCCAATATTTTAAGAGACATTAAAGTCTTTAGGATTTGCACTAAAGGTTGGTAAAAACAAAAATATCTTTATAATACAACTGATCGGAACAGTAGTCAATATTCCCTGAAAATGAAAAGAGAACGTTAGTCTTTTCCTTGTCCTGAATAAGCGGGAGGAAAAAATGTATGAAAATCCATTTCTAACGTGTTTTAGCGGCAGAGAAAGTTGTTTGAATTTTCATTTCTCATGTGTTATCTTACCTATGGCGCGCACCTGCCCAAGGAGTTTTCATTTAATTTAAATATGAAATCTCAGTGCCCTACGGGCGTATATATGTATTATCGTAGGTGGCTGCGCCTTCGGGCCACAAACTGCTCCCTCGCTAGTAATTGGTCCCTTTCCTCCCTACAATGTGAACAATGTACTATTAAGGATTACCTAAGTTTAGGGGACGTTGGTGAAAACTGCTAAGTGCCTAATGTTTGCCTCAGCGCGGTGTGTGTGTTGCGTGAAATAATTTTCAATGTGTGTATATGTATAACGCTGCGATGTGCTCTGATATTGCCAGCTGCCCTGTATGGCTTTCGCGTGTGTTTAAAAAGTGCAAGTTGCACAAGTGCTTTCAAATATTTATATATTCCTTTTCAAAACATAGGTCATATAGCAACCCACCGCATTTTATTGTGTTCTTGAACTCCTTGAGATGTACTTCAGTTATGGGGTACGGTAGGGGGGATTCCAAACTGCTGAGGTAGGTAGGTTTAGTGGATAGGTCGAATTTATATATAATTATATTTATAACAGTATAGGTATGAAACAAAAACACATTGACATATTTATTTATCTGTCTTCAAATACGGTTCATTATTCGTGATGGCCTCTTAATTACTTTTACATATTTTGTAGGTATTTCATAGTTAATAATTTGCATTCTGAGAAAGTATCTAAGTTTAAAATTTCCTATTGTTGCGAAAATATGCAAATTCTTCTATAGTATACATAACTTTGTATAACTAATTCTTTTCAATTTAACTACCGTACTTTTTTCAATTGAACTACCGTTGAATTAGTGATCGATATAAGGGGTTTTTATATAGCTCTTTAAAGGAAAGCTGATCCTAGTCTAGTTATCTGATAATACGCATTGATGCGCAATAAAGAATATCTATTATAATCTGTCCCAAAGACGTCTATTTCAAAATTTACATAATTATACTTTCATTAGCAGTAATTGGGCTCCTGATTAGATGCATAAACCTTTCTGTTGTCAGATTATTATTCGATCATTATCAGAAAAAACTGTGAAAAAGAATTTTATACACTGTACAGAGTAACTAAATGCTTTTGTATTAAGCTGATGTAACTGTTTTCGTATTAAAACTACTAGTAGTCTTAAAATCTGTGCTAAATGTCAAGTGCTTGACATCAATTCTCTTTCTACAAGCGCTAACGCATCTATGCTCTTGTGCTATTAGCTAATGTTTTGATTTGACTTAGCGTTAAGAGACGTCATTCCCATGCATTTGTTAGTTTTCTATTAACGCTTTCCTTGGGTAGAAGGGCTGATCTGTGATGAAACATACATAAATTATATATACATTCATGGGCCTAATATATATGTATATATGTGTATTAATATACATTATATTGGTATCCAGCTATCCAATGAACTAACAAGAGGAATAGGAATTTGGCAACTGATTAAGTATGAAATATTTTTCGAGACAGTAGAACATACTATAGAAACCACAACACTTAGGATGAATAAGTTAGGGTTCCAGTTCACTACTGAACATAGACTTTGCCTTAGAAAAGAGGTTTTGGCCTACCATTAAACGCTGGTCAGAACGGTAGGTATGGGGACTTTCAATTTTTCTTTCTCTGCAGTAATGTGTGTAGGCACTGATATTGTGTCTCTTCAACACAAATTGAAGATCCTTCGACCAGCGGCCTTTCTCTCGAATTCAATCCCTATTTTAATACGAATCCAATTTCAAGTTACGATGAAAATAGCGACATAGTGTCAAACTCTAGAGTACGAAACGTGAAAATTCCAATACCGAGCGATTGAAATTGAACTCAAGAGTACTACGTGATCATGTCTTACGGGCCTTGGCCAAATTAGAACTAAACTTTTTCTTTTATTCTACATATACAATAAAAGAAAAAGTTTCTTTACTAGTATTCATTTCATATTGATTACTACAGTTTAAATTTATATTGTTACGGTTCGCTGTTGGTTAAATACTCTTTACTACAATGTTCAATAAATATATTAAAAGAAAAGTATGACCAAATATGTTCTACTTCTTTTCTAGATGCGCTTAGTATGCGAGGAGCGATCAGAACTGACAGCCATAGTAGAATCACAACAGAGGGACATCGCCGCGCTACAGCAAGACAGCGCACAGAACAAGGTAATATTTACAAGACGTTTTCAACAATTTAGTAGCAAATTTTATCCGTGTGGTAACGGATTAAGAATACAAAGTGTCACCACCCCTATCCATTCCATGGGTGTCGTAAGAGGCGACTAAAGAAACAAAATAAGCAGCTAACATTACTGCCACGAGAAGGAAAACTTGAAACAAACCCTTTACCAACCCGTCTGGCCAGCGTGGTATAGTAGACCAAAACCTCCTTTCAAAGGAGAGGCCTATGTCCAGCAGTGGACTGTTAAAGGCTGTTGATGAGTAGCAAATTTAATATTGATGTGTGAATCAAGAACTTTGATAGCATACATGAATGCCTCTCCTTACTACGGAGATTTTGACATATCATACTACACTGGCTTCGTATAAGGTTATTTCTAAGTTTTCCTTCCGTTTGAAATGTCGTTGTCCTGCGAGGTTTGCTCCCTTAGTCGTTTCTAACGATACCCACGGGATAGTGACACATTTTATCCATCATCGCACAGATAGACAATCTTCATTAAGAGATCCATCAATAGTCCGCTGCAACTCGACATAGGCCGGTTGATGCCTACTACTAAAAGACCCAATATTATACAATTACAGAAGTGCCCATCATGCGGTGCGGCGTCTCCTGATGGTATCGAAGACGATGACCAGTCCTCAAAGCCTACGTTTAGTGTGCGGGAACTTCGAGCCATACTGCATGAGCGGAATGAATTAAAACTCAAGTTGAGCCGAGCTGAGGAACAGCTAAATGCGCTTCAGGTGGACCAAACACATGACAGGTATGCCTACAGTCAGCAACAAATGTAGCTGAACGTTATACAAACCACACCTACTCAATTTTTTTTTTATGAATAGTTATTTTTGTAACGTTTCGGGCTAAGGGCTATATGTTTACATATTTTACTTGTAAATGTAAGAGGTGTTTAAGCTATGCTCAATGTTACATATTATCATATAATCTTTCGAAACAAAATATCCAGTCTAGCAAAGTACGAAGACGTGAAATAATATAAAAAAATAGGAATGCTTATAAAAATAATTTGCTCTTTAAAGATTAAGGGCCTAGATTTGAACCCTGAAGTACTCCCAATGAATTTAATAAAATAAATTAAATTGCATTCTGTTTTGACCTTACAATGCATCTCTACATGCGTACTGAGATCATTTTCAAGTCATTTTGCAAAATAAATACCATCATCAAAAAATTGTTTCAATTCTGTGTTACAATTAATTTTTGCTAGGATACTAAGGTTCAGTATGATGTTCAAAATTGCAGTGGTTCAGACACATCACCATCAGCCAGCACGGCGGCCGTAGACGACGAAGCGCCCGTCCAGGGTCCTTTGCCAGCAGAACCTGACGACGCGCCCTGGAAGAGGACCAGTGGCATTAGGAAGTTGTATGTACACGTCTACAATATTCCAAAACTTTTAACTTCACACGCTTTCATAAATCTTACATTGAATGTGCACTTATGAGATCTCCCACAGTTGTTAAATATGCATGATGTTAAAGTTGTTATTGCTATGAAACTTGAACCTAGCTGAGTTCTGGGATACGGGAATCAATTGCATCATAAACAGTCAATCGATATTTAAATTTCATTTTGGACAGCGGTCGTCACTCACATTCTGGTAAGGCCACATTGACCAGACAGTTGCCAATAGAGAAAATAATGATCTTTATACGCAGCTCTGCATGCATGCATATTTGGTTCCCGTGGGTTTTTCATTTTGATTGACGTAGTTGCATGTGTCTGTCAATCATTTAGTATTTTTTCTTATCCCTTCATTTGTACTATTGCATGTTCAGATTCATCTTTTCGATACTTTTCTAAGGCATGTAAATTGGCCAGACATAATTGCCTAAAGCTTAGTTCATATCGAATCAGTGTGTTTAGCCATGACGTTTGTTTAGTTCTCAATCTCAATTTCTTGAAAAAGGTTTTAAATATTTAAGATGCATCTTTTTATCATTAGATTGTTTCTAGTCGCGTAAATCCATTAGATTAAACGCACAACTAGAGTATGGTCCTTTCGGGTTAGAAACAGAATGTCAATTAGCAAAAAATCCAGTTTGCAGAATGTCCAGATCTCAGAATTAAAATAAACAGTTATTTTTTAGCTTCTTGGTAGCCATAATAACCTTCAGCTTCTTTTTCCGTAAACATTTAGAATAAGTGCATCCATTACGTGGCAAGTTTTAGCATTTGCTCGATGAATATTCCAATATTCATCAAACAAATGCCAAAACTCATTCTGCACTCCGAAACCCATTCTGAATGTCCACATTCTACAGACGTGAAAATGCTATAAACTGGATATTCTGTGAACTAAACATTTTGCGTCTTTCTATCAAAAGAAGACATTTTCCAGGAAACGTTTCAAGAAAGTATAATTTTGTACAAAAACTTAGTCGGGTGCCGGGGCTTCATCGATGCATTACTATTGTTTTACTGCGAATGGATACTGTGGATGGATGCAAAGCAATGGATGCGAACTAAAACAAATAGAGAGATTGAAACTTAATTTTGATTTCAATAATTTTTTACTATATTTATTGCCAACGTTAACTTCGTCAATTCTTTGTAAAGCTTGGTAGAAGTGAAATGCTGCATGCTGAAGTTATGCAAATATTTTTCTTACATCTTCTTGATCTGAAAGATATTTGGACTTGCACTCAGACAGTTAATAATAGTTTTGCTTGAATAAATAAGGGTGAATGGTTTCAAAATAACTTTTTCATTAAATTATAGAACGTGTATGCAAGCACTGTATCGCGTCCTAAATAGGCGAAGGAACGAGAGAGGAATAATTATGATGTTTTTTCGTATTTTTTTTTTCAAAGAAAAACGTGAAAGTAATTAAGCTTAAATTTTAGGAAGTGTAAATTTTAATCAGAATATTTATTACAAGGTAGTGTTTATTTATTTTTTAATTTTCTTCTGACCCGACATTACAATCAAAACCGGTATGATAAATATCATTTTTACGGGAATTAACGCGATCACTTATTAAAGGTATTACATACCTCTGATTGCCTTACGTTTGGACGGTATGGACTACCGACAATTCGATCAATATTTTAGGTAATCAAAAGGTACACGAGTATACTCGTAAAAGTCATAAGTGGAATACAACTATAACCCTATTTTTAAAAAAATCTCTATCTTATCCTGACCTGCCAGCTTTAAAACGCGGTACAGCTCTTGCGCACATAAAACATAAATCATCACGTACAGATACGTCATTATCATCATATCATAATTTCATCACTACTAACACATCACATTCATCACTTGGCGTCTGCTCTTAACCTACACCGGGCTTTTATTTTGGTTCTGGTACATTTTTTTTTTCATTTTTTTTTTATTAGAGCATGAAAACTAGGTTTAAGGATTTAATTGGGTGTATTATTCAAAATTTTCTTGTTTTTAGGGAGTTTTTTTTTGTTTTAAATGTTGGAAAATGCCACCAGGGCCGAAAGAGATGGCGCACAGAAGACTAAGCACGCCGCACGGTGTTGCATGTATTGTTATTAAAATTTACACGTTTCATGACGCTTCACGCTTGACCACCGTTCCTTTTCCCATTTTTTTTTTGTTATAACCATTTCACTTTATTTACGTCCAGCACTTATATTTCATTATTATTTTACTTACTTTCATTTTGGTTATTTTTCATACATCCATTTTTTTTTACTAATGTGGATACTTACATTTTTACGTAATTGATATTTTTATTTATTGTGATTTTTTTTCTTGTGCTTTTGATTTTGCTCGACAATATGATAAAACACAATTATAAAAATATAATATTTTCAATTTTGATATTAATAGAAATTATTCTCCATAAGATATTTTTTTTTATTTTTTTTTTATTATTTGAGTAGATAGAACCTAGTTATATTTTATGTTGTCCCCGTGCCCTATGCCCAGTATAAGTTAGTAAAGTGGTGTGCGTGTGGGGGTAGGTTCAGGCTGGCGGTGCGGTCGTCGCGTTCATCCCCGCCTCGCATCTCTTTCGGCCCTTGGTACTGACGACGATGATCGGTATGTGTCCAGGACTGATCGGTGACTAAGTGCTCACTATTGATCGCAAACCAGACCCCGTAGCATATCTCCTCTTTCTACAAACTCTTCTTCTCTTGTAAAATTGACTAATATTTTGTTTTGTACACGTGATTTAGAGTCTAAATGACGTCTTAGTTTTCTATTACGTATACGTTCGTAGAAAAACGATTTGGCTAAGGGGTGATGATCGGTTTGTTTGAAGTGATAAAAAATTTAACTAGAAAATTGAGTGATAGAAAATTATATTATAATTATATATATTTTTTCGTCAGGAAATACTGTAGTCCATATAACTAAAAGTAATAAATCTCTGAATATAGATGAAAAATGTTTTTGAGCCATTTCTGGCAATGAAAGTAAATTTTATTTGGATAAGAGGTATTTATGCTCCAACCACATGTTGTACTTATTAGCAAAGGTAGGCATTTGATAGTAAGTGCAACATGCGGGAAAGCGTAGCTAATTCTTCCATAAATGTTTTTTTTTAATTTAACAATCGTTAGCACTTAGTCATTAAAAACGTCCTGAAATCAATATACATTTTGAATAACACTTAACATGAGATCCAGCTCAAATTTAAGTGTTGTTTAAAATGCCACACCAAGTGCATCCAATATTTTACTAACACTGTTTTGCTTCCACAAACGCTGAACACAGTAGATGAAAATTATTTATAAAACTGTTTTTTTTATCAATTTAATACAGAAATACTACATGAAAACACTAATCCATATAACAAAATATGTTTTGGGTCTGATTCATACCAGGAAAAATAAAAAATAATAATAATTACCCGTCGCCATTTTGTTTTGCAAAGCAACAGATTTACTAATTTACTTAATGTAGCTTACATAAAAAGGGATTTGAAGTTTAAAAGTATCTATTCAAAAATCTTTCAAGGCATTTCGAAACGATACACTATTGACTCAAGTTATGGGGTCGAAAATGTCATTATTCCTACGGAGAAGAACCTGTAAGATACTCTTTTAAAAAAAGCTAACATTATTTAAGTATGCCAAAAAAGCTTAAAATAGCATATTAGTACCGAATTTACAAAAATAAGAGTGAAAAAGAAACTTCAGGTGTTCCCATCCCTTTGCTCTTCTCTCTGTCTCTTTTCCCCCATGGTACTCAAAGCGCAATCCTGGACTTATGTATTCATTCAAATTTATTATAAGGCTGTAGTTGCCTTTGTGTGCTAAAAATAACATTGTCTTTATTATACGCTAAAATTAATAACTAAATAATTGAAAACTGATGATCTCATCATCACAATCTCATTTCTAATTCTATTGATAATATTTTCTTCTGAAACCTTTATGATATTTATGTGTGTAAGCTAATTTGTTAGTAAGTAGAATATCAACAATAATCTCATAGCATAAAATTATTAAAATATTAGAAAAATAATTATTCTCATAGCATATCTAATTTGGGCATCTTGAAGTCGGTTACACGTTTTACTTGTAAAAAACAAGATGGCGCATGGTAAAGTGTGAATCAGATTCCATTTTTTTTTAAAACACGCTAATGTAAGCGGCACTTGTATGTTGCAGTTTTCGCAAGCTCTTTGTTGAGTCTGATATCGCCGTGGGTGGGTTCCAGCGACGCTCGCTGTCTTCGCTCGCGCGCCGCACGCCCCCTCCTCCTGCCGCCGCGCCCCCCACCCCTTCCGCGTAGACACTCCATCCCTTCCTCCTCGCACACAGACACTCCCACACAAGCGCCGACCAAACACAGACGACACTCCGACTACAGAAACCTCGCCTCTAAACTAGACCTCAGACAGGAGCTACAGAATCTGAACCTCGGCACTCAAGAGTTCGACAGCTGGCTAGGCGAAAAGTTCGACGAAGGCGATGAGTTTGAAAACAAAGCTTACGACGATAGTTTTACGAGTGATATTCCCTTGCAGCGTTCCATCTCTCTAGATCGAGGTGTCGATATATTCAGCCAATTTCGAAGCATCGGCTCGGAACGGTCTGAAAACATTCATTCTGTGTGGACGGTTGGGACTGAAGAATCAGAAGAAGGATATGGTACGTTGACCGATAGGTACAGGAGCTTTGACGATGTCCCAGCTTCTCCAATCACGAGAAGCAGGCGAGCATCTACCGGTGGCTGTGACGCTACTTCAGAGCGTAATATAGGCTCGACAGTATTGAGGGGCAGTTATAAAGGCATAGAAACGAGTAGAAGTATTATGTCCCCACAGATGAGAATATTAGGTAGACGCTATACGGTTTTGGAGACTTTTGACAGTATTAGTTATAGCACAAACAACAAAGGAATCGTTGAAAGGGAACGGCTGGCGATTAGAAGTCGAAAGAAACTCAAAGTGGTGATACCGAGGTTAGAGGAAAGTACTAGAAGTTGTCCCGTATCACCAAACATACAGAGACTTAGGAATTTCAGCTTCCGAAGTTCAGCAGAGGACTTCGTCAGTTCATATATTTGTGACAATGATGGCGATGAAAACTTGCAGTTGAGTGAACCTTTCTGTAATTGTATTTCAGTAGACCGAGACTTCGGAGACGTTAAAGAGCAAAGAAAGTCTGGTTTACTAGCTATTAAGAGGGAAGACAGTTTAAGGAAAGGGGTACTGGTTAGACAAGAACTTCAAAACTGTGAAAATCTTGGGAGACGTAGGGGGTCATTAGAGTATGCCCGGGCGACCTCCGCTGGTCTCAAAGATAAGAATTTAGGAAACTTTGAAAAATATTTAATGATTTCCCCCAACGGCGATTTAAGAATTGGACCGAAAATTATTCTATGCCATGCTGGTTTGAACATAAATGGCAGTGTTGCCAAATCTGAGAAGCATTTGACTTCCAATTTAGTAGATATTAGTAGAAATTGTGACTGTCGTATATGTACTGAGTGTGACAAAGGATCTTACGTTCAGAAGGCTATGAATAAACTCTTTATTAAGGTCGTTTCTTATAGGGATTATACAAGAAAATTGTACTGGGAAACAAATACTTGGAATGAAAACGAAATGTACAATTGTTTTATGCATATTTTAAAATTGTTACTAGGTCTATGGTTGAGACATCTTGACCATAATTAAATGCTGCATAAAACCATCCAACCTTCTTACGCAGATTCTAATTTCGAATATGGAACAGTGAAGTTTAATATTGTTATTGTCGTTAAAGTTGAGAATGTGTTTTTTTTTTTTTTTGTAATTGCAACATTCTAAGAATTGGATGACTTTATGCTATAAATGTTCAGATTTAAAATAAGTTGTATTGTTCCAATAAAAAAAAACTGTATTGTAATCGTATACTGTAAGAAATTTGAAAGGATTAAATTATTCGATTGAAAAGTAGAAGTTATTGATCGAATAATTAATCTTTATCATTGTCAAACAAGTAATTTCTTTTTACCTGTAAAGTAGGTGCACTTCTAGACTGTGATTTATTTCAAAATATTTCTTAGCCTTTACATGATACAGATATGTTAGCAACACTATATTATAGTAGAAATAATTAAAAACGATTTAATGAGTGTGTTGAGCCATATAATTGTTATTGACTGTATCTGTCAATTTTCATGTGACACGTGTGTGGATTCTGTAGAATGTAAACTATTTCTTTTTTCAAGTCAAAAAATGACAGTTTAGAAAACTTCTGTAACTTAGCTATGGTAGGGGAATTACCGCGATTACGTACACCTAACACTAGGTGATCAGATTGCACTGACAGGGGTTATAGGTTTATAGAATATTGTCGTAACGTTATGCAGTTGTATATTATTTCATAGGCGAAGCATAATTTGACACATATTGGCTAGTATACTGACACCACGGCCTCTTCGAAGACCTATGTAAAGCAGGTCTCGAGGGGAAACCTTAAACGACCACCTCCTCCCCTTTCTCTGGTACTAAAAGAGCGTCATACATACGAAGAAGACCCTCATAAACCATATAATATAATCCCCAAAGTATTGTTACAAACTTTCAGATTTTTTCCTAAAATATTTTAATGTAGACAGAATCTCTACAGATGAGATGAATGTGTGAGACATCGAGAATGTGGTGCTTGATTTATTGTCTGTCAGAGAAATCTTTTTGCGTCAAGCAGCACTGATGCTATACTGCTTCTGACCGCACCAAGTGCTGTGGTCTGGATCCCCACAAGGGATGACATATAAACAACATGAAACGGATACCAAGAACACCTATGACTCAGAACAATACATTGTTCTTCTGGGATCCGTTTTATGAATATTTCTAAAGTTCACTAAAAAAGCTTCCTTGGTATTGTATCCTAGTTCCTTCATAGGTGTCAACTGTGGAATTTTATTTTCTTTGACTGGATGAATGACTTACTGTGATTTTATGTGTGCGTGTGTGTGTGTGTGTGTGTGTGTGTGCGTGTGTGTGTGTGTGTACTCGTATATTCAGTAAAGTTAGTCTTCCTCATTATTTAATATGCCTTCAGAAATGATTCACGTGACAATGTTTTCCAAATGCATTTTAAAATTTCTGGTAATAGAAAAAAAAATAACGCTGGTCGTTATTTAGTAAAATCTTGACATTAAGGTAACTATTCTGGCTATGAACAAATTTTAACTCTAAATTGAAATACACATGTTCCAATTTTCGTTTTTATTGAATTACGACAGTTAGAAAATAACTAAAATAAAAACTTGTTTTACTATGTGAGTTTATATTAGTTGGATTGTGCACGTTTGTACATATACAAATACGTAAAGCTATGTGTGTGTTTATATGTGAACATGCTGGTTCTTCAACGTGCGAGTGTTCGTACATGCGTACGTACATGGGTGACTGTATGTTTTTGAGAATGCTTCAAGTTTTCTGTGTCTTTCTTTAGAAAGTAATGTTATATGTTTTATCTCTGTTCCATTTATAACATTTTTCAATAAATAAATCACATCTATTGTTAGATACATGTAAATATACTTCTTGTTCGTTAGGGTCAGTGCCATTGGTCGCTACAGGCCATATAACATATCCATTTGGTTCGACGTAGTAGGTGACGGACATTTTGTATATACACTTTAGGCCATATATACTTCGGGCTCAAAAAAGGGGCATCAAAATTTTTGGAAATATTTTTTGGCGAGCATCATTATCAAGTCATATGTGGCCTAAATATGATTGATATTTTTTTCTTTGAGCGAATGTGTTAGTTACCAAATAAAAAAAATTGAAAGCAGAGGATAGATAAGAGACCCAATTCGTCGTCTCTTAGAGTAAAACTTAAATACGTATACATAAATAAACTACAAAATGACTGTAAAATAAAAAAAAATAACGCGTCATCAACAGGACTTTGAGCAACACGGGAAAATAAGACGAAAATTTAGGGATTAGTCAAAAGTTTTGACATAATAAACAGTTAGGTTAGAAACTAGACCAGTAAATTTGTATTGATAGAGAATTTTCCAGTTTTGTAGTATAAATGAATTCCATATTTTTCGGTATTGAGTCTAGAAAGAAGAAATAGTCGAATGACAGAAATAACTAAGTTTTCTACCCCCGACAGTAATAATTTTGGCATATTTTTTCCTCCCAAATTTTCGATGACAGTTGTCACATTGATACAGTATTAGGTACATACGAGAAATGAAATACCTGGCCAGGTATGTATGTGTAGTATACGCACGCGCCCACTCGCTATCGTCGTTAACAGTCGACTAAACTGTGTAACGACCGCAAGTGAGCTGGAGATGATATAATGCTTCCTTCTTATTCAATCACAGATAGTACAGTGAGCGAGTGAATGAATGACTGAGTGGCACATACTACAGTATGTCATATAGTTAGGCGTAGGTGTGAATGGGAAAAACTTTTGTGTCGCCCTAGCACGGGTCCCTGTACGTCCCGCTGATGCCTAATATTACGTTCTTCGCATGGCGCGATTTTCAGAGCCTCCACAGAATTTGTATCGAACGAAACTGACCATTTATGTCGTTTGCCGTATGTAGTAGGGACTTATAAAATCGAATGTAGTTATAATAATCGGTATAATCGATTACTATTCGACTAATAATGATCGATATAGTACTAGAAATCTGTGGTGTGGAAATCATATCTCTTATTTAATGTTTATATCCTGAGTGTCTATAATACTAGTGTTACTTATTGTACTAAACATGACTTAAATCATATATATGTCTTAAATGAAATGTCGTACTATGACACAACTAAAACAAAAGGACGTACTATAATTTACCGTGCAAATTTAGCGTTTCCAATGACAGCAACACACAATATTAGTAGCCACTTTTGGACACTATTTTTATCTACCCTCATTATTTTGACTTTCAAGACATATACATGATTTAAAATATAACTATTCTTAGGAAAGGTGAAAATGATTACAACGTAACTGAACTAAGATCAAGAAGTCATATGACTGTTTCTTCTGAAACATGCCATTTTGAACGTAATACCGATGGAAATAAAGCATGTGATTCGCTAACATCTTCAGCGTCAGATCATCAATATTACTGTAGTAGTTTGTTGTGTATAATATATTTTTAGTATTTTCGTGGACATTATTCAATTAATCACGTTCTATAAAATCATTCATAAAACATTACATACCTATTTAAATTTTAACTATGATAACATTGATACCTGTGATAAGGTTAGACATACATGATATACGTTTTTAAGTTATTTCTTACAGTTATTTATGTCCACGAAAATAACTGAAACGAAACGTAGAATTAAATAATTAATTATTTATGTAAAAAAATGTGCTATCATTTTTAATATCTGGACAAGTTTTCATGTCCACAAGTGTAGTTTTAGTATATTCATTCCGTAAGTTTTAAGCTGTTTTTATTATTTTTATTTATTTCTAGTCACAGTACTACTGGGTACTAGAGTTAGGGATTCAATATATATAATATATATATGTATAATTTTTTAACAGGGGTCATGTTTGGAAAAATTGCAAATACGAGGGTAGTATTATAATTTTTAATAACTTAAACAATTTATGTATTCTTTTAAATGCTTATCATTAATATTATATGGTGTTGCTAGTAGAGAATTTTGATAATAATATATCGGTATTTAAACTGCAATTTTGACCAAAAAAGCCCCGTTTTAGTCGATGTATCACGCAATCGAATCGGTTATCGGGATCACAAGGCACATTCGATTGAACCATTGCCTACTCAGACTAATTTTCATACTAAAATTATCACGTAGTGATTGTTTCATGTTATAAAGACATTGGTACCTAATATATGTAATATTTATAAGTTGACAGTGTCAAAATAATTATATCATCTGTTTATATTGGATACGCCGTTTTATTTAATGTATGTTCTCATAATCTTTTAACTTTTTTTAACTCACTACCAGCTCACGTGTTTCCTTCCCACTATGATCTCGGGTGGTCCCACGTCCGTGTGGTGACGGATTAAGAATACAGAGTGTCACCACCCCTATTCATCCCACGTGGGTGTCGTAAAAGGCAACTAAGGGATAAACTACGCAAGACAACATCAATGCAAAGAGAAGGAAAACTTGAAACCAACCCTATACCAACCCGTCTGGCCAGCGTGGTATAGTAGGCCAATACCTCCTTTTCAAGGAGAGGCCTATGTCCAGCAGTGGACTGTTAAAGGCTGTTGATGATGATGATGATGATGATCCCGGGTCCTTTAAGCGGGGCGTGAAAAAGTATTTTCCCAAACCCGCCATAGTGTGGGCCACCATACTTTACTGTCTGCATTTGCAGCAATGATGTGTGGTTTCTCCCACTCTTGGATTCTGCTTATGCTTTCATTCAGGCAGGGTAGAATCCCTTTGGTAGGCTAACTATAAAAGAAAGTCAGTATCACAACACCTATTCATCATCAGAAAACTTCGGGAGGCCTAGTAATGCAGACACATCTAAAAAGGTTGCCATAGTATGGGTCACTATGCTGCATTTAGTGCACTAACAATGAGGATGGTGATCAACACTCTAGGATACTGCTCATGCTTACCATCAGGTAGAGCAGAGTATATAATAGAAAATCGCAAGGCAACAACACTACAAAAAGGAAAACTTGAAAGAAACCATATACTAACTCGGCTGTCCAGTGTGGTTTATAGGCTAAAACTTTGGAAAGAAAGACTTGGCCAGTCATCAATAACCCATGACGTCCCACTGCTGGGCTCGGGGTCTCCTCTCAGGAGAGGATTAAGGCCACACATCTCCACGCTGACCGAGTGCGGTCAAGACACGTTGCGGCTACGCCATCTTGCCATTTGATATTTTTAAGCCTCCCGAAGACCTCCAACTAAGCTTCAAGACTTATCATAAGATAAAAACCGGGCCTGACTGCTTAACGTGACCTCCGAATCACGAAAACGCTCATAACATAATCATGCCACAAACTGTCACCCATCTAGGTACTGACCTCGCCTTAGTTGCTTACCCTCGATGATTGTTTCCAATCACCTAAGGCCGCTCGGCTATGAGCGCTTCTATTACTAGCTTAGTGAGTATTGTCTAGTAGTGGACTATAAAGGATGTTGATGATGATACTATTTAATATCTGTATCTGAGTCTAGTACTAAATCCATAGCATAAGCTCTTAGTATTTTTTTAAATATATTTATCTACGAAAGTGACTTTAACCTGCCTGATGTAAAGCACGAGCCGAATCCAAGAATGGGGTAAACCACATCCTATTGCCCCGAATGCAGACAATAAAGTATGGCAGCCCACACAATGGCGGCTTGGTAAGATGCTGTTTCACGCCCCGCTTAAAGGACTTGTTTCGAATCAAGTAGGGAAGGAAACACGTGAGCTGGTAATGTGTTCCAGTTTTTAGTTTGGGACTAAATGGAATAAAAAAATATGAATAAATTTGATTTTACATTGTCTGCTTCGGTGGCTCAGTGGAAGCGTATGCGAAAATGCGTAAGTTTGTGAGTATGTATGTTTGTTGCTCGTTCACGTAAAAACTACTGAATAGATTTTGATGAAACTTAAAAATAATATAGCTTATATATCAGAATAACACACAAGCTTCTATTTACCGCGATAACGTACACGCGGGCGGAGCCGCGGTTGAAAGCTAGTATTAGGATCTTATGTGTTGTTAACGCCTGCCTAATTAGTTATTTGCATATTGAACATACATTCCATCTAATAGGTAATTAGTAAATCAATTATAATTTTTGAATTAGACTAGTTCAACAGGTTGCCTTCTTTGATATTCTTGTTTATTTTCACACGGTGATGTGAATACTACATATTATCAGGAACACAGTAATTAGTATCTAATAGATCATCTTCTAAACAAGTTTTTTTTACCAATCATGCGATACTACAGTTCCGCATTGTAGCTCTAAGCGTTTATGTAAATATTTGCGGTATAAATATTCAAAGATGTCGTTATAATAAAATTTTATGCGAGGATATTTTGAAACTCAATTTTATTCTTTCAACTTTGTGTTCAAGTGTGGTGACTGACTAAGAGTGCCAAGTGTCACCCCCACTATTATTCCCTTGTAATTATGCACAGACCAGCACAGACTGCCCTGATAGAGATGTATAGTATAGGTGGTATAGTAGGCCTTCTAAACCTTTCTAACGGCCTGGCCACGAGTTTTGGTCTTAGCGAAAAGCGGAGCGGCGTCGGTGAGCGGTGCGTTTTGCACGCCACGAACCTTAGTAGCGGTTAGTTGCAGCGGCGACGGTGGACGTATTTAGGTAGTCGAAACGTGTTAAAAATCATGGCGTTATAAAAATTATCCCCTGTCTGTTTAGAAACAACTTTTTTTTTTAAATATGATAGAATGAGTGCACGAACTAAATAAAGATCGGTATTTAGATGGTGGATTTAGTAACCTATACGAAGGTCCTACCCATAAGAAGTAACTGATGTTTCCAAGTGTTTTGCTATCCTATTATATATTATAGTAGGTACTTACAGAGAGAAAAAACTTTAAAAACTTGTCAACTACTAACATTGCGTATAAGACATACTAGTAGTTTCGTGTGTAGTTATATCTACAGACAAAACTACTGATATGTTTACTGTTTTGCTAATTAGGTACCTACTGACAGAGAAAAAAATTAACATATCAACATATCAGTAGCTTCGTTTGGTAGGTACCTAGGTTCTATGTTTTTGTGTTATCAATTTAAATTAAACGTAAGGACCATTATATTCCGCAAAACATTGTTTAATTTCTTCCCACAACCTTTTTATATTTATGTTGGGGATATTTTGACATCCATATAGGCGGTCTATTTAAATTTCTGTTATAAAAGCCTCGGTATCCATTACCGCCATAAAATCGTCTAAATTTTTTTGTTTTTATTTAACGCCGCTGAGTCCGTCACTCCTGCACCGCTGTCCACGCCGCTCTGTTTCGTGGCGTCACACATACTAACTTGTGCCTTTGTTCCTGCCGCTCTCCATACCGCTCGCCGCTGTAGCAATTCGCTCGGCAAAAACCGCTAGCTTTTTCGCTATGAGCGGCGACTCGTGGCGTGCCTCGTACATTTTTATACTTTTGATATTACCGCTCGGCGTTTCGCTCTTAGCTGCCGCTCACAGCGGAAAGGTCGTGAATGGGCCGTAAGTGTAATGATGATAATGATTACCGATTACATACAATATACAGGGTGGACCCTAAAAGCAAAGTTTTCAACAGCAACCCAGAGTCCCTAGAGGAATTAAAGTAAAATATTCAAGAGGAAATGCAAAACATTTCACGAAACACTTGTGAGGCCTTCAATGAAAATTTTCGCTTCAGGTTGCAGCTCAAGGATATGTAAGGTATGTATGTAGATGACATCTAAAACACTGAAAGAGTATAACTATTTCCAAATTATAAGATTTAATATAATATATTAAAAAATGCCTATGTATTTGCGATATCTGCTATTCATTTCTGAGACACTACCCATAATTTTCGAGTGACACAGTGGTGATACAATGGAGGCTTAACAAAAAATAACCTCAAAATTTTACCATTGTGTGTATATACCAGTCACGTATTCATTTGTCAAGTGTCTACATCTGTGCTGATAACGGTATACCTGTCTGACGGTAAGCCACCGGTTCGGTTCTTGGGCTTGTCTTGGAAGTTATTTATTGCCGGAATACTTTAAAACTATATGTGAGTCCGCGAGCTTTTGACACAATGATATACTATTGTCATATGACATAAATTATTTGCAAGTTGGGAGAATTCTTTTTCAGTTTTTTTTGTATCTTTGACGTAGCGAAAGGCTATGGGTGATTCTTGTCTTACTTTTGAGATCTTGTGATTGAATTTTAGAAAAATTCTGTTTTTTTTGTTTTATATGGGCCTGCGAAAGTGAAAAAACACTGCCTGATAACTATTTCGGACATCAGACACAGAATATCATCTAGTCCCAAACTGAGCAGAGCTTGTACTAAGGGTACAAGACAACAGATTTTTTGTAAATACATACATTTTATACACAAATATTTTTGTAGCCTGGCGCAGTGGTGGCGTATGCGACTGCTGTGTGTTTCAGGTCTCGGGTTCGATTCCCGGATCGGACCAAATATTTGTAAGATCCATAAAAAATTGTTTCGGAGTTTGGGTGTTTTCTATGTATAGTATGTATGTTTTCACGATAAAAAGAGTAGTAAATGAGTAAATGTGCTATTGTAATATATGAGCTATATTACAGTGTGACAAATATTTATACACCCTCACAAAATTTCGCATTTATTGCAAGAGTATAATTTTTTTATACTATATCTGCTTGATGGAAAATATGAACAGCATCCAAGAATATTATTCTCTATTAAGCAGAATTCAAAACTTCATCATCCAATTGTAATTTTAGTCAAGGGAGTCCCTGATATACCAGAATTGTTTTCATGTTACCAATTTATTTGCTATCTCTAATTCTTCATAACATTTGAACTCGACCGTGATCGTTGATTACGAGCGGGTATTTTATCTGATATAATGATGCATATGTTCATCATCACAAATAATTATTACATCATCTAAATGGAATGTGTGTAATGAGGCTGTATAACTCGTGTTATTGAACCTTCACAACCAGATACACGATTTTATCTTATTAGAAACCCAGGTGGAGTTGTAGATATTTAGAATTGATATTTGCTTCAGGTTTATATGGTATACTAGTTTTTGCCCGCGGCCTCGCCCGCGAGTGTGTCGATTTTCGCGGTAAAAAGTAGCCTATGTCCTTTCCCGAGGTCCCATATATCTCTATACCAAAATTCATCAAAATCTATTCAGCGGTTTTGTCGTGAAAACGTAACAGACAGACAGACAGAGTTACTTTCGCATTTATAATATTAGTAGGGATTTATATGTTTTCTTACACCTTAAGTAAGAGATAGATATCATTAATAAGATAAATTATACTGATAACAGATGTATTACGAGCACTGTTAATAGAGATAGAGAAACAGGCTTTATTCTTTATGCGGTAGTTTTTTCATTAAATTTATTATACTACAGAAATATCCAGCACAAAATCACGAAAAATCTAAACAAGAGCTTTTTAACTGCTTAATTAAGTTAAAAAGCTAATTATGCCCCATAAAATGTAAATATGGGTTTTTTTTGTGCAGCGGAATATTTCTTTCAATGCCTATTACGACGAATCAAAAACACAAAATTTTTGAAATGATATGTTTTTTCTATACCCCCTAGGAAAACTTTATTCAGATCTTTTTCCTCTTGTAGGCATAATATAAATCGAATATTTTATGTTAACGTTAATGAAATGAGTACTTTAAGTTTCAAAAAGACACCTCCCTCACTAGGAATAGTCTTTATACCTTAGAGTATACTTAACCTTTTGAACGCCAGAGCAAAAACTCATCAACTTGCCCTCAACGCCAGACCAAAAATTTAGCGCAAATACCTACGAAAAAAATAAGCATTCCAAAACTTTATCGATAACATGAATTGTATTTTTATTTTCGTCTACAATTTCAAAATATATGTCCTTATAACACTGAATTTATTTCAACATTACACTTCTTCCTACTCTAGTAATAGTTATACACTATTTACAGAGTTGTTTAATACCGTAATAACAGAATTGAGACGACAATATAATTAAATATAATAACTATAGGTACAACATTATTCTTGATCTGTTGTCTTGATATTGTGACCCTGGCGTGGACGGTACGTCATTTTTATGAAAATTGCGCTTCTCAAATAAGGATGTAGCAACGTACTATCTCGCTTATCGAGTATAATATTAACTAATAATAATTAAAACACGTATTTTAAATTAGATTTCTATAATTCCGTTGAAGGAGATATTTAAAAAAAATACACGATTCAAATAGGTTAAGTATATAATCAACTATATAAAAATTTACAAAATGTAAAACAGTATGTACGTTTATAGCCTTTAAATACTAGCTTCTATAAACCTGGCATAAAAAGTAACAAGTAGAGTTTTGAAAAAAAAAGCTAAGCAACTTTTGATGGACATTTTTAAACTTTTATTTATTTCATTTAAACCTCAGTAGTGTACGAAGCATTTTTTAGGGCACTGCTTATATTTTGTATCAATAACTAAGAGTCCTCTTTCTTCTTAACAAAATAATTGTCTACTTTAATTATCATTTCACGAGCACGGCTGTTAATTACTTTCTTACTCATTTTAACAGAATAAGTATAATAACAAAACTTAACAACAAAAATAAAACAGGCTAACGAAATTTTAATATAAACTTACGATATCATCTAACGTGCCCTACATCACTAGTGGTCGCATATTTGTGACTCTGGCGTGTGGGGACATTCCTTTTTAAGAGTTTATTTCTTTCTTTTTAGAGTAAAATTTCTTAATATCATAAAGCAATTTAAATAGTTTTATGGCAATAGATAACAGTTAGAGCTTCTTCTTAAGGTACTTATATAAATTTAAAGGCATAAAAGTAATGTTTAAAGGGTTTATTTCGTATTTCGGTGCACCGCTTTTTTGTCACATATTTGTGACGTTGGCGTACAGGGACAGTTTTCGCTTGACACATATATGTGACCCTGGCGGTCAAAAGGTTAAGCAAGCTGTAGAGCGCGCGCATCGCTAGTTGTCCATTGTGCGAAGTGTAAGCAGATGTTCTTTAAATACTGATACAGAATTAGAGTATACGTAAGCAAAGCCTGGACTCAGAGAAACAATTTCTGAACCATTTAAAGTGTTGTCCCAGGGCAGCACAAACCGCTATGCCATACGTGCAGTCAACGAGCCAAATAGATTTATGTGTCAATATCGTATTGAGATAATTTAAACTAACTTGTTCCAACCTCGAAGCGATACAAGCATGTCAATTGATACCTTAAACCAGCAATTTAATATACTTCATGTTAATCTGGCGGTCACCGGAGCAGTTTGAAAGAAAATCTTGTACGTATCACGCCATGATAGTGTAATTTTCTCTGATTGGCTATGATCTACGACATTGAATTAATGTATAACAGTTTTGTATACAGCCCAAGGCCATTACGAAGGTAAATATAGAGTGATGTATTTTGATTAACTATCTCGTTGGTCTAGAAGTCTCGGGTTCGGTTCCCGGGTCGGACCAAATGTATGTGTAATCTGCAAATATTTGTTTCGGAGTTTGGGTGTTTTCTATGTATAAAATGTATATTTTTACAAAAGAAAAGTATGTTTATGTATTTATATCAATTGTCTAGTACCCATAATACAAGCTCTGCTTAGTTTGGGGATTAGATGGCGTTGTGTGTAAGATGTCTGAAATATTTGATGCTTCTTGAATATCTTAATAGTTCAAGGTACAAGAAGCTTTTGATTTGAAGTATTTTAATTTAATTTTGTTCTAGTTTCCTATGTTGTTTTTTTTCTTTTAAACGTACCAAAGTGACTCTACTCTGCCTGATGGAAAGCATGAGTGGAATCCAGGAGTAGGGGTCACCATCCTCACTGCGAGTGTAGGCAATGCAGAATGGTGACCCATACCATGGCGGCCCGGTCAGATGTTTCTGCATATCATTCTCCCGGCCTCCGGTGACCGGGAGAACGATGCAGGATGATTGGGCCTCCGGTCTCACACTCACCAACAAAATACGACAGCTAGAATGCTGTCATCGTTATGTGTGTTGATCTAGTGGTTAGCGTATGTGGCTGAAGATCAAGAGGTTTCGGGTTCGATTGCCGGGTCAGACCAAATGTTTGTATGATCAGCAAATATTTATTACGGAGTTTGGGTGTTTTCAATGCATGTATTTATGAAAAAAAGTTAATAATTCTGTATTTATATAAGTTGTCTAGTGCAAGCTCTGCTTAGTTTGGGACTGGACGATGTTGTGTGTTAGATGTCCGAAATGTTTATTTATTTATTAAATGGATATTAAAACATTTTACCCACAGTCGGCAAATTGTTGTCGGTGAAGGGGTACCCGTTCAGGTAGGTGTAATGTCACAAGTATATGTCAACAACACGTGCTGGCCTCGGAAGCTATCGCTTCAGAGTGGTTGACATACGCTCTCGAACTAAACGGTTCGGCTCTTCCTGTCTGTGCTGAGCAGTTAAAACCTGGAACTCTCTACCAGCGCATATGTTTCCTCCCTTCTATGACCCCGGGTCCTTCAAGCGGGGCTTGAAAAAGCATCTTACTAGGCCGTCATAGTGTGGGTCACCGTGCTGCACTGTACGTTGTGGCAGTGAGGATGGTGGCCTCCACTTCTGAATTCTGCTCTTGCTTTCCATCAGGCAGGGCAGAGTCATTTTGGCAGCTAATATAAAAAAAAATGTTATTTATATAGCCATAGACGTCCTAATAAGAACCTTAAACTATTAATCAAACCTACAATACGTCTATCTGAAACACACCTATCCTTCACAAACCCGACGTACATCTTAATCACCACTTATCTATAAGATCATTGACATTAGTGTGCCACTGATATATAATTTAGGTATATCTGGCGTGTCGGCTCTTACTACCAACCGGTCTGCGCTAACGCAGGTTGTATTGACACACAAAACATACTTTCTTCGGTTCACGAAACTCGGCCCACAACAGTGACAGATATTTTCGATAAATATTATTGTGTGATAAAATGGGCGGTGTCTTTTTAAGATTTCTTTTTTTGGTATTTTCGTGTTAATCGGTGTCTTTATGGATTCAGTTACAAGTTTTGCTGATTTTACGACGGCAGAGTGGTATTCGACTGCTAAAAGAATTCGTTTATGGTGCCGTGTGCGGTGTAGTGCAGTTTACAGACTGACAAGACATGATGTGGCTATGTAATTAGGACGATGGATGTTTTTAAGCCACCCAAAGGCCTCCAACTAAGCTTCACGACTGTTATCTAATGATTACAACTGGAACCGACTGCTTATTGTAATCTCCGAATCACGTAAACGCTCATAACACATTACGCCACAAACGGTCACCCATCTGGGTATTAACCGCGCCGTCATTGCTTACTCTCGGTGGATGTTTCCAATCACGTAAGTCCACTTGACTATGAGCACTTCATTATGTATCATAATGTTACCAATACTTGTTTATTATGAAACTTTCATGATTAAATATTCAGAATAGAATAGAATATACTTTATAGTACACCAATTACATTGTTGTTTTTATATACATACTAGTTGACCCAGCGAACTTCGTACCGCCCAACTTTAAAATTCTAGAACTTGATCGCAGCGCCACCTACCGGGTCCAATTGCGAATCTAAACCATTCCCAGATCCCCTTGAACACACACAAAAAATTTCATCAAAATCGGTCCAGTCGTTTGAGAGAAGTTCAGTGACATACACACTCACAGAAGAATTATATATATAAAGAAGATTACAAGTAGACATGTACAATGGGCGGCCCTATTGCTAAAAGCAATCTCTTCCAGGCAACCTTTGGATGGACAGATCGACAGGAGATATAAATAAACAAAGGGTAGTTTCGGTGTTTTGGAGCAATGGGGGTTATCAAATATACAGATTAATGTTTAGATTAATGTCAAATCTGGTATAAAGTCAACTAATTCAACAAGTAAAAGAAACTGAGGTGCATTTTATGGAATGAGTTCAGACAAATATTTATTTAAATAAGTTTTATTAAACAATAATTTTTATACAAGAGTGCCAACAATATAAAGCGAAAAAGTAAAAACCCTTTAAATGAATACGTAATTAAAGATTTCGAATTCAGCTGTTGTAAACTTAAGAATAAAATTGTACTTATTATAATTTTCGAAAAGAGGTCCGCTCATTTAAAGGTTAATAATCTTCATGACAATTTATTTATCCGGTTTACTCGAAACACATAAAATGTTGAGGTATTTATTACAGTGTTAAATCTATAATTAGATTTTGATTATTATTTGGAAACATTCAGTAGCTTTTCACACGTTTTCTTCTTTATGATGTTGAAAAACTTCATAATTTAGATAGTTTATTTTATGAGAATGAATAACATCTTTTGAGGATAAATGACCTTCCGCTGCCCAGCATCAGCAGCCTGATAAAAGATTGAATTAAAAAAAAAAAGTTTATTTATAACAACGCCTGCAAACTCACATGAAATTAACACAAGGAACACCCAGACTTAGAACAACAAATTGTGGATTACACAAAAAGTTATCCCGGTGTGAACCCACAACTCTCAGCGCAGTAGAGAGCGACGTGGCTATCGCTCAAACCACTACGCCATAAATGCAGTCGAACTGCAGTAAAGGAAGCCACATAAATGTCACCCTTTTTCGCCTGCGCCTTCTTTGTCACCTCCTTCTGCGAGATAATGTCTTCACAGAAGGTTGAGATCGTGTTAAAACAGCTGTCGCTCCACGTTGAGGGGGATCTCCTCCGATGACTGCAGTGAAGGCCCGATCCTTCATCACCTATGCGGGAACAACATTTCTATATCCATTATAGCACAATTTTAATTAGATTTTTTCATTAATTTGATTTTGATACGACTCATTTATATCGAAGCCGAACATTTTACTACTAGAATTAGTAGGCAAACTTTTAACGAACAATCTTCTTCAAATAGTTAGTGGCAATAGCGGCTATTCATTACCTGGGTTAATAGCACACCTGGTCATCAGTGCGTAATTATGGGATCAATTTGAAATAATAAAAGCTATCAGCCTCGCATCATTGACTGCGCACTAGCATATCGAGGCCACTTCTCGAATTAAAACCTCTTTGGGTATATACAAGTTTTGCTTTACACTTTCGATTTGTATACTGGGTAGTAGATAGGTACCGGTGTAGGTGGGACCAGTTAATACGTACAGATGATGCTTGTGGTTCCATGTGGTGACACCCCTATTCATTCCGTAGGTGTCGTTAGAGGCAACTAAGTAATATTCATCCTGTGTCGCGGGGGACCCTACATATATATATATAAAACGGACACAAAGAACATCCAGACCGGGAACAACAATATGTGGATCACATGAAGTCCCATGTGGGATTTGAATTTACGACATTTGGCGCAGTAGAGAGCGACGCGGCAACCGCCTGAACCACTAGTCCAACCGTGCATTCACTAAGTATTGTGTGTGTATTTGCGTATGTTTTTGTATCTGTTCTTATACTTGTATGTATGTATGTATTTATACTATATTAGTTAAGTTTTATCAAATTTACAGCCAAAGTTAAACCGTAATAAACAGAGTAATTATGAAACAATCTTTGAAATAAAAGCTTCCTATTATAATTGAAAATAACAATCGATATGTAATTAAGTTGAATTAAATAATTATTTATATATTTGTGAAACTGCGGCGTTCATTAAGTCTCAGAGAGTATGTTAAGCCGTCGGTCCAGGTTGTAGTGAACATCTATCAATCGCTATTGGGAAGTCAGTGCCTCAAGTATATTGAAAACTAGATCGATCTTCGAATTCAGTTCGCCCCCAGGGTTGCGGTGGTTTGATATCAGTTTCTCTGTGAAAAACTGATAACCAGGTTAAACCAGTTGAACTGGTATCTAACTCCAAATAATATTAGGAATAATAATGACTACGAATATGTTTGTTGTGTTTATTTGTTTGTTTGTTGAATCACCCGAAGCGGGTAGGTATGTCAGAACATGAAGATCCGGCAGATGTCATTGCAAATTATATCTATGACTTGACAGTTCGCGAACGAAAGCAGCGGTGCAAGAAAAGGATCACTAGGATGTACTGTACTGTTACTTTTACAATAGGAAACACTTTTCGTTGCTGTAATGCAGAGCATTTAGAAATCAACCGATAACACGTCTGTTCTTTGCGAGATCCAAATACGTATCTAATAAAAATTATCCTAATTTATTGACAGCCCCTCTAGCTTCAAACTTTTTTCGTTTTCTATGCTATTCTCTTGTTTCATTGGCTAATGTCACTCGGTCACGTGATCCAAACATGAAACAAAAGAATAGAGAATAGAAAACGAGAAACCTTTGAAACTTGCCTAGGAGGGTTAGCATGCAATGCCTGCCTACAGAGTTGTTCACTATATGTTTTGAGATACATTTGGGTTGGCGCATCATTATCTGAGGTACTGGCCCAATCTAAGCTGGGGTTTTACCTACGACGATACAACTCAATTTCGATTTTTCATATTGATCGACTGTTATTAGATAGCCACTACCAAAATTGTGTAAATAAACCGTTATGACTTCTTATGGCATTTGGCGAATAAACTTTTCTTAAATTATTAAACTACGCAAGACAACATCAATGCAAAGAGAAGGAAAACTTGAAACCAACCCTATACCAACCCGTCTGGCCAGCGTGGTATAGTAGGCCAAAACCTCCTTTCTAAGGAGAGGCTTATGTCTAGCAGTGGACTGTTGAAGGCTGTTGATGATGATGATGACATTATCAACTGGTGTCGGTAGTGATACTCGAGGTTATTGATTTAAATCGTCGGTCCCCAACCTGATGAATAGACCTAATTAAAGCTACGACCAAATCGACTGTAGTACAGTGTGTCCGCAATGCAGCAAATCGACAACAGTGGAGAGACATCGCAAGACGTGCAGCGGCCCTGAAATTGAGCGGCGACGATGAGTCGCAACACTACCTATCAACTGCCAGGACCACTCTATCAAGAGTGTTCGACTAAGAAGATTGATATAAATCGGGGAAAAATGGAAGCTAGTCTATTCAAAATTAATGCAAGTTACTCCTTATATCATCAACTAACTGACAGTGACAGTTTCATCAAATTCGATTCAGTCGTTCAAACGATAGCTGGATTAGCCGGAATAAACACAGATAGACGGACAGACAGACCGACACAAAATTTAAAAAATGGTTTTATGTTGTAGGTTACGTAATAATTATATTTTCACTTTGTCATGTACTCTTACGTATCACTTAAGTTTTTATACAAATTCTCTGACAAATTACAAAAAGAAAGGCCTAACCATCACTAGAAGCTATATTACTAAACTTTGTGGCTATTTAAATTAACATAACCATTTTAATACCTGCCATATTATATCGAAACTATTTAAACACAAACTTTCGCATCACTTTGCAAACTTAACATTCCTGCGAACTATTAACTAAATGTAACTTGTAGAGAAATCGTTATTTGATTGGATCAATAGAATTTTGAGTGGCTTATTGGTCGAATGGTAAGCGTATACGGCTGCTGATTAAGAGGACTCGAGTGAGATTCCCGGGTTGAACTAAATGATTGTATGATTTGTAAATGTTTGTTTCGAAGTTTGGGTGTACGTATAATGTGTGTTTATTTACAAAAAAAAGTATACCAGTTCTCTAGTACCCATAGTATAAGCTCTGCTTACTTTAGGACTAGATGATTGTGTGTGACAGACGGACGAAATATATATTTATTTTTTATATCTATAATCAGAAGTATTAAAAAAATAAATTCAGCAGCAACTTCCTTCGGCATTTAACCAAACTTTTAGAATGTTCTTTCGGAGTGCTTACTTTAATACTTTTTTTTAAAAGACAACTTCTGCACTTAAAGTATAGCCTGTGTCGTGGAGGACTAACGGATACCAACAACACTCAGACTTGACCAACAATTTGTCAATCACATAAAGTGTTGTCGCACCTAGGGGTCGAACTCACAGCAGGAAGTAGCTAGGTGACCGCCAACTACTACATCATACCAGAAATAATTCTCTATTGAATTGCATCACAAAAGAAGGAACTTATTTGAAATCTATTTCATTAATTGACTGCAATTAGTTATTAGAATATATGTATATTTTATATTTAATCTTTGTTATCCAACATTTAATTAATGTAATCAAATTTTATAGCATTTGTTTGGTTCGACTGATTTCAAAACAGTTACTTAAACTGTCTACTACTGAACATAAGCCCAAGAAAGGACGTTTTGGCCCAATATTATATGCTGGTCTGATGGGTGAATATAGTTTGTAACAAGTTTTACGTTTTGGCAGTGAAGTTGTCCTGCGTTAGTAGGGTTAGTAGGCTTTTACGAATTTAAATAAAATTTGGTACACCGATAGTCAACAGCCTGCGAAAGGACATATTATGCTACTTTTTATAGCGATAACTGAGATACAGGCGATAACTGGGATAACTGAGATACAGATACAGGCGTGCGGAGCCGCGGGTGAAAACTAGTAAGTGATAATTCCGACGAACGAAAATAACTTGACTGCCTTGTTGATCTAGTGACACTAGTGGTTAGCGCAAACAGCTACTGATCAAGAGGTTTCGGGTTCGATTCCCGGGTCGGACTAAATGTTTGTATGATCTGCAAATAGTTGTTTCGGAGTTTGGTTGCTTTCTATGTGTAAAATGTATGTATTTACAAAAAAAAGTATGTTTATGTATTTATATCAGTTGTCTAGTACCCATAATACAAGCACTGCTTAGTTTGGGACTAGATGTTTCAGGTGTCCAAAAAATTTTTTTACTTAATAGTATATGTTCTAAAAGGTCATATGTGAAAGATGTTGGAATTAATTACTTTTATCAAAGTCAACAAAAGTTAGTAACTTGCCACTCATTTAAAAGATCAATATCTTTCATCAATTGTATTTGGGTCTACCCTATTCAACCCACCCACCGCCTCACTCAACAACACAGGTACTTACACATTTCGGTACATGTTTGGCAAACGGTCGCACGCATGAATGTGGAATAGCTAGGCGAAGCGTAGAGAGGTGTTTTATACGAATAACGAGGACGCGAGATGTATACCGCGCCCGTTGTATCTTGATACTTTGAGATGCTGCGAATGTATATTTTTTTTACTTTACTCTGCCTGATGGAAAGCATGAGTAGAATCCAGGAATAGGGGGTCACTATCCTTATTGTGAGGGTAGGCAATGTAGCATGGTGACCCATACCAAGAAGAATAACAGCCAGAATGCTGTCATTATTAAGATGGTCTTTTGTGTGAGGGTAGTACTGCTTCTGTCGAGCCGGCCCAGTCGTGATGAAATTGGCGTTGTTACTACAACTACTCTTGAATTAGAAGCCTTGAATATTTCAATGCTAAATATAGGTTTCCTTTTAGAAAAGAGGTTTTGTCCTATCTAACATACCACGTTATCAAGACGGGGGGGTTTGTATTCTTCTTTTTACAATGCTGTAGTTCTGTAGTTTTACTTTATAATAGCATCTTAGTTACTTGTAAATAAATAACTTCAGATAGTCAGTTACATAACTGTTTTTTTTATATATATATGTACCTACCAATATATTTATAAATTAAAATATTTGTCTGTCTGTCTGTCTTGGTGTTCCAGACTCTAACTGGCAAATCGCTGATGATAAAAAAAGTAACATAGGCAACTTTTTTAGACTAGTTTCGTCTCACGGCTTTACCTGAGATTATTTTTGCAAAGGTTCAAAAACCGCAACGAAGAAAACCTCGGGGTTCAGCTAATAACACACATATGTATAGAGGAAGTTGTATTGTATTTCAATCGTTAATTAATATAATCATTAACATAATTAATTACATCTTGTACCTATGTATTTATGTTAATTCATTCACGAATACAAATCAAATCATGGTTACTAAAAGTTCTTTGCAATCTGAATTGACAATTATATATACTACTTTTGATTCTATGAAATTTTGTTTAAATTAAAAAACTAATGCATTGTATTTTAATTATAAATTTACATATGTATATAGGTAATTTGGTCATTAAAAATTATACTTCACACTTAAATTTTATTTGGTTGTGTAGAATTAATTGCTTCATTATCAATAAGAGAATTCAAATAATAATAATGGAATAGGTAAGTGTATTGTCCAAATAGAAGTTCAAAGTAGTGCGTAATTTCCTTAATAATAACTACAAATCAAGAAAATGTTGCATACTTCCTTGATATACTAATTAATTGAAGTAAGCACACTTTACACTTTTGTTTTTTTAAATAAGGGGCCATTCATTAATTATGTAAAACGACTTTTATAAGATTAAACCCTTTCCCCTCTAATTAAGAACTTTTGAATATTTGATTTGTGTATTTGAACCCTCTTTATTTGTATGTTCTTACCTAAGAACATACAAAAATAAATAAAACATGTTTGGATGGTTTTTATGTTTAATTTTTAAAAGTAAAAAAAAATAGGATACTTTACAATAACATTAATTGGAATATTTTTTAATCAATTGGATATATTCACTACTCTGTATTCTACGTCATTTTCTGATCTTCACGGTTCGATACTGGCATGACAATGATGTGGCTACATAATCTTGCTGTTGGATGTTTCTAAGCCACTTGAAAGCCTCCAACTGAACTTCACGACCGACTGCCTAATTTGACCTCGGAATGACGGAGACGCTCATGATATTATACCGCTAACGGTTACGCATACGGAACCCAGGTACTATTCGTACTGTCGTTGTTTAACCTCCAAGATTGTTTCTAATCACCTAGAACAAATTGGCTATGTTCCTCATAGTGAAGTTGTCGTCCCTTTTAAAACGTCTTGCGTATTAAATGATTGACCCTTAACATATAAAATTTGCTTGGCCACTGTTTTTTTTTATCATCAGGAAGATATTATATTGTTATTGACGAACTATAAAGATATAAAGCTAGTTAATTAGCGTAATTAGTAGAATTATTAAATAAAAAATAAAAAGTGAAATCGTATTGTTACAAATATTTAGATTGAGCCTACTTTGTCGGTATGAAAAAACTTACTGGAAAAACTATTTTATAGTAAAATATACTAGTGGAGTTACCCGAGGGCATTGTTGTGTCTTTACAATAACAACAGTATGTAAAGCCACGGGGCGAAGGTTGTTTAAAAAAGTATTTATGTTGCTCTTAACATTATCAGTTATATGTTAATGAAAGTTCTCTCAAAAACGGTCCAGCCGGAACAAACTGAACAACTATTTTTAAATTGATTGATTTACTTCCATATGAATTTGGTGAAAAGGTGTTTAATTTAAATAACGATTAATTTTAAAAGCATATAATATATTTATCATAGCATAGCAAATGTAACAAAACTGTATTCTTAACAAAAAAAAAATTTGACACTATTTACCATAATAAAGTATCAAGGTGATTAAGTTCCCCTAAAAATAAGTTAAGGTGAGGTGCGCAGACGCAGCGAGTGACGTGTCTTCTCACTTCTCACTTCTTTTCCTTCAGTTTACCGCGAGCAGCCGCGCGGGACGAACGTATGAGTGACTCGTACGCAATCCAATATCACTCCTATTAATTTGTGCTTAACCTGTGTTTGTTCTCACAAGATTTTATATTTACACAATAAGTTATAAAAACAATAACTTTTATGTAAAATTGTGAACAAAAGTCTGGTTTTAAAGACAGTGTTGCGAGTTCGAATCATCTAAGTGTTTTTTTTTGTAACGAATTTTGTTTTTTACGGGATTGCTTTTGTGGATAAAAAGGTTAGTTTGCAAAAAGTGTTTTTGGTGGTGTTAGTATGTAAGTTTTTGATAAGTTTAAGTGGCGATTGAACTTTGTACAGTTATCCGGAGTCAGTGTGCTTAGAGACATCTAAGTTTGTAATACATACACGCTAAGCACAGCTATTTTCTCTCTCAACAAGGAGTATTTGAAAGGAATGTTTTGATGTAGAAATACGAATGCAATAAAACTTAGTTTATCGACAAAAAAGCTTAATAAAGTTAATGGTTTTGATATTTCAAATAGTTTTATCTCGTATAACGCAAGATAGTTGAGCAAAAACACGGAATTTTAGTTTCGCAAGGATAATTTACAGAATCTGGGCCATGTATTAATTGACTCGAGCTTTTGACTTTCACACACAAGTAAAAGTAAAGAGATTCTCGCTGTTGACATGCAGGGGGGACTGATTTGTTGAATGGAGCGAAAACCCTTGGTTTAAAGCCAGATGTAGTAGTCAAAGTGACAAGGTTATGACGAATTTTCGAAAGGCTAACGACGACAATGCGAATTGGGTAGGTCGCTTGCAGAACTCCGCTGATTAAATACGGAAAGAAAACACGTTTGACAGGTTTTTTTTAGAAAATTAAGAAACTGAAGTGTTGGGTGTATAGAGTTTGAGGCAGATTTTATAAGACGTAAGCCTTAATGGGATTTCTTGTCGGAATTTGCCATTTTGCAATTAGCCATTTATAAACTGGGGAAAGTTTCTTCTTCAGTAGAAATTCAACTCCAAATAGTAATAGCAGATTATTATGTTTCTGGAGGAAATTAGGTGCTCCAGAGATTCTGGAAAAAAAACACAAATTGTCATTAATATAATATGATTTTATAAGAACAGACGTAAAACGTAAATTAGATAAAAATCATCTTCGAAGCGAGTTATTACTGTGTCAAAACTTGAACTTAATCGGTGCCGAAGTTTTAGAGTTTGAAAATAAACACAAACCAACTTTACAGATAAAAAATCTATATAGATAAATAAAATTGTTGTATCTGTTTGTAATATCAAATAACCAGTTTTTAACTACATACATTTATATGTACCTATTTACGGTACTTTTAAAAAAAAAAATTTTTGTCTGTCTGTTTTGTCAACGTCATTTAGTGACAAACTAAGCAAAGCTTGTATTATGGGTTACTAAGCAACTAATATAAATACATAAACATACTTTTTTTGTAAATACCTACATATTATACATAGAAAACACCAGACTCTGACACAAATATTTGGTACGACCCGGGAATCGTATCCGAGACCTCTTGATCAGCAGCCGCATACGCCAACCACAAGACCAACAAAGCAGTCATAAGGAGTAACTTTGGATATTTTTTTTGCCTAGTTTCACCCCGTGGTGCTACTCGCAATTTACAAGAACAACCGCAGAATCAGCTTGTTTTAATAGATATAGGTTAAGTAAGATAAAACCACAAACGACTAAATAAGACTTATTATGGAATGTGGTAATGTAGCAAATTTGCGCAATATGTTCATAATTTGATTGGTCAACGTAGCATCAAACAAAATGCTTACTTACATTACTTAAATGTCGTGTCGACAGAATTGCACTTTACTTGTATTTTAACACCACAGATGTAGCGAAATATTATAAAAATATATGTTGTCTCGTAAAAAAGAAAAAGAAAATAAAAATAATTGCAAATTAATTTTAGAATTCAAACTGTTATGAGTACAGAAGTTAGTTTAAAAATTAATAGGACAAAGTCAACTGACTGACTCCGACGAATATTGTGTAAATGACTAAAAAGTGCAGTAACAAATTATAGTGTCATCATCATCATCATCATCAGCCCATCGCAGTCCACTGCCTTACATAGGCTTCTCCTATTGCACACCATTTTGATCCATTTTGGGCTGTCGCATCCAGCTCCTGCCAGCCATCTTGCGCAAATCGTCACTCCACCTGGCCTGTGTCCTACACTACGTTTACCGAGACGCGGTCTTCACTCCAGAACTTTTCTACCTCAACGGTCATAAGTTCTGCGGCAAATATGGCCAGCCTTCAGCTTGCCAATTATAGTGTACATAGAAGTAAGTCAGCTAAAGTGACTATTCTTTGACTGAGATTTGAAAATTCATTGCACCGTCAACTACTTTCTTTCCAAAACAGTTTAGTCCATCCCAAAGTTGCGTGGAAGAGATTGCTTTTAGCAATAAGGCCGGCCTTTGTAAGTTCTGTTCCGTATTATGAATCTATGACACGGTGTACAAATAATGAGTTTTCTATCTATCTACCTATTCTGCCTGATGGAAAAAATGAGTGAAATCCAAGAGTAGCGATCACCCCTACTATTCCAGCTTGTTGAGATGCGTCTGCATCAATAGACCTCCGGTCCTCTGGCCCTCTTGCATTCATACAATCACGACAAGCATACGTTCGTCGTGTTTCGTTGGTGACAATGAAAGTAGGTGTTGCTACGTTTGTAATAATAATTATTATAGTTTATTGTGTTCATAGAAAGTATTAGTGAATCTAATATATCATAGAATGTGCCACAGAGGTGTCATTAAACTCCTACACTTTGTTACAATAATTTCAGTTTCGATTGCGTTTTAAGTGGCTGGTGTGAAGGTATCCTTAATTTACTTTCTATTTTGAATTACCAACCTACATTGACTTGCATCATAGTAACGTAATATAGAAAGTCAAATTCTATTGATAATAATCAGGTACTAACTCTTACGATGTAAGTATACAGAGCAAACTAAATAATTATGAGGTTTGCATATGTCTTAGGTGCAGTGATGTAGTAAATGTGCCCATACTGTTTTTTTTTAAACTCTATAAATTAAACTCTAAAACAACATTAAAATAGTTTTAACCGGGTTCTTTCGATAAAATATAACTATCTGACAACAACTTAAAATGAAGTTTTTTTAAAGATCAAAGTGAGCACCTAAATAGGGATGAGTTAAAAGAAATAGCATGAAAAAGGAAATTGATTATTTGTTGTGTATTTAATTTATATTAGACAGGTATGTATTTAGAAATATATAAGTGTAATACACTGAGATATCAATAGTCACCATAGTAAGGCTCCTTCTTGTTGGTATCAGATTTGGTATTTTTTGACTGCCTTGTTGGTCTCGGACTCGGGTGAACCCGAGTCCTAGACCAGGGCGGAACATCTGGGAGGCGCGAACATCTGCGCCTCATGCCGCCTTGAGTGTGGCCGCGGGTGGACGGGACGGGTTTTCCCTCCACCCGCATTATGTGGCCAGCCGCGAGGGGGCGGCGTCGGTGTGTGCCGGACGCCGCCTAAGAGAGGGTCGTCGAACTGAGACTGTGCCCGCATCAGGAGCGGGCAGGCGCTGGAGAAGTTCAGAAGGAGATCCCACCCTGGACTTCTCCTCCTCCTAAACGGAGAAGCGCGGAGAGAGCACTGTGTGGTTTTTAGTCGGTTCAAGTCCGACACACCACCCCGCCGTAACCCCCGGTGGGGTGACGGTCCATGATGATTTTCCACACATAAAAAAAAGGACTCGAGTTCGATTCCCGAGTCGGACAAAATGTTTGTGTGATTCGCAAAATATTTGTTTCCGAGTTTGGGTGTTTTCTATATATAATAAGTATGTATTTACAAAAAAAAGTATGTTTATGTATTTATATCAGTTGTTTAGTACACATAATACAAGCTCTGCTTAGCTTGGAACTAGATGATGATGAAAAAATGGACTCTTTTTATGATGTATAAAATTTCATCTTGAAATGATTTAATTCTTGATTACATATGGCCAACTTGTGTGTGTGTTGTGATGTTAGTTGCTTATTTTGTTCCCATAGTCGCCTCCTACGACACCCGTGGAATGAATAGGGGTGGTGACACTTTGTATTCTTAATCCGTCACCATGTTTGTATGATCTGCAAATATATGTTTTGTAGTGTGTGTGTTTTATATGATTTTATGTACAAAAGAAAGGTATTTGTATTTATATCAGCTGTCTAGTACCCATAGTACAAGTTCTGCTCAGTTTGGGACTAGATGACGATGTGTCAGATGTCCGAAATATTTATTTAATTTTATTCCAAAGCCATCTGGATTACCAACTGATCATAATCATAAGACTGGATGTTGAAATATAAATATTTCTTAACATTTTTTCCGCTGTTTCTCCTTCCTATTTCGCACAAAAAATACTTAGCTATAATTATACCATTGTCGATTGGAATTTTCTTCTTAGAGAATGGTATTCAGGTACCCACCCGCCGTGAAGCCAGTAGGTTGCTTCGGTTTAGTTTTTTTTATCGGATTATGAAACCAGGCCGAATAAAGTCGCACTCTTGTAACTCTTATTCGCACACTAATTTTTCAAGTATTTTTTCTCATGGAAGGAAGCGGCAGTGATAAGCTCAACGAATTGTGTTAAAATTCGCATTCGATTAGCAAGTGTGCTAATGCAATAACTTTTCTATCTTTGCACGGTTGGGTGAAGAAGATGTGATGTGAGAATGTCTTTGGAAATAGCGGTATTTTACGTACGTGTTTAATATCAATATGTCAAACATCTCCGTGTGGTGACGGATTAAGAATACAGAGTGTCACCACCCCTATTCATCCAGCGGGTGTCGTAAAAGGCGACTAAGGGATAAACTACGCAAGACAACATCGATGCAAAGAGAAGGAAAACTTGAAACGAACCCTTTACCAACCCGTCTGGCCAGCGTGATATAGTAGGCCAAAACCTCCTTTCTAAGGAGAGGCCTATGTCCAGCAGTGGACTGTTGAAGGCTGTTGATGATGATGATGATAATATCAAACATATTTCCACATAAAGCTAGTTTTAGTAGTTGATTAATCATCACAAAATTTTAGCTTACCAATTTTTTTTGGGCCTATACAAATTATAAGCGCTCGTAGCCGAGTGGCCTTAGGTGATTGGAAACAATCACCGAGGTTAAGCAACGACAGCGCGGTCAGACCTAGATGGGTGACCGTATGTGGCATGATATGTTATGAGCATTACCATGATTCGGAGGTCATGTTAAGCAGTCGATCCCAGTTGTTGTCATAACGTGTTGTGTTAGTTGAAGGCCTTCGGTCAGCTTAAAAACATCCAACAGCAAGATTACGTAGCCACAACGTGTCTTGCCAGTCACCAACCCGCACTCGGCCAGCGTGGGGACGTATAGCCTTAACCCTCTTCTGAGAGGAAACCCGAACCCAGCAGTAGGACTTAATGGGTTGTTGATGAAACTATTTTATAATGCTCGTCAGAGAAACCTTCACATAACAAGTAGACAACACACATATACACACACACATATTATTATCGTAAATAAGCTCACTAACACATAGAAATTCAATACCATACATGTAGTTATTACCACAGCAATAATTATTGGATCTAATAATTACCTTCAACATATAGTTTATGGTCAATAATAATTGATTATTAATTTATTGGTTGGCAATGACTTCGACTTTCTTCTCGGAAGTGAGGGAACTCTCGTAAAAGTAATTTAGGCGCTATTCTAAATAGAAAGCTTCATCAATCATCATCAACAGCCTTTAACAGTCCACTGCTGAACATGGGCCTCTCCTTAGAAAGGAGGTTTTGGTCTACTATACCACGCTGGCCAGACGGGTTGGTAAAGAGTTTGTTTCAAGTTTTCCTTCTCTTGGCAGTGATGTTAGCTGCTTATTTTGTTCCTTTAGCCGCTTTTTACGACACCCATAGAATGAATAGGGGTGGTGACACTTTGTATTCTTAATCAGTAACCACACGGACATCGATTAATCAATATATACATAACAGTTCAGTTACTGACTGGCAGACAACGCACTGCCTAACTACTGGACGCAGGAACCTGAAATTTGGAGTATAGGCGAGCACTAAGAGGAGGATTTTGGAAAATTCCAGTCCTAAGTAGGTGAAAAAGGCAATTAAAGTTATACATCAAAATAACACGTAGGCGAAGCCGCGGGCAAAAGCTAGTTAGTGTAGTATTATTTATAAGAGGCATGTATCCGAGGCTTCGCTAGCGATAACGACTTCGCCATTTAATTTTCCTTAGTAGAAAGTATATGTAGGTAAGTATGTGCAGGTACTATTACTAAATCAATCATAGTGAAGTTCAATGAGAGAGGCCTGTGTCCAATAGTGGACTTTAACACATAAGTGATAATGATGATAATGGTACTACAGGTTATAAACTGCTATCTATATTTTCTAATGTAATTCTATTGACGGCGCAGTGAGTACCTAGATAGGATAGGCATCATATGTTAATAAGCGTATCCGTGATTCGGAGGTTACGTTAAGAAGTGGATAAACTTAATTTTTAGTTATACAATTAATAGTTCATGACTCGGAAACCCTTATAGATAGATTCGTCATGTCCGCCCGTCCGTCCGTCCTCGACCTACTGTCCAAATGGTTAGTGCTAGATTGATGAAAATTTGCATGAATATGTGTTTCTATTGCGCCGATAAAGTGTTACAATAAAATTATGAAAAATGTTTTTGTTTGGAGTAGCTCCCCTACACGTTAAATGGGGATGTTTTTTTTTCTCGCGTCTACCCCATCCTGTGGGATATCATTAGATAGGTCTTTTAAAAACATCCGTTTGCGAGTTATTCGACTTTTATGGGCATTTTTTCTCAAAACAGGATATAATCGTACAAAAATAATGAGTAAATATAACAATTATCTATTGGACACGCCGACAGCTAATATTATTAACTACGGAACCCTATTCTATGCGTGGCCTGACACGCACTTGGCCGATTTTTTGTACATCATCAACTGTACCTATCAATCTACGTTCTATTAAATAATTGTGTACATCATACAATTGATTATACTGTCTGAATGGAACCCAGAACCTCTGTCTTAGTAGTCAGATTTACTAACCACTCGACCAACACTCTTTTTCCTAGATTTATTTCCAATATTATTTGGGGTCGGCTACTAGTTCAACTGGTTTTTTCTGAATATCAGTTTTTCAACGGAGTTTCTAGCATCGGACCTCCGCAACCCTAAGGGAGAACTGAAATTCGTAGGTTGAACTAGTTGTCGGTAAATTTGAGGGCACCGACTTTCCAATAACGATTGCCATAAAGATGTTCATGACAACCAGGACCGACGGCTTTACGTGCTCTCCAAACTTACAAACTCCGGTCTACTATTAGGAACTACCACTCGACCAACACGTCAGTTAATATGACTAATGCAGTAAAGATGAAACGTATAAGAGAGATGAAACTTTCACTATCGCGATGATCCGTTCGGAAACTGATTTGATTATCTGTTAGCACGCCGTGACTAAATGTTTAGAAATAATACATTATCTCATGTTATAACTTAATTTGAAGTGATGTTGTCTAGTAGCTGTTTATTTTAAAAGTTAAGCTGGAGAGTATGGGTTCGATTTCTATTTAGGACATATATTGGTGGTGGAATTCAGAGTATCATCACATTCATATATCTTAAGAGTATGGGTGTAGTCAGGCCTTTTTTGTAACTTCTTTTTTGGGGGCAAATTCTCAACAATTGTAAGGTCAATTTTTGCCATTTCCCTTCTCCGAATCAAACAAAACGCTAGTAAGTTTCTTCAAATTACACTGATATATTAATTTTCATCTCTAAATCATCCATTATCAAATTTGGCATTACTAAAACTTACAACTAATGCATATAATTATTCCATGTAGCTAACATTGAAAGAAAACTAGAAATATTTAAAAGATGATTTAATGCAGATCGTTGTTGACTCGTCCACTTTTTTCAGTTTTTATAGATATTCTTCGATATTCCTTTCTCGAGTATAGAATTTCCTTTGGGTTTTTTCCTTTCCTTTGAATTTCCAAGTCTATAGAGGGTATATGTACCCTCTACATTTCTGTATCCTTTCCGCGCTGATTTCACACAGAAGACCATCCTAATAATGACAGCATTCTTGGTGTCGTATTTCGTTGGTGAGTGTGAGACTAGAGGCCCAATCATTCTGCACCATTCTCCCATCCTCCAAAGGCCGGGAGAATGATGCAGAATTATCTAATCAGGTATGGGTCAAATTTTCCATCAGGCACATTGGAAGCCTTAAATATTTAAAAAAATCGTCTGCTAATCAAGTAAAGCGACCCTTCAACCATGAGCGCTTCCAACTTCTGTCTTGTCATCTGTGCGTTGACTGTCATCAGTTTAACAACAAATAACAGTAACAGGAAGGAATTGACCTTTCTATTACTGAATTGATTCTCCTCGCCTTTGGTCATGCTGATTATTTCTTTGTTTAATCGTTATTACACAGTTAGACTTAGTTGTATACTAACTACACACGTATTTTGATTGAGTGACCTGTTGGTCTAGAGGTCAGTGACACTAATTGCTATCATCAACAACCCATATTGTCCCACTGCTGGGCTGTGGCTCTCAGGAGAGGGTTAAGGCCATAAGTACCCCTTTTTTTTACGCGGGGAATGCTTTTCGTACCATACCCTTCTTAAGGTATAACGAAGGGTGTGTGTTTGACTCCCGGGCAACCGGTCTACCCACTAAACCCTGCGGCGGCCTACCTCGGCAGTCCAGAGGAACACCAGGATCGCAACAGCGGCTTCTGGTGTCCCCCCGGCCATACATCACAACTGGGGTACATCCCGGGGTGACTTGACTCACCTCCAGGGCAGGATGTTGTTGCGCCTCTCACCGCTCTGTGCAGTAAGAGGCGGAACATCGACCCACCTTAAACGACACCTCTCGGCCGCACTGGGGGTCACCAAGGCCATAGCTGGCCAAGTGCAGGTTGGGGATTGACAAGACACGTGGCTACGTAATCTTGGATATTTATCAAGCGGTCAGATTAAGTAGCCACAACGTGTTTAGCCAGTCTCCAACCCACACTCAGCCAGTTTGGGGACACATAGCCCTAGCTCTCTCCTGATAGGAGATCCAGTAGTGGGACAGTATGGGTGGTTGATTGATGATGAGACGTATTATCCTACACTTAGAAACACCCACTTCTATCCAGACACATACATTTTTTAAATAATGTTTTTTTTGTTAAAACCTGAATGCTCTATAGGTGGTCCCATTAATTTTAGAAAAAAAAAATCCCTTAATAAAACCTCCCAAAATAATGATTTACGTACTATAAAGTCTATTAATTTTATAATTTGAAGAGCCGTGAAGCTAATGATTAATTTAAAACGATTTAATTTGATTACTGACCTTTTCGTTTCATGAACCTTGTTTTTTATACTTAAACTTAAAATTATTTAACTTGTCCGAGCTTAGGTAATTGACAGATATCTGGTAAAACTGAAGCAATGTATTAGGTCCAGTCACGTCAGTTTTTTAGAATAATAGGCGATCAGGTGTTTCCGGAGCAATTCAACCTGGTAACCTTGAAGAAAGGAGCTTTATTACCTCTGAAAGACCACCAAAGTTCTGACTTGTTAAGTACTCTCTTACTAAGTAATAATAACCGCGAGTAGCTCCCCGGGACATAGCTAGTTAATAAGGTAGAGAAGATAGTCCTTACATCATCAGCTTTCGGCCAGTGTTATATAAAAGCCAAGTACATTCCTTCCACATTTATTATAAAAATAGTTGCTTTAGGAAAAATAATAGAATTAAAACTATTAATTTAAAAAGAAAAAACAATTATTAAAAAATATTGAAAAATAATTAACAAAATTATTTTCTAAAGTTTGTATATGAGTTTCAAGGTGTGGTAGTCAGTGTGTGTGTGTATGTGTGCGTGTGCGTGTGTATGCGTGCGTGTGCGTACGTGTGTGTTTTAGTATTTCCTAAGGGTATCCTCAGTCTCATCATATTTGTATGGAAAAAAATATTTTCGCAGCCTAAGTCAAGTGGTACGAGTACGTTTCAACGTATTGTTTATATGTTTGTTGCTAAAGTGCAACTTAGATGTAATTAAAATCTCATTTACAAATAAAATAAAATTTTCCATCACGTTATGTTCATATATATATGACACTCACAAATGTTATTATATTATATACAATAACTATCTAATCTTCAACAGAACCTTAACATACTTGAATAAGTACAGCCAAAAAACCTCAATAAATAGTGCCTTCAACTCAAGATATTAACATTTCCATACAAAGAAATAGTACTCATTGTTGACAGGACGTAAATAATAACAACCGGCAAATGCCAATTGTCTGTTTGTTTATACAGAGATCGACAATGGATCACTTTTTGTTGTAAACAACTTTGTATTTGCATTTTTATAACATCATTCATTCTCGATTCTACTAGAGTTCATTTACGCGTACAAAAGACATCAACGGGTGCACAATTTTGTTTGTGATAATTATTAATAAATGTTGGTTATTTTTAATAATAATTTTTATAAGTGTTTATCCGTGTTTGTTCATAGTGCTGATTGTTTTTATGAATGTGAGTAAAACGCAGTTTCTGTCGCAAAATTTTCGGTTATCAAACTTAACAATCTTTTAAGAAATTCACGGTCTGTCAGCCACGACGAATATTTCGATAGGTTTTGTTGATAAAAAATAAAAACATTGCTATTGAAAGACATTTTTACATTTGTTATTTTGAAATACAACATTTAAGAAGTCAGAATAACAGTTAGAATTGTTAGTGGGTACAAGTTAGAAATTAATTGCACATTTATTTATCTTATTATGTTGTAGTACATTTATATTCTTAATTTTGGGAATTAAATTTCAAATAGAGGTTCGCATTTATATTGAAATATTATATAATACATTTTTATAATTACATATACTATACATATAAATTAAATACCATTAACTATTCAATTAAGTACCACGAATCCAATCGCCATTAATTTACGTGACGTTATAACTTGCACGTTTTATAATTTATTCATCAATATAATTAATGAACTCGACTTTACCTACTTAGTAAGCTCGGCCATGACAGCTTACAGTTGAAACACGCCTTTGAAGCGACCGACGTAAATGGCCATTTTGCAAGAATAAAATCAGTAATGATTTATGATGTAAAAATATATCTGAGTGTATGCAAATGCATCAATTGTGAAGAAATATTATCTTTTCTAACGAACTAAGAAAATTTCATAACTAAAATGTTACACTAACTTAAATCGAAACTAATTAGATCATAATAAATTTTAATATGCTTAAGCCACAAATTTTCCCAAGAAATATTTAAGTTCAAGTTTATATGGAACCAACAACCAGTTATTCGATTCATTTATAAATTTATAAAGTCGAAATGAGAAACTTCACAAAGTTTGAACTAAGAAGATTAGTTAGCTGTTTTTTATTACGTGGAAGATAAGGAATAAAAGATAGAAACTGACTAAAGTTGCCATTGAACGTCTGTAACTTCGGACCGAAACTTAAACTTTTTTTTATATAAATATATTTAGTCTTCTAAAGTGACTCTACCCTGCCTGATGGAAAGCATGAGCAGAATCCAAGAGTGGGGACCACCACACTTGCTGCGAATGCAGACAATAATGTATGACGGCCCCACTATGGCGGCTTAGTAGGATCTTAGTGGGAAGGAAACACGTGAGCTGATAGTGAGTTCCAATCTTTGACTGCTTGTCATAGGAAAGAAGAGCCAAACCGTTTCGTTCTGGTGTGTATTTCTTTCACTCTGAAGCGGTGACTTCTAAGTCCAGCACGTGTTGTCCTGTATAAGAAGGGAGAAGGAGGATAACTTAACTTTAACCAACTTAAATTTAATTTTAAAGTTATTTTTTTAAGGATTGGAGGTCATATCGGTCTATTAATATCGCAGGCGACAGGTAGTTACACTGGTTTGGGTTACCTTAAACTGGATTTTGCAACTTTTCATAATTTCTCTCTTCAGAGATATTTGCTTCTTGACCTTTGTGAAACCGGAATAAACCAGACTTGCAAATGCGATTCCGCTTTCATTTGCATGTCGAACTCATCACTGGGAGTTCATATTAAACTACACTTGGTACTTTGTCACTTTAGGAATGAGACTAGAAAATTGGAAGAAAATGCAACTGGGTAGGCTTTGGTAGAAAAAGGAATATTGGTTTTTGGTTTAAATTTAATATTACAATAAATTATGTTTTATGATAAATAACATTAAAACATAAATCAAATCTATGTACCTTTGTAAGTTATTATTTAACTAACTTATGCAACCACGGAAATAAGTTTAAAGGATATAAATAAAATACAAAATACCCAAAATATACGATATACCCAAATATAAAGTTGGTTGCTATACTCCTCCGAAAGGGCTTGATTCGGTAGGTCAGAGTATAGGAAGTAAACTATTTATATACCTTAGGACACGAGTAGAACCGCGGTCATAGCTAGTAATGTCTATAATATTTTCATTTACCACAACTAGTGTTCGTAGAAAGCTGCAATTCATTTGCGTGATAATGGATGTGCATGCACAAGATTATCTAAAACGGGTATTATGATCAATTTTACTTGTCGTGTGAATTTCTTCGTTTTATTTTTAAAGTTTAGTGATATTTGTTAGATGTTTACGTGTCAGTAATATACTGCAATTTACTTATAACGGTATTTATAGACTGGGATAGATGACGGTCCTTGGGAGAGAAAGAGAACGCACAGGAATGAAAGGCGATTGATTGGTTTTAATTTTTTTTTAATTTAATTTTTTTATTGTAATTGAATCAATGATATAACAAATGAATGCTTGATGAATGGGTTAGAACATACATTTTTATTTTATCTGTTCAAAAGTAAACGGTAATTACCTGAAATCATAACCTCGATAAGTAGCTTTTATTTAAGTATTTACCACAAAAAAATAAATAAACCTTCCAAATTAAGTTTGCTTTCTTGCTTTCATTCAAAAAATAAATAAATAATAGTTTTCAATAAATAAACAAAAATAAACTCAAATAAATTACAGTACAAAAGCGAACGATACGACCTGTTGACGGACAATACAGCCTTTTAACAAAGCCTTTGGAAAGTGTTACGTAATTGCTGGCCGGTAAAAGATGATGTTCGACTTTCCAATAGACAAACACGTGGTATTGTAAGTTTATGTTGAAGAAGTATTAATGTAATATTTAACAAGAATTTTACTTGATACCTAAATTGTTGATACGATCAGTTGATAATAATATTTTGCTGTAAAGTTAGTGAGAGTTAGGGAACAGATTGATTTTAACTTTGATTATTTTAATTGAAATATTAGTTGGGAATAAACTAATTAACTATTAACCAGAAATAAAAATAAATATACAAGAAATTATCATATTTTGTGCATTAGAGGAAATTTGGTTTTCTTCACAAAAAATTAAATATTTTCCTCTAAGTTAGTGAAACTAAAAGAATATCACAAGAACACTATCTTATTCTTCTTCTTATCTTACAATATTCATAATAAGTAACAATTTTTATTTTTTATAATGAAGAACTATGTTCGAACCACTCTGATTAGTCCTAATGAGTTAACCTACTTTATTATTTATTAATCTTTTTATATATTAACCTCAATAGCTAATTAATTACCATAAACGTGACATTTTTGTTAACGACTTCGAACATTATCACGTCAGTTTTGTGTTAATTTATCATATCACCTGTTATGAGAGGTGGAGGAGGGGGGGGGGGGGGTATTAACAAGTAATGACGTTGTGTGCCACATAATCATTGCAGTGCTCCCAATAATGAAGTTTCATTTCGTCAGAACAATGACTCGCAACAACAACGATATGATACACTTGAGTCTGTGACTTGCGGTCGGAATTAAAAATCTTAAGCTATATTAAAATCTTAAGCTGTCAATTTTGAGATTCCAAGCCAACTTGACCTCACTAGGTTGTATAAATTTTTGAATTCCTAATTAATTTTATGTTTTTGATGCTGTTTAAAATTCATTCACCTAACTAACGATGCATTTATAATAACTTGCTTGAACTAACTGATGCGTCAAAGTGAAATGTTAGCATAGCAGTTAATGTTTCTATAATGTACACACCATTAAGAAATGAATTTGCAAATGTCAACCCTAATGTGGTAAAATGAGGGATGAACGGTCGAAAAATATTTTGATTGTAAATTCACATGCCAATAATCGCCCGTGTTGGACTTAGTCTGTCTAAGGATATGCCTACGTGATGATGAGAGGAGATCTGACGCAGCAGTCAAAATGTTAGATCTCCTCATGAGTTTTAAATAAAATTGACTGTATAATAAGAGTTCTTATTTACTTATGACAGGTACGCTTACAGATCACTGCCTGCACATGTTATATACATACATATTAGTAGATTTAAGTCTACACAGTGATCTAAATATAGCATACACATCAGTGAAGATAAAACACATATAAAATTAAATTTAGTTCTTTTTATATAATCTTTACTTTTGAATTTCACTTATGCTTTGCGTCAGGCACGGCTTTGGTAGGTTTAAATACAAAAAAGTATCATTCATACATAGGTTAATATTTAGAATATAACAATAAAACATGACACCGCTCTGCCGAGGCTCTTCCACATAAATAAACCTTCAATACATTAGAATAGGAAGTTGGATTCGTGTAAATGGCCTACGTTTCCTTTTAACGTCCTGTTGCGACACATCCGCTTACCTTAAACAATAGAAGATAATTCATATCTAATGTAAATTATATAAACTGCTTTTTTACCACTAAGAAAGCAAACAAGTATATAACATATTATAGGAACGTATCTATAGATATTTGGTATAGACTGCCTTGTTAGTCCAGCGGTTAGCGTATGCGGCTGCAGATCAAGAGGTCTCGGGTTCGACTCCTGGGTCGAACCAAATGTTTGTGTCATCCGCAAATATTTATTTCGGAGTCTGTTTTGTCTGTGTATAACATGTATTTACAAAAAAAAACTATTAATTAAATTATTAAAACAAGTATTATTATCAGTTGTCTAGTACCCATAATAGAAACTCTGCTGGGCTTAGTTTGGAACTCACGACACTTAGCGCAGTAGAAAGTAGCGTGGTGACTGCCTTAACCGCTAGGCCAACTATGTAGTGTACTATGATGATAACTAAACTTAGGTGTAACTGCTAGTGTCAACTTGTATTATTTAAAACAAGCTTAAGCCCACGGCTTCACCTGCGTGGATGTCAGATATTGTGGTAATCGTTTTTCGAGTTAATATAATTATGTAGCCTACAACACTTACAAAGAATGTGGCTCTCTATTGCTTTTCAAAACCGGTTCAGTAGATACAGAGATTAAATAATAATAAATATTTATTTGGACATAAATCCAAACTAATATTATAAATGCGAAAGTAACTCTGTCTGTCTGTCTGTCTGTCTGTCTGTTACGCTTTCACGCCTAAACCACTGAACCGATTTTGATGAAATTTGGTATGAAGATAGAACTGAACTGGGGTAAGGATATAGGATACTTTTTACCGCGATAACCGACATACACGCGGGCGGAGCCGCGGGCGAAAGCTAGTAATAAATATTTGGACATCTCACACATTACATCATCTAGTCCCAAGCTAAGCAGAGCTTGTATTATAGGTACTAAACAACTGATATAAATACATAAACATACTTTTTTTTGTAAATATATACATATTATACATATAAAACACCCAAACTCCGAAACAAATATTTATGAATCACACAAATAATATTTGGTCCGACCCGGGAATCGAACCCGAGACGTCTTCATCAGCAGCCGCATGCGCTAACCACTAGAGCAACAAGACAATCGTATGAATCACTGAAATAATTTTCCTATGTTTTTTTGTTTATGTGACGAATGTAACAATAGAGTTTAAGCTTGAAAACAACATGTTTAAAAAAAGGTTAGCTCTCTGATGATCTCACAAACAAGCTAGTGTGAAGATAGACATAACTGCGCATAAGCCTCTTTGTGAGCGAACAGCACACCAAATAACCCACATTCCGTACAGATATAATTTGATCCTATTTTCTCATAAAACAGAGTGAGACAACTCAGTTAAAAGTCCGTAACTTTAACATGTCTCTGTAAGAAAATAACGTTTATACGGTTATTTAATGTTTAAGGCGAACAGTTATCTATATAAATAAAGAAAATTAACGGGTCTACTTGTAACATGGAATGAACAACTTTTTACTGAATGCTTATGAAAGTATTAACTAGACTTATATAAAAATTTTTTTAAGAAGAATGAAAGAAGAAATTAACGAAGAATTATCTCTAAATTTCTTAGGAGTCAATCTGTTTTTTTAGGAAGAAACAGGGTTACGACGACAAAAAATTGACCTCAAAAAGTGAAATCTAAAAACCTTTATTGTGTGTAATAAAACTAACTTTGAACCGGATTCAATTCCGTTTTATTATTGCATCTAATATTCACTATAAGTGTTGCCTATTCATAAAAATCCACAAAAACAAACTCGTGTAACAAACGGACGTCCTTAATTCTTACTTTCATCTACCATTTAAATGTATAATAAACGAAGAAAGTAGTTATACGCCTACGTGTGGTCGAAATATGGTCAAGTGTGGTCGCGAATCGCGAAACAAGTTTGTTTCTGCACAGAATGAATGGCGTCCTTAAACTAACATCATTCTTATATAAATCTTTCGAAGTAAATAAATATACACGCCGACACAGAACATCCATTTGTGAATCACACACAAAGTGTTGTCCCATGTTGGATTTGAACGAACACTGTTGTATAGTAGTAGGAGTAGTATTGACTGCCTTGTTGGTCTAGTGGGTGGCGTATGCGGCTGCTGCTCAAGAGGTCTTGGGTTCGATTCCCGGGTTGGACCAAATATTTGTGTGATCCACACATATTTGTATCGGAATCTGGATCTTTTCTATAATATGTATGTATTTACAAAAAAAATGTATGTTTATTTATTTATACCAGTTGACTAGTACCCATAATACAAGCTCTGCTTAGTTTGGGACTAGATGGCGTTCTGTGTAAGATGTCCGAATATTTATTTATTATTTATAGCAAACGGCGTGGTAACCACTTAAACCATTAAGCCAACCGTAATATCAAACATGTCGCAGTATACGGTTATGTACTATTATAGTTGGTAAAGTAATTGCCTCACTTCCATATAGCAACATTGTAGGGAGTGGCAATATGCAGGAGTTCCCCTCTGTTCAAGTATCAGCCCAAATGGGCATGTAAATTACACTGTTATGATACAAAATGTGTTCATGTGTGTGTGAACTTTTGAATTTTCTGTTTTAATTGTTGTGTGAGTTCGTAGTGAAACAACAGACCTGGTTGAGTGAATTCTTAAATGCTACAAGTTTTGGAAAAAAGCGAGATTTTTAACAATTGAACTTGAATTTTTTGCTAAAAATAATGTTTCGTAACAGAGAGAGTGAATGGAATTAGATAATAAATACCAAGGCTATTGATAGACCGTACGGATTTGGTCTCTAAATGTAAAAGTTGAAGTTAGTTGTCTAAGAATTTATTTTATATATTTTTTACTAGTTTTAGATTCACTGGATTTTGATTGTAACCCTGTTGAAATGAATTCTTTATAAGAGATAACTTCAAATGAAAGTTGAAGAACGAACTCTTTATCATTGGTAGTACGTAACCATCTTTAAATTTGACTATTACCTTTTAAAAGACATTACAGTTTGAATATACACAAATATTTGTTTCGGAGACTGGGTGTTTTCTATGTATAATATGTATTTACAAAAAAAGAAAGTTTATGTATTTATATCAGTTGATGATCATAATACAAGTTCTGCTTAGTTTGAGACTGACTGACTGATGACGTTGTGTGTAAGATGTCCGAAATATTTATTTATTTTTTATTTATTTATTCTTATGTCTATGCATTTATTAAATCATCCACTCTAGTTTATTATAATTTTTTCTATCAACCTTTTAATACACCAGGGACGACCCTAATTAAATATTTTCTAATTTCTTTTGATGATGATTACACTTTCCATGTCTTTCTTTTCATCCTACGGTTGCCTGTAAGAGATTGCCTTCGAGCAAGAAGATCGCCATTTGTACGGCCTATTTTTACGTTACCGTTAAAATTAATTTGGTGTACAATTAGTATATATATTTAACATTGTATATAGAAATAACACTAGTGTTTGCCAATTGGCAAATGGACTTACAGAACGTGGAAAAACACCAAATGCAAAAATCATGTTATGAATGTAAAAGAAAATAAACATGATCTGTAGTATAAGAAGCACGTATTTTATCCGGTTAAAGGCTTTCTTATAACTCTAGTGTAGAACAGGCTTATACTCCAGAATTTGTTTTAAAACACGTGTAAAATATTTGACAAGTTTTTTTTTCGTTATATATATATTTTTTTAAATCAGGAATATAAATACTGTGTCGCGGGGGACTTTCCAAACATACATGAAACTGACACAAAGAACACCCAGACTCAGAACAACAATTTGTGAATCACACAAAGTGTTTTCCCACGTAGGATTTGAAACCCACAACACTTGGCGAAATAGGAAGCGGCGTAGTGACCGCTTAAACCACTAGGCCAACCGTGCAGTCAACATGCGATAAGTGACAATTTTAAGCACTCATTTGAACTACAAAAGTCAGATTCAATTCTACGAATAACTATCAACTCAATTAATGCCCTATAAAGGTTATATTCAGTTAGAAAGACAGCCGTCTTAAAATAACCTGCCGTTTAGTGCCTGCGGCAATTGTCAGATGTACGCGTATAAGGCAGGCACTTTCACCTGCTAAATGACACTACGAAATTAAGTTTTATATTCAAGGCTCTATAAGAAAGTGCCGTTGGCAGGTGCTGTAGAGAAGTTACTTCGAGGCATTTGTTTGTCATTATTTTATTGACATCGATACAGATATGATGTTGAATATCACTGAATATGTATTAGTCAACATTGTAAACTTCATTATGTAAAAAATTGTGATTTGTGTTTGAATGAAAATACCAGGAAGGAACTTTTCCTTTTGTGTTTAGTTATATTACTTTTGCATGCTTTAAGAGTGTATTATTATATATACAAATCGTTGACACCTAAATTTATTGATCACCATTTCATTAATGTAGAACTAAGTAAGAAGTAAAACATAGTGCTACATTTAGGTTATCCCATTAAATAAAGAAATCAAAAACCAACTTAACAACAAACAACAAACTATAACGCCCTACTGCTGGGGTCGCGTCTGCTCTCAGGAGAGGGCTAAGGCCATACGTATACACGTTAGCCGAGTCCGAGTTTGGGACTGGCAAGACATGCTAGGGCTACGTAATCTTGCCGTTGAATGTTTTTAAGCAACAACTAAGCTACACGACTGTTATTTTATGATACAACTAGGAAAACGTGACCTTTGATTTGCGGAAATGCTCAAGATATATCATGCCATAAACGGTCACCCATCTAGGTATGACCGCGCCGGCGTTGCTTACCCTCGCTGATTGTTTCTAGTCACCTAAGGCCACTGTCCATGAGCGCCTCTTTCTTCTTCTTCTTTAAAAACGAATATGTTGCACCTGAAAGCAATCTAAGCAGAGCTTACTTAGTTATTATTCATAGCTATGTAAAAAACTGTTAACTATAAAATTACCAAATATAGAAGGTATTTCTGTTATAGATTTAACCTCGACCTCGATTCATTAATTCGATATATCTCATTTCTGTTGGTATTTATGAATAAAATTAAAAGTCGAACCCAATAAACTAAAACGCTTGGTCACCTCGTGTTGCTAGCCGTAATAAATGTTGTACTATTTTTTGAGTCTGGTAAGAATATTTCGGGAGAGACCGCCTTAGATAGAGAGACACAGGTAGAATATCATTTATTGAACACAATTTATTATATCGCTCAAGAAAAATTGATATTTCTCAAATGAAAGTCAGTTACTAAAAATGTAAGTCGTTAGGTAAAACATTTCTATACCGTAGGAGATATTATTACTATTGCTAGCATAATAAAAATACAAAAAAGTAAAACGCATTTGTTTGCCATTCAAAGAGGTGAAATACTATAATAAAATAATTTTATTAAACAACCATGACTATAGTAGAAAAGAATATAAATATATTAATTAATAATAAAAAAAAATGTGAGAGTATATTAAAATATATTTTTTAAATATAATTGTTTAATTATTAATAATTCTATTTTATTATTTCAGAGTTTGCCAACCTTTGCCGCTCTTCAGATCTTGTTGTGAGTATATTTATGATAATTGATACACATCAATCATATTACGGGCAACATTCACTAGCTAGTAAAAACAGCTGAGAGTGAACGGACTAATCGCCTCGCCATAGACAATACATTTATCATTCGTTCATCGACTACAATAATACATCTTTTTTTTTAAAGTTAAGCTGTCATAAGTACAATGACTTGTTAACATGTTTAATTAAAGACTTATGTTTTCTATAAATCATCATTATTTGTTATTGAAAGAAAATTTATGTATTTATCTATATTATGTAAAAATTTTAGTCAATCTATTTATTAGTGAGGTTCGATTCCCGGGTCGGTTATCAAAGTGTTGTTGGGTTTTTCTTACGCCGCGCCGTCGGTAAGGGTTGTGATGAACATCTATACCAATCATTGTTGGAAACTCAGTGCCCTTAAATTTATATACTTAAAAGTAGTTACATTTTCGAATTCTTGTGATCATGTCTGCCAGGCCATTGCCAAACGGTTGATGCTTAGCAGTTATGTTTATGCTAATCGGTGCGAGAATTTCCATATCGCGATTCAAGGCTAGTACTTAGGTACTCCGTATAGCTTACTTCGTGGTTTTTGCTTCTTCGGTAGATGGCTGTTTTATGATTTTGTTTGCGCTGCATGCAGAAATCGCCACAATAGTTATTAGGTACTATACCTATTGTAACTGAACTAATGTACTTACTTATTATATTTTTGTAAGCTGAAAAAACTGATAATAAATATAATCACATTCTAAGTGTACATTTATGGGGGGAATATTTGTGCCACTTTCTTACTTTGTGGTATACAAATGATACGTGCAATTTATTCTCTGCATATATCACCATTAATATGACGTTTTAAAAATACCTTTGCCCATAAGTTATAAATATTCTATGCTATATGAAGAGGTTTTTATTTTTTTTAATACATGGGCACCGTATGTGCGGCCAATAGCAGGTCAATGGCATCGTGCCAAATCCGTGTCACGATTACGAAATCCGTAAATGTATTTCTTAGAATTCGCAGGTTACGGATAGATTTTGATATGAACTTATTTGTTTCCAATCTGCGACAAATCTAAGTAAAATACACTGGTTTCCTGTGCTTGCTTTTCTATAAAATTATGAATGAACTATGATTTTTTTATTCTACCTACGGAATTTAAACTATTACATTTCTCTTTATTGTTAGAACGGAACTGGATGACACAATCTAATCTATGGTAATTTTGTACACTAGAAAGCCTAAAACAGTGTTATATACGTTTCTAGAATTTAAATTTTCGTATTATGAATTTGATTATAACTCGCTATGTAGACGGACCATACTTTTTGACGGTCGCCATTTTAATTCTGCTTTTTATTTTAATGAGGCAACGACATTCGTATGTACAGACTAAAAATATTCATTGACTGTCATTAATACAATGACAGGTGTTTCTTGCTATATATGTTTGTATGTAAGGTTTCTTTGTTGCGAGTACCTACTATTAGTCATGTGCTTTCGGCCATGCTTTTAATTAAGAACATGTGAATTTCTAGCTAATAAATCTTTAACTGAAAAGACGATAAATTAATGCGTTAATTAGAACCGAAAACTAGGAAGGAAGTTCATGTTATATATACATATATTAAATACCTAAATATATATTTATTAACCTTCATTTGAAGCCCGAGAAAGTGATTGTTCTCTGCCGGATGGAAAGCATGAGGAGAATCCAAGAGCAGGGGGCCACCATACTCACTACGAATACAGAGAATTCATTTCACGGCCCCACTTTAAGAACCCGGGGTCATAGTAGAAGGGTAACATGTGAGCTATTACTGAGTTCTAATTTTTTACCACAGTTCACAGGAAGAAGGAGCCAAACCGTTTAGTTCTAGTGCGTATTTCTACCACTCTGAAGTGGTGGCTATATATATATACGTGCCTCTAAGTGAAACGCTCACTGTTTTTGTGCGGACGTTACTGGGGGTCCTTTACTGCACCGAGGAGGTGACCTTACAGAACAGCAATATACGCATTTCGCTTAAGCTGCAAAAATATCCATCGACGATGGTCGTTATTTACAATGCCTAATTGGTTTGCTTGTGTGGAGGAACGGGTATCGTGTTCCTTCAACACAAAGGAGGATCCTCCGACCAGGTGAGGTCCATCCTAGCGGGCTACTGCCTAACAGTTGATGTTGGGATGTTGTATATATGCTAATCGGTGCGAAAATTTCTCTATCGCGATTCAGGATTAGTAGTTACTCGGTATAGTTCATTCCGTGTTTTCTTCGCGGTTCAGTGTTCCTTCGCTAGATGGCGCTGTTGTAGGTTTTTCACAAGTGCTGTATGTGGAAGCCGCCACACTTGAATACCTTTCTACATGTACCTAACACCTATAGGACGAAACGTTTTTCTCCGACTGTTACGTAAGACATTCTGGCAATTAAATATTTAAATGAAGTAAAACTTTGAAACAATCAAGGGTAATATCTTTTTAGGGAACTAGTTCATGTTGTTTTTTTATAGTAGTACTTTCTCTGTATTGATAGATTATGTACTTGTAACACTCACAACTGCCTGAAGGCTACAATATGATCACTTTCACTTCCTTACAAATGACTGTTCTAGTAAATTAATTTGTAATCTATGTGTATGCAGAAGTTGATTATTTTCTATATCAAGTATAATTTGTCTCTTTAATTATTTAAAAAAGCGTTTAAAATTAAGTAATTGACAATGTTTGATTTCTTTTTTTTCTAGATTCATGTTTGACCTCCACGGTCACCAATATTAAAAAAAAAGATAAGTGTGTTATTTTTTAAATGTGAATGTGCTTAAAAGTGAGAATAATGTGCTCTATGAAAGTTGAATCTCTATTAATATCGTCAAATAATTATAACAATTTTATTATAACAGCTCATAAACACGTGTTAATTTTATTTTAAATAACATGTATTATAAAGCTACATAATTTAAAGTTGAATAATCATTCATATTTTATCCGCAAATCTGCGATGCGTGATGATAAGTTGAAATAATTATATTTAAATAAATACTTATTTCCTTTACTACTTGTGTGTACGTAAAAAAAGTTCTCACACAATTTATTATATCACCTAGCACTGCAAATATACACACTTACGTTCGAAAACGTGTGAAACATATATTTGTGAAAGCTGACCAGAGATTCGTTCAACAACGCAGGCAAATAGTTTTACGTGTAAAACTTAACTTTCATTTTCTGTCGTTGCGTTCTTGGTGCGCATTTTGACACTTGTCAACTTTTTTTGTATCATAAACTAAGGACTTTTATAATTAAACTGTTTTATTGAGTATAAGAAAGTGAGATAAGTTAAACTGACTGCATTATCATTTTCATTAACTTTTTTCCAGCTGAAGTTAATTTAAATTCAGTATCATTACGAATTCGCGTTTACATGAATGAGAGTGTACTAAATGTTTTCTTTACTTTAAAACTAATTTATAAATGCCGCTTTTTTATTTCATATGTTCTGTTGTTCATTTAAATCTTATTATTTTTTAGATTAAGTTTTAATTAAGATTAATATTAATAATTCACTAAAAGTAAGAAGATTTAGTTTTACAGTGCTATAGATAATAAATCATTTTTTAATGTCGTGCAATAAACTGTATGCTCTACTTAACACGCATTAGATCATCTTTTTAATTACTAGTGATTACACTTATCAACATTCTTTCACATAATCTTTGGAAATTTTATTTTATATTTGTTAGTAGAGATATATTTTAGTTACGTCAATAGGTGTAAGTAAGGGTGTGATTTGGCACTACAAAATTATGAGGAAATGCAGAAAATACCAGAATGAGTAATGTTTGAAAATGGATTGAAATATTTCGAAAATGATGATACAGGTTACAGAATTAATGAATACTTTGAAAAGACCTATATTTAGAAGCGTTACTACAAAATATAACTTTTTTTTGTTTTTATTAATACCATGGAGTAGATACTATGACAAGGCAGTTAATTTCAAATTAGCCATGATGCGGAGGATTTTTTTGACGCTTGTAAGTATTGTAAATATTCTTTAAGCTTATCAGATTTCAGTTTTGTGGTCGGACGGTAGTCCTTACAGTACAAAACTAACAGTTAAATCTTATAATTGTTAATTTCAAGGTTACCTACCTTGAAATTGATAAACTAATCTTGAATTTTAATGAAACATTCAATAGGATAAAGGGCTGACTATCAAAAATAAAGTAGTGGTAAATATATATTAATTTATGAAATAAAATTCAAACGATTATTAACAAGTTGAACGACTTGAAGGTTTAAACTAAGTGATTTAATAAATTACTGACCAAATCCATGAAATTAAAAAATATTTAATGGTTTTAAAATTGAAGTCCAGATTGTTGAATTTTTTTTAGAGGTGTGTACGCATTGGAAACAATGTTATTGAGTCGATATTTTAATTCAAACTTTATAGCCCGGCACAGATGGCGATCATTCGGCCTAGCTATTTAGCACAGAGTAAACGAAAGTATTAAATGATAAAGAAAGAGGTCGCGTTGTAACTGTTATTGAGATTCTTAATGAGTAGAGTTACATGTAATAAAATTAGTAATACTTCAATCTTGGTTTTTATCATAATGCGCCTCAAAACCAAAATAAACCACTCAATGTTGTGATTGAAGAGTCGAGTTTTTAAACGTTAAAGTTTTTAATTAATCAAAAAGTTAAAAGCATAGACTAGTAGACATTTTTTTTAATATTCAGAATAGAAAGGGAAGGTCTGAAGTATTTTAAAATATTCGTAGTGATGTTTATGATGCGGCAAAAGAAATTATTAAACAGAAAAGCAGTATTTCAATGAGAAATTTATGAACGTCTATCATAAAATTATACGTGATAAACATAACAAAGTGAAAACAATTAAGTTATGAATATACATATAACTATATTTATAGATAACAACGGTAATATTATGTAAAATGTTTACATGGTTTTGTAAACAACGAAACAAGCCCGTTCTTAGCCAGCTATCTTAACTTAAATTTTTTGGTATTTCTTTAAGCATAATTGACTTTTGTAACTTAGCTGTATTGACATACATGTAAAGTACGCCGTCATCAGCAAACATTTTTATATAAAGAGTCAAAATACAACAAAATGATTGTGTTTATCACTCAAAATTCGTACTCGATGAGAATGAACCCAATATCAGTCTTTGCAATCAAGTTCACTAACAAAGCAATAGCCATGTATTATATATAAAGCCTTTGATTTATCATTAGACTAGTTGAGCCACGCCACTTTGTCTATCTCTCATTTAATTCTGTTCGGCTCCTTTTGGTCTAAGCATCATGTTAACCACCCTATCATATGCACACCAGTAAAACACACAGTTAAAAAACGTGAATTTGCGGAATAATGTTTCGTAATTCAAAGTAAGCAAGAACATGACACAAGAATAATTATTATATACTGAGTTTTTCCCAGTTTTACCCGCGCCTCGGTTGTTGTTGAAAATCGCGTGTAGAGAAGCTTGTCTAAAAAACTCCTATAATTCATCAAGCATCAACAGTCTTTAAAAGTTCACTGCTGGACATAGGCCTCTCCTTAGAAAGGATGTTTTGGCCTACTATACCACGCTGGCCAGACGGGTTGGTTTCCAGTTTTCCTTCTCTTTGCATCGATGTTGCCTTGCGTAGTTTATCCCTTAGTCGCGTTTTACGACACCCGCGGAGTGAGTGGAGTGGTGACCCTCTGTATTCTTAATCCGTCACCACACGGACAATTAATAATTATAATTACTAAAAGCCTAGGTTACTCCTAATGTCATCAGCCTTCTGCCAGTGAAAGTCAGACCAAAATCGTTCCAGTTGTTCCAGAGATTAGCCAATACAAATAGACAGATAGACAAACAAAAATTTTTTTTTTAAATTATTCTTTATTATAAGTTTAGTATATACTTTCATTCACATTTAGTATAAAACTATTCATTTGATATTACCAGACACTTCAATAATATTGATTTATATAGATCTACAGATATAAATATAGAATTATCAACTTTTAAATCGAATTGACCTTTGTGACTTTTATAAAATGTATAATCTGGTTGAACTTTTCCACTTTAAGTAATAATCTATATTAAATAGTGAAATATAATAAAATCTACTATATTTAATCGTCTTTTAACATAATCTCAATTGGAGAGAGTAAGGTCAGAATTAAGTAAGCTATTTTGGTTTGCAACTTAGCATTATTTAAATAATTTCTTTTTCATTTTGGGAAATTTTTAAGCACCGACCAAAAATGTAAAGTTACTTTTTACATCATTGCTATCTGCAAGTGAAAGTCCCGTCAAAATTGGTTTAGTCGTTCCAGAGATTAAATAGACATATAGATTATTTAAAAAAATGTTTTTTTTATATTTATAAGTAAGTACTATTAAATTTTCTAATTTGAAATTACACAGAGACACTCCAATTTTAATTAGTTTTATATGTTAGCGGAGTCAGGTCAAATTATACACCGATATCCATTTTTCTGAAACACTTTAATCAATCTCTATGATTTTACAAATAATCAAATTAACTGCCGTCTCTCGACCTCACATTTCATTTTATAATGGCCGCTTGCACAGTGTTGCCAACTATATCGTAAAAATCAACATCTCGATAATTTATATTAAATCGATATTGTTTTAGATAATTATAAAATTAGATAGTTCACTCCATTTTATTCTTTTCTTTTTTTTTAATAAACAGTATGGAACGCTAACATATAGAAAATTAGCTTTCACTCGTGACTCCGCCCGCGTGTATTTCAGTGATCGCTATAAAAAGTTGCCTATGTTTTTTTTCTAAACTATTTGTCTACTAAATTACATTCAAATCGGTAGTTTTGGCGTGATAGCACGACAGACAAACAATTACTTTTGCATTTATAATATGAGCAAGACCTAAACTTGACATCGAACCCGCTGACTCAGCTTTCTACGACAGCAACGTGTTGTCACTTTTACTACCACGTGATTAGCATTCACGCGACACGGTGAAAACCATTGTATGTATTATGTATTTACTTTCTATGTTTATTCCTGTTTGGAGAATTCTTGACCTGCGTCAGAATCCTGGTGAAGATTATCGAAGTCGTTTCTCTTTGCTTCTTGTATAATTTGTACATTTTGCAATCGGTCGATTATTCTCTAGGAGATACATTGTTGGCATTAATGTGAGGCTCGTGGATAGTGATACTACAACTGACTGCTGTTTATCAAGAGGTTTCGGGTTCGATTTCCAAATATTTTTATGATCCACAAATATTTGTTTCGGAGTCTGGTTGTTTTCTATGTATAATATGCATGTATTTACAAAAAAAAGTTTATTTTTGTATTTACATCAGTTGTTTAGTACCCATAATACAGGCTCTGCTTAGTTTGGGACTAGATGATGTTGTGTGTAAGATGTCCGAAATATTTATTATTATTCTCTTTATTAAATTAAATTATTATTATTATAGAATAACAATATTATGCAACTGTTTATTTCCTTTCATAGACTAGAATTTCTTTTTTTTTTATAAAAAGACAACTCCCGCATTAGGAATATAAATTCCTGTGTTCCGGACCCAAAGAACACCCAGACTCAGAACAACAAATTGTGAATCCAAAGTGTTATCCTACGTAGGATTTGAACCCACGACACTTGGCACAGTAGGAAGCGGCGTGGCGACCGCCTAAACCACTAGGCCAACCGTGCAGTCAAATTACAAGAATAGTTCTATAAAATGAGTATTTAATATATGGACCTTATAGTTTTCGCCCTCGTTTTGGCCCGTGTTTATGTCGGTTGTCGCTGTAAAAAGTAGCCTATGCACTTTCTCAATCTCTAGATTATCTGTGTATCAAATTTCATTTAAATTGATTCAGTAATTTTGCTGTAAAAGCCAAACATACAGACAGATTTACTTTCGCATTAATTATACTAGTAAGTATATGAGAATGATGATTAGGACGCCCGGTAGTGGAAATTCGACCGTAACTCATTTCTTTTATCTTTCTGCTCTTCTCTTCCATAAAAGTTTGAAATCTCTTTTTAACAACTAAACATTACTTAGGTATGCTTATATTAGTTTAAGAATTTAGCTGTTAAGATTGAATAAAAAGGTTTATTAGTTTTTTCATGGTTCAGTTTTGTGTCAAAAACTTTCTTTTAGCCTAGATTTATCTGCCAGTGTTTCCCTCGGTTGTTATTGTAAACAATGACTATCGCAGGAAAAACCGTGGGGCTTAACTAGCATCTAATATAACATTCTATGGCTTTAACTACTTCGTTTAGTTAGAAACATAAAAATAGTTGTGTATAACGGCACCTAACTTTATAATAAAAAACTTATTAATATTTATGAAAATACGTGCTTTTTATATCTAAGTTTTTATTTTATATTCAGTATGTATCTCAGTCGGTCACCGACTTCGCGCTCTCCTTCATCCATAACATATTTTGACGGTACCTAATCTTAGTAACATTACTTCAATAATTAATGTAAAAAATGTTTATCAGACGACCTAAATATTTAACTTAAAATTATAATAATCTATCTTTTGCCCGCGGCTACCCCCGCGTGTAGGTTATCGCGGTAAACAGAAGTCTTTGTGTTATTAACATACATACTCACAAACTTTCGCGTTTAAAATATTAGTAGGAATATCAATAATTTCTATTTTCCCGTCTTATAGATGTGATATTTAAGACTGCCTTGTTGGTCTAGTGGTTAGCGTATGCGGCTGCTGATCAAGAGGTCTCGGGTTCGATTCCCGGGTCAGACCAAATATTTGTGTGATCCACAAATATTAGTCTGGGTGTATTTCTATGTATGTATTTACAAAAAAAAAGTATGTTTATGTATTTATATCAGTTGTTTAGTACCCATAATACAAGTTCTGCTTAGTTTGGGTCTAGATGACGCTGTGTGTAAGATGTCCGAAATATTTATTTATTACTATATTTACATAAAATTCAAAGACGTAATCTATAACTTTTTATGAAAGAATGTAATCATAAAAGGTAGGAATAGACTTGAATACAATTTATTTATTTACAGAAGATTGGTTAAAATTTGTTAGCAAATACCGAATATATCGCTTTAAATACCTAAATAAATCAATCGATTCCAAATATTCTTAGTCTGATTAGTAAGTTACAAAAATTAAGTATGATTACCAGAAATAGCTAACTCATGATTATGTCTTACTATAATTAACTAACTTTAAGACTAAATTAGTGTATAATTAAAGTAATTATATTAATAAGTATGTTTAGTGTAACACTTAAGTAGCACTGTCTAGACTCAAATTAGGAATAATTTGCGCTTCAGGTTCTAGATTGTAAACATACTTTGATACGTTTTTTTAAACATATTTTTTTATTTTGTACACATTTTAAACATATTTCAAAGGTACGCGTCCATTGGCCCACGCTGGACGCACCGCGCGCAAGGCACGCAACGGATTTTATTTTGCTTTGTATGATTTCACATAGTGCTGCGTCCACCATACGTGCGTCCGGCGCGGGATAATGGCCGCGTACCCTAAACATATATTTGTAAATATAAATGTGTATATAGTCATAGACCTTTTAAATTAACTTCAAAAGAGACAAATGGCATACAAATATTTGTACTAAGTAAGGGTTCGATTCCCAACCAGCCCCTTAGTCATGTTACAAACGTTTTTCGGTTTCTATTATATTTCTCAGTTTTCTTGTTACATTAGCTAATATCACTCACTCACGTGGTCTAAACAAAATATTTGCAACTTTGCTAAGGGTCAGGACAGATATTATGTGACGATAATTAGTTCTGTTTGTGTTTATTACGCTGGCGTCAAGCACGCAACCTCTAAAGCCGGCTCTACACTCGCGTGTGACGTCGCGCCGTGAATTCACGACGTGAATTAACTCCGTGAATAAACGGCGTGGTCCGCGCGAGAACTGTGTCCTTTCACACTCGCAAAGCTTCACAGTCTTGTTCGCGGCTTGTTCCCCATACTGATCGGGGAGCGGTACGAAGCGCGAACGAGAAGGCGTGAACAACATCTACACTCGTGGTTCGCAGTTGTCGCGGGCTTTCGCGGCCGTTCGCGCCGCGAGTGTAGAGCCGGCATTACGAATTCAATACTGTCACACCATTGAGGTCGGCCATAATGTCATTGACAGTTTATATTGTCTATGGGTATTATTACTTTTTATCACACCGCCAAGAAGGTTACAATATGTTTTGACAAATGTCTCATTCACGACGTTGCTAAGAAGGTTATTATCAATTCGTGTTCATTCAAGTTTATTTAATTCAAGTTGTCTGTTGGTAGTTGTTAGTAAAAAATTAATATGAAGCCGATATGAGTTGTCAATATACTAGTATCACATGTTACAGGCAAACTGTCCAAAGAACTAGTGCTTTCATTTTGGTCATCAAAAAACAATGAATCATTCCTGCAATTGCATGAATTAACTAATTTACCTATTGCCATTACTTGTTCCCTACTTTGTTTCTGAGAAATCTCATATTTGCTATTGATAGTTCTCAGTTGCTCTTCAAGTTTCTCTATTTCTCTTTGAAGAGCTCGTGTGTCATCAAAATATTGTGAAGACATGTTATCTACCTCTATGGAGTACATATTAACCTGATCAATTAAGTGCAACCTCTGCCTATTCAATGCTACACTATCTATGAAGAACTTATGTTTATAAATAAGCTTTTTTGTTTTTGTAATAAATTTTTTGACACGAATGTACTTTTTTAATTTTTTCTTACTACATTTGATGACTTTTGGAGATCTATTAGCTCTGAAGGAGTCATTGTCATCTGTAAGATCTATAATCATAGCTGAATTATGGTTGTTAACTACCAATGGTGAATTGGGAGCGACCAGCTCCTCGTATAGACTCTGATTTGATGCAGCTACTATTCTGTCCTTGAAGTCTTCAAAAGATGCAATGGTGCAGTGTGCTTCATATAGCTGGCGTTCTAAAACTCTGATGCGTTTCAGAGCTTGCTCGTGCTTGCAGAGAATTTATTATTATTATAACCTATTAGCTTTTGCTCGTTGGTAAATAGTAACCTATGTTCTTCCTCAATAATCAAATTATTTCTACGTCAATTTCTATGAAATCGATGCAGCGACTTAGCCGTGAAATCGTTATAGGCGAACAGAGTTATTTCGAATTTTTAATATTAGGATGGATGCTATCATTGGAAGGTGTGAAGTTACTGGAGACCCATCTCCTATGTTTGCTGTGAATATAAGCGAAGGATTTACTCCTTAGACCACAAATACTTGTAGGTGATAAGAAGTTTCTTTAAACATGTTGAATCGAAATTACTGTTCGAAGCCCAGTTATTTGGGAAGGTTATAGGCCATACAAAATCATGCTACACCATAAAAAGTGTACATAAAACACACACAAGAAAAAAAAAATTAAAATTAATTTATTTTGAAAGACAAACGAATTTACGTTGGTCAGCTGGTCTTGAATGAATATAAATACGACTCATTATCACAAATTATTATTCATTTCTTAATAAGCTGTGCTGAAACTTCATGAAAAAAAAGTAGGTGAACTTTAGGCGTTTAAAAATAAGATAATATAATTTAATATCTAAGTGTTGTAACTGTATTTAATATAAAAAGTAGAGCGTTACATAAAATGTAGATTATAAATTTATAAATTTTTAACTATGAAATATGGACTGTCTCGATGGCGTAGTGATAGCGTTAGCGAGTGTTGAGCTTGAGGTCCGGGTTTGATTTCCATAGAGCATCACGGTCTCTACTCTTTAGTAGTGCCACGCAAGCGTTCCCCTTCCCCAAGCGTCAAAGTATAAGCCCAGAATGGAGTTTTGGAGTGGAGACCGCGTCTCGGTAAACGTAGTGTAGGACGCCCACAGGCGAGGTGGAGTGACGCCCTGCGTAAGATGGCTGGCAAGAGCTTGATGCGGGAAGCCCAAAATCGATCAGAGTGGTGTGCAATGGGAGAGGCCTATGTCCAGCAGTGGACTGCGATAGACTGATGATGATGAAGCCCAAATACAAATATGTATTACACTGTGGTGTTGCCACCTCTATAACTCAAATTTGTATGCCGTAAGACTAAAGAGCAATCTACTTCTAAAACCACTCGGTGTGACACCTAATGCCAGAGATGGAAGGAATCTGGGGTCCTTGATAGAAATCCTATATCAACTCGTCTGGTCATCGTGGTATAGGAGACCAAAACCTCCTTTCTATGGAAAGGCTTATATCCAGCAATGGATCGTAAAAGTCTACTTATGATATTTTTTTTAATTATAATTCTGGCAAACTTATAAATTATTAAAATATGAGTGTAATTATAGCAACATTACACATTTATGCAATTATTTATTTAAAGAAATTCACCCTTATAAAGTATTTATTTAGCTTAGAAAATCAGTATAATCTAACCTTTGTTGGGATTTTTCAATTATAAATCTGGCAACCCTTATAAGACAAAAAAGTTTTGAATAAGGGGGCTTAAAGTTCGTGATTTTCGTTGGATTTCATGATCTTATTTTTAAATTCGTTCCATTGCACCCAGGGTTCTAAACTAGTTTGGACATGTTTTGGTACAGGCGATAACAATAGTGGTTAATGATAATTTTGAAAATTACTATTTTAATACTCTCTCAAACTATGTTTGGTTGATGATAATATTTATGAAAACCAACTTTAAAATAATTATTTCTTCACGTAAATAATAATTACAGTTAATTACATTAATACGCTAGCTTCGATCTCTTAAAATACAATTTATTAGTAGAAGTAGAAATTTTACGTAAATAAATAAATATTTCGGACATCTTACACATCTAGTCAAGACACAAAGCTTGTTTCATGGGTATAGTAGCCAACTGATATAAATACATAAACATACTTTTTTTTATGAAAATACATGACACCCAAACTCCGAAACAAATATTTGCAAACCACACTTGGTCAGACCCGGGAATTGAACCTCAAGCACAGCAGTCGCATACGCTCCATGATGATGATCCAGCTTATAGTCAATGATTATGATAATTTTAACTGGTATCCAGATAAGTACCCAAACCATAATACCAAATTTAATAAAACAGGAATTTAACACTTGTCTCTTCGCTTGTACATTTCACTTTTTTCGGTCAGGTGGGCGTGTCTGGCGCGTTAATGGTGCAGGTTCGATCCCGATCGCGTGCTTAAATGTTTTGGTATTTTAATACCTTCATTGTCGTTGTTTTTTTAACCTGTTTTTTGAGATGGATGTATGAAGGGACGAGAAACTTTGAGATGGGATTATTTGATTGCATTGTGAGTTATTTTAGGTAAATGTTTAGTTGTAGTGTTAACAGATTTTATGGTGCTTTGAATGTTGTTCTGTGTTTTCGATGATAAACTTTAATAAGTAAGTCTACATAGACTACCTATGTTACCTATTTGTTGTCATCATTACTCCTTTACCAGTCCACTGCTGGACAAAGGTTTTGGAAGTGTTGTGGGTTCAAATTCCCCATGGGACAAACACTTTGTATGACACACAAATTGTTCTTAGTCTGGGTGTTCTTTGTGTCCCCCGTGGGGCAGGATTAATACGCCTAATACGGGAGTTGTTTTCTATTTAAAAGATTATGATAACATAATTATACCTGTGTCACCACCCAGTGACACTCCATGTTCCTTTTTTAGGTTTTATACCCCATTGCATATCACTTCTTGTAAAAGTAATACAGTATTATTTAATTAAGTAATTTAACGCGATATGACTATATTTAAAGTGATAAATTACCTGTTCTATACAAATTTTAGCAGAAGCTAAAAACCTAGATATGATCAGAAATAAATTAAATTATATAAATATTATACTAATTTTATTATATTTTAAATGTTATTTTGGATGAACATTAAAAAAAAAAGCACTCGTAGAGATTGCCGGTTTCAATAAATACAATATTAGTAGTGGATTTTGTACATACTCAACTATGGGCTAATACATGAATTATACAGACATAAATTTTTTATAAGTTTGCTGCCAAAATGACTGCTCAGCTTAATGGAAAGCATGAGCAGTCATCAATATATACATCTGGCGATTATTATTTTTATAAGATTGCGCACTATGGACTCCAACAACCACTTGTTTTTTTATCTGATTAAATACATCATCAGCCTATCGCAGTCCACTGTTGGACATAGTCCTCTCCAATTGCACACCCCTCTGATCCTCTGCTACTCGCATTCATAAATACATACTCTATACATAAATCGAGACCAACTCAAATATTAGTGATCATAGTGCATCAGTGACCATGGACTGTAAGTATTTTTAAAATGGTAGACCATTTTTGAGCAAACTCCGAAATTTACTCATACATACAGTTATCTAAAATGATCGATACAGGACCAGCCCCACTAGCCAAGTTGCAATCGTTTTTTGGTTTTCGATTCCATTTTTCTATTCTCTTGTTTCATTGGCTACATTTTGTTTGGATTACGTGACTGAGTGACATTAGCCAATGAAACAAGAGAATAGAGAAATATAATAAAAAACGAAAAACTTTGACTACTTGGCTTTTGACTTGGCTACGGGGGCAGTAATATTGCCAGTTCTATTGCACAGGTCTTTATCTGATCTTCGTCTTTCAACTAGTTACAGTAAGGACGATACGCTCGTGTCAAGATTATATGCTCAACAAAATAAAACCTAATATTTTCATTTTCTAGAACAAAAAGGTACAAAATTCTTGGCCGTTGTACCAAATCGGTTGGCGTCTTCGGCCGATTTGTCAAGCTCTTGCACTTGGCCGAATTGCGGTACAGAGTCGCCAATTACTTGGAATCGATTCTTCCGGAAAATCGATGTACGCGGTTACGTAATCAATAATCGAAATTGGTGCATTATCGGTACAATTTAAATAATTCATTATTTAGCTGTAATGAACTTAAAATATTTATATTTAATTATTATTTGAGGTTAAAAC